>OY293829.1:19793965-21084303 GCA_958507055.1 Crioceris asparagi | reverse complement strand
GGGCTTGTGCAAACACAAATTAGAGAGAGAGATAGAGAGAGGGAGAGAGAGAGAGATAGAGAGAGAGAGAGAGAGAGAGAGAAATGCTTTATAGTCGAAAAAATATAAATTTTGTAGACAAAGCAAAATAAAAATATCAAAATCAAAATCAAACAATACACAAACAAAACAAAGAAATTATGCTCTGTTCATCTACGTGAAATCAGTAAACATTATTTTGGTAATTTTTCTAAAAGAATTCAAAACAAGGAGGTGCAATTTGTACAATTGTTTTCTTATGATTGTTCTCGGATTTTACATATTCAGTGTAGATATCATGATTCTACATTTATTCGGAAAAGGGCTGCTGAGGATTGTTCTTATAATAAAATTAAAAATCCAATATGAATTGTTTCAGAACATATCCTCTAAACAGGGAGAATATTTAGTCAAAAATCAAAAACTTTAGAGCAAGCTAAATTAAAAAGCAGATCGTATTAAGAAAACTTTAAACTAAACAGTGTTTGGAATACTTGAACAGTTTTCCAGTCTGAAAGTTTTCTGAGAATGAGTAATAATTTTTGCCATTGAAGCAAACTCACTCAAGAAAATAATATCGATCAACTTACCAAGTAGTCTCGCCCTCATGGATATTTTTGTAATTTTTCCTAGAGTTCAACAGAGGGGCCTACTGTATTCCGAGAATTGCCTCTATGCCTCTTTCACATGAGCTTGGCTGAAATCAAATAAGACTGATCTTTACGTTTTCTATGGAGACAAAAGCATACATCATCTTGGAATTGTTGCTATCTTCGTAGAGCTCACGCAAAACCAAAATAAAATTTCTTGCTTTTCAAGTAAAAATTCAGATAAATAAGTAGTTTTTTGTGAATAAGAGATAATTCAGAATACGATGCGCCTCTCAACTATAATAATAAAAATAATCCAAAATTAGTATTTTAATATAAATTTATCCAGTAATTCGTGTTTTAATTCAAAGAAATAACACTAGTCTATTATGGTCATCAATTTCTCATTTTTCTTGAATCCGCCTTGAAATTATCAGGTTCTGTCATAGTGACAATTGACTTATCATTGATTGGTAGTCACCTAATCATTCTTGACTTTTGCCTTTTTCCATTTGTCACAGCCTATTTTCTCTGAATATACAAAGTAGAGTAAATTTGGTACTGTCTAAGTTTGGTGACTTCAACATATAAACATAATCTAAAGAAACATAAAAAAAATCTTCAAACGGGTCATGTGGCATATCAAATTAAAGGGCTAGCAATGAGTAATTCAAATATTTATTTCTTCATTATCCTAAAATGAACAGCCGGGAAGATATTAAGGAAAATATACGATAATTGACCGAAACTACTGAGCATAGAATTTCGAAACGAATACAAAATATAGTCAATCTTTAAGACATTACAGAAAAACTTATACGAAAATTCTAGGTATGGAACCCTTTTCACGTGAGCCCACCTCGCCATGTTTTTTTGTGGAATATCAATTTTACTAGCTTGTGGATCAGGATAGGCAACATGCCTGTAACTGTTCTTGCGCAACTGCTAAAAAAACATATTTTGTCCAAGACTGAAGCACTAAATCGGGTATAACAATTTTGATGAAACTTGTCTAGAGAATAACCTTTGAAGACTTCATCCATCTGCTAAAAGGCACATCTCACGGACAGGTTATGCTGAAATTACATTTCATATTTTCTACCTGTTTCTTTATATTCTGGCTGAACGACATTATTGGACGATTTTATATTTAATAAAATAAGAACGGAAGAAAACTCGTAAATTTTAAGTTCTATCGGCCTTTGAGACTAAAAAACATATATTGTTTTCTCTTATTCTCTTCCATAGGGAGAAAGCAACCAAAACCTGATATATTCATTTTTTGCTATGCTTCAAACAAGTTTCACTCACCAATATTATCTTCTAACTTCTTGAAATTTCATCTTGTAAATCTGGTACGTGTAATGTCAAACACTTTGAAGAGTAAAAACAGAAGGTCGTTCTATAGTTAATGAGGTCCAGAAATTTCTACTTGCCCATTGTTTATAATTTGCTGAGACAGTCTTCTGAATGATGCCTTTGAAAGCTTTCCTTGTCCCACATAGGTATGCACCACAAAGAGGAGAGGCCATAAATAGCATTTAATAGAAATTTCCTTAATGCTAAAAAAGTTGTGTCCCTCTCAGGAAATGAGTTTCATACAAAAGCCATAAAAATCAACGTAAAATTAACCACTTATCAAGATTATAAAAAGTGGTTAAGATAAATGGATATAAAATTTTCTGCAAAATGTAAATGATTTCATCGTGTCACTCTGTGGAACAGACTAGTAGACAAAGGCATAAAGATAGTACAAACTGTTGTTTTCAGTTCTCTTTCATAGCTTCTGCATCACGAAAGTAAACCGGATCAATTTCTTCTCCTCCTTTCCGCTTATGTTTTATAAACTTCTCGAGACTATATTGTCTCTAAACTTTAGCACACCTTATCATCCCAAAATCATTCAAGTTATTAGAGTCATCTGTTCACGTCTAATGTCCCAAACTTTGTTAATCTCCATCTCCATCTGAACAAAGAACTGATCCATCAGTGCCTTATAGCGACAAAATATTTGCTCTGCTAAGCTGAGATGCTACATAAAATTATTATTTTTTAGTATAACTCACATTAGCATCTTACGCAGTGATATAATTCAAAAGATAAATGAAGAACATTTGCGTGAGTCCAGTTCACACGTTCAATATTTTGTTTGTATTATGAATTGATTTTTTTCTTAGAGAAGACTAGAGCCGACTATATTAGTTGGTGCTCTAAAAAATACAAAATCATTAGTCATCATAATCGTTGAAATTATATTCAGATATTTCATAATTCAGAATCATTTCAGAGAGGATGAGCTTGCCGCTACTTTTTATAGACATCTTTGACGTCATTGCAAAGTTATGAGGTCATTGTTATTCACTTATATTTTGATATATGATTGATAGATGCTATGCGAAACCATAAAGTAGATAGAAAATTCATGAGAACGCCCCATTTCCCAGAATTTTTCACAAATAAGAAAGATGTCCTACTCAACACAATGAAGTCTCAAAAGGGTGGTTTTCAGTGAATAATTCTAGGTCTGGGCTTATAGACTAATAGCCAATTAGATTTATAATAACAGGTAGAAAAAAATACGATAGCTTGAAACCTGTAGGTACACAAACAATTGCACAATTTATAAGCTATTAAACGTTCCAAAAGTAGTTTTTTGAAAATTACTCTAAATCCATTGACATGTTCCTCAACATGAGGGAGTCCAGGTAAATATTGAATCATGTATGGGCGGTTAAAGAGCCAAAATCAAAATTGATGAACTTGTTGAGAAGACTAAGATCACTTTTGAGATTCGTGGGCCGGGCCTAGGCTTCTGGAAACAATTGAAGTTTATTGTAAAATAGGTGAGTGAATGTCAAATATTCAAGAAAATTTACCATAGCTATACCACAAGAAAAATATTTAATGAATGTATTCATTCAATATTGGAAATAAGCTTTCAATATAATGTTTGCGAATTGGATTTAATGATATTCTAACTGATACTGTTTAATAAACACCTATGCTAATATTCTAAATCTAATCTATTAGAATTTAATGGAATAAAATAAATAAGTACCTTATATGAAACTTAGGTAATAATCTTGTAAGAGTGGGTACAGGATGGTCATGAATTCCAATATTTTAGGTAAATCATTAGCCATTATGGACATTTAAACACTATTTCCATGATATATTAAATATTAATTAAATGTGAAACGTTCAGGAACTATCACAAGGCTTTCCAAATGTTTTCGTGAACCTGATCTTTTGTGTTGTTCAAATAGTTTCATCAACTTGATTCATGAATAGGTTGGATCTATAATAATAATTATGTAGTTATATAAAAAAAACGACGAATAAGTACCTACCTATCTTTCATTAACTCATTTTTTTACATTCTGGAAAATTTTATAGAAAAAAATATTAAAAAAGAGCAGCATTAGGTAAAGCAAAAAACATAATTTATCTATAATATAAAAATGAATCGCTGAATGTGTTGCTAAGCGCAAATCTGGAGAGCAGCTGAACTGATTTCGCTAATTCTTTTTTTGTTGTGTTCATTATTATCAGAAGAAGGTTCTTACGAAAGAAAAAAATAAGAAAGTTGAACGAAACATTAGAAAATTTAAAATATTATATATTATATATATATATATATATAAAATATTTATGAAAACTTAAAGACAATGTTAATTTTACATACAGTACATACAGTTGTTTGACAACTGTCAGTTGTATGAAATAACTGTCAGCAATTGACAGAACGCGCGCTGCAAATATCGTTCAACATCATTGAGATAGAAATAGAAGGAGGAGACATCACGTGACTAAAGCGGTATCAGGTCAGCCATATTGGTACGACTTTTGTGTCAAGATTGTGTTGTTTGTTGTGTGAGGGTTATTTTTGGTGTTTTATTGTGTATAAAGACTTTTTGCTTTATTATTTTGTTGTTTTTGGAACAATCAAATATGGTTTCTTGTGCTGTACGTAGCTGTTCTAGCAGAGACTCCGTTGATAAAAAGAAATCATCGGGAATAACATTTCATAGGTTAGTATCAACAGTATACAGGACCGTAAATAAAAAGTTTTCGATTCTGTTGGCATTTCTTTTAGGATAAAATTTCTGATAATTATATTTAATGTGTATAAATTATTTGTAGATTTCCTAAGGATCAGGACAGAAGGCAAGTTTGGGTGAAATTTGTTAATAGAGGGGGCTGGCAACCCACAAAATATAGTGTGATTTGCAGCAAACATTTTTCCGAAGAATGTTTCGATAGAACATCTCAAGTTTACGTCCGTTTAAGACAGGATGCGGTGCCCACAGTAAACCAGGTAGGTACCTACACAAAATTGTCAAAATTAAAAGCCTATATTAAATCATAAACCGCAAAGAAGGATAGGTACTCTCAATTCAAGGTAATAATGTTTTTCGGTTAACGAAAATAGTTTTTAAAAAGTTTTATTACAAGCAAAGAACAGAATGAAGCTTAGGTCTAATTTACATGTATTCATAATATAGAATAAATGACTTATAGGCAAACGCATGTGAAAAGGTTCTTCGGCCGGTCTCACAGAGCACTTTTAGTGTGAGAGCGGACACGGCTTTTTATATTGTCAGCGTTGTCGCTCTCATAAATAGGTATAAATAGTAGTTTTTACATAATATTTTTATACGAATCAAAACGAACCTAAATATACTTTTCTTCCTATTTGTCTCGTAAAGAAAGTACCTATTTTGGTGGTCGTGAAACTAAAAAAATATTGCAAAATTTAGAAACAAGTTATTGTATTAACAAAAATTAATTCTTGGAAAAGAGGATTACTACAGTATGTTTTTAATTTAATAGAATTAATTAAATGTTAAGTTAAATGTGTCAAGTTCGTTTATCTAAATCAAATTCAAAGATGTATCTTCGTTTCCGGTTACATTCCATTATGCGATTTATTTCAACGATTAATTTCATTAATTTTTATTATTTTGTTTCAGGAAAAATCGCCAATACCATGCAAAATACGGATATTATCAAATATATTAATAAAACCAGCATTGAATGTAACCAAGCCAGAAGCCAGTACATCTTGGGCAGTGCCACCTCAGGTGCATTCTGAAGAAGTTGAATCTAGTTCTCAAAGTTCAACTCCTCGAATACGATCTTCAACTCCTACAACACGAGCTTCAACTCCTACAACAACATCTGTTTCAACTCCAAGAAAAACGAAATTACTTGCCAAAATACAGCACAGTCAATCAATAAGTGACAGTAGGAAAAGAAAGCTGGTACTATTGAGAAGAAAATTTGCTCGCAAGGAAAAACAAATTTCAAACATGAAATCCATTATTGTTGATTTAAAGAAAAAAAAATTCATGGAAGACGAGAGCTTGGATATGATATCAAGATTGGGGGGACCGCAAGAAATGTATATTAGACTATATAATAAAAATTCTAAGAAGGCCCTACCGAAAAAATATTCTGAGGAGCTTAAGTTTTTTGCCTTAACTTTACACTACTATTCACCCGCAGCATATAAATATGTTCGAAGAACTTTCAACACCTGCTTGCCTCACACCAGGACTCTCAGTCGCTGGTATCAAAGTATAAATGGGTTACCTGGGTTTACCACTGAGGCTTTTGATGCATTACATCAGAAAGCAACTAGCTCCAGTGCACCGATAGTATGTTCCCTGATTATGGACGAGATGGCTATTCGCCAACACGAAGAATGGGTTCCAAGTCAAGGAAAATCGTTTGGTTATGTCGACATGGGAACTGGCTCAAACGAAAGCACTATAGCTAAGGAAGCATTAGTTTTCCTTTTGAACTGTGTGAATGGAAACTGGAAAATTCCGGTGGGATATTTTTTGATTGCAGGAATAACAGCTGATCAAAAGAAGGGAGTGCCTCAAGAAATGTTATGAAGCCAGAATAAATGTTGTAAGTTTAACATTTGATGGTGCTCCGGCAAATTTAACCATGGCCAATCGACTGGGCTGCAACTTGAAACATGGATATCTAAAAACTAGTTTCAAACATCCCTCTTGTGATGAAGAAGTTGCAGTTTTTTTAGATGCGTCACATATGATAAAACTAGTCAGAAACACATTAGGAGAAAAAAATTCATTCGTCAATAAAGACAGTAAACTTATTGAATGGAGATATTTTAAAAAACTTCACGAGTTACAAGAAAGTGAAAGCTTTCATTTAGGAAACAAGGTAAAAGCTACTCATATACACTTTCAGAAACAAAAAATGAAGGTACGCTTAGCTACTCAGGTGTTTAGTGATAGTGTAGCTACTGCTTTACAATTCTGTGCAGATGTGTTGTTACTGGAGGAATTTGAAGATGTTGCTGCAACAGTGGAATTTACTAAAATAATGAACACATTGTTTGATATTTTAAACTCACGAAATCTCTTACAATATAATTTCAAAAAACCTTTGTCAAAAATTAATTTTAGTGCTATCAGTGACTTTTTGGACAGTGCAGATAAATATTTAAGTAGCTTGACAACACATTTTAATGGTCCATTATTATTAGACAGTAATAGGCATACAGGATTCCTCGGGCTTAAAGTCTGCATATCTAGTACTAAATTATTATTTAAAAGTTTAGTTGAAAAAAAAGAATGGCTAAAATTTAAACCAATGTATAAATTTTCTCAAGATAATTTAGAATTATTTTTTTGTTCTATTCGATCCCATGGAGGATATAACAATAATCCCACAGCAAGACAATTTCAGTCTGCTTATAAAAAAATGCTTGTGCATGTTGAAGTACGTGAGAGTTTCCGAGGAAACTGTATTCCTTTAGAAGAACTTAGTATATTAAAGTGTAATACTGTACAGCAGATCAATGTTACCTCAAAAGAATATTCCTGTTATGGTGCCGATCTAGACATTAACGATTCCAGCATAGTTGAAAATGATCATGATTATCTGCCTGACCCATTGTCGTCATATTCTAAATATATAATTTCTTATATTGCAGGGTATATTGTTCACTACTTAAAGAAAAAAATTGTCTGTGAACAGTGTGTTCAGTGTTTAACCAGTGAAACTAGAGATTTATTCTTATATTCTTTTATTGATTTGAAAAACAAAAAAGGTCTACAATATCCTTCTGAAGATGTATTAAAAATATGTTTCAAATGTGAAAAACATTTAAAGAATAGCTTAGCTATTTCAGGCTTAAATGGCATATGTATTAATTCATTGAAACTCACAGTTTTAAAAGAATTTGTGTCCACAGATGTGTTTCACAAATTGATTGTTCACACTTTTGATCACTCTGTGAGTGATAATCACAGAATTTTATTGATAAAAAGTATTATAGAAAGGTATTTGAATATTCGCATGATTTATCTTAGTAAGAATAAAGTAACGAAGTCGGCTATAAATAGTATAAGACATCACAGTAATAAAATTGTATTATTTAAAGGCCAATGATGTATGTAAATAAACATATTTATAAAACATTACTGTTTAGCATTTTCATTACATCCCCAAAAGGTTTATAATTCCAGTTATTCTTAATTATATGGCTGTTTGCTTTTAAAACAGCTAATTGTTAAAAAAAACATATCTGAAAAATTAATATATTCAAATGAAAATCTAGTCCGACTCTGTTACGCCGCCACATTGTTCCTACTATAAGCTCCGCCCAGTGATACCATTATTTTGTTGCGCTATTGAATGGTAATGACGTCTCCAGTATATTTTACCTCAATGTTCAACATAGATGGATCGGTTTATAAATAATATGTAGTTTCATTTCAATTTATTATACAGTGAGTTTTGAAAAGTGTTTATTCATCTCGGTAAGTTAAAATCAATCACAGCTAATATTGAAAGAATGAAGCCCCTGGATTGTGTTGCGGGATCGGCAAAGTCAAATTGACGCCAATGGTACTGCCACCAGAGCCTCTGCATTCATTGATTTACGGAAATGGGACAGATTCTATAAATTTTTAACTCATATTCAGGAATACAATAAATGTTTTCAAATGAAGTCATTTGGCGCAACAAAAGTAATTCAAATTAATTTTATGCTAACTTTCAATGTAACTATATTGTAAAACAATAAACTTTTACCACCACGTGTCTGAATACGTTGATAATTTTCAATTGCAATCATATATCAATTAAAGTAGCGTACAGTAGATTTGTAGCTAGGTGAATAACCAAAAGCAGCCGGTCTTGGAAGTCACATGGTGGTACAATTTTTGCAAATTTATTTCATGGGCGATTCAGCAAAACAAGTCGATCAGCGTTATACACCCAAGAAATCGGTGAACAGACCAAGTGTGGAGCAACTTCAAATGTTTTTCCATCAGACAACGAATTGGTTGTATTATTCAAGACTGCAGTAAACCGCATGCCATCTGATTACCACAAAATTGTCAGCAAAGCCGATAAGACGTCTGCAGGACAACACGCAAGACGCTATAATACGGCAACAATTGATGAAGTTGCTATTGTTGTCATGGGTGAAAATTTAGAAAACCAAGATATTGTTTTTGCTTTTGTTAAGACAGGACAACGTCTGTAGGGTCCGCTAGTTGATACTAAAATACATATCTATTATAGATTAACGAATTGTAATTCGTGAATAGAAACATAAATAAGTAAATTAATATAATATATAAATAAATACGAAAAAAATAACTACACTGCTTAGGCTGTGACAAAGGAACTTATGTTTAAGGCAACAAATAAATACATCAATATCATTATACCATCCATATCCAAATTTTCCTGAACTCTCGAAAATATCTGCTCTGGGAGAACTTGCTTCACAGACTTGCTGACGTGATAAAGCGATTGGATATTTTTAAAACTTGTCGAAAGATGGTTATATGTTTTAACTGCTTTATAGATGAGCTATCTTTTTATCAAATTTTTTGATGGAATAGGTACTATTTTGAAACACCAACGACAACATCCTAACATAATAAGTACTTATACTATGATACTAATTTGTTCTTATCTACTAGGCATATAGTTTTGAGAATGAATAGAGAAGAGAGTGTAAGTTATTTATGCTTCCTGAACAAGGCTTTACAAGAGACTCTGGAACGCTTTTGAAGGATGAGGACTGCATTGAAGTTCTGCTGGTTGCCGGTGCCCCAAATGATATAATGACATGCAATATCTTAAGTACGATTTCACAGCAGCGTGGTACCCAGTTTTTGCGATCATTAGACTATTCATTCGACAACAATCTCTAAAGCATAACATCCCGAAGCTATTTTGGTGCTTAATATTTTTATGTATATTTTAGTCCAGCCCAACCGGTATACCACCGTATTTGCAATGGAACACAATAACATTTAATATTTTTGAAAAATCTTCAACAAACTGACTCCAACGTAATAAGTATTATATATTTGGTCTTTATGAATAAATTTTGGGACGAATTTTAAAATTAATAAGCATTTCCTAATAAAACAATCATTAAGAAATTATTTCAATATTTCATCGGTTAGCTATTCATCAATGAGGTTTTGAAAATATAAAATGATACAGGGTGTTAGATTGAAAAAACAGTGTATCGTCTGTGCTGGATTTATGAGAACAACTCTGAGTATTTGAATTTTGGGTATCAATTTAGACGTGTTACAAGTAAAGCCAAAGATAATTTTATTTCATAAGTGATTTTAACACTTTATAACAGCCCATAAGAACGTATGTAAATTGTATTTTCATTCGAATATTCCAGTTGCTTTTTCTAACAAAAAATCTTTCAATTTTCTCGACTGTAAGCGGTTCATATTTTGAGTTAAAATAATAACAATAACGATCTATTCCCCAAGAAACATAAATTTTATTCTAGGGAAAAATATTTGAAATGTAAAAGAATACATGTCAGTTGGAATAAGCAATGAAATAGAAATGTGATAAAAGAAAATAAATAAGAGTTAATTATTATATTAGGTACATTAATAATAATTATTTTTGAATATCGATTTGCCATTTTTTTTTATTTCGGTAAATCCTTATAAAGTTTTACACAATTGTGAAGAATTGATTGTTTGCCAATTATTGTTGTAATTTTTATTGATTTAAAATTATTTAAACATCTTGTTAAATTACTGTTTTGAGTACTATTAACTCGCATACGAAATGTTTTCTATTGGAAAAATAAACTAATACTAGTGATTTACTCAGATCCAATGATAAAATTCCACAGATTTTTTTTGAGTCCAGATCAAGTTGGAATAGAGCTATGAGATTTAAAATAGCTGATAATGTTTCAATCAAAGTATGCCAATAATCTTAAATGTACCATTTTTTCGATAATTTTGGAAAGATAAAATTCAGATGGGTCTACAATTTGTCATTTCATATTTATTTCCTGCTTTGAAAACAGGTTCTACCTTGGCAATTTTGGTTTTCTCCGGACCAATGCAACAAATTGCTTTTAACGTTTTTAAATAAAAGACAAGTATGAAGTATTATGTTAAAATTGTCTTTGATATTAATGTACCTTTTATGTTTACCTATGCTATGGTTGATGGAGATGTGGCTTTTACGTTAAAAGTTTTGAAACTGAATTATAAACTACAATCTTCAACACGAAAATTTACTTATGTAAATATCTTGGTACATAAAACATTCATTCTAAAAATGGGTTCTCGGTAGAAGAAGTATCAATTACAAGTTTAATCTGACATAATTTAGGGATTCAATAGAAGCAAGACCCCACAATGATAATCTCCTATGGACGACGCGTTCAAACTCTGTAGGCAAATAAAATGGTACAAAAATTACCTATGGCTTTTTGACATGAAAGTGAATATCTAAAACTATTTTTTAATTTATTTTGTGTTTTTTATATGAAAATAGGCGAAGATTCACATCAAATGGAGAAACTCATAGTTATAGCACTCTAAGATATATAAATTCAGATCCAATTATGTAAAACTTAAAGAATCACCCATGTTTGCTGGATCATATTTTTATAACTTTTTACCTATTTGTATCCAACAAACAAAATCTTTAGCAAAATTTAAGCATATGGTCTAAAACTATTTTTATATAAATATAGCAAGCCCTACAATTACCGGCTTGCGTTTGTGATTGTGGTTTTTAGACTTCCAAGTAATAGCCTGACCTTCTGTCCAACATATTCCCAAATGTGCCAGCATAACTAACACCGATTAGTGCCATGAAAAGAACAATTCAGAGAGCGAGGGCGCAATTTAGCGGAGCCCTTCAATCGCCAAATTCTGTTTAGGATCTAGATAGACCTAAAAAGTATGGGATAAAATTTTCTGGAGAAATTTTTATTCTGTAAGTACGACAGTGGCAAAACAGAAAACCGTCTGCAATATTTAGAGAGATTTATCACTGGTTTGCTAATAGTACTTTTGGAGTAACGTTTCCATCATTAGCCAAGTTTATAAGCTTCATGGTCTAACCAACAATGTTCTGTACCCCGTGGTGAATGCCCTACTATCAGATCTACCTACAAACGTCTTTTGGTTAAATTACAAAAATTAGAGCCCTAATTACCACCAAAATCGGTAATGACACATTTTGAAAACGTAGCAATCTCCACCTTTCAATTTTTTTTATGTTGTTATTAACCGTGGGTAGTTTTCCCACTATACACAATGTATTCTTAGAAAAATTCAGCAGCGTCCGGACTTACTAAGAAAATACACCGAAGATTAAGATTTAAACCTCTTAACTTCCTGCCTTGGCTTACACATTACACACCAACTGAAAATATAGTTGAAAATTACGGAAGACTAGAGGAGAAGATAACTTAAAAAGGTTGCGAAAAGCTGCAGGACAACATCTGTCAAATACTCTAAAGCTTGTGCCTCACTATCTCCCCACTATTCAGTTTTCCAAATTTGTATGTGAGACCATGGGCTTACATGCCGTTTTTTTACTTCAAGACTTGACGTAGTGATGTTTTGAGGTTTTTTTTTTCATATTTGCGATAAGAAGTAATTATAAACAACACGTCAAATTTAAAAAAAATTAAAAATAGTTTTATTAGGCGTTTAAGATTTGAACCGTAGCGATGAGTTCAGTTTGTTTCACGAATGTTGGCGTCTGCCTTGAAAACACGAAAAATGGATCAATCCAACTGACGGTAGTAAATCAGTAGCGTAACGATTTCGAGCTAAGATATGGCATTTAAGGGAGTTCATATAATTAGAGGAAAAAATATCGATTGATTAAATAAGCAAACATAATATGAAAGATTTATTATCGACAATAGTGCAGACACACAAAATACAAATGTATTGCTTGAGTAATGAAATGTAAATTTATGCACCTGAATTATCTGAAATGTCACAGTGAATTTGTGACGCCTATGAAATAAAGATTGCGTTGGACATACCTGCAGCGGCATATCATTGTATAAAAGGATATAAGCTTGACATACTGATGCCGTAGCTTAGATCGACAAACGTAGTAGAGAATTTCATGATAATGAGATGCGATGAGACGTATAGAAATATGTACGTAGCTCGTGAATGATTACACACAATAGCCATGATTCGTGAAATAAACTGTACAACTGCTATCGCCCCTTTTCTTGATTTGAACTATACCTACTTATGTATATTTCTTTGCCAGCTATTCCATAACAAATTACAGTTTATCTACCACATTACAACATTAATCATATAAAGTGTAAACAAAGGTTAGGTGCTCCATGCCAGTGCGTAATTAATTGCAGTGACATCCGACATTGTCGTCCCATGTCGAAGAAATAATTTGATCTTGCTCTAATCAGATAATATAAATAATCATTATAGGATCACACTTGGATCAGTGTTAAGCTTAACAGGCGTCGAAATGCCTCCAATCTAAGTACGAAATCGAAATTTCCATTCTCTAAACCGTATGGGGCCTGAGAAATCGCTGCGGAGTCCATCTATAGAAATAACCGAAAGTAATTGAAACTATTTAAAAAATAAATAATTTCATAACTCTCAAAAGATTTGTGCCTGATAAATTGTTTTATATAAGTACCAATTAATATTAGCGGATGTGTCGAGCTCGAGGAGTATCAACTAACAACATGGTTGATATAATTAATAATAATTAAATTACCATATTGACAATCAGTAAAGGGTTCCTTTAGCTTTAAACGCCAATCATATTTCTTCTTTTATGAAAAATGTTCTATTAGGTACTGAAAACAAGGAATAAGTTTTTTCCGTTCACAAAAAGTAAGACAATCTCTCCAGCATCTCAGATATTATTTGACTCCTTTCCTGAGGTTATGTGTTTGATTGAATATTCAGCCACGACTATACTAACGCAACACTTCTTTGTTGCTCTATCGCCCAGAGAAGCGAGTTGCTGTTGATGTAAAAACAATGATTTGAACATCAGTTTTCAAGTTTTTCTACGTTTTCTATCTATCTGTGCATATATTACAGAATCATATTTACTGGTGAACGTTACATTTTTATATCAACATATACAGGGTGCGCGTAAGTCGATGCCAATATCAGGGAAATTGACAGACATCATAACAAGCAAATGCATAAACAGTAATTCCACATTTTTTGGATTTTTCTTTTAGAGAATTGATTAACATTTATTACTGTGAAATGAAACTCTTGTAACGTATAACTTTGGACAAAGAAAACATATTTGTTTCTCTACCAATATTTTGAATATTGCACAATATTCATTTGTGAAGAATCCAGGCATGGTTCATTCATTTTTTCATCTACAAGGCAGCTGTGGGTCCGTTAAGTTGGCCCCCCATATTAATATATTGCTTTATAAACTACCATGCAAGCTTGCACACACCTAGCACAGTCTAGCACAACAAAAAATAGAGCTAGCACAACTTTCGTTTAGAATATAATAAGAAAAGAAGGCCGGGGGCGCCATCTTAACAGTTGCCCCCCCATAACAAATTTTAAAATGTTGGGGCTGCTATTTGTTCGTTACTATATTTTCTTAAGTTATTGGGTGCTGTGCAAGTTTTGATTTTGGTTGTGCAAGTTTGTGTTAGGTGTGTAGAAGCTTGCACAATTTATTTGAAACCAAAATATTAATATGGGGGCCGCTATTTTTACTTTACTATTGTTTCTTAAGTTATTGCCTGCTGTGCAAGTTTTGATTTTGGTTGTGCAAGGTTGTGCTAGGTGTGTAGAAGCTTGCAGAATTTATTTGAAACCAAAATATAATTGTGGGGGGGCAATTTTTTTTCTTTCAATTTTTTTCCTTAAGTTATGTGAGGTGTGCTAGCTTCAAATTTGCTTGTGCTAGGTTGTGCAAGCTATGATGCATATTTTGACAGCATAAAAAATCTTAAAATTTGTTATGGGGGGACAACTGTTAAGATGCCCCCCGGCCTTCTTTTCTTATTATATTCTAAACGAAAGTTGTGCTAGCTCTATTTTTTATTGTGCTAGACTGTGCTATGTGTGTGCAAGCTTGCACAGTAGTTTATAAACCAAAATATTAATATAGGGGGGCTAACTTAACGGACCCGGCAGCTGTTCTCCTTGCAAAAGCTTTTGTGATACCTACTTTTCAATCTCTTTTTTATATATATATATATATATATATATATATATATATATATATATATATATATATATATATATATATATATATAAATATATATATATAAACCAGGTGTTTCCCCCCATTTTTCTTGAATAGACTTACCAGAAAATATTATTGTTAAAAAAACCTCAGGTTCAATACATAGATACTGGACATTCTTTGATTTGTTGAAACGACAGTTTAACTATCAGTTTTAATTGTAGAATTCGAAAGCTTTCTGCGTACGGGAAATTAACTGATAGTTACAGGACGAAATTTTAGAGAAAAAAGAGATGTGATGTCCCTTGACCTTTTTATAAAAACAACGGAAAATAAAGAAAGATTGGTTTTAAAAGATAGGAAGTACTTTACTTTATGTTGGACTAATAATAAACAGGGTGATTTAAAATCTTAACTTCTGTAAGCTCTACAAAAAAACTGCAATAGTCACCCTGCTTGAGATTTGATTAATAAATCCATATAGTCAATCAATCGATCGATCAATCAAACAATTTAATTCCATGAAACATTGCATACAATGTGTGGAATGGGTCAACTAAATATTAAAATAATCACAAATTTAATTTAAAAATGCATTTGATTTCAGAGAGAAGGTGATTGTAAAGTCTTGGACTCAAACAGTATGCGGACTTTCTGCTTAAGTTGAGCCGTTGGAATGCAACGCGTATATCATTTCTGGCGCGTGTGTTCTTCTCATGTATGTTCTTGTTTTTGAGGAATTTGTCTCTATTCAGGTGTACATATGTGCCCAATTCCATCAGAAATAAGCCAAAGAGAGGCAGAATCCCAGAACGCGTGAAGAGACCAAGGCAAGAGACTGTCCTGCTCATGCTCTCCAAAGATCCAACTATGCGTTTCTGAGTGATAAATAATTCGGCAGCACCTGAGGAAGCGCCCCAAAAGCAAATGCCATATCGCAGTCTAGATTGAATTTCAGCATTACAAAAGGATATTAGTTGTGGAAGCGTTTAATACTGTTCGTAGATTTCTTATAAGATATGAAAGACGTGAAAGCCTACCACAGAGGTCACCACAATGCTTCTTCCAGTTCAGATTTTCGTCCATCGTTATTCCTAGGAACCTGGTATGTGACACACTGGATAATAAGTTTCCATTTATGACCATCTTAAATTGATCTATTTTCTTGGACACTTTTGTATTGGATGATGTTGTCTTGAAAACATTCAGTAGTAGTCGATTTTCACTGAACCAGTTTAAGACGCTGCTCCTATTTTTTGTTTCTAAGTTCTTCATTGGTCCCGGGAACTGGGAATTATAATGGATGCATCATCCGCGAAGTAGGTATCGCAGATGTTTTTTCCAATCACATTCGTCAAATCATTAATGTAGGGGAGCGAGGGTCTTGTTGTAACAGTGGTAAGTAGTAACAGGCTCTTTTCACTAGGATCTTAAACGCTAATAACGTATTTTTTGACTCGATTTAACCTATAAACCGCGCCGCATCATGTTGTCATAGCCAGTGTCCCGGCGGCCGGCGAGTGAGCGGAAGTGTGCACGCTTCATTTCTGCCGGGTAATATAAAATTGTACTGTCGTAAAATTTCGGTTTGCATTTTTAATATCAAATTTTCTATATCTTATTTCCATTCAAATTTATCTATCTCTGGCAACAGTTGTGTAAAAGTTTTTATGATTGCTAAATTGTATAAATAGTTATCTTGATAAATGTTAAAAATCATACCATAGGGTTAGTTTTAACAAAATCCCGGGGTTTGTTGAAACGTGTTACAACATGCCCCACGTTATGATGTAGATACCTACTTTTTTCCTTTGTTTTAGAATGAGGGTGCATAAAAGAAAGTCAGAGCGGGAAACACAAAGCCAAGAAGTGTACGAGTTAGCGGCAGCTGAAGTTTTAGAAAAAAAAATGCAGTTTTCGGAAAGCTAGTGAGACTTTCGGATTATGTCACGTCTCTCTTTATCGATACATAAAGAAAAAGAAGAATAATGAAAGATTAAGAGTTGGTTATGTTAAGCCTAGACAAGTATTTACTGAAGAAGACGAAGGTAAGATAGCTTCCTACCTACTCAAGTGTGCCGATATATATTTTGGACTACTTCCTATAGAAGTAAGGAAACTAGCTTACCAATGCGGTGTGCAGCTTAGTGCTACAAACATTCCTCCTTCTTGGCATCAAAATAACATGGCTGGTACTGACTGGTTCCAATATTTTATGCGCAGAAATTCACATTAATTCATTCTTTGAAATATATCAACGACTTCTCCAAAAATATCAATTTAATGCTTCTCGAATATGGAACATTGACGAAACAGGAGTCTCAACGGTTCAAAAACTCTTGTAACACTTGCTTGTGCCTCTAACGCTGCGGGTAATTTTATCCCACCGATGTTCGTTTTTCCCAGGCTTAAATATTCTGAAATGTTTATTCGTGGTGGACCTCCAGATTGCATTAGTGCTGGTACTTCCTCCGGATGGATGACCGAAAAAGAATTTTTAATTTTTAGGGAACATTTTATCAAACACGAAAAACCCACCAAGGAAAAGCCAGTTCTGTTGCTACTTGGTAACCATAGGTCAAACGTGAATATTGGAGTGGTTGAAAAAGCTAAAGAAAATAATGTCATCATATTATCGTTTCCCTCGCACTGCTCCCACAATTTGCAACCTTTAGACGTAGGAGTGAACGGCCCTTTTAAAAATTATACAAATAGGGCACAGACAGCATGGATGCACAACAATCCGGGGAAAACGATGACAATATATGACATCCCAGGTATTGTGAAAGAGTTGTTACCGTTTGACCTAAGCCCTGCTAATATAATGAGTGGATTTAAAGTTTCTGGTTTCTGGCCTTTGAATGCTGATATTTTTCAAGACTCCGACTTTGCGCCATCTTATGTTACTGATCATACAGATCCTACACAAGAGCCAGATGACGTAAATGTCACAGATAATATATATTTGAAACTTGAAAATCCAGAACAGAAATTATAAGCCAAATCGAAATTGCAAACTCCGAGTTGCTCCGGTCTACAAAAAACTTTCTCGCCATCGAAGGTTAGACTTTTACCAAAGGCTCCACCAAGAAAAGCTAATACAAATAGCAGACACAAAAGAAAATCTACAGTATTGACGGACACTCCTGAGAAAGAAGCTTTACAAAAGGAATATAAAGAAAAAGCAGAAAAAGGATGACAAAATTAAAGGAAAAGGGAAAGGAAAGGGGAGGGGGAAGGGAAAAGCCAAAGGTAAATCAACAAATAAAAAAACCAGAGTGGACAGAGTTAAAAAAAGATTTTATGTTCAGATTCAGAATTTGAAGCAGAAGAGTGGTATTGTCTGGTATGTTGTGAAGCTTACACAGATACAAATAAAGAAGATTGGATCATTTCTAAGGTGTAGGCACATGTAGGATGTGTTACAGGAGACATTATATCTTTTATTTGTAATAATTGTAGCTCAGATGAAGACTAAATTTAATTATAATGAAACCCACCAAATGTTGATTCTTACATAAGTATAATACTTTGTTAGATAGCTATTAAGAGGAGATATTTGCGAAGCATACCTTAGATATAAATAATTTTATTACTTACTGTTATTTAAAAGTACCATGATGATTATAAGTAGTGTTTAACTAAATAGAACTGTTAATTATTTAATTTCTAAGTGTTGATTACTAAAAAAGTGAATTTGAGTTGATTTTTAATAAGAATTTCATAATACTTACTTTAGAAAGATGTCTATTGTTAAAAATAAACAAAGAATAAATGATTGGAGGTATTATTGTCGTTTTTTTGTCGTTACTACTTGCCCCGGTAGACGTTACAACTTGCCCCAAGCAGGAGGTAAGTTTTAATACCGCACTTCTTCTAGAAAATAATTGATTGTAAAATAATGACCAAAAGTTATGGTATTATTTTTACTTGATTTGGTAGAGGAAGAGTTATAGTATCCATCCATCTTTATTTAGTAGAAATGTAATCAATAGATCTCAAGATATATTAGTTTTAATGAAAACTGTTACAACAAGCCCCTCGCTCCCCTATATGATGAAAAGTACTGGGCCAAGTACTGATCCCTGTGGCACACCAAATTCAACCGCAAAATTAATCACTTTTCCATTGTCATGTGGTACTGAGACAAACTGCTTTCGGTTTCGGAGGTAGCAGCAACCCACCTATATGGCTCACCTCTAACCCCAATGGCAAGCTTCTCCAAGAGCCTATCATGTGATACGCAATCGAAAGCCCTGGTAAGATCTAGATAAATAAATAACCACAGGGCACTCACCATTCTCCGTTGATTCAGTTATTTTCTCAACAACACGACCAATTGCCATGACAGTTGGACAACCTTCACGAAAACCATATTGACTTCTATTTAGAGTCCTCTTTCGGTCCAGAAAACTCTCCAGTCTGAACAGGAACGAGTACTCAAAGATTTTTGAGAAACATGAAGTGAGTGCTATCGGGGCTATCTGCATGAATTTCCGCCGTTTCGTTCATCCCATATGGAGGAGTCGGCAGATGATGAGTTTCTACCATATTCTCGAGTTTCTCCAGATTGCCTTCAATCATACACATAACATTGTTTATTGAACACTTTTAGTTACAATAATTGAAATTAAATCGTCTTTATTTAATCGTTTTAACTGAGAAATTAACCAGGATACGTCAACGTCCGCCATCTTATATAAATCTCATCATCTATTCTCATCAACATATAGGAAATACAGGATCTACTTTTGAAATCAAGAGGCGGCAATTATAACCTATTACAATTCAGTACAGTTTCGTTACAAAGCCTAATGGTGAGGGGTTAAAAGTCGAATTGATGTTGGATACAGATAGATTTGATTTAAAAAAATAATCTAAATAGATTGACCCTATTGGAGAGTTTGGACACAACCCAAAATTCGTATAGGTATTTTATAGATTCTTGTGAACGTACGATAAATGAAAGGTCGTCGCGTTTGGAAATTCCAGTTCCTAGGTATATTTATTTCATTTTAAGCAGCTTTGTTTTGACAGCGATTTTATTGACCAACTTTCTTATATAAGATGTAACCTCAATGCGCATTGTAAACGTGGACCGATTTGGATGATTCTTATTTCATTTCAAAAAGGATGATTGAGAGAATGTCACGTATTCAAATTTTCAAGGTTTCATAAAGCTCATCCCTTCGGAAAAACCTTTCGATTGCTATAAAAAATAGTTAAAAAAAACAGTAATTGGCTTTTCACTATTCAAATAATTTCTATAAAAATAAGCGAATAAAGATAAGGGCACTTCAAAAAATTAACCTCTTAAAACTGCTGTCACTATATTGCACAGCTTAAGGTATTTAAATTGTATACCAAATAATGTAGGTTCGATTGCAACATTCTTGTATTACTCACATTATATTTTCTCTTTTGGAAAATGCAATTATTGAGTAATTTTTTTTATATGAATTATTGAGATTTATGATTGTCTATAATATTTTTTAGCATTGTCATGTACTTACAGTTATAATTCGTTTTAGGATGTATTTGTTCTAATTAATTGCTACTGTTGTTTCATGTATAGTTCATTAATTAGTTCTAGAATTAGATTATTTTTTCTCGAACCCTCCAAAAACTATCAGCGAGTTCCTAAATACAAACTATTAGCCTGGCCAGGCTTAAATTATGTCATCATTCAATGTCATATTCCTATATTGAGTCCATATATCTATTAATTTTCGACGGCAATT
The DNA here is from genome assembly GCA_958507055.1 of Crioceris asparagi. Lineage (NCBI taxonomy): Eukaryota > Metazoa > Arthropoda > Insecta > Coleoptera > Chrysomelidae > Crioceris > Crioceris asparagi. Next base: position 21,063,434 of record OY293829.1, on the reverse strand, counting down.
TAAACCCTGGTCAGGCTAATGGTTTTTATTTCGGAACAGCCAGTATATGTGAGGTGCCCTTTGTCACAGTATTGTCAGTTTGACAAGCGTCTAGGTAATCATAGAACGTTCTCGATGAATGTCATTTGAATTCTCAGATATACCAAGCCATGTCGATCACGGGTCACAGTCTGTCAGTTTTATTAGAGGCATTAGTCGATTGTAGTTGAAACGCGATAGTCACAGTGACGATTTGTGACAGTTGCACTATTACAGAAGTTCGTATAAAAAGTGTTGAATAAACTATTGGAAGCAATCTGCGATATTTGGAGTACTTCGCAAGTAAGCTTACCCCCACAACGTTTAGTACAGGGTTAGACGTTATAATATTCATTTGGGTTTTCGTGATTGATGAAATTATTTTTTTTGTTACGGGAAAAAAGTTTCCATTCTATCTGTGTTGACTGGAGACAAAGTATCATTTTTTCCCACGGGAAAAGCTTATATCCCGAAAAATATGGGTTCTTACAATGCAGCATTGTGGACGATTATTCATACATGCGAAATCTTCATTTAACTTTTTTAAAGTTTTGTATATAATTGACGCAAAATTTATTACAGATCTGTGAATGTTTCTGATTTACAGGTATTTTTTATTAAGCTATATATGTGAAGTAGAAAGCTGAGGGATGGTGACTCAATTCAAAATAGAATTAGCTTTATTCATTTATTGTAACTGCCTTCAAGATATATTTTATTAACGAGGACGGCTAATAAATTAAAAACAGTAGAACGTTTTCGATCGAAGTTTATCCAATTAATGCTGGTACTTTTCATTAATTTATTCTACGGTTGAGCATGAAATTGAATTCAAATGCATTAAATGTATCCAAAACTTTGTTCAAAAGATATCTACTCTTGGATTGTAGTCACGTAAATTATTTCGTAACGCTTAAGTTATTCCAATTTTAGAAGGAGATTAATCTAAGAAAAATGATGAAGTTAACTTTCCTAACAGTATTAACGTCTTGAAACTTTTTAGACTTTGGAATCAAAATTTATGTGAGAATTGCATAAAAGATGATTTACATTTACCTACGTAGGTACATCAAGTCATAAGACTTTGTGTTGTTATGGAATATATGATAATAACTGAATTGAATTTGATTTCCGACCTTAGAATTTTGTAGAAGCTGTATAAATGAAGAATTCATTTATTGTTATACTTTCCATTGTTTATACGAATACGGTCGCAAATATATTTAAAATTACGTTTCAAAAATAAATTTTGAGAAAACTAGGATCGTCTTTTGTACAAAATTAACAAAATTAAGTCCCAGTATCCGATTTCATTTATTCAACCCATATTTCCATATTGCCACTTAACTTTGTATCAGTACCAAACTTCAACTTTCTCCATTCTGTGAAGTCGGAGATAATATGCTGTGACGTATAGACAGACATAAACCATAGTGATATTATTCAGCCTTGCAAGAAATAATGTTTCTATGATCTAAAGTTAAATAGAAGTACCTTTATTGGACAACAACTTCAAAATCTTTAGGCTTCTTACTATACGTGTTGTTATTTTATTATTATAGGTAAATATAGTTTCTAGTGCCTCATATATTGAAGTCGGTATTCAGTTTTTCGTATCATTATTTCACAATTTTGAGTTCTCATAGTTAACAACTTAAAAAGAGATCTATCTCTATTTCGACGATAATAAAAAATATACCTTGAACTTTATCTCTTCAACTCGTCCTGAATTGTGTCACACAGATAAAGGCAAATGAATATTAGAAAAAAATTCAGTCGCTAGAGCTCATTTGATGATCTCCTCATTTCATCAATAAACTAATTCATTATTATTTCATCAATAATTCTGATATATACAAAAAAACCTTATGTAGTAATTTTGTTTTCATGAAGATAAGAAAGTATTTTGTTGAGAGAGAAAACCCTCACACCTGAGATAAAAATTTAACAGCCTTATCTTCTCTTCCACAATCGGTCTGAATTAATTTTTATTTATTAACAGAATTCATTAAGAAGTCACAAAGAACTAGTGAATATTTAGGGAACTCATAAACCGTTCAGTAATACGAGAGTCATTAATTTATATCCTTAGGTTTTAAATTGGAATTCAAATTTATTTTAGTAATAGACATGTCAAATTAAATACAGCTTCTCCTTAGATCAGTGACGTAAATCTTCGATCGTCTTATAATCCTAACTATAAAATCGCTTACCAATGTTTACCAGACGAAACCGAGAAAATTTATTCTTTCTTACCATTCAAACATTTTTTCGGAGGGATAAGATTCTTGAAAATTTCGAATTCTGGATAATTTCTCCGCTGTCCTCTTTCAAATAAAAAATATAAAAATCGGTGAATGTTTACTATTTGAATCATTTGAATTCATAAAATAAAAACATAGGTACCTACAGTTTGTCTCACGAATGTTGGCGTCTGCGTTGAAAATACTAAAAATGGATCAATCCAACTGACGGGAGTAAATCAGTGGCGTAACGATTTCGAGCTAAGATATGGCATTTAAGGAAGTTCATATAATTAGAGGAAAAAATATCGATTCAATAAATAAGCAAACAATATGAAAGATTAATTATCAACAATAATGTAGACACACAAAATAAAAATTTATTGCTTGAGTTATGAAATATAAATTTATGCACCTGAATTATTTGAAATGTAACAATGACTTTGTGGCGCCTATGGAATAAAGATTGCGTTGCCTTCGGACATAAGTGCAGCGCCCTATCAGTGTATAAAAGGACATAAGCTTGACATACTGATGTCGTAGCTTAGATCGACAATCGTAGTAGAGAATTTCATGATAATGAGATACGATGAGACGTATAGCGATATGTACGTAGCTCGTGAATAATTACACACAATAGCCATGATTCGTGAGACAAACTGTAGGTACTGCTAATTTTTAGGCCTCCTACTTTTAAGGCAAAAATAGCCAATGTAGAAATTGTTCACATTATTTAAGAATCTATCAAATAATTTTATCCTGAATCGTATCTATTATATACCACATATTACAGAAAACGGTATGGCAAATAGTATTGTGAGGTTAGGATCATTGTGAAAAAGGGATTATAGCTAAAGGCTCTGGATAAATTGATGATAAATGTTGTTGGCAACGTATCTACGTGCATCCTATGTTTATCCTATGAATAAGATAGAGATTAGCCGCTCCGATTTCTTATATACGCTATTATTTATAGCTACCCGACGGAGCAACAAAACATAACGAGAGAATCCTTTTCCTTTCAGTCCACAAGTAGCGATCAATGGGGGTTGCTTAACCTTGAACGTTCATCATGAGTGAGAAAAAGCGTATTCTCCTACCAACGTTCCTTCCACCTGGGAAAAATAGTCGTAGTTATTTTGCTAAGCACACACTTGCGTTATGAGAGCGAAAAAGAAAAATGGAGAAAAAATCTCACAGATGCACTATGGATTGAATAATTTCCTCGATAAAGGTTCACAAGACGCTCAATGACTGATTGAGGCCAACAAACCTTGTTCAAAAGACAAAGATAATCTTCTCAATCTTCAAAAGCAGTTCTTGTAAATATTTTTATATTTAATATATTATGCAAGCTAAAATGATTTAGCGTTAATACATACCAAATTCGGCACAAGAAATCTAGAGCATCTTAAATTGGCCAACTTTCCAAGTTTCAGTGACGTTTTAATATACCTACTTATAGCTTTTTCAAAATCAGTAACAAAGTTTCTTGGTGACATTTCTTTTCCACATTCTCGTCGTACTTCTAGAGTCAGATGACAAAAATCATCTGAGTAAGTTGCTCTTCGTTTATTTGGTAGAAAGAACACTAAAGGTACGTAATGATTTTCGTTCAATCCATGAATTGAAAATATTTTTAATTAGAATTTCGAACTGCAATCAGATGTTCCGCGTCGTTAAGTCGTATAAAATGTTCCTCTTGTTTGTTTTAAGGGGGGAAGCCAGAAGTACTTAATGAACGTGTGCCATATTTTTTGTAAGTGTCCGAAGTACCTACACCTCTTTTTGCATGGTAAATGTCGATGTCACCTCTCCTTAATTCTACATGGATAATTTCCATCGGGCGTTCGCACAAGTCATCCGCTGTTTTTCAATTCAGGTGCATAAATTTATATTTCATAACTCAAGTAATAAATTTGTATTTTGTGTGTCTGCATTAATGTTGATAATAAATATTTCATATTATTTTTGATTTCTTAATCAATCGATATTTTTTGTCCCCTGATTTACTCCTTCAGTTGGATTGATCCATTTTTCGTGTTTTCAGGCTGACGCCAACATTCGTGAAACAAAGAATAAGGTTGTACCCCAGTATTCAAGTATGCAGTACACTTTTGTCTTGATGTAATTGAACAAGCGAATTTTTTTTCAACAATCATTAATCCTTTGTGAAATCGATATTTATACCCATTCAGTTCTGTAAGTTATTTTCCCTTTTCAATCAATATCAACATAAATGCATTCATATTTCTCATAATTCAACAATAATTCGTTGAGAGCAGCTATCAATGTGACAAAAGAAAGTACGGTAGGTAGATATTGTGTAGGTACCTACATATTCAAAATAATTTCTTATACTCATACCAACAACGTCTAAATAGTGACCGGGATGCCGCGTTGGTTGCGAGCAAGGAAATTACAAATAAGAATAAGTTATTTCGGAAAAACCCGACAAACCCTCATTCTGTTGATTTTGAGATTTTAATTTCGTACAAAAACTAACTTCGTCATAAATTATTATTTAAATTGGATGATTGATTACCTACATAGTTATTGGATTTAATTGTGTACGGGAAATTAAACATTCGTTAATAATGTATCAGAAGTTTGATAAACAAACCGAAATAATACAATACAATACAAATAACAAACTTTAATCACGAGTAATTGGACATGCATGTTTCAATATTTGGTGTTTATCAGAATTAAATGATGTAATAATGCGGATAACTGAATAACGATTTAAGCGATGATGAAGGAATCAATTATATTAAACGAGCAATGCTTGTATATATATATATATATATATATATATATATATATATAATGAATTTTATATATATATATAAATAAAAAGATGTTCTTGGGAATGCAGTCATATATTCAATAAAATTATTTGATTGATTTATTATTAAACCAGTCAAGAATACAAAATCAATATATATGCAAATTTTATCTCGGAAACTGGTCTACCGATTTCGATGAAAATTCATATGTATGGGTATTGAATCGATTGGTTGTATTTACATTCACAAGAAAAATCGTTTTCAGCAATTAATATTCTCATTTTACGAGTTCTAGAGATTATATCTCAGATACTAATATGAATTTAATAACATCATAAGGAAAAATAGTCCCATGGTTAAGCTTCTGGGTAATAATCTCGATTCGAATTCTGATAACCATTAATTTTTTTTAACGAAACCTATTTTTTCAAATAAAAGATGTTAATATTTGTTCGTAATTATTTAATCGGAAATGTTCAAGGAAAATTTGTACATATCTGATCTATTGGGACCCTTAAGGTACATATTAGCTATTTCAAGGAAGGGTTAGCAGATTTTGGTAAAAATTAGCTGAATGGGGTTTTTGGAGTCGAGAAATCGATTGACGATACTTTCATATTTAATCGTTGTGACCCTAGAGGTCCACACTAGCTATTACAAGAATGGCTTCGGAGATAAAAGTTTTAGTGTGTATAGAGTTTGGGGGTTGAGAAGTCGATTGGTGATACAGCTGAGTTTTGGTATATTTATCATACATATTACACATTCATATTTATTTTGAAATCTATAACTTACGAATATGTGAACAATAAAAGCAGTATTTACCTATCGCAATACATTATATCCAGAAATATGCACATTTTTTAAAAAGTTTGAATATCGTTAGTAACTCTTATAGACCCATCTTAAATCCGTATCATGCTATCTATTCATATTCCGTGGTTTCTGTTCATTACTGTAAATCTTAGTTAATACACGGACTTCACAAAAATATGACAATTCTTTGATATGTAAGTGAACACACCAGATTTATCTTCTCGGTAACGACTCCTAGAAAATAGAAGAATATCCCTCTCTACTGTCTAACTCTCTACTGTGAATAACATTGTTGCATTTCTGCCAAATCTTGGAGGAGTTTCTAAAATACTATGTTGTTTCTACTCAACCACCTCGGAACTTTAAAATCTGGAAAATGTATGTTAAATCAAGTTGACATACTCGAAGCATTAAGGGTACATTATCACTCTTGTATTAGATTCTATTAGATTATTATTGAAAGAGGAAGGCTGAATGGGTATTTCTCGTGGATGAAGTCGAGTACATCAACTGGTTTGAAATAAATTGCTTACTAATTCTAATAATCTTTCTATCGTCGATGTCTTCTTGCAAGCCAATTGAATATGGAGTCCCTCAATGTTCAGTACTGGGCCTTATTTTGTTTCTGCTGTTTATTAATGACATTGCTAGTCTGGACATTAACGGTGAAATCTGCCTCTTTGCGGACGATACTAGTTTCACGTGGAGCAACCCGGATTCTACAACACTTCATAGGACTGTATCTAGTGACTTAGTCACGATTAAATTATGGTGCGATTCAAATCTCCTATGCCTCAACGTTTCTAAAATGAAAATTTCGTCATATAAAAGTACATTGCAATCTTTTCTACTTAATAATACCACTATTGAGGCCGTTGAATCTGTGAAATTCTTAGGGCTTATTGTAGACAACCGTTTAAAATGGGACTTGCACATCGATGCTTTATCAAAAAGGTTAAGTTCTGCCTGCTTTGTTTTCAGTTTCCAAGGAGCTCAACTTGTCTACTTCTAGAACAGTCTATTATGCCATTTTTGAGTCGCACCTCCGATACGCCCTTCCATTCTGGAAATTAAATCTATAACGGCTTTTCCCAGATTTCGCCAAATTTTAAATCAAATACCTACTAGAAAATGCCTTTTATGCAGTGAACGACTTTTTTCATTAAGATACGTTTCTGCTCAGCTCACACACTGGTTTATTCTTTGTACATAATTTGTTTTTTTTTTTTGGAATTTAGTTAGTGTTTACCTTCTGTCTGATTATAAAGCTATATATTAACTTACCTTCGGACCGGATATACAGCTGTATATTACATTCTTATTCTTATTGTCATATATTTTTACATCTTTATACTTTTATATATTTTTTTATATTTTTATAAATTAATTTAATTTCAATTTAATTTTTAGCTTTAGTTTGACTCTGTTTTGTTTGTGTTTTGTTTAATTTTGATACTTTTATTTTGCTTTGTCTACAAAATTTATATTTTTTTGACAATAAGGCATTTCTCTCTCTCTCTCTCTCTCTCTCTCTATCTCTGAGACTGACTATGCATTCTTTCTTTATGTCTATATATGGTGTCCGTGTCATCTCTTGAGCCTTTTTTTCATCTATAATTTTGTACGATGTTTTTTGAATCAATTATTTTGTACAATCTTTTGAGATTGAACCTTTCGCAAGAATTCAACAAAGACTTTTATTATTAACTTATCATCAAAGAGCAGCCATTGAAATATTACTAATCTTAGATATAGGCAGATACACTCTCATCGTCCGAGTTCAAACGTTACTAATCGTATGAATACTATGAATCAAATCAGATGTTACAGATGCTACCAAAATGTTCGGTAATACCAATTTACTGGGAGAACATAGTTTTATTGTTTTACGTGCTATTATGAAGATAACGACACATATACTTAGAACACTATTTAAAAAACAATATGTGTGCAAGTGGTGGTAAAAAGCGACAAAAAACAGAATTAAATTTAAAATTTATTTATTTGCTTGATATCTCCAAAATAGATAGTGAATATCTTTATATAATATAGAGTGTCCCACGGTCATGGCCTATTAGAAATTTCTAGAGAATGACAAAAGCTATCGATCTGAAAATTTTATGGAATCTATTAGACAATTTAAACTATCTTTAGAAAGTATTTCATAAAAAATCACTTCCGGTTTTGCCGGAAGTAATAACAACTTTGTTATTTCAAATAGGATACCCCATATGTCAATACATTTTTGAAACCAACTCAAAATTATGAGTAAAATGGATATACATTTCCCTATACTCAAAGTTATTAGTTTTAGAGTTATTTAATTTTTTCGTTAAAAATAGACAAATGCGAGTTGATCGAAAATAGGTCATAAATTTATTGTTATTTGCTTGATAAACGTGGAGTTGGAATTTTTGGAATCTCTGCACATTATTTTGAAGATTTCGTAGTGATTTTTCTTATTTTCCTAAGAAATTATTAGAGAAAAATCGATGTCAAAATGACTCAATTTCAAACGTTAATAACTATCTTATTTCAAATGGAACACCCTGTATTTTTTTGCACTAGCATATGCAAAATTAAAATTAATTTCTAATGATATAATACTTCAATATCTAAAGCTGATAGATTAAACTTTATTTAATAATTTCTGATATTTTCAACAATTATTTTGTATTACCTTAAGTTTGGAACGCATCAAAACGGTATCCATAGTTACCACTCATTTATGTCAGTGTCAATGTGCAAAATTAGAAATTGTCTCGTTCAGTTTTTTTAATTGAAATTTATCGCAATAATGAATCGAGAATACACAAATGCCGATCTGTTCAAACTTTTTGCAATTTAAGGAGAGTGCAATAGGATTGTCGCGAGAACATGCAGGACGTTTAACGCCCAGAATTTGCCGCCGATGAATTCAAAGAAATTTTGGCGGATTCAAGGTAATTTTGTTCAACATAGCCAACAAAATGCTCCAAGAAATCGTGTTCTTCCGATTACCGCTGATGAAACAATGCAATTAAAGCTGATATCTTAAAAGTTGTTGAACAATTTCCGATTTTTTCAACAATTATTTTATATTTGCTCAACTTTGGAACGCATCAGTATGTAATAAAAAACGAAGAAATACTAAGGGCCGATTTCATAATCAAATTTAATCTCCTATTAATTTTTATCCTACATTAAAAATTTCATATTTTTTTTGGTTGGTCATATAATTTAAAGTTTTTTTAAAAGAACGAAAGATAAGGTGACTAATGTTGCAAAAGTTATGGAAAAATGCACTATTTTAATCCCGTCATCGAGATATGAGTTAAGCAAATTGAAGAATTAACTAATCTCCCATTAAAGATTCATTTTGAAATCGGCCCTAAAACAATAACAAATTTAATCATCTATACAAAAAATGTTAAAAAATAACCTAGTATGTAATTTAACAAGTGTTCAAAGTGCCCTCCATTTACTTCTAAACATGCAGTAATTCTGGATTCCACACTAGTTGTTGCTTTTCTTATTTCTGCGGGGTCTAGATCTTCTAAAGAATTTTGTACACGATTTCAAAGCTCTTCTATCGATTACACTGGTGGACGGTTGTGTAAACTTTTTTGTTTATGATCCCTCACAAATAAAAATCTAGGGGTGTTAGATCTGGACACCTTGGTGCCTTGGTGCCCAATTCCAGGGACCCAATCGCCGAAACCATCTGTCCTCAAACATTTCATAAACTTCTTCGGTAACTTCATGGCTGCAATGAGCTGGTGCTCCTTCAAGCTGATACCAGCAACTTATGGCTTCATTAATTGGCAAGTCATCTACAAAGTTTGTAACGACGGTACGTAATATTTCAAGATATTTTTCGTTGTCCAGCACTTCGTCGTAAATATAAAACTCAAGTGCGTTGTCTTTCATAAGAGCAAAAACGTTGAAGCTGAGTTTAACTTGAAACTTTTATTCTTTCGTGAAATGCGGGTTTGCGTCTGCCCAGAAATGATTATTTTTTTCAGTTAAATGCCTAATCGCAAACATTTGGCACATTTCCACATTATATTTTTCAGAAAGTTTTCGTCATAAATTGCAAAAAAGATGAGCATTTCGGCATTTCTGTAATTTCAAAACTGTGATAGAGACAATTTCTAATTTTGCACCTTGACACTGGTAACTTTGGATACCGTTTGATGCGTTCCAAAGTTAAGGTAATACAAAATAATCGGAAATTGTTCAATAACTTTTAATCTCGCAGCTTTAGATGTGGAAGTTGTTATATCAATAGATAGTAATTTTAATTTTGCATATGCTAGAGCAAAAAAACACAGAGTGTTCTATTTGAAATAAGAATGTTATTATCGTTTGAAATTAAGTCATTTTCATATCGATTTTTCTCTAATAATTTCTTAGGAAATTAAGAAAAATCATTACGAAATCTTCAAAATTCCAACTCCACGTTTATTTAGCAAATAGCAAAAAAGTTATGACCTATTTTAGATCAACTCGCATTAACTATTAACTTTAAGTATAGGGCAAGGTATATCCATTTTACTCATAATTTTGTGTAGATTTCAAAAATGTATTGACATATGGGTTATCCTATTTGAAATAACAAAGTTGTTATTACTTCCGGCGAAACCGGAAGTGATTTTTTGATGAAAATATTTTCCAAAGATAGTCTGGATGGTCTAATATATGCCATAAAAATTTTAAATCGATAGCTTTTGTCATTCTCCAGAAATATCTAATAGGCCATGACCGTGGGACACCCTGTATATTAATAACAGAGATTTTACTTTTCCTTGAAATTAACTAGCTCTTTAAAAATAATATTGGTGTTTGTTGATAATAATCAAGGCTAAAGAATAAAAAATTCAAAAACTTCAGCAGAAAAAGTGTGTTTCAGCTTCAAAATTCTGCAGAAATTATGTGGGAGCTGACTATAATTGAACTATTTTCTTCAAGTATAACAACTGAAGCGTCCTCGAATAGAAAAATAATCACGTTCGAAATCTATTATATGTAAATATTACTACCTATACATATTTCGAATTTCCAATTTAATAATATCGTTCACATATTCAATTCTTAACATTTTTCGTTTACATGTTTTTGTATTTTTGAGTGTCACATTGTGCCATTTGTCATGCAATTTTTTTGCTCTGTTCTTAAAATGATTACTACTGTTTGCCATACTGTTTCTTGTATGTTGTTACCTGAACTTTTTGTTTTATTTTCAAAATAATTTATTAGATTAGTCTCCAGCATTTTTCCTTGGTAATGGAAATAACAGAAAACTGTCGATTGTTCCCAAAACAATGGCCCCCAGCTCATCAAAACAAACATTTCAGTATATCTGAATAATTAATAACTCCTACATAAGAGTATTTCTCTCTTGTTAAAACTGAATCAGTATGTCTTATTTATCAAACGGATTTTATTTTGACAGTTTGATTGAAGGCACTGAAAGTAAAAGAAAATTTAAAATATATCTTGAATAAATCGTAGGACCCATCAGGTAAGAGCGCCTTTGATTATGTCACAGTTTTGATGAAAATTAAATCAAAACTAGAACAAATTCTCAGGACAGAGTTTAGATTGATCCTTAAACATGTAAACTTGATATTGGATCCAATGCACAATTTACAATTTATTGTACAGTTTGGCCAAACAAGCGTGCAATGTACTATCTAATCTACTCACTGTAGAGTTTTGCTGTAACGAACGTAATGACTAAAATTGTGAAAAAGAAATGCTGCTAATAATTTTTTGATTTTTAAGATGACCGCTGGAAGTGTAACCACTATATTAAATTTTAAGAAAGTTATGTTACTCGATGTTTTAGAATATTAAGATAACAAAGAAATGTATACTATTCAAAGCTAAGATAAATTCGAGCCTTTTTGTACAACACATTAAGTTTCTCTGCAGGTTTTCGAAAAAATGCTATATTTTGAGATTTTTAACTAATAAAATAAAAATCAGGGTGTTTCTTTTAAATATATTTAAAAATAGAGTCCATAAAAAATATAAACAACGGAGCAGTCGTGAATGTTAAGTCGAAATTTTTAAAAGATAGGGTAAATATAAATGAAATATTTGATACTAAGAAAGAAGTATTAAAGGACGGATTTGAGATAGGTCAGGAGTTCAATAATTATTTTACCACGGTCACTAAGTGTCTTTCGGATAAAATAGTGTCTGATTCTATGTATGTTCCACTTAGTGTTTGGAATAATAAGTCATTGTATTTAGAGGAGACAAACGCAGGGGAAATAGTAGATATTATTATGTCAATCAAAAATAAGAAGGTAGGTGGGATTGATGGAATTACCATCGCTGTTTTAAAATGTATTGCTTAGGATATAGCTGAACCCTTGGCAAAACTAATTAATAAATGTATGCTATCTGGTATTTGGCCTAATCATTTTAAGAGAGCAGAGGTTGTACCAATATATAAAGCTGGTGATCATAAATCAACAAGTAATTATAGACCAATATCCTTATTATCAAATTTGGCTAAAATATCTGAAAAAGTGATACACAAAAGACTTAATGATTTTCTAGAGGGAGAGGGAATGATAAATGGGAGACAATTCGGATTCAGAAAGAATAAATCGACTAATGATGCCTTAATTTATGTCAATAACTTCATATGTAACCAACTTGACAATAGCAGATCGGTAATAGCAATATTTCTCGATCTAGCGAAGGCTTTTGACACGGTAGTACATGAACTTGTATTGATTATATTGAATGATATAGGTATAAGAGGGATTCTTAATGATTTGATGCGTAACTATCTAATAGATTTCAGTGTGTTCTCATTAATGGTGTTAAAAGTTCTTACAGCTTAGTTACTTGTGGAGTCCCTCAAGGTTCAACTTTCAATTTTTAAATCGATAGCTTTTGTCATTCTCCAGAAATATCTAATAGGCCATGACCGTGGGACACCCTGTATATTAATAACAGAGATTTTACTTTTCCTTGAAATAAACTAGCTCTTTAAAAAAAATATTGGTGTTTGTTGATAATAATCAAGGCTAAAGAATAAAAAATTCAAAAACTTCAGCAGAAAAAGTGTGTTTCAGCTTCAAAATTCTGCAGAAATTGTTGTTAATTGTTAATGATTTGATGCGTAACTATCTATCAAATAGATTTCAGTGTGTTCTCATTAATGGTGTTAAAAGTTCTTACAGCTTAGTTACTTGTGGAGTCCCTCAAGCTTCAATTTTGGGTCCATTATTATTTAATGCCTATATTAATGGGTTATTGAATCTTAATTTACCGGGTGTTATTGTATCTTTTGCGGATGACACAGTCATTATGTGTAGTGGTGAGAGTTGGAATGAAGTTACAGCCAATGCCAAACATTCCTTAAAAATTATAAGGAAATGGTTTAATTATCACAAAGTGTCTTTAAATATGTCAAAATCCAGTGTTGATAAGCTCCCTGTTACAGACGGACTCACAATACATGATGATGTTTGTTATAATAACTTAAACTGTGGATGTGATAAAATAGAAAGGGTGAATGAAGTTAAATACCTTGGTGTTATACTAGATGAAAATTGGAATTGGAAGAAAAATATTTTTAGTATTGTTAAAAAAGTAAGATACCTTCTTTTTGTTCTCTATAAAATGAGATATATTCTTGAAAAAAATGATTTATTAAAATTATACCATGCTTTGTTCTGTAGCGTCCTATTTTATGGAATTATTTGTTGGGGTTCAGCTTATTCAAATACATTAGGGCCGATAGTAAGAATACAGAAGCGTGCTGTCAAAATTTTAACTTTTGGTAAACAACACAACCTTTTTAGTGAGACACGATTGCTGAACATCAATCAAAAATATATTTTGGAAGCACTAATAAATAATTATTGTAATCTACGGGAAGAGTATACTATTGCTGAATCATGTTTATTTTCTTGACATATATCGCTTACAGTAAGTAAAACTAAATTAAATATTGGTCAAAAAACTAGTTTATATCGATCCAAACTTGTCTACAATAGATTAGATAAAAATTTAAAAAAAATAAACTTCCCTAGAGGGCGTATTAAATTTCATATTAAGAGTTGGATTTTAAATAATTTGAAGTTATAATATACATAGATATTGTTATATTACTTAAAAATCTGTTTTAATAGGTTCGTTCCATCACACCCGAAAACCATACATTGTACCGTCCGGTTCATGCGCAGAAAGAGAAAAGCGTTCCAACGAACACTTGACGGTTTACTGGACGACCCTTGCTTGCGTTCCAACAGAGTTAGGGACTGTTCGCGAATCGGTTCTCGGACGGTCATTTCGATACTTGGTTGAATCGTCGTACGCTTTGGACTGACTTGCTCATTTTACCGTTTGTCATATTTTTGTCTGTCGTTGTTGTCTACTTGTTTGTTGTTTGTGTTGACTTGTTAACTAGTTTCGACATTTCACAAATATAAAAATATTATAAAATTAATTAAAATGAATGACGATGGAGACAGTGATTTTTCATCAAATGGTGAATCGTCTGACGATTTGGAATGTCTAATAAACGAACCCCGACTCAAAAATGAAAATTAATTGGGTATGTGAAAATTTGTATTATGTTCAAATAAAAGGTTTATAGTTGTTTAATTTTAGAGGATATAGTGCCACAGTACTCTTACTCAATATTCTTTGAACACTTAAGAGTCTCGAGGGAAATAGCAAGTAATATTTCTGAGATGTTTGATGATTATTATAATACTAAATCTGGACAATATGGAAACACTTCTTCTTTATCTCAAGTAAGTACTTAGACAGTTTAATGTGTGCCTCCATAAAGTTCTGTTTTTATAAGTTTAGCCATCAAAATATTGTCAAAATGCCAAATAAAGTTAAAAAGTGTGAAAAAACTTTATTGTTTATTCCAATCTTTAAATTTTGCTTAAATAACTTTAAAATCTTAGGTACTCATCTATTTATGGTACATAGGACATCAGACTGCGAGCTTTCGAGACGTTGGAGATCGTTTTGATATCACAATAAGCTCCGTAAACCGAATAATACATAGACTCACTTTGTTTTTGAGTAATTTTTCTCCAGAAATCATTAAATGGCCAACTGAAGCTGAAAAACGACTTAGTGAGCAACATTTCAGAACCAATGGCTTTCCAAATATCATCGGAGCCATTGACGGAAGCCATATAAAAATTGACAGACCTGAGACTGATCCTGATTCTTACATAAATCGGAAGGGATATTACTCAATCCAGGTAGATTTTTGTAACATATTTCAAAACAAGCTAAAGAGTCATAAAATAGAAAACATCCAAACCCCCTCCTCTAATCTAATCTAAGTAAATTAAATTGCATTTTTTATTCTCAGCTTGATAATATTTTCTAATACTTAACACATTTCAGGTATCGTCAATCAAATAATCCTTTTTATTTTATTATGTTTTAGCTGCAAGCTGTGTGTGACCACAAAAAAAAAATATAGATTTATTTGTGGGGTATCCAGGGTCTGTACATGATAGTCGTGTATTCAGGAATTCTCCTTTGAAAAACAACATGGAAGAGAAATGTGGACGCTATTTCCTTTTAGGGGATAGTGGATACCCACTACAAAATCATCTACTCACTCCATACAAAGACAGAGGCACTTTAACGTCAGCAAAATTATAATGTTCAACTAGCTAGAAACCGTTATGTAATTGAGCATTGTTTTGGAATACTGAAGCAAAAATTCCGTCAAATGTATCACGTAAAGTTGAGGAAAATACGTCTTATTGTGCACTTTATTAGAGCAGCTTGAGTATTGCACAATATCGCCATAGACAATGAGTTCAATGTGGAAGACGACCAGCAAGCTAATGCTTTAATAGATGGAATGGCTCATGAGCAAAATGATGATAATGATGATGAGGAACAGGATATTGTAGAGATAGAGACAGAATTGCAAATTGATTTCAGTAAATACTATTTATAATTGTTCAAATATTAAAATTTTAAATCAAAATATTTTTCCAAGTTACATTATTATTTGAATTATTGTATGCAATAAATAAAGTGAACTATTTAGATTAATAATTTATTTATTGAAAAATAAACCCTATTTTCTATAAGTATAATCAGTCAAACATCCCTGAAAAATTCCAAGTAAATTTAACTAAATAGAAAATCCTAATGAATAAAAGTAACTAAAAGTAAAGTAAATAAAACTTTAAATGTCACTAGTTCACAAAGAAAAAATGTTTACTCAAACATAGGTTTATACTAAATTCAGTCTCTCCTAGCCCTTTATCACAAAAATATGTAACTTATTTTAATCACATCCAGTTTTTTAATTATAGCCACATAAGGTTTTGAAACAACCCTATTTGTGGCGTCTAGTTTATCATTCGTTTTCAAACTTTAGCATTTAATTGGAAATAACAGATTACTGCTGGGGTACCTTAAGATAAGCTGACCCCAATCAAAAGCACTTTTAATTTTTTTCAAGGTTTGAATATATACAATATTTAAAATATAACTTGACGTCCTATATTTTTTTAAACTTAAAGATCCAACTTAG
This sequence comes from Crioceris asparagi, assembly GCA_958507055.1. Classification (NCBI taxonomy): domain Eukaryota; kingdom Metazoa; phylum Arthropoda; class Insecta; order Coleoptera; family Chrysomelidae; genus Crioceris; species Crioceris asparagi. The sequence continues at coordinate 21,047,034 of OY293829.1, read as the reverse complement.
AGTGAATTACTCTATCAATTCTCATGGGTAAAAAATGTTGTAAAGCAGTGCATTAAACAAACTGAAGAAAATAATTTATAAATACCATATCCAATCCTAACTTCAACATAAACTAAGAAAAATAAATGATAACAGTTCAGAAGAGTCTCTTTATGTAAATGAGGTCAACTGACAATCACAAGCGCAGTTTTTTTGTCTTAAAATATTATTTCTTTCTTCAATCAATCTGTTCCGTTTTTTAATTTCTTCCAACTTCTCCCTTTCAATTTTGAATTTTTCATCAAAGTACATTTTTCTATCAACTCTATTTTTTTCCATTGGGCTTAATTTTTTATTTTTTGTGTTTTTAGAAGTTGTGGTTTGTTTATTTTTTTGTAAACTTGATGGAGTTGTAGAAACTTCTTTGAAAGGGGTTACAGTAACTTCTCTTGAAGAAGAGGCTATATTACTGTTTTCCTGGTCGCTTTGGTAACTATTTTCCTCCAAATTATCGATTACATTGTTTGATAGTAACAGTTCTGGATGAACATTTCTTTTTTTCCCAAAAATCTCTTCCATTTCAGTTTGTTGTTCGAAAAATTTGAACCCTCTACCTAAAAAGGAAGAAAATAGATGAGGATCAATTTAACATAAAATGTGATTATAACGAACTACCTCGAGTAAACCACTATTAATTTATGATAGGGTTAGAGTGACGATGATAGCATCTAGTTCCAGCTATTTCTAAGACCTACTTACCAGTTTAATTCTTGTTGTCTACATGCTTCTTGTAGTTCCTCTCTAGAACTCTCCAGCGATTGAGACAGTTGTTTGGCGTTACTTTTATATTTAGTTTTAGTAGCTCTTACCCACATCATTTTGATACATCGGACTTCAAAAGTGCCTAGTTTTCCTTTGAACTTGGCATATAAATCTATAAGAAGTCTTGTGGAATCTTGACTCCACTGATAGTCAATTTTTAAATTGGTTTCACTCTTCACATTAACAGACTTTGGTTCTGTCTGCAAATTGTTAGGTTCTACTAAAATATATTCTTGTAATTCTGTAACAAGAAAGGCAATAATGAATTTTATTATTCTAAGTTTCGTGATTAATTACAAAAGTGTTTGTGTGTGCATGTTTTTGTTTAATATTAGAAGTGAATAAAATTATAATAATTACATGAATTACGAATGAAAACTTATCCATCATCACATCCTGATCCATTTCGATTGGTGAGCTTATAAGCTTGGTGAAAATCAACAACAAAAGATATATATATATATATATATATTATCTACGAATAAAAGCAAAAATGACAAAGTATCCACACAGTTCCCTAACAGTTCTGGGACCATACAAAAATAGCGTGATGGAAAGAATCTAATATTTAATACTTCCTATATCAAGTGTCTTTCTTTACATTTGTAGTTGTATTTATAGTTTTGTTGCATTTTAATTTTATTATTTGTTTATTTATTGTATATTAATATGTATATTTAGATTATGTTAAGCTTGTAGATTTTAATACATTATTAAGTTCAGGTCTACACAGATGCTATTTGCATCTCGGTAGGGGATTGTTGGACTTTATAAGTCAGACAATCTATTATCAAACTATTTTTTAAATCATGATTTGTATGTTAACCTGAATAAAGATTATTATTATTATTATTAACATTGGAACTTGAATCAATTAAACAACTAATTATTTTTTTATTTTTCCCAATTTTGAGATTTATTTAACACAGAAAACAAAAATTTTGAGAAAATATCAAAAATATATATATCAAAATCCATTGCATTTTCTCATTGAATTTTCATTATCTGATATTTTAGGTCAGGTACCTACAAGATATTGAGGTGCAGTTTTCGCTAACTTGTTCCGTTATTTTACTGTTCTAATGTCGAAAATTTATCTTTACAGATATGAAAAAAGGATTTATTATCTTACTTCGGGAAAAAATCGAGGAACATAACTCTTTTTAATTCAAAATATCGATTACGCCCCCTAACAGCTTCAAAACACGAAAACAATTACCAGTATTTGATCTTTGTACTTTATACATTAAGTTTAAAACTTCTACAATGAATTTTTCCCAAGATATATTATTTTGCACGATTATTTGGCTACCCTGTACAATCACTATCAAAAATATTATCATATACTTACAAAACGTAGTACTTACATTGCGATATATGTATCCATACTGCTATTTACGTCCGCCGGAAAAAAATGGTTAGAAATTTGAAAAGCATTTTAGAATATAAAGTACTCATAGTAAAATAATTAGAGTATAAGCTTTGGACAAATGAATTTTTCACAAGCGTCCTAGAAAGCTAAGGTACAAACAAAGCGATTCTTTTATCCTTTTTGCATTTTTACAAAAGTCCATTGTATCCATTCTGGCAAATTTAAAATCCAAGTAATTTCAAAATAAAAACCAAATAAGATAATATTTTCAAATTCCAAGTTATTTAGATTTTACCTTTCGATATCTACACTTTTGGAGAATGCGCCGCATTTAGTAAAGTTGTCTGGAATCTGAACAAAAACAGTGTTGATTTGCATTTTTCAAGATCGTGTTATTATAACAAAAAGAATGATATTGTTTTATCATTCCAGCAAACTGGACACCACTTCAATTTTCCAGATATCAAAGCAAGGAGAATAACGGAGGGTTCTACCTATATAATGTCTTAGATTCAAAACTCCCATAGTTCGAAAATCAGCGCTAAATTTATACAATTATCTCTCTCATTTTCTAATTAACTTAAAGTCTGTGAATAATTATGCAGATTATGCCAAAATTTAAACAATCGAAAAAAATCCAATGAAATTGATGATATAATAAAAATCATTGTACTAACATATTATATACATACAGAAAAGTAAGAAAGTATCTTTTGAAAATTGGCGGAAATGTTTTCTCAATATCTCCCGAAAGACGAAATGTATAAATATTTATAGCGATGCTAGCCCTGGGATTATTGAGTTTCAAATTGGAATATCTTAAGGGGTGTCTGAAAGGTCCGGTTAGTCACCATATTGAGAAATATGTCTTTGCTAGATAATATCATCATCAGAATATATGCCACCTGACAAAAAATGATAAGAATCTTTTCCAAAAAATTGTATTACCTTTGGTTTTTATCTATTTTTAGTAGTTCTTGAGATAGAGTTAAATGAAAAATTTCAACTGTAGTTTTTGTCTATGTTGATAATGATTGAAGATACAAAAAAAGTATTGATCAGCGACATCAGCCAAAACAGCAGAACGATTATTAGTTAGTTAAGAAAATGAAATAATCACCTCAAAAAGGTATATGCAAGAAAAATCCGGATAATTCGAATATTAAATAAAACACACATTTTTTTTTTTGATACTTATTCGTAAAGGGTACTTTTAAGTAGAAAAATTACAAGCGTAGTTACTGCTCTGCTCATCATAACTTTCCATCTATTACGCATGTCCTGGAAACAGTGAAAAAGAAATCTGCAACTTGGCAATATGCCATATATTGGTATATAGTATAGAGATAACACATCACATATTCGAATCGTATTTTATTGGGCACCCATGTCAATAAAATTGTCTTTCGTATTCCACTCATATTACGTCGTTATTTGACACTTTTAGTTGTGTTTCATATCCCCACATTGACTGGCCATAAAGGCAAAGAAGAAACAAAAGTATTATAAAAACTGATGTTGATAGTTAAAATTGGAATATTTTTTTTCTTGTAAGCGTAAAGTTTATTTTACAAAGCAGTTATGTATTACAAAAGTCTTGCATCGAATGAAGCTGAAATACCCAACATACCATTCAATAATGACGCTCCAGTATTTATTCATCTGTTCATTGCTATACTTGAAAGATATTCATTCAAATGGAAACGATACTGTTACGAACTAAAATACATCAACAGAATACTAATTCATGAAGAAGATAACTCGCTATACCGATTCTATTAAGCAATTTTTGTATTTTGATAAATACAATTAAATATATGTATATATAGCCATAAGAAATGACAAATACCGTCGTTGAAAGATTCAACACTGTTTTAAGCTTTTCATATCGCACAGACAATTCACTAACTAAACAATAGCTAGGTAAGAAATTTCACGATTCGGCGCCTGTAAAAACATCAAATACCAAAATAAACATATAGACAACTTTAAGCTTCCTCATCGTTGAAATTGAGAAAATTGTTCTGGTGTAAAAGCATGTTGATAATCTTGGGGATTACAAGGTGAATGTTTCGAATATTATTGGGAAATGTGAAACTTAGATATACACCTACCATTATTGTGGCTGTTTTCAGAACTGCATTTGCGACAAAAGTCTCTATGATCCTTATATAAATTGAAGCAATTTGAACGTTATGTATTTTTCTTCTTTGTTCAGTCGAGCTTGCTTAACAAAATATTTGCGATGTGATAAAATTTGCATCTTCATAAGAGAGTTCAGTTGTGGTTGCTTGAAATTCTACAGCAAACTATATTAAAAGTACTCATTACCTACTATAAATACCTAATATTCATTAGTTGCATCCATAAACATATCACAACATATCACTTGTTTGCGTTTGTCAAACAAGCAAAGTCCATCTTATTATTCAACACTACTCAACTTAGAATACTTACAAATATTAAAGTTAAATCATTCCATCTCTCATTAAACTGCGTTTTTCCCAGATGAAAGTGTAGGTATAATATAAATTTAAGACGCCAGATGAAAATGTAAATTTCAGGCAAAAAAGGATTAGGGATGAAGCTCCCGTCGACTTATATCCACCTCATTTCTATGAAATTAGTTGAAAAAACTGAATTTACGGCAGCATTATATTAGCGTTAACACGAAATAACTCCTCAAAATTACACATACCATAAACGGTACCATAAGATCCTTGCATTAGTTTTTATTGAGTTTAATTCCAAAGCTCTACAAATTCCTTGTAGCTTTCAGGTTAATGACATGCTTATGATGCAACAAGATTCTGAATGCACAATGGTGCTGGAAACTGGAAAGCTTCCAACAACTTTGTCTCATGAATTCCATCAACTAACAGGGAAAAAGATAAGGATGCTGAGGGAGAGCGAGATTGTTTTTGGCACATCGTTATTTATAGGGGTTCCTGCACCAAGCGTGAGGCAGTAAAGTGCGTCACAAGCAGCTCGTGCCAATGAACCCAGTAAATTTCACTCAGGTTATAAGAATTTTAGCAAACTTAAGCGATCAAACAAGAGTATGATATAGTTTAAGGCTTGCCGCGTTTGTCTGAATTTAATTCAAGATGTTCCGCCATTCATAATGCCGGCTTTTTCTGTAGTCGGGTTAAGACTTTTTCTCCAATGATTGTTCAGAAACGAAATTTTCGGGCGAGAACTTTATTTCATTAAAATGTTTGTATTATCAACTTCAAAAGTGGTACGATATTCCAGTTCCTCGCTTTCAAATTTGAAACTCTCATGATTCGGTTAATAAGATGAAAAAACATAACCCTTATAAGACCAATTTGGTATCTGTCCGTATGTCACCATTCCTGTAGTGTAGTTTGTCAGCTATAACGTAATTCTGTAAATTCTTAATTAAGGGTTTCAGTTTGTCAGTAATCTAATTTGTAAACGTTATACAAAATTTTAGATAATTTTCAGTAAGCATAAATGAAATTGAGTCAAAGCTGCATTCGAATAACAGTATCTTAGTCGTAATCACAGATAACATTGGCAAGCAAAACTAAGATCTAAAATTGAGGAGTAGAGGAATTTTGTTTCATTTAAAAAAATAAAAATAAAATAAGTTTAGAAAAAGACTTTTTTATTGGATGTTACATTTTTGAGGATAGTAAACCCTGGAAGACTCTGACTAATTCTGTATAGTGAATGGTAAATTATACTGATTCTTTCTCTATCAGAGAGCCATTGAGCCATATTCAATATGCCCTTCACATTAAAAACAATTTCCAAGCGGGGTGAGTGAGGACATTTTTATTCAATAAATATTTATTACAAAGAATCTCGCAAAAAATTGGACCGACATTATTAGTCAGTGCTCTGAAAAATACAAAATAATATGTTCTGTTGGTGCTGGTAATTTTGAAGTTGTGCAAAGCTTTTGGCACCATTTTTCAGTGCACCAACTAATAAAGTCGGTCTAATTTCTTGTAAAACATATTCATTTCACACTTTTGAGTGTAAAATTAGTCATGAAAATCGTTGAATGCTCACTAATACCAACGAAGATAGCACTAATCCTATCACCCATGTATATTATTTGCTTGTACTTGTTATTATTCCGAGATCTAAGAACATCGCGGTGGTAATACATATATTTAAAATTTATTACTACTATAATCTTTAATATGGCAGTCTCAGATTTTCAATTTTCGAAAGAAATTGCACACTCCATATAGCAAAAGTACACATACTTCAGATTTTAAGATTGCTGTAACTCTAAAACCGTGGCTCTTTTAAAAAAATGTTCAGTTTAAACGTTTCCTGATATTGTCCCATCTTTAGTTCTGTTGTCTCAAATTTTAGAGAAAAATAGCCCCTTCCACCCTTTTGGGGACGGTTTTTGGGGCGAAGGAGATATCGGATTTGAGATTTTCTAAATTTGGGATCATTTCTCAGCTCTCCTCTTTCAAATTAATAAAAAATCAACAAAATTGTAAAAAAGTACGTTTACTGTGTACAGGACGCTCACAAACCAAAAAAAGCAAACATTAGAATTGTATACCTCCTCCGTGGTTGGGTTCATCGGTCAAAAATATATAGGTACCTATGCAATTTTGAATGATTTATAATTTTCCGTCAACTTGAAATTAATCAACATTTAAGTTGGTTTAATGCTAAAGGTCCAGAAATATCCGACTTTACTATCAATATATCGTCAACTTATTGAATTTAATTATTTTTTTTATTATAGGTTGCTATAGTAGTAGATTCATCAAACACAAGGTGTCATTGTAGGTTTTCCATTTGAAAAAATCAAAAATAACCAATTTTTATATTTATTCAAGGATAACAAGAACAAATATTTTTTTCAATTATTCTTGTCTTATGTGTTCTTTGTTAATCATTTTTTTCATGATTATGAACAAAAACATTTTTATCGCAAGATTGAGACATGGGGTATATTCTTATTGGATTTAAACGCACATTCACACAAAACAGACGAGTTTCTGTATTGATTAAAGGAAACAATACCTCTTCATCAGTGTCCTTAAGAGCATATATTACTCTCAATTTAGTTACGGTAAAACGCTGTTCTAGGTTCAAACAGTTATTTAAAAAAAACACGGAATACTAACAGAAATAATTAACCAGAATTAGAACAGTTCCATGTAATCATCATTAATTAAAGTGACCTCACACAACATCCAAAAGTAAATTGGGCTAATACACGAATTCAACCACGATTCCGATCTCAAAGGTAGCTACTTTGGGAATAGAGAAAGTAGAACATTATCCTTGAAGGTCCATTGCTAGTGGGAGGGATGCGAAAGACGATATATAAAGACAGAGGAATACCTTATTGTAATTGCATAATTAGATTCTGTAGGACATAGCAATTGAAAGGACAATTAACCAGAAGATTTGATACTGCTATACGTAGAGATAAGACCACCCTTCCGAGTATCTAGATATTTAGAAAAAGAGAAAAATGAAATTAGGATATTTTATAAAAAATAATATTATAAATTTAAAAAAGTGCGAGTATTGTTCGGGTGGAAAGGATTCCGTACTTACGATTTTCCTATAGGTTTTCCTGTAAAGCTTGAGTAAACGTCCATATTCTGTATTTCAAAACTCTCCGCTTAGTAGTTTCGAGTATTAGAGCGGGAAGTGGTTGTTCTTCGAATATTTTACTTAATATGGTCTAAGCCGGTCATTGTAGGATAGGTAATCAAAAAATATATATTTATCAGAATTCGTTTATTTCAACTAAGTATATGTCCTTGTTGCGGTTATCAGTATCAAAACAAACTTTCAGCATTTTACGTTCTGCAGATACGAAGAAAGTATTACGTGAGTCTGTAAAAGACGGACATATAAACAGACAACAGATTGATCTGTTTCTTCATCGGTAATAAAATGCAAAGTATTTGATTAAGTTTTAGAGGTATACTAGAATAAAGTTTAGCAAGTGAAATGCTTACTCCCTCTAATTACTTTCCCATCGCTACCCTAAGTAGCATTGTAGGAAAAGTATTTTAATCGTCTAAAAATTTCGATTACGTAATTTTCGAGTTCAAAAAACATATTCTTAGTCACTGTCTGCCTATTTGTGCTAAGATTTTCTCGGAAACTAGTGAACCGATTTTGTTGGCTTAATTTTTTTTTTGTATGGTATCGATACTAATCACCGGTGACACATATTGGGCATCCTGCTTTTACTGGTGCAAAAATATTGAAATATTGAATCAAAACTTTCATTATAATTATTAAACTCCCTATAGTTAGCAGAGCAAAGTGAGCAGAATACAAAATATATATTTGGTGCTTGCAGCGCACATCAGGTGTTAATTAAGTGCTGTATTCCGAAATAAATAGCTCTTATAGATTTTTTTTAAAATGGCTGCTTTGCTAGCTTTTGACAAAAAAATATCTCAAAAAATTCCTAAAAGCAAAACAGCCATTTTCCAAGAAACTACAAGAGCAATAAATTTCGAAATACAGAACTTAATTAGCACTTAATTAGCTCTACAAGCACTAAAAAAATAAGTTCTCAAGAATTTTTTTTTCTAAAAGGTTGTTGTGTTAGCTTTAGAAGCAACCATTTTCCAAAGAAAACATTAGAGACACTAATTTCGGAGTACAGCATTCAATTTATACTTAATTAGCCCTACAAGCACTAAAAACATAGTTCTGAATAATGTTGAGTTTTAAAGGTTATCTAAAGCTAGCAAGGCAGCCATTTTTCAATAAAATATTAGAGCAATTAGTTTTGGAATACAGCACTTAATTCGGACTTTGTTAGCCCTAAAAGCACTAAAAAAGAAGTTCTGCAAAAATTTTATTTTTAAAAGTTGCCTAAAGCTAGCAAAGCAGCCATTTTCCAAAAAACTATAAGAGCAATTAATTTCGAAATACATCACTTGATTAGCACCTAATGTGCGCAACAAGCACCAAATATGTATTTTGGATTCTGCTCACTTTGCTCTGCTAGCTTTAGGGATGTTAATTATTGAGATCCTCAGGACTGCTTCAATGTATATTCATTATACATCGAGAACTACAAATGTTAGCCTCAAATTTTGCAGAGTAGTAGAACGTATAACAAAAATGTTATGGTTCTAAAATAATAAATATCTGGGCTATCCACTAACAAGACTTCCATACCTCCCTCATGCAAATTCCACCAAATACATTAGTCGTCGTACGACCATTCATCTCTTCAACGTACCAAGAAAAACGACAATGATAATTCGTGCAATCATTACGTAGGAAAAACCGTTTAACCATAAAAGGAATAAACAGATAGACAATTTGACAGTTCATTTCAGCATATCTCTTTCTCCTGTTTTTCTTTCTGATAAACGTGCTATGAGATGATTAGTTACGGGCCTTAAGAAGAATATTAGGCAAAAGTTTCGCCAAAATCGAAAGAACTATTGTCGTGATACAGTCTTGACCAAAACTCGTTTCTAGACAAGCAACCAGTGAGAGCAGAATGCCCAATTTATGACAGGCGAGCGGAACCAATACACCCGCTACTAAGCAGAAAAAATGCAAAAACAGAATTAGGCTACCGATCCCAAGATAATCTTGACACAGAACGACTAACTTTTCCCGTTCAAAATAAACGTAACTTCTACACATAACAGCAGACTGTATAAGCTTTCTAAAAAATTAAGCTTAAATTTCGATTCTTTATAAGTTATTAGAAAAATATTTCATATAAAAAAATTACAGTGCAAATCAATCTATTAGCATGAATTATTTCCAAATATACTGGGTGTACTGATACTGCAGAATAATTCAAAGATATATAATTTTTTTTAACACACCTGATTTTCGGTTTCTCCAAGGTATTCTATTAATTTAAAAATATAACTGTTAACAACGCATAAAATTCTAATGTTACATCCGTTTTAGTTCACATGAAACTGGAAAAATATGTCTAAAGTAACGCTTGCAAGCTTAGCACGACCATTTCAATGAAAAAAAATGTACAATAATTCGCCATAAATTAGCCGTAGAAAAAGAAAATTTGCAGCTATTATATTTCTTGGAAAATTCATAGACGTGCTAAGTTCATAGAAAGTTAGCACCGCCATTCCGCCATCACCGTATGTTCATCAAATAATAACCATTTTTTTGAGAGAACCACAAAAATTGCCGTAAATTAGACGTGAATTTGCTGTGAAGAAAAAAAATTGCAGTTCTTGTTTTTGTGGAAAATTCATGGTCGTTCTAAATTAGCGCAACTATCACAGTATCTTCCTTAGAAAACAACCGATTCTTTTGAGAAAATCACCTGTATTTGGTGTGAAAAAAGAAAGTTTGCTGCTCTTGTTTTTTTTTTTAAATTTATGTTCGTTCTAAATTAGCGCAACTATAACCGTATCTTACTTAAATAACAACCGATTCTTTTGGGCGTACCACTAATATTTGCCGAAAACTATCCGTAAATTTGCCGTGGAAAAAAAATTGCAAATATTGTTTTTATAATTCAATTTATTAAATTACGTTTTTACGAAATACAAGAGCTGCAAATTTTCATTTTTCACCGTTAAATTACAGCAAATATTGGTGTTACTTCCAAGAATCAGTTGTTATTTAAGGAAGATACGGTGATAATTGACCTAATCTATGACATGAATTTTCAGAGAACAATAGCTGCAAAATGTCAATAACTTTTATTTCATTAAAGAACTTCAAATTATATCATTACTACTTTAAACCTATAAGTTTTCTCAAATACAAATTGCTTCAATTAATCTCGACCTCAGTTTCGACTTACTTATGAGGGAGATGAAACGTAACCTACTTATTCTCTCTCAGAATACAAGCGTACACTTTCTTTCTGTCACTCACTCACACTATATGATTTAATAAAATTTTGTCTATGAAGCATAATTTCAAAATCGTTTCTCGATCTCCCCTACTTCATAAGCATCTTCTATTACTCTACGTAAAATTTCTCTTTTATTTTTTACATAAACATTGTAGATACAAGTCGATTCTATACAGGGGCGTAGCTACCGCCGTATTTGCCGTATCAATTATACGGGGCGCCCGGGCCACGGGGGCCCCCAAAGTGTGTAAGGAAAAAGAATAAAAACTTTCTAATTTATTTTATTTTACAAATGACAAAATTCTATAAAGCAATTCCTTTTTTTCCCGCCTTAAGCGTGCGTTCAAAAGTTGGCAACACTACATCGTTATGGCGGGCTGCGGGACTTTCCCGTTTTACTTACTTCATCTTCAACTCAGCGGGGAATCCCCGGGAATCCTTCATCGATATCGCGATGTACGTGTACGTTGTTGTACTTTGCATTGGATGTTAAACCACGGAGTGCAGTGCACTGTTTATTTACGCGCTTTATATAAATGTGCATTACATTGTAATTCAGTACAAACAATATTGTTCTTCTGGTTTAGCAGTATTAGTAACGATTTGTCAAAGAAATGAGTGAAAGGAAAAGAGATTATCCCAGCGGCGCTGAGAAAAGAAAAATTAAACAGAAAAGGGACGAGGTTATAAAAAAAGTGCCCAAAATTTCTTCATTTTTTCAGAGACAAGATACTGTGAGTGATTTAGATTGGAAAGGTAAGTACTACACTACTACCCAACCCATTTATTAGGGGCCCGTAGTGATAAACAAGGAAATCTTTTAATTTCGGTCTGTCCATCTGTCCGTCACAAAAAGTTGTCTCCCCCCTCGATTTTCACAATTATACTGTTTTTAGGGTTCCGTGCCTTGATTAAATAAAAACAAAATTCTAACTTATCTATAGGATCGATTTGTTTTGTTGTTTGTTTATCAGTCCGTATCGTATCGTTAATTGCGTGTTGAGAACTTCAGATGTGCAGACTCGCTTTCGGGTTCTCGTTTTGTATGGCCACTACACTACGCGCTGCGTTTAAATAGCACGCAGGTGTATAGTAATGCACGGACGGGCTGCAGGTGATTTTGTATCTACTAATAGGTACGAGCACAATCCGCGTAGAATCTGTGTGCGTCTGAACTGAACACTCTCTAACTGTGACCCTTAGTAACGTTATTTATTTATATATAACTCTTTTTAGTTTAGTATCAAAGCATTCGTATTTATTTTTTAACAATTACTCGTTTATTTTTAGATTCTTCTGAAGCATGTCCTTCGTCACATATCCATCCGGAAATAGAAGAAAGCCAAGCACATACTTTATCGGATGTCCATCCAGAAATCGAGGAACCCCAAGTCAACGATTCTGATATATCTGCAGATAATGCAGATTGTAATATAATTTCATCAGATAGAGGAAATTTTGGTGACAATTTAACTGAATGCGAACGAAAAATTATTTTTAAATTGGGTCCATTTAAACCACAAGGACCATTTCCAAAAGTTTCAGAAAATAACCGACCTTTTTCAGCTTATTATTATTCATATTTCAATCAGGCAGGCATAAAAATTATAAGACCATGGTTATGTTATTCTAACGTTTTAAACAAACCGTACTGTCACTTCAGTTGGTTATTAGCAGATCGTCAAAACAAATCGTACTCCTCTGCTTGGGTTAACGGTGTTTCGGTTAGAAGCAATTTCACACAAACTATTCTTGACCATGAAAAGTCACAGCAGCATATTAGTGCCTCACTCTCTTATAATAATTGGTTGCAAGGAAATACCATCGATACTCTATTGAAAAGTGAAATCGATAGTAAAATTACATTCTGGAGAGATGTACTGCATCGTATAACTAATGTTATAATTACTTTAGTATCTTGTAATCTACCTTTGAGGGGGCATGATTCTGATTCTGGCAATTTTATGGCAATTTCACGTCTGCTATCTAACTATGATGCAACTTTAAAAGAACTTTTTCTAAAACCGAAAGGTGAAATAAATTATTTAAGCCCTACGATTCAAAACGAAATTATTAGTTTGCTTGGTACTAACGTTAGGAACAGTATTATCTCAGAAATTAAAAAAGCTCCATTTCTGACAATAATTCTGGATACAACACAAGACTTGTCAAAAATTGACCAACTATCTGTAGTTTTTCGATATATCTCGGTTACAGAAAATGATGATAATGTGCCTAAAGAAATAAAAATCTGTGAGTCCTTTTTAGGATTCATAGCAGTAACCGATTGCAGTGCTGCAGGTCTGAAAACTGTCATTTTAAATTTGACTAAAGAATATGGAATTGATTTGACTAAATGTAGAGGACAGGGATACGATGGAGCAAATGTTATGTCGGGTGTGTATGGAGGATTACAAACCCTAATAAAAGAGCATGCTCCAAATGCCGATTATGTTCATTGTGCTGCGCACGCTTTAAACTTGGTTTTGAACGATGCTGCGAGACATGTTCGTGAAGTATCGACTTTTTTCGATAATTTAGAAAAAATATATACTTTTTTTGGCAATAGTATAAAACGCTGGGCTATGCTAAGTGACGATTCATCTGAAAAATATTTGATTACCCTTAAAAAGGTATGTCCTACCAGATGGTCTTCTAGGAACGACGCTTTATTAGCAGTAAAGAAAAATTTTTTACTAATCATGAAAACTTTGTACCAACTAAATTTAATTTCAAATAAAAAAGATGAACGTGAAGAATGTAAAAGTATAATTAATATTTTAGAGAGTTTTGATTTCTTAGTGCTCGTTACATTTTTTTCTTCACTATTTGAAATTATTAATCCTGTTTCTAAAGCTCTACAGCATGAAAATAATGACTTACAGAAATCTAGTATTTTATTAAGTAATCTTTTAAATAGACTGTGCCAATTAAGAAATCAGAATTCATTTAATAGTTTGCTAAATGAATCCAAAGATTTAGCAAAAAAGTGGGGGGTAACAACTGTTTTTAAAAACAGTAGGCGAAAGATAACGAAGCGTTTTTTTGATGAGTTATCACAAGATGAGAGAATTTCCGACCCGGAATCCTATTTCAAAGTCAATGTATACTATTGCTGTTTAGATATATTAATTTCTCAAACTAAAGAAAGATTTCAGAGCCTTTGCAACCTGAGTAGTATATTCGAAATATTACAACCGAAGAAACTCCTATCTTCTTCAAGCGAAGAGATATTAAACGCTTCCGGAAAACTGTCTGCTAAATACAGTAAAGACATCTCACTTAATCTTTGTGACCAATTAAAGGCTCTAAAAACATGCTTAAATTCTGAAATTAAAAAAAATTATTCCATTAAAGAACTCATTGAATTATTGCTAGTAAAATTCAATAGTCTTGCATCCAGTTTTCCCGAGGTAATCACAGCATGCTTTTTATTCTTGACCCTTCCAGTTACAACCGCAACGGCAGAAAGAAGTTTTTCAAAATTAAAACTAATAAAAAATTACTTAAGAACTTCGATGGGACAAGAACGGCTGTCAGACATCTCACTATTGCCCTTAGAGGCAGAAACTTTAGAAAAACTAAAATCATCATCAGCCATAAATGATTTAATAAATCAGTTTGCCGATAAAAAGGCAAGGAGAGTGAATATTTAAAATTCGATTTTTATTTGTAAAATGGGTAAATTATGTGATAAATAAATATTACTTCTCACAATATTTTTTTTCTTTTGTGAAAAATCTTTACCTCGATTACCTCCATATAAGGGCCTCCAAAAAAAATTTTATACGGGGCCCCGACAAGGCACGCTACGCCACTGATTCTATAACAGCAAATTATTGTAGAAGTGTGTAAAGGAGCAAATATCTGAGAATTATGATAATACAACATGATCATAGAGATGTGTCGTATATTATTACAAATCAAAAGCAAGTAGTGGGAACCAAACAAATACAAGACGTGTACCTAGAAGCAAAAATCATTACACGATTGTAACTTTCTCCTCTTTGTTCACTTGTAGAATAATATATATTCTTTGTAACACCTGCTGTGGAAGTTCAATTTGAGAGAAAAATAGAATATTCGTACTGTCTGCTCCAAGTCGTATGACATTTAGTATTTATAATGTGAACCAGCAGTTGTTATATTCAATAGATCGACGGCATTGCCATAATCTCAGTTCACAGTCACATATAAAAGTCATTGAATATGCTGGTCAAAATTATAAAATCTATTGTAAGAATTTGAAAAGAATTAGCTAGCTTACTCAACTACTACTGTGATATTATAGGAAGTTATCGTCAACGCTATGGTTATTGAGCACTCGACACTGAGTGCAAGAAAACTGAATATTTGAAGTAGATTTAGCAAATAATATCTAAGACCAATTTACAACACATTTTATCAAAGTCGTTGAAGAATTCATATGAGATATTTACCAGTAATTTTCTGTTTGAGTAATATTCAGATAAAGCAGAATTTCTTCGATAATTTCTGTGTAAAAAAAACTAAATATCTTATTTATTATTTTATATTTCAATTGCGCTTTCATAATAAGAAATAATCATACTGTAATGACTGACTCGCAATCCTAAAGCCTAATAACAAATATATTCTCTACTTACCATGACGTAAAACAACCACAGTCTGCTCTTCCCAGACATACGTAATTAGCTGTACCTTGTCTCAGCATTCCAGAACTCAAGAGCCTGGCTTATATTTGTACACATAATTTACAATTAGGCCCTTGAATTACCTCGATATCAAATCTGGACGTTGTCAACACGCCAACACACAGAAATTTTGATAATATGCAAATTTTCAGACGAGGATACAAATGAGGGTAGTTTTATTTCCTTTGTTGGTTATTGCTGACGCAAGATGAGTTCATCATGTGGAAAATCCGCTTGGAAAACTTGGATAATTAATTCTGCAGCATGAGCAGTTTTCTTAACAGATTTTTCTTTGTAATCAAAAAGTTTAATGTCATTATATTCTGTAAAAGAGTGCATAAATACAACTTTAGTATAAATGGCTTCTGAACTTCCACAGAAGTTTGTTTTCTGCTATCGGATAATTAAAACTCAAAAGTAGCTGATTTATAAGCAAGACATTTTGGAGGGGATATTTGTGGTCGATTGTCTCCCAGTCAAACAACAACATATGTTTTAGATACATTTTACAAAGTATATTTCAAAACAAATACGTACCTATAGTGTCTAGAATAAGGTTGGGATATAGCATATAGCATTAGAATCTCGGGAATGGTGACAGATACGGATTGGAATAGTGCTCACAGAAATTTAGTGTGTATGTAGTTTGATTTTCGAGATCTTAGAGAAAAACTGTTTCTTACCATTTTTTTATTTTTGCAGAACATTTACCAAAAAATAAAAGTTTTTCTTGAAAAACGACTTTTACAGAAATATTCCATGATATCTATCATACCCTGATGCGTTTTCTGGAAACCATCCACACAAAGTTTGTGTACTCAACGGTAGCGGTGGGCGATGCTTAATAGTTCAACTTTTTTAGTATTGTTGAATTTTTTATTTGAAATAGATATTGATGGTTTTAAAAATGCAAACAAAATTGATTTTTTGCTATTTTTATGGAATTTCGCTAAATAATGAATATTGTTTAGGTATAGTAATATTTCAATAATAATTACATATTACGTTCAAACAAATAATCAATATTTCCAAAGCTTAGATGACATCATCTAACTGTGAAATCCAGAAAATTGTTACATATATCTGATGAAATAGACAGATTCCACGTAAACATTAAATTTTTTTTTTTCTCTGTTTAAAATTTATGTTAGGAGACTTAATTTTGATATACCTACCTACCCCCAAAAACAAGAGTTAGTTGTTTGATTTTTCGGTCCGGGAATCCAGAAAAATCTAGTGGAAAGCTCGCAACTTTTCCTTTGTCTATTCTTAAGTGAGTACTGAAAATAATGCACTAAAAACTCTACTTCGAGGGAAACAAAGTGTTGCCAAGTTATTTCCTTGTATATCCAAATTAAATTATACCTAGTGTAAGTGAAATATTAAAATATATAATTTTCAGTCGGCTCATTACAATGCATTCATACCGGGTGGTCCTTTTTTAAACTGTTACAAGGCAATATCTAGAAAACTGCTGATTTAAAAGAAATGAAATTTGTAGTGATACAACGGGACAATGGGAAGCACCATTTGGAAGCATCAGTGATTTTGTAAGTCTCACCACTCTTTAGGGGTGGGGGTAACTTTTAAAAATTGAATTAAAAGGTGTGGTTTTCTTTTCAAACTACGTACAAATCAAAACATCTAATGTCAATGTCAATATGTTAATAACAAATTAAAAAAGTTATGTAAAAGCATAAAAGTGAGCAGTGTTATAAGAGCCGTTGTCATCGTAATGCTCTGCTGAGTTATTTTAGTGTGTCCTTTGATTTAGTGTTCATTTTAATTTGTTATTAACATATTGACATTGACTTTAAATTATGTTTTTATTTTCATGTAGTTTTTTCTGGAGATTACGAGTTTAAAAACAAAACATCTTCCCATTTAATTTCTAAAAGTTACCCCCACCCCTAAAAAGTGGTGAGAGTTACAAAATTACTGACACTTCCAAATGGTGCCCCCAACGTCCCGTTACATCACTCCAAATCTCATTCTTTTCGAATGAGCAGTTTTCTGAATATTACCTTGTAATACTTTAAAAGGACCATCCGGTATAAATAGCTATATTTCTTTTTCGTTTCATGAAGCTTAAGAAATTATAAAAATAATTAAATTGTATCATTTAGTGGATCCAAGAGAGTAGCGAATGGTGATTAGGTGATAAATCCTGTTACTAGAGTTTCGACAGAAGCCAATGAGTATTCGAAACCTTATTAGTTGTCCTGCGATCTTACAGTCACTTCATGTTTGATTTTTTTTTTCAGAATAAGTTGAGGCATCATTACCACTTCAGATAACTAGATAATCAATAATCGTTATCACTATCTACGTTTAGAAAAAATGTCCATATCCATATGAAACTGGTCACTGAATATCAATGTACATTTTATTACATTTTCTCTCTTCGCGATCTATTCATCAAGATCAAGAAGAAGAACTATAACATATAAAATTTCCATCTAAAACAGGTTGCGCTTTGGGTTCGGTGCATATAAAAAAGTTGTTGACAGTTCTTTGAAAACAAAACATCGCACGATACTATTTTGTAGAGGTGAAGAAATTGCCGTGAAGAAGTACTTTTCGTTTTTTGCTAGCGATTCTGCTAATTCCGGAAAAAATAAAAATTTAATTGTAAAAATCATGATTTACATAAAGTTTCGAGAGCCAACCAAAATAGCTATCAAATTTTGGTAGGTATGATATGAAAGGCCATCATATTGCTCATTTTTCCCCCATTACCGACTTCGTATCTGTTATCGTTCTCGAGATCCTAATGCTATACCTACCAACCTTATCTTAGACACACTGTATAGGTACATAATATATAGAATAGCAGATCGATGAGGAAAAAAATCTCAAACTTCATCTTCCAGCAGCTCTCTTTGCATACCATTTCCTGTGATAGGTAAAGCCTTCTGTACCGACATTTCCGCATGTTCCCCAGCTGCTGCAATCGATTGTTCATCCACTTGTCTTTCCTCATCTAACTTTGCCGACAATTTATCTGCCAGCTCCATTACCTTAAAGCAAAGAAGGAAAAAATGTATTGGTTTTCCAAGTGCATGACTCAACTTCTAACACATGTGGTAGGTATAGGTATATCTATCTAAAAGGCAAACTATTCGGCTTCAGATAAACGCCTGGATAGTGGGAGTTCGAGTTCGAAGTTCATTGTTGAGATCGACTGGGAAAGTCAATACTATGTACTACTCTCTTTGGAGAGCATACGGCGAGATACTTATTTGAGTAAGTTCTGTTGTTGAGTCAAAACGTTCAGTGAACATTGTGGATATAGAAGATATATTTGAAATAAATGTATTTTCCATCATAAAAAAGACAGTGAAGTTGATTTGCTATCATAATATTTCACTCATCGCATTTCTTTGTTGAAACTCTCAAGAAGATACTAAAAAAATATTAATGCAGTGAGTAGCGCTTAGAAGATACGTGAAATAAATAACGTTAGAAAATTTAATTTGATTAGATGTTGAAATGAAAGTGTATACATATTTTTCACAAAAATTGGGCCAACGTTATTAGTTGGTGCACTGAGAAATACAAAATAATATTAATTCCAATGGTGCTGTTACTTCTGAAGTTTTGCAGTTGCAGTTAGATTGATAATTTTTGGCACCAACTCCACAAATACCAGCACCAATAGAATTAATATTATTTTGTATTTTTCAGTGCACCAACTAATAACGTCGGTTCAATTTTTGTAAAAAATATTTATTTTACACTTTTGTGTGTAATATTATTCACGAAAATCGTGGAACGTTCACTAATACCAATGATGATAGTTCTTATCCTATTATCCACGTATATTCTTCGCTTGTAGTTGTTATTACTAAGATCTCAAAACATCGCTGCGGAAATACGCATAAGTATTTTAGATATTACCATTTTACCACCGCTGTAACTTGAAAACCGTAACTCTAAGGAAAAAATGTTCATTATAAATGTTGCTACAAATAATTAGGTATTTCAGATAGTACCCACAGATTTTCAATTTTCGAAAGAAATCACCCTATCCACATAGCAGAAGTACACATATTTGAGAATTTAACATACCTCTAACTCTAAAACCGTAACAAAAAATGTTCATTTTAAACGTATCCGGATATTGTCCTATCTTTAATTATACCACCTCAAATTTTCGAGTTTCGAGAAAATTTGCTCCCTTCACCCCTTTCGGGAGCGGTTATCGGAGGGAAAGAGATTTCGGGTTTGAGGTTTTTCGAATATGGGACCATTTCAAAATGGGAGTACGTTTGCTATATATACAACGCACGCACAAACAAAAAAAAAGCAGACAGTAGAATAATTGTATACCTCCTCCGTTCGGGGTTTATCCGTCAAAACACTTTATGTAAAAATCAAAAAGATGTTAAAGTTGATGCCAACAGATGATAATGTATTTATATATGTTTTGGAGGAAAATGAGCTATCGAAATTATTTGTATTCCTTCTTCAGTCAAAATCTAATATAAAGTGCAACTTTCACAGAATAATGATGTATAATCAACAAGTTATTACAATTAAAGGAAATCCAACCAAATTGATTTGATCAGTATCTGTGAGTTTTATCTAACTGATGTTCATTGAATTAAAACAAAGACAAAAACCACCAAAACACCAACACTTTATATACTATATCTATACTATACAAGCAAGTCACGCATACAAATCGACACTGTTCAACGTATTCTCACCAAATTTTGCAGACGTACTCTACGGGCTGTCGAACGTGTCGCAGACATGTTTTATTTTATTATCTATTATTATTTATATCTATGTAATATATATATTTATTGAAGCGCGTTTGTTTTGACAAGGGCGGCCATTTTGATGTTTCGTTGGCAGGTATCTTGGAGTAATAAATAGGTTAGGTTAGGCAGGCATGGGCAGATTGAAGAAAACTTTTAATTTGCATAACATGCACATTGTAAGAATTTTTTACTCATTATATCAATACTTTTTTGTTATGTTTACGAGTGCAATAAACCATACTCTAATAAATTTAACGTTTACATTCATTTCCATAAATTCATTCCTCATGGTCATTTTTCAAGTTTGAATAGATAAAATTACAATATGAGATTTATATAACAGTTTTACACTTTACTCTGCATACGGTTCAATTGCTCTTCATAAAAGCTTTGCAAGATAGATAGAGAAGATTTGTGCCACGAAACAGCTCCAAAATTTGCAAATAACTAGACACGCAGGCGGAGCACGCGGGCGACAGCTAGTAATATATAGTGTTGGTTAAGTATTGTGGTTAACGTTTTCTTTGTTTTGATTATTCTAGCCAACTGTTTCAAATCCCAAACAGTATTGTGATGTTCATTGATTTGGGAAACTCTTATGGCTCTGTGATTAGGTATAATCTAAACACTTAAGATAAACTGGTAATAATAAAAATAAAATTAATGACGTATCCAACTATTGCTTTAGGAATGAACTTGATAACTAAGGGTATCGGGTGGTTCTCTATTTTGATGCTGTATATTATTTATATCTAAAATATAGGCGAATATTTTGAAAATATTTTTTTCTATTTCCAAAACCCTAACATTATCAAAGTCGGTTTCGTGACCCGTTCCTGTAACATATTGGGATAATGTACAGGCATCTTTCCTTTCTTTTATATAACTTGAATAAGAGCGAATTCTAGAATGTAGGTCTCTTGTTGTCATTCCTATTTTTCTTTTGGGTATCTAGTACAATGAATTTCATAAGTTAGTTTTTTGTTTGATATTCGTTCTGTCTTTCATACTTCTATTATTAATATGATAGGAGCTGTAGGACCTTGTCGTTGGTTTGGGGGCTTGGTTTCCTGTGGGGCTATTGACGCCGAGCTGCTTTGGGAGAACGAATGAATGTGCATCCATATAAACGGGCTCTGCTGGTATGAATGAAAGGTTGATCTTATAAACAGATCTCTCCCTTGAATGAGAACCCAATGCCGCGTGGGCTCAGTAAAGACTTGACCGCTTCGTGGTCAGTCCGAACCTCGGTTTGAACTGAGCACGAAACGACGAGTTAAAAGCGCTGAAGAAATCACTAACAAGCAGCCCCCGAGTGGACGATACGTAGACTTAAAGGCTTAGGACTAAAGCCTGCGTATCTTCGTGCCAAGACAAGATGGAACAGGTACGTCAAGGCTGCGTGGCCGGGGCAAGCCCAGTCGTTAGTAGAGAACTCTGGATACCTGGCGTCTTCCAGTTTCAATTAGCCTTCACACGGCATACAGGGCTCTGCTGTGAAGGGCCCTTAGTTTCCTAGCTATGAATACATATGAATTTATACAGTTTCTTCTTTACGCCCGTATTAGCAGAGCTTGACAGTACAATTAATGACATTAAAAACAAATCCTCATCTGGGGCTGATGAGCTTACTCTGAAAATGTTCTCGAACCTGCTGGAGTGCACATTGAACCATTTTATTACTTTAATTAACAAATCATTCCAAAATGGAATTTTTCCAAACTGTCTTAAGACGGCAATAATTGTTCCTTTGCATAAAGGAGGAGATAAAGATCAAGCTTCGAACTATCGCTCAATTGCACTCCTTCCCACATTATCAAAGATCATTGAAAGATTGGTTAAAAGCTTCTATCTTTTCTCTTTAAATATAATATACTCTCTACCCAACAATTTGGATTTTTAAGTAACAGATGCACAAATGATGCCATGTTTTCCCTCTTTAATAATGTATATTCAAACCTTGTCAACCATCACTCTATTGCAACAATTTTCTGTGATTTCTCTAAGGCTTTTGATTGCGTAGATAATAATATATTAACTAATAAATTGCAGTACTACGGTTTCAGAGGAGTGTCTCTCGAATGGTTTAAATCGAATCTCAACAGCAGGAGTCAGATCGTGAGGGTTGATACGTCGATGTCTTCTTGCAAGCCAATTGAATATGGAGTCCCTCAAGGTTCAGTACTGGGCCCTATTTTGTTTCTGCTTTTTATCAACGACATTGCTAGTCTGGACATTAGCGTTGAAATCTGCCTCTTTGCAGATGATACTAGTTTCACGTGGAGCAACCCGGATATTACGACACTTCATAGGACTGTATCTAGAGACTTAGTCACGATTAAATCTTGATGCGATTCAAATCTCCTATGCCTCAACATTTATAAAACAAAAGTTTTGTCATATAAAAGTACATTGCAATCTTTTGTGCTTAATAACACCACTATCGAGGCCGTTGAATTTGTGAAATTCTTGGGGCTTATTGTAGACAACCGTTTAAAATGGGACTCGCACATCGATGTTTTATCAAAAAGGTTAAGTTATGCCTGCTTTGTGCTGAAATCAGTTTCCAAGGATTTCAACTTGTCTACTTCTAGAACAGTCTATTATACCATTTTTGAGTCGCACCTCCGATACGCCCTTCCATTCTGGGGTACTTGTTGTGCGACTCAATTTGAACGTATTTTAAACTGCAGAAGAGAGCTGTTCGGTATTCACTGCGACTTAGCAGTAGGACTCACTGCCAGGATTACTTTAAAAAATTTAAAACATTAACTCTTCCGTCTCTATTCATATTTGAATCTGTATGCTTAATCCGCAAGCACTAAGCACGTATCTTCTATTCCAGAGAGGCCATCTCACAACTATCCGCTTCGAAATACGGAGCATGATCTTTATCTGCCAACCCCTCGCTCAGAGTTGGTTAAAAGCTCTATACTGTACAATGCAAAAAAATGCACAATCATCTACCATTTAAAATCAAGTCCATAAGATCTTTTCCAGAATTTCGAAAGGTTTTGAAATCATACTTACTGGAGAGAGCCTTGTATGCAGTAAGCGACTTTTTTGTTAAAAATTGTTAATACTTAATATTAAGCTTCTTACACCCACTGGGTTAGTGAATATTATTTGATGTTTGATATCCTAAGGGTCTTTTGTAATGTAAAATCATCTGTCACACGAAATTAAATCTATAACGGCTTTTCCCAGATTTTGCCAAACTTTCAATTAAATTACCTACTACCTAGATAATGCCTTTTATGCAGTTAACGACTTATTCACTAAGGCACGTTTCTGCTCAGCTCACGCACTGGCTTATTGTTTGTGCGCAATTTGTTTTTTTGTGATTTAGTTAGTGTTTACCTTCTGACCGAATTTACAGCTGTATATTAACTTACTTTCTAATACTTTCTAACCGAATATACAGCTGTAGGTTACATTCTTATACTTATTATCTTATATTTTTACATCTTCATATTTTTATATTTTTGTTTTATATTATATAAATTTATTTAATTTTAATTTAATGTTTAGTTTTGACTTTGTTTTGTTTGTGTATTGTTTGATTTTGATTTTGATATTTTTATTTTGTTTTGTCTACAAAATTTATATTTTTTCGACAATAAAGCATTTCTCTCTCTCTCTCTCTCAGGAAAGAGACGTTGGAGCTTCTGCTTCAAACGCACTTCCCGGACTGTACACCAGCAAACAACCAAGTAGAGGCAACCCTATGTTACGAAAGTATCACAAGGGCAATGAATGCTTCTAAAAAATCATCAAAAGGGACAAAGTGGAATGGGCTGTCAACGGTTTCAAACCACATAAGTCCCCAGGTGGTGACGAAGTTGAACCTACAATGATTCAAAAAAGTTTGTATATATATATAGGTCAAATTCTTACAGAAATCTTCGGAGCAAGCCATGCTCTAGGTTGGATACCGAAAGTATGGAGGGGACTAAAGGTGGTCTTTATATCAAAGGCTGGGAGAGCAATCAAACAGCCTAAATCATTTAGACCGATAAGCCTAGCTTCCTTCTTTCTAAAAAGTATGGAGAAGGTGCTGGACCTTCACATCAAAGAAGGATGCCTAGCTAGGTACCCATTCCATAAAAATCAGTAAGCCTTTCAAAAAGGCATATCGACTATCAATGCACTGGACGACCTCACTGGAAGGATTGAAAAGGCGATAGAGTGGAAGGAAATAGCACTATGTGCATTTCTGGACATTCAAGGAGTCTTCGACAATACATCCTTTGAGGCCAATGAAAACGCTGCCAGTGCAAAAGCAATAAATCCATTAACTATAAAATGGATAACATCTATGCTAACAAGCAGAGAAATTACTGCAAAAATGGGAGACGAATCCAAAACGATAAGGACTGTCAGAGGATACCCCCAGGAAGGGGTCCTATCTCCCATGCTATGGTCCACCGTGGTGGATGAACTTCTTTGCAAACTAACTGAGATGGGCTATGGTGTTATCGGCTATGCTGATGATATCACCCTAATAATCTCAGGAAAAGATATGAAAACCTTAAGAACATTGATGCAAGATGCTCTCGCACATGTACTAAGGTGGTGCAGAGGCAGGAGACTGAACATCAATCCCAAAAAGACGGTTATCATACCATTTACCAAAAAAGGAAGGTTGGCATTGTAGTCCCATTACTTTCAGATGGTAAAGAAATATTTCTTTCCAAGGAAGTTAAATATCTAGGTGTTTACCTGGATCAAAAACTGAACTGGAATAGACAAATTACACATATAAAAGAAAAAGCCCTAATAAATATCCATGTATGCAGACAGCTACTGGGAAAAACTTGGGGACTTAGTCCTAATATGCCCTACTGGTCTTATGTCACTACAGTCCGTCCGGCTATTACATATGCAGCCTCAGTCTGGTGGCTGAAAACAGAACAGAGTTCAATTCAAAATGAACTCAAAAACATTCAAAGACTAGCTTGCATAGGAATCTCAGGGGCAATGCGAACAAAACCAACTGTAGCAATGGAAGTTATCCTGAACTTGACTCCACTGCATTTGCATATCCAGAGGTATGCATTAGATGAAGCCCTAAGAATTCATAAAACAAGCAAAACAAGATATGCGAAAGTGACAGGACACTGCAGCATTCTAAACAAAATTCCACATCTAAAAGACATTCCAGTCGATGATATGGGAACACAACTCTGCTTCAGCAGAAACTACGAAATAAAAATACCAAAAGTGGATGAACGGATGAGGACTCCTCCGCCTGTGGAAACGGAAAGAGGGACCTTGATCTGGTACACAGATGGTTCACTGAGGGGTAGCAGAGCCGGTCTGGGGTCTGTGGACCTTCCACGGAAATTCACAGACTCTTGGGCGGGTGCTGCACAATTTTTCAGGCAGAAATAATGACTATTATAGAATGCACCCATGCAATTCGTAAAAGGAGGCACAGGGGGCGAAAATCTATATAGCAAGTGATAGCCAGGCCGCAATCAAAGCAGTGGCAAATGTTGTCAAAACCTAAAAACTGGTAAAACATTGAAGGTCTTGTGCAACTGGCAAGAGGCAACAAAGTTTGCCCTATATGGATACCAGGGCACAAGAACCTTCCAGGCAACGAAAACGATGACTCTTTGGCCAAAAAAGGCTCTGAAAGGCTTCCAACAGGCCCTGAGCCATTCTGTGGATATGCAAAGCAACATGTTAAAACAGAAATTAAAAAGTGGAAATCAAGGCTGAAAACCAAGTACTGGCGCGACCTAGAGCAAGCCAGTCAGGCCAAACGCCTAATAGACTGGCAATACTCAAAGGAAAATAACCTACTTCTCCTTAAAAGAAATGATGTGAGAACCTTAGTTGGAATTATTACAGGTCATTATCCCATCAAAAATCATCTAAAAAAGATGGGTTTTATTGAAGATGATTCCTGCAGATTTCGCAAAAAAGCAATAGAATCTGTAAATCACCTTTTAAGCGAATGCGAAACGTTAGCGCATAAAAGACTAAGGGCGTTTCCCACCTATGAGGACCTAAAAGCCTGTGGTCGAGGTTCTCATAAAGGGTAACGTCCCTAATACCCGGTTCTTTCATAATAATAAAGTTCATACTTCTAAATAAGCTAACCTAACCTTCCTGTCGTAATATGTTTGCAATTACTGGAGTGAGATACTCCTCATACGAAAGAGATCGGAAGATCTTATTACTACTATTTTCAGATTGAATAAAAAGGTTATAGTTCAGTTGTGCTTTTACGTCATAGCATGACATCTTTATCTAGTATGTTAATGGATGTTGTAAAGATAAATATGTCATGACGTAACAGCGCAACCATCTGGCTGGACTATACCATATTTGATGTTATCATTGTCACTTATTATATTTGTTGTAGAAAATACTAGTCCATTAACATACTTTTTGGAATACGAGTTTTCAATGAAAAGTTTTGTCAGGCTTTCTAACCTCCGAGAGTAATGAGATATTTTCGTATTTCTCATCTTTAACATCAGAACTAAATTCATTTTAATTTTTTGGGTATGGAATGAGTAAAAATTAATGAATCTGCCAAAGCTGCGTGGCTTAGTGAACCAGTTGAGGATGATAGTGTTCATTTGACATTCAGTACGTAAGTATCAGTCAACAAAAGATACATTTTCATCTAATTCTTTTTCTATGGTAAATTGAATGATATGGTTAAAGCTAATAATATATCTTGTTCTGATCCATAAGGGATAGGCACAAATAATATCTTCGTACTTCTTGATGAATATGATACATAATTCAAAGCTAAGTAGTGGTAGGTATGCAGTGATCTAGGAAATCATTCATATTATATGCACTAAGTAATTATTGAAGTCCTTTAAGCTAGCACAATAAGAGTGGTGCACCTCAATAAAATTAGTGTATTCAATTCAAGTATATTTAGTGCTAGTTTAGTACACAAAAGTAAAATTTATAACTCTTCAATTTTTTAAATCATGGGCAATACTGCTAGCTAATATTAGGTGAGCACAGTTAAACTAAATATGATCGAATTTGAAAAAATCTGCTTTATATAATTTAGTGCTAATTTAATACACTTAACAAAAATCATAACTCTTCATTTTTGAAATTTATAGGCAAGTGTGCTAGGTTAGTATTAGGTCAGCACACTTAAATTAAATATGGAGAAAATCCAAAACTATTCGTTAGGAATAATTTAGTGCTAATTTAGTACACAAGAATAACAATTATAACTATTATTTTAAAGAAATTATAAGCAAGTTTGTTTGTCATTCAGATATTTGGTTATGTCTTGACAGACACTATACATAGCCTAGGACCTGGGAAGTCCATAGCCATGGAATGAAGATGTAGCTAGAGAGAGATAGATGGATGTATCTCTTCTCATTAGGTTGCGTAAACAACATTTTATTTGTCATACTTACTGATATTATATAGGAAAATATATAACATTTAAAATAAAGTATAAGTAGCATCATACAGATAGTTCAAGAAGGACACCAAGATATAAAATTTAGTCTTATCAATCGTAATATTATATAGTCAATTAAACCAGTAGGTACAATTTATTTAAATTTTCCTTATTAACACATCTGATAATTTCTCTAAACTTCTAATGAAAGTAAGTGTGGAAGGTATAGTCCAGTTTACTGATACTGCTAAACTTCTAATAGGTTATCCTAGGTTAATCAAAATTTGCAAACAGCGGTTGACAGCTCAGAAATTTAAATTTTGGCTTTCAAATTTTCTAATTTTATTTATAAAGTTTATTTTTTTAATTGCTAAATTAATAATATAGGGTGTCAATAAAAGTCATAACAAGAACACTTGAGTGTAGTAATAGAGATATATTAAAGTTTATGCTAAATAACTACAGATATATATAAATCAAATAGGAACTTAAATGTTACCATATATTCAGTATCAGAGTGTCAAAAATTTAAGAATATCACCTAGGAAATGTATGGTCCATTCACATAGAGAAAAGGCCACCGCGTCATCAGCGCAGAAACCAGTATTGGTCACTTTGTCTCGTTGCCTAGCAACGATCAGCTGCCGACACATTTCAGTAGCGTAGCACGGGAAGCGTAGTTTCAACTGTTTACAAGAATCAAGAGAACAACAAAAGGATTTTCGTAATCTGCCCGTTTTAAAGTTTGTCTCACAAGAAAAGATTGCATATGAATTTCCCGTGTCTGAAGATATGGCCACTTCTCACACGAAGTTTTAAACGGTGAGTGGTGTATGGTATCTAAGGTCACTTTTCTGTTTGTTTACGTTCCGTTGTGCGCGTACGAACTGAATTCGTCCTACACATTCCCCACAGTCCTGTTCTGTAGAGAGTGTTGGTTTGAGAATACGATTTTTGTGTATGGCGATGACGATTTATTATATTTTCTGGAAGGTGAGTTTCCAAACTTTATATTTTCCACACATTGTTTTAGAAGATGCCACCGAAGAAGCTCGGTGGTGTGAAAAGGTTGGTAATTCAGAGCCAAGTCCATGAAATCATAAATAACGTTGCCACTTTTATTCAAGACGAAGCTGAACGGGGACTTCAGATACCGCTGAAACATAATATGTAGAACAATCTGGTAACGAGCACTGATGTAAATAAACAATTTATTTTGTGTACCTATTTTGTACCTTACCCTGACATTTCGTCCCACACGCCAGATGTTTGTTTACCTGTTGGTAATGTACACCGTACGACACTGACGTGACGTCAGCACTTCGCCCATCTTCGTGACGTAGGTGGCCTTTTCTCTTGAATGGACCATAAAAATGTTGACAAAACCATGTAAGACTCTCACTTTTACATTAAATAAGCATCTGTGTGGAACATATAAATACAGTGTGAAAATCTAAATTTGAAGGCCATATAGTGACAATCATATTTGTTTTACCAGACGAGTGGAGGAAGGCAGTCATATATTTCTATATAACAAGAGGTACGGAACCAGCATTAAATTTGATTTTCGAAGAAGTTTCTTCTGTTGGTATTATCATATTCAATAAAATGGATTAAATTATTAATTAATTAAATACAATATTAATTTTCACAGCCATAAAATAAGTATAACAAATCTTATACAATTATCAACTTAAAAGTACATAGATATATGTCTAATTAAAAAAAGGTAGAAGCTCAGGGCGTCTCTATATGAATCTCTATAAATTGTATTTTAAAGAATTTTACTTCTTTTAAATAACCATAAACCGCAAAAAAAACATATTTCAATTTTGCTTTTTCTTCAAAATTCACCAGCTTTTAATAACACAAAACAGAAGTTCTATGTTCTATCATAAATAAAATGTTATTTACGCAACCGAATGAGAAAAGATACCTCCTTATCTATGGAATTCCCAGTTCATACTGAAGTGGTCACAGGCGATGAATAGTTTCTGTCAAGACAGCACTATATAATTACTAACGAATAGTTTTGGATTTTCTCCATATTTCATTTAAGTGTGCTGACTTAATATTAAGCAACCACACTTGCCTATAAATTTCAAAAAGAGTTATAATTTTTTTTAAGTGTATTAATTTGACTACAAATCATTTAAAGCAGATTTTCTCAAATTCGATCATATTCAGTTTAAGTGTGCTCACTTAAATTAAGCTAGCAGTATTGCCCGTAATTAAAAAAATAGAAGAGTTATAAATTTTATTTTTGTGTACTAAATTAGCACTAAATATACTTGAATTTAGTACACTAATTTTATTGATGTGTGCAACTTTTGTTGTACTAGCTTAATGGACCTTAATTATTGGTGATATCCTGGAGGCCATGGGAATAGGTACCCATTATCTGTTTATAAAACTGCTTTTTATAAGAAGTGGTGTTGAAAATAAATTCAATGATCCCTTTGAAACTTTCGCTACTAAATCGTTAATAAAAACTGCAAATTCATAAGAGTTTGGAGATAGTTTAGTTAAATTAATAATGGGTGCTTCTATAGAAGAAATAATTGGTCTTAAGGACAATACGTGTCTATGAACATTCGGTAAAGCATAGAATTAGGGGGCAATGCACCCACAGAATGTCAGATCCTTAGTTACCTTCTCTGTGATTTGGTTATCGAATTTCGCTGAATAGTGGATGTAGAATCCCTTGGATTTTTCATAATAAATTTGATCATCAAGCAATTCTTCTAAAATTACCTTTATCAGATCTTACGATCCTAGCTCTGGGTGTATTTTATGAACGTTTAGTAGTGTTGTGCCTGTGTGAATTTCATTTTTATATGGTGACAAATAGAACTTTGGTCCTAAAGCTAATAAGTTTCTTATTCCATCAGGGTATCAACAGTTGACAGATTATTTAACCAAATTATGTTTTGATTTCTTTGAAATTCATTTCACATATATAAAGTTATTATATTCATAATTTTTATACCTTGTTGTTCAATCTATAAACTGTTAACATTCTGATGTACCTTGCATTTGCCCCCCAATAGATAGTAAAAAAATATACATAAAAAATATAATACAGTGGAAACCTATCCCTCTTTCAGTTAATCACATAATTGTTATAGATTACATACTCCTGGATTTAAATCTATATTCAGGGAAAAATGAGCTAAACTATTTCGTCTTGTTTCCGCGTGATGATCTTTTTTCTTTTTTTCTCAATTTGAATATCAAATATATTTCATTCACATTAAACATTGTGTCACCTTAATGTGAGAGAAGCAATCAACATTTACCATCAAGTAGCAATGTGATATAAATAATTATTGTAGAAGATTATAAAATTAGTCAATTATTGTTTCTAATTTAATTTATACTGAAGGTATCATTTGAATCGTAGATAAATTAACTAAATGTACAATTTTAATTGTTTCAAGCTAGCTAAATCTCTATTTTGTAGAATCAATTTTATGTTCTAGTTCATATTGTCTGTGTTCTAGGATAACAAATGTAAATATATCAACTTTAATGATACTTGAATATTGCGACCGAGATGACAGAAATGAAATCGTAAGTATCGCGAGCTAAATGGAATGAAGTATAATAGTCTAAGGGCTAACTGCATAAAGCCTGGCCTATCCAGTAGCATGATGAATGTTTTGTTGTAGCCTGCTAGTTTTCATGGCGAATATACGAAAAATCAAGAAGTGTCTAGACACAATTTGTTCATTTTGTTATGAATTCTTTACGTAAAGTATTTTTTATCAGCAACCACACCAATATTTTTGAAAATACTAGATTTGAGTGCCCCGTTAAATCTTGTTCCAATACCTTCTTGGCATCCTATTTTTTGAAAAGTCCTAAACATACCATTCAGAAACCGATTAAGATAGTTTGAGAAATAAAAACCATGCCATTCATGGTTTTTCTAATATAAAAGGTTTAAGTCATAATTTGATACTGTTAGTCGATACGTATAGTAGCGGACCAAAAAAGCATAAAGTAGGTTGTCAAGGTATTGGAACAATATTAAACGGGGCATCCAAAAATATTTCTTATCTATTCAGTACTTACTCTAATTCATCATCCTGTTTCAGGCAATAAAGCTCTTTTAAAATACATTTAAGAGTGATTTTAAAAAAATGCGAAATCAAGATCCACGTTTACTACTAATGTTGCTTTTTTAGGTTATTTAAAAGCGAAATTTCAACATGGTTGTGTCCGCTTTTAAGTTTGACAATTCTAATTTTAATGAGACTTTCGACAAGAATCCTAGAAATGTGTTTCTCTTACTGATTTTGTACATCTAACCTATTCTTAATTGCATGTTTTCAATAAGAGCGGCAGGAAGTCCAAGAAATTTGGGGAATAATAAAATAGAAGATACCCGACATTTCATGATAGAATGGTCAATTTCAAGTTATAAGAATATGAATTTTGCATCGCAGCTGGTTATCCAATGAAGCTGCCTGCTAAGTGATAAATTTAATTCTGAACATCTAAAATCCGTAAATAATGACCCGCGAAGTATTTCAAATTTCAATTACGGCGTTAATTCATGAGCTGTTTTGTTATTACGCCATATCTGAGATAATAATTACTCATAAAATTTTCTTTACGTTAGTATAAATTAAAATGTTCTATTAAAACTGTTGAATGAGACATTTAAGT
Organism: Crioceris asparagi; assembly: GCA_958507055.1. Lineage (NCBI taxonomy): Eukaryota > Metazoa > Arthropoda > Insecta > Coleoptera > Chrysomelidae > Crioceris > Crioceris asparagi. The sequence goes on along the minus strand of OY293829.1, from coordinate 21,014,510 downwards.
ACCTAAATAAATACTTTAATAAAATCCGGTCAGTAATTCTTCAATTCTTCAATATTCAGTTGGATGCAGAAAAGTTGGATTTTTCGAAACTAGAAAGGAAAAATAAAACAAACAACAAACAATGCAATTTTTTACATTTGTATTGTTTATGTATGTTATTCTGTTCATGTGTTCTTCTCTCCCAATAAGAATCCGTCAGAGGACCGGCAATCATCAAAATGCAACACTGGTTTGTTAGAATCCTGTTAATGTGACTGCGGCTGTCCAACCATTTCGAAGGCGAATCTTAGTTTATTTTCAATGAAGTTGAATTCAGCCACGCTATTACTTTTTCAATTTCTGAGAACAGTGTGTTGAAGTTTTAAGAAAAAAAATAACTTTTTCATCCTAATTCTCTTTTACATATTTTTATGAAATTTTGTACACCCTTTTTAATTATTAAGGAGCATTTTTCGACGTAGAATATTTTTTTACCTCTGAAGTTCGTACGGGGTTTGAGCTGAATATGTCCTAAGTACGTCGATTTTTCTAAGAACAAAAATTATTTTGGAAATTCTCATTTATCTTGAAACAAATTTTGTTCATAGACTTACTTTCGTAGGACGCACCGTTTTGCGTAAAAAATAGAAACCAAAAAATATTTTTTTTCTTCAGTTCACTGAGACTTCTTTTAATATTTTGTTGGAATTTGGTAGGCATCACACTTCTTTTTGGGATAAAAATAAAGGCATGATATTGAATGTTTGAATAGGAAAAAAGGTACGCCTCTATTTTTTCTTCAAACTTTAAGACTCTGTAGATCAAAAATTAAGAGGTTTAGGACATATTATGTTGATATTGTCTTTTCTTCTTAAAATCACCCAAGGATTCACACCCTTAAGTATCGACATTCAGTCAATTAACGCCCTGTATATGTTTTTTTTATTATATGGCGAATTGACATCTTGTGATCACTGATTTTAATAGAACTTGATAAAATAAATTGAAAATAGAGAATATTATTTGCATATTTTCGAATTTAAATTGATAAAAAATGATATAAGTAGGTGCCAAATGAAAATGCATATTTTTTTCGGTGACGGGAAAAAAGTTTGACTATTTATCTCTGTTGACAGGTGACAAAGTATCACTTTTCTCCCCACTGGAGAAAAGAGAGTACTTTTTTTTCGGGTAAACATATATACACATAAATAGCAAAAGACAGAATTAAACTGACAGATATTTGATTATTCTAAAGGTTTTCCTAGCAACGCATGTCTAAAAGTCGCCTACCACTTTGAAACTTCAAATTTTACTATTTTAAATCTTCTATGATAAATCTTCTGACTTTAATATATTGTAATATTTTTTCAATATTAAATCATCGTTCTTCCCGTCTCAGAAAAAAATAGTGTATTATACACGGGAAAATATTACTAATTAATATTAATAAATAACTATTCATTGTATACCTATCGTCTTCTTCTCCCCATAAAGCAACGATACTATATGTTATTTCTCTTAAAAGCGATTCTAGTTTTAACTGATACAAAAAGCAATTTTACTTAAAAGAGGAGGAGGATGTTGCATACGACTCTAAAGTTTTATGATTTTCCTTATGGTCGTTGTGAGAACTAACATTTCCATTCTGTTACTCGATCGATCAGGATTTTTGTAGTCAGCTCTTGCTTTAATAATAGTGTGTGTATGATACTATACGACTTCGCGTTCGATAGACGTGTTTCGCATGTTGTATGTTTTCTGTTTTCAAAGTGCAAGAATTGATATCAAGGCCAATGCCTTTAGTGAAAAACCAAAACCTATTATGCCACGACTTCTATGTATCATTTGACAAGATATCAAGATGTAATTTTATGAAAGAAATACAATGCTATTTGTATCAGATGTAAAGAGAAAAAGGTTCCCCCACACAGGTACAGGTCCTAATTTTGCTAATATTGCCTAATATTGCAATCTAACACAATGCGGTGATATTAACGACGTGATCAATGTGGAACATTTGCGTTGCGTTAATCTGGTGACGTGCGTTGATACACGATAATGGGCAACAGCGGTTGGTTTCTTTAATCAACTAAGTAATTGATATATTGAGATTTATCTTCAATGGCGAAGTAAAAAGCAACGCTTATAAATCCTTCATCAATATATTTTGCATTCCAGCTACTTTTGACAGCTGCGATACAGAATACCTGGAACCACAATCACAATCCAGTTGATATTCTATATCGGAAATAGCGAGCGATTCTTAAATTATTTCGCACAGCCACTGTAATGTCTAAAAATATATCCCCACGTAATTAACGTATGTCAAACAATAACTTACCCATGCTTAGGCTAGTAATATAAATAATTGATGACAGGTGAAAATTAATTTCAAAATTGAATTCATCACGTTTGTGGATATGAGAGACTTGGAAGGAACATAAACTAGGTAGTTCCAATAATGTAAGTGATGTCGTTATAACTTACACGGCTATACCGCAAAGTTTATACATTACAATGAATTTATGTACATGGGTGATAATTGAGGAGGTTTTAGACAATATACCTTCATGACCATATACAAAGCACTTTTTTACAACTTCAAATTTTGTACGGTATATTATTTGGTATCGCTATCTTGACAAATCATTGGTTATGGTTGATGGAATAAATATATTCAGAGTGTAGATTATCTTAATTGCAAAACAATTATAGGCCCAGTCCATCAAGAAAGACGTTTCAGATTCTACATCAATCACCAGTTATTCTTTACCAGGATTATTGATTGAAAATATAGACCTTCAGTCAAGTTAAGGCTTGTCAGAAGGTTGATTTGGTTTTTGATAAATTCATGTTATAACGTTCATGTACATGGACATTTCTTAAAGTTGTTGCGACTATAATAATAATATAGTATTTACTGATGAGACCGAGTCCGAGTCATAGCTCTCTTATCAAAATTTTGTCAGCAAGGGCCCTGGTACTGATATAATTCCTGCTATATTTATAAAGAAATGTCACGTGCTTTATCCTTGCCACTGTTTATCATATTCAATAAATCTTTGAAGGACTCAGCATTTCCTTGTGTGTGGAAGGTGGCTTGAGACTTTCTGGTTCATAACAGTGTTACGATACTTGAGAAATAAGTAACTTGTGAACTATTTTTCAGTGGTAAAAAAGTTATTACCCTTCATTCAACACATATATGAAGCAGATGAAGAGAGTGGATGCTTTCTACACTGATTTCAAAGGCATTTGATGCAGACCATCATTCAGCTCTTATGGTGAAACTTTGAAATTTTAGTGTCCATGGCAGTTTACACTCATGGATTGGATCTTGTCTTACCTAAGAAATAAATTAAGAACTCCAAGAAATTATAAACATTACAAATTGAATATAACAAAGGTTCAAATAAACAACTGTTAGGTATGTGTCAAACAATAGCCAAATCAGTCAAATAAATATATTAGTCGAAGTAATAATTAGGAAGAAAATTTGATCTATTGATTTTCAAAGAACTACTGCTAGATGAGTCAATAGTAAGACCTATCTGGAGGTATAGTATTGAACTTGGGCTAAGCCGGTAAATCAGACATTGCTATAGATCAACATTCTTAATAAAATGGCATGTCAGCAATTATTGACATTTCTTGTAACTAAACAAATACTTCACCAAGTTCTCGACTATTCAAATACTCAACTACTATAATACTATTAATATTACAAATACCAAACAAAGTATATTTCTTGTATTTTCCATAATGAATTAAGCTTCGAGTTATAACGATTTTTCTGCCATTCCATTCCTTCCCCCAATACTAGACTGTCTTTCAATAAGCTTCACATTGTTATCGAAATATTTCTTTAATAATGCTACTCAATTGACCTCAATATCAAATCGTCTAGAGTTGGTATGTTCATTTTCCGAATAAATCTTAACATTGACATTGCTAAGCCGATTTAAGGTATTTTCAATTGCAATGATATATTGAGAATATCCACCATTAGTATAGAAAACAACAATAAGTACATACAGATCTTAAGTTTCTTAATATTTAAGTAGCTTACATAAAATACGGAACAAATTCGAATTTATCAAGATTTAGGAAATGATCTGATGTAATCGGATTTACAATTATTAATTATAATTCCCAACCTGAGTAATGACTGGATAGAAAAATAATCTTGAATCGTTTTGTCCACGTACGCACTGATTATTTGTGTACTTAGCGCCTAGAGTCTAGTAATTCACCTAAAGAATGTCAAAGTAGATCAAAATATCTGGAATTTATAAAAATATGTATTAAAATTCCAGAAGCATGTGCCTATTAACTGAACGACATTAATGAAAAGAAAAAATTACCTTATGAAGTTGATAATAACTGAATCATAGTTCAGTGCTTGCAAGCCAAACATCTAATCATTTGATTGGATTGAATTATCTGTTCTAGCCGTGATTTGCAATCTCCTGAAAAGTAGAAGTAGATGAGAGAGTTTGGAAAGGATAGCACATAGAACATAGAAATTTATAGCAGATATAGAAAGATAGTTGAAATATTAGACTAGGTATTACTTGACATGACTTGATCCGGACACGGACAGCTTCAAACTTATACCATAAGTATCGGTAAGAGCACGAGTGATGAATATAGATACTATAGCGAAAAAAATAACACCGCACACACTATGTTTCACTGTAACAGTGGGTTGAGGGAAAGAACAAAATTACAGCTGCAACTGGGGAGACAAATGGATTCAGAAAATATAACTAATTATGTCAGCAAGTGAAGAAAGCAACGAATGTATAAGATATGTAGGGAAAATAATGAAAAAGAAAACGGAGGAAGATGTGAAAGAGAGATAAATAGACCAGACCGTTAGGAAAAGTCAACAAAGATATGCGAAATCGGTTCCAGTAGACAAAGGGAGATAGGTTTGGTATGTGAGGCTAGACTTTTCTAGAGTACCACACGGCCAGGAAACGGCAGTGCGAGCATGATTGTCCTCCCTGTTACAAAAAAAAAATAGGTAGACGACCAATTCACTATATGAGCCCGGACCTAACATCCAACCCATACCCGAACTCCAAACCGTAGGTACTCGAACTACGACTCAATTGCGTTGCCTTTACATTACACAGACTTAACGCACACCCACTTGAAGAGATAGAAAAAACAATATAGCAGATTTGTAGTAGACCCATTCGCGACAGCTTCATCACAGCTTAAGTGGATAAGCTGTGGCATCGTTGTTACGATCCAGTGGCGGATCGGAACAATCCGTTGAATCGTTCCGTTAAAGTGACTGTTGGTACTTCACATGGTCTTAGAAGGTAATAATATGTGTGCTAAACTGCCTTATTCAGCAGTTTGCAAATTAATGAATTATGCGTACTTATAATTTGAAAGCAGTTCGATGTGGATTTCATCATTAGTTCTCGATATATGATTTAGAAATAAAAGCTTAAGAGCGTACTGTAACGAGAATTACAATTGAATTAATACACATTTATACTCACAGAATTACTTAGCGCTTAGCGCTCTATTTATATCCATTGTTCTATGAACACGCTTAGCTGACTAACTCCTCTATGATTGACATGGGCATTTATACTACCTAACCTCCTAGTCTCGATGCTTGGAGTTTTCATCCGTCTCCTACATCTGTATGTTATTCTTTCGGGAATAATCCAGGTCCGCATATTTTCGATGTTCTGGAGTTCTAGGATGTTCTTCCTTATATTCTGGAGTTCGTCTCTATGTGTGTGTGTATTTTATCATTCGGGTGAGCCCTCACGTAACACTGCCCCCTCCTTAGCTTCTGATCATCCTGATCAGAATCGTCCTTGGTAGCAACTTGCTGCATTTCTGTTCCATGGCGAAATCTGCACTTGGTTCCTGCCAGGCAAACACCCTTGTTGAAGAAGTAACTGTCTATCGTCTTGCCCGAGTATAATCCTTTTGGGTTGAAACAACACACGGTAATTTGCACACCAGCGTCCTGGAAGATGTATTCAAGCATGCTCCTTACATTCTTACCATCCAGCCCGTCCAACCCACAGCCTATTTTCGGAAGACCTAACTTCTTGATGTCATAATTCCTAACTTCATTTCTTAGGCTCTTCAGTGAATACCAGATGTCCTTGTAAGTGGGTTCTCCCCTACACGTATTCTTCGTAACCAAATAGAAGTTGTTCCGATTACCATCTCCTAGTCGCACTACTCCACTCTTGGTCATTGGGCTGACAATTCATCCTATCTTCCAAACTTCCTTTTAAACACCAGAGCAATTCCTCTGTGCATATCTAGATCCTCCGCTCCACAGTGGGCAATAGAAACTTCGGCTGGCAATTTGAAAATATCTTGTTGAACCTCAACTGTCACACTGTGTCTGACCGTCTTCCGATCCGCATAGTCGGACATGAACTCATTGAAACTGGCATTCTGCTCTTCAACGTTCTTTTCTTGAACGGCCACTCGTGCTTCCTCCTGGTTGTTTGATCCAGCGTATGGTGCGAGTCGGTTTATGTGCACCACGCTAGGTTTTTCCCTTGGTAACTTTCGGATACGATAGATGACGTCATTTATCCTCTTCATGATTTCATATGGACCTTTCCATTGCCTCTGGGGTTTGGTACAAAGGCCTCGACGTCGTTGGGGATTATAGAGCCAAACCAGGTCTCCCACGTTGAAGATTCCATCAGCTGATCGAGTATTGTAGTGGTGTTTCATTCGATTACTGGCAAGCTGGATGTTCTGTCTGGCTGACTCGTGGACGTTATCCATTCTGGCTCTCAATCGCTCGACGTATTCTTCTCTTGCGACACTGTCCTCTGTAGATCTGCGGCCGAATTACAGGATACAGGGCGTAACTCGCGCCCCAATATTAAATAAGCAGGACTCTGACCAGTTGTTTTATTGTCAGCCGCCCGATAGGCCATCAGGAACAAACGGTTGCACTGCACCAATCTCTCTGATGTTCTGAGACAACCTTAGAGAGGTGCTTGCCCATGGTTCGGTTCATCGGCTCTACCATTCTATCCGATTGAGGATGCAAAGGTGTCGTTCTGGTCTTGTTAGCACCTATTAGCCTGCACACATCTTGGAACGGGGCTGACTCGAAGTTTCTTCCTTGGTCAGAATAGATTTCAAGAGGAACGCCAAAACGCGAAAAGAATTCTTTCACCAACACCTCGCCGACGGTCGATGCTTCTTTGTTAGGGATTGCGTACGCCTCTGTCTGATATACTTATTCCTATTGTCCGTTTCAGGAAATGGCCCCGGAATATCTACAGCAACTCGCTCCATGTGACATTATACTGTCTCATAGGTGCCCGCTTTCTGCCAAGTGGTCCATTGCTGGCTGCACACACTTCACTCGAATCTTCTGCAGAGTTTTGGTGATCCCAAAATGCCCACATGAGGCTCCTTTATGTAGCTGACGTAGTACCTTCAGCACTTTGCTTCTTGGCACAACTATTTGTAACCAAGATTCAGTGCCATCTTCAGACTCAAAGGTCAGGTAGCAGATCATCTCTTAAAGAGACAGTCTCATTGGCTCCAATATGTTTTCACTTCCGGGCTTCGTAAACTTATATCCTGCCAAGACGACGTCTCACGGCGCATCCACTCCAAGAATACTCTCAAACATGGGTCATCTTCTTGAGCCAGTTTCATTTGTTCGGGCTGCCATTCCTCATTCTATACAGTTGTTCATAGTATAGGGAAAAGCTTGTATTCCATCTTCGAACAGTGGGTGCAGTTATAGCTGCATGGTCTTCTGGGTAGGGCATCTGCTTTCCCATGAATTTTTCCTGCCCTGTGCTCGATGTCATATTCATATTCCTGAAGACGTTCTAACCTTCTTGCCACTTGTTCTGCAGGATTACGGAATTGCAGGAACCACTTCAACGCCGCATGGTCAGTTCGAACTAGAAAGCGGTGACCATGCAAAAACTTCCACTACTTCCAACAGTTTCATTCTGGTAACGCAATGATTCCTCTCTGATTTCGACAAAACCTTGCTGAAGTAGGCAATCACTTTCTCCTGCCTGTCTTGAATCTGAGAGAGGACAGCACCTATAGCTTTATTACTTGCATCTGTGTACAACACGAATCTCCCGTCATGCCTGGGATAGCCCAAGATTGGTGCGCTGATAAGAGCTTCTTGCAGTTGTTCGAAAGCTCTTTGACACCCATCATTCTAGGAATATTCTCTGCCTTCTTCTGTTTAGTTCTGTGGAGGTTCAGCCGTGTCAAAAGCGTATAACGCAAAAATGCGATGCAATGAAACAAAAATAGAAAATTCAACCAACCCCCTGAAATGCATGTGGGATATTATTAATGACTACCGTGGTAAACCCAATAAATCATCAACAGAATCAACAACCATAACAACACAAAGCTTTAATAACTTCTTTGTGAACGTGGCAGCGGGTATTCAAAACCAAATCCAAATCACAAACTTAAACCCGATCGATAACCTAAGAGATAGATTTGTCGTTGTCCGTAAGCCCATTTTCATTTCAAGAACTTTCATTTAAGGACCGGGAAATAAATTACAAATTAAAAAATAAATCTAGCAGGGATATTTACAACCTGAACATCTCTTTAATAAAAGGGGTGAAAAATATCTTACTCATACCTCTAACAATAATTATAAACCTATGTATAAAGGTAAAAACGTTTCCGTACTGCTTGAAGATTGCCAAAGTCTCGCCAATCTTAAAAAAGGTAATGCTAATGACCCTAATAATTATCGACCAATCTCCATACTACCCGTCATGTCAAAAATATTTGAAAAAGGCTTGGCTAAACAAATTTCTAATTTTCTGGAACAGAATGATATCCTTAGTGGTAATCAGTTTGGCATCAGAAGGGGTGAAAACACAACCCTAGCAATTTTACGACTGGTGGAAAATATAATGGAAGTTTTTGGGAATTCTGAGCACACAGCATCCATATTCTGTGACCTCGAACTCCTACTCGAACAAAAGCTTTAGCTGTCAGACTTCCAGGTTTGCAGTATCCGTCCAGGCTGGTCATAAATAATTTTTCCCTATAGCCGTTTATCATTAAATCACTAGTCGTTATCAATCGGACAACATCTTCGTTATCCTCTTGAAAGGGCAGTTCTTCATTGCCGACCTTCAAGACACTTTTTGACATCCAACACAGCCCCAATAGGTCCATTCCCAAAATAAACTGATCAGATGTGTCAGCGATTGAAAATCGGTGCTTGATAGTGATCTTGCCAATGCTGATGGTCTTGCTCGCTTCACCGTGTGTTCTTAATGTCTCCCCAGTCGCTGTTCTGAGTTGGACCTTTAGGTAATATCCGAGAATGATCTTTCATAAGCTCTGGCCTTGCTATTGTTCTTATTGCACCGGTGTCTATTAGGAGTGTTCTGTTTTCTCCATTGATTCGACCATCGATGTATGAACTTAAGGCTCCGCCAGAAGATAACACGTTGACCGTAATTACTGTCTGCAGGTCGACGACTGCCCCCTCATCTCGACCCATTCTAGTTTTCCGACTGTGCCACCTTCTTCTTTCTACTGCTGCTTACGTGTCCTAGCTCACCACAGTTCCAACACCTTGGCTCTCCCTTCTTTGATTGCACTTCCTTATCATGTCTAAAAGGGACTCTCTGTTGGATTCTTCTTCTTCCTCGATTGCTCCTACACGGTGCCCTCGGGAAGTTTGGATAGCGGCTTCAAACTAACACGAAAACGAACAAAAGAGTCTTCAACTTGAACTTAAATCTAACAAAAAGTCTTGAAAACACTCAAATCTGCACGAAACCATAGTCTCTTAAAGTCTGTCCAATTTTACAGTCATTCACTGATTCCACACTGACACCAATATAACGGGAATTATTATTAAACTGGGTTCAATTTGTTTTCACTTATTTATTTACACTAATAATTACACAACTATATTAATAGCATTACTTAGCGCTTAACGTCCTATTTATATTCACTGTTCTATGCACACGCTCAGCTGACTCCTCTGTGATTGACGTAGGCATGTATACTACCTAACCTCCTAGTCTCGATGCTTCGAGTTTGATATCCGTCTCCTACTGTTGTATGTTATTCTTACGGGAATAATCCAGGTCCGCATATTTTCGTTGCTCTGGAGTTCTGGGATGTTCTTCCTTATATTCTGGAGTTCGTGTATGTGTGTAAGTGTATTTTATCATTCGGGCGAGCCCTCACGTTACAGTATGTACACAATCAGACATGTGATTATTAGGAAAGACTGAATTTTACAAATGACCACAAATACTCAGTCGATACATACCACTGGAAAACGTTAACATTGTAATGCATACGATTAAGGTTATTTAGAAAAATATAAAAAATCATAATAATCTCTATAATTTGATTAAATTGTTTCATAAGCTTAACTATTGCCTCTCATCAATATTTGACAGGTGATCGAGTCGTATACCATAATCAATGGTTTCTTCGACTAGTAGTAACATTGAAGTGGCGATAGTGTAGACTTGGACAAGCCACGAGTTATATAGAACCTATATAAAAGTATTGGGTATGAACACCCGGCATGTGTAAATTAAAATTGAGTCTAAATAAAAATGGCTTATCAAATACAGCATTAAGACGGACAGTGGAGACAGCAGCCAAGCTCATCAATGTCTGATTTTCTAAGAAGCGTTGTGAAGATACATGAATAAAAGTGTAACAGAATAATATTATATGTGTTAAAAAAGAAGCCAACTTAAAGTGTAACCATACTTATGACGTCCCTTCTGGTTTTCTTCTTGTTTACAAAATAGAGCATTAATTATACGCTTTATCAAGGGAGCTAAATTGGCCATTAATAACTTGGCTTGATTCACTCAGTTTCACACATGTATCTTAGATAGGTTCTCATAGGATTTACATACCAACGGCTGTTAGACGCTGACGTTTCTTAATAAAATGTCACATTTTGAAAGTCTTGTGTATTTGAGTGTCGCATAGTTAAATAGTTGACCTACAATAAAACTATCATTGCCAAAACTGGCTAGAAGCTGCAAATCAACATTAGCTCAGAATAACGCATTCCTCTTTGGTACATTAAATGAAATAGACATATAACTATTCTACAATTGAGATAATTTCATAATCACAAAACAAAAAATAAAACTCATACAAGCGCTGTTCAAAGTATATTGGTTTAAAGAGCCGAGACATGAAATGTATCAAAAAGAAATTAATAAAAAATGATGACATCATAGATGGATTTTCTCGGACGTAGCTCTAGAGTTTTCAGATAAGAAAGAATAAGAAATGAAAACACAACAGAATGAGTGGAGATCAACGCAAATATTATTGAACAAGTTAAGAAAAAACTAATCTGCTTTGAGCACACAAAAATATTGAAAGAAGAAAGTTTGCCGAAGCGCGTAAAAGAATGGGTACCCTTCTGAGAGGATGAGAAAAGAGGTAAGCTTAGAAGAAGTTGAAGGGAAAAGTAGTTGAATCGATGAACACAATTGGGCCAACAGAACAGAATAGAAGCTGAGGACGGAGAGGCGGTTGAAACCATAAAATTCAGTTTTATATATATAGATAATTTCAGGAATATTCAAGTCAACTCGTAATGATTGAATATAAATATTGATTCTAAAAGTTGGCGCACATTATTAGAAATAATGTGAAAAGGCGAGTTCCTAATCAACATTGATACGGATCGGACGTGTTTCCAGCGCTCTGTCTCGCGTTGTGTCGATAAATGCGTGAGTGTATTCCATATGTGCCTATGCCAAAATACCACTGATTGCAGGTATAGAATATCTAGACTATTTTTCTCTCGCGGGGGCGAGCTCCCGCTAACTACACTATCACGAATTTCCTGAATATGGGAAATTCCTCTCAAGAAAATACCACAAATACAATGAATTTTTCAAAGGCTCTTCAAGTAGAGAATCTTCCTACGAGGGAGCAAGCCATTATCCTAGATGCTATCGGTGGCATACCCATTCAAGATTATGCTATTGCTATCGCTCAGCTGTGTAGCCCTGAAGACATTCGGCATATGTCAAGAATTTCAAACAGCAGAATATGCATATACCTCTCCACAACCAAGATTGCCAACGATTTAGTTGAAAGCCACAAATTTGTCACGATCCAACAACATAGCAGTGCAGCCATTTATTCCTAACAATCTACTGGAAGCCAAATTGCAAGAATTGAATATTTCACCTGTTTCGAAAGTTACCACTCTACGTGCTGGTTGTTCTTTGCCCAGGTTCCAGCATATTAGCAGCTTCCGTCGGCAAGTGTACATCAAACCAGAAGACGTTGAGAAAATTCCAACCTCGTTCAAAATAGACTGTTCTGATACTGCATATTGGATCTACCCATCTCTCGATAACCTTACTTGCTTTGTATGCAAACTAGAAGGCCATTTAGCAAAAACATGCCCTACCCGAGATTCAACTCCCAACGGATCAGAAAATACGCAGCTGGCTAACCAGTCAGTTATTACAACACCTCAATCGAATAATAACACTTGTCTCACTCACTCAACCGATGATGATAATATCTCCATAGAAGACCCTGTCTCCATTTCAAACAATTCCGTCTCAGAAAATTCAACCAAAGATACTGGCCTCTACAAAAGACAGCACTCCAGTACCTCGTCTTGCCCCTCATCTACTCTGCCTTCTGATAAGCAAAATGACAGTTTTGTTTCTCCCGAACAAGAACCCATTCGTCAGTCCCTCAAGAAAGTTAAAACCATTGTCTCTGAGAAACTGAGAATCTGTCCAACTGATAAAATACCTGATACTGAACTAGACATACCAGAAATCAAAGAGCTAATAGAACAGAATCCAGAAAACTACGCGTATAGCTATTCTCAGCTAGCTCGCTTCTTAGGAAAAACATTTGCACATCAAAGTGTCAAGCAGTCTCTTACCGAACTTCAAATAAGACCAGCGGACCTTGCTTTGATGATGAGAAAACTATACAAAGCATTACCAAAGCGAATACTGAAAGTTAAATTTACAAAAATAATTAAGAAACTGGAAAATAATTCCTTTACCTCGGATATAGACTATTCCGACTCCTACAGCTCGGATATTAGTCAAATAGATCTAGAAGATTCCCTCACTTTTCCATCTCTCCCAGCCCAGTGAAACAATAAACCTAACCAAAATAACTACATAAATGGATTTGAAAACGCAAGCAGAGTTGGCGTCACTCCGAATTTTTTATTGGAATTGTCGCAGCATCAGTTTACGCTACCAGGACATTGTTCGGATTAGTTCCAATCATGATATCATCATATGCGTAGAAACTTGGTTATCTCCTGGCAATAAGTTCTCTTGTCCAGGGTTTTTCTCCTACAGACTGGATCGTAGCCATTCTAGAGGCGGTGGCATCATCATACTGATACGTAGAAACATTACTTACAGTGAAATAGATAACGTCAAAAGCCCCGACCAATCGGTTGAAATGTGTGGTCTTCACATAGTCAGTACCTCCCCGCCAATTAACATAATTGCATGCTATAGACAACCTGGACATCTCTTATCAGCCAGTAAATGGCGCTCCTTAGTTGAGCAAGCCAGCTTACATAGAGATTTCATTTTTGTTGGCGACTTCAACGCTCATCACACATCTTGGAACTGTTCACATACTGATGGCAATGGTAGCAAATTTTTCGAAGAAATCGAGAAGCAAGACTTATTTCTACACAATGACAATACGCACACTCACTTAGATGCCAGATCAAATCGAAAATCAAATATTGACCTTCTATTCTCATCTCTAAGCCTCTGTGACAAAGTACAAGTAACTCCAGGAGACGATGCTATGGGTTCCGATCACCTTCCCTTATTTATTTCCATCAGCGTAGAGAAAAGCCAATATAGAAAAAAATCTTTCAAGATTAAATCACTACGTACAAATTGGACAAAATTTTCTGATACGTTAAATCATGAATACTTGAAATTTCTTTCCTACAACTATGACAATTCTTGCCCAGTCGAGAAATACAATATTTTCGAACGTGCAGTATACGATGCCGTCATAATTAGTACACCGAGACAGAAGAACGTTTCTAGAAAAATCCAAACTCATGGTGGGATAATGATTGCAACTCGGCAATTAGAAACAGGAAAACTGCTTTTAAAAAATGGTATCGGTCGGGTGATCTCAACGACTATCTGGACTATAAGAGATTTAATGCAATTGTCAGGAGGACAGTAAAACAAAAGAAAAGGAGTTATTTCAAAAATTTTGCAGAAAGCTTGAACCTCAGGACTGATCCTACATATCTCTGGAATAAATGTAAAATCCTCAAGAATAGTTGGATCAAGGTTACCCCTCAGCATTCACCCAACAATCATAAAATCATCACAGCGATCGAAGAAGCTACGAATAAAATTAGCCCACCTTGGGTCGCTACCAATCCTACATCGTCTCCTGTCTACAGTCAGAACCAAGTTTTTGATTGTCATTTCACATTCATGGAGTTCAACGCAGCCCTCCATCCCAAAGAAATAAAATCAGCTCCTGGACTTGATGGCATCGATTTTGAAATTCTGAAAAATCTTCCTACAAAATATAAACTGCTCTTGCTCGAAATTTTCAATCAGATGTACGCTCACAACCAGTTTCCGGAAAGCTGGAAGCTTGCCTTCATACACTATATATGTAAATGGGATAATAGTAGTGTACGCCCTATCGCTCTCACTTCCTGTGTCTGCAAGCTGTTTGAAACAATGGTTAAGAATAGGCTTCAGTGGTGGGTTGAACATCATCGTTTACTACCATCCAGCCAGCAGGGGTTTAGAATGGGCAGATCATGTTTAGATAACCTGGTGAATCTCTCTCTGACAGTTGACGAAGCTTTAATCACAAGAAAGGAAGTTTTAGCAGCTTTCCTGGACGTCCATGGAGCGTTTGACAATGTTATTATCGATATCCTTCTGGAAAAGCTAGTTACAATAGGTTGTTCTAAGAACATAGTGGAGTTTATCAAGTTCTTAACACAAGAAAGGCGTTCCACAAGGCGGAGTTCTTAGTCCTCTGCTATACACGCTCTACGTCTCAGAAATTTCAAACAACATGCCAAGAAACGTCTCCATACTACAATTTGCTGATGACATTGCTGTTTATATTAAATCCTCTCAGGCAAATAACAATAAGTCTTACCTGGAAACCGCCATCCAAACCATTCAAACAAATCTGGCAAAACTAGGTCTAAGTTTCACTCCATCCAAAACATCTCTTATCCACTTCAATAACAAAAACATTCTACCAGGAAGTCTAACAATTAACGTTGATGCTCATCCCATTACAAATATTGAAAAAGCTCACTTTCTTGGCATCATATTTGACTACAAATTAAGCTTCAAGGACCATCTAGAGTTTGTGATTAACAAGTGCTGAACATTATCAAGTTTCTTCGTGGTACCTGGTGGGGTGCTGGACCAGATACTCTACTCCTGCTGTACAAAAGCTTCGTCAGGTCAGTTATAGACTACGGTATTTACATCTACTTGCCCACGCAGCAGTACAATATCAGAAAATTAGAAAGAAAACAATACAGTGCTATAAGAGCTGCTCTAGGTTACAGAATTAGTACTCCTTGCAACGTACTACTAGCAGAAGCAAAATTACTGCTGATAACTGATCGTGCGAAATTTCTATGCAACTGCTTCCTGGTGAAAGCTCTCTCTAACACTGAATCTGTCACCTTCAAAACAGTGGAAAAATATTCAGAAATATGCAAAACTGTACCCAGAAGAAAGAAAAGGATCTTGAGAAAGTGCATCTCAAACATAATCCCTCAGGCCAAGTCTGTTATCTCGTATAACGATTTCTACGTCAACTTACAGGACTATGAAACTGTCTCCACATCTATATCATTTGACAAAAGTCTGGGATCATCTCTTAAGAGAACCCGGAACCCGAACAGAGAACTGCAGCAATATATTCACGAAAACAAAGCTATTTCTATTTACACGGACGGTAGTAAAGGTCTTAATTCAAGATGTGTTGCTTCCGCCGCACTCTGTCCGGAATTGAATATAGAAAAATCCAAATGTTTCGACCATAGAGCCTCAATATTCACTGCCGAATGTGCGGCTATAGATCTAGCTATGGATATTGTACTCGAACATCCAAACAACTCCACTTTTATTTTTACAGACTCTCTTAGTGCTCTTGAGAACTTACAGTCACTAAAATTTAGCGTCAAAACCAATCCATTCATTATGGACATCACCAGCAAGTACAACAGAGCTAGGCAAACAATGTCACAAAACTGTTACATCAAGTTCCATTGGATACCGTCTCATATTGGGATCAACGGTAACGAAGAAGTCGATTCCCTAGCTAAATCAGTATCTAGTTCTACCAACATCGGACTGCTCCAATTCCCTACTCAGATTTTCATGAAAGTTTTAAAGCAAGCGCCCTGCAGAGTACAAGCCATACGATTGCTGATCAAGGTCAAACGAAAGGCAAAACTTTCTTCGATTACTTCTTAACTCCCTCAATGAAGCCCTGGTTCACTGGGAAAAATCTAGCACGAGACTTTGTTGTGACAATCAATAGATGTCGCGCCAACCATTATAACCTCTCGGCTTCTCTCCACAGAATAGGCTTTATAGAAAGCCCAGTTTGTAAATGTGGTATGGCTGATGAGGACCTAAATCATGTTCTATGGCAGTGCAACCTCTACAATGACCAACGAGCCAGACTTCTCAACAAGCTTAAGAAAGACAACCTCCAAACTCCACTCTGCATTGAAATGTTTTTGGCCGAACCAAACGTCAGAAGATGCGAAATGGTTCATCGCTTTTTCTCAGAATGTTCTTTATCTCTTTAATTTCTTGTCAATACTACTAGCTGTAATACCAATTATTTAACTATGTCAATATTTAATTGAATATGTACTTTGTATAGCTGTAATAAACCTATAAAGAGGTTTTTGGCTCAATAAAAAAAAAATGTGAAAAGGCGACTAAACATCCTCCCAATGTCTCTTCAAAAGGACACTGCCAATATACCTTACTTTCCTAGAACCCACTTTTGCCAAATGACACCAAAGTGGACTGAATCAATAAATTCCAGCCTGCTCTAAAAAAAATCTCAGATAAATTTTGTTGTATTAACCGATCCGATTGGACCTGCCAATGTTTAGTTTGAATATGTTTCTATAATATGCATGCCCCACTTGTCTCGACGGAAACATTGTTCTAAGATCTAATTTGAAGAATTTCTTGGATCACATAAAAATAACCTACATAGCAGCAAAAGCTCGTTGGTTAAACACTGTCCGTGTTCAGTCTTCAGAATCACTTTTATCAGCTAGTGTATGCTTGACAGGAAAACGACTCAATCATTAAAGTTACTTGGTCGTCTCGAAACAATTCGCTATTAATGAAAATAAACAAGGAAACACAATTTTGGTGATAAATTTCCAAAAATTCCAGACGTTACTCTAAATTAATTTTATTCATGATGCATATCCTAAAAATACACATGAGAATTCAGATCAGCTATAGGCGAATCCAGTCAAGCGTACGCCCTCTGCGAGTAAAAGTTCCAAATGAGAACAGACAAATAATCGGTTGTATATATTCGTATCCATTAACACGTGAATTTCACTTATCATGCCGTAAAAAAAAATGTTTTTAATACAAATTTTGGTGTATATATAATTGTCACAGCAGAAACAATAAGGACAGGACAATTCATTTTCATCGCTTTCCCATTAAAACATCTGGATTTGTCTATATTACAAACAATTTTCGAATGGTCAAGAAAGAGGGTAGAAAGTTAGTTCGGGAAAAGTTTTATTAATGCGAACGAAAGTAACTTCTTTTTACGTGTGTGTTCTCTGCATTTCAAAGCAGATGATTATTGTATAGAAGGTAGAAGTCATATTTTCAATTAATTACAGTTTTACTTAGCTAATCATTATTCTTTCAAATGTATCAGCTGAAACGATTTTATAACTCTGAAAGAATCCGTAGAACTTGTATATTTCTGATTTAAAACTAAGAATAAAAACACACTTCTATTCCAAACTGATCTTTTATTATCATTTTCACAGAAATATATAAACGAAACTGCAGGCAGGGTTGGCAATGTAATTTTAATTTTATTTATTTTTATGATCACCACCTATTGTAGATTTTCAACAAAGATACTGTTTTCTGAAAATTGTTTTCTATAGGAAATAATTACTATTGGTGGAAATTCATGTCTACGTAAATTGAATTTCAATTTTAAAAAATATTAAATAGTTTTTACAAAAAAACAGAAACAACTTTATTGGTTGGTGCACTAAAACATTTAAATTACTGTCAAGTCTATTTTTTTTCTCGAAGTGTTGAAGAACGCTCGACGCACTAAACTCACACCTCTTTTAACTACCATGATGAGTACGAGGATATCACCCTTGGCTTTCTCATTTCTTGTATCTCCGTCCATGATACTAACAGCTATATCCACAAGTGAAGCAAAATTTACGTTACATAATTGTTTCGCATTGTAATTTTAATGAATGATTTCACTTACTTTACATTAATGAGCCCTTATATTATAATAACAAAAGGACTATTTTTATTCCAAAATACAATAATTGTCTTCAAACACGATCTAACATCTCCACTAATGTACTCTCACAAAGATTGCATAGCTCTTCTTTCCAACAAACATTACCTGTCTACAGTGGCGCCCTCCCACATTGTGTGGTTATTGGATTTGCTAATAACTAGACTATGTATTGCAAAATCAAATATGAAACCGCAAAAAGAAACAGGATTGATATTATGCCGTACTTAACAGTATTTATTCAATGTGTACTCTTTATACCTCCTTAGAAAAGTTTTTTTTATGTTGTGTCTGTATTTGAATAAGTTTTGTTTTTATATACCTTAATACCTTTTATGAATGTTTATAGGTCCACTGCGTATCGTAATCCTCCTAGCACTGCGTCATAACGTAGGAGATAACGTCGAAATGCGCCGCTTACTGCTTTTTTTGTTTGCTTGGTTTACTCTGGTATATATAATCAATAAAATCACAAATAAAATAGCGAAACTGAGGTCTGTTTATATAGAATATGGCTTTCAATGCAATAATTGATATTTTTGTGAAAAATTCATAACTAAAAGTTAGTACATAGACTCAATACTGAAATTATTAGGTATGTTATACCATTCTGGGTCTGTATAATTTATCTCTCTGAGTGTTTGCTTCCAAGAAAGCTTTGAATTTAAAGTAAGCAAAACAACTAATCAAAAGCCATTGCCAATTGACTGAATCAAAATCATATTTTCTATATATGTATTGTCATAATAGTTAATTGTGTGTTTGTAGGAACATTTTAACTTCTAGAAACACATGAGATGCTTAAGAAAGAATTTACCTAAAGCAGAGGATCGTAAGGGAATGTAAGTATTTAATTATATCGAGCAAAAAAAATGATTACAAATGTGCCATGCGACATTGAACATACGTTTCCTTGAATCATCTGAAATTGCATAATAATGAACATTACTCAAATCCAAAATCTCATTCCCTTCAAAAAACTCAACCAAAGGTGGTGAAGGGTGCAACTTTTCTCAAAAATTGAAAATCTGAGGTGGTAGAATTAAAGATAGAAGAATATCGGGAAAAGTATAAATTGAAAAATTGTTCAAAAGAGTTATGTTAAAATCTCAAATATACCCATATTTTCGCTATGTGGAGGGGGCAATTTCTTTCTAAAATTGAAAATCTGAGGCAACCACATGAAAGATCAGATTATTTGTACCAACATTTATTATGAACATTTTTTCCTTAGAGTTATGGTTTTCTAAGTACTATCTTCTTTGGTATTAGTGAACGTTCAACAATTTTCGTGACTAATGTTACACTCAAAAGCGTGAAATAAATATTTTTTTACAAAGAATTTGACCGACATTATTAGTTGGTGCACTGAAAAATACAAAATAATATTAATTCTATTGGTGCTATTACTTATGAAGTTGGTGCCAAAAGTTATCAATCTCTGCAACTGCACAATTACAAAAGTAACAGCACCAATAGAATTAATATTATTTTGTATTTTTAAAACGTCGGACCAATTTTTTGTAAGAAATATTTTAGTGGTAAACATCGAAACAAATGTTAATACAAATATATTTTAACACCTCTTTGCATACCTTAATTACATTTGGCAATGACTAAAGTGAATTGATTATTTTCGAACTGTTTCATTTTCAGTTTCAGTTCATTTGGATTATTTGCTAGGTATTTCTTATTCTAAAAGCTTATAATAAGTGATGAATTGCGACAGATCTAAGCAAAACTTTTCTAAATATTTTGTAACTTATGTGAATTTAAGTGAATATTTACTTGGTATAAATTATAAAATATAATTATTATCAAATTATACATTTATATAGAACAGTTATTTTGACCGTGTATATGACATGAAAACTAAAAGAGTTATGTTAAAATCTCAAATATACCCATATTTTCGCTATGTGGAGGGGGCAATTTCTTTCGAAAATTGAAAATCTGAGGCAACCACATGAAAGATCAGATTATTTGTACCAACATTTATTATGAACATTTTTTCCTTAGAGTTATGGTTTTCTAAGTACTATCTTCTTTGGTATTAGTGAACGTTCAACAATTTTCGTGACTAATGTTACACTCAAAAGCGTGAAATAAATATTTTTTTACAAAGAATTTGACCGACATTATTAGTAGGTGCACTGAAAAATACAAAATAATATTAATTCTATTGGTGCTATTACTTGTGAAGTTGGTGCCAAAAGTTATCTATCTCTGCAACTGCACAATTACAAAAGTAACAGCACCAATAGAATTAATATTATTTTGTATTTTTAATAACGTCGGACCAATTTTTTGTAAGAAATATTTTATTGGTAAACATCGAAACAAATGTTAATACAAATATATTTTAACACCTCTTTGCATACCTTAATTACATTTGGCAATGACTAAAGTGAATTGATTATTTTCGAACTGTTTCATTTTCAGTTTCAGTTCATTTGGATTATTTGCTAGGTATTTCTTATTCTAAAAGCTTATAATAAGTGATGAATTGCGACAGATCTAAGCAAAACTTTTCTAAATATTCTGTTACTTATGTGAATTTAAGTGAATATTTACTTGGTATAAATTATAAAATATAATTATTATCAAATCATACATTTATATAGAACAGTTATTTTGACCGTGTATATGACATGAAAACTAACTCCCACATGACTCTAGCAACTCTCATTTTCAATAGCCTAGGTACTTCAAATGACTTTTTTGGATTGGTCCATAAATGTATCACCATCCTACATACCCGTTGCACTGATAAATGAAGATCTCATAAACCTTTTTTTCGCGATTTTCTATAATTTTCCTAATGGTGTAGCCTTATATTGTTAGTTTTTCACAATGCTAATGAAATTAGATTAAAAAAAAATGAGCTAATACGAAAACAAATCTAGCCGAATATACGATAAGCATTTCAAGAAACAAAAGGATTCAATTTGTATTTAATCAAGATACATCACAAAATCAAAAGCTACCTTTTATCTAAATGCTGATCACGTTTAACTCGTCCTTCAAAAAAGCCCGATCGATTTCGTCTTCAAGGCAATAATTGAATTCAAACGAATACACGATACGGCATTGTATAGAATGCTTTTCAGTAATAACATTTAACAGGTATCGGAGATGTCTCGGGGAAAATAAAAATAGGATGAATTGCATCTAAAATTCATGGAAAAATAATGGAGATAAATTTTAGATCGCACTGCAATTCAACAGAGTTTCTGAATTACCATACCGGCAAATAAAACATAACCAAAATGTGAGTTCAAAATTCACTGTCTGACAAATTCGATTTTGCATCAGTTTCTCAGTTTGCCAGCTATTTATTTGGAAAATAGGTTAGGGAACCAATTTTTGAGTAGTTTAATTTTGTGATCCTCGGGAGAAGTACCCGGATGTTTTTCGATATTAGATAACCTTTATTCAATAACTTGGTTAATAAGTTAATAGTATGTGTACACTGTTATGGTGAAATCTCATTCACCGTACCAAATGCGAGTATATTTAGGATTATTTTAATAATAACTTATTATTGGTAGAACATTACGAGTTCAGTAATACTCAGAGAAACTCGAAATAGGTGGTGGTATCTATGTAATTTTTCTGACTGAGGAGATCGTGAGAATTTATAATGTCTTCTTCTGTGAGTGCCGTACTTGTATTAAAGCGTTGGCGGCTTCTTTGCCTTGAAAGTGTTACCACAGACAAGGGAACCTACATTTTAACGTGGATTCTGAACCACCCATGTTCTTAAGGGCACACCCGTCCAGGGAGCTGTACTAGGGAATATACTCTCGCTGGTTTCCCGTTGCCTTGCGAGAGGAGGAGAATGCAATGCGAACGAGAGATTCGAACGTGCGCCCGCATCAACGGTCACTCGTCCAACCATTTCCATCGTATTGCAGTCGATCAGTGTTAAGCCGCAGCTACGCGCTTCCCGTTTATAATGTACAAAATGATATTAAAGTGAAATATGAATATGGTTTTGAAATTGATGATTTATTGCTCTACATATGATTTATATGATATATAATTATTGTTGAAAAATATCTCTAGGGTAGATATTTGTTAATTTAAAAGATGGTCGAATTTTTTACATTATATTTTGTACTATTGTAGCCAAACATGGTACAAAAATCAGTCCTAGACTGACTAAGAAAGAAACTGGACAACCAGTATGATTCAGTCACTGTAGTTTCAAAATGGCTGCCTTCGAATGTTACAAAAAAACTGTCCGAGATTTGAGTGCGATTGAAATTATTTTAGATTGATTCACACGATTTGAAGCTACATTTTTAGAAGAAGACTTTTTTGAAAAAACAATTAAAAAAAACAAGACAAACTAAGTTCTCTAAAACCTTTCTTTGGAATCGCTAGACTGGGAGGCATATCCAACAGAAGATAAATAACCAGGCTTTGTGCTGGTGGCAAGAAACCCTAAGACAAAACACTGCGGGACTGGGAAACACATGTGTAATAAATTAAATAAAAACTCTTAACGAATCTAGTGAATGCAGAGACATCCATCGAGCTTTAATATATAGCACACAAGATACGGGCCATTACGCGAAAGAAAATCTTTTTTCAAGATGGCGGGGAAAAGGTTGGATTCGGGAATAGGCAAAATCTGAGTTAAGGTCTCCAAACAACATCCATATCAAAACAAAATAATTCCAGTATAATAAACTTCTGTTGTGTAGATAAGTATATACACTGAAGTATTTAGTAGCTATGACGTTTTTATTCTGAATACGACTGAGATATTTGAGTCACAACAAGTCCTACATGATATATGTATCCATAATAGATGCTTACAAATCAACATAACACATTAATTGGACTGTCAGTCAATTATAACCATACGATAAAGCGCAAACGTTCTCTCATCGTTAACCTTTTAACTACGTGAGCACAATAATTATGTGGTTTCATCATATATATATAAACAATTTAGTTACGGCTTATCTGAAAGCCACTAGAAAGTGCTACATTAATCACAGTATATCATAATATTTGTATTGTCGCGCTAGACTCAGACATACATGAATGATGAACCTTCAGTCAGATTCTTAGGGCTTAATTTAGATCCAAAACTCAGTTGGCACTTCTTCTATATTATTTATGCTAAGACAACTATTGAATCTTGTCTCTAAAAGTGTCTTAATGAACGCTTATTATGCATACATACAATCGAAAATAAATTATTAAATAAATGCTTGAGATCATTCTCTATCCGTAAGTAGGATTTTCAGACTAAAAAGAGAAGCTGTCAGAATTATTGCAGGCCTCAAGAATATCTTTGTTCACCTCAAAATACTGACTCTCCCATCTCTGTTCATCTACCAATCCTTGTTGTTTGCGTTTAACACCAGGGGACTGATTGTATATGAGTCACAGTGAGATTCACCCATATGACACAAGAAATAAAAAGTAAATATATTTGGAATTTCGGCGACTTAGCGCAACCCAAACAGGTAATATTGCCTACCTTAATTAAAAATGTGAATATCAAGAATTACAAAAAGTGATAAAGGAATATTTAACAGCTAAATTATTTAACTCAGTTTGAGAATTATTGGCTGACGACTTCCGGGAATGTTTTCACTAATTTTATGAATCTTATTGAATTTAAAAATTTATTTTTAATGTAAATATTGTATTGTTTACTTACTTGACCTGTGTAAACATATTTATTTCTATCATCAAATAAATCAATCAATGAATTATAGTTGCTTCAAATGCTGTGGGAGCTTTATACAACGCCCCAAGAGCAAAAATATTCCTATCGATTTGATATTTCCTATCTCTCGATAACTTTGACATATTTCCCTCCAATTCTTTAAAGTTGAAATAAAAATATTCTATATCTGATATGGCATGCAGATGCCATAAACAAAACTGACCTACCACTTCTATACTGCGTTCCACACTGAGAATGTTGTTTGTTTGGCCGGATATGGTCAAAGTATTTTAAATGGGAAAACGTCACTCAGTGTAGTCGCTCTTCAATTTTACCTATAATATTTTCTTCTGTTAAGACGCCACACTACATTCTGAGTTTATTATGTGATAGTTTCTGAGGTACAGGATAAAACATTTTATCCTCAAGACTCAAGATGCAAAACAATTTTTGTTTATCTATAAGTTCCAGAATAAGTTAGAGAAAAAGTAAAAGCGGTACTAGATATGCAGTTTTAGTTGCTATTTATTTTTCTTAGATTCATTTTTTAATTACGATCCAAATTTGTCAGAAGTCTGTATATATAAATCAGAATTTGGCTGAACCGATTTTCAGTATCTCCTATTTTTTGGATTCTTCTTCGCATAGAATGACAGAATAACTATTAAAATATCAGAAAATTAACTGAAAAAATATGCAGATCATTAATTTTTATATAAATTAAGATTGTACATCCGCCATAATCCTTGCCGATAGTCAAACAATATTATTATTACTCTATGATCAGTATTCTACACCAATACCAACCATATCGAATCGTGAGTTTCATCTAATCCTCAAAAGGTAGCACTACCAAAAACAAAAAATACGTTAGTATATTAAGTTTAGCTAAAGCTTAATATAGCACTCTATAGGAATAAGTAATAAAATTATTTACTTACATAGCTACTTAGGGTAGAGGTAGGAAAGTAAAAACTAATTTATCAAAAACTATAACGTTGGGTGTCGCAGCTTCTGAAAAAAATATTGAAGGAACCTTTAGAAATCTACTGTTTTGAGAAAATATTTTTTAGTTTTTGTTGGTCTAATTAAGTGCTAATTAATTTTTGTATTTAGAAATTAGTTGCTTGTATATTTTTTTTTGGAAAATGCCTGCTTTTCTAGTTTTAGGCAAAGCTGGCACAGCAAACAAATCTTATTTTTGGAAATAGCCGCTTGAATTAATATGACGGGTATTAATGATATTTATGCCCTTGGGCGACTTACAAACCCTTGAACCAGAAGCCAGAAGGAAAACCATCAAAAGTGTCTGCATAAGGTATAAGAATAAATGTAATTTTTGATCGTGGAGAGCATCCTTTCCTGCAATATGAAACTTCTTGACAGTTCGGATTATTTTGAAGAGAATGTAAAACAGCATACGAGATCACACAATCCAAAACTATAGTATACTCGTTGATTACCAATCTTCTGTCGTCGGAAGTCAGATATAAAAAAGTTAATTTTTAAAGGTTGATGTGCTAGCTTTATCTAAAGCTAGTCAAGCAACCATTTCCCAAAAAAACTATAAGTGCAATTAATTTTAGAATATAGTACTTAATTATCACTCAATTAGTCCTGCAAGGACCTAAGAAGAAGTTCTCTAAAAAGTTGATTTTAAAGGTTGTGCTCTAGCGAAGGAGCCATTTTCCAAAAAACTATAGGACCAATTAATTTCGGAATACAGCACTTAATTAGCACTTAATTAGTCCTACAAGCAACAAAAAAGTTCTCAAAAAAGGTGACTTTCAAACCTTGTTGTGCTTGTTTTATCTAAAGGTAGCAAATCAGTCATTTTCTAAAAACTATAAGAGCAATTAATTTTGGAATACAGCAACAAATTAACACCCAATGTGCGCTACAAGAAACAAATATGTATTTTGGATTCTGCTCACTTTGCTTTGCTAGCTTTAGGGACGTAAAATATTGCAAAAAACCTATCTAATACGGTAGGTAGGTACTAAATTCTGTGAGAAAATCTGTAGGTCCCTATTCATGGTTGTTTGGGGAGCAAGAAATTAAAACTTTCTTAAATACCAAAATATTTGAGTTTAGTTTCACCCTGTATCTCGGATGCTAGAGAATAGGTAGGTCAGTTTTGTTTATAAAATCTGAATTTTCATACGTAAAGACGATACTTTCATCTTATACATTAACTCAGAAATCCCGCAGCTACATCTGAATTTAGATACAGAGTACAGCTCCAAGAATAATAGGTATAAAACCTCCACACAAAATGATAAGGTGCTTTTGAGAACTTATGAGGGTATAAATATATTTTGAAGAGAATACATAAAATATCTCGTAAACAGATAGAATATGTACACAATACACAAATAAATGCATTGAAAATCCCTCAAGGAGCGGATAAAATATCTACGATACATCAATAACAACGTGGTGAATAACCGAAAATGTCTTCCAGTATCTAATAGTCGGTTCTCACATATAAATATTTTATCTATGATTCTCACAATCTGGGATCGGCAGGTAACAGGCGATTTCAATGCAGAGACTGTCCCAGATGAACTTTTAATATATAAGAATAATAGCAGAATGAAAGATAATAAGGTAGCAGAGGAGACGTAGGTGAAAATTAATCAGGATGTTCAGATTTCCCTAGGAGGCTCCAACAAGCGAAAGATTTTTTTGTAATTAGGACACAAGGCGCATATATGGGTGTCTCAAAATAACCAAACACATTAACATATTAATGTAAAATATCATTTATTTGAAAAAAAAACATTTTTAATTTGATACTGTAAGTACAAACATGCAGGCTTTTTGTGGAACACAATACTCGACAGATGAGCGTCTCGTCTCTTACTGCAAACGTTCAACTTTTTGATAAAATTTTCAACATTTTGAAATAATTGCAGACTATTTTATTATGACGCCACTTGATGTTTCCTTCATTTAGTAGCAACAAGTTTTGATTATTAATAAGTCTGTAGGATTTTTGTTAAGTTCTTTATAAAATAAAAGCATTTCCAGCTACAAAGACAATTCTAATGATGAACAAATTTAAACGTAATTTGACAAAAAAGTTCTTGTTGCTCTATTTGTATTTTTTCATTAATATGAGATAAGATTTCAAAATTGTGAGAATATGGGTATGATCTCAAATGAAAAGAATTGGGATAGTGCGTGTCGGGCGAGTCGGACAAAATTTGTCCATTTACGCTACAAAGATGCGTTCACATAGATCTGTATAAATTAAAACTTTTTTCTGTTTTCGTAGAATATTGATTGGCAAACAGATATACCGGCAACCGACAGGCCTATCTTATCAGGGTTTCTTGGATTTTGGATGTTATTGATTATTTATTATTTGACCACTTTATGTATATATAAATTTGTATTCAACCAAACAATTCTTGGGTGGCCTTAATAATCAGTAATGATATTTTTCATGACGCCAGTCCATGGCAAAACGTTAGGGACATATATAAAACGCATGTTTCAAACGACAGTCTCTATAGTTTGAGCTCGCATGCAATTTGAGTTGCATTAATTTGGATTTTCTACCCAACCTACCTGACTTTATGATATTTGTGACTTCGGCAATATATTGCTACAACATCATGAGGAAAAAATGAGCCCAAATACTTGTGGTTTTAGCAGTATAATACCATATATTTTTTCTTTCAGAAAATAATGAAGAGAGATTAATAGCCATTATTCACTCTTGCACGCAAATCACAATTCCTCAAATTAAATTATATTATCAGAGACAACTACCATGGAAGCAATTTAAACTCACAAGTGTCAGCTGGTGTCAGTGAGACGCATAACCAAGAAGACTGGAAACAAGGAGATTAAACTCGCCCTAAAAATCGTGTATAATTTCATACGCATAACTTTTATAAATGCGTCTTTGTGCACCATGCCGTTCGCAACAAGCGACTCTCTCAAAAGAGACAACAGATCATGATCACGATGATAAATAAAGATAACAAATATTTAAGGTTGTTCGTCAATGTTCGTCGTACACGAAGCCACGCTATGATAAGCAACTTCTGTGATCTCATGTGGCTACGTAGAGAAGCATAGGACGTTTACTCTCCTTGTTTCCAGTCTTCTTGCGCATACCTATTGTTTGTGCATAGATTATATGTGTGTTGCATGTATATAGTCGCCGTCCACTTAACGAGGCGGAAAATGAATTTATCTACAACAAATCAACCTGTGCTATGTTACTCGAATCCTGGAAAAAATAACGTCATAAAGACAGCCGTATTTTAATAATAATAGGACATCTGTGTTTGATGAATAAGAGAGAGACAAACATAAACATTCCAGAGAATACAAAACTATGCTGGTTGCAAAAAAATAGTTATTTATTATACAAGAGTAAAAAATACCAGATTTAAGCTGGAGGTTGTAAAACCTCACTTTTTTCCCGTGGGGTAGAAAGTGATACTTTTTCACCTGGCAACAGAGATAAAATGTCAATCTTTTTTCCCGTCACGGAAAAAATATTTTTTAATATGTCACTGTCATCTTGAAATAATTTCATACATATAGTGTGTTCCTAAATTCAAAACATTAGCCTGGCTAGGTTTAAATTATGTCATCAGTCAATGCCATATTCCTATATTAAGTCCATATATCTGTCAATTTTTGACGGCCATTTTAACCCTGGCCAGGCTAATGTTTTGAATTTTGGAACAGCCAGATAGTTTGACGGATCTGTCAGGTAATGTTAAAAATATGGCTATTCGTTGCCAATTTGTCAATAGGTGCTTGTCAGTTTAAAGTAGGATCTTTAACCCATTTTATAAAACCTTACAGAAAATCAGATGTCCCCAATGCGTCATACTGGTTATTACTTTACATAATTGTTTGGAACTAGCGATCTAATTCGGAAATTATCAACGACCCCATTGAGTGGAAGGCGACTATACGTATTGAGTGTTTGTGTATTTGTATTGAGATGGATGAAAATGAAGAATCTTTTAGTTGTACACCTCCAGAAACTATATATTTGTCTTATAGAGTATACTCCTCGCGAAAATGGCTATTATTATTATGGTATAATCTTCTATTAATTGGCTGGAATCTGTCGATACTTATGTTAGATTTTACAATTTTACCGTTTTGTCACGGATTGAAAACATGTACGCAGCGGTCTAAAACACGTTCATCAACCGAGCATATCTTGTTTGTACTAGTGTCATGCAAATAATATACTGTTAACTATAAAATGGATCATTAACGTTACCTTCTAATTAAAATTGAAGTATTGTCTATTGTGTATAAATGTCAATAATTAATTTTTTCTAGAGGGGTTTGGGTTGTTAAGGACCTTGGAGTATTATTTGAGGAAAAACTTGCTCAGCTTATAGATTCAATAGTAACTGAATAATGCTTCTCGATTACTAGGTTTTGTTCATAGATACCTGTTTCTCATATATGTTCAAATCCCGTTTCCAATATGCATCACCTGTAGAATTAGCCGTAATACATTTTTTACAAATTAATTTGTTTGTTGTTGACTCATATCAGTGTTAGATTTCATAGAATACTGACACGTAGGTAATTGTAAACTGTTCATCATTTCTCTTTAATCATTCTAATTATTGTTACAATAACAGCAGCTCTCGTCGAGTGAAACTAGGTAACCTAATTTAATGCAAATTTCAGCAAGTCTAGTAAAAGTATTGAAAGGTATTTTTGTTTCCCAATAATGGAATTAACGTCTTCCGAAGAATCCAGTACTCATTTTTCTTCAGAGATAATCTCGTAGTAGTAGTTGAGTTAGGTTTTGCTAGCTATCAGTAGTATAAAAATGAAAAACAAATATATTCTCTTTCAAACATTAACACCATTTATACCGAGACATAATGTTTTATTCATATTATTTACATTCAAGTAGTCAAAGGAAAAGCCAAGAAGAAAATTAACCGTGTTTAATAAATTGGTCGTAAGAGAGTCACGTAATTGTAAATTTCTTAAAAGTTACTTTTTCATATGCCAACCCTCCACAACTTTACTGACTTTCGTAGACTAGAAACAGTGTGTCTAACTTGGCATCTAAATATGATTCAGGGCTGCTCAGATTTGAGCAGATAGGTACCTATCTCACAATTAAGTATACTAAAACACAATAATTGTGTATATACCTTCATGAAAGTTCAGTACCAAAATATTATTTTATAAGTATTAGTGGGAAAACTGTGCTAAAAAAAGGTGTTTCGTGTTTTCGTAGTCAGCCCTGTGCTTACTGCGCGTCGCTTCTATTCATAACAGATATGTTTTCAAAAACAGTCTACTAAACTGAGGAATGTAATTGAACTTTCAACAAAATTCAACATTAACAACTCATTGATATTGTATACAAAGTTTGTTTTGAATTCATTAGTTTGAATGGTATAGTATTATAGAGTTGTCTAACCGATTCATCCTTTGAGTCTATATCTCATGCCATGTTTCGTATTTGATTTTGATGCTACTTATCAACACCAAACCAATCCCAATGTTATTTTTATTTACATATATTTCCATCATGAAAAACGACTGTGCAAGAAGATTGTTATAACCTATCGAAAAGGTGCTGTCAGCTGCATGCAATTAGTTCAGAGTTTATGATTCTACAATAGAAATGTCTGGTATACCAATCCACCTGAGACGTAATAAAACTAGTTACTTAACAAAGTATAAATCATCTTGACTGGTTTTATAATAAATAAAAAGATGTTCTTGGGGATGCAGTCATATATTCAATAAAATTCTTTGATTAAAGCCGAGCTTTCGACAATGTTTATTCTCTTCTTCAGAGCAAACTACAAATCGTTACAAAATTATTTCAACAACAACTTAATAGTATTATAAAAATACTTACAATCGTGAATTTAGACTAAATTAGCCAAAAACAGGAAAGATTTCATAGCCATCAATTACAAATGTCATTATTTATATTTGTCATGGTAACACAATAAGTTAGAAAGTATCTAGATTTAGTTGATAAAAATGAATATTACTGAATGATATTTATATGTTTCTAACTAGAAGCAGGCACTGAATTTATTATAGGTATCAAATTGAATATTTTTTATGTAAAATTACGATCCTTAATTTTCTATATACAACTTTTAAATAAATATAAACATTACCTATTCCTAAATTATAATTAATTAATGAAAATGTGGTAATTAACAAAATACATTTTTCCACTAGAATATCGATAATTATTGCCTTCTACAGTACAAATATAAAATTTTCTATTAAGTGACGACTTAATCTACAAAAAGTAGTTCGTAATGTAGCAGTCATGAACTTTCATTGATCATTGTGGCTAAAGTGGTACAGAATTTGTCCCAAAACTAATATACGACTAACAAATGCGTTAATCTTCAGAAGGGTTGAATATACGACTATTTCCAACAAACGCCAGGGATTATTCCAGGAAACTGATTTGCAATTCTGCTGATTTTAACGGCCATCGGCTACGTATAATTAAAATAAGAGGTAATTTGTGTTTTCGTTCGGTCAATGCCGCGTAATGTTAATGCCAGAGCACAGGTACAAAAATAACATATTGTGATTTTGGAACGTTGTTACTTCTTGAAAAGAGGCAGTGTTTCTTTCAGACTGCTCTAAATCCATGTTACGTTAATGTGTCCTACCTCTAAAACCACTGAATATGCAGGATATGCAGCAGTGCAGCAATGTCATAAGCAGGTTGCACAAAAGATATTGACAAAAAAAAACATATTAGATATTATCAATACACATTTAAATACCTAGAGCATCAATCAGACTTTAATTGCTGTAACTCGAAAACCGTAACTCTTTTGAAAAAATATTCAATTGAAATGTTTCTGGATATGGTCTCATCTTTAATTCTGCCATCTTATATTCTCGTTTTTCGACAAAAATTACCCCTCCAGAGCAGGGAAGGAGATTTCGGATTTGAGTTTTTCTAAATATGGGACCATTTCTCAATTCTCTTCTATCATATGAGTCCAAAATCGTCAAAATCGCGCGAATAGACATAGTTATCTACATAAAAAAAAGCAAACAGAAACGAATTGTGTAACTCCACCTTTTTTTAAGTCGATCAAAATAGGTATATTCATGATTATTATTGTTCCCTAAGCTCTCATCTCATCGGTCATCTAAAGACATCCAATTTTTATGAAACAGAACCTTATTCCCATCTGACTCTTGTAAATACATCGTCTCATGTTCAATTGACAAGAATGATTTTTTGTTGAAATTTTCTATGCTCCCATTATGCGCAATTGCCTATAACATTGTATACCATTCATCCAAGAATAATAGCGTGTTCACTGTCCAACATGAACTCTCCACCAATGTTTCAATTTGAAATAATCAATAGGTTGGAAATGCGGTTTGCGGTTTCTGGCCTATGTGATCAAACTTGAAATCCGATCAGAATAGGGTCGAAGATAAATAGATAGGTAGATTAAAGTATTAGTATTGAGCGAGAACAAACGGTCTGAATTTGTGTATACAGAATTCATAGAAGCAAGTAAAAAGTTCAGTTATATAATGTTAAAAATATAAAGACTCATAATTTTATGGTTCAACTCAACTTTGTTGATTTACTTAATAATTTATTTGGTAAATTGTATGAGACGTCTCCATGTATACATGACATTTTCTTGACAAGTTGGAATAGTAGGTATAGTCAATTTAAGTAACCAGTTGTATTAGTCTAAAATGTTTAATTATAACCTCCCTACAGCTTGAATAATCTTCGAAAATTTTTTCGAGGTATAATTTTCTTTAAAAGTTCGCAACTGAGAAAAAAATTACGAAGAATAATTCAAGCCCGCGGGAGATTCGGTACGGAAAATTTATACCAAAAATTATAGTTAAAATTTAGCTAAATACAGTTTTGACAGTTTATAAATAGATATTTGTCTAAAATAATCTACGCTCTTTATTCTGGCATCCGCACGTGACAGCTGTCAAGCCAGGGAAATTATAACTTATTAATTTTGCGACCGAAATATTTTTCAATAAATTCAGGTTTTCTTCATCGCAACCTGTCAATATCAAAGCATCCGATTGGTTTAAAACAACAGGCATAAAATGTTCACTTATAATCTCCTTAGAGCTTGAATATTATATTTAATAGTAGGTAAATACAATTTTTGACACTTTGTAAATAAATATTTCTCAAAAATATTCTACGCTTCTTATACCGCCATCTGAACGTGACAGCTGTCAAGCCAGGAAAATTATCATTTTGCATCATTTTGCAGCAAAGTCACATGACCAAAAAAAAATCGGGAAATTCAGGTTGTCGTCATAGCAACCTGTTAAAATTAAGGCATCTGATTGATCAAAAACAACAGGTATAAAATTTATATCGTAAAATTGTAAAACTAACACTGATTAGAATCTGCTGATCCTATTTAATAGGTTATGATGATTGATATTTAAAATATTTTTTATAATAAACGAACTCGGTGACCGGTTTGGTATTGATAAGTAACGTCATAATTAAATCCGAATTCTATCCTACAAACATGAGAATGGCCCTTGAAAATCTGTAAATCTGTACTATTCAAATTGATAAATTTCTAAACAATCTCTATATACATTATCTATGTACCAATCAATGTCAAATGATGTTGGAAGGTCAATAAAACAGTCACTAAAAAGTCCCTAGCTGCCCACATTACACATTTAAATACACTATATATAAAATTGCGTTAAATGAAACTTAACTAATATCTAGCTACTTTTTGGAGAGACCTAATTTTGTTAATTAATTAATTTAAAAGCTTCTAAACACTGTAAAGAACAGCACTTTTCCGTCACTTTTATTGCAAAAATAATGTTTCGTGCATTTGTGGTAGATCAATAGGCACTAGGCATTTTCAATGGGAAAAGAATGAGGATTTAAGGAATTTTCAAAGGTAATTTGTTACTAGGATTATTCTATATTGTTTATCAAGCGGGAAGTACTAATAAAATTTGAACAAATTAGTTTTTGACTTGCTCCAAAATGGGTTCTACCCCTCAGACCTTGTATTTACCTATATAAAATTTCATGGCAAGTCTATCTTATTTCGAACGTCGAGCTTTTAAATAACTAAAACTAGAACTTCGTCTAAATGATAGTTCCATGTACAAGTCTAATTATTAACTTGTTTATAACCTAAAAGTGTAAAGTCTTCTCAAAATGAACATGCCATGAACATATTATATAAATAATCTGAGGAGTAGAACCTACTTTGAAGTAAGTAAAAAATGTATTTTTACAAGTATTTTAGAGCTCCTCTAGGGATAAACAAAATTGTATTTCGTTCATTAAGAAATGCAGCATCTATCTAAGATTCTGGTGGCATCAATCCAACTCATTACTTTTAGTACAAATCTTATCTGATTATATGTATGAGAAGTAATAAGACAGTTTTAAGAATGTCAATCAAATTGTGTTCTGAAATAATTATACAGAATTTAGGTACAGTTCTTTGTTTATGGAAAACACATTTATTCTTCATTTTACCACAATTTCCATTTAATAAACAATAATATCCAACTAAATGAAGCTTAATAATCGACAAGAAATAAGTATAAACATGCAAACATCTGAAATGCTATGTTTACAAATACGTACTATCTAGTTATCCTCGAAATACCTTCGCTAGTATATTGAGAAAAATTATTTGGTTGGGTGGGATGATGAAATTTCGAAAATTTATCTTTCTTGACATTTACCTACCGCAAATGAACCTTGTATATTTTCTTGAGTCGTTAAATTTATGGCTTTTAAAATCATATGCGGACTGTAAGAACGAACTGTGTTTTGCACTATTGTGCGACAGCAATAAATACATTCTATATAACAGCTAACAAATTGTTAGAAAATAACAGAAACTTATGATATCTGCAACCAGCCTTCGATGAATAACGAAAATTAAAATTTGGCGAAGGCGCCATACCTTGATTATATTTCCGTTACACGTCATCAATGACAAAAATTATCTAATTTGAAAAAAATAAATCATTGCTGTTAGTTGTATTGGTCGCTTTGCAATATTGAATTGGGCAATTGCTATATTTACGTATCGGACAGTATTATTTTTGTTGTTGTTTGAGTTCCCCCACAAAATTATCGGGGATTAAGGCGGCACGTACTAGACTATGATAACCAAATTACATAAGGTATGATTATCAATAATACATAAATACATAGGTAAGAAGATAAATCATTTTATTAACAACATTAACATGGGTAAATTATAGTGGCATTTACAAATTTTAATATGTTGATATTAAAATTAATTTATTTAAAGCATCTTGTCTTCTCGGTGCAACGGATCTAATATTTTTCTTATAATTCTATATGCCTCTTATTTCTGTATAGGTAAAAGATTGGAAAGTCATAAAAGTTTTTACAAATATACCTATAAATAGACAAGTGACTGCATTAAATTACTTTTAAAATGTGAATGAAAGCTTTCACATGCAATTAGTGTTCTTGTTGCTGAAAAAGCACCACACATATCAGGAGTAAAACTGCTTTTATCTTCGATATAGTTTTCTACTAAATAATCAGCTAGGAATAATGTCAATTAGTTTTAGAAAGTAGTCCCCAACATCTTCTGGGGACAAGTATGGCAAATCAAAAATGTGTTTAAGCCATATTCCAACTTCGTTTTATTTATCAATATATAACTAAGGGATCGATAATCGGTAGCCCTCCGGTTTTTATCATTGCTTTCAAGAATTAGCTCCTTACCGTTGACTACCTGCTACAAATTTTAAATTGAGTATTTCGACAATAAGCTCAATTTTCCAGCCATTAAAGAATAACCATATTTTCAATTCTCGCGACCACATCCCAAACCTGTAACCGAAATGTTCAATTTTGATCACATTCGGGATTTTGTTTACTATATGTATGAGAAGAAACAATTTCGTGTATTGGAAATTTAATTGCGACGACTATATATGAACATATATATAAATATATATATACCTAGTGTTTCTATATTTATTTTCATATAAATAAGAAAGGCGCCTTCGTCAAATTTTCATTTTCGTAGCTCATCGAAACCAAGAAATTAAACTTTTAAATTTCTCATCCTAAACTAAGAAGCAAGAACAGAAACAGTAACATGAAAGGAGAAAAAAAGTATTAAAATGGGCATCAAATAGGATTCTGCAGAAGAGAAGAACTTAACATACCTAAATATAATGCGGTAGGATAGAAAATAGTTCCAGTGAGTGTATTCTTATTTTCTGTTACAAAATGTGTAAAAGCTTCATATAAATAATATAAAAGCCAATAAACGATTCGGAGTTCAAGGCGGCATAAGACTATTTCTCTTGTCAATAAAAGAGTCGAACAGTTACTGTCAGCAGGGAATGACAACGCAATTCTTCTTGTCAACTTGTTTCGAGCACACATTTTTCATTCTGGACGAGGGGACGTGCCATGTAAGTAGAATATGGAGGAATGAATTTCACTCTCAACCAGATTCTGAGAGTGATCTGGCCAACCAATATATTATAAGCGATTATAATATCAACTCGTAATGTAAGGGAAATATGATTTCATTATATTTATGAGAATATCACCATTCTTAATATTTTAAATAGGTCAATTAATGTTGATTATTCTGAGGAAATTGCAAATGAAATAACAACTAATGATTACAAGTAAATGGGGTTTATTGGAGAAAGCCTTTAGGCTCGGCGGCATGGACTCTGTTGTGAATGACATTTTACGTTGTATGATATTTATATATTTCTAAACAAATCATTTACTTCTTTGGAGTGTCTTCATTAAAACAAAGTTAAGATAACCCTCAAATAAACTCGAGAGAAGCTTTATAAGGAAAATATATCCTCGCTAGTTTTCCGTTGCCTGGCTGGAGCAGTATATGACTTATCATCGATTGTCAAATTTGGCCAGTATTAGCGCACGGACATCCGCTCCTTTGTTACGCAAAATTAATATTTTTTAGGGTTTCATTTCAGGTGCAACCCTTATAGTCTCGCTTTTCTTTCGTCCGATCCTAGCCCCCTAATATCAGAAGGTAAGAAAGTAAAAAAACGGTTTGGTATAGTTTTATGTTAAGGTTGCAGGAAAAATAAAATGATTTCTCTATTAAACGTAGTTGAAGAGAATTTAAATTAAGGAAATCCCTCGTTTCTAGAATGTCATCTTGACCAAAAACCACATCCAAAAACGAACATAATGTCACTGTCACAAACACGAACAAAATAGAATCATATAAATACAT
Source organism: Crioceris asparagi (assembly GCA_958507055.1). Lineage (NCBI taxonomy): Eukaryota > Metazoa > Arthropoda > Insecta > Coleoptera > Chrysomelidae > Crioceris > Crioceris asparagi. Next base: position 20,976,974 of record OY293829.1, on the reverse strand, counting down.
AAACCGCAATAATAGGTATAATGTATGTAACACGTAATTTTTTTTTCGACGACTGTTCACACAATAAATACAAATAATATCAGGGATGTCATATCAACCCTTTATTGAGAATAACGAACAATTATTATAAATAATGTAATTTATACTAAAATCTTGACAATTTTGAAGCACAATCGGCTCATTTTTGCGCTTTTCTGGGAGCAAGTTCAATGTTACATTTTCTTTGCACTTTCTTTAATATGTGTTGGCGTACAATTACAATTAACATCACTTTTGAAGCTTGATGAGATTTTTACTGTCAGGTATCTAATGTTATAAGGAATAAATGTGCTTTTATTTTACAAATAAATCTATACAAATAAATAAAATCGAAGTTTATGTTTGAAATTTATGTTGAGTACTTTCTTGTTCATATTATACATTTCAACAAATCATTCTAAAACATTAAAGTTAGGTATAGAGAATATTGAAATAATTTGGGCTCCTGAATAGTAAAATAACAAAGATGCAGGATGTATCATTAAAAAAATTATAACTTTGAACCAGTATAAAATAATTTTAGATTCTACAGACGGAGATTCTTTATTCAGCCAACTGAAAAATGACACGATATGCAGTATTTTTCTATACAGAAATCGGGTGTGTCACCCTTTATTTATTGACGATATTGGAACCGTGAATTTTCAAATTTTAACCCACATAATAAATATTTAATCTTTTTGAATTCAAAATAGCTACAGAGTTTCATTCATGTTATAAAATTGTAGGTGGCCATTACATTTAAAAACAATAACGACGACGTGATAGGTTGAAAAGTGGAGTTGGTAAAATAATACTGTTTAAATAAAATAGCTGAAAAACTAAATCAAAAATCCAACCATGATATGTTATTATTTTTTAAGATATTGAAGCGTTACCATATCTACCTTATGAACGCATTTTCTACTTAGTCGTTGACACCTGAACCAAATAATATGTGGTCGCCCAAAAAGGAAGGCCTATCATATTTTCCGAAGCCTAGAACTGCTAGTAGTAATGAAAATCTTCGTAGGTATACCTATATTGAATCTGAGTGCCAGTGTCATGAGAATATATATCAAACTTATATATAGGTATAGTAAGTAGACAGTACTGCGTCCATTATTTGATATATGGCTGACGTAATATTTAGTGGAAAACATGGATCACACTGGCCATCACGTTGTTGCGAACATGTCCTTTATTGCTTGTCGAATAACACGAATATTACCACCCACATAGACAGCCATCTCATTGCGACACTCATCTGATGGTACAGTAAATGTACGAATGAATACACAGTTCGATTATATACAAGTAATTGCTTGAAACAACTAGGCAGAATAAGAAATATCCCATCCTATTAAACAATTAAACAATTAAATTTCTTAAAAGCAATAATTCTCAAAAAGCTAGTTACATAGTAGTTCAATTTTTTAGAAGGCTGTCTATATTAAATAACGATAGTAGTTTCCCTTGTAACGTAGACACTTTCCGCTACATCTTTTTTATTTGCCTGTCGGCTGCCCAGTTCAGGCGGTGGGTCGAGGTTCGTTAACAACAAATATTTTGGGCGCCAGGCTCAATACAAATGACAAGACACATAGATAATATAGTACAATTTATTAGAAATTAAATAGGGTCAAGTTCACAATAAAAAATGTTATATATATTTACAAAATTAAATTTGAATAGAAGAAAAATATGGATTTACTTCGCCTGAAGGGCCTAAATTAAATTATTAATAATAAAAATTAAACACAATTCGCCTGAAGGGCCTAAATTGGTCAGCTTGCTAATTTGGTCGCTGCTTGCTAATATGATCGCTGGAACGCTGGACTTTGAAAATAAACAGACTTACAGTCTACGCCGTGGCTACGATGAGGTTCAACTCCGGAATCACCCCAGAACAATTCAATCGGTCAGGATCAAATGGTGACGTCAGCTACTATTCTATCTGAACGTTCCTTAGCAGGTTAGCAGGTTGTCGGTCTAAAGGACCCAAAGAAGATGACTCTTTCAGTTACTTGAGCTCTGGAGTTCTTCGGCACCCTTTACTAGAAGGTGGAACCAGCAAGCCAAATTGCCTCGATGTTCACCAGCGTTCATGTAATAATGGATTCATGGATTATTAGCTTATTAGTAGCTTAGCTGACAATTACATAATACTCTCTATGAACTATTACATCCAGCTTTAACTCATCTAAGCTGGTTCAAAGATATAGAATGATTGAACAAAAAAAAAAATAGAAAAATGAAGGAGTTGATATAATAATTAATAATAATAATCTACAGGTATTTCGATCTATCTAATTAATAATTTAATAGGTACATGAATTTATTTAAAATGATCATTCTCGATCTTCGAATATAATGAACAAATAAAATGGTAGATTGGATACTCTTTAAATGTAATAATTGGGAAGGGAATAATAAAAAAATCAATATATTGACCCTTATATCGCTCTCTTATATCAAATAATTCATTAAAATAAACGTTAACTGAAGGTATGCAATACAATAAGTAACAAAAAAAAATATGAAAACAAATTCCAGAGATATTTTCAATCCTGGCCACAGCTGTATCCCGCTCGCGAACGCGAATACACACAATAAACAATGGCTTACTATTTTTAAAATATTAAAATTCAAAGCTATTTACACCTCTCTAAGGCATATACTAATAAAATATATTTTACATGAAGAATTCTTTTCGAAGCGTAATTGATACAAATGGGGCTATCTGCCTTCTCAATTCGTTTTTCGGAAATTAATTAACAAATTCTCAAGAAACTAAATTAGAAAATAGTACTTGCCATTATTTATTTCGGCATTCCTCTACGCCCACGATCGGAACCAACTCAGGAATCCTTATCACCAGAAAACAAATAGAGATCGACGGTAATAGACAGAAGGTAGAAGAGATCTACCGTAAAAGAGCTACGGTAAAAGAGCTACAGTAAAAGAGCTACGGTAAAAAGAGCTACGGTAAAAAGAGCTACGGTAAAAAGAGAGCTAAAGACATCTTCCCAAGGGTTTAAATACCCTCTCTTCATCAGTCTTCCCCCCCGCCGATACAGAGCCGAGGATTCGCATGTATTCCTTCAGCACGTATTTACACGAAAGATCGAAAATCAGCGCGAAAGTTAGACAACTAACAACACGGATATAAAATCAACTCATTGATATCTGGGCAGAAAATGGAAAGATAAAAAAATATTCCATTAGGTGAAACAGGAAAATGTAACGAGCCTCGCAGATCGTTACACACCACCTTTACCTGGTAAAAATTTGAAAACGTCGTTTTCAAATTTTCTAAAGCCAGTATACGCGCAGACCCGTTTCCTGGTACCTAATGGTGACTATATATGCCCTACTCAATTAAAATTCTACAAAAGATAATCAATTTCGGGAAATATTCCCAGGATCTGAAGGACCCTAGTACGCTATAGGCCGTACCCACCTAAAATGAGAAAAACAGAAATGGATTTCGGGAAATCTTCCCAGGATCTGAAGGACCCTCGTACGCTATAGGCCGTACCCACCTAAAACTTCCAAAAGAAGCCTGGAATGCAACCGTCCTGACCACCGCATCCGCCCGCACCCCAACCGACACCCGACCACAGAGCCGGGGCACGGATCCTCGTTTCGAGTCATCGCTCGCCGTTGAGGCCATCCGCAACATCCACATCCCCGAACCCACGGCCGGACCCCGGTCCGAGCCCAAACGGTCCAGTAGCCCGAACTCTGGCACTCCAGTAGCTGTGACTCTGAGGATACTCCAATCCCACTACCGCCTGCCGCCTCTCAGACCGACACTTAGACAACACCCTCCAGAGCAGCTCCGAGCCCCTCCGCACCCAAAGTGCACGATATATTGACCTCAGCCAGATGTACCTGGACAAAAGCTCGGTTTACCACAAGAGAGGAGCTGAAAAAGCTTAAAGTTGTTCTGAAACCGACAAGCACCCAGTGGAACCGGTCCTAAACCATATTCTAAACAATATTCTAAACAATATTCAACACTTATATAAGGAAAGCCGTCAAAATTCCCATAAATATCCATATATATTTCAGTAAGGTGAAGAGAGGTACCTATACTACTATACATCACTACTTGTCAGCACCTAATCAGGCTCCTAAGGACAAAAGGTACTGAGAAGTGCAAAATAATATTTTTAACCCAGAGCAACCGGAACTAAATAAGTTTATTTGCAACACTAACCCCTAAAATAGCAAAATAATAATCGTGACTCCTACTTAAGAATAACTATTTACATAAAATCTAAGGAAATATAATTCATTCCACGGAACTATTTACAAGAGAATGCCTGTTGAAGGACTTCTACCTCCGTGCTGGATTTCGCCCACCCAGTAGTATTCTATCGGCCCTAACTGGAGGCCACGAAAATAACTAAAGAAAATATTTACAATAATTGCTCTGGAAGGAAAGAAAGATAGAGAAGATAACATATAACTACTAAATGGTCGGTATTCATCGTGGAAAGTCAGCAGAAAAATTTTATCATCACAATAAATCGATGACACTCTATGTCCCTTTTGACATAGAATGGAAACCCTAATCCTAGAGTCTATCTAGGAACCTAAACGATACGGAACGGTACGGCAACAATCAACAACCTCTTTGTTGCTGAAAGGCAAACGCATTCCTGGAACCTTCCAGGAAACAACGATACGATATAAAACATATATGACCACGATGTCATATATGTTCAAGGGCTAACTGCTCTCCACCTCGGACTTAAACTCTAAGTCCGAAACACGATATTGAATAGAACTTTATAGTTTAATATGACAAGCAACCAGATTTACGGGAAGATACTACAAATGGATATAAAATCTATCCTCCACTGTTACGACAGAAAGCATCACTTCGAGCACAAATTTTCCATTAGGAATTACACTACGGTAGAAGCTAAAGGGATATCTATCAGAAGTGTCGCGTCATCACTACTATAAGTTCTATTCGAATTGACTTCCCACTAAACTACCTTAAACATTATCAAAATCCTGTAAAAGGATTGAACATTTTGATCACGATATTTATCAACTAATAGCGATAATAATACGATGACAAGGTACATCACTCACGATTTACAATTGAAATTATTGACCGGCCTCGGTATCATCCTCGGAAACTTGGTCATCGTCAGAATCGAGATCGTCATAATAAGTTTTTAGGTCTTTAACATGCCAGTTACCTAAATCATTGCCGTCTTGATCTTCAAGATTATATATCAACGGGGATATAACCCTTCGCACAAGGCATGGAATGTACCTTGGAGCCAATTTTGAGGTATAATCATTCGGAGCACTTGACAGTGTATAGTTCCGTTTCCATACCTTATCGCCTAAATGAAACTTCACGGTCCTCTTCCTCCAGTTATACTGTTTTGCATTCTTACGGTAGGCATTAAGCAGACGTTTACGGACATCGATATATAATTTGGGAATTTCTTGAATATCATATAAGAGTCGAGTATTCTCTGAAATTCGGGGAAAATTTTTGTCATTTTCGCTTGTCTTCCCGTAATAGTAACCACTAAGGGGAATATTTCTAGCGAAGACTAGAAATGATGGGGAGTACCCAGAAGAATCGTGCCTAGCTGTTCGAATTGCTTGGGCGATTTGATAGATATTCATATCCCAATTTTTGTGGTTATCGAAAATATAACTACGAATACAAGTAAGAATCGATCGGTTAACCCGCTCCGTATGGTTCACTTGTGCATGGTATTTGGCGTTATAAAAGATTTTCTGCACCTTATATTTTTCCATCAAAGATTTGAATTCTCTGGAAATGAATTGGCTACCATTGTCGACACAAAACACTTGAGGAACACCGTAAATAAGGAACACTTGGTTTTCTATGAACTGAATGATACTTCGGGACGTAGCTCGAGACAGAGGATGAACAACTACAAATTTAGTAAACCAGTCCACAACTACTAGTAGGTACTGATTCTCACTATGAGAACGGGGATAAGGGCCTAAGAGATCCGCGGACATCATTTGAAAAGGGAAGTTAACATCTCGATATGATCCCATTAAACCAGCTCTCGGCAAATTAGGGCTTTTATTAGCTCCACAGATGGTACATTGCCGAACATAACGATAAATATCCCGTTTCATAGACGGCCAATAATATAATTCTAAAATCCGATGCAGTGTCTTGGAAATACCAAAGTGACCTGCCGTGACATCATCATGATAGCGTTTGAAGATTTCTAAACGGTTTTCGGTGGGTACTACAATTTTCCACTCGGAAGTATTGCTCTCTAAAGTATGATTACGGAAGATATGCTTGAACAAGATGTTATTTTCCACCCGAAAAGAAGGATATTTTTGGGGTGAATTACGAACATTCGCCAGCATTGACAGGTACCATTTATCCGGCTTGAAATTCATTGTGTCTAGCACAGCAGTTTCAGAGATAGCTCGAGACAAAGCATCCGCTACGACATTCAAGGCACCTTTCCTATGGACTACCTTAAATTTGAATTGAGAAAGCCGCGTCAGCCATCTGGCTAATCGACCCGAAGGATTAGAGAAATTAGTAATGTATTTCAACGAGGCATGGTCTGTAATCACGGTAAACTCTGTCCCCATTACATACCCTCGAAATTTTTCAACACCAAAAATAACTGCCCAGAGCTCCTTTTCCGTCGTAGAATAGTTCCGTTGAGCTTTGGTTAACGCTTTACTAGCATAAGCGATTGGATGTTCGATTCCATCGCATTCCTGGTATAAAACGGCACCCACACCATAATCGGAAGCATCACACTGGATGATAAACGGCTGAGAAAAATCAGGACTCGCTAAGACTGGAGCTGAAGTGAGACGCTTCTTAATTTCCGAAAATGCTGTTTCTGCCTCAGACGACCATGCAATTGGTCTCTTTTTGTTGCGACCTTGCAACAGATTAGAGATAGGAGCAGAAATGGAAGAGAAATCTTTAATAAAGCGACGATACCAACTGACTAAACCAATGAGACGACGAATTTCAGTAGTGTTCTTGGGAGTCGGGTAGTTTAAAATGGCAGACACTTTATCAGGATCAGTCCTTAAACCTTTCTGATCAACAATAAAACCAAGATATTTTAAAGAAGAACGACAAAATTCACATTTCTCCAGATTGACCGTTAATCCCGCATCCTTCAATCGCTGGTAGACCATTTTCAAAACCTTAATATGCGTCTCAAAATCCGGGGTAGCAACAATAATGTCGTCAAGGAATACAAAACAATGAGGTTCGAGAGAGGGGCCGATAACTTGATCCATAAGGCGAACCATAGTTTTAGGAGCATTAGATAGCCCAAATGGCATCACACAAAATTCAAATAGGCCTTTTCCATACACAGCAAACGCGGTTTTAGGCCTGGAACTCTTTTCCAAAGGGATTTGGAAGAATGCCGATTTCAAGTCAATGGAAGAAAGAAATTTAGCATCTCGGAGTTTATTTAAGATATTATCAATAAGTGGCATTGGATATTGGTCAGTTACGGTAACCTCGTTAAGTTTCCTACCGTCAAAGCAGATACGATATTCTCCAGACCGTTTTTCTACGAGCCATAAGGGACTACACCACGGCGAATTGGAGGGTTGAATTATTCCCTGCCTCAACATTTCGTCCACTTCCTTGTTTAAATGCTTCTGCATAGCAGGCGATAATGGGTATTGTCTTTGAGCAATAGGTTTAGCATTGCCAGTGTCGATAGAATGGGATATAAGGTGAGTTAGCCCTATTCTATTCGTCGGTGCGATATTTTTGAAAAGCTCCTTCACGGCTTCTAGTTCTACCTTATTATTTGTCGAGAGATCGTCAACAGTAAGAATGGTATTAACGGTACAAATCTTAGGATTCGATATATTCTTTCGATAAGACATCTCATCGAAATCGATACTAAACTTAAACAATCTTAAGAAATCCATACCGACAATCAGATTATGTTTAACCGAAGGAATGACTAATATTTTCATATTTTTTACCATCCGGTTTAAAGTAAGGGGTACTATGATATGACCTAAAAGTTGTTGCGACTTCCCGTCAGCAGTCGTTATATTTAAGGGATGGTCATAATGAAGTTTTAGGTTGAAGCGTTGCAACATCCTAAAACCAGAATAACCTAATACAGTGGAAGTGCTACCACTATCCACGAGAGCAAAAAAATTTTGATCAAAGATGTTAACGGAAATATAGGGTCTATTGTCGTTAGGTTTCCTCACAAGTAACGGACATAATAAAGAAGGGCGTTCCAATAAGAAATTTTTGACTTTCTCCAGCCACTGTTTCCATTCACTCGCAGAGGTAAAGAATAAACCACCTTTTAATTTTGATTCAAGGACTTCGCCTTTCCCGGGCCCTTGCTCTTTCCCTGACTTTCCACCTTGGGACCGGATAGTTTTCCTGGATTTGAACTGGAGGTACTGGGGACATCGTCCAGGATACGGTCTCCACGAACTCCGTTTTTTGTATATCGAGGTCTACATTTCTCGCACCGAGACTTGGTTACCCCTTTGGAGCCACACCCAAAACAAAATACAGTTCTCGGCTCTCTACAAGTAGAAAATGAATGACCGGTAACATCACAATTCCAACAACGATTGGAAGTTGAGTTAAAAGCACTCACATTATAAGAAGAATTAAAACCCGTATTATTATGTCGGCCGAAACGTACATTGATTCCCTTTCCCGGAAGTGTAACAGAGCAATTTAAATCTGGTTCGAGAAGATGGTTAGTATTGGCAGGTGGCGGTCTGTATCGATCAGTCCACATTCTTGACTCTTCTAACTGTCTACACAATTGAGAAAGTCGGTCCACAGTTTTAATTTCGTGCAGCGCTAACTGAGATACGAAGTAAGGAGATAAATTTCTACGAATTTTATTAACGATAGTTTCCTCGTCCGGTTTAACAGACAACCGATTAAATAAACCTAGCATACAAGCAATATATAGGGTGACTTTTTCGTTTACCCCTTGTGTCCTTGCGTCAATTTCTCGTTGCAAGTCATCTTCATAAAAATAGGGTAGAAAATCTCTTTTAAGATTTGCCACTAGCTCATCCCAGCTGTGGACCTTATCCTTGATACTATGAAACCAAGTCAAGGCTGGACCCTTGAATAGGTCATAAGCGGAAATGAAAAGTTCGGATTTGGAAACACCCCTAGCTACACTCAACATTTCCACCTTTTCCAGGAACGACTGGACGGATTCCTTTCGGTTTTCACCAGTAAAATAAAGATTCCATTTGTATGGAGAGACTGAGTTGGGATTCGACAAAGACATACCGGGCTGTTGGGAGTCTGAAGATCTGTGGGGGGTAGAAGCGGAAGGTACAAGTTTGAAAGCAAAATCACCTTCTAAAGCGAGCAATTCCAATTGCAGATCCTCCTTAATCTTTGAGTCGGGTTCATCGGCATCATTTAGCCGCTGGATCCTACCAGAAAGGTGAGCTAACCGAGAAGATACTCGTCGATGTACTGGATCTGATTTAGAACCCGAGAAATCATCAATAATTTTTTTAAGATCAAGAATAGTTTCCCGAATTTCGGCAACGTCAGAAACCAAAGCGCTAGGGCTAACTATAGCAATGTGGTGCGAACTACGATTTGCGCTTTCCTGACTTAAGGCGCCTCGTAAAACCTTACGTTTCGTGTTTACATCTCCGGAGGGTTGGATTTTCCTCACAATTAATTCGTAATCTAGCTCTTTGACTTTAAGATCCTGCGGTTCCATTTTAAACAGTGAAATAAGCTCTGTGAGATATATATTTTATCAGGGTAGCTCGAATGAGGAAGAGAGAAGCGTAAATAGCAACAAGGGAAGCGGCAACAATAATAAACAATAAATAACACCGAATGCAAAAACAAAATGTTTCAAATATAGCAACAATATTATGAAGAATATCCCATCACCAAGATAATCAATAAAGTTAATAATAATAAAGTCCAGCAATGATCATTTCTTACAAACACATGTCACCTGTATTTGAGCCAAATTTATAGCAATATAATTTGTTGATAAACCCCCAAAAATATGTTAGGGCCCCACGTTGGGCGCCAATTTGTAACGTAGACACTTTCCGCTACATCTTTTTTATTTGCCTGTCGGCTGCCCAGTTCAGGCGGTGGGTCGAGGTTCGTTAACAACAAATATTTTGGGCGCCAGGCTCAATACAAATGACAAGACACATAGATAATATAGTACAATTTATTAGAAATTAAATAGGGTCAAGTTCACAATAAAAAATGTTATATATATTTACAAAATTAAATTTGAATAGAAGAAAAATATGGATTTACTTCGCCTGAAGGGCCTAAATTAAATTATTAATAATAAAAATTAAACACAATTCGCCTGAAGGGCCTAAATTGGTCAGCTTGCTAATTTGGTCGCTGCTTGCTAATATGATCGCTGGAACGCTGGACTTTGAAAATAAACAGACTTACAGTCTACGCCGTGGCTACGATGAGGTTCAACTCCGGAATCACCCCAGAACAATTCAATCGGTCAGGATCAAATGGTGACGTCAGCTACTATTCTATCTGAACGTTCCTTAGCAGGTTAGCAGGTTGTCGGTCTAAAGGACCCAAAGAAGATGACTCTTTCAGTTACTTGAGCTCTGGAGTTCTTCGGCACCCTTTACTAGAAGGTGGAACCAGCAAGCCAAATTGCCTCGATGTTCACCAGCGTTCATGTAATAATGGATTCATGGATTATTAGCTTATTAGTAGCTTAGCTGACAATTACATAATACTCTCTATGAACTATTACATCCAGCTTTAACTCATCTAAGCTGGTTCAAAGATATAGAATGATTGAACAAAAAAAAAAAATAGAAAAATGAAGGAGTTGATATAATAATTAATAATAATAATCTACAGGTATTTCGATCTATCTAATTAATAATTTAATAGGTACATGAATTTATTTAAAATGATCATTCTCGATCTTCGAATATAATGAACAAATAAAATGGTAGATTGGATACTCTTTAAATGTAATAATTGGGAAGGGAATAATAAAAAAATCAATATATTGACCCTTATATCGCTCTCTTATATCAAATAATTCATTAAAATAAACGTTAACTGAAGGTATGCAATACAATAAGTAACAAAAAAAAATATGAAAACAAATTCCAGAGATATTTTCAATCCTGGCCACAGCTGTATCCCGCTCGCGAACGCGAATACACACAATAAACAATGGCTTACTATTTTTAAAATATTAAAATTCAAAGCTATTTACACCTCTCTAAGGCATATACTAATAAAATATATTTTACATGAAGAATTCTTTTCGAAGCGTAATTGATACAAATGGGGCTATCTGCCTTCTCAATTCGTTTTTCGGAAATTAATTAACAAATTCTCAAGAAACTAAATTAGAAAATAGTACTTGCCATTATTTATTTCGGCATTCCTCTACGCCCACGATCGGAACCAACTCAGGAATCCTTATCACCAGAAAACAAATAGAGATCGACGGTAATAGACAGAAGGTAGAAGAGATCTACCGTAAAAGAGCTACGGTAAAAGAGCTACAGTAAAAGAGCTACGGTAAAAAGAGCTACGGTAAAAAGAGCTACGGTAAAAAGAGAGCTAAAGACATCTTCCCAAGGGTTTAAATACCCTCTCTTCATCAGTCTTCCCCCCCCGCCGATACAGAGCCGAGGATTCGCATGTATTCCTTCAGCACGTATTTACACGAAAGATCGAAAATCAGCGCGAAAGTTAGACAACTAACAACACGGATATAAAATCAACTCATTGATATCTGGGCAGAAAATGGAAAGATAAAAAAATATTCCATTAGGTGAAACAGGAAAATGTAACGAGCCTCGCAGATCGTTACACCCTTAGAAATAGAAACCTTTTCAATCATCTTTGAGGCGGAAAATGAAGTCTCATCAAATACATATATTAAATAAAGTATTCACAAGATAAAGCGTAGACATAAATGCTTTCAATTTGAGTACATAGTATTTGACAAAGATGCCTTAATGGGGTCGTTGCATGCATGTGATTCTTTATGTTTTATTAATAATAATAATAATAATAATAATAACGTTTATTAACAACAATATAAGAATAACAAATAATAGTTTGTCAATAAACAACAAATAACCTACGAGACTCTTAAGTCTCTATGTAGGTGGTAAAACATATTACATTAATTATTATTTTATCATCATCATATCATTATTACAAATTTAAGTATCAGATTATAAAAAAATAATAATAATAAATACACACCTATATAATTATATACATACATACATACATACACTGGGTTAGTTGTATCTAAAAATTACAAATAAAAAAAAAATTAAAATGAAAATGAAAATGAAAATGTGAAAGAAAAAGCGCTATCATTTTTCAATAATTCTCATTATAGATTTCCTTGAATTTGTTTTTAAGAAAACATGAATCTCAGCTTTGAATTTTTTAATTGAATTTATATCTTTGATATTTTTAGGTAAATAGTTATAGGCTTTTGGTCCTAAATATATAAAGTTTTTTTGACCTATAGTTTTTTTCATGTATGGTACTGAAATATTTTGTTTTTGTCTAGTGTCATAATCATGAGTAACTGTATTTTGTATTTTTTTGTTTTCAAACTGATCTATTACAAGAATTTTGAAATACATTTGTCTTGGATCAATGGTGTTTGTTTCTTTATATAATACATCACTTGGAAATCTATAATCCCTCTTTGATATTATTTTCAAACATCGCTTTTGTAAAATTTCAATAGGTTTTAAATGTGTCTTTGAAATTCCTCCCCATCCTATTAAACCATATTCTAGATGTGGTCTAAAAAGGCTATTGTACAATATTTTCATATGTTTAAAATCCAAAATATTTGAAAGCAATTTAAATTTGTATACTATTCGCCTTAGTTTTTTACTAAGGAAAGAAATATGTCTATCCCATCTGAGATGGCTATCTATAATAATACCTAGATATTTGATTTCAGATTTTGAATAAATAACTGTTTCTAAACTTAAGGACATTTCTTTGAATTCTGGAATACCTTTGCCATAACTACAAAAGGGAACGAAAAATGTCTTTTTTAAATTTATGGAAAGAAGATTTGTACTAAGCCAGAGTATAATTTTCTTGAAATCATTTTCAATCTTAAGTTTCAATTGTTTCCAACTGCTATTTTCATAATATACAACAGTGTCATCAGCAAAACAAATAATTTTACCTTTAAACAATACAGTTTATACCGCAAACAAGCAATTCATCCTTAAAATTATATTCAGACATATTTTAATTATGGAAATAGTAAATAGTTACCAATCTAAATAATGCGCAGATTATTGAAAGCCTAAATTAATGATCTGAATAGCAAATCTAATGACATTATAGTAAACTTAAGAAATGTCGACAAATTAAATTTATTTTTATATTCCGCCGCCGATATTCAGCGCTCCGGCCTCGCAGCTCGCCGAATATCCAGTATCCGGTCAAAGAACTATTTGTTACATCTTTACTATGAACATACTCGACAAAACCTTCCTCTCCCTCCATTTTGGAAATTGCTTTCAGAACTTGTTTTACTGTTTTATCTTAACAGTAAGGAAAGTATTGTAGTGGTGTAACATTTTTGGTGTCCAGTTATTAACAGATGTTGACGTATTAGGGTCCCCTATTTTCATAAACATTGGTATGTCTGTTCGTCCGTAGGTCTATTTGGACCAAGCATATCTCGAAAACAGATAGTCCAATTTTGTTCCTATTTTTTTATTGTATTATTAATGTTCGATACGAATATCGCTTATAAAATAAGGCGTGTGCATTGATTTTATGAAATATTTTTCAAACAAACTGTGTATTCTGGTTTGTGCTGCAGCAAAGGGAAGCTTATTTTTTATTTCTTGTGGAAATGTTGTTTATGTTTCTTTTGTCCTTTTCGGTAATAGAACGAAGACTAATGATTAGCCATACCATTCGTGTATTGTGTACAGTTGCTCGAAGAACGGTGGAGCTACCTTGAACAGGCCGTCAACTCACCAGTGGTTAGACCTTGCCACTGAATCAAATAAAAGAAAAGTTTCTTCAGTCTTGCTTGTTGTAAATTCAAGTGGTAGAATGAGGTCCTCTCTGCTTTTTGGAATGGCTGGGGCAAGTGCTATTCCAACTCTAACATTTCTAATAGTAGGTACGCTTCATATTTCCAATAGAAGGTTATTTTGCCGAAACAGGTCCTCTTAGGTTTACAGAAGCTTGGGAGAGAATGTATTGCGGCGATTCTCTCGTGTTTTCTGCATATTTTCTTATTTTCTGCATTTCCATTGCTCGTAATTATGCAGCATCGGCATTATGGTTGTGGTTATTCTTATATGAAGACACTTGACCATCGACAGCAATATAATACCATAATAAGGGGTTAATGGAATTACGTTAATACTTTCAAGAAGTTAATATATAATTTTGTTAACGGGTGTCATCAGTACTTACATGCAGATAATTAGAGACATTTCTGGACTTTTCATTTTGAGAAAATAAATATCTAAGTGGGATGAATTCACTTGCGTAAGACTCAAAAGTTCGCAGATTGCTTCCAATGGTTTATTTCGAACACTATTTACACGACCGTCTGTTGTACTACAACTGTCACCACTTGTCACCTTGACAAACTAAACTACTATTAACGTCTGATTCCACAGACTGACTCAATACACTGACTTTAAAGACTGACTGTGACCCGTGATCGACACGGCCTTATATATGGGAATCATGATATGACATTCATCGAGAATGTTCTATGAATATCTAGATGCACATAATTTCGAGTAATTTGCTTTTCGAGCAATTGCATTCGAGGAATTTACCGGCACCCGGAGAAAAAACAATGAGTCTAATACAAGTTTATAGTTTTTCGTATAAGAGAGAAAATTAATGATGTTCGCTCTGCCAAATCATTCGGTTACAAATCGACTTCACTTTTTTATTCTAGATGAAACTAGACAAAACTGATAAGTTAGTTATAACCATAGACATCTGAACACCCAGACCAAGCATTTCATTCATAACATGTACTAAAGACGATCTGCTATTGTTAGAGAATTGCTTTGGTATTTTCCATGTATAAGAGAGAGACAAAATTTTGCTCTAGGAAATTTTGGCAACAGTGTACCTGTGTAGAAGCGTATAAATGTGTAAAGCGTAGTAGCAGCACTCAAATTATGAATGGAACAACGAACGACAATATTCCGACTAGCGACGAAAGTCGTCGAATTCATACGGACGCCTAAATTATATTTTCCTGTGTTGCCGCACTTAACTCAGTCGATCGATATCGATTGATGATCCTCTTATTTCACAAATGAAAAATTTTAATTCGTGTTGTAAAATAAAAATTTGGTACATAATTAAATCTGCAGGTGTTTCTAAATAATCAATTGTAACTATTACAACGACCACCTTTTAATTACCTCTGAATGTATTTTGATTATTACTTTCTAAATCAGAAGTTGCCATGAAAAATAAGAACTTTGGCAAAGGTTAATCGTATCAAGCGGACACGAACCATTATGGACTTGAGATGTTGGATCGCTCTGAAAGAGGCTATGCGTGGTCTAGGTGTTCAGATGTCTATGGTTATAATTATTGATCCAGCAGAGCATTCCGGTAATGAAGGCAAGTTTAGTGAAAACAATATATTTCTCATACCTATATATGTATTTGTGATTTTTGATATTTTCTATTTATTATTTTAGCTGCTTGTAATGACGTAGATGCCATAACCGGTAAAGTGGACTACAGAATAGTTTGATACTAAAACTGTCACGTATGAGAAACTAAATCAGTATCGGACTGAGAGTTCTTTTATGAATAATGCTCTTCTTTCTGGGCTAATGCAAGATAAGAAACATGTCTCACTTATATTCTAGATAGAAACCACGTAAAAGGAAAGCTTCTGAGAATATCTGCATAGTTAAATCCAACTCGAAATTTATAATGAAGCGTCATACTGGAAATTCAAATCAACTGCACGTAATTTATGAGAATCTTGTGCATATATCAACATATTCATTAGATTCTCCAAAAAATCCCGATATGCCTGGAACTTTCCATGCGCCACGGAGATGCAAAATGACAGCCAGGATGTCTACCAACTACATAGACGTTGGCTTTACATTTATCAAACGATTCCCTAATCAATTTACTCCAATCACAATCGAGATCTCATCCACAACCATGTTTCTGGATACGGTTAGCGGACGGGCATGTGTCAGCGAGCAAGCCTATTTTCGGAGACAAATCGTTACAATTTGTACTCGGTTCCAAATGGGATGCATCTTACATATATACAGAGTATCTCAAATCTAAGCTGGTTTAATTGGCATCTTGGCGAATACTTTACTTTATAAGAAATACATCAAATAAGTCGATTTTCATTTTCCCTTTTAGTTCATTAGCAACTAATTTCATGAATCTAATAATATAACATTCTTAAGACTTTCTAAGGAAGCGTCGAACAGTCAATTGAGAAACAAAATAAGAATTTTGAAGAAATAGAATTATTTTTCTTAAACATTTACATGTTTGACAAAAAAGCTGCCAAAGAGTAAAACCGCTTTTTACCACTTCACATAATTTGAATCATACTTATCTTCGGATGCTAACTTTTGCAATATATTACTGTTTATACACCATAGAGAAAGAACCAAATATTTATCAAATTGGCACAAGGACATACCCATTCAAAGAATAGATTGAAGATTAACATATTAGTTGATTCAACAGATCTGCCTTTTTCGTCACCTTAGATGTTAAGAGTTGTCCATAACTACGTTCCTTGCATAGATTTATATAAGTCTCTAGGGTTCCATGTCCAATAATAGTTAAACTGCTGAATCGTGCCGACTATGTCATTTATATTTAATTGAATCAGTATTAAACTTGACAGGCAGTGAGATGCCTCCGATCTAGCTAACAATAAGAAATTTCAAGCTTTTAGGCTGTATGAGGCCTGATAAACACACCCTATCCTCTGAACCGAAGGTAATGAAAACTATTTGAAAATGGTCATTTATCTTTGCCTTTCATTAATTTATATAGCAACCATGCAAAATTTTCATTTGTATATTAATGTTATAGAAGATATTATTTCGATGATCTATTTATTTATTAACTTCTAATTTGTTTACAAAGAAAACCCACCAAATATTATCAGATAATTTTTTTGGAATAGCAATTGTATTATTGAAAATGCCAAAAAGATTTCGTATCAGTCTAGTTTGGTTACAGCCCATCACGTTTTTGATATCTTGAACTTTGTATACAGGCAGACCCAATGGCCCATGTTCTGTTCGGTAATTTTAATCGGAACACTCTGTATTATGTATTGTGTTAGCACCAGATTCAAAAACCACTTAAAAATACGCAACACGTTTACAGCTATTTCTAATACCTTGTATTTCTGGATAATCATTTTTTTCTCGAGCTTCCTTCGCAATTTCTGTCATATACCTTAAGTTTTTAATCTATTGATGATATTTTTAATACTTCATATTTACAGTTAACACAGCATATGTCTACTTATTAACCAGTCTGTTTGTGTACTTCAGCACATTTTTGATATGTTGGTGTTTTCTACCAACAGTCTTTGGACATGATTTGGATACACCAACTCGGAGCCTACAGGGGTTATTTTCTTTTCAGTATTGTTTTTTGTAACTTCACTCGTTTGCGATGTATCTTTTGGTTTTACTAAAATCACATCTCCTTTTGTTTTTTTAATACCTGTAGCGCTTGGCTGTAACTACATTTTTGCATCATGGTATTTTTTCTTTAATTGCTTCCGTTTCTTCTTCAAGTTGATCAATAAATGACATTTTATCTGCTATTAACGATTCCTTGCATTATAGTAAATTTTTCCATAACTCAAAAGACTCGCCATTCAGACACTGAGGTCAATTAAATTTCATAACACTTCCAGTTGACTTTGACCTCCAATGCTGTAAGATCTCCGTATTCTTTGAATATTAATTTGCTAGATCCATCGCAAGGAAAAACATCTTTATTTTTCACATGGTTAACGTTAAACATTCTGCAGACAGTTGTAGTTCACCAGCTTGATGCTATGTTAGATCCGTGAATCTGCTCTATGTATTTACTCTATAGAATCAGTAAGCCTTAGCGGTTGTCAATAAATGTGGAATTTATTTGCGACTAAATATGCAATGTGCACTTGTTTAATTGGAATTAGGAATTTTTTTCGACTATATTCCCATTTTTAGAGGTAAACCAGGATCAAACTAAGTTTGTGGTACTCAAGGGCCAGTTATTTTTAAATAGTTTTTATTACTTTCGTTTCTTGTATCAATGGACTCCGCAGCGATTTCTCAGGCCCCATACGGTCTAGAGACTTGAAATTTCGAATTCGTACTGAGATCGCAGACATCTCGCCGCCTGTTAAGCTCCAAGTGTGATCCAATATTGGTAATTATAATTATCTCATTCAATCTCATTCAACCAAGATCATTATTTTGTCGACATGGAACGACAATGGGATCCGTCACTGGAATTACGCACGTATATAGGTACTTTCTGGAAGATCGTCTATGGTTATGTCGCAATTGTTAGACGTCAGACGTTATTGTCAATTAAAGTTTAATTTTGTGTTGTGGTAGACAAACAGTAATTTGTTATGGAATTGCTGTTGCTGGCAAACACATATACATAAGTATAGTTAAAATCGAGAAAAGGATAGCAATAGTAGGAACTCATCGGTACGGTTTAAATCTTAAATGCCCAATAAAAACTATTTTTATTTTTTTTTTTCAAAAATTTCACTTGCTCATTAGTATGCACTTGAATCGCAATTTTATTAAAGTAACTAAAGCTAAAGAAGCAATGATGGGACAACTGGGACACACACACGACTAGGTTCTCAAGAATAAATAAATTTCGCTTAGATTTGATTTTTTCCAAAACAAGTATTTTGCATTCCATTGTTAATTTCTGATACTCTGTCACTATTACATCTCTTCAATAATCTATTTTAGTTTTTTTTATTTACAGGGTATTTCATACTTAGTGTGTGTTTCTTAAGTTGTCAGTTAAAACAGAACAGACAGATATACAGTGTATAAAATGAATCCTACCGAAAACGTGATGAGCATTAACTATACCTACGGATTTTTTTGGCTTCAACAGAATAACCCTCTTTTGTTGATTTTAAAATGACGATTTCATTTAGATTTTTTTATAAAACTGGCCAAATCTTGAAAAGTACACAGTAGAACCTAGTAAGGCCATATATTTGCAAAATATGTAAAATGAGTGCAATTGACATTTCAGATAATATATAGAATGTTCCATGGAGAAGAACATAATTTTGGTAGGTATTCTGTGACTTTACAAAAAACTTTATATTAAATTATTAATTTAAAAATGTGAAGCTTGATTGTATCTAAAACTTCTATGAAAAATTATATTCATATCTGAGGACAAAAGAACCCCGGGGTATAAATATGTGGAGAATTAGTGAAACTATTGAAAATCAATC
The DNA here is from genome assembly GCA_958507055.1 of Crioceris asparagi. NCBI lineage: Eukaryota > Metazoa > Arthropoda > Insecta > Coleoptera > Chrysomelidae > Crioceris > Crioceris asparagi. The sequence continues at coordinate 20,957,403 of OY293829.1, read as the reverse complement.
TACGAAGAATTAGATTAAGTTTCACGCAGAACGTTCAGGTGCCAGCACATTAAGACAACAGAGAAATTATCGTCACTTTCAAAAATTCAATAGGCCTCTACAAAAATTAAAAAGCGTTAAAAACAGCAATCCTGAAACAGCTCCAATAGGATTTTGTAGCAGACTAGCAATTAATGAGCTTGAAATTAATTTAAATTCAAAACAATATAACAAACAGATCCTAACAAACAAATCGTTAATATCCTCAATATCTAATTTTGAATATAAACTGAAAAGATTCTCTTCGACATACAGACTAATAATTAGTGAAGTATGGGCGTTTTCGGGAAAAAACCTCCCGCGGTGGCATGTTAGAAAATTAAAAGGCTTTTGATTGTTGCAATATGAAATATGGCATACAAATGTCAAATGAGAACTTACATCCTCTAGCCTCTCAATGGAGCAGGTTTTATCTCGAAAACGCCGCAAAAAATTGGATGTCTGTAAACAAAATCACACAAATGAGAATTTATTATAAAGCCCACTAACCTCGAGTAGTTCCTGTGTACCTTCAGCACCCTTCTCGACACAAAGCTCGTATTTACGGAGCATTTCAGCAGCCTCTTCCTTCATATCAGCTTTGACGCAACATAGGGCTGCATTCACAGCCATAATTGCATCTTGCGGCGCCAAAGACACGGCCTTGCGTAGCGCACTGGCTGCATTCTTTGCATCATTCAACGCTAATAGAGCAGCTACCACAAAGAGAAAATTGGTTAAAACGTTATTTGAGTTATTCAAATTTAGTACATTATTGTAGAGAGTTGATTGGAAAATGGGGTAGTGTAGTCAAATTTTAAAATAGACTACTACGAACCAAGTAATATTTTCGTTAATTTCTAATTATAACTTTCTACCTTGTCAATTAATTTCAAACCAACACTGATAGGTATATGCTCAAAGATAACAAATGCTTCTATTAAGCATGTTTGGTGATGTGCATAAGTTATATCAGAAGGAACACTCAACTCAACAAAAATTTGCTTGGTAGATATGAAAATGAACAGTTTCAATACACTTTTAAGGGCTTAGTTCATTCGATGATAAACTGGAGAATTTGTAAGCTCATTTCAGGGGTCTGTTTGTCTGCTTGCCCGTCTGTCAACGCCTGGTTTTTCTGAAATTACTGAATGAAAAGAATTCAAATCCTGTTCAAACATGTAAACACTCGCGGCTTCGTCCGCACTACCTGCCAGTAAAATACCTGTCGGAAGCGGTTCAGCCGTTACGGAGATTAGCCGGCACAGATAGACAAAAATTATAAAAAAAATTGTTTTGTTATAAGTGACACATATACTTCCATATGCAATTAGTTAAAACCTGTTTTTTTTTAAATTACAAACACTTCGATTTTATTTATTGTTCAGCTATTGTATAGCGTATATAAACGAATTCTTATGATGGAAATAGTAGTGCGTCACGTGATATGTCAAGCGAAATCCTGGATATGAGGAATACGATTTTTTTTTTCCATTTATAATATAGCACGTATGTAATTTAGAAAATTGTGTAAAGAATTGTTGGAAATTATATCTTCTATCTTCTCCGAAACTAAAAAGTCGAAGTTTTCAAAAAAAATACAAAATATAAGACTTTACTTCTAGTTTACCGGAAAACCTATGAAATAATCTTAAGTAGGTACGTAACAAGGCGACTACGAATCGTTTTTTAATTTTCTACCGCTACTCAAAGTAGCATGTTATGAAAGAATTGTAATCGTATAAAAAACGGTATCCTGTTTTCAACAGATGTTTACCTACATTTTATATATTTTCAGCCATCTGTTTTTCTGTCAACGCCAAAATAATTTCTGGGACGTATAGAACGATTTTGTTCCCTTTTTGTCTGCGACATATGATCAATAAATGCTTGTAACAGTTAGGTATAGCACAAATAGCTAAAAGACGTGTTATGTGCAAGACCATAGTTCGAAAACGGCTCTATTGATTTTAATCAAACTTGCCTAATGTTTTATCTAAGAACTATCTGCTATAAGGCTCTAAGAAAGAGCAGGAATAAGAGTTGTCAAATTATAATTCATATTTTCTTTTAACTCAAATTCTAAATAAACGGTCCATCTTGAAAAAAATGTAATGAAACTATTTGTTGTTTATCTGGGTACGCTGAAAAGAATAAATGAGACAATCGGGCGATTTTCATTATCATTGAACAAATAGACAAATTTTGAAGCTTTTTTTGTTAGATGTCGATCATGTGACTCAAAAAAGGACGAAGAAAATATTCTGTTTAAGCGTTTAGCTTTGATGAAACTTGACTAAAATATTCTCCTGGAAACCCTTGATTAGCCTTCCAACTCGAAAAAGCACAGAAAAATGTTATACTCAAATGAAATTTAAAATGTTATCTATTCATATTTCCGGAACAGTTCGTCTTTTGAAAAAATGTACCTTAAATTACCTTTGTTGTTTCCTTGGTAAGATGAAAAAAATGACGGTCGCACGGTTCATTTGGAATTTGCTTAAGAGCGGTAGGAAAAACGTGTATGTGGGCACACCAGATTTTTGAGTGATTCATTATGCGAAATTCTCGATCGATCGTTTAAATACGTGCCTTTTACAGTTTATTATACTTTTTTTAAGGATAGAGAATGTTATGTTTCATAGTCGCTATCGTCGTCAACCATATATCCGCCCCATGAAATGTATGACAGAATAAGCGTAAATCGTTGACGAAATTTAATAAAAAACACGTTTATTTTCCGTGCTTTACATATTGCCAAGGGTCATTATTTGATAAGGGGAACATTTTCTTGGATGGTTGCTTTAAACGTTCTCTTTAAAATACAATTATACGTATATTTATTTGAGTTGCCATATGGTTTTGATATATCAGTATTTTTTAAGGCTCAAATATATTTATCGGCTATTTGGGTCTATTCTTTTAAGACAACCGGCAAAACTTATCGGACGTTAATATTTTATGCTTTTAACGTAAATTTTTATTCTGTAAGCTCAACATTTAAAGCATCCGATAAAATCAAATATTTCAAGGCATCCCATAAATATTCTCCGATGTGCCAAAGAACATACATACTGTTTTGTATCACAGTTGTCGAGTCTTGTGTTGATTTTAAGGTTATTTTGAAACAATTTGTGCTTACGATCTACTATTCTCCTATCATATATTTGATCAAAATTGGAAAATATGGATAATAAACTTTGAGAATCATTGAATTGTAGATTTGTTCTTTTAAGAATCTATTTATCTTTTACTGTATCCATTAAATGAATAATCCGAGGTGATGACATTAAGTAATAAGTATATTTTGGAGATTGATCTGGGACTGGTATTGTAATAAGACTTGAACGTAGAAGTTCATATATCTGAAGTAGTTTCTTCTGAGATTTGACTGTCTGTTTTTTTTTGGTTCGTTCGCGCGTTTTATATAGTAACCGTACTCTGATTTTGATAAGTTTTGATTCATTTGAAATTGAACATTTTTTCAAAAGACTTAAAAATGTTTAAATCTAAAATACTTATACGTATTTGCGCAGCGATGTTCTGAGATCTCTACATAATAGTAACAAGGACAAGCAAAGAATATATATACATGGGTTATAAGGATATTAGTGGTATTAGCGAACGTTCAACGATTTTCGTGGCTAATGTTACACTCAAAAGTGTGAAATAAATATTTTTTTACGAAAACATTGGACCGACGTTATTAGTTGGTGCATTGAAAAGTACTAAATAATATTAATTCTATTGGTGCTGGTACTTGTGAAGTTGGTTCCAAAACTTATCAATCTAACTGCAACTGCACAACTTCAAAAGTAACAGCACCAATAGAATTAATATTATAGTAATCTTCAAGCCCTTCACTTTCTTGGAGAATATTGCTATTAATGTTGTTCAATGCTGCTATTCGATTTCCGACAAAAAAATCCCCTTTACTCATTTTGATGGAGGGCATGTTGGATTTTAAAAAGTTTAATAAGGGACCCCCTGAGCAAACATTTTTCTGATGAAAAAAGAATATTAAAATTATTGCACGTTTTCAATCCAAAACACTTTAAGACAAGAGTGCTCAAACTGACAAATTTAAAAGAACTCGATATTTATGAAAAAATAGTTATTTTTTATAGGTACAATGGAAAAAGATTTTAAAATTTAAATAAATATAATTTAAAATCTAATATTCTTCCCGTATATTATACTCTATTTTTTTATGTGACGGGAGAAACGATGATTTAATAATGAAAAAATACTACAATATATTAAAGTCGGAAAATTGAAATTTGAAGTTTTAAACTGGTAGGCTGTACTTATAACGACAATTAGACCTGCGTTGTTAAAGAAACCTCTAAGGTAATCAAATATCTGTCAATTTAATTAGGTGATTTGATTTATATTTATGTGTATCTATATATCCGGAAAAAAGTTAACGCTTCTTCCCGTGGGAAAAAGTGTGACACGTTGTTACCTGTCACCTGTTTTCCCTTCACAGGAACAAACGTTATTTTAGAGTTTATAGAAAAACAATATTGTTGCTGTTCATTTGTTCTTATTGTCTTATCAAGCGAAGTAGGTATTATTGAAAAATAGATGCAAAAAATCATTGAAAATGTTCGTCAACTCGAACAAAGAGACCCTTTTCCCCACAAAGGCCTGTTGAGCATCGTATTTATAATTTAATTAGATTCTGAGATAATGAAGCCCATTTATAATTTCCAATTTAAATATAATATCTATCTGCTATATTGAGAATTTCTTAACCAATTTTCGATAAAAGATATCTGCATAATTTTCATTAAATGCACGATCGAATTACTCATGTTTTTTATTCCTATATTTAGATACTTTTGAAATGATTAATCAACCTCTTTGAACATCAGAGTTATATCAATATTTTGAGACTTTCGTTTCAATGGATATATATATATATATATATATATATATATATATATATATATATATATATATTGATTTTGTATTCTTGACTGTTTCTATATTAAATAAAAAGATGTTCTTGGGGATGCAGTCATGTAATGAATAAAATTCTTTGAATTAATCCGAGCTTTCGAGAATATTTATTCTCTTCTTCAGGGAAAGAGTCGTGAATTTAGAATAAATCAGCTAAAAACAGGAAAGTATTTTCATAAAATATTTTGTTTTTGATTTTGATGAGCCTACCTTATATTTTTAATTAGAACATCCTGTATATGATATATGTGTTCAATAGAATACGTTATTCGGATTATAATGTATATTTTAATTCACACATATTTGTGGCAAAAATATAAAATTTTAATTTTAACTTTTACAAATTAATGTATAACAATAATGCTCACATATTTGATTATATGAAAAAGTTATGAAATCCTTCAACTATAATAAATACTGCTGTGAGCACAATTTATCTGAAAACATTGTTCATACACTCTAATTATTTGCATCTGATAATATTTCCGGATAGTCTCTTAACTGGTTAATACCCACTGAAATTATTTGCTTGAAATTCCAGAACATTATAGGAGTTCCATACACCTAATTTCAAATGTGTCCGTGAATTTATTTAACTTGATATCCCACAAAAATTAAAGCGAATCAAAGTGTCATCAAGAGAAATTGAATGCCTTCTACAAAGAATGCCTGAAAAGTAGCTCCCACAACAAATACTAAATTGGACCCCGGAAGGAAAAATTAAAAGAAAAAAACCAAGAAAAGCGGGAGCAGACGAGGAGTTGCGAGAAAGTGGATTAGAGAATGATATCTAGTTAACCGGAGACGAGTGGTGATTGAGCATCGGAAGACTTCCTAAAACGTTTTGAAGCCGATTTATCTATAAAATAGGTCAAGTGCAAGTCGAGATGGCTTCTTCTGTGAGTGAATATGTTCTGTTTTCTTTTCCAAAATTTCACAATTGGTGATTTTGGAGATACTGTACATTCTATGCTACGATCAATGTTAAATCACAATATAACATCAACAAGAATACCATCCAGTTTCTCAAACTTTAGATAATGGATGCAACAAAAAGCTGTTCTAAAATTTGTTTTTACTACAAAGCCTTAGCCTTAAACCAATCAGAGCAACTTGTAAACTAGCTAGTAGACAGGCAAATAATGAATTAATAAATAAATTAGAATCACAATAATAAAAATATAAAATCAGAATGAAGGTTCTTGTTACTAACTCGGAAACATTTATCTCTCTTATTCATCTATTTTATTCTATTCTCACCATATTGATACTAAGACAATTATGAGACTTATACATTTTACAAAATTTATAATTTTGCAGATTGATATTATTTAATCCCGAGGACCTTTGTATACTGCCGACATGAACCAGGTAGATCCAATCATAAATGGGAGAATAAATAAAAGTAAGTAATCAGTGTGTGTATTTATTTAACTGATTATATTAATTGTTTTCAATTTGACTGATTGTTTGCTTCCATTTGTCGGACCGATTCACGCTACAATAACTATTCGATTGCAGATATAAGCCTTTCTCTACTTATGTGCCAATCCTCTTTACATACTTTATCATTGGCATGCCTGTCATCAGATAGCTACTGAAGATACATACACCTTCTTTATGTTTGTCCCTTGTCCCATAGATGAAAAGCTTCCATTAGGAAAAACATGTGGAAAATCACTCTCTCAGCATGCATTCTTGAAATAGGACAACAGCTCAAGTCCATTAGATATATGCTTCTATTATGTCGTGAAAAGTAATAGCCATGAACATTTTTTTGGTTTGAGTGAGGAGATAAGTTATTGTTATTCTAAATTCCAACACATTGGTCGTGCCCACAAAAGTGATTACTAATCGATTAGTATTCATACTCTTGTGGACAAGACAGATGCATCGTTTAGGTCTTTTGCCAAATTGACATTTGTCAAAATAATGTAAATGAAATATAGCGAAAACAGAATATAGGTTATTTTACACTATTGCCAGCTTTCTGATTCCTAAACGATTATTAGCCCTTCCTTTAAATATAGCTTTTCTGCTCTCTAAATCGTAAGAACATTATTGAGCTCTTATGTAGCTTCACAAAGGAAATCAATTTATCAATGTAATTACCGAATACTAAATGTTCTGTAGCAAATGAACTAGATTGGGATAGCCGATAGTAGAATCTACCACCTCTTACAGGTTATGGCTCTAGTTGGCTAATTTGAACTGTATAAATATACATTGATCGCAATAAAAAAATCATCTTCAGAAGAATAAGAATAGGTCATTGCCGACTCACCCATGGATACATAATAACATCAGAGAATCCACGCATTTGCAGGAGAAGTAACTACAGTAGGCTCACGATCCAACACATCCTCACCGAGTACCCGCAATACCAAGCATCACGCCAACAACAGAATACGGAGGGAACCTTAACAGAAATACTTGGCTCCATTGACAACCTCTCCACAGTTATGAACTTTTTAAACGGTGCTACTTTCCTTCATCATATAGTAAAAAATATTATTAATGATGGACTCTAGATATGAAATCTTAGATGTAATTGCTCAAAAATATTATGTAAATATATCTTTATTGTAACTGTGTCAATGGCCAAAGATGCAGAGACACATTAATCTTAATATAAAAAACACCTAATCAAGAGTTATATTAATTTTTGTCTACCTGTTCTTCTGCTTTAAACTTTGAACTAAACAAACTGAATTAAATAGAACTTACAGGAGAACATGGAGGGAAGATTATTCCAGATTATTTAATGGCTACTTTTTATTATATGGATATTTATACCTAATGTTATCGTATTTCAACTATTACTTTTTAACAAATAATTCTATAAGGACAAAATTTCGTATGCTTACTAAAAAGAATAGGGGAAATTCTTTATCACATAGGAAAAATGTGAAATATAAATTAAAAAAAAAAAAACATAAAATTGTTTTCGAAAATAAAAAGTATGTACCGGGATTCTAATGCTAATTTTAGAAGTAATTGCTTTGTTGAAAAGTTCTCTCTTTCTAAAAATAAAAGAGATATAGTAGAAATACACTTTTTAGATAATTATCGCAGTACCTGCTGCTTTTCATTCACATTACCCTCCTACGTCATCTCGGGAAAGTGAAACTGAAAAAGCCGGTAATCTATATAATCTAATTTATTTTTGTGTTGTGGTAGATATACAGTAATTTGTTATGGAATAGCAAGCAGATATACATAAGTATAGTTAAAATCAAGAAAAGGGTAGAGAGTAGTTGTATTCACCGGTACGATTCAAATCTTAAATGCCTAATAAAAACAATTTTGATTTCTTTTTTAATTTCACTTCTTATGAATAACATGAGAAAAAAATAAATAGTTTTGATTTAATCTTACTCAAGTATCAAATAGAATAGAATAGAATAAAATAGAAAGTGACTCTTTAACAACTTTGAGTACAAAGGTTTTCTTCTTGTTACTTTCCACTCTTATCAGCCTTTGCTATTGAGTAGTAATAAACTTTAAAAGAGCAAGATATCATAATAAGGACAATTTTTCTCCTACGAAATAACAACATTAGTTTTTTCTTTACCTCTTTGCTACGCATGAAAAAGTTTGTGGGGAAAAGCATCTTCTGATTTCTCCTGTGGATAGAAAAAACGTTGATTCATAATGCTACATATAAATTTTTCCAACCAGATCTTTCTAATTTACATTACATTACATTTACAATTACATAAAGTAAGTAAGGAGCTTTTTTATTGGCCTTTTAATTATATTAACATTAACACCGTTCGAGTAATAATTTATTGTTAATGTATAAAAAAGATTCCAACTTTGTTGGCGAAACAATTGTCGGGTGACAATAATTAATAAAGTTGTTGGTGTGTTGTGGTATTTCTCTGTTTTTATATTATCATTTTTATTGATGTAAAATATTTTGAAAAATGAATGTGACAGTGAATGTCAAGATTTAGCAACGTTTATTTCCGGCAATCCAATCCACCTGCTGAGAAAAGTTACCAGACTTTGTTAAGTCACCCTATAACCAATAAGATCATTGGTAAAATAATAAACGGGTTCATTCTTTTCGAAAGGTCTTGTCATCATTATCATAATTTATTACTCTGAATCGCATTTTAGATAAGAACTGTTTATATTCCAATGCTACCACAATGTGAAATTGAATTGAACTGAATTTTGGAAGTCTATCAAAAAACCTTCAATTACAGAAGTAAAGAGATAGGTACCTAAATATTATTCCCCAGATATTAAGTGTGGACTTACATACTACAAATGCACCGAAAAGCCACTAACTTTGAATTATTGTAATATCCAGATCTCCCGTCAAATATCAAGATAGTATGCACAGTTGTAGTTTGCACTTCAATTTATTTTTCTATAATTTTTAAATCCAAAGTTATAAATAAATTCTTGTAGTTGAACTATAACTCTTAGTGTAAAGTAATTCTATGTAAATATATACGTAATATATCCAAATATTAACAAATATGTATAACAAAAATAATAAAATACCATCACACCTGTCCACTTTGTGATCTCCTTGTAGATTTTACTTGTAATTCAACTCATCAATATATAAGATTCTTTATGCGATTCTTAGCACTGTTCTCAAACTACAATCTAGAGAAAAAACTTTTTCTCGTTCCATTGGTCTATCCGTTCCATTCGCAAGATAAACTTGGCACAGACAAAAAGAGGTACATAAATTCTTCAGGTAGCGGAAGGAAATTAAAAATGAATATTAAATAATAATATTAAATGATTTTGTACATCCATCATTTAATATTACTTCATCATTCAGATCAGTGTTCTCTCTAGTATAGGATTCATAAACATTCCTGCATTTTATTAGAAGAATCATTGTATTTAAAAAATAATCAGACATTCTAGATTCAAATTTCGTTCTGAAAAGGAGAAACAAAGTGCGCTGTTTTATATTTTTGTTACTCGATGTAGTAAAAATGGTTCCTACCAAATTCACTCGATCTCGAAGAAAGCGACTTCTTCATTCTTATTTTGAGTGGCAGTAGAGAAATTATTCATCGACTTTTATTCTTATGCTCTTGAGTTTCGACTTAAAAGGTTTTTGAAAGCCATATATACATCAAAACTCACTATCCAATCAAAATACAATCAAAAATTGGACTACTGCAGCTAGAAAGCGTAAGTGAAAGCATGAAATGTATTTCCCGGCTACTGGATTCCCCGCAACGAGGCTTACTGAAACTTTGATGTTATGTATATAACGAATAAATTATATAACACACGGTTCCTTTGTGGGTGGTCAATCTGATCAAGAGCAAACAACCATGGGGAGCCGGTAAAGTAAACTCGACATGACTTTCATGGTTTTCTAAAGTATAAATTGTTGAGGGTTATGCAATGATGCGGGTGAAATTTAAAGGCACCTGAATCAAAGCTTTGACGGATATGAATATATCTTCATGTTAACATGCAATGAATAAATTTCATCCCTAATTTTAACACTGTATTATGTTAATTCAATTATTTTTTGTCAGTAGAAGAAGCTACACACAGTTCTCATGTAATTTTGCACATTTAAACATGAATACTGCACTTTGAACGACAAAACTATCGCTGCTACTATAGTCTCCCACATTAACTGGATAAAAATATGGAATAGGTAGGCAATGAGCGATGAAAAGTGAACCAACAAAGAAACAAAGAAGAATCTGTCAAATAAATGACCATGGTGATGATGTGTTAGCACAAGTGACTTTCTGTTGGAGAAAGGAAGACCTTCTCTCCACAAGATACTCTCTATCTCTGGCTGGTTTTCTGTACACCGTCTTGGCATGGCAGTGCCTATTCCATATCTATATAGTTCAATGGTTGCCCGTCTGTTTCCGGCCCAGTAGTTCATTAATACATTTTCTCCTATTGGAATTTTCAAATAGGTGTACTCTACCTAGTGGCAAAACCTGTTAATAAGAAAAGGGCGAAATAAATTCAATTAATCATTGAAATGGACACGTCTTGTCAGGTTTGCTGGTTATAATTCGTATTTGTTTTTGATGTTAACTTGATAACCAAGACAATCACAATTTTTAAGTAATATTACATTATTACATCATTATATTTTCAAAGCAGTTGAATGGGTTATACTTAATTTTATCTGCTGTATACAAAAATTATATATAATAACCATTTTTATAGATAAATGAACAAACTATAATCCGTGCTCAAAATTGCGGCGAGGCATGATCCCAAACGCTAGTAGCGCCGTGCCGAGAAGCGAGTTTGATATATAAGTTTTCATGGGTCGTTTCTCGCTCTATACGATTGTACCATTGCACAGTACTGTGGGTACGGGGTATATAGTACCCTGGTATCATTAGGTCATCATTAGTGTTACCGCCGAGACGAGAGATTCTCGCCTCTCGTCTCGTCTCGCCCTCTCTCGTCTCGCCCTCTCTCGACGAGACGAGAGAGATATTTTCTCCCGAATGAAAGCTCGAGACGAGACGAGAGAAAAACCCTCTCTCGTCGAGAGATGCTCGTTCTCACGTCGAGAGATTCTCGTTCTCTCGTGCAAAATTTTGGTTTTATAATTTTTATGATTTATTATCTGTTCGTATTAACTTATAAAAAGTTGCGCTGATATTTATGGACTTTTTTCTATTAAAGGTATGTAAAAATTGACTTTCCTTGAAAACATATACTTTGGCTTGACTTTCGTTTGCTTGAAATCAGATAGAGAAAATCCAAAAGTCTAATTAAATTGTACTGTTGATGCTTATTAACGTACTGAACTTTTTTAGGAATATAAATAAGCGGGAAATTTTAATTTTCTTTCCAAGCTTTTGGCGTCAATTTTTGTTATTTAAAAATCTGTTATTTATTTTTTTTTGGTTTTGAAGTGAGTAAAATTCTGAAAATAAGATATTTTTTTTACTTCTAACTTCTTTTCATTTTTTACTAAAAATTGACAGACTGAGAAAAAATGTATTTGATATAAAAGTACGAAATATTCCATGTTTTACCAGTGTTGCAGCTAGCATGGCACTCGATATGGATAGGGCCTCAAGCATAAAGTTAAGCACCATTTGAAGGTTAGTTTGTTTCTGTGCACCTACCTACTAAATATTTGATGAAATATTTTATGAGACCATTTGATTCCTTGTGAACGGCTTATAAAACACAAAAATACAAACAAGTACAAGTAAGATATGGTACAATACAAATATAGGCACATGACGTGTGCACTTATGTCCTTTAAAAAAATAATAATTCAATTTTTAAACAATAATTTTTATTTTGAAGACATAAAAATATAATTGCAACATATAACATAAAACATTATTTATGAACAAAAAAATATATTTTAATACTAAAAAGGATTGATATGATGTAAGAAACTAGGTTAAGTTGAAAAATAAAATATAATTATCGAAAAATAGTTTAAAATTATACCTACATATTAGAAAAAATTTAAAATCCAAAATATTTATTTATTAGCAAATATATTTTTTAAGGCTACACGAATACCAACAATTTAAACATAATAGTGTTCTCGCTGATTCTTCATTAAGACGGTTCCATGTTTTCTTATTACGAGTCCTGCTTTTGAAAATAGTCTTTCGGCAGGAACACTGGTGGCAGGTATGGAAATATTTCTTTATGAGTAGCCCACCATTTTAAAAGATTATAATATATATATATATATATATATATATATATATATATATATATATATATACACACACACAGTCGACTTTGAGACTATTAAACTGGAGGAACTATTTACAGATCACTATCCATTGTTTATAACGTTGAACAAAATACCTAATCAGCATACGCCCAAAACATCCTACTCAACTATAAACTACAATAAGTTGAGGAATATTGCCGCAATAAAGAATTGGAGATATATATTGCAGATGCAAGATCCTGATTTAGCAATAGAATCGTTGATAAGTGATATTAAACATTGTATTAGCTTGTCCAGTGTTAACATTAGCAAACAATCCAAGAATGATCCCCGTAAGAATTGGATTACCAAAGTAATTATTGAATCTTGTAATAAGAAAGAGTTATTATATAAGAAATGGAAAATGAGATCAAATGATGAAGCAATAAAGGCTGAGTATAAAAATCACATAAAGATACATAATAAACTTATTAAAGATGCTAAGTATAAATATCAGCGAAAACAAATTGAAAATAATATAGGTAATTCCAGAAATCTATGGAAAGTTATTAACGAGAAAATTGGTAAAAACTCAAAAGTAGTCAATCTAATTAACTATATTCATGATGAAAATAACCAAAAAATCGTTGAACCTAAAAAAATTTCAAACATAATGAATAATTTTTTTTGTAATATAGGATCAGACCTTTGCAGAAATATACAACAGCCAAACTCTGTAATAAATTTACCACCTGTCAACCCTAGCTCCATCTTCTTAACTCCAACAAACATTGATGAAATTGAAAGGGTCATCAAAAGATTGAAACAAAAAAACGGGGGAGTAGATAATATAAATACAAAGGCAATCCTGGCTCTTATTGACTTTATTTCTGAACCGCTTGTACATACATTTAATCTATGTATTGAAAAAGCAATTTGGCCAAAAGCTTTAAAAACTGCAGATGTTATACCTATCCACAAAAGTAATCAGAAACATATTATTTCCAACTACAGACCGATATCATTGATATCCAATTTAACAAAGATTTTTGAAAAAACCATTTTCCACAGATTTTTAAAGTATATTGAAAAACACAACATATTATCAAAACGACAATATGGCTTTATGAAAAACATAGGGACCAAGGATGCGCTAAACTATATAACTAATTCAATCTATGAAAAACTTGATAAAAGTACCCCAATTGCTATTACTTTTTTGGATCTAGCTAAAGCATTTGATACTATAAACCATAAGATTTTACTCGATAAATTGCATAACTATGGCATTAGGGGCAACGCACACAAACTCATTCAAAACTATCTAAAAGACAGGAAACAACGTGTAAAAGTAAACGGGTGTTTTAGCGATTTTTGTGAAATTAATACTGGCATTCCCCAGGGAACTGTTTTGGGACCTTTGTTATTTATATTATACGTGAATGACTTGTTGACCAGTATGCCGGAAGATACAATTGTATCCTTTGCAGACGATACAGCTGTTATTTCTACCGATAAAAATTGGCAGGGAGTTGAAACTAAAATGAACCATTATCTGGATAACATATACACATGGCTAGCGTTAAATAAACTATCCTTAAATATTGATAAAACAGTTTTTATGACATTCGGTAATTATTGTGTTAGTGTTCCTGATACTATTAACGTGTCTATCAATGGCGAATCTTTGAAAAGAGTACAAAGTTGTAAATATTTGGGTATTATATTTGACTACAGAATGAACTGGAATGAACATATTGAATATATCCTAAAGAAAACAAAGTACATAGTTTTTATATTTTACAAAATGTCTAAGATCATGACATCTGATACGCTAAGATTACTATATTATGCTTTTTTCCATAGTATCATCAACTATGGTATTACTGCTTGGGGGGGGGCATGTGCAACCAGTATCAAATCACTGCAAGCTTTACAAAATAAAATAGTCAAAATAGTCAACAAAAAACAATACATAAGTCATAAAAATCCACTAACTATAGATCAAATTTTCTCTTTGGAAGCTCTCAAATATCACTATGACGAACTGAGAGGGCAATTTATGAATTCAAATAGTATCACTAGGAATAAGAGCATTATTGTTCCACAAAGAAACAAAACAGTGAGTATAAAAAATAGTTATATAAGAGCCATAAGACTATACAACAACCTTCCAAATGATCTCAAAATATTGAAAAAAAATAATGCCAGGAAAAGATTATTAAAGAAATGGATTGCAGGGAATACAAAAGGAGGATAAAATATTTTTACATATTGCTTGTTATGTTTTGTTAACATTGGATGACTATTTTACATTAAGTTAAGTAATAATATAAATTTTGTTAAAAAAAAGGTCAAATGTTCTCTTTACTATTATTATTATTCTTTATTCTATATTTATTTATATTACCTTTCTCTTATCTTGAATATTATTTTTATTTTTGATCGCCTTGGATAGGCGTCCTTTTCATTTTTTTTTGTACCAGTCCTACGAACAAGTATTATCATATACTTCTGTAGGTTAATATTATAATGCAGTTTTAATTGTATGTATAATACTGGTTAATAAATAAATAAATAAATAAAATATATATATATATATCGACTAGCTCTTTCTCTATCTCAATATCTTTGAAATTCTGCTCTTGCTACCTTTGTATTGTTGAAGGTCGTTTTTTATATAAGCCAGCCATAAATTCATCACTACTTGTTCATGGTTGGTACATTTTGTTTATATATTTGTATATATTATAATATCAAACAAACAGTTTCAAATAAATAAAGCGATGAAAAACTTTTACACAGCTTTTACTCCATAAGTATTGACGAGGTATTTTAGTACATGTATTTACTTTTTTATTTATTGCACGTATGCATATACAGAATATAGAATGGTCTTAACACTTTATTTTGGAAATAAGCATATACTATAGATAAGATTCACCTTGAAAGAACAATTTTACACAGTGTGTTTCAAAAACTTTTCACAGTTGATATAAATCACGAGAGGCGAGAAAAGAGACGAGAGAAAGGCTCTCTCGAACGAGAGAAGAGTCCTCTCGAGACGAGAGAGCCATTTTTCTCTCGCCCAACGAGATGAGACTGCAACACTAGTCATCATTGTAAAATTTAATCAGTGATAGGTTCACCCCTGATAATGCTAATTTTCCTGACAAAACAAATATCAGGTATCAAAACTTCAGATTAGTGTGTCGTAATGTTATCATTAGTAATGTGCAATTTTATACACGCTTGAACGTTATGCTTGTAGAATTTAGAATTATATCCTCAGGTTCAAGTGATGACATTTTTTTTTATTTGGTCAACAAGTATGCTACCAAGGTAGGTTTCTGGCAACCAGTCCAATTTCAATGTTGGGTCATGACCAGCTAGGTAATAGATCTTTTTACTCATCCTACTGTGTAGATGCAACAGTCTTTTCAAACACTATATTCAAAGTTTTAGCTATTCGAAATCGAATATACCTCCATACTAACATAGCTAAGTCCGAGCATTTTTGTTTTGATAATTTTGAAAAAAAACACTTATTTATGAATAAAAATCGTTCAATTAGGCTATAATAATAGTAAGTTATAGAAGTAACGTTGAAATTTATGGGTTGAATTATTTGTAAATGTTTATTTTTGACTGAAGATGGAATAATAATACTAGCTCCCCATAGACTTATCTTACTCATAGCATTTTTAAATCACGGGCCTCCAGCCTATAAGAAAATATGTTACCCTATAGTTTTTTTTTCATTCTAACAACGAATTAATTCATCTCAATACATTATGGCTCTAGATCACTTACGCAGTTGTGATGGAAAAGTGGATTTTTTGTTCGAAGAAGTATTACATCATTAGCAATTTTTTGCTATAGCTCGTGAACTTATGGCTACGTTGAGGATATTGAGGCACTAATGGCAAAGCAAACTATCTCAGAGAACTACATTACAAAAAAAAGATAATTCGTTAAAATAGTAAACCGATAGATCAGAACGATAAACCGAATAATGGGTAGGTACTACAAAAGGGAAAACAAGCGAATATTGGAAGCATGATTTTCAAGCAGGATGCTTTTAAAATACGTTTAAAAATACTTTTCCTTCTCCCTAAGAAACCTCCAAATGGGGTGGAGGGGGTATTTTTTAACTCACAAATTTAAGACGACAAAACTGAGGAATAGACCATATCCAGAAATATTCAAATTAGAGATTGCGAAACAGCGGTAACAAACATATTTCAGACATTAATATAGCTGTAATATTTTTGAAAAATGTATAATTTGATTATTGCTGGATATAGTCCCTGACTCTGTTTCTAGAATTTTCGATAGAAGAAATACCTCCTCCATGAAAAAAATACTCTTGAGTCACATATTTTTTATAGGTAATAAAATATTCTATGATTAAAATAAATGAATGGGCAGCCATCTTTAAAAATGCTCAATCAGTATGAACATATTTTAATACTTAAAAGAATATAAACCAATAATTTGAGAAGAATCACAGATCAATAAGACTCATATTTCATCATGAGAGCACACTGAAACTATAATAGTAGGTAATATGTTGATATTGTTAAGGGTGTATCGACAAACGAGTCGTCAGGATTTAAATTATACTCTTTGTTCTCGAACCAGTATTAAATAAGTATTTACAGATAATTTAACCCAGAAAGATTAACATTACTTCTATAACTTACGAGTGATGTTCTTTTATTATAGTCTAAATGAATTGAATTTGATTCATAAATAAAATAGTAAAATGTATTTGGAAACCGGATTTGTTTACATTGAACAAGACATGACTGCTCTACGAAAGTTTGATATTTATGATGGAAAAAAGTACTTGAAAGATACTACATATAGATCAAATCTATCGACCGTTTTACTTTCGCCAAAGTTAAGTTAAAAAATTTGGAGATGTTCCTATTTTTTGGCATTGTGAAGCATAGGCAATATAAATGAGTCAATTAATTGATAATAATCTGTTTTGAGTTTTTGGCTATAAATTTAAAATATAACTTATTATCTATACGATATGTTTGATCCACTAAAACAAACAAGAAATCATTGAGTTGCTTTCAAAGGCACATAAAAGCATTTTTGTAAACGGGTGTGCAAGAGTGAAAGTAATTCCGAAAGTTTTGGGAAAAGTTTTATAGAATTAACGTCAACGATGTAAAAAAGCTACAATTATGGCTCAATCAATTTTTCGTAACATAGATGACATCGATAAAGACACTTACATGTGCACATTGTATTTTGAGTGGCAAAAAGTACGGCGACAATTACCTTCATCATTCAAAATATTGCAGAAAAACAAAAATGTTTAAAAGTAAGGTAAGTAATTAATGTTAAGTTGATGGTAAACAAACATTATCTTAAAGTATATTATGTTACTTAATTTTTAGAGAAAATGTTTATGGAGAAGTTAGGAAGAAAATATAATAGTTTCGCAAAGAGCACACAAAGTTTTTTCCTAGAACATATCATAGAAGAAACTAGGGTCAAGAAAGTTCCAGATTGTTTCCTTGAATAGTATACTTTAGAGAATACCTATAAGTACATTCAAAATTATGAATGTCAATGCCTATATACATAGTATTTTTTCAAGTGCTATTATTAATAATTGCTTATAAATAATGATACTATTTTTTCTCCGGATTGAACAACTTAATCTCACCTTTGAACCATCTCAATTTGTTTTTCGGTTGTTTTCCGTTCTTCCGAACATTGTTATATAGTATATTACATTATTTATGAGCCAGGAGTGTTTTTTTCTTTGTTAAAAATCATCAAAACTAAAGTGCTATGTTATAATGGGCGTATATTCGGGTTCGAAAGTTATTGCCTAGCGGGCCATCACCCAACAAAGAAAACTGAAAGGTTTCTGGATAGGTAATTGTATTAGATAACGCTTAGTTGTTGTTCAAGCTAAAAAAATATACAGGGTAGGGACTTTAAATGGACGCTGCTTATAGCGGCCCCGGGAATAAGATTTTTAAAAAATCCAAAAAAAGATTTTTTACGGAGTTCACTTTCGTCATGTAAAAAAAATTGGGGCCCCAAAGAGGGGGCACAGCCCTAAGTAACTTTGTTTTTTCAAATTAGAAAACATACTTGTGGCATCTCTTTGGAAAGCTTATTGAAAAAGAAATTTGTTGATAAAAAAAATTTTGACATCTGTCAAACCATGTGTCAGAAATTTACTAAATACTGATTGTCACTATCTAATGAACAATTACATCAATAGTAACATTAATACTGGAATGTCAACTTTTTAGCGAGGCAGTTGTTGAAAATTTGCCCCATTAACCTGCAGGCATAGACCCAACCGATGGTAGAACTCTACCCTTACAGTTGACCAGGATTTAATTGTTGGCCTCCGTATTTATTGATTTTTTCGAGAAACAAAATTTAAAAAAACTTTATACAAAAATTATAGACCACTGTAGTAAGTATAAAGATTGCAATGTTTATAACTAGCTTTTTTACCCGGCACTTCACGAGCAAGCGATTTCGTAGATTGTGGTACGAAAACATAAAGTCATCAAAAGTCTTGAGAATAGAACCCTTCTATGAGACCTACTCGCACGTAAAACCAGTCCGAACACCAACCCAGATCCATCCACAGACATGCACCAAGAGAGAGCAGCATGATAATTTTCTCTACATGGATCTTTGGATTTTTTCGGTATGGAATCCTTTTCCTTTAAATTCCAGTCGCACTGACAGAATCTCACAAAACAGTCCAGTGACATGCTACACACAAATATTTACCGAAAAATCCTCGAAAATTCAGCCATAGAGCTCAGATATACTCCTTTCGGAATTAGATATGGAACCCTCAACCAAGGAGGCCCAGACACACTTACAGCTACTACCAGATTATTCTAATAATATTTATTCTACATACATACATGGTATCCAATCCATTGAAATCCAGCCACAGAGTTTCGAAATATACAATAGACTTTCACATACGGAACCCACCACATAGAGTCCCACGGGCGCTGATAGTTTAACAGTACTTATATATAATGAAAATAAAGTAGACATTATGTTCTTAAAGTAGCTAATTAATATCCATATATTATTATCAGATTATCATGCCTATGCAGTATCAGGCTTGGTAGCTAAAAACTTACGTTTTTTGCTTATCTCTTATGATTGCATTAGGGAGGGTCTGTTCCCTCGTGAGTATACTTTGGGACTTCTAAAACATTTTTGCGAATTTGTCCAGATTATAAGGGAAGGCATGCACACTGTTCAAAGGTTCAGATGGTATCAGACACTTTTTTGACCGACTTCCCAAACGGAGAAGGTATACAAGTCGACTGTGAGCTTTTTTAGAAACGACCGCTAAGTTAAAGTAGACTTATCCATAGATCTAGTCATATAAAAACAAGTAGAATTTAAAAATTTAGGCATTTAAGATTTGAACCGTAGCGATGAATACAACTGCTATCTCCCCTTTTCTTGATTTGAACTATACTTATGTTTATCTGTTTGCTCGCTATTCCATTACAAATTACTGTTTATCTACCACAATACAAGATTAATCGTGTAAAGTGTACACAAAGGTTAGGTGTTCCATGCTCTTGCGTAATTCCAGTGACGTCCGACATTGTCGTTCGATGTTGAATAAATAATTTGAATCAGATAATATAATGAATTAACAGGCGGCGAGATGCCTTCGATCTCAGTAAGAATTCGAAATTTCAAGTCACTAATCCGTATGGGGCCTGAGAAATCGCTGCGGAGTCCATCTATAGAAAGAACCGAAAGTAATAAAAAATATTTAAGAAAACAAATGTTAAGGTTCGAAGTTATAAGAGTTCTTCTGGAGCCATCAACATTCTATGTTGTGAAAAGGGAATATTCCTTCAAAATATGAGAACGTTAAAATTAAATATTATCTTATTACATGTTATAATCTATAATTATGCCTAAATAAAAATATAATACCAATTTCAAATATGTACCTACCTACAGCTATAATTATTGATAGAATTGATCGACACGTGTTATATTACATTGTCTGTTGCTGAATTATAACGAACAAGCACTCGAATAGTTAATAATGGATATTATGGACGTTCTGATTATTTTTGCTAATGCTATTACAGCTTTGCATTTTCATATAAATACGGCTGATACCGTTGAATAATGAAATATGGTGATACTATGGATGAAATGCATGAAAAATTCATTTAAAAATTGTCGAAACAACAATAATACCGTCTTAATAATGAATAAAATAATGATTCGTTCCATCATGAGGATTTTCAACAAATAGGTATGGAAAATATTTGAATATTTTAAGGAATTTTCAATCCTGGTGCCTAGTTATCAAAATATATTTATACTGACAAAATTTTTGACGTATAGGTACACATCATTAAATCTGTTTTTTTTTCTCTGAAAGCTATCAAAGAGTCGAGATAAAAGATAAAGATAAATTTTAAAAAACGACCTGTTAAAGTGTATTCAGTTTATTAGACAATTACAGGTAGTCAAAATAAGGATAGCTATCTGTATGGAGAGATTTCTATACTTGGTTTAGTTGATTATAGTGAAACGGAAAATTCATAAAAACAGCTCTATGGCTTTTCTAATTAGCATATTCACATAAGTGGCGAAAAATGGCGCCGTACGATATTGATGTGCTAATAACCGAGCTCCTCAAACTAAAAAAATCTGAAATAATTGATGTTTTCCTGAAGTTTGAAATACCGGTAACTGTTAATAGTGTCAGCCTGCGAAATTATGTGAAGGATTTCAAAGACGGGAAATTAAATAAGTGTACTATTTGTTCTGATCAAGATGAACTCAACGAATCAAGGATATCTTGCGGATCTGGTGATAGTGCCGATACAGTCATCTATAATTCCCGGATAAAGAAGGTGAAGTACCTGAATGAAATTATTATTCAAAAAGATTGTGTTATTTCGAATCAGAAAATTGCTATTGAGGCACTCCAAAATTATAACCAATTATTAAATAAAATAAACAATAATGTCAACATCGCTAATGAACTGCAAAATGTGTCTCCATCTGTATCTGACTCTAACAAATCAGTTAAAATACATATGGCCTCTAATTTAAAGAATTCTTCACAACCGAATGGAACGGCTAATAGGATTTCCAGTGAACAGATCTCTGACGCTCTGCAAGAGATATCTACGATTCAAAAATGTAATGATATTAATTCTCTGGCTGCTTCGTCCAATGCCAGCACTAGCCATACCAAATCGAGTGAGAACTGGGAGACCCCGCGTTATCATCGAAGAAACCAAAATCAGATTGCAAAAGTGAACAAAACCATAGTGGGTACTGGTGAAACAACTATACCTAATATCCCTGCTGCAGCAGCTAATGCCAATTTAGTATATTATCACGTTTTTAATATTCATGCTTCGGTAGACGAACAAGCTATGCTTAAATTCTTAAAACCCAGATTTTCCGAAGTTACGTGTAACAGACTCCAATCGAGACGACCAGCTGAATATTCCTCCTTCAAAGTTGGCATTCTCCAACATAACGTCGATAAATTTGTTGATCCAAAATGTTGGTCTGTAGGTACAAAAATTAATAAATTTTTTTACCCTCGAAGACAACAACAACAAAATCCATAAAAACAAAAAACATTAATGACTATCCTCTATTTGAGATGAGCAATTGTTTGACAATATTTCACTTGAATGTTCAAGGAATATCTAACAAAATTGCCAATCTGCAACATTTTTTTAATTCTTTTAATTGTGATGTGTTCTGTGTCAGTGAACATTTTATTACAAAGAAAGACAATCTGCTGTCTATCAATCTCTGTCCATTCAATATTTTAAGTTATTATTGTAGACCCACAATGATGCATGGTGGTGTTTGTATTTATACGCGACCTAACCTTGAATGTAGATCTGTTGATGCGTCCAAATACACGGTAGAATGGCACGCTGAATTTGCAGCTGTTGAGGTTTCCTCATTAAAATTACTAATAATTTGTGTATATCGTTCAGGCCCCAATATAGAAATATTTTTTGAACAATTTGAAAATATGCTGCATGATTTTCATGATCAATACTCCAATATATGCATTTTGGGAGACTTTAACATTCATTTTGATGTCGAGTATGATGATTTAAAAAATTCTACTTGCATTCTGGATAGTTTTGGCTTAAGAGTGACAATAAATGAAAAAACAAGGGTAACTTTAACTACCGCGAGTTGCATTGACAACATCCTTACTAATATAAATAGTGAGAGTTTGTCGACGGCTGTAATTGAACCATTCATCTCAGACCATTATGGCCAAATATGTACAGTTAATTACAATGTTCCTTTGAAAACAAAAACATCGTTGAGAAGGTCAATATCTGCTTATAGAATTCAAAAGATAAATCAAGAATTAAATCACTTGGATTGGAAGAAATACTGTCTCGATGCAAATGACTTATCTAGTATGTTAACTACCAATTGCTCTAGACTTATCGAAACTCATCTTCCCCTTAAAAAAGTTACATCTAAGAAATCACCTATTAAGTGGTTTACCGATGATCTAAAAGTAATGCGTAATCAGCTTTCCGCAATGAAAATTATTCGCGACGTTAGACGTGACGCAGTTTCTAACAGTATATACAGTATTATGTGCAAACATTACAAAGCCGCTATAAAGGCTTCGAAAAAAACATCTTACAATAATTTTATAATTAATTCAAAGAATAAGAGTAAAGATATTTGGAGACTGGTTAACTATGAGAGAAACGCTGGTTTTAATAGTGATATAAAAGCCGACTTGTCAGCAAAACAGTTTAATGTCTTTTTTGCCTCTGTTGCTCGTGATATTATTGCTTCCTTGGAACTTGATCTCCAGGACCAGCAGAGCATTATGAATGACATCCCTGTTTGCAATGAAATGTTTTATTTAAGTCCAGTAACAGAAGATGAAGTTCTACTCACGATTTTTGCCTTGAAAAGATCATCATGTAATGACATCTACAATCTTAATAGTAACATTTTGAAGGATATAGGTATGTACTTAGTCACACCCTTGACTCATTTATTTAATATGTCATTGCAAACTGGGGTGTTTCCGGAATGCTTTAAATTGTCTCGTGTGGTACCAGTTCATAAGAAAGGCGATATCAATGATACTAACAACTATAGACCAATATCCATAGTACCCTTATTTGGAAAGCTCTTTGAAACTTTATTAAAGAAGAGATTGATTGACCATCTCGAACGTAATAGTTTAATAAACTGTAACCAATATGGATTCCAAAGTGGCAGATCGGCAATACAAGCTGTATGTATGGTAGTGGGTCACATAGTTGAGGGCCTTGAGACAAGTCATATAGTAGGACTTACTATGTGTGATCTAAGTAAGGCATTTGATTGTGTCGCCCATGATATGTTAGTTTCCAAATTGTCAAGATTTGGTATAGTAGGAACTCCGCTGAAACTATTTTCTTCGTATTTAACTAATAGAAAACAATGTGTTACATACCTTCAAGACATATCTTCAATTAAAAATATGGGGTGTGGCGTACCGCAAGGGTCCGTTCTGGGCCCTCTTTTGTTTTTAATTTATATAAATGATCTTGAACGGGCTATTATGCCGTTCAAGTGCGTTTTGTTTGCAGATGATACTACCTTAATTACTACTGGAAAGTCACTCGGAAATTTGGAATCTCATATGAATAACGTGGAATCACTGGCTAACAAATGGTTTACTAATAATACCTTAAAACTAAATCTTGAGAAAACACAAAGACTCACTATATCTAGCAACAGAAGAATCACTAACGGTAGTTCTGCTAACTTACTAGGTATTGTAATTGATGACCGACTAAATTGGGTGGATCATGTCAAAAAAGTCAAAGGGAAGCTTAGCTCCGGTCTATTTGTTTTACGTCGCCTAAGGGATTGTATTGATCAGAAATCTTTACTTATTGCTTATCACGCACTTCTCCACTCACATATTAGTTATGGTGCAGTAATATGGGGTAACTCTTCATCATCATTCAAAATATTCAAAATGCAAAAGCAGGCCGTTCGAATTATCGCAAGGGCTGGATTTCGCGACCACTGTAAACCACTGTTCAGGAAATTTCAAATAATGCCCTTGCCGTGTGTTTGGATGTATCAACAGCTCATCGAAATCCATAAAAATAGATCGATATTTCATACTAACTCCGATAACCATAACTACCCTAGTAGACATGGACAGAATATTTTAAAGCCAAAGATTAAATTAAAAGTATCTGAAGAAAACTCTCTTAATTTTGACATCTATAATTCGATTAATCCTGATATAAGAAGACTTAGCTTATTTTCTTTCAGACGTAAAATTAAAAGTTTCTTACATTATCATGCCTTCTATACTTTGACTGAATTTCTAAAAAATGTTAGGACTAACACAGAACTCAAAATAAACTAATGTATACAACTGCAGTCGTGTTCATTCTACAAAAGATTTTTATTGGGGAATGGGTCCATTAATGAGTGAAATTTGTTTAATTCAAGGAATTTTATTTGTTGATTGGCTGCGTCCCTGTGAGAAGTCTGTATATATGTGTATGTATATGTATATATATGTATATATGTATGTGTGTATATATGTATATATATTTCTCTATTTCTCTATTTATGTTTATACAATTTCTCTTTGTTTGTCTTTATGTATTACTGATTCAAGTTTCATACATTTAGTGCCTTACTGTTCATTTAATTTTTATTCCTGACATGCTACAATTACCCATGTAAAAAGTAGTGAATAAACGTTCTGTATCTGTATCTGTATCTGTATAAGTTTTAACAATGACATATTCAACGATTTTAACGGGTGATATCGGTCGTCTAACTAATTAACATTTTATCAACTGATTATCTATCAATAATTAAATACATAAAGTGTATGATGAAATAAATTTTGAAAAAAATATTTTAACCACAAATTGGACCGACTTTATTAGTTGTTGCACTAAAAAATACAAAATAATATTAATTCTGTTGGAGCTGGTACTTTTGAAGCTGGTGCCAACAGTCTTCAATCTAACTACAATTGCAAAATCGATGAACGTTCACAAATACCAAAGAATATAGTACTTAT
Source organism: Crioceris asparagi (assembly GCA_958507055.1). NCBI lineage: Eukaryota > Metazoa > Arthropoda > Insecta > Coleoptera > Chrysomelidae > Crioceris > Crioceris asparagi. Next base: position 20,931,646 of record OY293829.1, on the reverse strand, counting down.
CCTATCACTCATGTATATTCTTTACTTGTACTTGTTATTATTTAGAGATTTCAAAGCATCGCGGCGGAAATACACATATTTCAAACTTTACCACTGGTGTAACTCGAGAACCGTAGCTTCTTTTGGAGAATGTCCAATTGAAATGTTGCTACATATAATCTCTTCTTTAATTTGGCCATCTCATATTCCCAATTTTCAAAAAAATTGCCCTCTCCATATAGCGGAAATACACATATTTCCCAGCATATTTCAGTCTTTATCATTGCTGTAACTCGAAAACCATAGCTCTTTTGAAAAAATGTTCAAGTAAAACGTTTCTGGGTGTGGTCTCACCTTGGAGAAAAATTGCACCCTCCACCACCATCAGCGGCGGCTTTTAGAGGGAAAAAGATTTTGCATTTGAGTTTTTCAAAATATAGGACCATTTCTCAACTCTCTTCTTTCAAATGAATCAAAAATCATCAAAATCGGAGCACTTTTACTATGCAATACGCGCGAACAGCAATACATAAAAAAAATGTATACCTCCTTCAAAAATTAATTGCATGATATTGTATTGCTAGGGAATACAAGCTTAATTAAATATATCATACCTCAGCTAACCTAGAGAGAGATTACCTTTGAAAAGACCCAATTTCGTCCACATGATGAAATATGATTTCACTACTGGTTCAAGTCATTAGGTGCAGGAAGTGTATCCAATCTAAGGATGGAATAGCATTAGGGACCTCGAGAATGGTGAAAGTTAGTGACCGCAAACTTATCTCAATTTGTTTTCTGAACTTATGAAATACATTGATGGTTTTCACAAATTGAAGCTTGGCTTACCTAGAACCAGAGAAATTAATTGATGCTTTTTTATCACCCACAAGCTGTTGGCCGAACCACAGAAGATACACCGTACGTTTGTTTATTTTGCATACTAGAGGCGTTCCCATTCAGAAGATTTTTTGCTTAGTTTGAAAGAAGACTGCTGTGAAATGATGTTCTCCTCTCAAAAAACTGTCCAAATCAAAAATTTAATATAGTAAAATCAAAGAAGACCCATTTCAGGCATATCAGCTTAAAATTAATAATCATTCATAAACTTATTTTAATTTTCTAATACGCTGACTGTCTTAGCCCTCCGAATCATAATTTATTCAAGTTATTGGTCCCTGATTGGGTAACCCCAATCTGCATGAATTAACTTTTTTGTTAAATTAATGACAAATTGACAGACGCACATAGCTATATACGCACGAACAAAAAGACAGACACCAAAGTGCAAGGATTTTGCATGGCACCCTAAAAAACATGATCTAGAAACTAACTCATTTTCGTATCCAGCACAAAAACAGATTTTCAAGTTTCAGAGGTCCCTAACTACAAAAAACACATTTTCAGCCATTTTCTGTCTGTCTGTGCCAAGATTATCTCCATATGCCAGCCAATTATTTTTAATGCAATTTAACCCATCGTATCAACAAAGAAATTAAACATCTTAGATTAACAATCTAAGAAAGAATAACAATCTATACTTGTACATAACTTACCACCCATTAGAGCATAACTATCAGCAACATTGGAACGTAGATTAACTGCAGCACTAGCAAAATTGAATGCAGAAGTCGGTTGCGAAGTAGCTAAATGCGACAAACCCAAATTATACAGAGTGCGCCAGTTCAACGGATGCATCCACAGGGCTCTCTTCAAACAGCTGATGGCCTACAAGATAAATATTTCGTTGCTATATAAATATTTTTTACAAAAAATTGGACCGACGCTATCAGTTGATGCACTGAAAATTACAAAATAATATTAATTCTATTGGTTGGTTTGATGCTGTGCAGATGCAGTTAGAGTGAAAAGTTTTGGCACCAACTTCACAAGTACCAGCACCAACAGAATTAATATTATTTTGTACATTTCAGTGCACCAACTGATAACGCAAGTAAAAAAATATTTCACACTTTTATGTGTTACATTTTGCATGAATATCGTTGAACGTACATCATTATCCATGTATGCTTTGCTTTATTTATTCAGAAATCCAAGAACATCATCGCGGATATAAAATAAATTTTACCACTCTTTTAACTCCAAAAAAGTAACTCTATGGAAAAAATGTTCAATATAAATATTGCTACAAATAATCTGGTCATTAATTTTCCATGCACAGAGTTTCAATTTTCGAAAGAAATTGCTTCTTCCATATAGCGAAATTACACATATTTCAATTTAAACGTTTCCGGAAATTTTGTTGTCTTTAATTCTGCCATCTCAAATTTTAGATTTTTGAGAGGGAAGGAGATTCAATATTTGCGTTTTTATGAATATGGGACCATTCTTCATGTCTTCCCTTTAAAATGAATCAAAAGTAATTCATTCTCCATATAAGCTCAAATAATCTTCATTTGTACAATTAAGTCTACTCGGCATGATTATTACAAAAAATTTGCAAAGTATTAATATTAACTTTTTTACGCTTATTTGATTTTATTGACATTTGTTTTTATTTTATATAATGCAATCAATTAATCAATCAATTAAAAATTGACAATTATCTATAAAAAATAATAATTTTGGGAATAGACAACCTTATACACCCTTATTTTTGCTGCTTAATACAATAAAATAATAAAAAGCGGGGGTTTCCATTTGAAAGAAATGACTTTTGATGTTTTTTTGTATCTAGTTCTCAAGCTTCTTTTTTGATCACTCTCTATTTTTATCAAAATATCACAAAAATACTGATAAAGTAGATCTTCGTCTACAAGAAAATCAATCCATATTAAATATTAAATGCTTCCTCATAGGAAAGATTGATAATTAGTTGGTTTTGGACTGCAAACTTATTTTTTGACATAAATTTTGAAATATGTTGAAATATGTCAAAAACGGTTAGAATTAGGTATAGGACACCAAACATAAAATGTATTCAAAATTGTACAAGAAATTTAAAAATGTGGTTATATACAGAGTATTCCATTAGAAATAACAAAGTTGGCATCTACTTCCGGTATAACCGGTAATGCGCCCTGTATAGTTGCAATTTGACAATAAATGATCATTCCATTTTAATATAAACATTATCTTAATAGATAGTTTAATTTTCAAAATGGTATCACGAAAAAAAAATCATGACATCTCTACCAGCTGACTTAATACGTCACTGCCGGGCTAAACCTAAAGAGGTTCCCAAATATATAGGTAAAAATTTTATAAGATAACTAGATTTTGCTCGCTACTTCCTGCGCATGGGAACCTGCATTCAATTCCATGCGGTATTTTTTGTGTGTACAAACATACAGACAGCCAGACAGGTGTGGTGAAATGGAACCTATATTCTAAATTAGACCTCTAGCAACACATCGGTGAAAACTGCATTCAATTCCATGCAGTAGTTTTTGCGTGATGCGCGTGCAAACATACAGACAGACAAAAATTCTATATAATGTTGTTTTGACTTCTTTTGCTCTAATAAAGACCCCTCCCATATTATTTATTCTTAAATGTATTTGATATACATCGGCCTATTACCCTTTTATTATATATGTATAGAAGAAATTCAAAATTATATACCTACATACTTCTGTTATCATCTATTGCATACTAAATAGCAATTAATCGCATGTCCTATTTATTTGAATTTGTATTTCCTGCAATTTTTCTTAATTTCTGAGAGATGATAAATGCAAAAACCTAATAGTGTTCGCCGAACTTTAACATTTAAATGTTAAAGTAACCAAACGAAATAGTTGGAAACTATTTTTCGGTTTCTGGGATAGCCACTAGGAGGTTTATCACTACCATGAATTAAAAATGGAGGAGTTTTTCGAAATTTCACTCAATTGAGATGACGATAAATTCATGTTTTTCGTTGCCAAGTAAAATTGAATATTTTTTGAAAAAACAAATTTACCTACCTGTTAAACAATGGTGAAGGAAGCTCATATGTTTTTGTATATAAATATCTGTAACTTCAAATTGGCTGGACCCATTTTATTTATTTGAATTAACGTGTCTCGGCAACTAGGCCATTGACACATGGTACAATGTATTTTTTTATTTAAGTATGTATTACAGATGAAGATAAGCTGTTGTACTATTGATTACAAATTGTGAAGATTACCATAAAAAATTTAAACATCTTGAATTGTCATAAATGTTAGGTCGTAACTTTTAATAAAAATGTCATCATTCATGCTTACATGCATATTAACTATCCAGGATATTCATGTTAAAGATTCCCACTTCTCATTTCTAAAATTGTGATTTAAAAAACTCACTAGAATAAGGAAAAATATCGAGGGACACAACTTTTTAACCAAAGTTTTCTTACCCCTGACACTAGGAGCTAACCGCTTGAAAATCTTTTCGTTTTTTGGAAAGTTTCCATTAAGATTTTCAAGACGGTAGATTCTGGGGGTATTGTGTAAGGAAAGGTGAAGCAAATTTTGGTACGATATTCTTTTTTCCTTTTTTAAATCATTTTAAAATCCGAGGTGGAAACCTTCAAAATGAAGAGTCTACTATGCGCCTTAAGCATGAATGATAGCATTTTTATTAAAAGTTGTGATGACGACTTAAATTTTGAGTAAAACACACTGACTTCCATTTTTATTTTCAAAAACTAATAACTTATATCAAAGATCGTTACATTTTTCAAACAAATCCCAAAATGTAGCATTTTTTATTTTAAAAAATCCATTGAAATTTTTCATTAATTTTCAATCTCCAATATTTTGGGTTAAGTGCAAGATATCGAGGCCCGGTTTTCACTAGCTTGTTTGGGCATCATTTTTCTATTTTTATGGCAAAGAACTAAAATCAATAGATGAATTTTTTTGAGACGTTGTGGTATTTTTGTCTTTTTATCGAAAAATTTCCTCTAGTGGCAACATACCAAATTACTATCAAAACGAGAAACAAATATCATAGTAAGAATAAGTGAATGTTTAACAATTTTAATGACAAAAACTGTACAAAAAAAATTGAAAAATTCACAGAAAGAAGGTCGACATTATTTTTATGAATATTATTTATACACTTTTGTGCCAAAAATCTCTCTACCTATAACTCTATCTTGTACACGTGGTCTTAGTTTTTGTGGAAAAATATTTATTCAATCCTGCGAGACAAAAATTTTCATTTTCGGAAAAAATACCAACTCCAACTCTGTTGGAGGTGTTTTTGGGTAGACGAAGATACTGGATTTCTCGAATGTTTTTATCTTCGTCCGAATCATCAGAATCGGGCACGTTCATTATGCAGAACTTGGGGATCGAAAACAAAACGAATTGTATTTCTCCTCCGTTTTGGAGGTCGATCAAACATGAGAAACTATTGAGGCTCTAATAACACTTGTGAAAAAACCCATCTTGAGAAATTTCATTTTCTACCCGTCTACATAGGTCATAATAATAGATACAGAAAGTTCAAGCCACTACTTGGAATCGAAAGATTGCCTTATATTTTTCCAGACACTTCGAAATACATACGTACGATAACATGATATGGCATCTCAAACCTTCATGAATAATGCACTTTGATCTTGATCTCCGTAACTATAGGTATAAACATATATATAGATATCTACAGCATTATAAGATTGATAGAGAAAAATATATTGAATATCTGAAATATACACATTGTCAAGGAATTTTCCAAGTGAAATGGCTCTGATGAATTAGAAATCCAGTTTAAAAATAACCAGAACAGTTGTTTTATTGAATCCTGGCAGACACATTCTCAATTTAATTGACAGTATTAGTTTTTATAATTCTGTACCGTTAGACAGGGAATAATAAAAGTGACATAGAGATACTTTTAATAGAAATAAATATGTTTTACAAAAAATTGGACCGACGTTATTAGTTGTTGCACGGAAAAATACAAAATAATATTGATTCTATTGGTGCTGTTACTTTTGAAGTTGTGCAGTTGCAGTTAGATTGATAACTTCTGGCACCAATTTCACAAGTACCAGCACCAATAGAATTAATGTTATTTTGTATTTTTCAGTGCACCAACTAATAACATCCAACCAACCAATGAAGATAGTAAATAATTATCCTCTTATCCACGTATATCCTTTACTTGTAATTATTGAGATCTCAAAACATCGCTGCGGAAATACACAAGTATTTTATGTTACCATTTTACCACCGCTGTAAATCGAAAACCGTAACTCTAAGGAAATAATGTTCATTATAAATGTTGCTGCAAATAATTACTTCTTTCATGTAGTACCCACAGATTTTCAATTTTCGAAAGAAATCATCCCCTCTACATAGCAAAAATACACATATTTGAGAATTTAATATGCCGTAGCTCTTTTGCAAAAATATTGAATTTAAACGTTTCCGGATATTGTCCTATCTTTAATTATACCACCTCAGATTTTCAATTTTCTAGAAAATTTGCCCCCATCACCCCCTTTCGGATTTGCGTTTTTATGAATATGGGACCATTTCTCAAGCCTCCTCTTTCAAATGAATCAAAAATCATCCAAATCGGAGTAAGTTTACTATATAAAACTCGCGAACAAACAAATCATAAAAAATTCAGTCGAATTGTCTGCCTCCTCCGTTCGGTGTTCGTCGGTCTAAAAAGCATAATATTCTTCATATTATGTTTCAGTTGTTAAAATACGCATAGTTATGCGTAGTTATCTTGAAGTAGTTGAAAAATCGCAAGTTTAATTTTTTAAATGGTGTAGGTACTCTATATATTTTTTCGTATTAATTAAAATACAGAATGAGTTGATAAAAGAAGATATGAACGAGACTCTTCAGACTACTTTTGGAGGAAAACCAATTTGGTGGTAATTTATTCGGTGATGTAAACTTCGAAGCTTTACTATGCAAATCAAGATATAATTGATTATTGGTTGTATCGCTTCAATAATTAATTTGAAAAGGGTTAATACCTTCTTTTCAAGAGTCAGATTAGATTGAAATACGTATCCAATAAATAAAGCAAACGTCATTAAATTAGAAACCACTTTCACAATGTTTTTTTGAAATATTTGTTATTCGAATAGTTAACGAAACGAGTTTTCTGCCAATAGTTTTGAATGATCAAGGAATTACGATAGGGTTGTGATTAACTACAATTTTCGTTCTCTAATTTACTAATTATTAATTCATTTAATATACTTATTGTCTTAGTGAGAGTCAAATCATTTTTTTATATTGTAACGAGAATTTATATTAAAACTGGGTTCGATTTATTTTCACTTATGTATTTATACCAATAACTACACGACTATATACACATTCATATTCACACTTATTTCTCGGACTATATACTTCTTACTACTTTCTATGATCTATGACCGACTATCTATCACTAACTGTCACTGACATTGCCATCAGCATTATATATCGAACCTAAAAACCTCTAGATGATTCCAGTGCTGTTATCGTTGTTTCTGGATGTTATTTCTCAATATATGGCTTCGAGAATAGACCAGGACTTATTCTCGTTGCCTCTGCGTGTTGGATACTAGATTTGTAGGAGTAATCTAACTATGTTATGGGGAAGTGCTCTAGTGGCGGACACCTGAAGTCTTCATACAATTAATCATCAAGAAATGTACCTTTATTTATTAAATACTTCAACGAAGTTTAAAATCAAAATAAATTATCAGAAATTCATCTGCATCAACATTAATTAAAACTGGAATTGAGAAACTGAATTTTTGCAGGTGGAACCTAGTACCGGACGGAATTAACTTCAAGCCCCCATTTTCAAAACATGGCGCATCTATCGCATATATAGGCTTCGGGACATTCGGGGATATCCGCACAAGCTTCTTGAGCCCACCCATGCCAGCTGCTAAAACCTCCACCCCGTCTAGGTTTTTCTGATCACTACTGGTCTCCAGCGACACTTAGGCCAGATGGCCTTATAAACTTCCCACCTTCCCGTGTGCCTGGCTCTGTTGAATTCTTTCCTTGTTTGTCCCCTAATTTTCACTTGTTCTGTATTCCACCACGGTACATTCATATTGGAGCATATTGTGATAAGCGGATAATTATTATTAAACGCAGGGATGACGATGTCACTTAATTGTTACACATCCACCTCCAGCTCACAGTTTGAACTTATCCTTGATAGCAATCCCAGCAGTTTTATCCTTCCCAGATCCTTTCCCTGGGATTCCGATAAGTTGGTTCAGCTTTGCTGTTTATCTTAAATCTTATGCCAGTTTCGAATCAAATGGCTCACAGATGCTGTAGCCAATGTCACATCAAGTACCTCCATGTTCTTGTTACAAAGGTTACAAACTGTAGTAGGTGGTCAACTTTGCTGTTGGTGTGATGCGCATTCGCATCACTTCCGATGATCAGCTGTAGTCCTTTATTCCTGCAGTCTCTCACTACTTCCTTCTCACCTTTGGTAGAGTTCAGGATCGTCTGAGGGGAAGTAGGCTGATCCGAATACTAGTTCCTTTCCCCCGCCTCCCACATTGATCTTAATTTTTACTGCCGTTAAATCTCTGTAGCAGAAATTTGTTAACGACACTATTTTAATATTTTTTATTGATAATGGGTTTCTGTGCAGATCTGATATATATCAGCTCTCTGCATGGTGCCCCCAGTCCTTTTATTGTTCCAAGTCTCACTCATGGTTCTTGTATTAGGGCCAAATCGATTCCCCCCATAGCAGCTGCAAGTCCTGTCTGGCTTGCAGTGTTATAGGTTTATCTGTGTGACTCTAATGCTTTGGATTTTTGCCCAGAACGCTGAAGGTTACCTTACGAAAAGAGAATCTCGGAACTAGTTCTGCCTTAGAGTCCTGAATGTGGTATCATCGATGGAGAAAGCCAGGATTTGTCCTCCTTGTTTCGATTCATAAGAATCCAGTCCTGCGTCCGCAGTCCCACCTGAGTTCCGATGGATCCTTTTTTTGTTATCTAGGGACGAAAACTAGCACCTTGTAACGTTCCCCCCTCTGCCAGAGTTGCCCTAGTGCCCCAATCGTTCCCTGAGTCATTCCACCGTTCTTTCGTCTGCACAGTTCATCGATAGGACTCCGCGCTGAGGGACGTTTTATGAAATATTGGGGGCGTGTCCCCGCTGCACATGGGTTCTGCGAGTAGCGCCTCTCCTATTCTGTTTTGAACCAGTTCTGACTATTACTGGTTCATTTATACCATAACCGACATCCAGAAACCTTTCGCAACCTCGCCTAAGTACTGCTCCGCACATCTGCGCCCCCAGCCTTTTTTGGCGTCCTGGCCATTGGAGGAGTCTTTGATTCCTCTAGGGGTCTTTTTTGTTGTCCCCTTCGGCAGTCCTTGCCTCCTTGCTAATCTATTATTTTTTTTAAGGTTTGGTTTTTCAGCCATCAATGTGGCGGCTTTAATTTTCCTCTCTTTTGCAAGCTTCCTTCTTTGGGCTCAAGAGAGTTTTTTTCGGGGTCGGATATTCATCCCTGTAAGATCTTCAGCGCACTTGTTAACTGACGATTCTTCGACAGACCTTGGGCTGACGTCGAAGAGTTACCGTCAGATGTAGACTCTTTTTCAATATTTTGGTTGATGGTGTCCGTTTCTTCCACCCTCGGATTGATGTTGATAGGGTCCGATTCCGATGGGACCGGCTCTCCCCCTTTAGTAGTTTTTTTGTTGTTTTTGTTGTTGGGGCTCATATTAGTCTCACAAGAATATTACGTGACGAAGACTGTTCCGCCAAAAGCGTTAATAAACATCTCATAGTGTGGCCTAGCGCATCACTGACACACCGCGTCCAGCGGATAGAATGAATAATAATGACTAACTTTCCGAAGTTTTCTTAAAGTTGAACTGTCGTAATATTCAATTATTTTTCCTAGAGTAGGCAACCCAATCGAAAATAGGTACTCCCACTGTGATATTCCAATGATTTTTAGATTAATAGCAGAATGTATGAAAGCCTTATGAATATGATACATGTTCAACCTTCAGTGAGTAGATAATATCTACTACCACTGACCTGGGAAAATAGCAAATTGTGACCCTACTGAAATATGACTTCGCTTCCGAATCATGTACCTACGCAATGAATACGACGATAGAGAAGCGTCAGGTCTATGTAATGTGTAGTTTTTTTTACAACCATTCACAGTGTGTGAAACAAATGTTCCATGATTTTAATGCTACCATTTATTTTTACAACTTTTATTTAAAATGCAGTGTATGTACGCATGTGTAAGTATTTATGTATGTTTAGGTCAAATCTTGCAAATTCATTTTAAAACAGTTATCCACATCCGATTGACCTGAAATCTAGTTTAGTTTAGCTGGAACGAAAAGGCATTCTAAGTGACATCATTCTAAATCCACAAGAAGTAGAATAGGCTATCAATTTTGTTGGTATAGTCCAGAAAAATCATACTATATCATGAGGACCAAGTTGATCAATTTTAAATGTGTCTAATAATATATACTAATTAATCACATTTTGTCGACCACGTTTATATCGATTTCGGAGAAAATTATTGGCACAACATTTTTGCTTTATTCAAAAACATAAAGAGAATAAACGATATTTTCTTGACAGGTCAGTTTAGGGCCATAGTTTGTAGGACAAACTATACGTTATTTATATGTAGAATCAAACCCTGAGATATTCTTATATTATTAACGAACATAAAAATACCCACCCATATCGTCTACCTTGGAATTTTGCCTTTTCGAGATCGGAAACATTTTTATCACGTCAGTAAACAGAGTTGAGCTAAATTTGTCACCTTCCAAGAGCTCCATGCACCATTTCTAGTTGAAATAAGAATCAAAATAAAGAACTAATAATGCTAATAATATTATTACAGTTTTGCTTCTACGCATTGAAATGAAGAGTAGGTATTTTAAGTTTGACGAAACAGAATTAATGTACCATTAAAAGAGCCAATATCAACATTACTTTACTGTGGGAATATTATGTTTCTGTTAATGGATACATGAGCTCGCGTTAAAAGCAAAATGTTCCGACATACACATAAATATCAAAATCAAGACAACAGCGGTCACGCATGTTTATAAATTTACTGACAGCCCTTAATGTGTATGCTCCGAAAACAAAGGTACAGTCCATCACAATTAACAAATGAGTTTATTTTCGGATGTGTTACAGGAATAGCCAGACTAGCTGAAAAGTCTTGAAATTGATAAATACTAGATAATTTAATTAATTTATTCTGATATATGTACAAGGTATTCCGTAATTAATGGATAACTTAGAAATGGCTAGAACCTACGACCGTTCTAAGAAGAATACGAAAAAAATATTCCAAGGAGCAGCCGAGATATGATTGTTTACCTTATTTTACTATTGAACATTACTGGTAATAGCAATTTACTAATTGCATTAAAAACATCAATCATTTATAATTTATACCATATTTCGACATCTGCTTATTTAATTACAAAAATTGGTCACTTTGGTTTCCATACATTTTTCAACCACAGAGTAATTAAAATTAAATTATAAATTGAAATATTATTTCAAATATTCAATGAAATATGCAGTAGCTAGACGTATTATTTTACTGCTTATATATCAGTAGGTATAGTTAACGTGACATAGGTATAATACGCAGAAAAAACAGCGAAATTTAATTGGTATACGAGAATTCAAGCTAATGTACCTAACAGAAAAATATATCTCGAGTATTACTTGGAATATATTGTTTTGTATTTTCCCTTGAACGTTTATAGTTACTGTTTCGTGCCATTTCAAGGTTATCTACATTAATACCGGGACACCCCATATATATAAGTTACCGTTATTTGTGGTCCTCGGAGATAACATAATAATTCACTCTTAATTCATCTTACCCATGGACAAATTTAAACACGGCAATACGGGCTTATTTTAATTCAGGAATTCTTAACAGTCCAGGTTTTGAGGCAAAGACTACCTAAAAACCCGTAAATTCTCATGATAGGCGAAGATACTGGTGCTACATTCACAGATTAGATACAGCTTCGAAATAAAAGTTTCTGAAACTAAGTTTTTATATTGAGCTTTAGACAGAAATGTTCGGAAAAGTCAACCTGTAGGAAACAGATGTACGCCATTTATCAAGGATTTAACTAGACAATTATTGTAGATTATCTAATGCAATGCTTATATATATATATATATTGGTTAGAATAATTCAGGTTATACGGCCTAAAAGAGCTTTCAATGAAAGATCTTCATGTAAAATCGTATATTTCGGCTTAGTTTAAATTTCAGCCTTCATCAGCGAAACTAAAAAATATTACAGAACCACAATGTATATGATATTTCTATCAATAAATATTAACTACTTACAACATGGATCTATTTATATATAGTAAAGTTCAAAATGCCCATATTCACAGGAAAATAATATTATTTATAAAATCTAATATTATACAAATGCATTCTCAAACATTCATATTTTTGATACTTTCAATTTGACTTATAAAACAAAATAATTAGACATTTCTAAATTTTAATTTTATATTGTTATAGAAACCAAAATTGTCAAGTAATTTAAGGAATTTGAAATTTTTTGTTCTTGAGATCTATTATAATAAAATTATTATTTTCTATTTGTATAGAAAAATATGTATTATGTTATCAAAATAATTTTGACTCTGAATAAGGAAAGAAACATATACAAGAAAAACCAAAAACATAGAGTAATATCTATTTCAATTTCTTTTGTCTTTCTCTATCAGATAGCAGTAAATGTTACTAAGACCATTGATATCTGTTTTATTGTTCATCGTAGGTTTCTGTTGAATGTGACACATTTCTAGGAAACCTCGTTTTTCTGTATTTTTTTCTGTTTCAAGAACTTTTACATTTTCAAAATCAATGTTATGTTTGGTATTTTTAACGTGGGAAGCTAATGCACATCTGTTTGGTCTTAATCTTATATCACTACGATGTTGAATCAATCTATTTTTTAAAAGTTGTGAAGTTTGACCAATGTAAAATTTTTCACATTGAAGACATTTCAATGAATATACAACATCGGATTTATTTAAGGTATCTATCGAGTCTTTTCCAGTATAAAACATATTTTTATTGGTGACTAAGTTGTATTGAGCAATTTTTAAATTCATGTTTTCTGCATTTATGAAGATTCTATTGAGTTTGTTTGTTAGATGTTCAATATACGGAAGAACTACATATTTTGGGAGTAATCTATTAGTTTGTGGATTTTCATGGACTTCATTGTTTTCTGATGTTGGTGGGCCATTGTTAGTAGGACATCTAACAAACAAACTCAATAGAATCTTCATAAATGCTGAAAACATGAATTTAAAAATTGCTCAATACAACTTAGTCACCAATAAAAATATGTTTTATACTGGAAAAGACTCGATAGATACCTTAAATAAATCCGATGTTGTATATTCATAGAAATGTCTTCAATGTGAAAAATTTTCCATTGGTCAAACTTCACAACTTTTAAAAAATAGATTGATTCAACATCGTAGTGATATAAGATTAAGACCAAACAGATGTGCATTAGCTTCCCACGTTAAAAATACCAAACATAACATTGATTTTGAAAATGCAAAAGTTCTTGAAACAGAAAAAAATACAGAAAACGAGGTTTCCTAGAAATGTGTCACGTTCAACAGAAACCTACGATGAACAATAAAACAGATATCAATGGTAACATTTACTGCTATCTGATAGAGAAAGACAAAAAAATTGAAAAAGATATTGCTCTATGTTTTTGGTTTTTCTTGTATATGTTTCATCCCTTATTCAGAGACAAAATTATTTTGATAACATAATACATATTTTTCTATACAAATAGAAAATAATAATTTTATTATAATAGATCTCAAGAACAAAAATTTTCAAATTCCTTAAATTACTTGACAATTTTGGTTTCTATAACAATATAAAATTAAAATTTAGAAATGTCTAATTATTTTGTTTTATAAGTCAAATTGAAAGTATCAAAAATATGAATGTTTGAGATTGCATTTGTATAATATTAGATTTTATAAATAATATTATTTTCCTGTGAATATGGACATTTGAACTTTACTATATATAAATAGATCCATGTTGTAAGTAATTAATATTTATTGATAGATATATCATATACATTGTGGTTTTGTAATATTTTTTAGTTTCGCTGATGAAGGCTGAAATTTAAACTAAGCCGAAATATACGATTTTACACGAAGATCTTTCATTGAATGCCCTTTTAGGCCGTATAACCTGAATTATTCTAACCAACATAGTTACTGTCGGCTGTGACTACCCTTTCAAATATATATATATATATATATATATATATATATATATATATATATATATATATATATATATATGCAAATTTTATCTCGGAATCTGGTCTACCGATTTCTATAAAAATTCGTATGTATGGGTTCTAGAATATATTGAATCGATTGGTTGTAGTCACATTCACAAGAAAAATCGTTTTTAGCAATTAATATTCTCTTTCTATTCTATTCTATTATATCTCAGATAGCGATAATAATGTCATAGGGAGAAATAGTCGTATGGTAAAGCTTCCGAGTAATAAATAGAGTTCCTGGGATCGAATCCCGATCAACTCTGAGTTTTTTTTTAACAAAACCACTTTTTTGTTAAATAAAAGATGTTCATATGAATTTCTAATAAGTTAATTGGAAATTTTCAATGAAAATTTGTACATACTTAATATATTGCGACCCTTAAGGTACATATTAGCTAATGCAAAGAAGGGTTAGCAGATTTTGGTAAAAATTAGCGAAAAGGGGTTTTCGGAGTAGAGAAATCGATTGACAATTCTTTTATAATTAATCGGTGTGACCCTCGAGGTCCACACGAGCTATTTCAAGAATGGCTCCGCAGATAAAAGTTTCAGTACCTATGTATAGTGTTTGGGGGTTGATACAGCTGAGTTTTGGTATATTGATCATTCATATTACACATTCATATTTATTTCGAAATCTGTAACTTACCAATATGTGAACAATAAAAGCAGCATTTACCGATCGCAATACATTTTAACCAGAGATATGCACATTTTTTAATAAGTTTATATATCCTTATTAACTCTTATAGCCCTAATCCAAATTCGGTGTTACCCAACACCCGAGCAAAGCTCGGTCGCCCAGATTTTTTATATTATTTCGGTTGAGCCTCGAGCAAGAACTCAGGAAGGATACAAAAAACGATTATCACCTTATCACAAAAGTGTCGTCTAATAAATTCACCTGGCCACTGTAGTGACCAAAATGTATGTTTCTCATATCTTACTTAAACATCATGGCGATAACTCAATGAAAAAATTTATATTAAAGTAAGAAGAATGCAATAAAAACAAATATATGAATATGTTATAAAATTTAAGTTATTCAATCCTATCAAGAAGGTTCCTCCACAGGAATAGATAGGTAACTGGGAAGTAATTGCGAGATCTACTTTTTTTAAATTTGTAGTCGTTACAAACTAGTACCTAGTTATATGTTATATAGTAGCTAAAATAAACTAGTTGAAAAACCATAAATAACAAAATATGAACTCATGAACAGCAAAATGAAAAATAAGGCTAAATAAGCGATCGTCACGTACAAATGGAAATTACAAGCTATTAAAACTTCAACTCAATTTTTGGATATATTTTCAACATACATAGGTACGGTAGCGGTTAGGTATATGCTGCACTTGAACTTCCGAGTAACGCAATGTCAACAGATAATTTCTTTTTAAAAAATAAGTGATACGGTTCCTTTTTTGATCAACTTGCAAAAAAAGAAGGAGGTATATAATTTGGTTGTACGTTTGCTTTCTTATATTTTATATTTCTTTTATTGGCTGTTCTCCCGTTTTCCATAGTAAACGTGAGCCGATTTTATAAGAACTCTAATCCGAAAAAACATTTTTTTCAAAATAGTTACGGTTTTCGAGTTACAGCAATGCTAAAGACTGAAATATGTGTATTTCCCATATGTGGATGGGGCAATTTTTTCCAAAATTGAAAATATGAGACGGCCAAATTAAAGAAGAGATTATATGTAGCAACATTTAAATTGGCCATTTTTCAGAAGAAGCTACGATTTTCTATTTTCTAATAATATACATGTTTAATGATATAAGTACAGGGTGTCCCATTTTGGGTACTTTTGCGGGGTATCTCCGTTATTTTAAAAGATAGAGGGTTGCGGTTTTCGCGACACTATGCTGCTTTTTCGTAAAACTAAAGATGCCGTTAACATAAATTTTATGTCCCTTTTAGTTTTCAAGATACATGGCATTTTTGAAAATGTTGCATTTTGGGACCCCCCCCGTATCTCCGTTATCCTTTAACTTATCGAAAAGGTAAAATAACATTTTTATATATTTTAACGGGAATTTATATTAAAACTGGGTTCGATTTATTTTCACTAATTTATTGACACCAATAACTACTTGTCTATAAACACATTTATATTTACACTATATTTCTTGGACTATAACTACTTTCTGTCTGTGTTCTATCACTAACTCACTGACCGTGCTCTATGAGAAACCTAACCTCCCATCTCGAAGCTTCTCGTCTAGAATAGACCAAATCAGTAGATTCTCCATGTTTCTGGATTCCCAGGATGTTATTACCAATATTCTCCTTCAAGAGCAATCGAGACGCCTCCAGGGCTCCAGATATTTGTGTGATAGTGTGTGTGTGTGTGAGTGTCTTTTATTATTTGGGTGAGTTCTCACGTTACAATATTTTTTTCCGTAGAATGCAGTGGTGTAATTTTTTTATATATATTTACTATTTTTGAGTTATTAAGCAAACATATGTTTTTTTTAATGGAATACCCTGTCTATTTATACACTATGAAATTTGTCTTTTTTACCTTTTTAAAAATATATAATAGTATTCATTTTTTCTCAGAAACACGCAAATAAATGATAATTTTCGAAAATTAAATGCATAATTTAATAGCAGGCCATGGATAACAATAATAAACAAGTGAAAGTTACACAATACTAACAGAGATCTTTTTATAAAAAAAATACCTCTAGATTTTTTTTATAACAGTAAGTTCGTGCTGTTCAAATTGAGGACCATTTTCTCTCATGCTAAATTGGCACATCTTTGAAATTCTTTGAATAGCATTTAAAATAACCATTGCTCTCATTCGTAGACAACAGGACCGTTGGTACCTATCCATCTTTGCGGAAAGTTATGATCAAGAAATGTTCTGAAGAGCCTAGAGTTATGACTTGGGGCACCATCTTGCTGTAGGTATACAGCATTATATTGGGCTAATGGAATATTTTCGAGCAGTTCTAGAATAACTTCCTGAAGGATATCTAGGTATCTAAGTGCTGTAAGACTTCCTCCAAAAATCCTATAAACTATATGTCTGCCTAAAATAAAACATGACGCGCCAACTCCAAAGCGACCTTGTTGTGCACTTTCCAACATTAAATGTTGACATTCACTATGCCAGTTCCTGGTATTGTGACGATTGAAAATGCCCGCACTTGAAAAAAAGCATTGGCCAGATAACAAGTCTGCCAAATAAATAATTAGCATCGATTTGTTGCAAATACCACTGGCAAAACAGTGCCCGGTGCTCAGCATCGCCAGGATGCAAATGTTGCACTATATTAAATTTGTATGTATGATATTTATATTTTTTCAAGATCCTCTGAACGTCAGTTTTTGGCACAGCTATTTCCTTCTCAATTTCTCTACATGAGGACGAAGGTGTTGCTTCTATATATGCCAAAGTATCCATCTCTTTTCTTTCCCTGTTCTCTTTGTTGTACGTTGTAAAGCATGGGTGAACAAATGAAAATATCTCAAAAAATGGTTGCCTTCTTTCTGGATATCTAACAAGAAAAAAATTAAAATGATAATATAGATTTCATAGCCATAATAGCTTACTTACCTTTGGAAATATATCATATTTTTCATAATTTTCATACGCTGCCATTATTGGGAGAAATTGATGAGTGTCAATTAAATAAAAATACCACAAGAACGAAAATAAACTGCTTTTTAAACCAAAAGTCGATCCACAAATAGATGAGACAAATATTTGACATTTATTTTTGTTGATTGTCATAAACAATATCCATGGCCTGCTATTAAATTATGCATTTAATTTTCGAAAATTGTCAAAATGGGACACCCTGTACTTATCATCTTTGGTATTAGTGAACGTTCAACGATTTTCATGACTAATGTTATACTCTAAAAGTGTAAAATAAATATTTTTTCTGGTACTTTTGAAGTTGGTGCCTAATGTCTATCTACCTACAATTCCACAACCTCAAAAGTACCAGCACCAATAAAATTAAATTTATTTTGTATTTTTCAGTGCACCAACTAAAACAGTCGGACCAATTTTTGGTAAAAAATATATGTTGTAGTAACAAGTGATCTGATCTTATTATTAATTGATATTAAATGATCAGGAAACGTAGAAAAATTGTGTTATTGCTACCACATTGTGACTTGAAAACCCGTCATCTTGAAACAAACTTTCCACAAAATTAAGAGGAAGCTGTACTATTAGAATTATTTACTATTGGGAGGAGCTGTAGATGATTGACAGTGCTAAGTTCACCATAGATAAAAAATAAACCTATGATAAAGGCTCCTCATACTCATGTACAAACATTAAGTTTTCGTAAGTATTGAATAAGCAGACGAATATTCAGATACTCTTGTTTCCGAAACCAATATCAAATAGCAGATGGAATATTCATTTTAATTTTTTTGCATCATAGGACAAAACTTCATTCGTCATCGAAAATTTCTTAGGATTATGTTTTCATTTTATATCATTACCCATTTCTTTTCAAAATACAGTTCTTTCGTCAACAATTTATATGGTTCACTGACTTCAACAGCTGCACAGAAATTTATTTCTTTAATGTTAACGTTCTTCAATAATTGCCCTCACAGACTTAAGGATGGCTCATTCAAAGAGGTGTTTCTAATCTTTGGCTTATCATTATTTTCACACTGACGGCACTTCAATTCTCAAACTCTACTATCATCCTCAAAATGGTGAATTGTATTATATTCAGATATTATCGGTTGCAACAATAAATATTTATCGATCCCAAAAATACCACGTCAATGTTTTTTTTTCTTCATTAATGTAATATTATAATTCGCTAGAAATGATTCTTGTTTTTAAATGCTTATGAACTCACCTTCGAAATTTTGCTCGAGGCACAACGATAGGAGTGGGAAATAATCTAAAATTGTCTAGTTAGATACCTGATTATCTATTCCGTGAATACTTTACTGTCGAATAGTCCCAATACGTCTCTGTATAGCTACTAACAAAGTAGTTGGGAAGAAAGATTTTTTATGATGTTTTGCAACTTGCAGAACTTCTCTAACTTAATGTGGAATATTAGACATGCGCTCCTTTTTGCTAGATGGAAAATCAAATTTCTGGTAGAAAATAGATCTCCATGTGAAATTCCAGTACAATCGGTTAACTATTTCCCGCCTTACCAAATAACACATACACACACAAATACAGATAACCATTTCATTTTTAATTACAGACTTTATAGGTTTGAATATTATTCACTGGCTTTATCTATTTCTATCATAATCAAAAAAGATAGATATATAATATATATCTCCTCTGTCATAACTAAGCAACTGAAACATATAGAGATAAAATAAAAGAAAACCCTTGTAATTCTCATTCCACCTGCCTGCAATTTATAACTTTTATTTGGCGTGCGAGTAAAGGATGAAAGGAACCATCACTTTATATAGCTTCCATCTGAGAATCTAGCCACATTTTTTTATGGACTTAGTATATATGTAATCCATTTGTTTTGGATCAAGAGTTTTACGCACCAGGAAAACGTAATATATTTCAGTTTTTTGGGTTGATCCAGAACATTTATAATTATGGTAGATATATTTCCATCAATATTATGAACTAAAGGAGAGACAATTTCCGTCTGATATTTCAGTGTTGGATTTAGTGAAACAAATTATCTATCTATAATATAAAAATGAATCGCTGAATGTGTTGCTAAGCGCAAATCTCGAGAGCAGCTGACCCGATTTTGCTAATTATTTTTTTGTTGAGTTCATTATTATCAAAAGAAAAAATTAAGAAAGTTAAGCGGAACCTAAGAAAGAACATTCATGAAAACTTAAAGACAATATTAATTTTACATACAGTACATACAGTTGTTTGACAACTGTCAGTTGTTTGAAATAACTGTTAGGTTAACATAGATGGATTTGTTGATAAATAATAGTTTCATTTCAATTTATTATATGGTGAGTTTTTGAGAAATGTTTATTTATCTCGGCAAGTTAAAATCAATCACACCTAATATTGCATTAAACCGCATGCCATCTGATTACCACAATTGTCGGCAAAGCCGATACAGTTGTTTGACATAACTGTCAGCGATTGACAGAACGCGCGCTGCTAATATCCTTTAACACAGATGGATCGGTTGATAAATAATAGTTTAATTTCAATTAAACAGTGAGTTTTTGAGAAGTGTTTATTCATCTCGGTAAGTTAAGAGCAATCAAGCTTAATATTGAAAGTTCAATTATTCAATATAGAGATTTTGGTAGGTTTTACCTAGGTTTTAGGTTTAGGACTCTGAGGTAGAAAGGTTCCGTTTTATACTCAAGACTTTTTATGACTTCCGTTCCACAATCTGAAAAAGTGTTTCCCAGGAAGTGCCGGATAAAACGGCTATTTTAAAATAAAATTTCAAAAACTATAAGAAATTTTGAATTTTCTAATCTTGTTTCCGATTTTAGCGATGGTTATGCCGTTATGTAGCAAAGGTAGAAGTAAATTGAACTGGATATTTTTTACTACTTAGAAGGTGGATAATTAGACAGTGCCCACTCACAACTAAATATCTGCTCCCATAAGTATTTCAGTCATTTCGAAGAAATTAAATTTTTGAAATTATGAAAAAAATCTTCAACATTTTTTTTCCAATAATGGAATAAGAAGGCAAAATGAGTGCTGGGAAATGGTTCCATGTCAAAAGAATAAAATCCATCATATCTTTTCTCCAAAAAAATACCGCCAAAGGGGGTGATGAAGCATTTTTTTAAATAGAAAATCTGAAAAGGAAAAATTAAAGACTTTTCAAAAAAATTCTACGGTTTCTGAATTACAACAATAGTAAATTTTGAAATATGTGTATTAACGCTATGTTTTGAAATCTCTGAGAAAATTATTCACTGACAAAACTAAAAGTCATCCATATTATTCACAGGATTTTCACACCGCCGGCTCATGGACTAATACATATAAATTTATGCATTCATCTGTTTATTATAATTATAAATCACCCTACCTAGGCAACGAGTTAAGATGGTACTGTAAAAGGTCATAAAGGCCTAATGTAATATGAAAATTCATTAAAATATATTGGGCAATATAACTGTGTGATGATAGAGTAGTTGAAATTAATTAACATAACAAATAAACTATTGTTTGAACGATATCAGTGAGTGCTAAAATGTAAGAAAATTATATTTTGTTAAAACTGAGCAAAACGGAAGATCCAAGAACGATAAACCACATTTTGATTGATCTAAAGCTGTAAAGCCACACAAACAATATTATTAAGTAAATTGATGAAACCATAATTTGTTTCTAAATGCATTCTTGAAAACAAATTCAATATGATCATTTCCTTTGTGCTTTTTTGATTTATTAATCCGTGTTGTCAAATTTATAGCAAAATCATACCTACTTTTTCATTTTTTATCCAAAACTGTTTTTTTACCAATTGTTGAAGATCTAAGAAAACTCTCTTTAAACATTCATCAAAATCAAAATATCGATTGAAAATTGAGTGTGATATGGAAAATACGACTGTAGGTCATCAAACAATTTTATACCAAAAAAATAAGTTACTCCTTCAGAGAACTAGATACAGATATAGATAAATTAAATTTCTACTTTTAACACTAATAAGTTTTTCCTTTTTAACACTGTTTCGAGTTATAGAATGCGATCGGTCCGTGTCGCGGAAAAAATAAGACATTAACGAGAGGGTTCATTTTCAAGGTAAAGGCTTCCGATAAACTCATATATGTATTTAATAATTCTGTTTTATAGTTTGGTCTAAGCTAAAATCGAAATGCGACGGTGCACTTCAGCTACACCTTCCGAGAACTGACCAATCAGTGTCTCGTAAGTACGTTTGTATATCTATATATAAGGTTTATAATCTGTACGTGGTCACATGGACGTTCATTTGAATGAACCTTCATGGGTGACGTTTTACCACATAAAGTAACCTCTAAAACTTATATTGATTTACGATTTGATGATGCACGCATAAAATACTACGCTGTTTTCATTAATTGAGCATATAAGTATATATAAATATAATTTGAATAAAATTCATATTTTGGCTATAGACTGTTTGAATGAGTAGTCACTGAATTCTCCTATATTATGTAAGGTAATCTCCCACGTGTTCGCGGTCGCCTTGATCAAACAACAGAGGTATTTGTATTTTCAATAGGAGTATTAATAAATAAATAAAATTTTCTAGTGTCCCAAACTTGATTTAGTTTTGTTTCAGGCGTCGCGTTTCGGGCGCAACCCTTAAATGCAATAAAACCCATCACTAAGGTCTTCTCGTTTCGGGCGAAATTTGAGAGGTCGTTCCTTAAATTATGAATACTGAACCATATAAGCTCGATCTACATTAAAGTTATACGTTTAAGTAATTTATGTACAATAAGAAAATATGATTTTTTTGGTTATACGTAGATTCGTTGAATAAATTGACTTTTTATTTGTCAACCGGAAATTTTCGTTGATTTCTAGTTTTATTTAAGAAAATCCTATGTTGTGAAATGAAACGATTGATATTGTGCTCTAAACATACATTTATTTAGTCAAATTTAATTATATACATCAATTTTTTCATGGGATGTGCTTTTTCAACACGGTTGTTAAGCCTATGGTGCCAACCTTGTACTGAATAGTACTGAATTTGTTTTGCGGTGTCGTTCCTTGTAGCATACCCATAAGAAGTCAGAGTTGTCAAGCCATTGCTCCACAAAATAGTCGTCGAACCGAATCAGGGCATCTTCATGTGGGGATTTCGCCATTATGAGGAGCCATGCGCCTGGAATGAACTCTAGTGGCAAATGTGCAAGGGCTGCGCACATACGAACATGTTCCCTTATCTCATTATTTTGTTTATATTGAGCAACTAGACCCAATTCTTGCACTTTTCGCCACAGACACTGGTTAAAGTGAAAATTGCAAAATCAATGTGAATATTTTTAGCTGCAAATTTGCTGCGTTCTTGTAACAATTTGAAGAGCCTTATATACGTGGCATTTTTTCGGTCAGGTAGAAGCGCATAAATAGCAGGAACAATGTTTGTGCTTACTTCGGTAATTCCCAAATCTACATGGATTGTGTACAGTTGGTCGAAAAGGGACGAACTGCTTTTATATGTCCCGTCCATGAAGAATTCAGAACCATCTGTCAGTAGTCCTCCATTTCTCGAAAATACCAATATTCGGTCTTCCTGGCCATCATCAATTAGAAGGAGGTGTTAAATGTGATCTGGGATGTATTCCTTGAAATTGAAATATTTATAGTCTACGCCCAAAACGAGACATAATAATTCCCGTGATACTTAATCCGCCCAAAACGAGACTGTTTCAGGTAGTTTTTCTTTTCCGCCCGAAACGCGACGCCCGAAACGAGAATTGACCACAAACTTTTAGGTCATCTGTCTCGGATTTCCGAAAATGCACTATACTAATGTAAATCTTTAGTTATCTGAGACCGTGTTATTGGCGCTTTCGCAATTCCCTACTCTACGAAATTTTCAAGCCTAAAACTTACCGCAACATATTTTTGTTTTGAATAAAAACACATCCCAATGTTGTTCCATAATGCTACAGAATCTGGATCATAATGGACAGCTATTTTATATTTGGTGAGTGCCACGTCATATTCTTCATGTTTCTGAAAATATGAGTAAAATTATTCGTTGAATTAACTGAAAAGTTTTAAATTCACAGAGTAACCATCTTTATAAATAAACAACTGTGCTGAACTTGGTAAATGGAATAATGCAAAATTAAAGAGCTATATGTATGCGTGTCTTATTTTATTATTCTGGTTTAAGAATGATTTATCAAATAAACTAACAGTAATAGGTAGGAGGTTCACGCTATGGAATTCTCAGTAGGTCCACCAATCAAATGAGAGTAGATGAGGATAATCAACTTTTCAGGACAAAAATATATATAATTGTAGTTTGTAGCCCCTGTGTTTCAGACTGTGGCAATGCTTAGTAAAACACAATAAAAAAGTTATATGTTTCCATTACCTAACACAAACTTACATACTAAACATTTTTCAAAAATACCAAAAACAATGCATTCATGAACTGTGTACCAGAACTCATTTTCCACAACTCAAGCTTTTTTAACTGAAACTATTCATTAATCACAGTAGCTGTGTGCACAAATACACGAGCAAACAACCAACACAGTAATCAAAAATATATGATTTATTGAACTTGAATTCTAAATGGTGGAGCATTTTAATAGAAATAAAAAAAAATTGAATGAAGCCAGTGCAAAATCAATATCATTATCTGTTCTTGAGATAATCAAAAGGAGTCATTTTAATAGCCTCGTATTGGTAGGAATAAATTGAGACCTCTGCTAAAGGCAAAAGTAAATAATTTTGGATGAATTTACCTGAGTGATGTAGCCAATACCAAGAAGAACTTTGGTATTATTTGGATCCAGAGCAAGAGCTGAACTCAAACGTTCAAAAGCCTGTTGACTCTGTCCTATCTTCAAGTTAAGCAAACCGGATTCTTTGAGCATATCCACACTGTCGGGGCATGATCTATAACATTTACGAAAGGTCTTAAATATTATGTATACATCCAAATATCTAGATAGAACGTACGGTAATGTCATGAACAAAATCACAAAAGGATTAATTTTAAATTATGATATTGCAAACAGTGAATGAAGTACCATAATAATTCTTCTATATACATCATCTCATAGCATCAACTTATGTGTGTGGTTAGTTTATATTTATTAGGGTTTCATCTAATGAAGTCGGTCCTAGTTTTCTCAGTGTTCAGTACCCCATTGTTGAAACCGCGACCCTATCACTGAGACTCCGCTGTCCGTCCCACCTTAAGTCCGTCTGTCAGCGCGCTGTATCTTGCGAACCGTAATAGGTAGACGATTGAAATTTTCACAAATTATGTATTTCTCTATTCGTTATAAATAGCAAATACGAAGTCTATCCATCGTTCCGTATTTCAGCCATCTCTATCTCATGACCAGTAATAAGTAGACAATGGAATTTTATCGTGTGGGAGTTCAACGCGCATTTGGTCGCTTGATTGATTCGACGATTCCAAACGGAGGGGGTATGCAATTCGACTGCCTGCTTTTTTTTGGTTCGTGCGCCCGCTGTATATAGTAAACGTACTCCGATTTTGATTCATTTGAAAGAGGAGATATGAGAAATGGTCCCATATTCATAAAAAATAAAAACTCAAATCTGAAATCCCCTTCCCTCCAAAAAATGCCTTCGAAGGGGATGGAGGGGGCAATTTTTCTAGATAAACGAAAATCCAACAAGGCAGAATTAAAGATAAAACAAAATCCGGAAACGTTTAAATTGAACATTTTTCCAAAATAGTTGGTTTTTGAGTTACAGCAATGTTAAAATCTGAGATATGAGTAGGTATTTCCGCTATGTGGAGGAGAAAATTTCTTTAGGAAATTGAAAATCTGAGACGGCTAAATTAAAGAGCAGATTATTTGTAGCAACATAAATTGATTTTTTTACATAGAGTTACGGTTTTCAAGTTATAGCAGTGGTAGTCTAAAATATGTGTATTTTCGCATATTTTATTAGATTTGAATGATATCAAGTACAAGCAAAGAATATACATGGGTAATAGGATAAGTACCTCCAATGTTCGTTGGTATAAGTGTTCTACGATTTTCGTAAATAATATTACACTCAAAAGTGAGAAATAAATACTTCTTACCAGAAATTGGCCGACCTTCTTTGTTGGTGCACTGAAAAATACAAAATAATATTAATTCTATTGGTGCTGGTAGGTACTTGTAAAGTTGGTGCTAAGAGTCTTCTATGTAACTGCAATCAATTGCACAACTTCAAAATTTCCAGTACCAATAGAATTCATATTATTTTGTATTTTCAGTGCAAATAAAGTCATTACAGTTTTTTGTAAAAAATACTTACATAGAGTGAAATTTACTTATTTGAATGAATATTATCAACCG
The DNA here is from genome assembly GCA_958507055.1 of Crioceris asparagi. NCBI lineage: Eukaryota > Metazoa > Arthropoda > Insecta > Coleoptera > Chrysomelidae > Crioceris > Crioceris asparagi. The sequence goes on along the minus strand of OY293829.1, from coordinate 20,905,372 downwards.
ATTCCAAATTTGTAACCCTATTTTCCGGGGTCGATATGCTTATATATTCCAAAGGAAACTCAAAAGCAAAAAGCGGGAAGTTTATTTTTCGAAAACTGAATGGAGAATCAGAACAACTGAAATTACAAACGTTTCTCAAATAGGATGTAAAATGAAGAATTGATTAATAAAAATCCATTATCTAAAATATTTTGACTCCTTAAAATATTTAATACTGTAAACCTCCAGTCTTTTTTATTTCCTTACACTAAAAGAGTTGATGTTAAAGATTCATAAAGAAATATTGATTATAAAAAATAGTATTTATCTGAATTCTAATTATTCATTTATAATAATTAGTTATAGACTTAGCTGCATAGCATAATTTAGACAAATTTCAGACATAACCAATAAAATTTAAATCATAAGATTTCTAAGCTTCAATCCATGGTATATTGAATCTAATTTTCAAATAGATAATATTAATATTAATATACAAAGATTAACATAAAGATATAAGATAAATAGAAATAAATATTTATACAGATAAAATTAAAAAATAATATCTTAATTCTTATAGAAATTAATATTTGATAATTTTTTCAATTTTCCGAAAGAAGAAAATAAGTTTCACTTACTCAACAGCAGCATTGGATACTGCAATCGCCGATTTAATATCACCTTCTGTTGTCAATATCTTGATAAGAAGGGAATAGCAAATTTCGTGTTTTCCAATTTTGACAGCTTTCTGAGCATACTCTTTAGCTCTTGTCAGATCACCAAGTTTCAACAAGCATTGGCCTATAAAAAAAGATTATAGATTCACAGAATGATCAAATGTGGAATGAGTTCGAGTCGAAAAGTACCTACTTATAATTTTTACTTGCTTTTTTATTGTCACGTTAAGTATCCTAACTAATATTATAAATGCGAATGAGAGTTTGTTCGTTTGTTATGACATAGGGTACTTTACATCCAGAAAGCTCAATCTTAGAGGGGAAACAATAACAAGAATACTTTTTAATTCAAACCTTCGTTGTGGTACTATAAATTATAAATATAAAATCGATTTGGTTGTCGTCATTACTCTTGCGAAGTCGCAGGCATTTGCTAGTGATCATATAAGGCTTCTGTTTTGAATCAAAGCTTCTTTATTGACGGTAGGTACCCCATGCTGCGCCTCTGCTACTCCACACCGGATTAATTTGAAAATTTAATTTGCAGGCATAGCCATCTAACGGTTAAAGTTAAGTTTACTCAGAACGCGACTTGGACAAATCAAAATACCCCCGTCACGTTCTGATTACTTTTATTCGGTCACTGTTTGAAATGAAATAATCGGAACCTGCTGTGGGCACACAGATTTTCTCAATCACCAATCTAATCTTACCAGTTGCGCAAATACAAAATTCCTGTGTCTATCCGTTTGCTCAAAACGTGTACATATTTCACATCTGCGCAAGGACCAAAAAAGCTCTATATTTGAAATCATACTGAAATCATAGCTTAATAAAACATAAAATGAATAAAATATTTCTTGTCATTAATCTTCAAATACCAACACACGCGAATAGCGAGAAAAAAGAAATTTAAAGACATTGTAGGTAATACAAGAATTATAAAAAAAAGCATTTTTGTTAAGAGATTAATTTTGAGTTATAGTTAGATTGATTTTTTTGGCAACAACTTCAAAATACTAATGATACCTACATTATAATAGGTTTAAGGAATTATTGTCGGATTTCAATGGCTGATTATCAAATAAGTTAATACAGAGTAAATTGTTGAATAATAAACAATGGATATCATTTTACATGGCTATATATTACGCAGAATATTAGGCTGTATCGGAGCAGTCACACAAACTGATATTATTAAAAATGTTAAATTATGATGATAATTGGAAAGGATAAATTCACACCCAGGATATTCCTTGTATCAGATAATCTGACGGCATAGGATAACTTGGCCCTTTAGCCCATATTTAAAGAAATCAAACAAATTAAATATATTTCTTTTTCTTGCAAGTAAACAGGGTAACGTCGTCTTAAAAAACTGGAGAGTTCAGTAAATGCCGCAATGTCCTGTTCTCAATGAAGAAAAAATATCATTCTGCACCACCACCTGGCGGAAGATGGGCAAAACCATAGGTAGCTAACGCAGATGGTTACCCAGTGTTCGTCATAAGAGGTGTTTGTCATCTTCATTTTGAAGATGAAAGACATCCTATTAAAGAACTTAGGTCATCGAGAATTGAGAATGGGATCTCAGCGAAAAATGACCTAGGAAGGCCAGGCGACCCGGTTACCAGCAGCAGTGAAATCACCTACTGGGCATAAAGTTATTGGAATCCATCAAATATCGGCGAAAGTTTTAAAAGTCTGAAAGTGCTGCATTCCTTCTGTCAAACGATTTATAACTCTAGAAGAATGGTCCATGTCGGTTTTGCCACCACTTCACAAAAAATGACCTAAGACTAAATATGATAATTACCTCCTAATAGCGCTTATATCTGGTACAATCATGCCGTATGTTTTGCAAGTGAAACTTGAATAATTTTGTTGATAAGACCAGACTGCTGAGGAACAGGCTAGATTTGTCAAGGGACGAGGAACTCGACAGCACATTTTTAATACAAGACAGCTTATAGAGAAAGCTCGGGAGTATGATATTCAAATGTAACTTTGCTTCATTATATTATGAGAAGGCCTTCGAGAATATGGAGGTGCCTGTGTTTTCTCTTACGTTTTGGACACTTGGACCATTCGCGAAGCCGATCGAAAAAGTAATGCTTCGGAGGAATCAGTATGGCAGATCGCATGGAAACAAATGTTTCCATCTTAAACGAAGTCAACCAGTCCAGAAAGTCTCGTCGTTGACACAATACCCTTGAAAAACTAATGGTACACTGACTGAACCGATGGAAAAACTCGTGGATTCGAGGTATGCGCTCGCGGCACGGTAAGCAAATGATCGGAATTGCTGGAAAAGGCCAGTCCTGCTGGTCCTGAGAAACTTAGATACCCCGGATGACAAAGCTGAAAACTACTGTACTATTTGTCATGGCTAAAAACCATTACTATTTTCTGAATGTTAAATGGTAAATAGAAATATATTTTTCCAATTATCGATTATTTAATTTTGTGGTGCTCATGATGTCAATTTGTTAGGAAATAATTTGCAATAATATAATATAAATATAATATACTTAAATAATAATATAATTTAAATATGCAAAACTTGTCCTAATAATTTTTGGAACTTTTGAACAAGTTTTTAATGGTTTAATGGTTTTGTTTATTTGTCCAGTCTAGCTGACCCTGTTACGAGTTATTAAAGGTCGGAATACTATAGAAATCGTTCGTTAAATTGCATGTCAATAAGGTTATAAGCGTACCTTCAGGTAAGAGCAGTAAATCATGAATTTATTTATTTTTTAGGATAGAGTTGCTAAATGAACCTCCGGAATATAATTAAAACTACAGTTAATTTGAATTGAAAAATTGATTATAAATAATGAATTTATTAAAAATAAAAGTAGATTTTATTTTAGAAACATTAACATTAAATATAGAAAGATTCATTCAAGCTCGTTATCGGAAAGAGACAAATCGTAGGAACTTTCACCGAGCGCTACGTTTATAATCAGTGGTTTTTTCTTCAAGTTTTATTACATGTGATTAGATTAGATTAGACCACGTTTCTCCATATTGTTCACTTACGACCTTTTCGAACAGCACCTTGCAGTCACATTGCTTTTTTGGTATTTCATCGATTACCTATTTGGTAAAGCGGCGTTTATATACCTGGACTATAACAAGAAGTTCTTTTTTTATTTATTGACTTATTTCTTTTTTCAAAAGCAACCGGATGATAACTGCTTTTCTCCATGAACTAGACGGTAACTTTTCGCATTTCTTGAATGATAGCAAGATAATAAACTGACCGTTTAGACTGGAATGTTAATAAATCACCTTTTACGAAACCGTCAATACTACCAATATGTGTAATGATGAGCCTTCTTCCTTTTCCTGAGTGCGTTTTCAGGCCGGTAGATAAACCTGCTATAAAAGGTTGACATTTAACCAGGTTTCATATAAATAATATATCTTTCTATATTCATTCCCGAATTTTCTTATAGATCGTAAGTGTTTTCTTCTCTAACAGATAATTTCAGTCCTCTCGATCAGCAGATCGGTTAGATAATAATAACTATAGAATCGTAAAATGGTAGGTAGCCAGGTAAAACAACAAAAACTATTCAGCAGTTACTAAGAGGGCAGATTTTAAGAAATATTAGGCTAGTTAGAAGAGACAAAATAATTTCAATGTAAAATTCTTAAATAATTATAATACATATATTGAACTACCAATTAATAAAGACAATTCAAAATGAAATTAGTGCAGTTAACAGTGAAACAACTCAAAGAACAATTGGTGGAACCAGAAACGGTTAAGGGACACTTTGATGGAAAATAGAGTAGATCCTGATTTGTTCAAATTCCATTCTCCGGAAGCATTGTTAGTGAAAGAGGTGAAGGAAGAAATTTCTAGAAATAATAATGAAAAATTCGATGAAGTCTCGAAAATGTTTGAAGAAATTTCTATAAATAATAATGAAAAATTCGAAGAAATTTCTAGAAATAATAACGAAAGATACAATGAAGTAACCAGGACATTTGGGGAGAAATTCGATGAAATCTCGAACAAGTTTGAAGAAATTTCAAGAGCAGTTGACGAAAACTTTGTCACAACAGGGAAGAACATGGAGCTACGGCAACAAAAAATCAAGACACTGGAAATGGCAGTTAAGAATGGTAACTGCAGTGGGAGCCAGACACTCAAAATCGAAGATGACTGACCCGCAGGTAGTATGAGGGTTAAGCTACAAAACTTTGATGCTCCTGGTCAACCTATCGAAAACAATTTGAAGCTGTGGCAATGGCTAACCAGTGAACCGAAGAGCAGAAAGCTGTTTCCTTAAGTGCCGCTTTACGAGGTGATGCAGCAGACATCCTAAGGTCTATTCCGACTGGCCAGGCAAACTACCAAGTCTTGCTTTCTAAATTGGAGAATCGGTATGGAGACAGTCATCTCCAGCAAGTATACAAAGCACAACTGCGATCTCGGGTGCAACGTGCAAATGAGAGTCTGCAAGCGTTTGAAGGAGAGGTAGCTCGTATTGTGCGACTAGCATATCCTACAGCTGCCGATAGCTTCCTTGATGAAATTGCGGTGGACACATTTGTAAATGAATTAAGAGAGAGCGAGCTGCAGAAGGCGTTGAAGCTGGCCAGACCAAAATTGCTAGAAAAAGCACTAGCTATTGCTTTGGAGCATGAAGCTGCTAGCCAAACTTCCCGAGGGAGGAGAGTCCCTGTTAGACATGATAAGGAAGCTAGTGACGGAAGCACAGTCAAATAAGAGAGAACCAAGGTGTTGGAACCGTGGTGAGCTAGGACACGTACGCCGGAGTTGTAAGAAGAAGGCGGCACAGTCGGAAAAACTATAACGTGTCGAGATGGAAGACAAGGTTTGTCCTATACGACGAACAACCGTAGAAAATGAGGAATGGCAGCCCGGATAAATGAAAGTGGCCCAAGAGAACGATCCATGTTTGAGAGTGGTCTTGGAGTGAATTCGCCGTAAGGAGAAGCCGTCTTTGCAGAATATAAGTTTACGAAGCCCGGAAGTGAAATCATATTGGAGCCAATGGGACTGTCTTGTACTAAGAGATGATCTACTGTATAGAACCTTTGAGTCTGAAGATGGCACTGAATCCAGATTACAACTAGTTGTGCCAAGAAGCAAAGTGCCAAAGGTACTACGTCAGCTACATGATGGAGCCTCGGGTGGGCATTTTTGAATCACCAAGACTCTGCAGAAGGTTGGGGAGCGATTCTATTGGGTGAATTGCAAAGAAAATGTGAGACAGTGGTGCCGTAAGTGTGAAGTTTGTGCAGCCAGCAATGGACCACTTGGCAGAAAGCGGGCACCTATGAGGCAGTATAATGTTGGGAGTCCCATGGAGCGAGTTGCTGTGGATTTCCCGGAACGGACAATGGGAATAAGTATATCCTAGTAGCCATGGATTATTTCACAAAGTGGACAGAGGCGTACGCAATCCCTAACCAAGAAGCATCGACTGTCGCCGAGGTGTTCGTGAAAGAATTATTTTCACGTTTTGGCGTTCCTCTTGAAATCCATTCGGACCAAGGCAGAAACTTCGAGTCATTCCTATTCCAAGATGTGTGCAGATTAATAGGTGCGAACAAGACCAGAACGACCCCTTTGCATCCTCAATCGGACGGAATGGTAGAGAGGATGAACCAACCATGGTCAAGCATCTTTCTAAGGTTGTTTTAGAACATCAGCGAGATTGGGACCAGTACATACATTTGTTCCTGATGGCCTATTGGGCGGCTGTGAATGAAACTATTGGTCAGACTCCTGCTAGTTTAATTTTCGGGGGGGGTTACGCCTACCCTGTGACCTGGAATTTGGCCGTAGAGCTACAGTGGACAATGTCGCAGGAGAAGGATACGTCGACCAATAAATGACGTCATCTATCATATCCGAAAGTTACCAAGGGGAAAACCTAGAGTTGTGCACATAAGCCGACTCGCACCATACGCTGGATCGAACAACCAGGAGGAAGCACGAGTGGCTCTTCAAGAAAAAAACGTTGAGGAGCGAACTGTCAGTTTCATCGACGTCATGTCCAACTACGCGGATCAAAAGAAGGTTAAACTCGGTATGACAATTGAGGTTCAACAAGATCTTTTAAAACTACCAGCCGACGTTTCTATTGCCCATTGTGTAGCAAAGGATCTACGTATGCAACGAGGAATTGCTCTGGTGTTTAAAAGGAAGTTTGGAAGACTGGATAAATTGTCAGCCCAACGACCAAGAGTAGGAAAAGTTCTGCGACTAGCAGATGGTAATCGGCACCTCTTCTATTTGGTTACGAAGAAGATGTCTAGAGGAAAACCCACTTACAAGGACATCTGGCATGCACTGAAGAGCCTAAGGAATGAAGTCAGGAATTATGACATCAAGAAGTTGGGTCTTCCAACATAGGCTGCGGGTTGGACGGGCTAAATTGGAAGATTGTAAGGAGCATGATCGAATACATCTTCCAGGATGTTGGTGTGCAAATTACCGTGTGTTGCTTCAATCCAAAAGGAGTGTACTCGGGAAAGACGATAGACTTACTTCTTCAACAAGGGTGTTTGCCTGGCAGGAACCAAGTGCAGATTCCGCCATGGAACGGAAATCCAGCAAGGTATTACCAAGGATGATTTTGATCGGGACGATCAAATGCTAAGGAGGGGGCAGTGTAACATGAAGAATTACCCGAATAATGAACTACACACACAATGCCCATTCCGGAAAACACGAGAGACATCATAGGCAACGAGAATAAGTCCTTGTCTATTCTCGAAGCCATATACTGAAAAATAACCTCCAGAAACAACGAAAACAACACTGGAATCATCTAGAGCTTTTTAGGTTAGATATATAATGCTGATGGCAATGACAGGATAGTTAGTTAGTGATAGATACTCAGTCGGTCATAGATCATAGACAGTAGAAAGTCGTATATAGTCCGAGAAATAAGTATGAATATAAATGTGTATATAGTCGTCTAGTTATTAGTAAAAATAAATAAGTAGAAATAAATCGAACCCAGTTTTAATATAAATTCCCGTTACAATACAATGTATCCTTTAAAATGCTTAAAAAACGTTGAAGTAGTTTTTTATCCTGAAATTTTTGTTGGTAGATACACATAATTTCCGATATACACGCAAAGATAAAAGTCAGCAGGTGTCTGATTTGGCTGTCGGAGAAAATTAAAAGTTCGCAACTTAAGACAATATCAAAATATTCAACGCATTATTTATTGACATTAAGCAGCGCCTTTCAAGATAAATCGTATAGATACCTACTGCTAAACAAGTCAAAACAGGCGTCTCTAATGCCATGGTACCTACTCTTTTGTATAGGTCCATTTACAAAAACAAACGGCGTTTTTTGCTAACTTTATATATAATATAACTAGCTATTTTACCAGGGTCTTCCCGGGCAAACAGTTCGTAGATTGTGGATTGTTGAATTTTCAATCCAAAATATTGGAAGTTCAATATTTTGTGTTGATTTTTCAATATTTTGTATTGGAAATTCAATATTTTTTATGGTGTACACAATGTATTAACCATGGTATCTTTCTACATCATGGTATTAACCTAGGTGTTTCTAATCTTTACTAATACTATGAGGCTTGCTGCAGCAGTCGGTATAGTAAAGACTCGTATATATCACATTATAAAAAACATTTTACAAAAAAAACATTTTAGAGCAAAAATTATGGTTCAAGTAGTTTTATATAAAGGGTGTTCGAGCAGCGGTTCAAACCAGTCCCAAACCGTCAGACGTCTGCGCACTTCAATTTACGATGAAATAATTTATTCCCAACTACCAGTAATATGTTCGAGCAGTAGTTGGCGATTTTCAATCTAGACTTTTCTCGAAAATCTGAGTTGGTATAATTAAAGATAGGACAATATCCGGAAACGTTTATATTGAACATTTTTGCAAAAGAGTTACGGTTTTCGAGATAGAAGCATCTTAAATTCTCAAATATATGTATTTTTGTTATGTGGAGAGGGCGATTTCTTTCGAAAATTTAAATTATTTCGATACTACATGAAAGACATAATTATTGGTAGCAACATTTATAATGAACATTTTTTCCTTAGAGTTACTGTTTTTGAGTTAAATCGGTGTTAAAATGGAATATCTAAAACACTTAATAAGCGTATTTCCGCAGCGATGCTTTGAGATCTGAATAATAACAACTACAAGCAAAGAATATATGTGGGTGACAGGATAAGTACTATCTTAATTGGTATTAGTGAACGTCCAACGATTTTCGTAACTAATGTTAGGTACACTCAAAAGTGTGAAGTAAATATTTTTTACAAAAAATTGGACCGACGTTATTTGTTGATGCACTGAAAAGTATAAAATAATACTAATTCTATTGGTGATGGTACTTGTGAAGTTGGTGCCAAAACTTATCAATCTAACTGCAACTGTAAAAAATATTTATTGTAAACACGATATAAGTGATCATCAAATTACTCATGTTTTCCCATGTGGCCGACTGTTTGTGTTATCGTTTTCATGGTCCTAATGCTATATCATAGACATAGAAACTAAAAAGTGAGAGATTAAATGGTAAACTCGAAAGTCATGCCAGAATATTCATGAGAAAATAAAATCTTCTATCTTTTATCGATTATCTGTCCAAAATGTAAATTTATCAATTCGAAATCCATTACAAAAATATCACATCATCCATAGATAATCCTATGGCTAGGGAATCTCATTTGTGTGCAGATGGTGATAGACTAAGCGTCTATTTAAAGCAACTCCATGAAAAACAAACTCAGGTATTCAAAGCCCATCTAGCATGGTAGGTACGTAATAAGAGACCACAACATGGCAGGCCAAATTCGACTGGGAATAAAATTCAAATTCAGTCGTCCAGTCCAGGGCGATATAACAAAAATATTGGGAGCCGTCAGACGAGAGGACGCAGCAGCTCTTGATTGCCTCTATAATTTAATCTGCACCACCTGACATCGATCATATTGTTGTATAATCAATATGGAAAACAAGGATAACAATAGCAAAATATAACGACCTTATGATGATTTAATATCGAGATGATGTTTGTGCAGAACAGATTTTTCCTGCAAAACCAATCATGTGAATTGGCTATCGATATTTCGGTGAACAATAGCTGTCTTTTATTTGTATTTTCTAATAACTGGTGAATATAACCGGAATTCTAGCTTTTATGAAATCTAATAAACAATTACTGAAGCATTTAGTGAGTTTTGTAGATAGTTTAGATGTCATAACGTCATATAGGTATTCAAGTAATATAATTAATAAAAGTAATAATAAGCCGTTGGAAGGTCTATAGCAAATCTGATATATGTTGAGGAAGTGTTTAGTCTGCCGTCCATTCGGTGGATTTACATCCAAGATTTACCGACCAGCCGGTAAATTAATATAGCTTACATGTTGTTTTTGACCGATGAACCCCGAACGGAAGAGGTATACAATTCGTTTTTTGGTTCGTGCGCGCCTTTTATATAGTAAATGTACTCCGATTTTGATGATTTTTGATTCATTTGAAAGAGAAGACTTGAGAAATGGTTCCATATTCGTAAAAACGCAAATCTGAAATATCCTTCCCTCAAAAACCGCACTCAAAGGTGGTCGAGGAGGCAACTTTTCACGATAATTGGAAATCTGAGACGGCAGAATTAAAGATAGGACAATATCCGAGAACGTTTTCGGCAAAGTTTCTCGAAAATCAAAAATCCGAGATAGCAGGATTGAAGATAACGAAATATCCGGAAACGTTTAAATTGAACATTTTTTTCAAAAGAGCTACGGTTTTCGAGTTTCTGCGATGTTAAAATTTGAAATATGTGTATTTTCGCTATGTGGAAGAAGAAATTTCTTGCAAAAATTGAAAATCTAAGAATTGAAAATTAATAATCAGATTATTTGTACCAACATTAATATTTAACATTTTTTCCATAGAGTTACGGTTTTCGAGTTAAAAGAGGTAAAGTTTATAATATGCGTATTTATACTACGAATAATAGCAAATACAAGCAAAGCATACATGGATAATAGTGAACGTTCAACATTTTTCGTGACAAATACAACACTCAAAAATATTTATACCTAGTACTTATTTAAGGTCAAAGGACCCGAGTAACCCTCCATTGAATAAAATAGGCATCTATCGATAATTGCCTTGTAGCGTGTATGGTTTACTTGTATAATGTCGCCAAGTACGTGTACTTTGATATGTAATTGTGATTTGCCAAGTTGTACGTAGTGTGTATCCAGTTTTAGGTGAATGCTGGATCTAAGAATTTACAGTAGTGGTAGACCACTAGGTAAAGTGCATTTTAAAATTAATTCTTTCAATATTTCCGAAAAGTTTTCTTCATTAGAAAATGAAACGAAAAAGTTAATGTTTTTGAAAACAGTTTCACATTCTTAGCACATTAAAATAAGGTTGCCGTATTAGAATTAGATTATCATTATCTCGGAATGTGATCAATATTTAGTTGTAGCGGATATTAATCCTTTTAACCAAAGTTCGGCTGAAGACCAGTATTTAAAATATGGTATTAATGTTTTTTCTTTTATATAATAATAATAATATTTTATAAAACTACACAAAAAATAACAAGTTTAACAGATGGTCAGATGGTACTAAAATAAATTTCACCACAAATAGTTTCATTTATTCGATTATGCATCTTTTTTAACAGAACCTGGTTGCTATGAAAAGTATACAGGTATGGATAGAAAAAAATGCCAATATTACATATTTTGAGAGATTTCCCAAAAGAAGAAGATACCCATACAATACGACTGTATGTTTTTTCATACTTTCATCAAGCTTATTTCTTATAAAAAAGCTTTAGCATTCGAAAGCTAAAGCTTTTTTCTATGCAATAGCTGAAAAACGTAGCGCGAAAAAGGCTCGAACGATTTTGATGAAACCTAAGTAAAACATTTTGTTTAAAGCCCTTTACTACCTGCTATAACACATATCTCTGAGAAAAAGGCAGAAAATTATCGGATGTTTTAAATCTTATTTTGGCTAAACGGTTGTTGTTTCTCTTGATACATTGAAAAAATGAATGAAGAATTTTTATATCCAATGGAATTAGTTTAAGTGCTGTAGGAAAGTCATGTGAGTGGACACACCAGATTTTGTTTACCATAAAATAATATATACCAAATTAAGAAAAAAAAATGTTATACAAGAAAAGAGCGAAAATACAAAATTTTAACCCAAAAAATTACATACTGATTTCAAAAATAATATAAAAAATCCCGATGGCCTGTAGTCAGCGGAATGGTAAATTTCTCAAAATTCATTGAATTGAAATTTTAACAACTTTTTCATTGGTATACCTACATGTTATTACATAAAATTGCCGTATGTGTCATAGCCTTGCGGTTAGAGGTTTTTTGTTTTGGCTGTTGAATATACAGCAGACAGGGTTCGTGTTCCACTTCAAGGCAGAATTTTTTTTTCGCCTATTTCTTTTCAATAAATATACTATATATTTTTTTAATCATGGTCTATATTAAGATCTCCAGAAAATGTACAATTACATCAAATTTATATTGAGTGTTCATGTTTTATAAATATTTCTTATTTTTTCTTTATTAATTTTTATTTTTTTATCTGTGCATATTATGGCAAATTGCTTCAAACAAAAGTTGTAGGTACTGGTTATATCTATAACTAAAAATTATTTTTGATATATTTACACTACGGCTCTTTTTTGATAATTTTTTTAAATGTCTAATTGATCGCCATTTTGAAACTACTTACCCGATATTGCCCAATAATGAACTCGGCCGTGTTATTTGGAAGATTGATTTTTGTATCAAATTTGAACTTGTTACCTCTAAAACTGCGACCTCTATCGTGTTAACAAATTTCGTAATATCCCATATATATATATATATATATATATATATATATATATATATATATATATATATATATATATATATATATATATATGCTTGGAGCAGGCTGGCAGGAAGACCTGGTGTTATTTATGGACCCTACAAAACACGATGAGGACTACGAGGAGCTCGTAGCCCAATATCCCAGTATAGCCGCGCTAGTGGGGGAGGGGCTCACGGAAGGGATCATGGACTTCGTGAAGCTACAAATCGGCGTAAGTAACAGCAAAAAGAGACAGGAACAAGCGAATTTCACGCAGGCGATATTCATTATGCCAATGACAATAGATAACAGCGGGGTGGACGATGCAGAAATGATCTATAAACTAAGTACCCAGCTAAAGGAGGAAATAGAGAAAAATGACAGGAAAAGCCTTAGGATAGGCACAATAGGAAAAACCAATCTTGACTACATTCGAAAATGTATGGAATATACCTTGCGGGGTACGGATACCAGGGCTATACTATGTGTCAAAGGAGAAAATAGAACACAAAGGAACAAAAAGGAGATACTTGGAAATAAAAGGGGTAGACATTTCGACAAGGATAAAATAATCATCAAGGCACCGAAAGGAGAGAGCGACGCAGATCTGCTTAAATCCGTTAAAGACTCAGTGAACATAGAGGAGAAAGGGATAAAAATATCATCCATAAAAAAACGAAAAAGGGGGATCTCATGCTGGAAGTCATAGGAGGAAGAGGAGAAGCAATGACTCTTAAACAAACCATTCAGAATGCAAAAAATAACACCGAAGTGATCATAACTACAAACGATACAATTGTACATATAACGGATATTGATGCCAGCATAGATGAACGAGAACTGAGGAAGGAGATATCAAAAGCAGAAGCCATCCCAGATAATCACTTCAGGATTATTTCGATGAAACCAACACAGAGTGGAAATCAAACAGCTGTTGTTGCCATGAAAAGAGAATTAGCTGCCAGGGTGATAAATAGGGGTAGAATAAAGATAGGATGGATTCAATGCAGAGCCAGAAAAAGGGTTAACTTGCAAAGGTGCTGCACAAATGAAGATAATTCTGAGCACTGCCTTAAGTGCACTAAGACTGGCCACAAGGCAAAAGACTGCCCAAACCCACCATCTTGCATCGTATGCAAAGTAGAGGGGCATAGGGTAGATCAAACAAAATGTCCACAGTTCAGGAAGTATATCAGGGATAGAGCCAGGATGTTCCCTCTTGCTGGCGGTACTCACGAAAATGACAATTAGAATCCTGCAGACCAATCTGGGAAGGGCACATGCCGCCCATGACCTGGCCTACGCAACAGCACTCAAAAGAAATATAGATATCTTAATTGTGGCAGAGCCTAATAAAAAACAAATGGAGAGTCCTCAGTGGATTAAGGATAGAAGAAGGGATGTGGGCATCCTATTCACTAACAGAAGGCTAGGAGTAGAAGGTGCGTACTCGGAAGAAGGGTATATAAGGGTGTGTCTGAAAAACTGCCAGCTGTACTGCTGTTATATCTCCCCAAATATTTCTTTTGAAGAATATAAGAAATGGGTGGACAACTTTATGGGTGACGTCAGGAGAAGTAGAGGTGAAAAAATAATTTTATATATATGATATAAATGCCAAATCTCCTACATGGGGCTCACCAACGAGAAATAAAAGGGGGGAGTACTGGGATGAGTGGATGTCAGCGTTAAACTTGAATATATTAAACGACGGCTTGAAACCCACATTCGTAAGAAGACAGACAGAGTCATATATTGACATAACATGCTCGACCAATAAAATTCAGAGTGCTATAAGCGACTGGCAGATAGTAGAAGAAGAGACGCTCACTGAACACCAGTATATTTTCTTCTCGATCTCGACGAAGAGTAAAAAACAGGGCATTGGTAAAAGTTTACCGATATGCGACTGGGTCCTGTTCAGGGAGCTTGCGACATGGAGAATAACAGCGGGAGTTGAGACCATAGAAGATTTGGAAAAGGTTATGAAAGAAGCATACAAAGGAAGCTCAACATCTACAGAAAAAGCAAGGATACCTTTCTGGTGGAATGAGGAAATCCAAGAAGAACGAAAGAAATGTCTGAAACTCAGAAGAGAAATCACACGCGCCAGAAAGCAAATACAGGCAAATGCAGAGGGAATAAACCAAAAACATGCGGACCTCAAGAAGTGTAAGAAGCAGGTGCAGCACCTGATAAATGCGTCCAAAAGAAAGCACTGGGATGACCTATGTAGCGAACTGGAAGAAGACATATGGGGCATGGGATACAAGATAGCCGCCAAGAAGCTCGCAGGATACGCTCCTTTCGATATCACGTTAGAAAAAAAAGAGAAGATCGCGAAAGAATTATTCCCAAGGAAAAATAAAACCTGGCGGAAGCTTCGAACCCAGGAAAAGATCGAACTTTTCACGGAAAGAGAGCTAAAAAGTATTCTGAAGAAAATGAAATCTGGAAAAGCACCAGGGGTAGATGGTATCCCAACGGAAGCAATTCAAATTCTGGAACAGATTTCTCCTGCGGTTATTCTAACGCCTCTAAATAACACCCTCAGAAACAAGCACTTTCCGAAGGAATGGAAAAGAGCAAAACTGATCCTTATACCGAAAGGAAATCCGCAAGATATGAAATTCAGACCAATTTGCCTTCTGAACGCTATAAGTAAAGTGTACGAAGGACTATTGAGAGAGAGGCTAAACGAGGAACTAGAAAAAAGTGGAGGTCTCTCGGAGCGCCAATTTGGTTTCCGCAAAGGAAGATCTACAATACATGCCGTCGAAATGGTCGTGAATACGGTGAAGAGCAAAACAAAATATAAATGGGCGGCACTTATTACGCTCGATGTGAAAAACGCCTTTAACACGGCATCGTGGGATAAAATCCTACAGAAACTGGAATCTAGAGGCATAGCGAGCTATCTACTAGAGATCATAGATAGCTACCTGGACGATAGAACTCTACAGATTGGTAAAGACACATGTATGGATATCACTGCTGGGGTTCCACAGGGCTCGGTCTTAGGACCCACCCTCTGGAATGTACTCTACGACGACGTGCTAGACGAAGTGGTTCCTGAGGGTGTTAAATTGCTCGCGTACGCTGACGACCTTGCAATCGTCGTTACTGCCAAGACCAAGGAGCAACTGAAATGGAAGGGTGACGAAGCTGTGCATCAAATTCATGCCTGGATGAAGAGAAACGAACTGAACTTGGCACCCCAAAAATCTGAAGCAGTTATCCTCAAAGGAAAAAAAGGGAAGGAAGCGATCCGATTCGAATGCGGAGGAGTGGAAATACCCAGGAAAAAAAGCCTCGTGTATCTGGGAATCACCATAGGCGAAAACTGCAGCTTTGTTCAGCATCTGAAAGCAGCTGCGCAAAAAGCTGAGAAAAGAGTTGCTGCTTTGAGCAGGATAACACCAAATGTGAGAGGTCCAGGAATAAAAAAGAGGGTGTTGCTGTATAATGTAGTGCAGTCTATCCTCTTATACGGAGCGCCCATCTGGCATGAACAACTCAACATCAAAAGATATAAACTCCTACTAACGAGAGTTCAACGGAAAATGTTACTGAGAGTGATCAGTGCATACCGCACTGTTTCCGCGAAGGCGGCACAAGTGGTCGCCGGCATCATACCAATCGAGCTGATGGCGGAGGAGAGATGGAGACTATATAGGAGAGAAGATGGGAGTACGTCTCAAGCCAAGGCAGAAGAGAGATCAAGAACACTAGAAACATGGCAAGAACTGTGGGAAAACACCGAAAACGAGGCACAATGGACAAAGACACTGATACCACGTCTGGAAAAATGAATAGAGTGCAAACATAGGCAGGGAGACTACTGTCTTTCGCAAATTCTTACAGGACACGGATCTTTTAAAGTTTACTTAAAAAAAATGGGTAAAACAGACAACGAAAAATGCGTGTACTGCGGAGCAGTAGATACGGTGACACATACAATTTTCGAATGCGGAAGATGGGATGAGGTAAGAAGGCAAACCCAACTAGCCATTGGGACTGATCTGAACTCCAATAACCTGATAGAAAGCATGACAAGTCGGCCAGAAAACTGGGATATTATACACACTTTTATTAAAGGGGTTATACACAGGAAAGAAGCAGACGAAAGGCAAGCAGCCAGTCAACGATAAGGAATAAAATTTCTGAGTCCACCTAATCTGACGATATGCGAAAAGCTTTTCCAGAGAGGTGGTCGGACACGGGGGTTTTTTAGTCAGTAGGAGTCTGACACTACCGACTCGTGATAGAGTTCAAGCGGTCGGTGCCCTATGCAGGGTTTTTCCCCTTGAAAAAAAAAAATATATATATATATATATATATATATATATATATATATGTATATACATACAAACTTTCGAACCAAATGTTTTTTTTGGACTAACTTATAGACATATAACAACATGCCGTTGAATTTTTTTCGAAATTCAAAAGTGTGAACGATCGCAATAGGTACATTTCTGAAAGAAATGTACCTAAAAAAATACAAGGTATTACCGATACAAGCTTGTTTCACATTCAACTTCATTAGCAAAAATATTTTTTACAAAAAAATGATCCGACTCTATTAGTTGGTGCACTGAGTACCAGAACAAATAGAATATTATTTTGTATTATTCAGTGCACCAACTAATAGAGTCAGTCCAATTTTTTGTAAAAAATATTTATTTAACACTTTTGATTGTAACATTATTCATCAAAATCATTCAACATTCATCAAAGAAAATAATACGTTGCTTTTATTTATTAAGAGATTTTAAAACATCGCGGCAATACACGAGTTTCAGACTTTCTCACTGCTGTACGGGAACCGTCCATTTTTTGGAAATATATCCAATTTAAATGTTGCTATATATAGTCTCTTCTTTAATTTGGCCGTCTCATATTTTAAATTTTCGATAAAAATGCCCCCACCACATGCGGAAACACACATAATTCAGTTTTTTTTAAATGTCCAATTTAAACCTTGCCGGATATGGTCTTTTCTTTAATTTTGTCGACTCAAATTTTCGATTTTCAAAAAAAAATCCCCATTCGACCACTCTGAGAGAAGTTTTTGAGGGAAAGGACATTTTGAATGTTGATGGATCAATTCTCAATAGTTCTCTATCAAATGGAAAAAGGATCATGAAAATCGGAGCACAAACAGTCAAATTGTATAACTCCTCTGTTTGGCTAGTGGGTGTCAACAAATTAAAAACAAAACCAAATGTATTAAAGGATCGGTGAGCATTAAGAATGTTTAATTCTTCCAACACTGAAACTTCTTTGCAGTTATCACAGATAGGTACATTGAAATAATGCATAATTTGAAAAATAACCTATTTAAGTTATTAGGTACCAGCGACCAATTCGAATTCGGTCCTGTTTTACATATTAGTGGACCCTTACTTGAATCCTCTTAGCAGTAACTACTAAATTCAAACACGACCCTTATTTCATATTTGAACTCGACCGGTCATGAAGCCGCTAAGTCGTCATGACAGTGAATTAATTCCATTACCAAAATTGTTGCGGAAAAGCAACAAATTAATAATTATTGTTAGCTAGCTAGAAGAAGCTATCTATTTAAAACTCACCCAGATAGTAGTAAATCTGCCAGTCAGGGTTCTTTGCGACAGATTCCGCTTGCAGATATGCCTCCATGCATAATTTGTATCTTTTCATGTCGTATCTAGAAGATAAATAATTAGATATTAGCCATATCTTTGTTTCAACCCCGTTAAGAAAAGTACCAGATCCGATAGTCGACGAATCATGCACAGCATGGCCAATCAATCTCGGAATGTATAGAAACGCGAATTTTTCTAAGAAACCTGTTTTTTCAATTAACGAAAATTTACATTGTTGATTATTATTTTCAATTTACCCTTGTATTTATCAGTTTATTACTTTAATGTTATTATTTGACAGACTTAATTTAAATAAACCTGGAAACTACATTTGAATTTCTATTTTTAAATATTTTTTCAGTTTGTATTCTCTCATACAAATGCTGGGGTAGGGAAAATCGAGATTTCTCGTCTCGTTTCGATTTAAAGACGGGATCGAGAATTACACTTCGAGATTTTTCGAGATCGAGAAATTTTATTGAAATTTCTTGATCTCGAAAAATTGCAGGTTCTGCAATAGCTCACAGCCTTGTTACGTCAGTAAAGAGAAAATATAAAATATTGCGTATGCGGGTTCGCATATAAGTGAGACTAATTTATAGTTATTAAATTAACGTTATTTACACTCGAAATAATATAAATTACAACTTAACTTTACTATATTCGCACCAGCTTACTCGGACTATTCTATTATTCACACTGTCTTTTTACATTCTGTCTCCCATGCCTACAATTCTCCCATATATATATCCAACAAAGGCTCCAGATCATTCGAGCGGCTTCTGGTCTTTGATTCGAAAGCCGCCATTGGACGTTTCTCGAAATTCCTTTGTCGGCATTTTAGGAATAGATGCCAACATGCTACCGTCGCTCTCTTTGTCAACGCCGCTTTCGATATTTCCAACCACAGCATAGATCTCGCGCTTTCTTCAAAAGGATGCCGCCACTTTGTAGCCAATACCGGCGGCTGTTCCCCTTACACGTTACACTGTTCCCTCCCTTAAAGCTGTTCGCCCCGACCAGCTTCTTCCGTTTGTCTCCAGACCGGTGGATTATCTCCTCGATACGGACTCAGTCTTTCCACGTGCACTACTTTTGGCTTGGCTCTAGGCGAAAGTTGAATCCTGTACACCAAGTCATTAATCTTTTTGACAATGCGATATGGTCCTTCCCAAGGTCCTTGCAATTTCGGATTTAATCCTCTCTTTCGCTGTGGCTGGTACAACCAAACTGTATCGCCTTCGTTAAAAGAGTTTAATGACTGCCATTTGTCAAGTCTCATCTTCATTTTGTCGCTCTAAGTCGCTCCTGTAGGTCAGCTACATAAGAGACAATTCTTCATGATCGTCGGCTGATGGTCTGCCAAACATCAGATCTACGGGGAGCTTCATTTTTCTTCCCGACAACAACATTGATGGTGTATAACCAGCAGATTTATGCTGGGAACTTCGGTAGGCCAGGAGAAAGAGAGGTACCAGTTTATTCCAGTTACGTTGATGCTCATCCACAAATATTGAGAGGTATTGATTGATGGTCCTATTGTGCCTCTCAACCATTCCATCAGACTGTGGATGAAGTGGGGTTGTCCGTGTTTTTCGTATCCCCAGCAACCTCATTAACTGCGTCCATACTTCAGATTCAAAATTTCTACCTTGATCGGTATGCAGCTCCAAGGGTACTCCGTGTCTGGAAATCACGTTTTCCAGAAGGGCTTCGGCCACTGTAACTGCTTCCTGATTCGGCATCGGCACTACTTCTGGCCACTTCGAGAAATAGTCCATGGCAACCATGATGTACTTATTTCCAGAATCTGTCGTAGAAAATGGTCCTGCAATGTCCACCGCAATTTTTTTCCCAAGGTTCACCTGACAGATACTGCTTCATTTTCCCTCGGGATCGTGTCTTCGGACCCTTAGAAGCACAGAGGTCACATCTTCTGCACCATTCTTCCACATCTCTTCGACAGTTGATCCAATAATACCGCTCTTTCACATGTGCCAGTGTTCTATTTACTCCAAAATGGCCTCCACTGCGACTGCCATGCAGCTCACGAAGTACTTCAGCTACCATCGTTCGGGGTACAACGGTTTGATACACAATGCTCCTACCATCTGGACTTTCCAATTTACGAGTGGGTAAGTCATCCCGTAAGCACAACGAATCCCACAGAGCCCAGTACCCCTTGACTGTCTGATCAAATCTGGATATTTCTTGCCACTCAGGTCGTCGCTTTTGGTCTAGCCAGCCCTGTACTGTCGTCAAATCTTTGTCAACTATTTGTTCTCTTCTAAAGTTGTCTCTGATGATTTCGTCGGTATTTTCCGTTTCCTTATTCCTAATCTGCATTTGTTGGATATGTACAACATCCTTGGCTATTTCTCTTTGTTCCTGCCTTTGACAGAATTTACAGGAACTGCCACAAGGTCTTCGTGACAAGCTGTCAGCGTTGGCGTGACTTCTTCCTTTTCGGTGTTTAATTTGAAAGTCGTAACTCTGCAGTTTCTCCAGTCAACGCGTTATCTGCCCCTCCGGATTTTTGAAATTCATCAGCCACTGTAGTGCAGAGTGGTCTGTTCTTACTAAGAATTTCCGTCCATAGAGAAAACTGTGGTAATGCTCTATGGATCGTACAACCGC
This sequence comes from Crioceris asparagi, assembly GCA_958507055.1. NCBI lineage: Eukaryota > Metazoa > Arthropoda > Insecta > Coleoptera > Chrysomelidae > Crioceris > Crioceris asparagi. The sequence goes on along the minus strand of OY293829.1, from coordinate 20,884,552 downwards.
TAGCAGCTCCTTCCGGGTCACACAGTAATTTCGCTCTGCTTTTCCCAACGTTTTGCTGAAATATCCAATTACAGCTTCTTCGCCATTCTGTATTTGGGAAAGAACAGCTCCTATTCCACTTTGTGGAGCGTCAGTGTCTAACACGTACAATCGTTCATCCAAGGGATATGCAAGAACAGGAGCACTGGTCAAACGTCTTTTCAGCTCAAGAAACGACTGTTGACATTCTGGTGACCAGTCAAAGTGGGAGTTCTTTTCGGTTAATTGATGGGCTTTGCAATTTTCACAAAATCCTTAACAAATCGGCGGTAGTAACTGCTGAGTCCCAAAAAGCTTCTAACTTCGTGCTTGTTCTTTGGTCCGGGCCAATCTCGTACTGCCTGAACTTTTTCTGGATCGGTCTCAATTCTTTTCGATGATACATATCCGAGAAAGTTGACTTTTTCCTGGAATAGAACGCATTTCTTTGGATTCAGCTGGAGAATAGCACTTCGGATCCTGGCGAATACTTTCTTCAGATTCGATTGATGTTCGTCGAAATCTTTGCTAATCACCATTACATCATCCAAGTACACCAGGCACGTCTCCCGAGCTAGTCCTCGCAGAACTAATTCCATTAACCTTTCAAAAGTGGCAGGGGCATTACATAATCCAAACGGCATGACATTGAATTGATATAGGCCGTTTCCAGCTGTAAAGGCCGTTTTCTCTTTATCTTATTTGTTTATCTCTACCTGCCAATATCCACTTTTCAGGTCAAGAGTTGAGAACCACCTGGATCCAGCTAAGGTATTCAAGGTATCGTCAATTCGGGGTAATGGGTAGCTGTCCTTCTTCGTTACATCATTTAACCTCCTATAATCGACACAGAACCTCGTCGAACCATCCTTCTTCGTCACCAGCACAACTGGTGATGACCAAGGACTGCTGGATTCTTCTATGACGCCATCCTTCAGCATTTCTTGAACAATGGTGTTAACTTGCTGTTGTTTTACGAAAGGAAGTCTTCGTGGAGGTTGGCGAATAGGTACAGCATTTCCCGTATTGATCCGATGTTCGACAAAATTCGTTCGCCCTGTAATTTTTCCTTGTACGAAAAAATCAACTTCTTGCTTTACAAACTCGATAGCCTTTTTCTTTTCCTGTTCGCTAAGATGTTTCCAGGTCTTCTTGAAACTCTCCATTAGCTCTTGAGGCAAATGTACATCTTTTGAAACGGGTTCCTCTTGCTCACATCTTATTACACGGGAGACTGGCGAACAGGTACCGATTACTTCCCCTTTCTTCAATGTCATTCTGTTTACAGATAGATTGGCTACCCTCACTGGAATAATGTCGTTGGAATTAACTAAGCACCTAGCCGAAACAGCCCCGTTGTCTTTGTTCTCGCTCAAAAACCATAGTGTTAACTCCTTCCAGTTGTTTTTCTAGGTGCGCCTTCACGATCTTCTCCCTATTTCCAGGTATTCGTGTATCTTCGGTGACGATTATTTTAACAGGACAGTTCTTGTTCGAAGATGCTGAGAAAAATATTTCCTCGTTGTCCACTCTCAGCATTCTGTTTTTAAAGCCCACTGTGATAAAATTGAAGGTTTTCAAAATGTATAAGCCTACTATAAATTCATCCGATATGTCAGCCACGATTTCATTAATCTTTACTTGTGCATTGCCAATTTCCAAAGTGGTGGTGGTCTCTTCAAAAACATTTATCAAATCTCCTTTTGCAGTTTCCAGTATTAGCTTGATGTTGTGCTGCACGATACATTCTTTGGAAACCATGTCGGGGCGTACCACTGACTTTGTTGCCCCCCTGTCGATGGTCAAATCACATTTCTTGCCGTTGATAAAACCTTGGACAACGAGGCTCTCATAGCTCTTCCTGATGGAGCACAAATGTAACTTGGGGGCTTGATAATCAGTGGTCGCCAGCGTTCGCCCCCTTACACTGGCGAGGTGGAGTTTTCCTGATGTCGGGTATTCTCTCTCTGAACATTTCATTCTTCAGATCTGGGTTGCCGCCTGCAAATTCTACTTATATGTCCCTCTCGGTTGCAATTGTAACACTTAATCACTTTTCTATATCCGGACTCCTTGCTTCCTCGAGAGCAGAATTTCTGGAACATCGCCTCCAGCTTCTTAAAGAAATCTGCATTGTCTTGTGGTTCGTCTGACACCCTAACTTCTCTTAATTTTCTGCGACGATTCATAGAAGCGTTTTTGGCAGCTTCGTATTCCAGTGCCTGGACAACTGTTTCGGCTAAGGTGTTATGCCTACTTAGTCTCAACGCTTGCTGCATATCGATATCTCGAACTCCATCAATGAAGTACTGGACACTAATTTGCTCAATGAATTCATCTGGGGCCTGTGGATAAGCCAGTCGCACCATGCTCACAATGCTACTGCTGAATTCCTTTGAACTTTGAGTTCTGCTCTTCAGCTGGCTCTGATACACTTGGCTAAAATATTTGTTGCCGTATCTTAGTTCCAAGGCGCCCGCAAGTGACTTTCCAACGCCGTTGCTTTCTGCTGATGACCCCATCCATTCGCATTGGCTGCTGCCTCAAACTGACGTTTGTACATAGCCCAGGATATTTCGCCGTCAAACGTTGGTGGTTTAAGTTTTTCATTGGCTGTAGTTATCGCCGACGTGTCCATTTTGCTGCTTTCGTCTTGGTTGGTATCTCGTTTCTTCTTCACGTCTTTCTCTAGTCTTCGATACTTCTCCTCAAACTCTTCTCGAACTGTCCCAATTTCTTCTCGAACTGTCCCGATTTCTTCTCGAACTGTTTCGATTTCTTCTCGAACTTCTTGTTTTATAGTCTCGATTTCTTGATGGACATTTCGGAACAATCCTGCAATCTGCTCGAAATCTCGATGTCGTAGTTCTTCTTGTTTACTCGAAAAATCGGAGAATAACTTAGTTAGTTGTTCCTCTTATTTCTGTTCTTCTCACAGCCTTCGCTCCTCCTCTTCTTTCTTTTCTTGTTGTCGCAGTTCTTGTTTTCTCGAAAAATCGGAGAATAACTTAGTTAGTTGTTCTTCCATTTTTTCTGTCTGCTTACGGGTGTTCACCTTAGACAAAAGCCTCTTCACTCACTGATCAATAGACAATAGACAATAGACAATAGATTTATTCATGACCGAACAGTATAGTTTTAACAATCGTCACTAAGCCTAAGATTAAAAATTACAGTTATTCTACATAAAATAGACAGTAAGAAGAAAATTGATAATAAAAATTCACAAATTATACAATGACAAGACAAAGAATAACATTACAATAAATTTTGGTTAAGAAAAGTCACCATCTCTCATATCACATGTTAAAAACTCATCGATGCTATAGAAACCCTTTTGTATTAAATACTTTTTCACTACTCTTTTAAATGACAAAAGGGGCATTTCTCTCACCCATGAAGGTAATTTGTTGAAAAAGGCCGGGGAGTAGTGAAGAGTTGCATTCCACGATGTCTTGAGTCTCAAGAACCGTATCCTTAAGTCATTCCTATTTCTTATTTCATGTTGATGGATCTGGAGAGAGGTTCCATAATCCTGCACGATCCTGTGTGCATATAGCAGACATTCAAGAATGTACTGTGAAGGTAATGTGAGAACACTAAGCTGCCTTAAAAACTCTCTCACATCATCCCTATATCCGATCCCAGCCAGAATCCGCAATGCTCTGCGTTGTAACCCAAACACCCTAGAAGCATGAGGTGAGTGACCCCATGCTAGTATGCCATACATACACACCGAATGGATAAGTGAGTGGTATGCTATTAAGCACACTTTACCCTCAACCACTTTGGACAAATATTCCAAATGTTATTTTTTTGGAAATAGTGACAACATGTTGTTCGAATGTTAGTTTGGGGTCTAAAGAAATTCCTAGAAACTTTACTTTATCCGGATTATCAATAGCATCCTCCTGAAGGAAAAGACCATTTGTTCAGTTTTGTTCGGATTTAGATTCAGGCGATTCGCCCTAAACCAATCGTTCACACCCATTGTACATTCACCTGCTTGCTCCATCAAGGTTCCATGATCTTTTGATCTTACAAGAAAATTTGTATCGTCCGCGTAAAAAGTCACTTCACAATCCAACATAGATGATGTTATGTCATCAATATATATAAGAAAGAGCAGGGGACCCAGAATCGAACCCTGAGGTACCCCATGCATCATGATTCTCTCCTCCGACACATTTCCCCCAAGACTAGTCACCTGTCTTCGGCCCGACAGATAACTCTGAATCAAGGCGACACTCTTCACATCCAGACCATAGAATTCTAACTTTTGCAGCAGTATATCGTGAGAAACACAGTCAAAGGCCTTGGAGAGGTCGCAGAATGTGCCACACACAAAATCGCCATCCTCAAGGCCTTCAACTATGCAATCACACATCCTACACACTGCTCCAGTAGTCGACCGCTCCCTCCTAAAACCAAACTGTTGTTGAATCAGCAGACCGTTTTCCTCAAAATACCCATAGAGCTGGTCCTTGAGTAATACCTCAAAAACCTTTGAAAAAACTGGTAACAAAGAGATAGGTCGATAGTTATCAAAGCTGCGCTGGTCGCCATTCTTAAAGATTGGGATAGTCTTGCTTAATTTAAAGATAGAAGGGTAAACTCCCTCGACTATACAGAGATTAAACAGTTTAGTAAGAGGGCTGATAAGGACGTCTTTCAGAGAATGTAATAGTAATGTATTAAAACCAAATATATCCCTACTATGTCTTTTTTTTAATTTACCAATAGCATCTCTTAATTCAATTAGACTTACTTCATATGCTTATGTAAATCTCATTAGCATAACATTCAAATATCTCGAGCCACTTGCCCATCGGTCAGACAAGTTGTTGAGGTCTTCGTATGGATGTGAATTTTCAAAAGTGTTGAGTCTAGCATCATTTTCTGGTATATTTAAACGAGGACAAATTCAGATGATTATTACAATATTATATATTTGGAAGGGAACAGAAAAGTCATCAATTTAATCATCATCGATTTAACCTAGTAGTAAAGTATTTCTTACAAACGGCACTCAAGGTCACCAGGACCCGAGCTAAAAGATCAAAGGGATTCCACCGGGTGTCCTATCTTGGTCTTTCTAATCTATACTACGGACGTTAGTAGGGCCCGGGTCGTAAGAGTTCAAGGCATACTGCTATTGGTCACCGATACATGCCAAGGTCAAGATTATATCCCGAAACATCTAGTGAGTTAGCGCTATTGTTGGAATGTTCGTGGCGTTGGAAGATTCAGGATGGAGGGGCTTGCCTATATATTGGAGAATTAGAGAGGACTTGCTGCAAAGTCAGTCAGTCCGATGCGGTCAGATAGTGGAGTCAAGTGCGTGAGTACTGTGAATACTATGGAGACCGATAGTGAGTCCAAAAAATAATATTCTGTAAGCCCCAGATTCCCATCGTATGAATAAATACAAACCCAGTCCGTTGAGACCAGCAGTACCTACGGTGGAGACGGACTATGGTGGAGACCGGGAGTACGGTGAAGTCCGGTGTAGTTGGGTCCCTAGTAGGGGGCCAGCGACAACATTAAAAAATAACGCTCGATATGAATACGGTTGTAAAAAGTGTAAATAAAAATAAATATAAATTGTACATAGTAGTCGATAGTGTAGTGAAAGATAAATTGTGTATATAAATAATCTGTGACATTTTAGTGTTGAACTGAATAAGCTTGAAGATTATTAAGTTCCAGTCTGTTTTTGACCGACGAACCCCGAACGGAGGAGGTATACAATTCGACTTTTCTGCTTTTTTTTAACTTTTTTTTTTGGTTCGTGCGCGCCTTTTATATAGTAAACGTGCTCCGATTTTGATGATTTTGGATTCATTTGAAAGAATGGGATTTAGAAATGGTCCCATATTCATAAAAACGCAAATCCGAAATCTTCTTCCCTCCGAAAACCGCCCCCGAAGGGGTGGTGGGGGCGAATTTTCTCGAAAATCGAAAATCTGAGTTGGTATAATTAAAGATAGGATAATATCCGGAAACGTTTAAATTGAACAATTTTTCATAAGTGCTACGGTTTTCGAGATAGACGCATGTTAAATATGTATTTTTGCTATGTGGAGAGGACAATTTCTTTCGAAAATTGAAAATTTTTCGATACTACATGAAAGATATAATTATTTGTAGCAACATTTATAATGAACATTTTTTCCTTAGAGTTACGGTTTTCGAGTTAAATCGGTGTTAAAATGGTAACAACTAAAATATTCAAGCGTATTTCCGCAGCGATGTTCTGAGATTTCTATAATGACAACTACAAGCAAGGAATATACGTGGGTAATAGGATAAGCACTATCTTCATTGATATGGTATAGTGAACATTCAACGATTTTCGGGACTAATGTTACACTCAAAAGTGTGAAATAAATATTTTTTACAAAAAATTGGACCGACGTTATTAGTTGGTGCACTGAAAAGTATAAAATAATATTAATTCTGTTGTGAAGTTGGTGCCAAAAGTTATCAATCCACCTGCAACTGCACAACTTCAAAAGTAACAGCACCAACAGAATTAATATTATTTTATACTTTTCAGTGCACCAACTAATAACGTCGGTCCAATTTTTTGTAAAAAATATTTTATATGTTCGTTACGGTAGTATCAAAACTCAAAGCCTTTAACGGTGTTCACTATTTTAAACCCTTTATCATAAGAGAACTCATACATATAGAACAACAAATTAAAGCTGACAGTATGTCGATTTGCCAAAAACTATCTGAATTACCTAAATCATAATGAACCATAGTCAAAACCGTATTGCGTATATGTAGTTGACATTTTATAAAGTACCATCGAATATATTCGATGCGTTCAGCAACGACGACGTTTGTCTATTAGGTATATTAATATAACGGTAAGTCCTGCCTATATGTTGAAATGGTGAATGTATGGGTTAATCGCTTGTTATCAATTAAAACGGCAAATAATAAAATACATTTAGCAGCAAAAATAACGCACAACCAAAAAATAATGCTCAATTTCAATGTTGATTTTCTCGCGAACCGACAAGTCGATTTCGATATTTTTTTGCCTAACAGTAGCTTTTTCTTTGGCATTTGCTCTAAAAGAGAATATTCATTCAGATTTCTATCTTAGGCTTATAAAGGGTGCAAAAATGAGAATAGTTTCTTAACGTTAAATTTGAGACACCCTTTAAGTAACAACGAAATCATGTGTTTTAAACATTTTGCTTTTTTCTTATATCTGTAATACCAAAGAAAATACCCAGTTTTATACAAGAACAACAAACTTAGAATATCACTAGCAAAAATTAACAATAAATAGTCAAAAAGTACATTAGTAGTGCGTGTTTCCACCTCTGCCTCTAATGACTGCTTCACATCGCCTCAGCATACTCGATATTAAATTTGATACCTATCTGATTTTGGTCAAGTCGATTTCAACTATTGCTAACCATTATTTGGACATCCTGCAGGGTGGGTGGAGGAGGTTGATGCTGTCTCAGTGCCCTACCAATAATATCCCATAAGTGCTCTATAGGATTCAAATCAAGACTTCGTGGTGGCCGATTCAGAGGTCGAATATTTACCTACTTCATGTAAATAATCATTGACGATACGCTTTACATGAAGTCTTGCGTCATCGTGCATTAGTAAGAAATTATTCCCAATGTACTGAGCGAAAGGGACAAGGTGCTCAGACAAAATGTCATTGATATTCCTTTCGCTATTTAAAGAGCCCCCACGTAAAGGTATGATATTCGTCCGTACTGTTAAAGAATTTCCAGCCCAAAATATAACGGAGCCTCCATTAAATAGAGTTCTTTCACGTATATTGCATTGTGCATAGCGCTTACCTAGCCGGCGGATAACTCTGAGACGTCTAGCAGAGCTTTAAAGAGAAAACCTAGATTCGTGTGTAAATAGAACGTGTTCCCAGTCCTCAATAGTCCAGTTTACATGCTCCTTGGCAAAATGTAGTCTGCATTTAATTTACGTCCTGTCGCTGGAACTCTGACATGTAAATTTTGATCAGAAAGACGTTTCCTCATAATATCAATACATGGCTGAATATTATGAACTGCACTGAGTTGTGTCAAAAGTTTCCTTGAAGTAATAAAACATTCTCTTAAAGCAAACGGTCTAATATAGAGATCTTGAACAACTGTAGTTAACCGAGGTTGGCCTTGTCGTGGACGTATGTTATAGGTATTAGTTTCCCTAAAGCGTTGGACAACACGAGAAATTGTGTGCAAATCCTAATTTCAAATCAAAAGCGTTGTAGCTTATTCCTTCGTTATGTAACGTCACTGCTTGAACACATTCATCACAAGTCATATTCCTTCAAACACGTTCCATTGTCAAGAAAGAATTAAAATCATAAATAATAAACTTAATTATTCAATCTGTCAAAAACTCTATTGGTATTGTTAATTTATCATAGACTACTCTATTAAACCAAATAAGTATCCTGTAAAATTGTGATTTTTGTAAGAAAAACATATTCTAGTATAAAACTGTGTATTTTCTTTGATATTGATATTACAGATATCAGAGAAATTCAAAAAACAAAATGTTCGGAAAAAATAAGGCTATATTATGATTTCATCAAGCTTTCGTTGTTGTTACTAATGCTCCCTACAGGGAGTCTCAAATTTAAGCTTAAAAAAAATATTCTCATCTTTGCACCCTGTATAAGCCTAAAACAGCATTCTGAATAAAAAATATTATCACAAAACAATTACCAAAGAAAAAAGCTAAAGTTAAGAAAAAATATCGAAATCGACATATCAGTTCGCGAAAAAATCAGAGCATAATTTTTGGTTGTGCGTTATTTTTACGGCTAAGTGTATCTATACAACCAGGTACAAACATAGTCCTTTTAACGCTTTCAGGTTACTTGGAACTTACCAACTACAATTTGGGAACTCGGCTAAAAAAATATGCTAAACTTTTTTATAAGGACTTTTGAGATCTATTAAATAAAGAGAAAAAAACTTGGTGTTGCAAAATAACATTTCACTATTTCCTTCTTAATTAGGTAATGGTTAAGTCTATCCATTTGAATAATTCAAATAACCTATTTCAGATTTCTTGAAAATAACTCTGTACATTGTTCATTTTATTTATTTAATAATTGTGATTTAGCAGCTAATGTAACAAATGACCGCTATTTTGGATGTCTTACCACATTCCAAAAATATGGTTTTGTAAGAAATATGTATCTCTTACAAGGCATACCTACATGTTAAAGAAATACCTACATTAAAACAAAAGATTCAACTTGTCATTGGATCATTATTATGTATAAGGGGTACAAAAATAAATAAATCAATTCAAATATATATAAAATGAGATATATTCTTGGAAAAAATGATTTATTAAAATTATACCATGCTTTGTTCTGTAGCGTCCTATTTTATGGAATTATTTGTTGGGGTTCAGCTTATTCAAATACATTAGGGCCGATAGTAAGAATACAAAAGCGTGCTATAAAAAATTTAACTTTTGGTAAACAACACAACCTTTTTAGTGAGACACGATTGCTAAACATCAATCAAAAATATATTTTGGAAGCACTAATAAATAATTATTGTAATCTACGGGAAGAGTATACTATTGCTGAAGCATGTTTATTTTCTAGACATAAATCGGTTACAGTAAGTAAAACTAAATTAAATATTGGTCAAAAAACTAGTTTATATCGATCCAAACTTGTCTACAATAGATTAGATAACAATCTAAAAAAATTAAACTTCTCTAGAGGGCGTATTAAATTTCATATTAAGAGTTGGATTATAAATAATTTGAAGTTATAATATACACAGATATTGTTATATTACTTAAGAAATCTGTTTTAATATTTAATATTTCCTATATCATGTGTCTTTCTTTACATTTGTAGTTGTATTTATAGTTTTGTTGCATTTCAATTTTATTATTTGTTTATTTATTGTATATTAATATGTATATTTAGATTAGGGTAGGGGTTTGTTGGACTTTATAAGTCAGACAATCTATTAGCATACTATTTTTTTAATCAAGATTTGTATGTTAACCTGAATAAAGATTATTATTTATTTATTTTTATAAAATCAATGCGCAGATTTGTTAAACAATTTACTTCTGTCACACCCCATATAGACAAAACAAATGGACGTGGGCATACACAGTTCGGTAAACAGATTCGGAAAAAATATATTTCTACAAAGAAGGAGTGACAGCTTATATTTCATATGTTTTATTATTATTTTAGAAACCTTGTAGTTAGTGCGTCGTCAATGAGATATTTGTTTATATAGTTTGTTTCTTGAATGATGACTATTGCTTGTAAGCCTTTAATCATTCATGAGCTAAGTACATCCCGTTATACTTCTCATCGCATCTCATTATTATGAAATTTTCTACTACGATTGTCGATCTAAGCTGCGCGCTGCTCGTATGTCCGAAGGCAACGCAATCTTTATTTCATAGAACAATGAACAAATTTATATTTCATTATCAATAGATTTGTATTGCATTATTGTTAAAAATAAATTTTTCATATAATTGCTTATTTAATCAATCGATGCTTTTTTCTCTCTAATTATGTATATGAATTTCTTAACAGCGTATAAAAAAATTGAAATAAGTACCAGATCTTATCTCAAAATCGTCACTCCACTGATTTTACTGCCCTCGCTTGAATTGATCCTTTTCTCGTGTTTTCGAGGCAGACGCCTTTATTCGTGAAACAAACTATAGATAATATTCAGTGTGTTAACATAGAAGAATTGTAATAGTATTTTTTTAGTGTATAAGAGTTTCAGAAGAGAGTAAGATACTTTTACTAAATCGATAGCTGAGTATTTTGTATATTATTTTAGTAAGCCGATTGTAATTGGTTGAGTTTTACCATTGGAACGAACCCAGAACGGTTTACTTAAGAAAAAGTTATTTGAGTGGAGATCATTCAGAATAATGGAGAGTGAAGCAAATGACCCGATCAAGAGATTGAATAAATATAATTAATATGCATGGAAAGAGAGCGAAGTCAGAATAGATGGAGATAAACTGCTGGAATGCAAAAAATCCTGGGTATGGTGATGTCGAAGCTAGAGATTTCCACAAGCAGCAATCGAGAACCAATAAGAAGGTGATGGCATTCTTATTAAAATATGCAGATGATACTTATTTTGAGAATATTGCTGACTATGATCAAGCAAAAGAAAAATTGATGTTCATCATTTACACTAATGCAATGTTTGGTGAAAATGAGAGAGATGGTGAACATGGTGAAGACTGAAGATTTACCAATGCATCAGTACAAGGCAGAAAAAGAGTGGCAATTATGTACTGGAACTGAATAATATGCAATTAGCTGGTGTATTTTTGATTAGAGAAAAGTTTTAATTTCATTATTAGAAAAAGAGGAATAATTGAGTGCCTACTGTGAATGTGAAATCAGCATAATTATAAGATGATGATAATTCGAATAAATACAGCAATGTAAATTGTGTGCTTGCTTCAAATTTCAATCATGTGAGCAAATATAACAATAATAGAGGACGAGGAAAAGGATTTGCAGGAGAATACAGAGGTGGCAGAAATTCATCGGAGCGCTCATCTCCGTCCAATTTTGTAAAGATGGAAGATAAGAAGTGCTATAAATGCAGAACATTTGGACATAGGTTCTGTTTCTAAATACAAATCATTAGCCTGCGCAGGCCTAAATTATGTCATCAGTAAATGTCATAGTCCTATATTGAGTTCATATATCTGTCAATTTTTGATGGCCATTTTAACCCTGGTCAGACAAATGGTTTGTATTTCGGAACATCCAGTTTATTTTATGATGGAGGGAATTGATTTGACTGTCAAAAAGGCAAATACTATGCAAATACGAAAGTAATCTTAGGCAAAGGTTGATACCATATTTATTTTCTCTGGTTGATACTCAAACTTTTCCCCATTAAACAAGCGACTTTTCGTAAACATTGGTAGATTCCAAGAAGTCTGGAAAATGAGATTATACTCGCCCTAAAAATCGTGAAAAATTTCATACGCATATCTTTTGTAAGTGCGTCTTTGCGAACCATGCCGTGCGCAATGATCGGCTCTGGCAAAAAAGACAGCAGATCATGATCACGAAGATAAATAAAGAGAACAAATATTTAAGGTACCTAATTGTCAATATGTTCGTCGTACAAGAGGCCACGCTATGATATGCAATTTCTGTAATCTCATGTCGCTACGTAGAGAAGCATAGGAAGTTTACTCTCCTTGTTTCCAGTCTTCTTGGTACATATAGTGCATTTACAGAGAATTAAACTTAACATAATTTTTTATATTTCGCTCAAAGTGAATTCTCTGGTAATGAATCATTTTTCTACAATAGTGTAACGGGAATTATAATTCATCTGGGTTCGATTTATTTTCACTTCTTTGTTTAGACTAACAATTAGGCAACTATATACACATTTATATTCACAGCATTACTAAGCGCTTCGCGCTCAATTTATATTCACTGTTCTATGCACACGCTCAGCTGACTAACTGACTGAATCTTCTGTGATTGACGCGGTTATTTATACTACCTAACCTCCAATCTCAATGCTTCGAGTTCTTATCCGTCTCCTACTGCTGTATGTTATTGTTTCGGGAATAATCCAGGTCTGAATATTCTGGACTTCGTGTGTGTGAGTGTGTGTGTGTGAGTGTATTCTATTATTCGGGTGAGCTTTCACGTCACAATAGAAATATAACAGGAGCTAAAAATGTTTCCAATAGGTACCTTGTATTTAGATTTAAGAAATGCAATAATAAATTAGTCAATGAGTATTGAATAGATAAGTTATGTTTAGTTTATTGTTTATGTATGTATTTCTAATTTCTCATTAATGTATTTTTTATTTTGAACCCTCGATAGCAACGCCACCTGATCTTTGGCTCATTAGCAGTCTCACTTTCATAGCATTAAGTAGATAGGAAGATGCAAGACCTGAGTAAATGATCGTGATCGCTACAGATGATGAAAATGTTAAGGTAGTGGTATTTCGAGCACCAATAAGTGATGGGTTTTGGAGGTAGTGTTCTCTGGATGGGTTATATCATGGTACAATTGTACCATGAGTTATGTGTGTAACTAGCAACACAGTATAAAGAAATATACAGTAGTCGAACTCTCGGCGGAACCTTTGATTTTATTGACTCAAGGTCAAGAGCTGGCGGCCATGTTTTAATCTTAACAAATCAGGTCTGTAGTGGAAATTATCATGAACGGTGGCAGGACCGTAATTAAAACTTATTTATACGAAATTAATTCACTGAACTGATATAATAGATATTATAAATTGGTCCATAAAATAATGTCGTCACTATTTGTTTCAAATTTGAAATTGCTGGTTATAATTTTCAGAGTAGGTGTAATACAATGAAACCCAGAAAATTAATTTCAGAAACAGTAATAGAAATAAATAATCAAAAATCACGAGGATCTATAAAATCTTAAGTTGTATTTGTTTGATTGCTTTATTTATCGTTCGCAAAATAAATTAATAATAAATTCTAGTGGAAGTTGTAGTCAGAGCCATAGTGAAAAAGTGCAAGGTTAGTAGCAGGTCAGTAATTAAAACTTCCTTAATACAAAAACAATTTATTGAAGAAATATTGGAACGTGAAGACTTACCCGAATAAAGACACCAACACACACTCACAAATGTCACAAACATCCAGAAACATGGAAGAACACTCTGGAGCCTAGGAAGCACCATGATTACTTTCGAAGGAATATATTGGGACATACTTCCAGAACAATATATTAGAAAGGACGAGAAGCTTCGAGACAGGAGGTTAAGTGGATATAAACACACGGACCACGGATATAGACAGTTAATGATAGATAGTCAGTCGGTCATAGATCATAGTCAGTAGAAAGTCGTATATAGTCCGAGAAATAAGTTTGAATATAAATGTTTATATAGTCGTGTAGTTATTGGTATAAATAAATAAGTGAAAATAAATCAAACCCAGTTTTAATATAAATTCCCGTTACATTGGTGTCAGTGTGGGGTCGGTCAGTGAGTGACTGTAAAATTGGACAGACTTTAAGAGACTGCGGTTTCGTGTAGATTTGAGTGATTTCGAGACTTTTTGTTAGATTTAAGTTTAAGACTTTTTGTTCGTTTTTGTGTTAAAGAATTTGAAAACTGTATTGACTAATTGACTTTGTTAGTAAAGACAATTAAAAATGAAATTAGTGCAACTAACTGTGAAACAACTCAAAGAACAATTAGTGGAACGGGATTGTGATGATTTCGGTAATAAAGTGACCCTCCAGAAACGGTTAAGGGACACTCTGATTGAAAATGGAGACGATCCTGATATGTTCGAGTGCCACTCTTCGGAAGAGCTGTTACTGGAAAAGAAATAATATTGAAAAATTCGATGAAGTCTCGAAAAAGTTCGAAGAAATTTCTAGAAATAATAATGAAAAATTCGGAGAAATTTCTCGAAATAATAATGAAAGATTCGAGGAAGTAACAAGGACATTTGGGGTGAAATTCGATGAAGTCTCGAAAAATTTTGAAGAAGTTTCTAGAACTCTTCAAGATGAAATAAAAAAATGGAGAATCGGTATGGAGACAGTCATCTTCAGCAAGTATACAAAGCACAACTGCGATCTCGGGTGCAACGTGCAAATGAGAGTCTGCAAGAGATTGAAGGACAGGTAGCTCGTATTGTGCGACTAGCATATCCTACAGCTACAGATAGCTTCCTTGATGATATTGCGGTGGACACATTTGTAAATGGACTCGACTCTACGACTAGTGATGTAATAATACCCGGCTATAGTGAAAAAATATTGATGACCAACCCAGACGGATACTGCAAATCTGGAAGTCTGAGACTGGTAGAAAAAATTAATAATAAGGAATTTTTGAAAGCTAAAGCTCTTGTTCGAGTAGGAGATGTCGTTCCTGCCAGAGTAATGAATTTAAAGAAGAGTCCCATCAAGTTGAGCAAGGGAAGTATGGTTGGGAATTGTGTTCCTGTATCAGCGATATGCTCTGTAAGAACAACTAGTAAACCATCCAGGACCGGAAATTCGAAAGAGCTGGTTGTTGTGGCCAAGACTGTCCAGGACTTAGACGAGAAACAATTACGAAAAGTGAGAGATATGCTTGTAGAATTCCAGGACGTATTTGCCATGGTACAAAGGTAAAACAAGTATAGTGACTCACACGATAAATACGAGGAATGCTCAGCCAAGAAGACTTCCTTTGGCCAAAAGAGACGAAGCCGAGAAAATGATTCAAGAAATGAGCAAACAAGGAGTCATTGAGCCATCAAATAGTCCATGGACTTCGCCAGTAGTGCTCGTGAAGAAAAAGGATAGTTCTACAAGATTCTGTGTAGATTACCGGCTTCTGAATTCAGTCACTAAGAAGGATAGTTATGCGTTACCCAGAATAGATGACACCCTAGATACTCTCTCTGGATCACGATGGTTTTCTACACTTGATCTGAAAAGTGGATACTGGCAAGTTGGAATGGATCCCGCAGATCGAGAAAAGACTGCTTTCTCGATAGGATCAGGACTCTGGCAATTCACTGTGATGTGGTTTGGACTATGGAATGCTGCCGCTACATTTAAGAGGCTCATGGAAGCAGTTTTGACAGGATTGACATGGCAAACTTGCCTAGTGTATTTGGATGACGTGATCGTGGTAGGAAAATGATTTGAAGAACACTCTAAGAATTTAAGAGAAGTTTTCCAACGATTACATGAAGCCAACCTGAAGCTGAGTCCTTAGAAATGTCATCTGTTCCGATGTGAAGTGAGATATAGAAAGGAATGGCCTATTCTCAAGGACAAGCATGAGAGCAAGTTTTCTGTTTTGCCAACATCGTTAAACCTTTAACTAAGTTAACAGAAGAAGGCAAAGAATATTCATGGAATGACGATTGTCAGAGAGCTTTCGAACAACTGCAAGAAGCTCTTATCAGCGCACCAATCTTGGGTTATCCTAGGGATGACGGAAAATTCGTGTTGGACACAGATGTCAGTAATACAGCTATTGGTGCTGTCCTCTCTCAGATTCAAGACGGGCAGAAGAAAGTGATTGCCTACTTCAGCAAGGTTTTGTCCAAATCGGAGAGGAATTATTGCGTTACCAGAAGGGAACTGTTGGGAATAGTGAAAGCCTGCGAACACTTCCATAAGTATTTGTATGTTCTAGTTAGAACTGACCATGCAGCGTTGAAGTGGCTCCTGCAATTCCGTAATCCTGAAGGCCAAGTGGCAAGATGGTTAGAACGTCTTCAGGAATATGACTATGACATCGAACACAGGGCAGGAAAAAATCATGGAAACGCAGATGCCTTATCCAGAAGACCGTGCAACTCTAATTGCACCCAATGCTCGAGGATGGAAGACAAGCTTTGCCTTATACGAAGAACAACCGTAGAAAATGAGGAATGGCAGCCCGAACAAATGAAGCTGGCCCAAGAGAACGACTCATGTTTGAGATTAGTCTTGGAGTGGATGCGTCGTAAGGAGAGGCCGTCTTGGCAAGATATAAGCTTAAGAAGCCCAGAAGTGAAAACATATTGGAGCCAATGGGACTGTCTTTTACTAAGAGATGATCTGCTGTATAAAACCTTTGAGTCTGAAGATGGCACTGAATCCAGATTACAACTAGTTGTGCCAAGAAGCAAAGTGCCAGAGGTACTACGTCAGCTACATGATGGAGCCTCGGGTGGGCATTTCGTAATCACCAAGACTCTGAAGAAGGTTTTTGGAGCGATTCTATTGGGTGAATTGCAAAGAAGATGTGAGGCAGTGGTGCCGTAAGTGTGAAGTGTGTGCAGCCAGCAATGGACCACTTGGCAGAAAGCGGGCACCTATGAGGCAATATAATGTTGGAAGTCCCATGGAGCGAGTTGCTGTGGATATTGCGGGGCCGTTTCCTGAAACGGACAATGGGAATAAGTATATCCTGGTAGCCATGGATTATTTCACAAAGTGGACAGAGGCGTACGCAATTGCTAACCAAGAACCAAGACCTTTTCAAACTACCAGCCGACGTTTCTATTGCCCATTGGGTAGTGGACGATCTACGTATGGGCCGAGGAATTGCTCTGGTGTTTAAAAGGAAGTTTGGAAGACTGGATGAATTGCCCAACGACCAAGAGTCGGAAAAGTTCTGCGACTAGCAGATGGTAATCGGAACCTCTTCTATTTGAAGAAGATGTCTAGGGAAAGGAATAAAGTCAGGAATTATGACATCAAGAAGTTGGGTCTTCCGAAAATAGGCTGCGGGTTGAACGGGTGAGAAAATCAGAGTTGCTCAAAGAGAACGAAAAGAGAAAGAAGACATGATAGATTTGGTTACAGTCGAACAAAAAGTAACCTATTTACTCTATGCAAAAAGCTAGAGATAGGAAGGATGCTTGCTGGAGGAAGAGCGAAAAAATATAAGATTTATAGAGGAGAGGTGGCAGCATGAAGGATTTAGGTTCAAATAGGAGAATCATAGATAAATACAGCGGTGCTGATGGCCCTTAAAACCCTTCTTTGCAAATTTTTATCCAAATCCGACGAAAATCTTAAAATAATCAACATATATATATATATATATATATATATATATATATATATATATATATATATATATATATATATATATATATATATTTATATATATATATATATTTAATTCTGAATTCTTGACTGGTTTATTATTTGATAAAATAGATTTTTGTTGGGGATGCAGTCATTTAATAAATAAAATTCTTTGGATTATGCCAAGCTTTCGAGAATGTTTATTCTCTTCGTCGGGGCAAAATTCGTGAATTTATATAAAATTAACCACAAACAGGAAAGATTTCATAGTCAGCAATCAGAAATGTCATCTTTCCTGTTTGTGGTTAATTTTATATAAATTCACGAATTTTGCCCCGACGAAGAGAATAAACATTCTCGAAAGCTTGGCATAATCCAAAGAATTTTATTTATTAAATGACTGCATCCCCAACAAAAATCTATTTTATTAAATATATATATATATATATATATATATATATATATATATATATATATATATATATATATATATATATATATATGTATATATATATATATATGTATATACAAGAATTGCTCGTATTAATATATTAGATATGCAAATTTTATCTCGGAATCTGGTCTTCCGATTTCGATGAAAATTCATATGTATGGGTTCTAGAGTGTACTGAATCGATTGGTTGTATTCACATTCACATAAAAAATCGTTTTCAGCAATTAATATTCTTATTTTACCACTCATACAGATTATAACTAATATGTGGAAATGAGCCGATGATTATCAAAAGACATAAGTAGCCTGTTGGTTATACTCCCGGCTCATAACCTCGGTGCGTATCCTGATCAACTCAGATTTTTTTAACAAAACCCATTTTTTGTAAATAAAATGTATTAATATGAGTTTCTTATAATTTAACGGCTCCAACGATTTTGATTAAATTTGGTATATAGATAAGGTTCTACTTTTGAACATTATCTAAGTGGCTTTCCTGATAAAATGCGAGGGTGTCACCTTCGAGGTCTATAAACTTTTTCTTAAATGATTCGGCAGATTTGGATAAAAATTTGCATTTTTAATGGATGTGACCGTCGAAGTCCACACTAGCTATTTCGGAAATGGGTTCGCAGATTGCTATAAAAAAAATAGTACGGGTTTTGGGGATCGATCAGGCGATTAGTGATACAGCAGAGTTCTGGTATGTTTCACATTCATATTTATTTAGAAATATGTAAATGTGAATAATGAAATCAATATTTACCGATCTACCGATCGCAATACATTTTAACTAGAAATAGGTATGCACATATTTGAACTAAAATTAAACATCCTTATAGACCCACTCTAAATCCTGTGTTACCCGAGCAATGCTCAATCGCCCAGATATTATATATAGTAACGTAACGGGGATATAAAAGTGACTGGGCTTTATTTATTTTCAATGTTTATTTATTTCTACAGTATTTATAAACACACACTAAATATCCATAACTATATACAATTTATATTCACTATTTATCTAACTTAACACTATTTATATTTACACTGCATTATTTACAACTATGTACAATTTATATTCAACTATTTACAATTTATATTCACTGCCCCAGACTTACTCGTCTGCACCGGGCGATTGCCCCCGACTGACTCACTGACTCCGCCTTCCGACGAATCGCACACGCCCACCATTATTACATTGCCCCCTCCTTAAATCTGATCGTCCCGATCAGAAACATCCTCGAAGCTCAGCCATCTTGTCCATGCAGGCAACACGACTTCTTGTCTACAATTGACACCTACTTGGTGCCAATAACAACAGCTGCATTATCGTTGACAACCATTGGCCCCAACAGCTCCGCCGTGACACTAACGGACACTCACTGGTTTACACTGAGTTCAACGTCACCTTCCTGTTGAACTTCACCACCAGGCTTCATTTACAGTCCAACATGCTCTCTCATGGAATTTCCATGGCCAAGCCGCCATAAAACCCAGCGAGTTCAGATCGAAGCCGATCTCTTCATGCATCTCTCAGTGACAGAGATAGCAACAGCTGCACCAACCGTTGGCCCAACAGCATCGCCTTGACATTGACGGACACTCGCTGGTTTACACCGAGTTCAACGGTCGAAAACTGTTTTCGATCAGAATCCAATTAAGATTATATGCTTATGAAGATGCCCAATGAGATTTGGGCGAAACGTCAAGCAATTTTTCCAAAATGGAACGAACAACGGATGTATTCCCGAATAAAACCACCAACATATTTTTCCATCCGTGAATCACTTCGCTATAATATATATATATATATATATATATATATATATATATATATATATATATATATATATATATATATATAAAATAGGATGAAGCTCTACACCTTTATGCTTTTATTTAGTCGGATACAACCACCCACTAGATGCGGATCACGTGATAATGTCTCAAAGTTTTTGACTACTTCCAGTTGCTTTTGTATAGTTGGATACAGCTTCCACTTATGTGGCGCTGATGAAAGCTAACAAGCTTGAAATCACGTGATCCGCTTCTAGTGGGTGGTTGTATCCGACTAAATAAAAGCATAAAGGTGTAGAGCTTCATCCTATTTTTATATTTTAAATCGCATTCATTAATGAACTAATAGATTTCTTTATATATATATACAAGCATTGCTCGTTTAATATAATTAGATAATTCTCAGAAATCTAGTAGTTATAGTGTGTTGCTATGAAGATTTTTCTGTATGGATAATTTTGAGTGTGTCAAAATATAAGATTGTATTTTTGTATTGTATAATTATTCTTTTAGAAAAGAGTTTTGTTAAATCGATTGCTGAGTATTTTGTTTATTATCTATGTAAACCGATTGTAATTGAGATTGAGAAGAGTTGTATATAGTAAAACAATACTTTTTCGTCATATAGAGAGATCTCAGCCTTCTGCTTATATAATCTAGACGTGCGGAACACACCAAATATTACCGATCATTCCCAATAAAATTTCTATGAGTGTATGCAATTTGCTATTTAAATGTGCTGCCATCTATTGAGAGCTAGGCCTAATAGGACTAAAAGTCACAGTGAAGAAATTAACAATTTAAGAGTGATGTATAGTTAGTTGTCTAAATCTACAAATTTTGAAATCAATTTTGATTGTTTGGAAAAAGTAGTAAGCCACAAACGATTTCATTATTATATTTGAGACTTAAAAACGACATCTGATCGTTTGAGTGTATAATATATTTGTTCCGATCTATTTTTAAAATGTGTTGGCTATGTAGTATCAAATAATTAACGATCTAATTAATCATTACAACAACAATACATTTTTTTAATATTCGTGTTGGCTATCTGGTAGTCGCTTGAACCGATTAACCAATAGAATTCCCATATACCGAATAGCCAACACAAATTTGAAAAATTTATATTTTTAAATGTCTATTGATTTCATAAATAATTAACACCGATTAGCCAACACGTTTTGAAACAAGACCTTACATTCTCAATTTTTTACTCAATTTACCAGAAATCGTTTGTGAAACACAAATATAATCTTGAAAGCGTTTGTGATTCTCTATTGTTTTAGAAATGTCCAAATTTATTCGAAAATTTGTTCAAATTTGTCACAAATGATTTCATTATTATATTTGTGTTTCACAAACGATTTCTCATAAATTGAGTAAAAAATAGAGAATGTAAAGTCTATTTTCAATACGTGGTGGCTTATCGGTGTTAATTATTTAACAATCTAATAACTCATTAAATATAATGAATCGCAAAAAAACAAACGCGTCAAACGTTCAAAAACGGTCTGTATCAACAGAAATTTAAAAATTTAAAATTTTCAAATTCGAGTTGGCTATTCGATATATGGTACTGGAAGACGGGAGCTGAGTAGCTGGGCCCTGTATAGTTACGTACGTACCGTTTGAAGATAAATATTAACAGGGATAATATTAGATTTTCCCTTTTTTATAGAAATTATTAAAATATAGACTTTTAAAAATAATACGGGATCGCAAAATGTAATATATTGGAAATTTCTTTTTCTTAAATAAATCTTAGCTATAGTAGGACCTAATAGGTGGCGCCTTTGTCGGGCGCCAAAAATATATATATATTTTTTTTTCGACCATTTCTTTAATCTCTATTAGCAGTAGTCTGGAATGACAAATATTTACTCCATTCCACAGTAGTCAGTCTAACTTTTGTTTGAGCTGAGTGAACTGAGATATATTTTTATTTTTTTGACCACAATATTGATGTTGGAACCAATTGTCTAAGTCATTGGATTAGATACTTACAGACATTTTGCGACTTCTTTAAAATGTTCAGAATTTCCCGGATTCAATTTGAGACATGCCTGAAAAGACTCCAAAGCCTCTTGTAGTTTACCCTCTTCTCGCAAAATTTCTCCCTACAAATGACAGATTAATCTGGGAGCCCGCTATAAAACATTTAAAAAATTCCAACCTGCTTGAAGTGAGCAAATTCATTTTTTCCATTGCTTCTGTCTATTTCTTTGGCTATTAATTTTTTACATGCATCTATTTCACCTCTCGCGTGTTGCAGATTGATCAGCCAATTGAATTTCTCGAAGGAAGGAAATTCATCCAGCGGTTCAGATTGTTTCTCTATGGAAATTTAAGAAAAGAGCTGTACAATCTAGAATTAAAACAAATATTTGTTTTCCTTACTTGTTTTCATTTTAGCAGAAAAACATGCTTGCTTGCCATTGGCTAACATTTTCTCAAAAATTCTAACTTCTGATATAGTCAAGTTGTTATAGATCTGGTTGCCTAGCTACGAAGTTCATTTTGTTTTACATAACGAAACTCCAACGTTTCCATGTTGTTCAGAAAATTCCTTGAATTGAATATATATAAATAATTCCGAATAAAAAAATTGTGTCAGGCGGTTTCCTTCATAAGATTTTTGCATGAGTGTTGTTGTAAATTTTGGTTTTTTTCAAAATTCTACGCAAGATAATTTATGATATAGGGAGGAACGGCCAATTTTCGTATATTTTCTTTAACCTCCTATGCCGTTCATTTTAGAATAATGAAAAAATATAAGTCTGAATTACGCATATCAAGCCGATTCATTTGATATTTGGCCGACTTCAAAAAAGGCTTCATTTATGGCTGCTCGCGCCTTTTGCATAGTAAACGTAGTCCGATTTAGATGATTTTCGTTTTATTTGAAAACGGAGAGTTGAGAAATGGTCCCTTATTTAGAAAAACTCAAATACGAGATCTCCTTTCCTCCAAAAACCATCCCCAAAAGGGGTAGAGAAGGCAATTTTTCTCGAAAATCAAATATCTGAGAAGACAGAATTAAAGATGGAACCATATCTGGTGGTAGCGTTTAAATTGAATTTTTCTTCAAAAGAGTTACGGTTTTCGAGTTACGTACTATCTTCTTTGGTATTAGCAAAGATAATCCATTATCTTTGGTATTAGTGAAAGTTCAACAATTTTCATAACTGATGTTACACTCTAAAATGTGAAATAAATATTTGTTGACGAAAAATTGGACCGACTCTATTAGTTGTTGCACTGAAAAATACAAAAAAAATTTTTTTTCTCTTGGTGCTGGTAATTTTGAAGTTGTGCCATTGTAGTTTGTTGTTGTAGGCACTAACTCCAAAAGTACCAGCACCAATAGAATTAATAATATTCTGTATTTTTATAGTTCAACAACTGATAAAGTCGGTTCAATTTTTTGTATAAAAGTATTTATCTTCTCTAAAAAAATCCATTCTCTATTTGGGCCCACAAAATTAATCATTACTATTCTTCTAAGTTTGTTCAAATACAAGATTCAAAGGTTCCCCGTTCTGTAGATTAGGAGACCATAATAATTATAATAATTCAAATATCTTTCACGATATTTTTTTATTACTAAATCGCAGATGGAATGAAAGTGAATAAAAAATATTTATATTGTAAAACCATCATTTGAAAAATTGAGAATAATCATTGGAAGATTCAATCAAGGGGTTCTTGATCTAGTATATTTAAATGAGTACTGTAACTGTGATTATGTCATCAGATAGGGACTTTTTTTATTGACCTTCCGACATCAAACAAATCACAAGCTCTTTTATTTTTTTCAAATATTTTGAACGTCAAATGTGAAAGACGAATTAATTTATTAAATAGGTAATCCGCTGATTCCAAGCATTGCCAATCAAAGTCAATGACCTTGTTTAACCGATACGACGCTTCATGTCAATTGATGATTTCGAGATGGAAACACTTGCTTTTGTTTACCAAATCTTAAATTTCTGATATATGATATGACTGGTGCGCTTGTATATTTGGTTTAGCCTCGATTGGTTTTCATGCGTTTTCTATCTCGAAAAGTAGGTACTTTTAAACTGTAAAATATTTGTTTATTGACGTTTTTGATAGGAATGTCAAGTTGAAAACTCGATGTGCGTCTTTTCGGCCAACCAAGGTCCTTTTTATAATTCTACAACATTGGGAATCTTAAATTTTTATTCTAAAATGGAATAATCTTCGAGATAACAGAAATAAAGAGAAAATGTTTAAATATCCCAGAGATAACCAAACCATCTGAAGATAACCGAAATTGACTTTAAGTCTGACAACGCCGATATCCGATCAGGGAAAATATACCTCCAATATCCATACACTCGTTGTAAGGTTGCATGGCGCAGGTATATGAAATGTCAATTGATTGTTATTGTCACTGTCACTGTCAATTTTGACAAGCCAAATGCCGAATTCGAACAAGAAAACGATGATAACGTGACATTACAACACTGAATTTTTGGGTATTTAGAGTGCATTATTGGATTCTTGCTTGCCATAATATCATTTAACGCATATACCAACAAGTTCTCATTCTCCATTTATTCTACCAAGTTGTTGGTTATCTATATATTGCTTCAATTGAGTATGTTATGCCTATTGCTCTGAAGAATTACCCACACACATATAACATATAGTAGTATGTCCAATCATGGATATACATTAGAAATTTTATATCCACGATGGATATTAGCATCGCTTCAATGCTAACGAAGAGTCAGAGGCTTATTTTGGGATCCCTAATTCTTATTCTTGTAGACGTTATTTGGGTTGCTTCATCAGAACTCACCAAGGTAAAATTGATTAACCATCATCTTTGGTGTGTTGATTGCTGTTAAGTCTAATTAGAAGAATACGTCATAACATCAGATAACAGTTCTCATATTTTCAGTTCATCTATAAGAATGAAACCTTCAACAAACCCTTCTTCTGTACTTACATTAAGACATCCATGTTTATGCTATACCTGCTTGGCTTTTTATTCTGGCCACCTTGGAAAGACAGTTGTACTCGACCATCTGATTATATGTTCCTCGATCCTGAAAATGATGATGATAACTACTTAACTGAAGCAAATTGTGGTTTGAGCAATCCAGTTTACGTACCAGTCAAAACACCAGATCGGGACAACATGGACAAGAGCTCTGGAACTGAGAGCGACGACTCGACCGGTAGGTCTGTAAGGTACGTACAATACCTTGATATCGTTCGGAATAATAGTGAATCACTTTTCCACAGATTTAATAAGTTGGCAGAAGTACGACATATGTCTGAGACTGATGCGACTGAAGCCTTACTTGCCCGGTTATCTTACCAGGCAAGCTTAAGGGCTGGTGAAATGGCTAAAAGAGCTGCCAGCAAGTTGCCAATAATGAGGGTTGCCAAGATTGCATTGGTGTTTTGTTTAGTTGTAAGTTCATCTCAAATTTAAAGGTACTTCTATTTAGAATGCAACTAATAATCAATTTCAGTGGTTTTTGGCCAATTATTCTTATCAGTTAGCACTTTCGCAAACCGAAGCGGGCATGGTGAATGTGCTGTCATCCACATCAAGTCTTTTTACATTAATTCTAGCTGCAATGTTCCCGTCTAGTCCTGCAGATAAATTCACTGTATCCAAACTGGTCGCAGTATTCCTAAGTATTTCTGGGATTGTAAGTCGTATCTATTAATATTAAAAGAAGTTCCCACTAATCTATAAACAATATTTTCAGATCATGGTTAGTTTTTCTGATCTAACGATAGAAACAAGGATGCCTTTTGGGGCTGTACTCTCTCTCTTCAGCGCCCTTTTTTATTCAGCTTATCTAGTTTTCCTTAGAAGAAAAGTTGACCATGAAGATAAAATAGACATTCCACTGTTTTTTGGTAAGCTCATGAAAATTATTGCTATACAACGGATATTATATTTCAATATCATTCCAGGCTTTGTCGGGCTATTTAACTTTGTTCTACTTTGGCCTCTGTTTTTTCTTCTGCACATAAGTAAAGTAGAAACTTTTGAGATGCCATCAAAGGAGCAATTGATGCTGCTACTATTGAATGGTTTATTGGGCACCGTTATTTCGGAAGCACTCTGGTTATGGTATGTTCTAAAATTTAAATCGTGATTTGATATTATCATTTCATAAATATCTTTACAATATATTTAGGGGTTGCTTCTTAACATCCTCTCTAACAGCTACAATATCTGTTGGTTTGACTGTGCCCATGACTGCAGCGGCTGATGTATTGTTCAAGAATGTCGCATATCCCGCTTTGTTTTATGCAGGTGTTGTGCCAACACTTGCTTCGTTTGTGGTTGTTGCTGCGTTATCGAGACGCGATGGACGAGATCCTATTCTCGAATTTTTTGGAAGAATGTTCAAGAGGAGCAGATCGCAACGGTGAGTGACATTCTAATCATTCAAAACCTTTATTTAAGTTGCGGTGTCTTTATCCTGTCTTGCAAGTCACTTTCATGGCAGTTGCACGATAAAATTTCCTCGCACAGATCAATTTTGCTTTCTCGGCTTTTAAGGTCCAGATGCGTTATGCAATAACTAGGAAACTTACTTTTCACGAAAATACTTGCTGACGAAAAATTCATATGAATGTTGGAGCTATACTTCGAGATACTGAGTGTTGAAAATGCTAACAAAGAAACTGTAATTATAGGCATCAGTTACAAATTTGTCATAACTGTATTTTTAATATGTTCTACAATAATCTGGCACATTGCATATAATGTAACGAGGTGTTGTCATTTTACGGAACTGATTTACCTCAAACCCTGTAATTAATATTGTAACGTGGATAGGTAGTCATGCACTTACGGTTAATATTTGTTTATTAGCTATTTATTTCTTCTTCCTTGTAGAAGAAAACTCCTTTTAAAAGGCGCATTACATCCAGATCTCGAAGAAGTATCAGGCAGTGTGTAGGCTACAACGATCGTAAGAAAAACATTTTACATTGCGGTTGCGGTAGTCTATTCAGAGGTCCAGGAGGTAGAAGGTGCTACGGCCGCAATAAAAGAAGCCGAATGAATCTACGGAAAGACCGAGACACGAAGCGCAGCAGTCTACGACGAAAGAGAAGGTACAATAGCCGCAGACGAATGTGCAGGCACATTCGCTGCCATCGACGCAATCATAGATGCGATAAAATATTCTGTCATAAATTGACGTCTCCTTGCCACATACATAGATTGCGTGATCATAATTCAAGATCACGTAGTGGTGAAGGTTGTATGGCCACCAAGGATCGTGTTAGCTTGTGTAGTTGCAGACCACCTGTTCGAAGATGTTCACCTATAGGAGGAAGTAGTCATACTCTGGTGAAATATTTTGATGACCAAAGAAGAGGATCAAAAGGAACACCGAGATATATGTCTTCCTCGGGAAGTGAGAATGAGAACTGGGACAAGAGGATCCAAGGAGCTCCCCCATATGAGATTGTAGAATCTATTGGGATGATGTTTGATCGGGACGATCAAAGCTAAGAAGGGGACAGTGTAACGTGGATAGGTAGTCATGCACTTACGGTTAATATTTGTTTATTAGCTATTTATTTCTTCTACCTTGTTTGCTATAGTTGTTGTTTGTATATTTCATTATTTACTTCTAGAGTTGGTAGAGTTATTCTCGATCCTTCCAGAAACTATATGTGAGGTACAATTTGTCATACTATTGTCAGTTTGACAAGGATCTAGAACATTAATTTTATGCATCTAGATAATCATAGAACATTCTCGATGAATGTCATGTCATGACTCAGGTATATAAAGCCGTGTCGATCACGGGACAGAGTCAAGTCAGTCTTATGAAGGCAGTGAGTCTTATAAAGTCAGTTGATAACAGTCAGTCTGTGGAATCAGAGGTTAATAGTAGTTCTGACGGTGAAGACAGTGACAGTATAGATTGTCAAGGTGACAAGTGGTTACAGTTGTACCATAATAGAAGCTCCTGTACTGAGTGTTTGGAAATAAACCATTGGAAGCAATCTGCGAACTTTGAGTCTTACGCAAGTGAACTCACCCCACAACGTTTAGCACAGGGTTAAACGTTACAATATGTATATTACGAGTATGAGTTTTTTGATCATATTTTCTGAATGTCCATTCATAAGGCCAACTTTTCGATACGATTCGCCGCTCTTAAGTTATCTGCCTATAGATAAAAATTCATGAATGCAAATGACACAGCTACCAGCTGATCATTTTTGATGATTTTTTCTGTTAACGTCCCCGAGGTGAAGTATGAAGGTTGATCTATATGATATAATACCCGACAACCCTTATGAAGTGTATTACAGATAGTTTTAATGAACAGTAGCGGGTACAGCAATAGTTAGCTGAAAAATGTAGTTCCACTGTAACACTTTTGATTTCAGAGTTTTTTTTTCAAGGAACAAATATGCCTGGAATCTACTGTAGAATCGCGGATCATATTTTTATTTTCCATAAAAAAATAAGAACAAAGTTTTCAAATTAAATTTTACAATTCTTATTTTCCTATGTGATCCGCGATTCGCCATACTCTACTCAATAAGCATAAAAAATTGTACCTTGATAGGATAATTAATTTAAGAGAAATAATGGAACTACGATATCACTGGGTAGCGAGCCCCCTTAGTCTAACTACAATATGACGCTGTCAAGATCATAGGCGAGAACCATAGATATCTGTATTCTATGAAGATAACATAGATAGCCTTAAAATGTTGACAGGTTTTGTCCTCTTTCACTTTCAGTCCAGAAAACCTCGAAGAAAAAGTGCTTCGAACCCATAATCTACATTCCAGTACTCTTCCGAATTAATGCCACTACAACTTCAATAAAAATGGATACTTATGTGGCGGTAATTTTTAATCATTATGTATTTTAGTTTCAGATTCAATGAGATGCCTTCAGAGCAGACGGAAGCCCTAATATGTATTAACAGTGAACATGAAGCCTAAATCTTTACTATGAGCCTACATGTTGTCCTTATGTAAATAACCTAATTATTTTCTAGTAATATTATAATCGTACTAGTAAAACCAATAATGGTGCTTACAACTTAATATAATATTTGTGATTGTTTATATTTTCATTGTGATCGTATTTTTTTATTCTAGTTAAAAAATATTTCTTTCTAATTTATTGGACTTATTTTGTTTTGAATTAGAATCGGTACTGGTTGCCAGAACACTTCGACAAAAAACGATTAGTAATCTTATTCTTGGTGTAAAGTTTCATATATTTTTTTCTATTGACTACAGGTACATATACATGATTACTTTTCTCGATGGTAGAGTAAGTTTTATTCAAATTTAGAGATAATTATTCTAAATTCGATATCTATAAATAATTATCAATTTACAATAAATAAAATAATATTCTCATATTTTAATATATAAATTGATAATTATTTCTTACTATGATTTTTATGGATTATTTAGGTAAATATGCGTGTGTGTAGAGAAAGTATTTAACTCCTATTATCTGTGATTCATCTCTGTTCAGAATAAATAATGAACAATTTTGTTTGTAAAGGCATGGACCAATCGAATATTTCTTTCACTCTCAATTCTAAGTCGTTTAACAATTACTCAAGATTACTTCTATATTCAGAGATTTTCGAAAAACAATAGTATTCTTACAACTTGCACATATATAACATCTTATTATCGTTTATTAATAATTTGTTTTATATCAGTAGATATATACCCGTTTACATATATATATTTGCATTGTTTACAGTACGTTCATCCTTATTCAACTAATTTTCCGGTATATTATGAAATTTGTTACTATATAACTTCTAAATAATTATTTCTCCAAAAAAGTTATTTAACGCTTTCAACTCGAAACATATTGCAAAAACTTATTGATAATACAGTTAAACTGTGCTTTCTAAGCTTCAAGCTCCGCATTCTGGTTAGTAATACACCCAATAAACACTCAAAACACACTTTCCCAAATAGAATCAAAAAGATTTTGTGATACTAAACCAGAAAGGCCTAACTCATAAAACGGTTGCCACTTAATTTTATTGTCTATAAAATATAGGCTAGAGTAAATAGTTACTATACTTTTTGGGCTAGTGGTGACCACCATGTTCTTTAAATTATATAATATACCACCCTAAGTGTACTCGTATTATGAATAGTCTGTTGGGAAATAATCAGACAATATATATATAATTGTAGAAGTGAGACACTCAATTTTAAAGTAGAATGTCATTCTAGCAAAATATTTTATTTAAGAAACATCCTCTGAGTTAGTCTCAAATTTTCAAAACTACTTGTGTCTCACTTTGCTTTATCAGTTGATCTCATTTCCAGTGTTTTTGTTTTTGGAAAAAATCCATTTACCATCCACATCACCTGAATGTTAATTTGCGTTAACATCTAAAGTCTGTGTATACATTCCGTAGTTATAGATTATACATATTATAATATATTTTTAATAACCTGTTAAGGACTATATGTAAAATATTTTCTATATAAATATAATGTAGATAATTCAATGAATAATAAACTAGTTCAAACGTTCCTTGTACCAAAACAGTATTTTTCTTAGGTACTACCTGTTGTGATTGTGTACTTGTGTAATTTTAACAATTAGGTTGACAAAAAAACAATGAAATTGAGCATTCCGTTGGTTACAGTTTTCTCTAATAAATAGATGTATTCAAAATCCTCTTTAAAATAACGAGTTATTTTTTTATTTCCAAAGAGATTCTAGAAATTCTTAATCAAAGTTACGTCTTAGTACTATTGGACCTAATTTAAACACGATAAGTATCCGAAATTTATACAACTGACAAATTACTGTGTACCTACCAGAGAACACTACCTCGTACCTACCGTATATTGAGCTTGTATGAATTAAGCTGTCATCTAGTCTGTACATATCTTACTGACAGTTTTGTCATTTTTTACCTTTTCTATTTATTATGTAGTAACTTAATTTTAAATATTTTTTGCATTATGGTGAAAGAAAAAGCTCCTAGAATTGTATGTAAGTTAAACAATGAAAAAAAATCAAATAAATAGTAACTGTTCAAATATTATAGTGAATGATGATTACGTTGACTTGAGGCAACACTGTGGACCAAATGGTGAGTTTATGTCGACTCAAAAACCATCTGGTTTGAATAATAAAATTGGATATGAGAAAGAGTAAGTCATTATTTGCTGATTACCAACATAAATAGCCAAGAAGACTATTTTTAGGTTGATTAATAGTGGTTTGAAAAATTTAGTTAGTAAATTCAATAACACTAGGGACATATATCAAAGGTCACAAGGAATGAACAAAAAGAAAACATATAGGAGAGAATCATCAATGATAGATACTAGGTTTCAAAGGTAAAATCAAATGATTTGACTTTATTATTTTCCCACATTTTATTTACTAATATTTTCTAGTGAGAAAAATCAGGAAAACATAAAATACCTCAAGTCACAATCAGAAGTTAAAATTAATTGTGAAAAATCAAAACATCGAGGAAAATGTAGTCCAGCTATTAGGTAATAATGATAAGTATAGGTACTTATTGGAATCTATGAAAGATTAGTAATTTTGTTCTAAGGAAATCATTGGCGAATATAGCAAGAGCATGCCACCGCAAAGAAATAAAAAAACAAAAACCTATAAATGAGTCAGAACGGCCCGTAAAATCGTTTAGAAAAGAACGTAGCCGAAGCATGTCAGTTTCTCGAGAAGATCATGAGTAATATTAAATAGTCTTGTAAATACATAATCCATATAATACAAAATTTTCTTGTTGTAGGAGGCATCCCAATGATACAGCAGAGAAAGAATTTTTCATGTAACTTAGAATATTTTAATAAATATTATGAAATTAACCTTTTTTCCCCAAAGAAACCACAGTACGAAACATCGAATTGATCCAAGATTGAGGGAGAAATACTCAATTTTGAATGTACCTTGGAAACGATCCTGGACATTACCGTTGTTCTCAACTAGACACGAAGCCTTGAATAAAAATAAATTTGATATGTTGGATCGACAGACGTACGTCTATGATGATGGCACTGAAGTTGATTCAGCGTATGCTACATCTAAGAGGAAAAATTTATGCAACGGTTTATTACAATTTCCAAATATTTAGGTTGAACATATTTTTTATGCAATGTTCTGTTTTGTAGGTACGCCTCAAGCATGTATACCGTTAGTCTATATTGGAGGAGCACTTTGTGGCATTTTACTGGTCTCACTGATAGTGTGGATAATATTTGGTCACGAATTCTTAGAATTAATCTTTCAACCTAGAATAATACACGATGGTATATTCAAAAAGTATACAAAATATATCGGTGGTAGTATTATTTACGTGATCACAAGTTTCTTCCGGAGTTTAGGCAGAATCTTAGCAATACCTGTAAGTCTTCATTTAAAATAAAATTGCCTACATCTGAAGAAAAATAGATTGATTAAAAAAGATTATTTTTTACAGACACAAAATGTTTACCATTCACAGCCAGAATATTATAGATGGCCTGTTAACCCCACCTAGACATTAAGAAATTATATGTAATATTTATCACAAAAAATAATAAAAGCACCACCACATCAATAGTATGTATACCGTTATTAAAAGTTCAGCTAGAGTGGACCTCAAGGGTCACACTCTTTAAAAATGAAAGTATCACCAATCGATTTCTCATACCAGTACTCAGCTGTATCACCAATCGACTCTTCGACCCCCCAAACACCATATTGAAATTTGTATCGCAATCTGCGAATCCATTCCGGAAGTAGTTAGTGTGGACTTCGAGGGTCACACCCATTAAAAATTTAAAGTATCAGCAATCGATTTCTCGGCTCTTAAAACCCCCAATAGAAATTTTTATCCAAATCTGCCGAACTATTCAGGTTTATAGACCTCGTTCTGGAAAGCCACATATATAGATAAGTAGCGGAACCCGGCGCGTTGCTGCCGTAGCAGTAATAATTGTAGATATATAAAATTTGAAATAAATAGTTATATTGATTATTGGCCCTGCCGGGTCCGGATGTTGTCAATCAGCATCTGGGAGGAGCGAAGTGCCAACCCGGCGCGTCTCCAGGTGGCGGATAGGAGGGGGCCTCTGACGATGACTTTTATATGAGAAGGGGGCCTGCGGGGAAATAAGGCTCATTGAGACTAAAAACTCAATTGGCAGCCACGAATACCCTACCGCGGACCAACTTCACCTGTCCCAGCTGTAGTGTCGTGGCTAAGGGAATTGCACTCAGGTACAACGATGCCAGGTGTGCGTTCGAGCTAACCTCGAAACCACCCTGTCAAACCAACGCATCCTGGTCGTCTGTGGTCATGTCTCGCGGGCTAGTGATGCGGGGGGGTCTTGGCTTAACCGCCCGGACCAAGAGGAAATA
Source organism: Crioceris asparagi (assembly GCA_958507055.1). NCBI lineage: Eukaryota > Metazoa > Arthropoda > Insecta > Coleoptera > Chrysomelidae > Crioceris > Crioceris asparagi. The sequence continues at coordinate 20,851,276 of OY293829.1, read as the reverse complement.
ACCTCATCAAAAATTCTAAATCCAAGGCGGGAAACCAGGCCGAGGGATGGATGGTCAGATAGAGGACTGGTCTCTACTGGTTTCGACCTTGGAGCACAAGGGGGAACTCCACTGTATTAACCCCTTACTCCTGCATGCGGGGCTCTGCAGGAGTGGACCGATTTGTCCCCAGCTACTCGTGGGAACTTTATGGAAAATACACATAAAACCCAACTCACCGGAGGAGAGATGGAGAAAGCCTCCACCTCTCCATCCGGGCTCCCTGTAAAAAAGGGAAATGCCAAACGGCAAAGAAATCGTTTGCCGTTCGACCTGCCGAAACTCGGACAGCCTGGCGGCAGAGACGATCCATTGAGAAAGGGGCCCAGTGGAGCAGGAGTGCGGAAGTACCTGCGACTCCTCCATCAGGGACTTGCACCTGAGGAGGCCCGAAAACAGGCTCTTCAGCACTCCACACCACCTACTGTCCCGACCCCGAAGGTAACACCGACCGGAAAAGGGACGGGAAAGAGAGGCGCGGAGCATATCACTCCTCCGGAACGGCCTCAGCCTAAAAAGCCGAAAACAGCTGCAGCAAAAACCGGGCATGCCACTGGATACGCTGCCAAGGCCGTAAAGGCTATTCGTGTGGGTATCATACCCAAGGATTACCCTAGAGTAATCCTGGAACCACAGCGGCTCTCAACACTGGAGGATACTCTAGTGGAAGAGATGTGCAGTGGAGAGGTGAAGGGAATGCACTTCACCGGTATACATTTCCGCTGTGGAATGATGCTGGTGGACTGCGGTTCTCAGGATTCGGCGGACTGGCTCATTGGAGTAGTGCCGGCCTTGAGGTCTTGGGAAGGACCCGAGTTAGTGGCGGTGGAGGAGAAAAACATCCCCAAGCCCGTCACTGTAACGGTGTACTTCCCAAGAAGCTTCGAAATGGAGACGGAGAAGATCCTCCGACTCGTCGAAGTACAGAACACCTGGCTCAGTACCGGAGCCTGGAAAGTTCTCAACTCCAAAAAGGAGGGAACCGGTACTGTCCTCACGATTGGGATCGATCACCAATCAGGAGAGGCCCTGAAGGCAGAAGGATGCGTCTTAAACTTTAGGTTTGGACGTGTGTCTGTCTCGGGGCTAGGACGGAAGAATAATCCTGCGGGAGGTCTAGAAGATGCGGAGATACCCTCCACATCTACGGACTCCGGTGTGCAGGATAAAACTGCCAGCTCAGGTCTGGTCGAGGCCGCTGCTGGCTCTGCCAAAGAAGCCGGGGCGGCAGAGAAATCATCTGCAGTCCTGGGGGAAGGGCGAACCAATGCGGGGGTCGAGGCCATAATCCGAGACCCAGATACCCGCTCGAGCTCCAAGGAGACTACCCTCCCGATGGATCTCGATGAGGGACAGGAGGAAAGAGAGGAGGGGGGGAATTAGAGGCTGGACTACCCAGCCCCTACACCCCAGACTACAGCACCTTCATCGCTTTCTCCAAGGTGGCGCAAGTGAACTTGCATCACGCGAAGGGAGCTTCAGCAGTGATTGCAAGGCTGTTTGCGAAATCCCAACTGGATTTTGTACTGATCCAGGAACCCTGGACAGGCAAAGCAGGCCAAATTAAAGGTTTGGCATCTAAAGATTCAAAATTGATCTATGACCAGAGGCAGGAGTCCCCTCGTGCCTGTGTGATCATAAGAAACAACATTAATTACACATGTGTTTCAGAATTCATGACTCGGGATCTAGTTCCAATTCTAGTACACCTCAACACTGGGGGCATCAACCGAGACATAGTTATTGCATCTGCCTATTTCGCTGGAGACAATACTGCAATACCTCCAGTAGAAGCTCAAGAGCTAGTGCAATACTGCAATAGCAGACAACTGCCAGTCATCATAGGCTGTGATGCCAATGCGCACAATGTTATTTGGGGAAGCACGAACAACAACCCTAGAAGTGAGTGCTTACTTGAATATCTCTTAGCTACTAATCTAGAAACCCTTAATGTGGGAACAACCCCCACTTTTGTCACGAGAGCAAGAGAAGAGGTCCTGGACGTAACAATTGCCAGCTTTACTGCCAGGAATAACGTATTTGATTGGAGAGTGATGGAGGAACCCTCTCTCTCCGATCATAGGATTATAGAGTTTAGGATTGCGGGGGATGTAACCTCACTGTCTCCAACTCGTAACCCTAGAAATACAGATTGGTCTAAATATAAGACCCTTCTGAAGCAAAACTTGGAACAGATCGAAAGTAATGGGGTCAAACACCCACACTGCGATCTGGATCAAGAGGTCGAACTGGTCAGTGTGGCGATAACGGAGGCATTCCAATCAAGTTGCCCACTCTCAAAAGCTCGACCAAGCAAGGAAGCACCTTGGTGGAACAAAAACCTGTCAAACCTCAGATTAGAGGTCCGTCGGCTCTTCAACAGGGCCAAAAGAGACCATAATTGGCAGGGCTACACCGAGAAGCTCACACAATACAATAAGGAGATCAGGAGGGCCAAGAGGCTTCACTTTCAAGCTTTTTGTGAAAAGATCACTTCGACTCCTACTGCAGCCAGTTTGCAAAAAGTCATGGCAAAAGTGGCAATCAGCCCCTTAATGTCGCTCAAGAAGCCAGACGGGACATACACTGAGGGAGAAGAGGAGCGATCTGCTCTACTTCTCAAAACACACTTCCCTGGAAGTGAACCCCTCAGTAGTACTGACGTAGCAATCCAAACCAAGAATCCTCGCAAGGAAGATTGGAGTATTGCTAAGAAGATATTTACAAGACAAAGGTTGGAATGGGCAGTCAACACCTTTCAACCTTATAAATCGCCGGGAGTAGATGGCATATTCCCAATACTCCTACAGAAAGGAATGGAGGAGATCCTTCCCCATCTCCTGAAGATTACAAGAAGCTGCCTAGCACGGGGCTTTATACCTAGCATATGGCAAAGAGCCAAAGTAATCTTCATACCGAAAATAGGGAAGAAAAATGGGACTGATCCCCGATCTTTCCGACCTATCTGTTTAACATCGTTTTTACTGAAAACGATGGAGAAAGTAGTGGATAACTACATAAGAACAGAGATTCTGAAGGACAAACCACTTCATAAATGTCAGCATGCATACAGGGCGGGGCGTTCAACAGAAACCGCGCTGTATCAGCTAACCGAGGTCATTCAGAGCTCTCTGAACAATAAAGAAATCGCAATGTGTGCCTTCCTGGACATATCTGGGGCTTTTGACAACACCACACATGTGTCAATCAGGGAGGCACTCACACGGCGAGGAGTGAACAAGACCATTATCAAATGGATGTATGAGATGTTGAAGACGAGAATAGTTGAGGCCCAAGTAGGTGATCACACCACCTCTGTTAAAGCTACTCGTGGAACACCTCAAGGAGGAGTAATATCTCCCCTCCTATGGAGCTTAGTAGTAGACGAGTTACTCCACAAACTCACGGAGCTTGGCTTCACATGTATAGGCTATGCCGACGACATAGTCCTAATAGTCCGAGGAAAATTCGCGAACACCCTATGCGAATTATTGCAGGAGGGCCTCAGAACTATTGAGCAATGGTGCTTGTCAGTGGGGCTTAGCATAAACCCATCCAAGACCACAATTATTCCATTTACTAGGAAAAGGAAACTTCCAACTATGAAACCTCTCACTTTAAGTGGAGACATAATAAGCTGGAAGGCTGAAGTCAAATATCTGGGATTAACACTAGATAGCAAGCTTCTGTGGAACAAACATATTGAGGCTACTGCTAGCAAAGCAATAAAGGCCTTAATGGCGTGCAGAAATCTGACTGGTAAGACTTGGGGACGTAACCCAAAAATACTGCGATGGATGTACGTCATGATTGTAAGACCGATAATATCATATGGGTCAATAGCCTGGCATGGCAAGGCAAGTCAGAGCAATACGAGGAAAACCCTCGATAGAATACAAAGACTAGCCTGTGTCTGTATCACTGGAGCCATGAGAACTTGCCCGACCAGGGCACTAGAGATCATTACAGATCTCACACCTCTCCATCTAGTGATAGACAGATTGGCCCATGAGGCCATTCTAAGACTATCTAGGGAAGGTTCAGAAATGGTGGGAATTCGGAATCAGAGGGCTTGGTCCTCTTTGTCCAAACACATCCCATCAGCAAACCTTCCCAGTGATGTAATGACAAAGAAAACTAGCATCGAGAGAACTTTCACCACGGTGCTAAGTAGCAGAGAAGATTGGGACAGGGGGCTCACAACCCCAAGCTCTCAAAAAGAATACCATCAAATGGTACACTGATGGTTCTAAGACCACGACGGGGACAGGCGCTGGAGTGTTTGGGAATCGCACCAAATGCTCATTTGCGCTAGGCCGCTGCCCAAGCGTCTTTCAAGCAGAATTGCTTGCAATTGAGAGATGCGTGGAGGTGAACCTTGAAAGAAACTATCAGAAATGTGACATTGCAATACATTCTGATAGTCAAGCTGCAATTAAAGCACTGAACTCTCATACCATTGACTCTAAAATGGTATGGGAGTGCCGAAGGAAGCTCAATGAGCTAGGCAAGAACAACAGGGTCTACTTAGTCTGGGTTCCCGGCCACTCGGGAATCAAAGGCAACGAGGAGGCCAACACACTTGCCAGGAAAGGAGCACAAACTCCATTTACTGGCCCAGAACCCTTCTGTGGCACAGATAAAAGCACCTACAAGAAGGAGTTTCTGGAGAAGGAAAAAACCGTAAGAGAAACACTCTTGCGGGATACCCCTGGATTGGATCATTCCAAAAAGTTTCTAAAAAACTTTGATACTGTAAGATCCAAAAGGTATTTGGATCTCAGCAAGAACAAGCTACACCTACTCACTAGATTTCTTACAGGACACTGTTGCCTCAAGAAGCATCTAATGAGATTAGATCTAGCAGAGGATGACGAGTGCCGATTCTGCGGGGAAGAGGAGGAAACTCCGGATCACCTGGTGACGGAATGCCTCGCCATTGCTAGCCAACGCAAACAGTGCCTTGGACTAGCAACCTGCAGTAGTGAGGAAGTATCCTCCTTGAAGCCAACCCAGATACTGGAGTTCATTAGAACTCTGGAACTGGAAGGCGAGTTGTAGACCGCGTATAGGCGAGTGCAACTCAGGTGGGGGGCACAATAGACCTTATGGTCGCAGTGCAATGTAACCCCCTCTTAAATCTAAATCTAAATCTATTGGCCCTGTGCAGTCCAATAGAAAAAATGAATAAAAAAAACGAATTTCAGAGCAATCACTTTAATTATTATCTCAATTTTAAATGACGATTACTTCTAAAAATAACTTCCTGTTCTTGTACACTTCAGTAATAATATAATATTTTTATTGTAATGCTTTATGGTACACGACATTTTTTTACTTGCTTGATTATTCTATTTGTCACTGTCCCTACAAGAAGTGCTGCCCTCTCATAGCAAAAGGCCACCCTCTTCTCAGGAAAAAGGCTCATTGATCCAGATAATATAGGTGTTGTGGATAATGTTTCTTGACATGAATATAAATAGTTTATCTATACTTGACGACTTGACGTGTATAACATATCTGACACCACACTAAGAAAGCGTATAGGAAAAGTGGTGTCTTCACTATTTTCCTCGCAATTTTTACGACTTTTCTCTCCATAAGAACATTCCTTATGCCTTAACGAAAATATTAAAACAAAAATTATCCGAATTGGTCGAGCCGTTCTCGAGTTTTGCGCTTAGCAACGCATTTGGCGATTTATTTTTATTTATATAGAGATTAAAAATTAGAACCTTATCTATATACCAAATTTGATAAAACTCGTTCGAGCCTACCAAATTTGATAAAACTCGTTCGAGCCTTTTTCGAGAAAAAATTTATATAGGTATATATACAAGAATTGCTAGTACTAACCCTTTCGGGGGGGGGGGGTATATATGTCCCATTTGAAATTCAAATAATTCTAGTGGGTTAAATTTAAATGTTTGAAGCTTGCAGATATGTCCCACTCGCATGCAAGTACCCTCGCTTACCATTCCTGACCTAAAATTGTGCATAGATACTTTGTTCGCAGAAATATTTGCACAGCACGTGGTGTGATTCTTGTGGTCTATTTGGTGTTTTCTGCTCATTCCAGAACAAATCTGAGGGCTACAATTTGTGGAAGAATCGGTAAGTTTAGTATAATTTTCATCGTTTGCGAATCTCCGATTTCGTTGGTGGTTACAAAATTTCGTATAATGGGATAAATGTGTCCCACTAGTGTTTTTAGGTGGGATATATTTTACCCAACCGCCTTGTATTTTTTATTTCAGAAAACGAGCACTGAGTAAAAAAGAATTGCAGGAAATAGCTGACGAGTCTGAAGATGATGAGCCGTTTCAAGACAATGGTTCTGAATATAATCGATCTGCAGCAGAAACTCCCGAAGAGTTTCAGAGTCGGAGAATTATGTCAACGCTGAAGATTGCAGACAGACGCTAGTAAGACATACTATATTGACGAAGTTATATCCTGTTTCAAAAAAACATTCATGGCTGCACTATCAGATAGTGTTTACCAATCAATTGACGAATCGATAGCAAAATCTAAAGGCAGATCGTCGGTCAAACAGTATTTGCCCCTAAAACCAATCAAAAGAGGTATCAAGATCTGGCAACGATATGACGCTTTGACCGGATATGTATACGATCTCAGTATTTATGCTGGAAAAGAAACTGAGCAAGTAGATAGAGAGAGTAGTTACAAATCTTTGCAAGACTGTTAGAAATCCGCAAGTTTCATTGTGCTTTGAAAGATTTTTTACGTCGGTGAATCTCATGAATAATTTGGCATATACCGCTGTATGAGTAACAGAAAACATTTACCAAAATTCAGCAGGAAACTACAGAAGAGAAAGAGAGGTGATATGGAAATCTATTTTAGTGATACTGGTTTACTAGCTGTGAAATGGAATGATAATAAAGAAGTTGTGGTTATTAACTCACAAAGCTACAATTGGTCAGGTTGAAAGGAAGAACAAAGACGTTTCTTAAACAAGCATCTTATGTCCCGAAGCAGTGCTGTTCTATAACAAATACATGGACGAGGTAGTTCTTGCAGATCAGTTAGCAGTTGTATACGACATAGACAGAAAATCAAACAAATGGTGGAAAAAATGTATTCAACAAATTGATTCTAACAAGTGTTGTAAATGCGTGGATACTGTACCAGGAAATTCATCATAAGAAACTTCCATTTCATGACTCCACTTGCAGAACAGCTTATCAGCACTGAGCAAAAAAATGCATCTGTCTAAAGACGTAAGCTATATGGTAGGCCATCGAAAACTTTTGTCACTTCAAAATGTGGGTGAGGATGAACACCTGCCTGTAGAAGGCGCAACACGACGATTTCCATAAGTAATTATAGTTGTTTCGCTAAATAATTTCAAATAAAGTTTACTTTATACACACACATTATGTGTACACCGTTATTAAGAGTCCAGTAAGAGTTAGTTTATATTATATTTATTAAGGAGAGATTAACAGAAAATACATCTTTGTGTGGATAGATTTATTTAAGTTAATACATAAAAAAATTACGTACGCCTGAAGCTATTTGTGGTCAATTGAAGACCACTAATGTTGTTGAATTCTAGCATCTTCAACATTTCCTTGGTTTCTGGATCAACCTCAATAATGTCCTGCTCCAAAGCAGATACTTCTGGAACGTAGTTGTCGCGCCTTTCTCGTTCTTCTTCTTGAAGCTTGATTGAGATTCCACGGACCTATTTACAGAATATTTCAAATGAGTACAAGATAAGTTAATAATGACGATGTATTCAAATAACAGTCAAAATAATAATGCACTAAATAAATTAAATTATGTGAACTACCTGTGAGTGACGAAGTCTTTTCATCAAATGTGTCACAAAACCAGCAATCTTGTTGCGTAGTGGTTTTGTAGGAATAATAGCGATTTCTTCACAGATACGCTTGTTGGTATGAAAATCCAGAGTCAAACGCGTGTAATACTTTTCAATGATGACTTTGGAAGCCTTTTTAACTGTCTTGGTACGGACACGACCCATGTTTACTTGAAAAAAAGAAATACAACTATATTAATATGCTCATTTATTGGAGATTTTTATAGACATAAATACTCATGAAACATATTTGTGGGATGTGAGTGATACTTACCAATTTACCAATATTATAATTTATTTAGTTTCGGCAGAAAACGTGGTCCACGCTGAAACAACGTAAAGAGGAAAAGAGGGCGCTTCTTTAAAGTGACATCCAGGTTGGGCAAAAGTGCAAAAGCAATACTAACGAACAAAATTTACTAAATTATTGCCTGTAGCTTGGAGTAGTAGAGATAGTGAAATTATAAAGCCAGTATTAATTGTGACGAGTATTGAGTATTCTATTTCTCATCTGTTATTATAATTTGAGCAATTATTTTCAAGTATTATTTTGTAATCAATAACCAGAATATAACATTTATTTTCATGGAGCGACGAGCGATATCTCATATCCTGCAGGTCCCAAACATCTGTGTTTGTTTTCTATTAGTATTCTGTGATTCTTTCATAGTTCTAGTTCTATGATCCTCTTGCCATCTCTAACCTTCAATTTGGAGATATGTTTTCTCTGCCTCCAATTCTGTTGTCAATGTCACTGTCCACTGTATAAGTGTAACACCAAAAATTATTCTTTTAATTGATTGGTTATTCCTATTTTTGTGTTTGCTGTTGAATTGTGTAATTGAAAAATCATGCAAAATGATGTAATACAACACATAACACCTAAATCATTCGCATATCATACATTCTGATAGTTTTGTGAAAGGCGTATCGTGATTTGTGAATTTGAAGTTAGTTCAAGACAATAGCATGTCTCGGATATTTAGAATTTATGGTGAATTTTGTGCAACTCATCCATGGGAAGTAATTGTGGCCGTAATTACACTGACAACGTGTTTTCTAACTAAGGATAAATCCCAAACTCCATCACCATTCAAGAAATCATCTCTTTGCAATGGCTGTAATGAGGAACATTTTAATGCTGCGGATTTGATTGTTATGACTATCATCAGATGCTTAGCTATTCTGTACAGCTATCACCAGTTTAGGAATTTACAAAATCTGGGATCAAAGTATATACTTGGTATAGCTGGATTGTTCGTGGTATTTTCAAGCTTTGTCTTTACATCGGCAGTATTAAATATTTTACAAATTGAGCTTATAGATCTTAAAGATGCCCTCTTCTTTTTTCTATTACTAATTGATTTATCAAAAGCTGCGAAACTCGCACAGTTTGCTTTAACGTCATCTAATCAAGATGAAATCAGTCAAAGCATTGCAAGAGGAGTATCCGCCTTGGGACCTGCCATCACACTTGATACCATAGTTGAAACACTTGTTATTGGTGTGGGTACTTTGTCTGGTGTTCACAGATTGGAGATGTTATCTTACTTTGCGTGCCTCTCGGTGATTGTAAATTATTTAATATTTATGACTTTCTATCCTGCTTGCTTATCCTTAATGCTAGAACTTGGTAAAATATCCAATTTCTACGGCGAAGATCGTGCCGGTATAACTAAGTTACTCTTAGAAGAGAGTGACAAGTCTAATCCTGCTGTGCAAAGGGTGAAGTTGATCATGTCTATCGGACTCCTAGTCGTACATATTCATAGTAGATGGAATGTTGTAAGTGATGGATATGATGATGTGTTATTGTTGAGGAAAGTCAACTGTACTGAAGATGTTTCTCTCTATGGTCATATAATGAAGCAATTTGTTCTTAGTGCTGATCATATAGTAATTCTTATACTGTTGATAACTTTGATGATTAAATTCATATATTTTGAGAGCAAAGATCATTTACGAGAGCATATTGAATTAGAAACTATACAAGAAATAAAGAGGGGCATTCAAAGACAAAAAAGAACAATTTCTTCAAGTGTTGAGGTGCAAACGGAAGAAAATCCAAATAACTGGCAATTGTCGTACATGGATTATGCAACGACAGATGTACCACGTAGTTTACAAGACTGCTTGAAAATCTATAGAGCTGATGAAGCAAACGAACTGTCAGACAATGAGATCATAATGTTAGTGGATACCAAACATATGCCAGCCTATAATTTGGAGAAAATCGTTAAAAATCCCGAACGTGGAGTGAAAATTCGAAGAAGAATATTGGAAAATACCCTCATGATACAGCATGCATTTGTGAATTTACCATTCAAAAATTACGATTATGAAAAAGTCATGGGTGCTTGTTGCGAAAATGTTGTCGGATACGTCCCTTTACCGCTAGGAATAGCTGGTCCATTGTTGCTCGATGGTAAAAAATATTATGTGCCCATGGCAACAACAGAAGGATGTTTAGTGGCTAGTACAAATAGAGGTTGTCGAGCTATCGAAAAAAGCGGTATAACAAGTAGAATTGTAGCTGATGGTATGACCCGCGGCCCTGTCGTCCGCTTTCCATCCGTTGCAGCCGCAAGTGATGCTATGCTGTGGATAAAAAAATCAGCAAATTTCAGTGTATTGCAAGAATCATTCAACACAACTAGTCGTTTCGCGAAGCTACAGAAGATATCGACGCATATTGCTGGCCGATACCTGTTCATAAGGTAAAATAAACAATTGTGCTTTGAATGTACATGATGTTCATTATATATTGTTTTCAGATTTGTAGCTGAAACCGGAGATGCTATGGGCATGAATATGATTTCTAAAGGTACTGAGAGAGCTCTCAGGACCCTGCAAACATATCATCCAGAGATGGAGATACTCAGCTTAAGTGGTAATGTGTGTACAGATAAAAAACCTGCAGCTATGAATTGGTTGGAAGGTCGAGGGAAGTCTGTAGTTTGTGAATGCATACTGTCTGGAGAAGTTGTCAAGTCTGTGCTGAAGACCACCACAAAATCTATGGTTGATTTGAATATTTCAAAAAATTTCATAGGATCTGCTATGGCCGGCAGTGTAGGTAAGTATATACATACTCTCTGTTATATTTATTTCATGGACTTTCTTCCAATAGGTGGATTCAATGCACATGCTGCTAATATTGTGACTGCAGTCTTTATTGCGACAGGACAAGATGCCGCACAAAATGTATCAAGCAGCCAATGTATCACTATTATGGAACCATGGGGTACTAATGGTGATGACCTTTATGTATCAGTTTCGATGCCCTCTGTAGAAATTGGTACTGTGGGTGGTGGTACTGTTCTGCCAGCACAATCTGCATGTCTGGACATGTTGGGTGTGAAAGGAGCTGGTGCGATACCGGGACAGAATGCCAAACAGTTGGCTAGGGTAAGTAAACTAGCACCATTATCATACACTTGAATGAAATTTAATTTAACAATTCGATTTTTTACATTTTTGAACAGTTCGTCTGTGAATTTTTCACATTAGAAAGAATACTGTTGGAACTTGTTCTTGATTCCAACTTTTTGAAAAATTAAAAAAGAGAAATACGTCTCTGTAAGTGTATAATCAATACTTCCCTTGACACAAAAAGTGATGCATTCGTTAGCATTATTTCTTTCAAAGAATTTATTTGTCAATTACACATTGCGTGTACTAAAAGTTTTTTCCGAGGTCTTTTCAAAAATACGTCATACTATATGTATAATTCATCGGTACATAAAGATCTCTTGATCTGTTCTCAATGTCTAAATTCAGATATATCTTCTTTGACATTCAAGCTTGAAAATAATTGTGACGTAATTGGTTAGTTTCTCGTAGTGCTCTAATTTTTACTCATTGGAAATAATAGAATATTTGGATGAGCATCAAGTTAGCTAAGCACCAGTCACGAATCGACTCGAGAGTAGGTGGATAATTTGCCGCTAATTAGTCGTGAATTAGTTGTGAAAATACCGATTTTGTCGTTTATTGTTTCTTTGTTTTTTTCGGATGCTTTGCTAACTTGATATAAAGTTAGCAAAGCACGGCTCCAAAAATGACTTTAAAGCGTTCGTAGAAGAATGGGAATAGGACCAGTTTTTGCCGCTAATTAGTCGTTAATTAGTTGTGAAGAAATAAATTTCCTAAAATATTTTTTGTGGTTTTTTTTTTTGGGTGCTTTGCTAACTTGATATAGAGTTAGCAACGCACGCCTACAAAAAATGAATTTAGAGCGTTCGTAGAAGAATGGTATTGGGATAAGTTTTTGCCGCTAATTAGTCGCTAATTAGTTGTACAGAAATTAATTTTCCAAATAATTTTTTTTGTTTATTTTTTTGGGTGCTTTGCTAAAATGATATAAAGTTAGCAAAGCACGCCTTAAAAAATAACTTTAAAGCGTTCGTAGAAGAATGGGAATGGAATAAGTTTTTGCCGATAATTAGTTGTGAAGAAATTAATTTCCCAAACTATTTGTTTTGGTTTTTTTGGGTACTTTGCTAACTTGATATAAAGTTAGCAAATCACGCCTGGAAAAATGACTTTACAGCGTTCGTAGAATAATGGGAATAGAATAAGAATTTGCCGCTAATTAGTTGTGAAGAAATTAAGTTTCAAAATTATTATTTTTTCATTCGTGCCAAATAACAAATTTTTCAAGCGGAACCGACTATTCACAACGTAGAATATAGGGACCTTGATTTCACTTTACTGAGAAGCTCTTTAGAAATTTTACTCCACACGGGATCAGATTCTAAGGCAATATCATTGTGTTTATCATCACAAATGATATCGATTTTGTGATTCAAAATAGCCTGAATTACAGTACTATTTTCGACAGAAGGTGGGCGCCCTCTAGGCTTGATTATTCTTTTAGAGTAGTATCCAAAATATTGCAACCTAAAAAAATGAAGGCAAACTTTGTCAGCAAAAAATTGAAGTCAATCTTGCAGTGTTGCAACCACAAAGTTGAATCTTGAATAAATATTGAAGAAATTATCCTTTTTAGTAACCTCATATAGCTCTGCCAGTATATCAAATTGAGAATTTTGAAATAAGAATTGTGATAGGAAGTGATTATTATAATAGCCCCAGTTCAACAAATCCAGGAAGAAATTCCACCAAGTACCTAATTCCTTGATGTATTTTTCTCGATTTTAGTACTTGTTTTAGTATTTTAGTATTTTAAGGAAATTTGTTAAGATTGGTTGAAAAATTCAGAAACTGATATACTGAGAGAAATATATCTTTAATGCTGAGACGATTTCTCTTTTACCTATTATTACCAAACAAAATCATTTAAAGGTAATGATAATTCAGATATTTATAGTAGTTTATAAAATAAACATAGCACTTAATGTATTCATAAAATACAAAGCAAAAGTATTTTTCAAAACGTACAAAATTCTCAGATTCTATGAATTGGCATTTCTAATTCACTTTGCAGGACATTTTAAAATCACGGAGAGAAATAAAATCTCGAGCTCGAATTAATTTCTGTACAACTAATTAGCGACTAATTAGCGGCAAAAACTTATCCCAATACCATTCTTCTACGAACGCTCTAAAGTCATTTTTTGTAGGCGTGCTTTGCTAACTCTATATCAAGTTAGCAAAGCACCCAAAAAAAAATATTTTAGGAAGTTTATTTCTTCACAACTAATTAGCGACTAATTAGAGGCAAATTCTTGTTTTATTCCCATTACTCGACGAACGCTCTAAAGTTATTTTTGGAGGTGTGCTTTTCTAACTTTATATCAAGTTAGCAAAGCACCAAAAAAAAACAAACAAAATATTTTAGGAAATTTATTTCTTCACAACTAATTAGCGGCAAATTCTTGTTCTATTCCCATTATTCTACGAACGTTCTAGAGTCATTTTTCGAGGCGTGCTTTGCTAACTTTGTATCAAGTTAACAAGGCATCCAAAAAAAACTAAAAAAATAATAATTTAGGAAATCAATTTCTTCACAACTTATTAACGACTAATTACCGGCAAAAACTGATCCTATTCCCATTCTTCGATGAACGCTCTAAAGTCATTTTTGGGAGGTGTGCTTTGCTAACTTTATATCAAGTTAGCAAAGCATCCAAAAAATAAACAAAAAAATTAATTTGGAAAATTAATTTCTTCACAACTAATTAGCAACTAATTATCGGCAAAAACTTATCCCATTCCCATTCTTCTACGAACGCTCTAAAGTCATTTTTTGTAGGCGTGCGTTGCTAATTCTATATCAAGTTAGCAAAGCACCCAAAAAAGAAACAAAAAAAATATTTTAGGAAATTTGTTTTTTCACAACTAAGGTAAAGGCACTAATGGTAGACACTCTAAGGAGTACCCGAACTTAATTTTCCATAATAAAATACATTTATTTACTTAAAGCAGTTAAAGTTTTATATATAAGTACATATATCTTCAGTAAAAAAACTTTCTATCGTAAAAACTTGAAAAATTAACATTTTTCATTAAAAATTGTGTACTTTCTTAATCTTTGTCATAGGGACTAGTAAATGACGGCCAGAAAATTGAATCACTATTAGTAGACATTTCTAGGCACTAATGGTAGACACATCATGTTCATATAGAGTTATGATTTTATCCATCAACTTCTAATGGAAAATCAAATTTATATTTAATCCTATCACCTGCGATTATCATTTCTAGTGCATTAACTATTTGAGATTCATGTATGATACTAATATCTTTGTCATTCTCTTTGAATATTGTTTTAGATTCATCACAGCAGACCATAGCCATAACTTCAATATCTTTCCTTGAAATGTTTTCGACAATGCAGACGTATTTGTGATATTTCTTTTTGCCGGGAAAGTTAGCAATTACATAATCACTCTGCTTGATTTTCATTTTGTCATTGTATTTTTTTTTGTCTTGCTCTAGAAATTCATTTTCCACATCAAAGATTTCATACTCGTCAGATATATCATCCATGCTATCTCCAGATTCCATCCATTCTTCTTCCGTACTCGTGTCACTATCATATATATCAGACTTATTAGCTCTCTTATTTACAGTCTTTCTGCTTTTCTTAGCCAATTTCTGGGCAATCTTAAGTTTCCGTGCCTCTTCGTTCTGTTCTTTTTTCTTTAACCTCTCCTCAATTATTCTCTCCTCTAACTCTGCTTTCTTCTTCTCCTTGCTTTCATGGTAATGTTGCCATTAATTGGAAGAAACAACTGAGGAAATTTTTTCTTTCTTCATTTTTGTTGAATTGTCTCTAGGTGTTGGCCAGAACAAAGCTCTTTTAAATGGACTGGGTATTGTGATATCTTTTTTTTTTCGACGAATTTTCCCAGGTCTACCTACTTTAAAAGGGGTTTTCAAATTTAAATCATCCACTATTTTCTTTACACTATCTTGTGAATTCTCTTTGCCAATCGGAAATCCTCGTTTCACCATAGCTTTTACCCAATTTACCAGCAAGTTTTCTATTTCATCTGACATATAACAGCTTCTTCCCATTTTTCGTTTTAGAGGTGACTTTCCTTTCACTTTATTCAGACGAGTTACTCCAGGTACGCCAAATCTTCTGGCTGCAGTAGCTGTTGGAACACCACGCCGACCTTCTTGTATAACTGCTTCCATATCAGCTTCAGCGTATCGAAACATTTGTCCCTTTATTGATGGCATCTTGTTCAAACATAAAATCTGGGATCATTAGACCCAATAGTTGACATCCTTTACCCTAATAGTTGACACCCTGTCTACTATTAGATACGCTAATGGAAACGTAATGAAACTTATACAGAACCTTATTTTTATATGAAATAGAGTCTATAGTTGCATAAATATGAGCTTAGGAATGAAGTTTTATCTGACCCAATAGATGACACAAGTGTCATCTATTAGGTTTTGGCTATTTATTGACACCATTAGTAGACAGTGCAAATTATTCTAAAATCTAAATGAAATAAGAATACCTATTGCTGTACTATGTAAATAAGTATCGTAAGCTATTATAACCACGACAAAGAATACAACATATCGTAAAACTAGATGATAATATAGTACCTGCAAAATATCAACTACTTAACAAAAACTCTAAGTAATCACAGTGCACTCATTCACTTTCTAACCTTGCTTTCTTAACTTAATGTCATTTTGAATTCCTCTGTTACATGGATGTAAGTTTTAATTTCGAATCATAGATGGCTCAAGGTATCTTTTACAACAGCACTTCAGTTTATATCACTGAATATATTCCTATTACAAGATTTTTTTTCGGAATGTGTCATCCTTTAGTTCACTGTCGGTCATTAGTGCTTTTACCTTAATTAGCGACTAATTAGCGGCAAATTCTTGTTTTATTCCCATTACTCTATGAACGCTCTAAAGTTATTTTTGGAAGCACACCTTTGCTAACTTTATATCAAGTTAGCAAAGCACCCAAAAAAAACAAAAAAATATTTTAGGAAATTTATTTCTTCACAACTAATTAGCGGCAAAAACTGATCCTATTCCCATTCTTCTACGAACGCTTTAAACTAATTTTTGGAGCCGTGCTTTGCTAACTTTATATCAAGTTAGCAAAGCATCCGAAAGAAAACAAAAAAACAATAAACGACAAAATCGGTATTTTCACAACTAATTCACGACTAATTAGCGGCAAATTATCCAGCTACTCTCGAGTCGATTCTTGACAGGTGCTTAGCTAACTTGATGCTCATAATATTTGGTACTGCGGCTAGAATACAGCAGTATCAAATATTCTATTATTTCCGTTCGTCGGAGTCGAGAGGGTTTCGTACACCGTACGAACTTTCCCATAATCACAGATTGAAGCCTTTCTATATTCTGTATTTTTGAAATTTTAATTCAAATCATGAAACGTCTTTTATATGCTGATTTGTGTATTTCTTTTAAATTTTATTTTTGTAAAACTGTGGACCGTACTATTGGACTTCGGTTATATTCGTATCAATTTTAAACCCCGAAGAAAACAGACAGTTTAAGATTTGATAGATCGTTCTAAGGAGTTTTTCGAATGAATTACACAGGGTGTTTCATAATATATGCGCAGGACTTGAGGATGTGATAGCTGGTCCAAAAATATGACAAAAAGTTTGTATATTAACTTACCCTCTAAAATGCACCATTTTCGATATACAGGGTGTAGAAATTGAAAAAAAAATTTTTTTTTGTGAATATCTCCGGTACCGTTTACCGTGTTTTTTTTTCAACATAAAAGTTGATTTTTCTCGAAAACGGTCGACTTTAGAGCTCACGACCAACAGTACCTTTCTTGTGTAGAAAACATTGGCGGTTCAAATGGGCGTCTCAAAACCGTAATTTTTCCATTAGAAATTGGGGAGAAAAACACCCACTACTACACTAAAACAGTATCAAGTATCTGTTCTTCATATTTTCATAATCTTATTATCTCACGTATCATTTCAAAAAATATATTTTGCGTCGTCACGGTTTTTATAATATTAGAATACGAATTGATCTACTATGTTCCGACTGATTACTTAGATAGCTAATCGAGTAAAGAATACATAACTTTAATTTTTAAAATTTTGAGATCGCTTGAATAATGATATGAAAATTGTTAATTTATATTGTTGTATGTAAAATTATATTGAATTATATTGTATATTTAAAAAATGTACCACTACACTAATATTTTAATTAATATTATTTATTCCTATCAATTTTAACCCCCGAAGCAAACAGAGCATGTTACAAGTTTCAAGTGTGTATTTGTCTGTGGCATCGTATCTTCCAAACATATGAAAAAATGTTGACTTAATTTTCTTTCTTTGAAAGTTGATTTGATCGATCGTTCTAAGGAAGCTTTTTTTAATGTATTATGTATGTATTATAAACATCGATAAAAAGTGATAGCATAGTATCAAGTATATGTTCTTCATATTTTCTAATGTTATTACCTAACGTATCATCTATATCTAAAAAAATAATTTAACGTTGTCACTGTTTATATAATAGGAGAATGCGAATTAATCTACTATATTCCGATTGATTACTCAGACAGCTTATCGATAAAGAATACATAACTTTTATATTCAGAATTTGAGATCCTTTGAATAATGATATGAAAATTGTTAATTTATATTGTTGTTTGTAGAATGTACCACTACACTAATATTGTAATGTTACATTGCCAGCATCTCGCTGATTAAGAACAAAATGCTTTACAGATACTGTTTATATAAATTTAAAGTTCACTTTCACTTTTGTTGGGAAGTAGTGCAATGTTTTTTTTTTATTTTTAAAACAGTGAAACTATTTAAAAAACAAGATTGTCTTTGGGTCTTTTTTACAATCTGGCAACAGAATCACTTTGTTGATATTTTTTGCTTAGTTATCTTGTACAAATTTGTCTGAAAATAATACTATATATCTAAAAAAGAATTGACCTCGGTTTAAAAAAAACGATATGTTCGACTTCGATCACCCTTACACAAGATAATGAATGCTTGAAACCCTTTAGACACTAATAGAGATACTTACAGTTTTCTCCGATATGCAGTTACAAAAAAAGGTTGGGATTGACAATATTCATTATGTTGGAGTAGTTTTATAATTTCCCCAGGAATCATTGAAATAAAAAACTGTAGTTTTGGCAACGTCGCAAATGTCACTAATAGGAAGAAGGTCCGCGAAGAATAATTTTAGTTATGAGCGTTGTTTACTTATCATCCTTAAATTTGTTCCAGATTGTGTGTGGAGCTGTACTGGCTGGCGAGATTTCTCTAATGGCTGCGTTGGCAAGTGGTCACCTTGTTCGCAGCCACTTGAAATACAACCGCTCATACTCGAGCAAAGATGGCCCTGGTTTAGGTTGTGATATAACTTGTGAAAAGTGAAAAAAACTAGTCGTTATGAATTTGCTTAGGGAATTACATAGTTCAATTTTATCAGCCATGTTACCTAAATATTCATCTTTATTTCAATTTGCATTCGAAAATAATATATACTGCGTATGAATGTTGAATAATTTTGTGACATTGTAATTTATGGGTGATTTTGTTGATATATGTGTGATATGATTTTGTTTTTTTAATATGCAATTCACATAAGCTTAATTTTCAAAGTCAACGCTCATCCTTTCATCTGAAATATCTTTTCAATTACGTGCTAATGTGATACATGGTGGTGATAACTTATTAATACAACTCGAAATAAGTAAGCTGTCTCAGGAGCGCCTCCATTCCTAAAAAGAATAAACCAACATGACCGTCCTAGACGAGGTGAATATTTGCGCTCAATGAGTTTTAAATAATATTAGGTATTTTTGTTTAGTTTTTGATCTCTCTTGTAGAATTTATATAAATTTACAGTAACACCTTTTGGTACCAAAGTAACTATATAAAAATATAATAAAAAAACAAATATCAAACAAGGTTTACCATGAATTTGAAAGTTCAATATGATTTACTTTTTTTTGTTATTTTTGTCATTATTTTATTTATTTCGAATGTAATTTACTGTTATTGTTAAATTTAAATTATCGTGATTTTAGAAAATATGAATTGTTATTTTTGTGTTCATTAGTTATTTTAATAGAAATAAAAGTATCAGCAATACAATCAATGATAATTTAATTAGAGCTTCCAATGGAATAAATAGATTACTATAATCGACGTATCAATGAAATAAACTGATCGATATAAATAAAGAACATTGGAAATCAATCATATATAGTTCTGTATAATGATTTATTTTAAAACTAGCAGCGGCAGCCATTTTGAAAATACTTGGTCGATCACGCTCCTTAACAAAATTCACCGTTATCTGTAGTTATATGATTGATTTTTGTATCGGATTTGTTCATAACCATAATAAACCATATGTCTATAGTTATATATATAAATTTTTACAATTCATCCAGATTAACTAACAATAAAAACTGCTCCAAAGAACTTATGAACGCTTAATCAGCAGAGTTATATAATAATAATTGTGTTTGAGTAATGATAAACATTACTCTGTCGGGGGGCTTTGACTGGCTTTAACGATTCAAAGAAGGACAAGAATCAAGAAGATGACTCAATTGCAGGACAACAATGGACGAAAACATTTATAAAAATCTGCGATAAAATTCGAAAAGAACGTCGCCTAAGTACTCGTGCACTTACTGTAATCGTTTCGGTAGGTCTAGGATGAACATTTTGTCGGTAAACTAAGCTGCAATCTATGTATGCAGTAAATTAGCCTTATAAATGTTCAAAGTGGTTACCATTTACATTTATACATATGAGTTGACATGTCTCATAAATGATGTTTTCGTATTTTGCAGCATCTCAGGTTTGAGCTGAATGCATTAGTAATACGAATTTTCATATTGTCTACCAGTAGGGGGCTGCTGGTATACAATATCTTTGACAAGAAAAAATCACAAAGAGTAAGATCATGTGATCTAGGGGAAATGGAACTGGTTCTCCTAAACCAACCCAACGTGCTCTGTAGACTCTTGTCGGTAGAAGAGCGTTCTGATTAGTCGCACCCAAAACATAAATCATGTCTTTCAATTCTTCTTGAATAAGATTCATGTTTTAAAAAGTTTTTATGCTGTTGTTGTATTTGCCGATAAGAAATGTAAAAATTGTTGTTGACAATCAAACCGACAAATTAGTTTCTATTGTCCTTCACTCCGAGACATGTGATTTATAAAATTATCTTAAAAAGTTATAAAATCGTAAGTATTTCTGAAAAATGAGGCCTAGTTAAATGTTCAGATATTCCCATGTAAAACTGATCTTTCCATCGGCAGTGTTAAAATATCGTCCTATTTGAAAAAAAATGAGAATAGCTGATTTTATCAAAACTTTATAGAAATATGTTTTGAGCACACCCGGTATAATATACATATACATACAAGTTAACCGTAACATATTACTCTATAGTG
The DNA here is from genome assembly GCA_958507055.1 of Crioceris asparagi. Taxonomy (NCBI): domain Eukaryota; kingdom Metazoa; phylum Arthropoda; class Insecta; order Coleoptera; family Chrysomelidae; genus Crioceris; species Crioceris asparagi. Next base: position 20,830,493 of record OY293829.1, on the reverse strand, counting down.
AGTAATATATTTATATTGTATTGTGTAGCTCTTCTTTATTTTTTTTAGTATTATGTAAATACAAACGAAACTGGGAAACTGTACATATATTTATAAAATAATTTCTCACTTGTGAAAAACCATAATTATTAATTTATTTCGATAAGTTTATGTGTAAAGCTGGGGAATATATTTACGATTAAGATAGCATACAATTTACAAAACATAAAATATTCAACAAAATAACACATAAAATAGGTACATAAATCTCTGAGCTCCGTAGCCAGATAAGAATGGCAAACAAGTAAAAAGTGATGCATCAGGTTTACCAACAATAAAGGATCAAGAATATTAATGTGAAATTCAACTAGATCGTGGAACCCATATGGGAGCAGCAATAGCTCCAATATTAACACGTTCAATGATGATGATTTCTTCATCCAAACTTTCTGTATTATAGAATTTATGCAAATCTTCAATGGCCTTATCTTCCATCTGTGTAATAAAAAACAAATATATTGTTCTTCTTTTTCAGAGTATAAAATGAAATCACCTGAGTATGAACTAGGAGTTTGCTAGTTATCTTTATAAGGTTTTCTTTCTGCTTTTTCTCATCGCATATTATGTCATGCATAGTACTTTTAGATTCATTTGGTAATATTGGACTGGTTACATCCGGAATAGCCTTCCATGGATTTTTGGGACTTCCTAAAACTATACAAGAGCCATGCTATATATTATGTAAATTGTTAAACAATTATGACAATATATTACTGATCAGATATTCAATAATGAGGAAATATGTTAGAAAATCTCAATTTTCGGTTTGCGTTTTTCATTGTGTCAGTAGGTAGTTTCACCTTGAGAGGGTGGGAGAGATGAAACTTGGTAATAATTACAGTATTGTTATTTTGTTGCAATCCCCACCGTTTAGAGTGTCAACCGCCATTTTGGAAAATGGCAACAAAAGCTCGTTGAAATAGCTAGTGTGAACCTCGAGGATCACACCGATTGAATATGAAAGTATCGTAAATCATTTCTCGACTCCGAAAACACCTTTTTGCTATTTTTTACCAAAATCTGCTAACCCTTCCGTGAAATAGCTAATGTATACTTTAAGGGTCGCAATATATTAGATATGTACAAATTTTCATTAAAAATTTCCGATTAAATTTTCAGAATCTCATATTAACATCTTTTATTTAAAAAAATGGGTTTTGTTAAAAAAAAATTTAAAGGTGATCAGAATTCGAACCGAGGAACTCCAGATTAATACCCCAAAGCTTAACCATAGGACTATTTTTTCCTATGACATTATCAGGTTCATATTGATATCTGAAATATAATCTGTAAAACTCCTAAAATGGGAATATTAATTGCTGAAAATGATTTTTCTTGCGAATGTGAATACAAACAATCGATTCAATACACTCTAAAACACTAAAACCCATACATATGAATTTTCATCGAAATCGGCAGACCAGATTCCGAGATAAAATTTGCATATATATACAAGCATTTCTCGTTTAATATAATTAGATTATAGAGGCACCTTAAATACATAGCTTGAACCTTGACAGTCTTTAGAGCATGCAACTTTTATAAATACTCTACACATAAGAAGGCATTCAACTTAAAACAATTACTATACATACTCTACTTATCAAACAGAAAAAGTTAAGCCATAACACCATAAATGCGCGCAGTAATTCAATAAAATGTTTCTATTGGTCTAATTTTTAAAACCCGTAACATAAGCAACCGTAAGTTGCGTGAAACTGGCTATTGCTCACATTGGTTGCAAATTAGTGGGCCGGGACTTCTATTACTATCTATTTCTGTTCGATAAATAGAGCATAGTAAAGAAGAAACAAAATCAATTACCTGTCTTTGTAGGGCTGGTACTTATGTTCAAGCTACTGCTCTCAGACGATAGTCTTTTCCGCTGCTTCTGCGACAATTTTGTAAGTTTATGCTTGGCATCAAGCCTTTGCGACGGACTCCGACTATGGAAACTACTGCCGTAATGTATTGGTGGACTATTAAGTTCAGGAAATGCATCAGAATCATTCAACGATGATCCACCTACGCTTTCGGAATTTTTTTTGACTAGTAAGGCGAAATTTGTACCCAAATGTTCGTTCTTGATAATGTCACCAGCTAATTTTATGGCCCTTAGGCGATCAGGAGCTTGCGTTTTTACAGCGGCAATCTCCTCTGGTACATCAGGAAATTGTATTAAACTGTCTAGATTAGTTTCTTCAACAGAAATTGAATTGTTTTTATCTGATAAACTTGATCTATGAAAGCGAGTTTTTTTCTTATGACCTGTCCTTTTAGATGTTTTCTCCACCTCTTCTGTCATAGAGATTGGATATGTCAAAGCTGTGGAAGCGATATTTTCATCGGTTTCAGCAAACGAATATGGAGTAATCACTCTACACCATAATTCTTGCTTTTCCTTGAAATAAAATTCAGACAGTTCGTTAAGCAAATCATCTTTCAATTCATCCAGCGATCGCAATTCCAGAAAAGTCGTCATATTCAATGTAATAAATTTCAGGCAGCAGTATTTGAGCTTTTTGGCATTGTAGAGATGTGCAAATGCCAAAATTTGAACAGCATTCTTCAATGTTATCAAATGTGATAAAAGTTGTTCGCACTGTTCTTTCAGTCGTGTTACAAATAGTTGGTCAGCTAAAATCAACACCCTAAATAGATGATCTATTTCGGTGTTATCGAGGTACGATATGGAGTCAGTGTATAAAAATTCCAAGAGAGCTTCGGCGGTACTTTTCGGAAATGGTAGTGTTACTTCAGTAGTTTGATTCTATAAAAAAGGAGTATTTATTCATCTGGTACACTAAAAACTTCAAAAGAAAGTACTTGAACTAGTCAAAGGCCACGATATATTATTTTTCACTTAAAATATATTACTACAGAGAGTAACAAAAATCTGGATTAACCTTGAATATCCTTTATCCGAATTAGCTGAAATTTAGAGAGCTACTACTAATATTTTCAATGTAGCCAAATCTAGTTTTTTTATGTGCTCGACACTAATTTAAATAGCATGGGGTGAATAAAATAGGTAATAACAAAAATCACTTAATTCTACACATGTTTGTCCAAAAAACAATTTATTGACGATTGGGCATTTTAATAGTTTAAGATATTTTTAGTAGTGTTAAATATTCTCTTTCTGACTTTTGTCTATTGGCTATTGGACTATTGCCTTATATATCTCGCCTATGTAACTTACCCCTCCCCACCTCATAGAGAACATGTTACTGAAGTATTCCAGTCTTGCATATAAAATACATTTGTGCGCCTGCAACATATTATTATCTCTACATTTGACTGTCACATCATACAAATTAGGAAATGTAGTCCTATCAAATGTTGGCGGCTTACTAAAATTAGAAAAATTTTCATTTTTCTCTTTGATTGTATATTTTTCCATGTCCAGGTTACTCAAAACTTTCTGCAAACTATCACATTCTAGTCTCTTTGATAGTTCATGTAACATCCTCACTGGATTTTTCAATATACTTTTGGGTTTCTTCTCATCGCTTTCGTTATGGTTCTTATGTTGATAATATTCGTAAGCAGATACATTCTTAGGGATATTTTCAATATCGAGAACATCCTCAATTTTTTCTTTCTTCTCTTTGAACGAGCACAAATTTCGAAGACTTTCATTTTTTAATTCACCACACCTTGTTAGATCACATTCGTTTGTGTAGACATATTGTAAGAATTGTTGGAAAATAATAGGGCTGGTTGAATTTAATGTTATAATTTTACTTTTTTGCTTCATCATCAGTTTTTCCAAATAGGGACTCTTATTGCACACAATATATTTATGAGCTGGAAACGTTGTATTATCAATCTTAAAAATCACATCGTGAACTTCATCAGACTCGTTTATTTCAGAGAATAAGTATTGGAAGTGTATCTTCATTTCCGAATTTACAATGTCTGGGAATTTGTAATACTTGTAGGGATGAGCCTATAAATGACATTTGATTCACTACTGGTTTAAATATAGTTGAATAGACAAACTTACCTGAACTACACAATAGTCCCTGCCTTTAAGGTCACTTTGTATAGATATCGCCCTATTAATCTTTGATATTTTCTGTAGAACCGTAACAATGCAATCTTCTCTTTCCAAAAAATTATGAAAGCTGTGATGTACATTTCCTTTTTTCCTTCTTTGCTTGGCAACACCTTTGAAAGCTTCCCCATAATTTGTAATCAATAATAATTCATTCGTATTCAAGAAAATCTGTTTAGCAACAATTGCTCTATTTATGGAGTAAATGCATCTACAAAGTTGTGGATCACTCTCTTGCCATAAAAATATGTTGCCAGTATTGGTCAGGACTGCAACTTTGAGTTCTCTATCAAATTCTTTAGAAATTTCTTGCTCGAGAAGAGAACCATCAAGTTTTCCGCCAATTATACTAATTTGCACAACATTTAACTGCCTGAAAATAATGTCAAAATTTCAATGTATTCTTTCAGAATCTTTAAATTATCAAATTATTATTGTAATACCCATTAGATAGAAAATAGGATTCACATTAAAAATCAATGATGACGATTTTTCCTTTATAATAAATTTGTTTTAATTAATCTGAATTTCCTACCTTAACAAATTGTGATTTTCTGATATTTATAGGAGCCAGGTACTGTATACTGTACCTTGAAGCTATTTTTCTACAGAGATGCTCGTGCAGAACATAAACATCCCCTTTCTTGGTGCACACCACTGTGGCACCATTACTCGCAGCTACTGCAGTTATGTTAATATCATTGACAATATTAACGGCCTTTGGACTAACAATGAATTGCTCCTTGCTTTTACTATTCTTCTTGTGTCCCAATTGTCCAGCATTAAGACCCCAAGTGAATAGCACCTTTGGACCCCAAGCAACAGAATGGTATTGACCTGCATAGACACCTGTCACTTCTTTGGAAAGGTGTTTCAATTGCTTGGGGAACAGTACCCTTTCTGGCACAGGTGAGTGTCCTAGCACCCTGTAGGTGTTGAGACCACATGTATACACCTTGAAAAGACATTTTACTCAGTAAAAAAAATATACAGAACTATAAAACATTGCTCACATATCCATCAGAACATAAAAAAATGCTGTGGTCCCTTGAGATGCTCGCTTGTACACAAGAAACCGGATCTATTTTCGGACTACTTGAGAAACTGATAGCTCGGGGAATAACAACAGTTTTTTCGTCACCTAAACCTAGCCTTCCACCTTGTCCATGACCGCATGAATAACTTTTACCTAGATTTAATTAATTATGATTTAGACATAGAACCAATCATTCACAATCTATTAATACTGACCAGAACAAGTTACTATAATTGTATGAAATTTTGCTATACATATCTGCTGAACACTCTCGCAAGGATATTCCTTATGAAAGATATCCAATAACTCAGGAGTTTGTCTTGCCTGTTGGGGACCAAGCAGATTGTTGGTATTCGAGCCCCAAGTATAAAGTTCGCCTCCGATTATTTCTTCTGGCATAACGCCATCTTTCATAGCATGTTCCAGAACAGTCAGGCTGTCATGATCCAAACTGAGTGTAGACGCACCTGTAATTCCAAACATTATAACTTTCAAGTACTCAATAAAATTACATATTCAACAAACCTAATTTGATCAATTCAATTGCAACATGAATTTTGCCATAAAATATGCTTCTATGTAAAGCAGTATAGCCAGATTCTCTATCTCTAGCATCGATATCAGCGTGACGATTAGTCACAAGCCATCTAGCTAGATTCAATCGTCCACAGGAAGCAGCTACATGAAGAGCGTTGCGCCCGACTGAATCAAATACAGATTCACAACGACAGCAAACGAAATTTAAAAAAGCACATAAATCCAAATCCGAAATACTCCTTTTTGTTATAGCAGCTGTGATAATATTGCCGTGCTCCCTAGAGCGACACTGTGGAGTACATTGCGGTTCGGGGTATAAGTTGGACATGACCTTAAAATTATTGGAATACTAGATTAAAGATATGAAAAAATGAAATCATCTGAATGTTTATATGGATTTGGAAAAATAATATTTTTAGTCTGTCAATAAGATTCAAGTTGAAAGCATCTTTTGGTATATTACACAACAATTCTTAAAAGTATAATACATAAAATAAGCACAAGAAATTGATTTTTCTACCTTCAACTTATAGGAATAAAAAATGTGGGACAAAAATATGCACCGAAGACCTTTTCGGTTTGTCACAGTTTATCAAAAATTATTTGATAACAAACAGCTGACAAGTAGTTTAGTTCGTAAACGTCAGAAGTCAGAACGTCACGTCATTACTTTTTTGATGATTTCGAGATGGAAACACGAAACACAACATGCGTTGTGTAGACCACGATACATACATATACGTATGCTATGTTTTTTGAGCTTGATGTTCGCGCACTTCAACCCCATGACGTAACCACTTGGGCTGTGTTCACGAAGTCGCTATCTGCACTATCAATGGTGTTCATGGAGCTTATTGCTTATTGTGTGTTAGTGATAGCACAGATCAGAGTGATAGCAACCTGCATGATCACTCCCTGTGTCCAACACACATCTAGCTAAAAAAGCACTGCAAACATTTTTGACAGATTTTGGTAGAAAACGCTTGTGCTTTTTAAGCTGCAGCATTAAAAATACCCCAAGAGTTATTTTTAAAAACTTCTTTATTAACCAGCTTACGAGCGCAAGACGTCTAACAGCAAATCCTGTCAAAAATGTTGCAGCGCTTTCTTAGCTAGATGTGTGTTGGACACAGGAATATTTTGCGTAAGAAGGTACAGACCTTCTTAATTTTGCGTTAGATTTCACATTTTGTATTCTGTCATTTGCTGTCACATTCCCTGTGTCCAACACACATCTAGCTAAGAAAACGCTACAATATTTTTGACAGGATTTGCTGTTAGACGTCTTGCGCTATTAAGCTGGTTTATAAAGAAGCTTTTAAAAATAACTGTTGAGGTATTTCTGATGCTGCAGTTTAAAAAGCGCAAGCGTTTTCTACCAAAATCTGTCAAAATTGTTGCAGCGCTTTTTTAGCTAGATGTGTGTTGGACACAGGGATTGAGGTTAAAGAGTCGAGGCATAAAAATATGAATAAGAAAATTACTAATTTTTTTCTCTATAAATGCTTTTCAATCCGGAATAGGCATGTTTGGAACAGGGTATTTCTAATAACAGGTACAACCTGTTCCAGTTTTTTAAAGTACCTGTTCCAAGAAACCTGTTCCAGTTCCAAACTAATCGAAAACTAAAATAAATAATTTTACAAAGTTGCTCCGTGCTCCGCGCTATTCTTTTCATGTTACGATGCGATGCATCGTTCATTGTTCAAGGCAGGGTTGCCAGATGCTCCAGAGCAGCGTTTACTGTAGTACAGAGAGAACATTGATTGTATGTTCTCTCTGCTGTAGTAGAATTGAAAGATTGGCATTTAGGGACTTCCCTGCTGTTTCTATTCGGTATTGTTATGCCTTATTTATGTTATGTTATATACGTCGTACGTAGTACATCGTCCTGTCTGCCGTTTTAAGTAAGTTCATGTTGTTTTTTAAAAGAAAATTAATTTTATAATGAGTCTAATCAAAAGTCTATCAACGCCTAATAAAACAAGTCCAGTTTGGAATTTTTTTACTGTCGTAGATAATACAAACGCGCAGTGTAATATGTGCAAGTTACAAATATCTTTTAAATCTTCAATAACAAACTTAAAAAGACATATTGAAAGGAAACATCCAACAGTGAAAATTTTTATATCCTATTTTCGTTATTATTTATATTGTATACTGAGAGTATAGCGTTTATCCCAAGAGTTTTTATTTTATTATTTATATTAAAAAGCATTTTCAATAAATATTTATTTTAATTTTGCGTATTTTCTCAAAAATAATAAACATCGACAACATCGCGTGACCACATTAATTCACGTTTTCCTTTTTAACCGAAATTCGCAGCGTCGGCAGCAGCCACAGAACACAGCAGCCAATAACTTTTACAGATTACAGATGATATGTTGTGAGTCACAGGTCACAGCACCGCTAGTATTCCACTGGGACCCACAGAACACTGGACTGTTACCCTGCGTTGCAACAGAACAGCACACTCGGAACGGGAAAGAATAAACGATAACGATACGTCATACCCTAATACGAGTACGCGATCACAGCTCGCAGCACAAACATCACAGTTAGGCACTGAAACACTGTTCCATTGGAACAGGAAAACGTACCGATTCATACCTGTTCCAACCTGCTCCTTATGAAAACCTGTTCCGAAAGAAGCAGATTCTGTTCCAAAGTAACATCTCTAATCCGGAATAGAACCGGCGTCAATACATGGGATAAATTTGGGTTGAAGTACACAATAGCGAAGATGGTTCTTATATTTTATTCGTATTCTCATTAAACCTGGAACAAAGATTAAGGTAAGTATTGACTAGCATATTGTAACGTGGAAGGGGAACAGCCGCCGGACACAAAGTCGCGGCGTTCTTTTGATGCTTGTGCGAGCCATGGGAATATCAAGAACGGCCGCTAACAAAGAGTGCCATGCATTATAATTTTTATTATTTCGAGTGTAAATAAAGTTTATTTAATAATTGTAAATTAGGCTCACTTATCCGTGAACCCGCATACGCAACAATATCTTCATATCCTTATAATTTTCTGCACATTTGTGCAGCCCTCAATATTGGTGACCATCTTGTTAGTTTTTGCACAGAATGATCACTGTATGATATCATTGTAAAAAAATACCACTTAGAATGTAAACTTTTCATAAATTTTGGGTTAAAGAAATTATTTTTATCATTCATTTCATTATTTTTTGGTAAAATTCACGAGAAATTAGTTTTTCGGTGCCAACGTATCTCAAAAAAAATCTGGCGTGTCCACTCTCACGACTTTCCTACCGCTCGTAGGCAAATTCCAGTGAATAAACAATCATCCAATCATATGACATTTTTTGCAAGAAGAACCCTTTAGGCAGAATCTGAAGAAACATGTGGAAAATATGGAATTTTATTCAACCATAACTTTTTTGTGCTGTTTCTCAGAGATGGCGCTGCATGTGGGTTGTAAAGGGCTCTCAGAAGAATACTTTAGGCAAGTTTAATCAAAATCCTTAGAGCCGTTTTCGCGCTACAGTCTTGAGCAAATCACGTTTTTCGGCTATAGCTCAGCACCCATTGTATACAGGATTCTCATTCAGAGCCACCGGCGAGTGGTATTGGTAGAGCGCTATATAGATGTATTGGTACTAAACAAAATAAAAAAGAAAGCAACAAAATACACTGATCTGTTCCCGAGATAATGCTGTCACAGACAGACAGACCAATGGCTGAAAACATGTTTATTAGACTTAGAAAACTCTGAAACGTCAACATTTGCAAAAATCTCGATACCGAAAATTTCACACGATTGCAATTGGCGAAAGTAAAACGCCAATAGATAGCGTTAAATATAGGTGAACAACATATAAATTGACGATGAGGAAACGCGCCAACAGCTATAAATTTAAGAATCTTTTGTAGGTTAGATGCTAATTTTGCCTCTGATGTAAGAATCTTGAGAGAATACAAACACTGTAACATAAGCTCAAAGGATCTCTTTATATACGAAATAAACCTGTCTAACAAAATAATAGAAATAAACCACCTACTGAGAGAAATACTAGTAGAAAATGGTGAAACATATATGCGGAAAAATATTAAACAAGAGATTTGTTGTAGTTCTTTGTGACTTGGGATACCAAAAGGAAGAGCGGGAATATGTAATGTAATTAGATTAACAGGTAAAATAGATATTGGAAATAGGTTAGGTTGATGGTTTGTTGTACACCTCTATTTGGTCAGTGGCAGCTCGTGACATTTATTGCAGAGGGGGCCCATTCTACAGAATTACTAAAAGAATACAACTTGCACTTTTCCCCACGACCCCTGAAGGTAGTGCTAAGGCATCTTACATTATTTTTTGTGGTGGGTCTCTTATAATTAGTGAGAGAACCAACGTCTTAGATTTGATACGCACATACGTCAAAAATATGAACTGTAGAGGAGGCATTGCCTCCTCTGAGGAGCCGCCACTGCTTCGAGTAAATCCTCCTGATAATAGATGGCGTACACTTCGTTCACGATCGCCAATACTTTCCTTATACAGCTACTATAGTAGCGTAGGAAAGTAAAGGTGAGTTTATACAGTAAATAAAATAAGAAACAAATTAAGATAAAATAACATGCTCATATCCATGGGAGCGTTTATACACGAGATAAGCTAAATTAAGAAATAAGAATAAGAACTAAAGATGGCCAACTTTCATCTTTATTTCTTATTTTATTTTATTTTGTTTGGAAAATGATAATGCGTATGATCAACCACCAGAGAACACTTAACTTGCTTACAACACAAAAGTTTTTGTCTAAAAAGCTGTGATTTGATTGGTTCATTCTTATTTCTTATTTTATTTTCATCTGTATACTAGATTGAAAATAATTCCAATAATTTTGAGGATTGATAATTGAAAGAAATCAAGCGCAGACATACCGGTATTCGAGTATTCTCTTGCAGAAGAATTTGGTGACCTTTGAGTTTCCTCATCCCGTGAAAATATTTCAATTCAATTATTTATTTTACTTATCCCATTGAGTAGACTTCTACTTCTACGCTTTAGAAAACTGTCCGAATCATAAACGATTATCGGTTTGTTATGTCATTGTCAGCACAGTATAAAGAAATATACAGTAGTCCAACTCTCGGCGGAAACTTTGATTTTATTGACTCAAGGTCAAGAGCTGGCGACCATGTTTTAATCTTAGAAAGTCAGGTCTGTACTGGAAATTAACATGAACTGTGGCAGGACCGTAATTAAAACTTATTGATACGAAATTATTTCACTGAACTGATATAATAGATATTATAAATTTGTCCATAAAATAATGTCGTCGCTATTTATTTTAAATTTGAAATTGTTGGTTATAGTTTTAAGAGTAGGTATAATACAATGAAACCCAGAAAATTAATTTTAGTTAACAGAAAAAAAAATATCAAAAATCACAAGGATCTATAAAATCTCAAGTTGTATTTGTTTTGATTTATTTATCGTTCGCAAAGTGAATTATTAATAAATTCTAGTGGAAGTTGTAGTCAGAGCCATAGTGAAAATTTGCAAGATTAGTAGCAGGTCTGTAAATAGATCTTCCTTAATACAAAAACAATTTATTGAAGAAATATAAATACCTATCACAAATTGTTCCATACAATCATTTTTCCTCTATTTTTAATTTAAAATTCTCGTTTTTAGTTCTTAATGAATCATATAATGAAACACTGAAAAATAACTTCAACAAATACTTATTGGACAAAAATTCAGAAGGGTTTCTAAAATCAAATGTGGTACATTCTAAAAGAGTTTTTACAATATTCGATTGTATTACAACATCATGAAACGATGTTCAAAAAAATGATGTTTACTAATCAGTGCTGCAAAGTTAACAACATTAAACCCCCAAAGCAACTGGTATTTTGATAACTTTTGAAATAACAAAATATTCGGTCATAATCAAGCTCATCAACTGACCTTGCATATTTGCTACATGTTTCGGAATCATGAATTCTAAGGCATTTCTTAATTGGGTAACCTGAAATATATGTTTCAGTTTGATAGTCATTATCAAAATGTTGTAAAGGTTCAGTTTCTTCGACGGTGTCTTTGATATTATCTTGAAAATCTACGTTTAAAAATCTTAATAGCATTCCATCGGTATCCCCTTCACAATTCTCTGTTGCAGAATTCCTGAAGTCATTCAAAAAAACCTTATTTTCAAAATATACCGAACACAGTTTGAAGGAGGGTAAACACCCATCACGTTTCAATCTTTCCAGCAAATCATTTATATTACAGGCCAGTAACCAGATTTCTCACCTTGAGAAAGAAACAAATTATATCTAATTAGTTCAGAAACGTTTATATTTCAGTAGACACGGTAACACCAACAAATAAATGTAAATTTAAGTTATCTGTTTTTATCTTTCGGAAAATCAAAAAAACTGAAGTCACAATTGTAGCTTTTGTTGTTACAGTTCTTCGCAACACACACATTTCCACCTTTCGACATTTTGTGAAAACAAATAATACTTATCATAAAATACAATCGAGATGATAATATGGTCAATCAGTATACAAAAGAGAATTCACGACGTCACTGTACTAGCACGTAGGATAGCAGCAGAAATTCTACTCGTACGCATCTGAATTCTCAAGGATTTAAGATTAAAACATAGCTACTACATGCGCGGTTTTACCACTTCCATGAGAGTTGGAATACTGTATAGTTCTTTAAACTGTGGTGTCAGTATGACGTCAGATGTACAGTATTTCTGTCATCACAGTATAAAGAAATATACCGTATTCCAACTCTCATGGAAGGGGTAAAACCGCGCATACCCAAGCGCGTATCTGGCGGCCATATTTTAATCTTAAAACCTTGAGGATTCAGATGCGTACGAGTAGTATTTCTGCTGCTACGCTAGGTGCTAGTACAGTGACGTTCGTGAATTCATTTTATAGTACGATTTGTTTTTACAAAATGTCGAAAGGTGGCAATGTGCGTGTTGCGAAGAATAGCTATTGAATTGTGACTTCAGTTTTTTTGGCTTCCCAAAAGATAAAAACAGGTAACTTGATGATGACCGAGTATTTTGTTACTTCAAAAGTTATCATCAAAATACCAGTTGCTTTGGGGGTTTAATGATGCCTGATGATATCTTTGTAGCACTTATTAGTAAACTCGATCATTTATTCAGAACATCTTTTCAAGATATTGTAATAAAATTGAATATTGTAGGAACTCTTTTAGAAGGTACCAATTGTGATTTTAGACATCCTTGTCTTTTGTTCTTTTTCCATATGACTATTTGTTATTTTCCCGTGCTTCATTATATTATACATTAAGAACTATAAACGAGAATTTTAAATTGAAAACAAATCGAGGAAAAATGATTGTATGGAGCAATTTGTGATATATATATTTCTTCGATAAATTGTTTTTGTATTAGAAGTTTTAATTATAGTCCTGTTATAACTTTTTTAATTTTTCACTACGACGCTGACTACAACTTCCACAAGAATTTATTATTAATTTACATTGAGAACGCTAGATAAGGCAATCAAAACAAATACAACTTATAGATCTTCGTGATTTTGATTATGTTTTTCTGTTGACTGAGATAAATTTTCTGGGTAGCATTGTATTATAGCTACTCTGAAAACTATAACCAAAAATTTCAAATTTAAAACAAATAATGACGATATTATTTCATGGATCAATTTATAATATCTATTATATCAATCCAGTGAATTAAGTTTGTATCCAAAAGTTTTAATTACGGTCCTGTCACGGTTCGTGTTAAACTCCAGTACTAACCTGACTTTTTACGATTAAAACATGGCCGCCAGCTCTTGACCTTGAATCAAAAAAATAAAGAGTTGGACTACTGTATTGGCGAAAGTAGAAAGCCAATAGATGGCGCTAAATAGAGGTGAACAACAAATAAATTGGCGATGAAGAAACGCGCCTATAGCTATAAATTTAAAAATCTTTTGCGGGCTAGATGCAGTTCTTTCTCTGATATAACAATCTAATCTTGTGAGAATACGAACACTGGAAGGTAAACTCATAGGATCTCTTTATATACGAAATAAATCTGTCTAACAAAATAACAGAAATAAACCACTTACCGAGAGAAATACAGTAGAAAATGTTGAAACATATATGCGGAAAAATATTATTTAACAAGAGATTTGTTGTACTTCTTTGTCACTTGGGATACCAATAGGAAGAGCGGTGTGAGTGAATATGTAATGTGATTAGATTAACGGGTAAAATAGATGATATTTCCATAGAGGAAATAGGTTAGGTTGATGGTTTGTTGTTCACCGCTATTTGGACAGAGGCAGTCCGTGACATTTATTGCAGAGGGGGCCAATCCTACAAAATTACTAAAAGAATACAAAAACCAACGTTTAGATTCGATACGCACCTACGTCAACACTATAAATTGGGTACTTGAAATTAATGGAAATTCAATATAAAATTATGTTCAGACGATATAAGGAAGCCCTAACATACCAAAAATCAGATTATGCAGGTTTAATTTATCTTGGAATTCAAAATATAATCAATTTAAATAGTTGTAATTTCAAACCCATTATCACGTGACTGCGAACGCCTATCAAAATCGACCATGATAGTGACGTAGGCGATACAAGCTGATAAACAAATCCTGCTCAGAGAGAACATACAATATCGTATCTTCTCTCTGGTCAGATAGTGTTCTCTGCTCTATTCTACTTTAACAAACATAACCTAGAAATCAGGAGAGTTTGAGCTAAATACAAATTTGTCTTTGTTTCTGGTTATATACATTAACAATCAAGTAAATCAAATAATTATTATTTTCTTATGTCGCAGCATGCAAAATCAAAAACTCAAGAGATTTGACTCGAACAGATAAACAATAAACAAAAATGACTTGGCAATGATATTTGACAAACAACATCATAGAGTAACTTTCAGTGCTACAAAAAGCTGTGGGACAATAACTAAGGGAGATTCCCTGTCTCCAACACACATCTAGCTAAGAAAGCGCTGCAACATTTTTGACAGGATTTGCTGTTAGACGTCTTGCGCTTATAAGCTAGTTTATAAAGAAGCTTTTAAATAACTGTTGGGTTATTTCTGTTGCTGCAGCTTAAAAAGCGCAAGCATTTCATACCAAAATCTGTCAAAAATGTTGCAGCACTTTCTTAGCTAGATGTGTGTAGGACACAGGGATTGTGACGTTGCGGCCGTTTTCATAATTCAAGCGGGAAATTTAAAAACAATTTTTGAATATATTTTTTTTATTTTCAAAATAGATTCGTAATTTTTTGTATTTTTTTGTTTAATTGAATATCTACCCACAAAATAAAAATTGTTCAAAAAATAAGTCAAGTACCCAATTGTAGAGGAGGCATTCCCTGTGTCCAACACACATCTAGCCAAGAAAGCGCTGCAACATTTTTGACAGGATTTGCTGTTAGACGTCTTGCGCTCGTAAGCTGGTTTATAAAGAAGTTTTTAAAAATAACTGTTGGGGTATTTCTAATGTTGCAGCTTAAAAAGCGCAAGCGTTTTCTACCAAAATCTGTCAAAAATGTTGCACCGCTTTTTCAGCTAGATGTGTGTTGGACACAAGGATTGCCACCTCTTAGGAGCCGCCACTGCTTTGAGTAATTCCTCCTGATAATAGATGGCGTACACTTATTTCACGATCGCCAATATTTCTTTACACTGTGCTGTCAGGTTTCGATTGGTTTCGCTAAACACACATAAATTAATGACGTCATGATAACGTTTGTAGTTATCATTGAGCTCCGTGAACAGCTGATAGTGCAGATAGCGACTCCCCGAACAAAGTCTTAAGGCCGGGACACACTTGTCATACACCACTCCGATCAGATTTTTCTCTAAAGAACGTATCGGTGAGGGATCGGAAGGGGTAAGCACACATGTCCTAAACGCTTCCGAATTCTTTCAGATTTCCAGCTTTCGCCAGTCTCGATTCAATTAAAATCGCGAAAGGTAATGTGCGCAATATGTTCTGAAATTTTAGCAACTGCGATAAGCCATGGTGGCACTTTGTGAAGAAGAATCGCGAAGCATTTAATTTGAGGGAGCAGTTTAAACAATTCTTCAATTCTCCAGAGGGCAGTGTAGAGTGGCAAGAACGTCAGGTCCTCATGATTTAATTTTCTTTGATTTTCTTATTGTCGTCCTGATTTATTACAGCTATGCAATGTATACTTCCTATTCAATAAAAATGTTTATTTCCTTTTTAAATTGCATTTGACATTTTATACCTATTTCCTATAGGTAGGTAATGGATTAACAGAAAATACAATAAATGAACAATAGATAAGTATTTTTGCTTGGTTTTATTGATTGTAAGTATTTTGGTCTTATAGTCAAGGCCATCAATATTTGGACAAAATCAACTCCGTATTTATAAAAGCGAAAAATGCATCCATAAGCAACATGCTGTTAGAATCGGGATTATTAAATTTATATTTATTTTATTTCGTTCTATTATGAATTAAAATAAAATCCGTAAATAAGTGAGGGTAATATTTAATCTGTACTGTACCTTTGACATAAATTTTTTTGCCAATTTATTAAAAGAAACAAACACCGCAAAACCTACAAAAATTATTAGAAATTCCAACCGACACACGTCCGCCCTACAGCCGTGAAACGAATAGACTGCAGAATCGGAACACGATCGGATGCATAATCGGAGACATGAAGGAGTGGGATCGGACAGCTGTCGGAAAGGTGTGAACTACGCTGTTCAAACTCTGGTATAATTTCCCTCTCATACACTCGTCCGACTGTAGGATCGGAGTGGTGTATGACAAGTGTGTCCCGGCCTTTTAGTCAACAAGAGAAAGTTAACAGCCTGTTTCTAAATACAACCCAAATCAACCTTAGAGTAGGGAAAAGTCGTGCATACACAGAGTGCAGCCTAATCATTTGGGACGAGTGTACGATGGCGCAGAAGCAGTCAATCGAACTCTGCAAGATATTAGGCGAAACGATCCCATCATGGGAAAGGCTACTGTTTTATTTTGTGAGGATTGCCGTCAGAGTCTATCTGTTGTAACCCGAGGAACTAGAGCTGATGAGGTGAGCGCATGTCTCAAACGCTCCGTGCTCTGGCCACGGGTGCAGAAATTGAGTCTGACGCGAAATATGAGGGCTCACATAGGTAGCAATCCCCATGCGCAAGAGTTTTCGGATGTTCTGTTAAAAACTGGCAAAGGTTCATTTTCCGAATCAAATGGGTTAGTTACTTTACCAGATAACCTTTTTAAGATTGTTAATCGGTGGAGGAACTTGTTCATTTCGTTTATGGAGATGTATCTCAAGTAACACAATTCTTGGCTTTGTGAACGAGCAATGCTTACGCCCAAAAATGATCAAGCAGCTGCCATAAATCACAGTTCAAAAGTTGAAGGAGATGACGTGGTATATCGGTCCATAAACATAGTTCTAGACTGAACCGATGCTACCACTTATTCGATAGAGTTTCTTAACACTCTTTCTGTATCCGAACTCCCGGCTCATAACATCATTCTGAAAGTGGCTAATTGGCTAATCCCACATACACATACATATTGTAACGTGCAAGGGGAACAGCCGCCGGTATTGGCTACAAATTGGCGGCATCCGTTTGAAGTAAGCGCGAGATATATGCTGTGGTTGGAAATATCTAAAGCGGCGATGACAAAGAGAGCGACGGCAGCAGTCGGCATCTACTGCTAAAATGCCGACAAAAAGGGATTTCGAGAAACGCCTGGTGGTGGCTTTTGCATCATAGACCAGAAGCCGTTCGAATGATCTGGATCCTTTGTCGGATATATATATGGGAGAATTTTCGGCATGAAGACGGAATGTAAAAGACAGTGTGAATAAATAGAATAGTCCGAGTAAGTTAGTGAGAATATAGTAAAGTTAAGTTGTAATTTATATTATTTCGAGTGTAAATAAAGTTAATTTAATAACTCTAAATTAGTCTCACTTATCTGCAAACCCGCATACGCAACGATTTGGTGTTAGAAGAGGGATAAGTGAGTGAAGAGGCTTTTGTCTATGCTGAACACCCGTAAGCAGACAGAAAAAATGGAAGAACAACTAACTAAGTTATTCTCCGATTTTTCGAGAAAACAAGAGGAACTGCGACAACAAGAAAAGAAAGAAGAGGAGGAGCGAAGGCTGCGAGAAGAACAGAAAAAAGAGCAACAACTAACTAAATTATTCTCCGATTTTACGAGTAAACAAGAAGAACGACGACAACAAGAAAAGAAAGAAGAAGAGGTACGACGACAGGGAGATTTCGAGCAGATTGCAGGATTGTTCCGAAATGTCCATCAAGAAATCGAGACCGTAAAACAAGAAGTACGAGAAGAAATTGGGACAGTCCGAGAAGAAATTGGAACAGTACGAGAAGACGTTGGGACAGTTCGAGAAGAGTTTGAGGAAAAGTACCGAATACTAGAGAAAGAGATGAAGAAAATACGGGATACTAACCAAGACGAAAGCTGCAAACTGGACATGTCGAGGATCACTACGGCGAAACATCCTGGGCCATGTACAAACGTCAATTTGAGGCTGCAGACAATGCGAATGGATGGGATTATCAGCAGAAAGCAACGGCGTTAGTATTGGCTTTGCGAGGAAAGGCGCTTGAAATACTTCAAAACATTCCTGAAGCCAAACAAACTGATTATTCGGCTGTTGCGGGCGCCTTGGAACTAAGATACGGCAAAAAATATCTTAGCCAAGTGTATCAGAGCCAGCTGAAGAGCAGAACTCAGAATTGAGAGCATGGTGCGACTGGCTTATCCACAGGCCCCGGACGAATTTATCGAGCAAATTAGTGTCCAATACTTCATCGACGGAGTTCGAGATATAGACATGCAGCAAGCGTTGAGACTGAGTAGGCATAACACCTTAGCCGAAACAGTTGTCCAGGCACTGGAATACGAAGCTGCCAAAAATGCTTCGATGAATCGTCGCAGCAAATTATGAGAAGTCAGGGTGTCAGACGAACCACAAGACAATGCAGATTTCTTTAAGAAGCTGGAGGCGATGTTCCAGAAATTCTGCTCTCGAGGAAACAAGGAGTCCGGATATAGAGAAGTGATTAAGTGTTACAATTGCAACCGAGAGGGACATATAAGTAGAACCTGCAGACGACGACCCAGATCTGAAGAACGAAATGTTCAGAGAGAGAATACCCGACTTCAGGAAAACTCCACCTCGCCAGTGTTATGGGGCGAACGCTGGCGACCACTGATTATCAAGCCCCCAAGTTACATTTGTGCTCCATCAAGAAGAGCTGTGAGAGCCTCGTTGTCCAAAGTTTTATCAACGGCAAGAAATGTGATTTGACCATCGACACGGGGACAACAAGGTCAGTGGTACGCCCCGACATGGTTTCCAAAGAATCTATCGTGCAGCACAACATCAAGCCAATACTGGAAACTGCAAAAGGAGATTTGATAAATGTTTTTGGAGAGACCACCACCAATTTGGAAATTGGCAATGCACAAGTAAAGATTAATGCAATCGTGGCTGACATAGTGGATGAATTTATAGTAGGCTTAGACGTTTTGGAAACCTTCAATTTTATCACAGTGGACTTTAAAAACATAATGTTGAGAGTGGGCAACGAGGAAATATTTTTCTCAGCATCTTCGAACAAGAACTGTCCTGTTAAAATAATCGTCACCGAAGATAAACGAATACCTGGAAATAGTGAGAAGATCGTGAAGGCGCACCTAGAAAAACAACTGGAAGGAGTTAACACTATGGTTTTTGAACCAAACGAGAACAAAGAGAACGGGGCTCTTTTGGCTTGGTGCTTAGTTAATTCCAAAAACATTATTCCGGTGCGGGTAGCCAATCTATCTGTAAACAGAGTGACACTGAAGAAAGGGGAAGTCATCGGTACATGTTCGCCAGTCTCCCGTGTAACAAGATGTGAGCAAGAGGAACCCATTTCAAAAGATGTACATTTGTCCCAAGAGCTAATGGAGAGTTTCAAGAAGACCTGGAAACATCTTAGCGAACATAAAAAGAAAAAGGCCATCGAGTTTGTAAAGCAAGAAGCTGATGTTTTCGTACAAGGAAAAATTACAGGGCGAACGAATTTAGTCGAACATCGAATCAACACGGGAAATGCTGTACTTATTCGCCAACCTCCACGAAGACTTCCTTTCTTAAAACAACAGCAAGTTAACACAATGGTTCAAGAAATGCTGAAGGATGGCGTCATAGAAGAATCCAGCAGTCCTTGGTCATCACCAGTTGTGCTGGTGACGAAGAAGGATGGTTCGACGAGGTTCTGTGTGGATTACAGGAGGTTAAATGATGTAACGAAGAAGGACAGCTACCCATTACCCCGAATTGACGATACCTTGAATACCTTAGCTGGATCCAGGTGGTTCTCAACTCTGAACCTGAAAAGTGGATATTGGCAGGTAGAGCTAAACAAGGAAGATAGAGAGAAAACAGCCTTTACAGCTGGAAACGGCCTATATCAATTCAATGTCATGCCGTTTTGATTATGTAATGCCTCTGCCACTTTTGAAAGGTTAATGGAATCAGTTCTGCGAGGACTGTTCTTGCATATCCCTTGGATGAAGGATTGTTCATGTTAGACACTGACGCGTCACAAAGTGGAATAGAAGCTGTTCTTTCCCAAATACAGAATGGCGAAGAAGCTGCAATTGGATATTTCAGCAAAACGTTGGGAAAAGCAGAGCGAAACTATTGTGTGACCCGGAAGGAGCTGCTAGTGGTTGTACGATCCATAGAAAATTACCACAGTTTTCTCTATGGACGGAAATTTTTAGTAAGAACAGACCACTCTGCACTACAAGGGCTGCTGAATTTCAAAAATCCGGAGGGACAGATAGCGCGTTGGCTGGAGAAACTGCAGAGTTACGACTTTCAAATTAAACACCGAAAAGGAAGAAGTCACGCCAACGCTGACAGCTTGTCACGAAGACCTTGTGGCAGTTCCTGTAGATTCTGTCAGGAAGGCAGGAACAAAGAGAAATAGCCAAGGATGTTGTACATATCTAACAAATGCAGATTAGGTATAAGGAAACGGAAAATACCGACGAAATCTCCAGAGACAACTTTAGAAGAGAACAAATCGCTGACAAAGATTTGACGATAGTACGGGGCTGGTTAGACCAAAAGCGAAGACCTGAGTGGCAAGAAATATCCAGATTTGATCAGACAGTCAAGGGGTACTGGGCTCTGTGAGATTCGTTGTGCTTACGGGATGACCTAATCACTAATCACTAACCACTAAATGGGAAAGTCCAGATGGTAGGAGCATTGTGTATCAAACCGTTGTACCCCGAACGATGGTAGCTGAAGTACTTCGTGAACTGCATGGCAGTCGCAGTGGAGGCCATTTTGGAGTAAATAGAACACTGGTACGTGTGAAAGAGCGGTATTATTGGATCAACTGTCGAAGAGATGTAGAAGAATGGTGCAGAAGGTGTGACCTCTGTGCTTCTAAGAAGGGTCCGAAGACACGATCCCGAGGGAAAATGAAGCAGTATCTGTCAGGTGAACCTTGGGAAAGAATTGCGGTGGACATTGCAGGACCATTTCCTACGATTCTGGAAATAAGTACATCATGGTTGCCATGGACTATTTCTCAAAGTGGCCAGAAGTAGTGCCGATACCGAATCAGGAAGCAGTTACAGTGGCCGAAGCCCTTCTGGAAAACGTGATTTCCAGACACGGAGTACCCTTGGAGCTGCATATCGATCAAGGTAGAAATTTTGAATCCGAAGTATGGACGCAGTTAATGAGGTTGCTGGGGATAAGAAAAACACGAACAACCCCACTTCATCCACAGTCAGATGGAATGGTTGAGAGGCACAATAGGACCATCAATCAATACCTCTCAATATTTGCGGATGAGCCCCAATGTAACTGGGATAAACTGGTACCTCTCTTTCTCCTGGCCTACCGAAGTTCCCAGCATGAATCTACTGGCTATACACCATCAATGTTGTTGTCTGGAAGAGAAATGAAGCTCCCCGTAGATCTGATGTTTGGCAGACCATCAGCCGACGATCTTGAAGAAGTGTCTCTTCCACATTAAGTAGCTAACCTACAGGAGCGACTTAGAGTGGTCCACAATTTTGCTAGACAAAAGCTTCAATTGAAGAGCGACAAAATGAAGATGAGACTTGACAAAAGGCAGTCATTAAACTCTTTTAACGAAGGTGATGCAGTTTGGTTGTACCAGCCACAGCGAAGGAGAGGATTAAGTCCGAAGTTGCAAAGACCTTGGGAAGGACCATATCGCATTGTCAAAAAGATTAATGATTTGGTGTACAGGATCCAACTTTCGCCTAGAGCCAAGCCAAAAGTGGTGCACGTGGAAAGACTGATTCCGTATCGAGGAGATAATCCACCGGTCTGGAGACAAACGGAAGAAGCTGTTCGGGGCGAACAGCTTTAAGGGAAGGAGCAGTGTAACGTGCAAGGGGAACAGCCGCCGGTATTGGCTACAAAGTGGCGGCATCCGTTTGAAGTAAGCGCGAGATATATGCTGTGGTTGGAAATATCGAAAGCGGCGTTGACAAAGAGAGCGACGGCAGCAGTCGGCATCTACTGCTAAAATGCCGACAAAAAGGGATTTCGAGAAACGTTTGGTCGCGGCTTTCGCATCAAAGACCAGAAGCCGCTCGAATGATCTGGATCCTTTGTCGGATATATATATATATATGGGAGAATTTTCGGCATGAAGACAGAATGTAAAAGACAGTGTGAATAAATAGAACAGTCCGAGTAAGTTATTGA
This sequence comes from Crioceris asparagi, assembly GCA_958507055.1. Taxonomy (NCBI): domain Eukaryota; kingdom Metazoa; phylum Arthropoda; class Insecta; order Coleoptera; family Chrysomelidae; genus Crioceris; species Crioceris asparagi. The sequence goes on along the minus strand of OY293829.1, from coordinate 20,808,016 downwards.
GAATATAGTAAAGTGCGGTTGTAATTTATATTATTTCGAGTGTAAATAAAGTTAATTTAATAACTCTAAATTAGTCTCACTTATCTGCAAACCCGCATTCGCAACAATATGTATTTATATCATGGCTAATACGATTATATTGCTTCGGAACTTAACGCCTCCAAAACTATGCAATGGAAACTGCTATAAAGTGATATTGCTTCAAAATAATATTATAGAAGCGAAAATTCTGAAGGGCTATGGAGCTGATGAAGTAGTTTTCATACCACGCATAACCCTCATTCCCAACAATTTCCCATTTCAATTTAAACGCGTGCAGTTTCCTGTGAGTCGCAAGGTCAGACACTTGTGTATTTAATCTTTGACAGTGTCCGGTGTCGATCTTAGTATGAACTGTTTCTCAAACGGACAACTAAAGCCCGCTGCAGACGGAGTATGTTTTGCTGCATGTTTCCTGGATGGGAGCTAGGCATGGTGCTGTGCATGCTTCCGTGTAAGAAAATGATATCACGTGCACGGTTGGCTGCTTGAACTCATGCATGATTTGATAATAGAACTGGTGCTATTTTCTGTGACTGTTTTCATGCATCGTGCCTTGTCGGAGCACTCGGAACTAGTCGAGTCGTACTCAAAAGTTATTTTGCACATGATTACGTGTTATTTTTGATTGTTGGGACATTTTCTCTGTTGTAACAATGATTAGAAATAGAGCTTGAGTAGAATTTTCAATATTTTGTATCTTTTGTCACACTCAGATTTCTCTGTACTGTCATTTTACATACATGATGGCCTGCATCATGTGAAGCCAACACAAGCAAGGGAGCCATCAACACACCATACGCGACAACATTTATTGGACCGTGCAGCAAAATAAGCAAGCAATCATGCAGCAAAATATACTCTGTCTGCAGCGGGCTTTATGTTGCTTGCTCACGGGTCACTAGCTCAGATAATTTGTTTATAATGGCTCCTATGAGTAGAACATCAAATGTTGTATATAAATAAGTTCTTTAATTTTTATTGCTTCATTTTGCATAAAAATAAACACTGTTTACCTAGCCGTTCAAAGTCCATTTTATTGGTATTTACTTCTCAACTGCCTCTGCAAAAATAAAAATATAGATAGTTGATTCTAAATTCCAAGCGCACGAAGTCACGGACAAAAACTAGTTAATAAATAAATTTTATGATAAAGAAAACGACTTCAAGAATGAACATCTAATATACTTGTATATATTATGAAAGGCGTGTTGAAATACTTTTAGTGACTCCCACATCTTTGATATGTTCTCAACTCACCTTGTGTATGAGGAGTACCTATCTATTTTGTTTTTATTGTTTTCCAAGAAAAGTCAGTATGACGTACTTATATGATTTTATGTAAGATCAGTTTTTTTGTAATAGTCTAATTTAGCGGCTTTTATTATGAAAGTCCTAAAAAATCAAATGTTTGCAAAATAGATGTATTTCAGCATACTTTTAATAAAATTGAGGCGGAAGGAGTTAATTTTAATAATTTATTAAAAAAAATTTTCTTAGGATCTACGATTTTTTGTTGAAATTTCCAATTGGGAAGTATCTTTTCAATCCAAATAATATATAATCATCCTTGAATTCTATTAAATGTTAACATCCTTCAAAATTAGCAAAAGAATGCGTGAAAATACTAAACATCAGTTCGCGAAAAAGTGAGGTTGAACGAGTTAATGATTACTTTTTTTTAAATGGCAAGTTTTGGGTGTTCTGGATGCAACTTTTCATATATTGAAATTATAATTTTAAATGAAAATGAAGACGAACAATTGCATTTTTTAAATAATGATGGTGTGTTAGGGAATTCCAAAAATTCTGAGAATTGTGGTAATAGCATGACACAAGTCCATCATCGATTCGTTTACCTCACTTTCTCGCAAATTTATGTTTACTATTTTCACACATATTTTTGCTAATTTTCAAGGATATTAGTGTTTTAATATAATCCTTGGATGATTATATACTATTTGGGATTGAAAAGATACTTCCGCAAATCGAATATTCCAGCTAAGTCGTAAATCCGAAGAACATTTTTCCCTTCATTATTAACAAATTATTAAAAATAGCGCCTTCGGCCTCAATTTTTATTAAAAGTTATGCTAAAATGCACCTATTTTTGCAAACATTTGATTTTTTAGGGCCAAAAGCCGCTAATCTAGACTTTTACCTTTTTTGCATCAGAGTTAATCACAGAAGAAAAAAAGAATGTGCCAGTTATTTTATCGCGTCGAGATACTTGAAGATAATAAAAACTATGCTACTTGGAAATATGCGATAAAAATGTTATTGATTAAAAAAACTGTTGACTCTGAAACGGACCAACAAGCCCTTGCAGCCACCATTTTGAATATTAGCTCAACATATAGGTACCTATCTACATTCACACAAAGTCAGCTACTACTGCTAAAGAAGCGTGGTTCAAATTGGAAAAGGCGTTCTAATCGACGGGGTTACGTCGACAAACAGTTCTTGAAAGCTTTATTCCAAAAAATTCGCAGATTTCAATTGAATGGAAGTTTAAATCAAAAGTATGCCTGAAATTCAAAATAAATTAAAATGAGTAGGAAGAGAAGATACCAATGAATACATGGCATTCAAATTGTTAGCTAATTTGCCGAACGATTATGATTCGCCAGTTATTGCTATGAAAAATAGTAGTTATCGAATGGTAGAACTAGATTCAGTGATAGAAAACTAATTACAAGAAGAGTCCAGGAGAAATGATGCATCAGCGAAGCACAACATTGCACTAGGAATTAAATCGAAATATCTATCTAAAAAAATCTTTATTATAAAAGAAGGGAAATCTTACATTTGTGGGAAAGTTGAAAATTTAGCCAACGTCTGTCGTTACAGAAAAAATATATGGATTCAGAGGTCAAAGCCTTAAATGGTTTGACTCTTACCTAAGTCAACGTAAACAAATTGTGGAGACTAATAATGGGTTTTCCAATATTGGTTTTATTGAACATGGTGTACCACAGGGTTCGGTACTTGGTCAGATCCTGTTCTTAATATACTTCAGTGATCTTGCAATTATTAAAATTGAAGGCGTATTCACTATTTCTGCAGACAACGCAACGATCCAGTGGCATGATAAAGACCAAACAAAATTTGTATTAAAATTACTCGGAATACTACTGCTGTAAGAGAGTGGTGTAAAAATCAGCTTTCATTCAATAGCAACAAAACAATTATTTCATCATTTCAATGTAATATACCAAATATTCCTATGGGGAATGATATAATTTCATCTTGCAATAATATCACTTACCTAGAATGTAAACTCAATTTTGAAAATCATATAAATATCCTGAGCAAAACGCTGTCGAAAGCTTGCTATATGCTTTACGTATTGCTTCCAACGAACTGGACAGAAAAATTGCAAAAATATTTTACCAAGCCGTATTTGAGTCACATTTCAGGTATGATATCTCTTTCTGGGGAACGTGCTAAAAACAGCGCTTCAGCATGATCTTCACTCTTCAGAAACGTGCTGTTCGCTATATCTTTGGAGTTGGACCTCGAGTTTCTTGTATTTAAAAGCAGAAAATCTTCAGGCCTCCGTCTCTTTTCATCCTCGAAACTGTATGCCTGATACATAAAACAAATGCACGTATGACACCATCCTAGGATCCACCCGCCAAAGTAACAACTTAAAGCTCCCATCTTCCAATCTGATAAGAAACTCAATTATTTATAATGCGGCTAAATTATTTAAACATCTTCCGGCTAGAACAAAAATCATTGATTCCATATTATGTTTATTTAGGAAGCTGGTGAAGCATATTCTTTTAGAAGAACAATTTTATGACGTTTAAGATTATATCACTGAGAACTTAAGTTGGCTTAGATTTGAAAAATGGAAGACATTATATTTTAACCGAATCTAGTTCTTTTTAGTGAAATGTTTCAATTTTATTTATATTATATTTATGTACATACATTGCTATATTACTTATATTTGTGTATATTTGTACAATGTATAGGTAGGTACATATTTTCATATTTGTTTGTATTTTATATTGAATTTTATAAAACTTCTTCTTCTTCTGATAGGGATAGGACATTTTGATTGATTGAATAAAGTACAACCATCGAATAACCAGTATTCTTCAATGTCATACAAACCATCTTTATCAAAAAAGCCTTTGTAATCATTGAAGGAAATAATAGTGAACATCTATGTTTTGTTGGGGTTGGAACAACTCAACATACTGTAACGTGCAAGGGGTACAGCCGTCGACACTGGGCCACAAAGTCGCGGCGTCCTTTTGATGTTTATGCGCGAGTGTTAGGATCTCGAGAGCGGCAGCTGACAAAGAGTGTGACGCATGTGCTAACTAGGCTGCCGACAAAGGATTTTGAGAAAAGTCGGGTATATATTTGGGAGAATTGTCGGCATGAGGGAGAGTATAAAAGAAAGTGTGAAAATAGACAGTTTAATAGAAGAGTTAGAGTAAGCTAGTAAGAATATCCAATAGTAAAATGAAGTTGTAATTTTTATTATTCTACTTTCGAATGTAAATAAAGTTTATTAATAATTGTAAATTAGTCTCAGTTATCTGCGAACCCGCTTGAATCTTGCTTATAACGAAAACAATCTTCCATATATCATTTCGCCAGAACACAATCTGAAAATCGATACTCGAAGTACGTACAATCTTTTATAAGACTACAAATTGACGACAAATATTATAAACTAGGAATATCCAAGAAATCATTTCAAATTTTCCAAAATGTGAAATAAATTTTCATCTATTCAAATTCCATAATTAATAAAAATTTCAATTACAAAATTGCATTATCACAAGACCGAGTCCTTACAAAATTGAATCACATTACAGCCAAAATGTGACAGGTCATAAAAATTAATGTAAGAACGGTGATGTAATTATTCCTTTTCCAATTCGTCAAATTTAGAAATATCAGAATATATCTTGTACCCTCTTATATCCATTAAACAAGTCATTCATTAAGAATGCTATTAATTATTTAGTACAATTAAAATCCAACAGCCGAAGGAAATTTAAATTATACTTTTCAAAATTTAGAGCTGATAAGATGAATTTGGAAGACAAGAATGCAATTTTATGCAAAAAACCACTTAAAAACATTTGCTGAGATACCTGTCTATACGAAGACATCGGTAAACAAAAATAAATTGGAAGGAAGTACAAAAAGAAATTGAGCAAATGCTGGAACATGAGATAATAAGATCTCCCTGGAGTTCACCTATATAGATTGTGCCAAGGCAGGCAGACGCATCGGGATGAAAAAATGGAGAATTGTATTCGAAAGTCAAATACAGGAAGTGGAATGAAAACACTATCGGAGATGGATATACATTACATGTCCGTAAAGTTAGCATAGTGAAATCGAAAAAATTACCGTTTTCATATTTTTAAAAATAAGCCCTGGTAATGCTAACTTGACAGTCAGCAATAATTGCCGCTTTTTAACCGTACTCAAATAGTGAAATTAAAAGCAAAAATTTTTTTCAATAAATAAGATTCTGGTAGTGCTAACTTGACATTTGGTGTAGCATTACCAACACCGAATGAGAGGGTAATTGTTATCGGAAAGAAAAATTGAATGCTCCAATAATTGCAGTTTTTTAACCGCTATTGCTAATAAAGTAATTGCAAACACCCTAGTTTTTATTTTAAAACCTATGGTAATGCTAATTTGAAATTGAGGTTGAGTTGACCTCTGGCTTGTTTAGTGGTTAATTTCTCTCATGGTGTGTTCGTTGAGTTGTTCCATGAATCTTGGCTAGTTTACTTCAGAACATTGATAATATGGCACTTTTTACCAGTTGATAAGTTGACGTAACATTATTTGTTTTCAATTTATATTTTACAGAGGAAACTGCTAATAGTTTTTTGCAAGTCATGTTGGTTTGGTTTTGTCATTTTATCACTTTCATTAAAAATTCATTATATATATATATATATAATTTTAGTAATTCACTGCCGAGAATGTATAACCAAAGTGACAAACATTCATAGGGTTGCGGCACTATGGGCTGTAGGATAATGAAAACTCTTTTTCAATTACCAACGTTTCGATAGCGGTGGCTATCTTTTTCAAGGTTGTATTAAAATAAAAGAAAGTTACAAAGAAGTACTTAATTAAAAGGATATAAGAATCATCGAAATAATAATCAAGAAAAATAGTTATATATAAAAACACGTTATACGAACTCCAACTTACATTGATTTAAGTGTTAAATATAGTTAGGTACATCATTAATTCTTATGTTATCAAAACTAAATTGAATTTCTACATCTCATATTAAAATACTGAACTCAACTGTACGAGAATAAAGGTAGAAACAGAATATTATGGTCATAAATAGCAAAAACTAGAATACAGAAACAGGGGAAGATTGTGTTTTTACTTTTTATTTAAAATTTTTTTTGAATTCCATGTATTTAAAAATTTTTAAATAAAAAGTAAAAACACAATCTTCCCCTGTTTCTGTATTCTAGTTTTTGCTATTTATGACCATAATATTCTGTTTCTACCTTTATTCTCGTACAGTTGAGTTCAGTATTTTAATATGAGATGTAGAAATTCAATTTAGTTTTGATAACATAAGAATTAATGATGTACCTAACTATATTTAACACTTAAATCAATGTAAGTTGGAGTTCGTATAACGTGTTTTTATATATAACTATTTTTCTTGATTATTATTTCGATGATTCTTATATCCTTTTAATTAAGTACTTCTTTGTAACTTTCTTTTATTTTAATACAGCCTTGAAAAAGATAGCCACCGCTATCGAAACGTTGGTAATTGAAAAAGAGTTTTCATTATCCTACAGCCCATAGTGCCGCAACCCTATGAATGTTTGTCACTTATATATATATATATATATATATATATATATATATATATATATATATATATATATATATATATATATATATATATATATATATATATATATATATATATATATATATATATATATGAAGAAGGTGGAAATACGGCAGAAAATTATTAGAATAACGTGAATCAACTTGAATTGGGGATTTCTGCCGAAGTATGAATGGGGCTTAAAAAGAACACTCTTTATGCTGTCCAAGCTTTCGAAAACACATATTAGTTTGGAGTGAAAAACAAACCAAGATATTGAACTTACATGGCATGTGAGGATTGAAATATTAAATTGGCATACCACTAAGAGTGACAGAAATTCCTTCATTATAACACTTATGCTTATACATAATAACCGTGACGTTACCTTTGTCCGCTTTTAATATGTATAAGCAACAATATATCGATCTCTGCAAAAAATTACTTGATGACACAAAACGCTACAAAAAATTAGCAAGGGACCCAACCATCACCTTACAAGGAAAAGCAAATGCCATCATTTTCGATTTCCATAAAAATAATTTTATTGATATAACTACCAGAAAAAAATTCACTACATACGATTCAGTTCCGGCGAGATTTTATGCCTTACCTAAGATCCATAAAGAACCCCTTTCTCTCAGGCCCATTATCTCCTCAATTGGCACCCCAAATTCAGGGCTTTGTAGGTATATTACACAAATTTTAACCAACACCTACAATAAAAACAACAATTATTTTATTCAAGATTCCTTTGGTTTTGCTAGTTTCATCAACAATTTTCAGTTACCTCCGGACTATGTCTTAATTAACCTAGATGTTTCTTCTATTTTCACTAATATCTCATACGAACGTGCGGAGTCCAGTATCAGAAAACATTGGAATGAGATCCAGTCCCATTGTGGTCTGGATATAAGTTCTTTTCTTTCAGCACTAAAATTCATATTCGATAGTTCAGTGTTTACCTTCCAAGGGGAGAATTACTTACAAGTTTTTGGTACCCCAATAGGCTCCACCATTTCACCGATATTATCGGCCTTTGTGATGGACGATTTATTAGATAATTGCTTGTCCAGATTACCATTTAACCTTCCATTCATAAAAAGGTACGTTGATGATATAATTTGTTCTGTTCCTATTGATTCTTATGATATGGTCTTACAAATTTTTAACTCCTATGATGATAATCTCAAGTTCACAATTGAAAGAGAACAAAACAACTCGGTACCCTTCCTCGACACCAGAAGTATCCGCACTCCAAATCAAACAATCATCCTTGATTGGTATCAAAAACCCACCAATAGTGGAAGATATTTGAATTATCTTTCCTACCATGATGAAAGAATCAAAGTGAACTTAGTTTTAGGAATGAAAAATAGGATCAGACAAATTTGTCTTACCCTAAAAATCTGTTACGTAAACTGTTATATAGTAGTCCGTCCCTTACCAATCATTCAGGGTCTTCTCCTAATCGTGGGTTGCAACAAGAAGGACCTGTTTGTTATTTCTCCATTCCTTGGATAAAGGAACTCACTCCAAAACTATCCAACATCATCAAAGATGTCATTAGTAACTGTAAATTAGCCAAAAGAAATGTGAACTTACTAGGACAACACTTTTCGAATATTAAATATAAAATACCTACCGAAAAAAGACGAAATGTGGTGTATTCTATTCCTTGTCGTGATTGTGATCTTGTATACATCGGTGAAACACAAAGGTTACTATAGAACAGAATCGCTGCTCACAAAAGTGATCACAGAAATGCCCAAACCAAAAAATGCACTCTAGCAAGGCATGCAAAGGAAAAAAGACATACTCCCAATTTTGAAGGTGTTTCAATCTTGATTAATGAGCCCAATACATCTAAAAGAAAAATACAAGAAATGATTGAAATTACTAAAGATCCTAAATCTATGAATGCATGTACAACAATCGTACATAGGTTAGATGTGTATTGAAGCTTACATTACACTGTGAAATTATAACTGTATGTTGTTTTGAGATCTGTGATGGCAGAACATCAATTGACATGGTTTAATATACCTTTTATATGTTCTGAGTTAGTTCCAACTCCCACCCATCATTTAAACAGATAATTTTACCTAATAAGGGAATAAATTGGTTGATATTCTTAATAAAAATTCTTTTCTTCTGTAAAATGGTGATTTTTAAGTAACACGCAGTATGTAACTCCTCTTTTAATTTGTATAATTTTTTATAATGTAGAAAATTTTAATTGTACATTTGTTTTTATTTAAAATGTTTTTGTAAGTGTGTAGTGTTATAATGAAGGAATTTCTGTCACTCTTAGTGGTATGCCATTTTAATATTTCAATCCTCACATACCATGTAAGTTCAATATCTTTTTATTTTATTCAGCCTTGATAAAGAAAATAAAAAATTTTCGAAAGCTTGGACAGCATAAAGAGTAGTGTTCTTTTTAAAACCCATTCAAACTTCGGCAGAAATCCCCAATTCAAGTTGATTCACGTTATATATATATATATATATATATATATATATATATATATATATATATGATTTTAAAATATATATAAGTTGAAATAATTAAAAAAAATATATATAAAGTTTATTAAAATTTTATTAAAGTAATAAAATACTTAAGTATGTAGCATTACTACACTGGTTTTAGTTGGAAATATATGTTCAAATTCAAAACATTTTGAACATATATTTCGTAAGCTCTCTCGCCACGGCAAGGCACCATTGTGTCGAGAGAGAAATAGGGTTGATTAAACACCAACCCCGTTAAATAAACCAGCGCTTAACCACATTCGTCCATTCATCCTATCATTCATAACAATCCTATTTCACTTCTTGTAGCGCTGAATCTAAAATGAAAGAAATGTGCGAATTTCCGTCTAAGCTTATTTCTCAGCCTCACATGGGCACGGGGGCAGATGTAAATGTACCATGATTTCAACGAATCGAGAAAAAAATTCGCAATTCTACCATCACGCAGGCAAGCAACAACGCTATCGTAAAAAAATAGGACGGATGCATAGAGCCCAATATTTTCAACGTATCAAATGAATTGAAATGGGAGCACACGGATAACACCAGCTTTCAAATAGAAACGAATCATCAAAATCGGTCCACCCAATCAAAAGTTCTAAAATAACAAACAAAAAATATAGACGAACTAAGATCTCCTCCTTTTTAAAAAAATAACGAATAAATAGAAAGCAATTGAAAAACGTCATGTACTTAAATAAAATATGAAGAAAATTTTATTTAACATATCCTTCTCGAAGCGGAACCATCTTGGAAACCAAGTTCAACAGAAAATACCAAGTTTCTCAAATACTGACCTATAAACGCCATTTCTCGTAAACACCTCCTTTTTACCCTGAACTAAATATCCTTGGTCCCTCGTTGAGACGATCTGTACCCGAACAGACTCCCAATTTCTCGCTCTAGAAAATGCCACGTATAGCTGCCCATGCGAAAAGACCGGCGACGGTAAATAAATTCCCACCCTGTCGAACGTTTGTCCTTGCGCTTTGTTGATGGTTAACGCAAAACAAACGCGCAGAGGAAACTGACGCCTCTTCAAAATGAAAGGGAAACGGCGGTCACCTTCGCTGGTCAGATCCATACGTGGAATTAAAACCTTGCGACGGCGAAATTCACCAGTGGATATTTCAGCGGTTATAACAGATGGACCTGTCGCAATAACTATAAGCCGCGTGCCGTTTATTAGTCCATCTGCAATATTCAAATTTCGCAACAAAATGACTGGACAACCGACTTTCAATTGCAGTTTGTGCGGCGGCATTCCGCTGGGATTACAGGCGTTCAAAAATTCAGTCGGATAATTGTGAATGGCACCATTATCCGCAGACTGAAATTCGTCAAGGCTAAAGCTCTCGAAAATAGCACCCTGAACTTTAACCAACATACGCGCGTTGATGCCCGCACAAGCCTTATTCGTTGGCGTCAAAATAACGCCATCACTCATTAACCTGACCGCGTCCATGTCTGCCGGATCAAAATCTCCATACACAAATTCCACAACATCGTTGGTGAAGCAACGATCCGGTATGGGCACACAGTCTGCTAACAATCCGTACGTGGGTTCGGCCTGCAACCTACCAGTTCCCAACTTGTTCAACCACTCAGCGAACATCTCTGCACCTGTATCAACGCACATGTTCTTTGTCAGTTTTAACACTCGAAAGTGACTCGAAGCAAAATTTGCGGAGAAAAACTCGACTTGTTTTGAAGGATTTGTTGCTACTTTGAGAAGTTGTTTAACATCTCCGCCGAGCAATGCGCACACGCCACCAAACGGACGATCGTTTCGTCGCAAATCTTCCATCAGTGCATCGACAGCGTGCACGCTCGTCATAGTAATCTCGTCCCAGATGATTATTCGGACGCTTCTCAAAAATCGGTCTTCTTCTGATTGTGTTATAATTTGTGAAGTGACTTTCCCTTCCAGATTTACGGGAAGTTTAAATTGTGCGTGAGATGTCCTTCCGTGGTAAAGAAGCAGAGCCGCAATACCTGTGAAGGCCACTGCTATCGCGCAAAGACCTCTTGACTCGAAGTCGTGAAGAATGGCGTTGTATAAAAACGTATTTCCAGTACCACCCGATGCTTGTAAGAAGAAATACAGATTCGGGTGGTGATCGTTTTTCGCCACCGCTACTATGCGATCAAAGATCAGACGTTGGTCCGCGTTGAGAGTAGAAACCAACGCCTCAGTTCTCTCAGCAACATTAGCAAGATCGAAATCCTCGTCGTAAATGTCTGCTTTGTTTTCGCCAACTTTCGACGGTTCTGGATGGCCATAATTGGACATTCTCTATTCTCAAAACGACCGCAATAACCTGCAAGGTTCTGTCCGTGGCCTCCAAAATATTGAGACCTCTATGCAAGAAATCATCATCATCTTCTCGCGGAAATTGTTCCAAAGAGCAAGTGGATCGGAAATCTCAAATCGAATTAACATGTAGGCGAACATCTTACGGAGGCAATTCGGCAGCCGCGTCTTAGCAGCTTCCTCCAAAGCACGTCTCCATTCTTCCATTCACGAAAAGTTTCGTTCAACTTTCCGTTGACTTCTTTTAAATTTTGGAACGATCTTGGCGCTGTTACGTTCAGCAACAAAGTCCTTAGGAAAAACAAAACTTTTCGGCATATTTAGGAGAAATGGTGTACATTCTACCTATGACCTTAATATTTAGCTGTCGCCGCAACCAAACGCACTGTTTCGAGACGAAACGGTAATGCTCGGGTATATCCCGATACGTATCGCTTCAAGATCTTCACAATTCAAATCAAAGAATGCTTCAAGCATGGAGCGTTTTCCTCCTGCTTGCAGTAAAGCATCTTCCTCGGCTCATTCTTCAAAATAAACGACTTTCTCATTGGGCAGGTGAACTGGAAGACGAAGGACTGTATAACTGCACCCGTGCGCTGAAAAGCCTTTCAGACGCCATAACGCTTCCATAGGGGACAAATAGCGAGTCTCACGATAGCTGTTAATTTCGTCGTAGACTAATTCGTTGCGAACTTCAATTAATGCTGCATCGGTGGAACCTTTGGTGACGTACGCAAACAAATAAGATGCGGCAAAAGAAGAAGAGCAAACATCAATATTAGTATGGTTATCATACTTGGATATCAAATAAGGACTATATGGAACGACGTCCCTGTTGTCTATCGCGTTACTGTCCCAGTGCGACCGTCCTCTGGTCGCTTGTAGAGAACGCGTTGTCCAGAATGCAAGACGGTTTCTTCGCGGAACTCATGAGGGTACTTCTTGGTACATGCGCCATCTTCCATACACGGCGACTTTAGGATTTCTTTGGTCGCATGGCCCGTGTATCATGTTTCGCAATACACGGTGGTACAATTCTGGTTCCAGTTCTACATCCGGAAGCGTTGCGGAAATACTTTATCCACTTCTGCTACAAACAGGACAGTATGAGTGTGTGGAAGACCAAGAAGTTGGAATTTCACAGCTTCATAATGGGCGACTACTTCTCCAAAAATTTTGCGTACATATAAATCGCGAAAAAATTCCAGACGATACTGTTCGAAAACACGAACCACGATGTCTAGCCTATCCTGCGGACTAATGTTCTCTCCCAACTCTCTTACAATCTCCGGCCAATTGGGTTTGCAAGTGAAAATTATAAAATATGACGGCATACCGAACCGATAAACATCGGCCATTGCATCTTGGAATAATTGTTGCATGTAGCGGGGCCCGTTGTTGAACGTACTCGGCAAAATGATAATTCTACCTGCCGGAATATTTTCCTTGTACGCCCTATTCCGAACGTAATCTTGCAATTCTTCGTATCAATCCGCCCTAATTTTGTCCTGTCTTAAACGCAGGTAGTTCAGTCGCTCTGATTCAACTTTGTAAAATGCGTCGACCGCATACTGTTGAGTTAGCTTGCCTGCATGATGGATGGCATTAAAGACTGCATCTCTAATCGCGAATCTATACTTGTAAAATTTCCTAATACTGACCCGTTTGCGAATGCGAGACTGGGCAAGAGGGATATTCTTGTCCCAGCCAAGTTCGCCGTCCGGGAACAACAACGGATAACACAGCGGATCCACATAAGGCGAAGACGTGCTTACCGTTTGAAAATAATGTTCACTGTCTGGACGTTTCAAAAATACTGACAGAACACCTGGCGAAGGCAGCTGACCGTCAGGACTGATAAATACACCGCCTAGCTCATCCAAATTACTCGGGGCACCAAACCGTCCACTATCGAATCCTGAAGCTGCGTGAAACGTGAACGCGATGTGCGGTATCGTCGTCCCGTTTTCTTCGTCCAACCGTTCGTAGTTTGCATGCACTTCCGCCATGTTCTGATATACGGCAGAAAATCGGTTTTCTCTTCTAAGAATTCGATCTATCTGCCGCAGCAAATTCGGATGACAGTCTTGAAGTAAATTCACGACGATTAGCAGCTTCCTCTGCGTCAACGAAATGCAGAGAACCAAACGCCTCACCGCGAGGATCCACTGATCCAAACTGCGGGTTTACGAGTTTCTAGGCGCGCGTGAGAGGCTTGCGCACGCAGATTGCTTCGCGTACGTTGAACAAGTTTACGCAACCGTTTTGCGCCGACCCATTTATATGCTTCTCTACAATGTACGTTTTTTAATCTAGTGCGATACAGATTATAACTAGTACTACGATTGTTAAAACTAGTGATACGAAATGTAATAAACCTTAGTAGAAGAGCTTCGATAATTTATTAAAAATATGAATCAACAACAATCTCTGAAACGTATTAGTTAAATACTCAAGTTGACTCATCTGTTTAGATTATTGAGAAAAAAAATATTCACGTCGTCGTACTAATGGAGTCCGACCCCTTTTTCAAAGAAGGCGAGAGCTGGGCGATGGTGACAACCTTATAAAAGAGCTTCGGTTTGATGGTGCCTTATTAGGTAAATTTCTTATAGAAATATACCTATTGCGATCGTTCACACTTTTGAATTTCGAAAAAATTTCAACGGCATGTTGTTATATGTCTATAAGTTAGTCCAAAAAAACATTTGGTTCAAAAGTTTATATATATATATATATATATATATGGGATATTACGAAATTTGTTAACACGATAGAGGTCGCAGTTTTGGAGGTATCAAGTTCAAATTTGCTACAAAAATCAATCTCTCAAATATCTCGGTCGAGTTCGTTATTGGGCAATATCGGGTAAGTAGTTTCAAAATGGCGACCATTCAAACATTTAAAAAAATTATCAAAAAAGAGCCGTAGTGTAAATATCATCAAAAATAATTTTAGGTTATAGATATAATCAGTACCTACAACTTTTGTTCAAAGCAATTTTTCATAAAATACACAGGTAAAAAAATAAAAATGAATAAAGAAAAATAACAAATATTGATAAAACATGAACACTCAATATAAATTTGATGTAATTGTACATTTTCTGAAGATCTTAATATAGACCCTGATTAAAAAAATATATAGTATATTTATTGAAAAGAAATAGACGAAAAAAAAAATCTGCCTTGAAGTGGACTCGAACCCTGTCTGCTTTATATTCGACAGCCAAAACAAAAACCTCTAACCGCAAGGCTATGACAATTTTATTTAATAATATGTAGGTATACCAACGAAAAGGTTGTTAAAATTTCAATTTAATGAATCTTGAAAAATTTACCTTTCCGCTGACTACAGGCCATCGGGATTTTTTTTTAATTACACACGATTCACGTACCAACGGTAAGTGGATCTGTGATTTGTTATGTATGAAATTTATATAAAAAAATCTGGGTCTCATATCGATATGTTCTAAGGTTTGATTACTTGCTTGGATTGGTTGGTCCTAATCTTTCTAAGAAAAAAAATATGAAAACAGTTCTTCTGCCCCATCAGAGACTGACAATGACACTTCGCTATCTTGCTGTAGGTGATTGCCAAGCGTCTCTCAGCTTTTCCTATAGATGTGGACGTGCAACTGTCTCCAAAATTGTTCGTGAAACCCTGGCAGCTATTGTAAAATTATTACATAAATCAGTCCTTTTAATTCCTTCAACTACAGAGGAGTGGAAAACTGTAGCATCAGAGTAAGTTGATTGTGACACTTTGGATTTTTATATCAATGAAAAGGTGCATGTAACTTCATATATTGACTGATACAATAATTTGATTATTTTCTATGTTCTGGAATAGATGGAACCTTCTTCACTGTTTGGGTGCAATAGATGGCAAACATATTCAAATTCAGCAGCCAAAAGCCAGCGGAAGTTTATATTTTAACTATAAGAAAACATTTAGCATCGTTTTGATGGCTGTGGCCGATGCAGATTATTCATTTCTAGTTATGTAGGTGGCGAAGGTTCATTAAATGATGGCGCGATTTTGTCAGAATCGGGCGCAAACTGACATCAAATGAATTGAATAATGAAACCATTTGCAGCACGGAAACTGTCTATGAAGGAAGCTATATAAAACTATAGACTGAGCAGGAGCCGTAGGGTAGTTGAGAATGCGTTCGGTATTCTTACTGCACGATGGAGAATCTTTCGACAACACATTTGTTGAATCCTAGAGACAGCTGACCTTATAATTTTAGCAACAGTTTGCCTACATAACTTTATAATACGCTCTCGTGATATTGCTGCTAGGCAGCAGTACTGTCCTGAAAAATTTGTTGATATAGAACTATCAGATGGTAACATTCGAGAGGGTCGCTGGCGTCAGCATGCTGGAGGGGAGCAAAGTGCGATGCTGTCCTTACCGTCAAGTCGTTCAAAGAATTGATCCAAATCAGCAACCGCTATGCGTGAAACCATAGAATCAGAGAAAACATACCTCCATAGAATTAGTACTCCTAGAAGGCTAGTATATAAGCAGATCTACTCACAAAGAAAGAGAGACAAAAAATCCATGTATTAGAAAGAAATGATACGGTTTGGAGACTATTGCGCATGTGTCAAAGAATGATTATAGGACGGCATGTCAAACGGTACCTACAGGGGTCAATAAAAAAGTTTTGTTTTCACACTGAAATATGAATTTTTTTTAATTTTTTTAAACTATAAAAGATTTCCATTGTTTTAAATAATCGTTATATGCTCCAACATAATAAAAAGATCGCCACTTTTGTATATTTACCTACCTGGTATTTAAGAGATTGATTTTTGTACCAAATTATCTGAACTTGATACTTCCAAAACTGGGACCGTAATCGTGTTAACAAATATCGTAATAACAAAAAGTTTTTTTAGACTTACTCATAGAAATAACAACATGCTGTTTAATTTTTTTGGAAATTCAAAATTTCGAACGTCTAATCGATGGCATCTTCCACGAATTTTATTTCACCACAGGAAATAATTTATATCACAACACCGGTATATCAAAGGCGTCCAACAAGACTGGCATGGCATTGTTGCCTAGTCTAAGGTACAAATTACAAAATGATTTAGTATAGGTACTCCTAATTAAAAGAAAATATTGTTTTTTTATATTCATTTAAAGCATGATAAATTTTAAGTTTTTGATATTATATAAATAAAAAATAATATTTGAAGGTAGGTATTTACTTTCTCTTTTCTAATTCAAAATCTTCCAAAACGTGAACTTTCTTCAAGTTTGAGAACACTGTTCTTAAGAAAAGTATATAAACGAATATACTGTAACGTGCAAGGGGAACAGCCGCCGGTATTGGCTACAAAGTGGCGGCATCCGTTTGAAGCAAGCGCGAGATCTCTACTGTGGTTGGACATATAGAAAGCGGCGTTGACAAAGAGAGCGACGGCAGCATGTCGGCATCTACTCCTAGAATGCCGACAAAGGGATTTCGAGAAACGTCCAGTGGCGGCTTTCGAATCAAAGACCAGAAGCCGTTCGAATGATCGGGAGCCTTTGTCGGATATATATATATATGGGAGAATTGTCGGCATGAGAGACAGAATGTAAAAGACAGTGTGAATAATAGAATAGTCCGAGTAAGCTAGTGCGAATATAGTAAAGTTAAGTTGTAATTTTTATTATTTTGAGTGTAAATAAAGTTTATTTATCAATTGCAAATTAGTCTCACTTATCTGCGAACTCACATACGCAACAATATTATAAGATAGACTTTCGCGCAAGCGTATATCATCCGAAACCCTATTACTGTTTCTCTTTCTTCGTGAGTGACTTATCAGTCTATTAGCGTTCTAGGAGTATTATTTCTATGCGTGAGACCCTTGCAGATTATTTTAGCAGTGAAGGTTCAGTGAAATGGCAAGAGGAAAGAATCTGCAAAGATTTTTGGGGTGCTCATATAAGCGTGAATGAGTCAAATCCGAATGAGACCGATAAGTCTTTGTGAGTCAAGTCATTATTGGAACATTTCTTTTGTAGGAAATAATTCTAAAATGAGTGCTATTTTCAACAGTTTTGTTGATTGATTATTATAAAAATTATAATAATTGATCATGTTTTATCCAAGTTATCCAGTTGAAATGAATATATAGATAATCATTATATGCTTTATTTATTAACATTCCAATACTGTCTTCACCAGGCGAAAATAAAATTTGAAACTAGGATATGTTCAAATTTTTATTATAAAAATATGAATTTCTATCTTACAGCTATTAAAATAAATAAGAATCCTCATTAAAAACAAATAAAAAAAATATTCTCCACATAACACAAAAAAAAAACAAATAAAAGTTTCTTAATTATTGTCCGCTATATCATCCTCCATATCGCATAGCATAAGGCGAAATTTCCTCTTCCACTTGTTCTTCAATACTGGGTTGGAAATAGAGGCCAGCGTGTTCCCAATCGAAGCTTCCAGCATCCCCTCAGCACTTTGTTGGTGATGGGTGCGTATGGCCTGATCGAGCGTTCCGACTACCCTGGTGATTTCTTCCCCAAGTCCGTCTCCATTTTGATTGCTTCTGCGCCTCTTCGAATTGCAAGTGGTCTTGTCCTTCCTGGGAGACAGAATTGGAGTTTTGCTGAGAGGGTGGAATATTTGGGTCTTTTGGGGGTAGCGGCCATCGAACTTTCTCCCATTTTTCGAGGGCTTCTGCGTGGGCTGCTTCTCTCACAGGGCTGCACTTCTGGAACAAATGAATAGCGATATTGCGTTAGATTATCACCAAAAATAAAACACATGTATCTACTAACCTGCATGCACTTCTGTTAGAAACTGAGACACTTCCTCAACAGCCCTCCTATCCGGGGAGTAGTTGGGATCAAATATATCAAGTTCTGTCTCAATAAGTTGGCTATTACCATCTTCTTCATCTATTCTTGATGCCTTTCCGCCATCTTCCATGGAACAGATGCTTCTAAAAAATATCCATTGAAATATCAGAGTAACAATACAAAGTTTATAAGGCTGATAGAGTCCTAGAGTAAAGTTTGTGTCGCTTTTATTTTTGTTTGCTATTCAATAGTAGTGAGCAATTAGATTGTACATTATTTGGTACCGATTAGCCAACATGATTTATAAATATACCATAGTAGCAAATGCCCGCGACTTCACAGGCAAAAATCAGCGAAATCTCCTTCAACTGACTTGAAAATAAATACTGTTCTCGCAATCTATATCCTAAAAAATGACACCCATATCAATTTATAAAATTATTTACCTCAGAGTTTGAATTTCCAAAAATCATGAGATACGGTTTGCTTATTTGATTCGAGAGTACCTACGCTTTTGAATTTTCAAGTCGAAATGTATTCCCTCATTTTACCCCTCTAAATGTTAAAAACCATCAATTTTTGGGGATAAAAGTAGCCTATGTTGTTCTCGGGCCTCTTACTGCCAGCATATCAAAAATCAATCCAATGAAACGCGAAAGAAAGACAAACACGCCAATCAATACACTTTCAGATTTATAATATTAGTACTATTTAATTGCTTGCGTCTCTCTACTTTTTAAGAAAAATCAAGAAGTGATTTCAAAATTTGTAGAGTTAGACAACCAACTATACATTGTAGCTTAAAGAAATTGAATTTTATCTAACATGATTTTATAGAAATCTGTAATCTGATGAGATATCACTGGTAAAATTTTAATATACATGCACAAAAACATATTTGAAGTGAAGTTACACTTCGAATAATATATTTCTAAATTCTTAATATACTTTCAATTGTGTAGGTGACTTTTTAATTTATGACAAATTTGATTGTTGATTCGTGTTGGCTGTCAAGTTTACTCTCAATAGACGAAATTTGTAATTAAATGTACTTACTCTCTTCTTCGTATGAAGCTCTCGATAAACTTCATCTGTTCATAAAACTGAAATGAGTTTCGACGGGTTGCTGCAGCTCCACTCACATTTTCAATCTTCCGCATGCTGTTTTCTCTTTTAAAGGCATCCCGGAGAGATTTCCACATACGCATAGCGTCTATCTGTGAAACTTTATTAAACATTTTGCTATAATTATGAGGAAGAAAAATATTTAAAAAATAGACGCACTCACTTTTTAAATCACTGGATATTTCGTCCCAAGCTTGTTTTTTCAGCTGACGGTTTTTGTATCCAGGGTTCTCTTTATCGTACAACTGGGGCCTCTGTTCCACTTTCACTATCAGGAGATCTCTCAGTCGTTCCTCTTTTGCTTTCTCAGCGGCCTTCTCCTCCTTTTTCATTATTTATTTTCCCAAACTATTAGAAATTTGGGCCGTAACGCTCGCAAACTGAAGGGCATGATTATATTTCCGAATATGCCTCAGGAAGGATTTCGATAAGGGATGAAAATCAGTGAGAAGCGCTTTAAGAAGCTCCGGATACTCAAGAGGAGCAGGCAAAGAAACTGCGCCATTACTACAACAGTTAGGGCGCTCACAATAATAAGTCTTCGCACTACAAAAGGAACATGTTATATTCATGGCACCTAAATCATACTTGTCTGGAAGAGGGAGAGCGCCGATTTCGCCCCTTTTATGCATGTCCACACGACGAACACGACGTTGTCTTTTCAGCGATACTGGATGTTCTTCAGTCGGTTCATTTTCAATTCTGCGTACGGACATGGGATTCAACGTGTATGGTTCCTTTATATTACTATTCGACTGCAAAACACTTAATAAATAATTCGCCGCCACATCAAGGGAACCGAAGCTACCCAATATCGCAGTACCGTTCGCAGTCGGCATTCCCATCGCATCTCTGGAATGCGGATCGAACACGTAAATTCTCGAATCAAATAAAACTATCGCCACCGACATCGAAGTAGATGTGAGAACAGCGATCGTTTTTCCCATATCCGAGAGGCGCTGTAAGCCATTTTTAAAGATTTAATAAAAACTCATTATGATCTTCGCGTAATTCGCCATAAATTGTGTAGTTGTCGTAGAACTCGATTGAAAATGAATTCTCGCCTACAGTCACTTGGAGAGTTCATTTACCATCAAATATGCGACGTTATCGCCTGGCGCTACCTGAGCCATACCTCTCCTCTCGATAGATTCTCTATATAGCCTATCCCCATAAACTAGAACGTCAAGATCATTTCGATCCCACGAAGCGATTCCTTTGACAGTGCTAAAAATTAAAGCAACTGCCGCGTTCGCCGTACATTGCCTTCCCCTAGACCAATTAGCGTAAATTTCGGAGCTCTGATTACGTGACGTAGACACGAAAACTGGACCACTCATGGATACATTGTCGTTATCTGCGCGAACATGTTTTCTGTAGCCAAACAAAGATTTGCGTTTCCTTTTAACGCTTACCGTGGAGACACTTTCCAAACTATTAGATAAGCCCGTCGCTACTGATTCCACGCAAGCTGTAAAAGAAGGAAAATTATTGAAAACAATGTACAACTAATTTTATAAGAAAGCTGATAGGACTCTTAAAACACTTTTTTGGTATATAATAATCAAAATAAAAAATGCTTTTTTCAGTCTTATCATTTTTTTAATCAGCGATAAATGTACATCGATGGGGATTCAACTCTTTGAATAGGTGTACATACAGAAATTTAAATATTTCAATACAAGTTTCAGTACCAAAATATCCAAAATATATTTGAAATATTTTATATCAGTTTCAGTAATTTACTATGCACAAATACCAAATACCTTAAATATTTTTTTATTCCAAAAATAGCCATTCTATATTTTAAATATTACTTTTATTATCAAAATATGTATGTGATAAATCTAAAATATTTTGGAATTTGGCAAATGCAGATAAATGATTGATTATATTTACGTGGCTATCTGGAGCATTTAAAAAATGTAGTATTTGTTTTTCATTTTATCTTTTGAAATTATCAGTAAAAAATATCGCATTTAGGAAATGATTTCTTTAATGGAACACCCTGTGTATTATGCGCTAAAACGAAAAATCTTTTTTTTTCTTATACAGGGTGATTCATTGGGAAATGGGCATACGCTAATGGTAGATAGGGGTGACGTAGCTGGTTCTGAAAAACCTATATTTAATGGGTCTATGACTCTTTATAACCAAGATACAGGGTGTTTTATCGATTATGTCCGTTTTTTCATTTAGTCATAACTTAGTCATAACCGAACCCCACTGTATATTTTTTTCATATCCGCAACAAATACTCTTCATCCTGTATGGTACCGAATACCAGATAAATAAAAATGAAAATCCAGTTACGGACTTGGAAAAAAATAAAAAAATTGAATCACTTTCAAACAACACCCTGTATATCAAAATTATGAAAATTTGTTAGCAGATTTGGAAAGAGCTGAGAAAATTATGTCGGACCAAATGTGTTTGGTACTTCCGCATACAATTCTAGTATTTGTTAATTTGAGTCAAAATTAAAATTGTGTGGTACAAAATTGAAAAAAAATCATTTTCTGCTATAAAATCTAATATTTCAAATCTAATCGATAAAATCATCAAGCATTTCATAATATCCTAATGTTTGGATCCCAACATTTTTGTAACATGAGTCGACCGGTCCTTATTTATGACAAAATACTAATTGCAAGGATTTAGTAACAAACACCCTGTATGTGTAATACAAATGTGATAATTGTATTTTTCCATTATGCTAAACTTCAAACAGAGAATAAAATAATAAAAAGACTGTATTCCAAAAAAGTATAACTTTATTTTAAGAAACACTAACTCATTAATATGTTATTAAGTGAAAAGAAAAGAACTAAAAATAGGATTGAAAACTTTAAAATAAAATATTCCAAGACAACAAAACTACAACAGATGCTTAAAGTGGCCACCATTTTGCTCACTAGATTTATGTGCCCTTTTTTGTTAGACTTCTAATTGATCATCTAATCATATCCGGATTATTTTTCAATTCGTCGCACGCCTGTTCGATTCTCTGCAAAAGGTATTTTCTTGAATTTATTTCATTTGCATAAACTTTCGATTTTAAATAACCCCAAACGCTATAGTCGACTGGGTTAAAATTAGGTCCCCTTGTAGGCCAGTTATGAGGTCCACCTTTGCCTATCCATCTATTTGGAAAATTTTGATTTAAAAAGTCTCTGACCATTGCCCTGAAATAAGGTGAAGCACCATCATGTTGGAAGTACATGCCTCCAACGTTAACATCTGCATCGTGTAGCAATATCGGTAAAATATTTTGCAGAAATTCCAAATAAACTTTAACAGTAAATGTGGAAAAAATGCTGACAAATTAAACGGTTCTTAATAACACCACACCATACATTGAAGGAGAATCTTACTTGTGAGTGTGTCTGTTTGATAGCGAACGGATTTTGTTGTGCCCAAACATGTTAATTTCGTAAATTATTAATACCGTCCCTAAGAAATGACCAACAAGCTCTAACTGAAAGACTAATTATGTATAATGGGATAAATAATAACCGCTTCTAATTTTTTGGTTCTTAGTTATTTTGTCACATAATACAATTTCAACTAGTTATTATCTATTTCTTTCCATAAAGGTACGTGTACTTTTTTTCAGGATAGATTTTATTGTTTGTTTGAAGTATAGCATAATGAAAAAATACAATTATCATATTTGTATTACACATACAGGGTGTTTGTTACTTAATCCTTGCAATTAGCATTTTGTCCTAAATACGGACCTGTCGACTCATGTTACAAAAATGTTGCGATCCAAACATTAGGAGATTATGAAATGCTTGATGATTTTATCGATTAGATTTGAAAGATTAGATTTTATAGCAGAAAATGATTTTTTTAAAATTTTGTACCACATTCATCGAAAATATTAATGTCAAAATTAACAAGTACTAGAATTGTATGCGGAAGTACCAAACACATTTGGTCCGACATATTTTTTCTGCTCTTTCCAAATCTGATTACAAATTTTCAAAATTTTTATATACAGGGTGTTGTTTGAAAGTGATTTAATTTTTTTATTTTTTTCCTAGTCCGTACCTGGATTTCAGTTTTCATTTGTCTGGTATTCGGTACCATACAGGATGAAGAGTATTTGTTGCGAATATGAAAAAAATATACAGTGGGGCTCGGAAGTTATGACTAAATGAAAAAACGGACATAATGGATAAATCACCTTGTATCTTGATTATAAACAATCAGAGACCCATTAAATATAGGTTTTTTAGAACCAGCTACATCATTCCTATTTACCATTAGCGTATGCCCATTTCCCTATGAATCACCCTGTATCAAATATTTTTTGTAAGAAATATTTATTTCACACTTTTGAGTGAAATATTAGTCATGATAATCGTTGAAAGTTCATTAATACAAAAGAATATAGTACGTATCTTATTACCCATGTATATTATTTGTTGACAGGTACTTATTATTCAGAGATCTAAAATACTTCGCGGCGAAAATAGCATATTTCAGACATTACTACTGATGTAACTCAGAAACCGTAACATTTTTGAAAAAATATTCAATGTAAGTGTTGCTAAATATTACTTCTTCTTTTATTTGGCCTTCTCATATTTTTGATTTTCGAGAAAAATTACAACCACCACCAGGTTTTCTAAATATGGGACTGTTCCTCAACTTAACTATTTCAAATGAATAAAACATCATCAGAATTGGAGTAAATGTACTATATGTATAAAGCGTACACAAACTAAAAAACAACAGACAGTCGAATTGTCTCAATATGTTTCTGTTGAATTTATTTTCGTAATTCCTATGTAAATTTCGCATCTATTTCAAATTAGTAGTCAGTGAAATAAATAGAAAAATACAAATCTGTATTAGACTCACTTAAGAATCCATTTTTGTGGTCCACTTGAAAATTAATTGAAGCTATTTTTGACCGACGAATACAATTCAGTTTTATTTTTGTTTTCTAGTGTGTGATGTCTTAGACCTCGACTGACCTACTTTCCCTTCTCCCAAAGGGGTGGAGTTTTTTTTTAAATTAAAAATATATGACAGCCAAATTAAAGAATAGATTATATGTAATATTATTTAAACTGAAGATTTTTCAAAAATGGTTACGGTTTCCGAGTTACAGCAATGGTAAAGTCTGAAATATGTGTATTTTCGCGGCATGTTTCCAGATCTCTAAATAATAACATCTACAACCAAAGAACATACTTAGGTAATAGGATAGGTGTTATTTACGCGATGTTTTGAAATCTAATCATAAAAGCAATGTTATTATCTTCTTTTTCAAATGTTGAATGATTTGACCAACTAATGTTATATTCAAAGTGTCAAATACACATTTTTTATAAAAAAATAGGACCGACTTTATTAAGTTAATCGAAGAACACAAAATAATTTCTATTGAATGCACAATTGCAACATTATTCTCATTGTACGTCAAAGAGTACATATTTTATGAGTATGAGTCAAATGATCTATTCTAATTTTAATTATAATTTCATTATATAATCTACAAAAGTTTATGTTGATGACATCTTATATATATATACTAAGAAATAGAATAATACACGTGATTTAATATGAGAGTTTATTTTGTAATTATTTATACGCTGATACCTATCGTTCGATCTTTAAGTTTAGAAATGTAATAAACATTTCAATAAGCTGCACCCAATGAAAATTACAAATATGTACTCACTATTTTCAGTCGCATTCACTACAGCTAATTGGATTTCCTTTTTAGTCTTTTTCTCTGCCTTCTTTCTGATGCCGATCCCTACTCCATTCTTTTTTCGAGGCATTTCAATTTACCTCAAGAAATCACAAACACACAACAAACCACACTTCCAAAGTATTCTAAGCTGCAAGTAGAGTTATTATAATAACTACTACTACAATTTATAATTAATAACTGTGAAAGCGAAAGCAATAAAGCAAATCAATTCTATTCGGTTGTTGCTAAAGTAGCTAAGCTAAAGTGCAATTGTCAATTGTCATACTCATCCTCATGAGTCATCATAGACATAGAACAACTCGTAGGTTAGAACAATAATTTTTGAAAACGATGAAAGCTGTGTTCGTCTCACACACCTGTTAGCTCTTGGACACAACTTGGATTTGCGCAAGCGCGAACTGTCATAATAATTATTGAAATTCAGAAATGTTAGAAGAAAAAGGCAGAATATATGATGTCAATTCAATAAACGAATAAAGGAATCGTATACGAAACGACGGTGATATAACATATTCATGAATAAAATTATAAAGGGTAATTATAAAATTGTATCTAGTGAATATGTATGGATATGTATGTTCAACAAAATTATTCAAATACAGATGCAGAAAATATGCTTACACACCGCACAACTTGAGTGGAACAGTTCACACCTGGCATAAATACCTATATCAAAAGATTTGTGGTAGAATGGAACTACATATGTATTAGTTTATTTATATACCATGTTTTTAAGTTGTATTTGGAGAATATAGTCGCAAGTATATTTTGTAAATACAGAAATAAGCAAATGCTTATATTCCTACCTTTTACTTTAAATTAGTTTTAATAATTATCTATCTCAAATCATTTATAAACCTACTTATAATTTTAAAAATATAAATTTGAGCATAGTATTTACCTATACAGTAATATTAACATATAATACGACATATACTTAGTTATTATAGAAAAAAAAAAACTAATTTGAAATACCTAGTTAATAATTTTGGTAGACATAATATTAAGACCGTCAAAACTATCACCATCAATCCTGTAACTGTAACAATGTGTAATATGGATAAGTTCGAAACTCATAAGGGGTTATGTTATTTTCTTCATTCGAAGATAACAATAGCTCTTCCAATTAACCTGCAGTATTGATCTATTTAGTATTATGTGTTATATTATATGGAGCATAATCATGTTTCAAATATGTAAGCTTGGTTGAGTTGGTGTTGGTATGTACACTGCTAGTATACTGGATGTAGAATGTACGCGTTCGAAAACCACTGAATTTTTTTTGTTATTCTCCCTCTTCTCCTATCTTGAACTGTACAAATTCTGTTCCGCTATTTTGTGACATGTTGAAATGGATTTACCTCGCTATAAAAGTTTTACTTCAAAAATAAATCTCTAAAACAGAATGTTGGATCGAAACAAAAAACTGGTCATCTTCGATTAATGCGAGATAAACATTAGCCATATCTGAACTGCAATATCTTGAACCTTTTATGTATGAAAAAGATTTACAAACGCGAATTTAATTACCGTAAATTTAACATATTAAAATTTCCCGAATAAATAAAAGGAATTAACAAATTTTCCTTATACGATTAGTATACATAGAATGAATTGAATTCATTTAAAATTAGTCCATGTATTCGAATATAGAGTACGACGATTCGTATTCATATTCGTAATGAAGTAGCATTTTTCGGTAATCGACCAACTCTGAGCATACAGTATAAGTCATAGACCTTATAAGGTCTAAGGTATAAGTACATTTCCCTATGTCTGTACTGTTCAGAAATTGACTTTTTTTAGGGAATAAGAATGTTGAATTTAAGAAACATTCAAGCGGATCACTGGCCGTAATTCCTTTTCCAATGAAGAAAGAAACATCAAAATCATTGCCCGACGCTTACTAAACAAAATGCACAATCACGGAAAAAGCAATTTTACTGTTAATTAATTTAACTATTGCTAATTTCTTTGTAAAAATTATAAATGTGAAATAATCAACTATAATAATTATTTTATTCAGGCTAATATACAAATATTGATTTAGAAAAAGTCTATGCTAATACATTGTTGATTTATTATAATATACAAACCTCTAACGAGATGCGAATAGCATCTGTGTGTAGACCTGACTTAATAATGATCTAAAATTTTCAACCTTTACAGCGTCTAAATATTCATACAAATACAATACAAATAAATAGTATAATGAAAATATAACAGAAGTATAAATACAACAACAAATGTCAAGTTCAAAATATATATAATTATATAAAATCCAAATATTTTATAACTTCAGCTTAATTAAATATAATAAAGAAAATATTTATACTCCCATTAACTGAATTTCTTCGAAAATGTATAAAAAATTGCTTACAGTCATGATTCGAGTTCGGACGTCTCCAATGACAGGCGAGTATGTACTACTAAACCACCGCCGCTACAATTATCTTTGAGTTAAGGCTTAATATATTGCAGCGTCAATATGAGTTATTTTAATCATACCTAATATTGTTTAAAGTCAAGCAATCAGATGTGTCTTTTCCTTTTTTTAATTTCTCTAGCCGTTTTTGAGATATTAGAATGGAAATCAGCATTTATACCTGCGCTACACTATATACTAATACCGGAGTCAAACATATTCAAAGTTCCCAAATAATTAGTAGAAATTGTTCGATTGCAATGAAATTTTGTACACTGATTCATAAAAGTCAATCAATTAGAGATAATTTTACCGATTTTGATTATCTCAAAGCGTTTCAGAGATATTGGAGGTCAAACTGGAAAAGTCTGAAAAGTGTCGCAAGACAATTGTGACGCAAAATCTTTATTTTCAAATGTTAATTCCCGAAAAAAAATAGAAGAAAATATCCGATGGCGATGAAATTTCTCACACTTATTAAGGATAACAGGGCGATCAAGAATGTTTTTTCCAATTTTGAATATCTTTTTTGGTTTTTGAAATATTGAGAGAAAAATTGCAAAAGTGTGAAAAATGCAAGGGTTTTTTCGACCAGTGATGAGCTACCCGAAATATTAGAGATAGAGCCCTAGTATGAGTAAGTGATATTCTTGAAAAGGTCCAAAAAATGTTCTAAAACAAAAATTAACTCTCTAGGACCTACCATAGCCAAGATATAAAAATTGAAAGTCGGGCGTTTTTGACTAGATGGAGACTTCTAATAAAATTCGCAAATTTCGTCCCCCAACTTTAAACGCCCGTAGCGCCCTTATTAAAGGGAAATTTTAAAAATCCAACCTACTCGGGTGAGAATACTTTGTGGACTTTAAAATGAATTCTAAAATTTTTAAATATTCTGTAAAATGAAAAAGCCCTATGTTCCCCCAACGGCGCACTTTTTCGCCCCGAAAATTTACCCCCACTCAAATGATCCAGTACGTGGCGGTTCCTATGGGATTCGCGCAGCCGACGATTTTTTATGTTTGATCCCATCGATGGGGCTATCTTCTGGTTTTTGAATTTTTTCGATATCACTTCCGGTTCTCTCAAAAAAAAAATAATGGTAAAAATTTTCAACCCTTAATATTTAAGGGAGGGAAGGTGTTGGAACAACAAAAACATGCTGGCTCAACGTACCCCATCCCAAAGAGTATTACAAAAAATTACAAAATTCATCAAAACCAAACCAAATGAGAGTGAAATGAAAATTCAACTCCTTAACTATCCTTAGTTTTTTAGTATATATATAGAAAAAGAATACAACGGTGAACATCGATGGAGAAGTTTCCTTGTATGCAAGCTGGAAAATTTTTATTTTCGTCTAACGTAAAATCTTTCAAGGGCTTTGGCGGAGTATTTCTGTGCCCGTTCCTTTTTTCTTTCGGGAAATGGATCAGAATTCTCTTTGTCTTCTTGAATCATATTTTGATTTTGTTCGAAGTTTCTCTTTGTTCTTCACTCAAATTGCAAATCTGAGATCGCCAGATGCTTAAAAATTACGGAAATCAAATTCTTCAAATTTATTGAAGTTATCCAGATCAATCCCGCTAATTCCGGATGCATTTTTTTCTCGCAAATTATCGTCGGTTTCTTCATAAATTGATCCTTTGGAGGGCAATTCTTCATCGTTTTTGTCTTGGTAAATTTTCGACATTTTAGTTGTAGCGTTGCGACATAATGTAAAATCACATCAGGTAGCAGCGCCTCTCTTTTCATCTCCCTCGAACTAATTAAAGTTTGTCTAAGGTGATCGCTTACCTCGCAATTTTGACGGCTCAATTTTTCGCATTTCATTAAAAAAACGGCACGATTCGATATATTATGCCAATAACAATTAAGTAAAGCCAGTTGGGCACAATTTTCCATAACAATTACCCTTCTTTGCCGGGTTGGTAATGCCAAGGAAAATGTCAAGTTAGCAATACCAGAATCTTATTTATTGAAAAAAAAATATTTTTAATTATTTTCGTATTCACTATTTGATTACGGTTAAAAAGCGGCAATTATTGCCGCAAAGTATTTGTCTTTCCGAATTAAGGACACTTACCTACGTAGGTGGTAATGCTAACTTGACTTTCAAGTTAGCATTACCAGGGCTAATTTTTAAAAATATGAAAACGGTAATTTTTTCGATTTCACGGTACATAAACAGCAATTAAGCGGCAATTAATCCCCGATATAAAATTTTGATTTTTTGAAATAGTAGTGCTAACTTTACGGACGTATACATTACCCAATACGACAGATTTATTGGATAAATAAGATAAGTACTTCACTATATTGGATGTCGCTCCTGAATGCCACCAGATTCAAATAGCTGAAGAAGATATTCCCAAAGAGCGTTCAACACAGAACATGACGACTACGAATTTAAACATGTTCTGTACGGGTTACCTAACGCACCGGCTACATTCCAGAGGAATACCTCGATGATATTCTCAACTAGCCTGCAAGAACATATAGAAAGATTAAGAGAAGTATTCGAACGTTTAAGATCAGCAAAATTGAATATACAAATGGACAAATCGGAATTTTTCAACAAACAACAAGTATATTTGGGTTAAATTGTTACACAGGAATGATTAAAAAACCGGGATAAGATAATTACTACCGTAAAAAATATTTTGCGAAGATTCCCAAACCTTTGACAAAACGTTTGAAGAAAGATTCAATTATAGATATGAAACATCCAGAATATGTCAACTGTTTGGAGTTTTTTAAACAAATTTTACACATGAACCCATGAACAATAACCAAATTTCAATGAACCATTCATACTATGTACAGACGCCCTTAATTGAGTATTGTTTCATCATAACGATGAATATTTTTCACAAAAAATGAACCGACTTTATTAGTTGGTGCACTGTAGTAGTGCAGTAATTTTGAAGTTGTGCAATTGTAGTTAAATATAAAATCTAAAAGCAGGACTTGAAAATAAAACTACAATTGACACTTCTCAACAAACTTTATTTGAAATGAAAAACATCTGGTGTGTCCACTCACACGTCTTTCCTACCGTTCGCAGGCAAATTCCAGTGAATAAAAAATCGCCCGATCAAAACAAACAACAATGGTTATATTACATTTGCAAGATGAACCCCTTAGCCAGAATCTGAAGAAACATGTGGCGATGGCGCTGTATGTGGGTGGTAAAGGGATGTCAGAAGAATACTTTAGGCAAGATTAATCAAAATGCTTATAGCCGTTTTCGCGCTACAATCTTGAGCAAATCACGTTTTTTGGCTATAGCTCAGCACCCAGTGTATACAGGATTCTCATTCAGTGCCAACGGCGAGTGGTATTGGTACCAAACAAAATAAAAAAGAAAGCAACAAAATACACCGATCCATTCCCGAGATAATGATATCATAGACAGACAGACAGACAGACAGACCAATGACTAAAAATATGTTTATTAGACTTAAAAAAACTTTAAAACGTCAACATTTGTAAAAATCTCGATAAGTTTCTTTAGTATGATACAAGAATTATTTATTTTATTTTATATATTAAAAATATAGTACTAAAATCATTCAGTGAGACTAGGTGGGAGAGCCGAATAAATGCAATTAAACCTTTGCGATTTCATCTGAAAGAAATCACGGATGCGTTGTCACACATCAGAAATGACATGTTACGGGATCCTACTTCTAGGCACCATGCGAATGCCTTATTATCAAAGATTAAAACTTTTGAATTTATATTATCAACAGTAGTACGATGTAATTTCTAAGGTCAATGTAGTTAGTAAATTGTTGCAAACTAAAGATCTTTATCTGAAGGCAGGAGTGGAAACGTTAAATAATTTATTGTCCTATATAAAAAAATGCGTAATGATCAAAGTTTTGAAGCATTTTATCAAACGGCGTCAGTCATATCAGAACAAATTGAGACAAAATTTGTATATGTACGACGTCGGCAAGTTAGGCGTCAATTTTTATATGAAACTGCTGCAGACGAATCAACAACGATCCAAGACTTAAATTTAAAATAAATTTCTTTCTTGTTGTTTTAGATGTTACAACATCATCAATAGAAGAAAGGTTTACATTATTGAATGAGTAATATAATAACATTAGCTTTCTGTATAAAATCGAATATCTTGATGATGATGATAATACAATAGAAAACATCGGTAAATGATTTGTATGTTAAATTCAAAAAATGACAAAGACTGTGATTTTGATCCTGGTGATTTGAAGAATGAGTTAATTGCTTTGAAGCCCTTTTTAAAAAAAGAAGACAGCAAGTCTCCCCTTCGTATTTTGTGGTATATCTCTCATAACAAATTAACTACTTTATTTCCAAATTTAATTGTGATTAGACTATTTTTAACGTTACCCGTGATGGTGGCTAGTGGAGAACGAAGTTTTTCAATGCTGAAGATCATAAAAAACTATTTGCGGTGAAATTTGAAGCAAGACCGTTTATTTCGTCGCACTAATTGCGAAATTCACATGGAGAAAAGTTCGTAAAGTGCAACTTTAGAATTATACTGTGAGAGTTTTTTTTCAGTGTTGGTTATTTTTGTTTATATACTCTTTATATATGTCAATCGTTATTATTTATATGTACAGAAAAGAGGAAATGT
The DNA here is from genome assembly GCA_958507055.1 of Crioceris asparagi. Lineage (NCBI taxonomy): Eukaryota > Metazoa > Arthropoda > Insecta > Coleoptera > Chrysomelidae > Crioceris > Crioceris asparagi. The sequence goes on along the minus strand of OY293829.1, from coordinate 20,775,515 downwards.
TGTTAATGTTGAATGTTATTTAGTTATATTTTTCACAATTATAAAATAAATAAAATCCTAAATCGTCTATTTTTTTTGAAAGATTAATAAATGGGGCGCCAAAAATGCTTTCGCACGAAGCAGTCCCACAAGCTAGAATCGGCACTGCTTTAAACCTATTTGTTGTCTTCCATTACTTGGAGCATTTTTAATACCACCCATATCTCTATTGAGTTGAAGGCATTTTCATAGTCTATCAATGACATCCAGAGTGAGATATATTATTCATTTGCTTTTTCTATTAATATCTTTACCGTTGCAGGTGGTCCATAGTACCATAGCCTCGTCTAAAACCCGCTTGTGCTCTAGGTTGATAGTTATCTAATTTATTGGTAAGTCTTTGAGTGATAAATCTTATGAATAATTTGTAGAGCACTGATAGCAAGCTTACTAGTCTATAGTTTTCGAGCTTGTGATTATTGCCTTTTTTGAAAACGATGATTACAATATCGTTGAACCATTCCTTCGGGATTTTCGTTTCAGGCAAGCAATTGTTAAGCAATCTTTGAATCTGAACCATTACAGATTTGCCTCATACTTTATCTTTTCCACCATAATGCCATATTCCCTTGGTGCTTTTTCTTTGGGCACGAGCTTAAGAGCGTTTTTTATTTCGGTCAACGTTATTTCGAAAATATACTCATATGTCTCATTTATTAGTATACCTCTATTTTTTGTTCTCTTCGTGGTGAAGGTGTTTTCTTAGCCTCGTAGAGTGATCTATAATATTTTCCACCATTCTTGTTATTTCTTCCACCTCAGTAATCTCTTTTCCGTCATCATTTAACAACTTTATTATTTTGATGGTTTCGGCTTTTACATGATGAAAATCCATATTAAATTAGAAATAAAACACACTGGTTTAGATTTTCACAAATATATTGTCAACATGACACTTGTTTCACCGACACAGCGGCTTCTTCAGGTATGGTATTACAAGGTGAATTATGGTCATTATCTAGGTAACTAAATGTAAAATTAATGATTAGGTACTTAATACATTCTGAGTATAATTAGGTGGTAAATAAATTTAACAATGGGGAATTATTAAGATCTAATTGATCATTTAAAAGGGTCTTTGAATTCTTAAGTTTATTGATTTCTAATGACTCTAACAAATTTAACCTAAAGCCTTTTCTTTCGAAGTGAATGATCTCGAAATCTGGATTAAATATATGTTTTTCTAATCTTAGGTGTTCTGCATATGTTGAATTTTTGTTGTTATAAACGAAAGAATCATTATGATCTTTAATTCTAGTAGATAAAGATCTACCTGTTTGTCCAATATATGCTTTAGGACAAGAACCACAACTTATTTTATAAACTTTCTATTACTTCTATCGATTTTATCCTTGTTATTTTTAATCATATTACCTAGAGAGTTGTTAGTTTTATAAGCAATTTTCATATCTTTGTTCTTCAAATACTTCATGATATTGTCACTTGGTTTTCCTATGTATGTTAAAATCTTATAATATTCGTAATCTTTTGTTAATGTAGGATAAACTTGGTCAATAGTGCTGGAATAATATCCGTTGTTAAAAGCTATCTGTTTGATCAAATTAAGCTCTTTAGTAAAATTATTTTCTGATATAGGAACATTTAATAGACGAAAGATCATGCTGTTATAGGCTGCTAATTTATGTTGATTAGGGTGTTGTGAGGTAGAGTGTATTGTAGTATCTGTGTGAGATGGTTTATGATAAATGGAAAAATCAAATTTATTATCTCTTCTGGTGATAGTGAGGTCAAGAAAATTGATTGAGCTATTAATTTCATTCTCTATTGTAAAAGAAACTACTGGTTTAATCGATTTTTCTGGCTTAGGGAGTTTAATTAATGAATAAAGAATTGGTGGTTGTGGGTTCATTACTTTTAGTTTTAGTTTTTGATATTTATTAAATAGAGCATCACTGTTATCGATAGCCTTGTTGATTTCAGTTTTGCATTTTAATGTAGGATCTTTATTGAGAATAACGTAATTGTCTGAGTCAAGAAATCAAAGAGTTTTATCTAGATATTCGTTCTTATGGATACAAATCAGGCTTTTGCCTTTGTCTGCTCTAGTGAAGATTAGGTTGTCGGTTTCTGATTTTTCCTTGATGTTTTTTGAAATGATCATTTCCCTGCTGTATGACGGAGATATTGTTTGTTTTTTAATGATTCTAGCTGCTGAGTGTTTTGAAAATTCTTTATCCTGCGTATTATATAGAGCTAATTCAGTTTCTAAGCCAAGAATTTCTAGACGATTATTATTGGTTGGTTTGAGATTGTAATTGAAACCTTTATTGAGTAAATTGATTTCCTCTACTGTGAATTCAGTTTTGGTAAGATTGACAACTCTGTCGTAAAATACATGATCTGAGAATTTAATTTCAGGTTGAATTCATTTAGGAATCTTATAGGTCAAATTAGCTAGTTTTTTAGATGGAGTTAGGTATTTCTTATGAATCAAATGATTAACTTGCTCTCTAACATCCCTATCTAATATGCACGATTGTTGATGTTGTAATTTAAATGTTAACTGTGAATGTATTATCTTTTTGTATATATTGTAGACATCTCTTTGGTGATATTGTTTCCTTCTGTCTTCTTTGATCCATTTAATTTGTCCGGATAGTATACCTTTTCTTGCTGAATAAGAGTTGTTGTTCGAAGATAGTTTGATGTAGCGTGGAAATACTTTCTTCGTTAAGCATTCGTTGAGGAACCAAATGTTTTGTGTAGCTGTTGCACATCTCAAGAGAAGTTTGAAATACCAGAGGCCTAGGAAGCGAATGTCTGCTTCTTTGAATATTCAATGATGGTTTCTCAAATCTTCATATATATTGTTTTTTTGTTATTACTATGTTTATAGTGTCTATGTCCCCAAATTGTTTCACTTGCATATTGCAGTACCTATATCAAGTAGTATGAGTTTTGTAGTTCCGCAAGTACTGCTGATTGTAAAGTTTGTGTTATAACTTGCTCATCCTAAACTTCACCATCTTACAACTGTTTTATCGGTTTTGCCAAAGAAGGATCTTCCCGAGTTGCAGCTGCGATTGATTTTGTTAATACTTTGTTGGTGAATTATGCCGTCATCGTTAAATTCGGGCAATATAATAGGCACAGGTGCTCGAGAAAAGTAGTCAACATGAATATTTTCGACAGCTTTCTTTTGTTTAATCTCATAACTAAATCTACTCAAAATTGTCGGATAACGGAGTAAACGTGATGCAGCTGGAACTGGAAGCGTTTCGTTGTTGTGGAAGATACGGCTTAATGGCACGTTATCGGTAACTAAAGCTTTTTTCCAAAAAAGTACAGATGAAATTTATACACGATTGCTAGAGCTTCTCGGTCCAATTGGCTGCAATTTTTTTCGGTTTTTGTTAATTACCTAGACGCAAATGAAATTGCTATTTCCTGACTATCACCAACGTGTGACAAAATGACACCAAATACTACCGGGCTGGCATCACAAGCAAGTATAACTGGTAGGTCTGGATTAAACGGCATGGACACACGTTTGCAATTTCCGATTTCAGGTTTTTCAACGCCACCTCACAGGACCTTGACCATTTGAATTTATGATTTTTGCGGAGCAATGAACGTAAAGGATATGATAATGATGATAAGTTTGGAATAAAATTTCCATAATATGTCGTCATTCCTAGAAATCATTCCGATCACAGGGACGTGGCGCATCTACTATTGCACGTACCTTTTGTGGACACTTCTTCACTTTATTATGTTCAATGACAATAAAATTCCTCTTGATTTCCTCCATAAATGATTTTGTCAACAAAATATGCCGTTACACTCTTCAGTCCAGACAATATTTGATCCAGAAGAGATACGGGGAAAATCAAAATCATCACACACGCACACTTTATCAGAAAGGTAGGTAAGGTAGGTACCTACATAAAAATTATTTAAAAGACAATCTTGGACAAAATATTATTATCGTTCTATACCTCTTGCTAGTAACATAGCAGCGCCAGATTTATCTTGAAATATCAATAAATCCGCAGGATCACTACCGCCATTTCTCAAGATATTGTCGAAAATTTAAAGAACTTGAGGTTGCCAACAAGAACAACTTTCATTCTAGCTTTTTTTTTAAAAATTCATGGTACTTATGGCCTGTGCTATATTTTATTTATAATAGAAATGGAATATCTAGGTACCTCTGATCTCTAAGGTTGCACCTATATTGAATCAGCAGTTAAGACTGAGGCATTGCTTTGCTAAAAACATATATATGAAGATCTAGAATAACTTTCTTTCAATGATATTTTTTTATTTATACATCTATAACCAACATATTGTAACGGGAATTTATATTAAAACTGGGTTCGATTTATTTTGACATTTGTGATAGTTCATTATTCGGGTAAGTCTTCACGTTACACTGCCCCCTCCTTAGCATCTGATCGTTCCGATCAGAATCATCCTTGGTAGTACCTTGCTGGATATCCGTGCCGGAATCTGCACTTGGTTCCTGCCAGGCAAACACCCTTGTTGAAGAAGTAACAGTACACTCCTTTTGGATTGAAGCAACACACGGTAATTTGCACACCAGTGTCCTGGAAGATGTATTTGATCATGCTTCTTACAATCTTCCAATCTAGCCCGTCCAACCCGCAGCCTATTTTCGGAAGACCCAACTTCTTGACGTCATAATTCCTGACTTCATTCCTTAGGCTCTTCAGTGCATGCCAGATGTCCTTGTAAGTGGGTTTTACTCTAGACATCTTCTTCGTAACCAAATAGAAGAGGTTCCGATTACCATCTGCTAGTCGCAGAAGTTTTCCTACTCTTGGTCGTTGGGCTGACAATTCATCCAGTCTTCCAAACTTCCTTTTAAACACCAGAGCTATTCCTCGGCCCATACGTAGATCCTCCGCTACACAATGGGCAATATAAACGTCGGATGGTAGTTTGAAAAGGTCTTGTTGAACCTCAACTGTCATACCGAGTCAGACCTTCTTCCGATCTGCGTAGTTGAACATGAAGTCGTTGAAACTGACATTTCGCTCCTCAAACTTCTTTTCTTGAAGAGCCACTCGTGCTTCCTCCTGGTTGTTCGATCCAGCGTATGGTGCGAGTCGCTTTATGTGCACCACTCTAGGTTTTCCTCTTGGTAAAATTCGGATACGATAGATGACGTCATTTATCCTCTTCATAATTTCATATGGACCTTCCCATTGCCTCTTGAGTTTGGGACAAAGGCCTCGACGTCGTTGGGGATTATACAGCCAAACCAGGTCTCCCACGTTGAAGAGTCCATCAGCTGATCAAATATTGTATTGGTGCTTCATTCGATCACTGGCAAGCTGGATGTTTTGTCTGGCTAGCTCGTGGACTCTCCATTCTGGCTCTCAATTTGTCGACGTATCCTTCCCGTGCGACATTGTCCTCTGTAGGTCTGCGGCTAAATTCCAGGGTAGGCGCAACTCACGCCCCAATATTAAACTAGCAGGAGTCTGACCAGTTGTTTCATTCACAGCCGCCCGATAGGCCATCAGGAACAAATGGATGTACTGATCTCAATCTCTCTGATGTTCTGAGACAACCTTAGAGAGGTGCTTGCCCATGGTTAAGTTCATCCTCTCTACCATTCCGTCCGATTGAGGATGCAAAGGGGTCGTTCTGGTCTTGTTCGCACCTATTAGTCTGCACACATCTTGGAACAGGGCTGACTCGAAATTTCTTCCTTGGTCCGAATGGATTTCAAGAGTAATGCCAAAACGTGAAAAGAATTCTTTCACCAACACCTCGGCAACGGTCTGCTCCTTGGTTAGGGATTGCGTACGCTTCTATCCACTTTGGGAAATAATCCATGGCTACGAAGATATACTTATTCCCATTGTCCGTTTCAGGAAATGACCCCGCAATATCCACAGCAACTCGCTCTATGGAACTCCCAACATTATACTGCCTCATAGGTGCCCGCTTTCTGCCAAGTGGTCCATTGCTGGCTGCACACACTTCACACTTACGGCACCACTGTCTCACATCTTCTTTGCAATTCACCCAATAGAATCGCTCTAGAACCTTCTGCAGAGTCTTGGTGATTCCAAAATGCCCACCAGAGGCTCCATCATGTAGCTGACGTAGTGCCTCCGGCACATTGCTTCTTGGCATAACTAGTTGTAATCTGGATTCAGTGCCATCTCCAGACTCAAAGGTTCTATACAGTAGATCATCTCTTAACACAAGAGAGTCCCATTGGCTCCAATATGCTTTCACTTCAGGGCTTATATCCTGCCAAGACGGCCTCTCCTTACGGCGTATCCACTCCAAGACCACTCTCAAACATGGGTCGTTCTCTTGGGCCAGTTTTATTTGTTCGGGCTGCAACTCCTCATTCTCTACGGTTGTTCGTCGTATAGGGCAAAGCTTCTCTTCCATCTTCGAGCAGTGGGTGCAGTTATAGTTGCACGGTATTTTGGATAAGGCATCTGCGTTTCCATGAACTTTTCCTGCCCTGTGCTCGATGTCATAGTCATATTCCTGAAGACGTTCTAACCATCTTGCCACTTGTCCTTCAGGACAGCACCATTGGCTGTATTACTGGCATCTGTGTCCAACACGAAATTTCCGTCATGCCTCGGATAGCCCAAAATTGGTGCGCTGATAAGAGCTTCTTGCAGTGTTTCGAAAGCTCTCTGACACTCATCATTCCAGGAATATTCGTTACCTTCTTCTGTTAGTTTAGTTAGAGGCTTAGCGATGTTGGCAAAACCTTTCACAAACCGTCGGTAGTAGGTACACAAGCCCAGAAAACATCTAATCTCATGCTTGTTCTTGGGGATAGGCCATTCCTTAATAGCTGTTATCATTTCTGGGTCTGCCGTGACGCCGTCCTCAGATACGATGTGACCCAGATATCTTACTTCATGTCGGAACAGATAACATTTCTTAGGACTCAGCTTCAGGTTGGCCTCACGTAATGGTTGGAAAACTTCTCTTAAATTCTTCGAGTGTTCCTCAAATGATTTTCCTAACACGATTACACCATTCAAATACACTAGGCAGGTTTGCCATGTCAGTCCTCTCAAAACTGCTTCCATGAGCCTCTTAAATCTAGCGGGATCATTGCATAGTCCAAACGGCATCACAGTGAATTGCCAGAGTCCTGATCATATCGAGAAAGCAGTCTTTTCTCGATCTGCGGAATCCATTGCAACTTGTCAGTATCAACTTTTCAGATCTAGTGTAGAAAACCATCGTGACCCAGAGAGAGTATCTAGGGTGTCATCTATTCTGGGTAACGGATAACTATCCTTCTTAGTGACTGAATTTAGAAGTCGGTAATCTACACAGAATCTTGTAGAACCATCCTTTTTCTTCACGAGCACTACTGGCGAGGTCCATGGACTATTTGATGGCTCAATGACTCCTTGTTGTCCGGGTTGGTCATCAATATTATTACGTCACTAGTCGTTATCAATCGGACAACATCTTTGTTATCCTCGTGAAAGGGCAGTTCTTCATTGTCGACCTTCAAGACACCATTTTTGACATCCAACACAGCCTCAAGCTTCTTCAAAAGGTCCGTTCCCAAAATAAACTCATCAGATATGTCAGCGGTTAAAACTCTGTACTTGACGGTGATTTTACCAATGCTGATGGTCATGCTCGCTTCATCATGTATTCTTATTTTCTCTTCAGTCGCTGTTCTGAGTTGCACCTTTGTTGGTAATATCCGGGAATGATCTTTGATGAGCTCTGGTCTTGCTATTGTTCTTGTTGCACCGGTGTCTATTAGGAGTGTTCTGTCTTCTCCATTGATTCGACCATCGATGTATAAACTTAAGGCTCCGCCAGAAGATGACACGTTGACCATAATTACTGGGGCACTATTTCTGCCGGTCGACGATTGCCCCCTCATCTCGACCCATTCTAGTTTTCCGACTGTCGCCACAGTTCCAACACCTTGGCTCTCTCTTCTTTGATTGCGCCCCCGTAACTAGCTTCCTTATCATTTCTAACAGGGACTCTCTGTTGGGCTGATCTTTTTCCTTGATTGTTCTTAAACGGTGCCCTCGGGAAGTTTGGCTTGCGGCTTCATGCTCCAAAGCAATAGCTAGTGCTTCTTCTAGCAATTTCGGCCTGGCCAGCTTCAACGCCTTCTGCAGCTCGCTCTCCCTCTATCCATTTACAAATGTGTCCACCGCAATTTCATCAAGGAAGCTATCGGCAGCTGTAGGATATGCTAGCCGCACAATACGAGCTACTTTCCCCTCAAATTCTTGCGGACTCTCATTTGCATGTTGCACCCGAGATCGTAATTGTGCTTTGTATACTTGCTGAAGATGACTGTCTCCATACCGATTCTCTAATTTAGAAAGCAAGACTTGGTAGTTTGCCTGGCCAGCTGGAATAGACCTTAGGATGTCAGCTGCATCACCTCGTAAAGCAGCAATTAACGAAACAGCTTTCTGCTCTTCGGTCCACTGGTTAGCCATTGCCACAGCTTCAAATTGCTTTCGATAGGTTGACCAGGAGCACTTTCCATCAAAGTTTGGCAGCTTAAGCCTCGTACTACCTGCGGCTAAGTCGCCTTTCAGTGTCTGGCTCACACTGCAGTTACCATTCTTAACTGACATTTCCAGTGTCTTGATTTGTTGTTGCAGTAGCTCCATATTCTTCTCTGTCTCGACAAAGTTTTCTTCAACTGTTCTTGAAATTTCTTCGAATTTCTTATCACTATATCTACCAGCTTCTTTGACCTTTTCCTCGATAGTTCTGGTCACCTCCTCAAACCTTGCATCACTTTTTTTGGAAACATCTTTAATTTCATCTTGTAGTGTTCTAGAAACTTCTTCAATTTTTTTCGAGACTTCATCGAATTTCTCATTATTATTTCTAGAAATTTCTTCAAACTTGTTCGAGACTTCATCGAATTTTTCATTATTATTTCTAGAAACTTCTTCAAACTTTTTCGGGACTTCATCGAATTTTTCATTATTATTTTTAGAAATTTCTTCGAATGTTTCATTATTATTTCTAGAAATTTCTTCGAATTTTTCATTATTATTTCTAGAATTTTTTTCCAGTAACAGCTCTTCCGGAGAGTGGAACTCAAACATATCAGGATCGTCTACATTTTCAATCAGAGTATCCCTTAACCGTTTCTGGAGGGTCGCTTTATTACCGGAATCATCACAATCCCGTTCCACCAATTGTTCTTTGAGTTATTTCACTGTTAGCTGCAGTAATTTCATTTTGAATTGTCTTTATTAACAAAGTTAATTAGTCAATACAGTTTTCCAAGTCTTCAACACGAAAACGAACAAAATTCTTCACGCAAATACGAGAAAAAGTCTTCACATTCACATGAAAACGAACAAAAAGTCTTTACACCAACACGAAAACGAACAAAAGAGTCTTAAACTTAAACTTAAATGTAACAAAATACAGTCTCTTAAAGTCTGTCCAATTTTACAGGTTCTCACTGACTGATTCCACACTGACACCAATGTAACGGGAATTTATATTAAAACTGGGTTTGATTTATTTTCACTTATTTATTTATACCAATAACTACACGACTATAATTACAATTATATTCACACTTATTTCTCGGACTATATACTTCTTACTACTGTCCGATCTATGAGCTATATCCGATTGTGATCTATGACTGGCTAACTAACTGTCGTTGCCATCAGCCTTATATATCTAACCTTAAAAGCTCTAGATGATTCCAGTGTTGTTTCTGGAGGTTATTTCTCAATATATGGCTTCGAGAATAGACCAGGACTTATTCTCGTTGCCTCTAATGTCTCCCGTGTTTTCTGGAATGTTTGTGACATTTGTGATAGTTCATTATTCGGGTAAGTCCTCACGTTACAATATGAAATAAATTGAAATGTTCTGTACTTTTAAATTAGAATTTATGGTTAAATTCATATGGTTATTGCACGTCAACAAACCCAAAACATGAAGATTGTTTTTGGTGTTTTACCCATATAGAATTTTTAATTTAATATTAAATTTTATAATGTTTTGAATTATTTTAGTCTAATTTTAATTTACGTAAGTATTCATCTTTCATTTGCTTTATAAGGCCTGAAGGAGGGGAAATCAGCCCCGAAACGTCACTGTAATAAAGATATTCCACTAAGCCTGTCCAAATCGACAATTATCCAAGTACCTAGCCGAAAACACAAACTTTGGTTTGTTTGTGCGGCTTTATCTCCGAAACGACGTAACCAATTTTAACAGTGAAATATTGAAATACATTTTCTTGAATACTGGAAGATACCCGTGACTTCTTTTGCGCTTACCGTTTGTAGCGCTGTCGCCTGTGTTCAAATTTAAATCTGTCAATCTCTTTAAAGTGTAAATTTAATTGATAATTAATCAAACCAAACTTAGTTGCGCTAGTTATATGCCTAAATTCCGCATACTCAGTACATTCCTCTTACTCAGTGCAACAATCATCTAGATATCATAACATTGTAAATGTCTAGACGCTGAGCTTGCAAATAAATATTATAAAGCCGCTCCCGTATGTGAGGAGCTTCACTTATAGTTTTGTACAGGCATCATAACCATTGGACAAGTTACATTATAAGTATAAGTCAGTTATTAAGAATCAAATAAATCTTTTTAAAAACGTAATTTTGGTTCCTAATAACTCAACTCGCTTATTGTAAACTTCTGATATCAATTCATTTTTGAGATTTGTTCTTGACTCTTTTTGTAGAAATGTTTTATCTCCTGCGGGAAACATTATCATAGAATTTGATTTGATTCAGGATATAAGCTATCACTCAACCCTCTACTGATTTATTAAATATATAGATTACGTATTAATAATACTATCACAGCAGGACGTTTCTACAGTTTTTTTCGCGGTCAAATTCGTGGGCACCCTCTTGCTGCTAATAAAATTAATCTATAACCCATAACCAAAATATTAAACACAGAGGATTGTTCATGTATGTGTTTTTTCTTGGATACAAAAGTTCGAGTTCTCCCTGTATGCTAGCGCTCCCAGAATTTCCCAATATAACCCGGCGACGAGAGCGGACGAACAGCTGATCCCGTCGGTCCATGGTCCATAGACGCAGCCGTCGCCAGTAGTCCCAGCGTCGCGGCCGTCTACATAGGACGCCTCTACCTCTATGCCTACAACCTCAACCAATCGCTCCAGCGCGTCAATTTTCACGTGTGTACTGGACAAGAACAGGATAGATATATCATAGTATACTCGCAGAAGAGTGTTTTGTTTCTCTCATTCCTTCTTCTGCTGCCGTGTGCTTGTTGGGCGATTTTTGTTCGCACTTTCCGGTCGTAACGTGGTCTCGTTTTTTTCTTCATGTTGAGAGAATAAATTCCACTGTCTTCTGTAATATCATGTAAGTGTTGTGTTTGTTGGCAAGAAGTATGTTGTGTCGAATAATTATTATTAGATGAAGTCGTTTCATGTAGTATATGTGTATATTATGTATATGATTTTTTTTCATTTGGCTAGCTTTCAATAAACAAAGTTGGTGAGATTTTACAAAGGGTCCGCGTATTTTTATAGAGATAGAGATGTATATTGAGCACAGAAAAGTGTTATGTATTGCTGGGATGACAGTTAGCGGGCTGAGTATATATCTTTGAAGCACACCATTATCAAATATAATAGTAGATTTATAATTTAGTTTTAAATTAATGGAAAATTTTTTTTTACTTAAAATGGGACCGACTTTATTCAGTGCACGAACTAGTAAAGTCGGTGAAATTTTTTGTAAGAAAAATATTTAATCATTTCACACTTTTGAGGGTAATATTAGTCATGAAAATAATTCAACGTTCACCAAAGAAAATGATAATATCTACTTTGGTTATACTTATTCAGAGATCTCAAAACATTACGGAAATACACATATTTCAGACTTTCCCACAGCTGTTACTCGAAAACCTATGATTTTTTTGAAAAATATTGCCGGATATGTTGAAATCGTTTTTTTTTTCAAAGGGACAAATTCTCAATAGTTTCTCTATTACTACCAAAGGAAAAAAATCATGAAAATCGGAGCAAGTTTACTATTTATAAGGGCGAACATCCATAAAAAAGAAACATGCAAACAGTCGAAATGTATACCTCCTCCGCTTGGTTCGTTGGTCAAAAAATGCAAACATTCAACCGAATTGTAGGGCTCTTCGTTTTTTTGGCAATAATGAGTTTTATTACAATTATTTCCGAAGAAAATGGTAATCTGGGAGGAGACAGAATCGAACAATAAGAACGACATTTCTAATAGAATAGATATATTCGTATTCAGTTTTGAGAGACGGTCTAATTAAAAAGAAGAGAAAGTTGTATTAAAGCATGTTTCTAGATATTTACATATAATAACTCAAAAATGATAATGGAGCAATTTTAAAATTTTGATACCTCTTATTTTTGTTAACAAAACCTACTCGAGTTCGGACATTGTAGGTTTTAAATTCCATAAAATAAGAAATCGTTATACGGACTACGGACTAAGCTAATGTTAGATTTTTTATTATTTGCTACTTTAATAATTAATGAGCAGCCAAATAATCAGAGGAAGAGTCAGAAGAACCCTGAAACATCCCCATCATATCTGTGAATGCTTACTATTTCCGAACTCGACTATACTCTATATTATCAGAATTTAAACAGGTGTCATATTATATTACATTATTCAGTATGAGATTCATGAATAAAATGTTAATTATTAGAAAGCTTCGCAATGTGAAAATGTTGCTCTAATGAAGAAGAGAAACAATTTGAATTCTATAAAATTAAGAACCGGAAAAAATCTGATAGAAAGAAACAATGTCGTATAAATTATTAATCAATGTTTATTGTTATTTTTTATAATAAGTCTATCTTTTGTCCGACAAACCGAAACGGAGGAATAATATCTGCATTTTTTTTATGCTCGCGACTTTTGCATAGTAAACATGCTCCGAATTTGATGATTTGATGATTAATTTGAGAGAGGAGTATTGAGAATTGGTCCCATTGAAAAAAAATCAATTTTTCCCGAAAATTGAAAATCAAAGACGGCAGAATTATAGAAAATTCCATATCCGGAAACTTAAATTGAATATTTTTTCAAAACAGTTTTTCGAGGTTTTCGAGTTACAGCAATGGTAATGTCTGAAATATGTGTATTGCCGTTATTGAAAGGGGCATTTTTTTCGAAAACTGAAAATACGAGACAGAAAAATTAAATAAGAGATTATTTGTACGTAGCAACATTTAAATTGAATTTTTTTTCAATAGATTTAAAGCAGTAATGTCTGAAAAATATTTCATCTGCGCCGCGATGTTTTGAGATCTCTGAATAATAACAAGTACAAGCTAAGCCTTATACATGGTAACATGATAAGCACTATCTTATTTGGTAGGTATTAGTGAACGTTCAACAATTTTTATGACTAATGTTACACTCAAAAATGTGAAATAAATATTTTTCACAAAAAATTGGACCGACTTTATTAGATGGTGCAGTGAAAAATACAAAATAATATTAATTCTTTTGGTGCTGGTACTTTTGGAGTTGGTGCCTACAACAACAAACTATTAGGTAGTCTAAAATTTCGAATTTTGGCATATCTTCACTTTATAAGTTCATAACATGTATGTGAATATGTTCTTTAAAGAAGCTTAATCAAAATCCTCACCGCCATTTTAGCTCTACAATCTTGAGAAAAACACACTTGTCGGCTATTGCTAACCTGAAAAAACAACAATAAGGTCGGTCCATTCGTTTCTGAGATAATCTTGGCGCAGACAGGTACATCTGACAGACCACTTCCAGAGTCTTTTGGACTCAGGGAGTCCCGAAATTTGAAGATCTGATTTTTATGAGAACCAAATTTAAGTATAACAAAGTAAACATTTCTGATTGCTGTCTAAACATTAGAAATATTGAACCGAAAATATGGCTGAATTATAGCTTTCAATTGTGCCTATACCTATACTATATTGACATTTTTCAGATTTTCTTAAAATTCTATATTCTTTTTTAATCATATATTTTTCTTGAAAGGTTTTACAGGTTGGAGTTGAATAATATGTGTGGCAAGTAGAAGTATTCTCAGGAGAAATCAACCTTATATGTTTTGTTTCCATTTTCTACAATTGGCTTAGACAATAATCTCTTGTGAATAATGTATGTACATTCCTCAATAAATATATTAAAATAGATCAAATCTATCCCATCTATCTATACCTAATTGATCAATATCATAGACAAATTGCTAATAATGAAATCGTTCAACGTTGCCAAGTGGTACAAGTAACCTGTTTTATTCATCTGTCAAAATATTTGTAATAATAACACATAGCTAATAATTGAATTTCCGTATTGCATTGTTAGACATGTAATGCCAATAATAAAATAGCAAATCCAGCTGTGAATTTCTAGAAACGTACGCAATACGCGAAGATAGGATGAGGAAATATTCGTACGACAAAGAAAGTGGGAACTACCTATTATAATTCTGGAAAATTATACTCAGTCAGATACAATAGAAATGACTAGTGTCAAGTATATCCAGTCCTTGGACCCAGGCCTAAAATTAAAAGTTGTTCTACTCAAATTAATGAAGCATTCATTATACGAAGTATCAAAAGAGTTGTTTTCGGTGAATAATTTTAGGTCTGAGCCCATGGACTAGGTACTTATTACTTGTTTAACGGATTGTACTTTATTTATATTCTACTTAACACAGCGGCATCGGTGGGCTTGTCGATTTCACCTTCATAGTTAAATTTATTGTGTTTTGTATTTCTTCGAAAATTTCCAAAGAACTTGATCTTCAGTTATTATGAAATACAGCATTTTATACAAAATAATTAGTTTGATATATTTTATTGGAGACTCAGCAACAAGTTATTATAAACATACAAAGTTCATCATTTTGAAGACAAGAGTCAAGAGATATACAATTTTCGGAAATTATGTCTATAAAAAATAAATTAATGAAATAAACTAGAAATAAGGTGGAAAATGACTCTGAACTTGATGAAGATAGTTATTAAGCTATCTCTTAAGCCATGCCAAAAGTAGGTACCTAGCATGTAATTTGTTAATTTCGCCATTAGCCTTCAAATGAAATATATTAAACCTTATATGTAGGTTTCTGATTGCTTAGAAACAATAAAATGATCAGTTTGAAATTACTGCAATATATAGGGTATTTCATAGCCAATTTTAAAATCGACATTTCTTTCGGTCCTATCTGATATTCAAAATAAAAATTGAAACCGAATAAGCAAATTAACAGTTTTATCGACATACTTAGTCGTGGAAAATGTTTTTTTTTTAATAGTTTATTTTTAGTCGCTTTATAACATCAAGGTTGTTAGCGACTACAATTTAACAAAATAAAAATAAGTTACAATATTTTGTTTTTTTTTTTGTTTATTTTGATACCTATCTGAATAAACTCAGGTGATATTTACTTGACTGTTCATCTCTGTATACTTAGATACAATAAAGTAAAAGTTTCCAAAAGTTTAATTAAAAAAATCATAAAGGTTCCCTAAAAGTGACGTAGACGTGTAGAGAGTGTAATATAATTCTCGCAGTTTTAAAGATAAATTAATAAAATTTACATAATAATAAACTACAATTTTATCAAAATGCGTAAGAACAACCATAAAAGGTCAATTACTACTAAGAAATTTAATTAAAAATCTAACAAAAACATAGGTAGGTATGTATGTATTTTTGGATTAGCGCATTTGAAACCAAGCCATGGTGTTTTAAGTCATGAATCACCCTGGCTGTGTAAATTAAACTTTTTGCTGGTATTTTTATCCATACAGAATCAAATATCCCAGGTAGAAAAGGCTGGGTTATATGACAGCAGTTTACATTTTCAAACGCTGACTGTTCATTCCCTCATCAAAAGAACTGTGAGTGAGTTCATAATTTTGTGCGTTTATTATTATTTCTTTGATGCTCTGCCGCTCATATATGTCTATTATTCATCAAGTAATGGTTCCGGATAAAATGTTTTTTTTTATAATGAACCTTTTTTTACCTTCCGACCTCTACTCGTAAGCTATGAAGGCATTCTAATCGAGTCAAATTTTCGTTATTTGTAGAGCCCACTGAGTACAAAAAATATATTTGTGCAAAATAGCCAAATAACGCTGTAATATTGCTGCCATGAGGCAACGACTCTGATTAAACTTTTTTAAAGTACATAGATATTCTACTAAAAGCCCTTTACCATACATCTGGAATTTCCTAGCTTCTACCGAATTAGTAATATTCTGTCAAAAAAGAGTTCGTCCCCCTACAAAATTGAATCTGTGCATTGTTGTTTATTCCTGCACAATAATAAAAATAGATGATCGCTTGATTTGATTGGACAATTTCCGTATTCGGCATGCGTAAGCCGTGTAACCCGGGGAACGTGATTTTCTTAATTACATGGTCGGGAGCGTAATATATTTATATTCTTTGATAAGTATGAAAAGGCAAAAAGATATGGCACGCCGTTATGCTATTTTTGACCGACTTCAAAAAAGGAGAAGGTATACAATTCGATTGTAGGATTGCTTTTTTATTTTTTGATTAGCAAGGATTGCATTAATTAGAAATGAAAATAAATTATCTATTTAAAATTAAAAAAGAAATGACTTATTGTGCGTTAATATAATAAAAATAATTATTATTATGTCTTATCATAAAATGTATTCCGAGTTTATAGGAGCAAATGAGGAAATCCTCGAAATATTAATATTGTATAGACCCGACATTTATCAATTTCTTTATATCTACTTACGGTATGGTTTTATGATATTTCTTAATCATGTCAAAATAATAACTCAATTGATCTATATTTCGATAAGTCACAATATATTTCTATGGTCACAAATTTCTTTGTGAGTAATTTTCTTGTGCCATAAAAATATGTATTTTCTAATAATGCATATTTAGCTAATTTGAAGTGTAAAATCTTTTTTAAAAAGCTCCTTTGTACATCACTATTTAGTTTACGAGAAATCTTTTTGACATACCTAATTTTGAAAGAAAATTAAAATCCAACATATACATACATTGAAATGCAACATTCACAGAAACCTACAATTACTCAAAAGCATCTTAGGCTTAAGCTGGTATATGTTTTTAACAGTTTTTTTGCTCCAATATCTCGAACGCATTCGACATCTGTGGGACTTATCATTATCTGATCTAAAGACGAGCTTTATAACTTTTTTAAATAAAACTAAGATGAAATTAAAATATAAATGACTTTGATCAACAGTAGATAAATATTAATAGATACTAAATAATAATAATATTATCGTACCTACCAACGATGAAAACGACTAGGTACTCGTTATAGATACATATATTGTAAAACCGATTTCTTTCTCATTAGAACTTATCAAATACAAATATGGCTCGTGGATAAGAAAGATATTTCATTTTGATAACGGCATCGCGTTCAACATCTTACCCATATGTGGCGCTAAAAACGGTACCCCGCTGGGTTTCAGTCGGTCTAGTATGGACTTCTCAGCGGCGCTTCGACTTCTTCGGATACATCCACAAGTCGTATGTTTATCTGATGAGATCTAATGAGAACGAAATCGGCGTCTTCATATAACTTCGAGGTCGATTTGTTCCGAATGAAATAAAAGCATAAGGGTTAGAATCCACAAATTTCACAGTAGAAATCTTCATATTTTTCATTAAGATGAACTTCTTTGGATGGAACTGCGACCTTATTCAAGTTTTGTCCAATCTTTCAAATTTATAAAATTAAAAACTAAATAAAAAAGTTATGCACAATATCACAAAAATCATATACCTACCTATCTAAAGAAAGTAAGATTCACTACTCACAGTGACATTGAATATTTCTTTTGGTGTAGCTCCTAAAACGATGCCTAATTGCACCGCCCTAAGAGGAAGTTTGCCGTTTCCAGAGCTCCCGTCACGAAGCTAGCGAAAAATGGCACAACTCCGCATAGCCCCAGGAGCGATGATAAAGCTTAATTGAAAGGTTGAAAACATGTCGAGGAAACTTATTATTACCAAAAAATATCAGTACCTATCTAACTAATTATTGATTTTTCATTGAAATCCCGTATAGATATTTAAAGAAAATATTTATAAAAGTTATGTCTTGTGTTGTATTTTTAAATATTATTTATTATAGCAATTGAAATAAATCATGAATCGTACTTTGGTCTATTGATTTCATTTAAAAATCACCTCTCCAAAATCAAGTATACTGACAAACCTTTTCATCTATATTCCTATTATGTAAAAAGCTATATTTATTCAAATAAAAGCATTACATTATTTCTGCTATCATACAAATATGAGTAATGGATCCGGATAGCAACAAGCTTTCTATTAAGCATCATTTCCAAATAATTTTATGTGTTCCATTAACCGTATTTTGAGACATGGCAGCACTCATTTAAATAGACAGCATCCGTAGAGTTATAAGTATGGAGAACAGTCGTAAATATTCAGCTTGAAGATACGCACTCAGATCGCTACTTACTCCAAATAAATAGAATATATCCCCTTGCTACGAATGAATGAATGAAATGCAAACTATAAATAGATATAATATGACTTTGAAATGTTGAGTCAAACAGAAATATAAAAATAATGTGTGTGTGCATGCATTTTCACTCTGTTCCATATGACCTATTTTCATCATCACCTTCTTTTTGTAAACACATCTAAGAAGGAGTATCCCAAACCTATTACAACATATCACAATGTCATAGGTTGAAAATATATAAACACATCATTTAATGTGTTATTTATGTGCGTCTCTGGGAAAACTGTTATGAAAACTCTCTTAAATAATGCTTAACATTCGCAATAAAAAAGTCTCTGTCCATCCTCCCAAAAAATCGCCATTCACGAAGATTACTGACATATAAATAATAGTCCACAATAAATATTCGGTATCTGTTTTTCATAACGTTTCACAAAATTGAAAATATTTTTTGTCATTTGATCGCGTATTAGGTATTTCAATATACACAGCGTGAAATAAAAATCGGGAAGCTCACAATATTTTAGATACAGTTAAGTCTTACCTTCCACCTTTAAATTAAGTGAAAAGCACTCGGACCCGACAATTTTTCTTTCAAGGAAGACAGGAAACTTGTTTTTCCTTTGAGATATCATGTGTCACAAAAATAGGACATAAAAATTCGTGGTAGATGTCAAGTGAAGGATATGAAATAGAAGGAAAATAAAAATTATGAATTGAAGCATATTCGTTTGAAACAACTCTGTTTTTAGGGTGATGAAGTAAGACTTACCTAATATCCGCACAGAATGCCTACTATAAGAGCAAATGGCGGTGTTGCTAGTTGTATTACATTATTAAAATTATAATAACAATAATAACCAACCCTCAGGACTTTAAAATAATCGCTATCTAATAGAGAATCAACCCATTTGTTTGTTCTTTTTCGCATCTACCATATCTACCTCATCACTTGTACCGCTATCGATATCCATTTATCTCGCTTCATAACTGCCTCCATACTTGTATCGAGATTTAAATTGTTTATTTCGGAATCTTTCAATATTTCCTTTCTCTTAATTTTCTTTTCTTAGATTTCCACTGTAGAAGTATCGCTTTTATCGTTATGGCAATGTAAAAAAACGTCTGAAGATTTCTATGTTCAATAATGAACTCGTCTTATTATTTTCTTATTTCTTTCAAAATATTGTTGTTACTATTCTCAAGAGTTCGTTGGTGCTCTTCTTTATTCTTTCTTTGCCATTTTACTATTGGTTTGATTAGTGCTTTGTATATTTCTAGCTTTTCGGTATTGCTGATTGTGTTTTTCTCTCGGTGTTGGCTTAAAGTAAACTTTGTTTTCTTATAAGATTCCACAGAATAATTCCTGAAATACTTATCAACTATTTTGAGTTACTATTATACTATATTCGTATTTTATTGTAATTGCAGTTGTTGGGAAGAAAATGGTGCAACACTTTGTAGTTGCCATTAAATAACATTAAGAATTCTCAAAAGTTGTAAAAATCTAATAAAATTAAGCAATTACCCTTTGCACTCTAATACCTTCCCAAATAGTATTTTTTGAGCGAAAATTCAGAGCGCTGTTCCTTAATCTGATGAGGATCTTCTCTATCCTAATAAAGGAAGATATACGGATTAGCGTTTCTACGAAGAAGAATGTCAACTGATCTGATTAATAAAACTAGAATCAGCATCTCACTGCTTCATGATCTATCCACCATAAGTTTATACTTCTATCAACAGATAGTTTTTGCACCAAAATAATCTTGTATGAGTTGGACCTCTGACTCTTCGACGGTTGATCTACAGCTTGACAAATTAAAGTTTACTCATGAAAAAAATGCAGCAATGAAATGAAAAATAACGGAGTGTCAGAGTTTTCCAAGACTACTTTTGATAATTTCCTTATCTTTCATTATCAGTTCTCTTCAATAAGCTGAGTCTCAAACACTGGCTTTACCTATAATTATACATTATGTTAAAGTTGTTTATAATCCCTTAGAGAATCTTAATAATATATAAGATATTTCAGTAGAAAAGATTTTCTGAAAAATTGTAGCTTTTGCAAATCGTGGTTATCGAAATATTGTTCAGAAGATTCATTCAATAGTTACAAAGTATTATAAACCATCGATAATATCGAAATCGCCTTACATATAATTTATTAAAAATGGAAGACTCAATTGAAAGTGAGAGCAAGCAATAAATATTAAAAATAAGTGCGATATTTCTATATAATTGACAACAATTTAATCAAAATCAGAAAAGAAAGCTTTAGCGAATAAATTAAGATCTAAGGTCTAACTTGACCTTGAAGATTACCAAGAAAGTTATATTATATATATTATATAACCTCATATTATAATCCAAAAGAACCACCTTTTATTTCTAGCTTTGTATGAGTTTACAAGTAGCTTAAGTCAAAAACATCAATCTTAACAAACTCATCGTTGATGTGTATATATTCAAAGCTGAAAATGTTTTTCAGTGTCAGGTTTACGTAGACGAATCTCATGCCAAACTATTTCAATTATGAATTTCTGTCTGCACGTTGCCAGATCCAACCAGTTGGATACGTTTCGGTACTCCATACACATATTATACACATCAGGTTAAAATTAGCAAAACACTCTCTACACAATATATTATGGAATGTGAATTATACAACTTCGGAGATCATCTGAATGCGTGCGGTGAGCTTTTGCTTGTTAAGACATAAGTATTTTATAAAATTTAAAGCTATCATAGAAGTAATCCAAATTAGGCTCACTTCTTTTGTAAATCCACTGTTAAACACATTTTCATTAACTTTATATTAGAAATACTAGCTTAATACATCAACAAAACAGTTATGCAGAGAAACTTCATCAAATACCCCCTAGAATAGATGGTTCTCTAATTTGAGAGAGTAGGTACTCAAGAAACCTTTTTCTATCGCAAAAATAAATATAATATTAATATCTCCAATTTCCTTTTACACTTCATGGGCTCATCTGGCCATTGATTGTCTTCCTATATCTTCTCGCACAAAATTAAGCATTCAAATAAATCAGCCAATGTAAAACTCTTCTCTCTTTCTGAGGTTGGACAAAAGAAAGATAGGCGTTTTGTTCTTTATTGTTGTATCCCTGCTGTGGAAGGTTGGTTCTGTTTTAAAACCAAGATTCTCGTAAAACTGAATAGATAAACAGAAAGGCCCAAAACTTCCAGGAATCTGTTATATATATTATCTACTTGAATTATTATAATCTTTTGTATCTGATTATGTTTTCATTCGTTTTCATAGTAGTTTATTTATACTTCTTTCTCATTGATCTCTGGTCAAAGAAGAGTCCACCAGAATGTTCTCTTAACCTTTCACAAATGTAATTGTCTTTATCCCCTTTTCTTCAGATAAGGAATAAAATGTTCACAAAATGGGTTTTGCATTGACATGATTTGAGCTAGTATCTAACCAGTACAAAATACTTATAAGCGTTTCACGTGGAGGATGTAAAACAACTGTCGAGTTATCCCCCTTCCTTCATTTGATCTGGAGCGATAGAATAGCCAGGCGCCTCGCGTTTCGCACTTTCACGTTCGCAAGTCAGTATGACTATATTGAAGAAGGGATGTACTTGTAACTTATCAGCAATTGTACACTATTTACGACGTTTCATTGTTTGTGAGAAATTAATGTTTCTTTTTCGTTGGTAACCTAAATTTATGAAATTATGAAATTCATCCGTAAAGTCTTGAAAAAAAAAACAGATTGTTACTGGATTATAACTATCTCTCAATAAAACCACCATTACAACTGAAGTTGCATTAGTGATGCCCCTGACTTTAGTCGAAGAATTACCTACTTTTTCTAATTAAAAAATGTTACCAAGGCTGGAATTATCTGGCACTCGAAATTGCCCTAACTAATTTTGAGAGTTGTTTTTTTTAAACGATTATCTCTTCTGAGATAAACATATTTTAGAATATTATAAAGGATTAGCATTATCAGTTGAATAAAACCAATATCCCTACTTGATTGTTAAAATTATGTATTGTAGCTGTTTATATTTGTTTTCAAATTGAACAACCTTTGTATATTCGTAAGACTTTTTCAAAAATTTAAATGATATAGGATTCCTTTAATTAGTATATATTATTTATTACTTTCCCAAAATCAATATTCTATTCAATATTAGACCCAGTTACCTTCTTCCTAGAGACGCAACAATATTTATTCCTGTTCCCCGGGTATCCGCGACTACGACGCAATGAACTTGCGGTACATACTCAAATTCTCAAAATGAACATAGAGAAAAAATTAACAGAATCTTTTGAAAATATATTGTAAAGAGTTTGGGATATAGTGTTGACGCTATTCCGAGGAGGCGTGTGCAATTCGTCAGGATGCTCCGCCTCCTGTACGGACGGTGGTGGGGCCCGGTTGGTTCACGGCATTGGAAATGTCGGTGAAAGCTTCTAGATGATGAAGGCTTGCCTATATATTGGAGAGGATTTGCAGCGGAGTGCGGAGTCAGTCAGTACGGTGAATACAGTGGGGACAGGAGAACGGTGACGATGGAGACCAGCAGTACGATTTAAACCGGTAGTACGGTGGAGACTGGAAGACGGGGCAGTCCGGCAGTCTGGTGTAGTTTGGTCCCTAGTAAGGAGCCATCAACAACAGAAATAAATAACGCTCGGTTCAAATACGGTTGTAAATAGTGTAGATATAAATTATATAAATTAATCGATAGTATAGTGTGAGTGTATAAGAACAGTGTATCTAATTATATTAAATTAAATTAATTATATATATATATATGTTATATAAAGTTATAATTGAATTATTTTTTAAAGTCAAATAATAATAACAATAACAAAGTATTATTTTAAATATTATTTCATAATATTATATTACATCCGCAAGACGCAGTATCTCACCATATCGTATTACATCTGCAAGACGCAGTAATATTGCACCATATCATATTACATCTCCAAGACGCAGTTTAAGAAGATAACAAAAGTGATAAGGATATTTACGTGCCAGAGATGCAGACCAGTAGTCAGCAAGTTACCATAAAGACCATTATTAATTGTTTATCCAGTTCGGCCTCCAAAAAGACATTACTATGTATTTTATTTATAATATTCTAGAAGTTTCGATTCAACCTTAGGAGAAAAGATCCATTGTATTAATTTACGTTTCTTTTTATATTTCTGATGATTAAACATTTTTGATTGTATAAATACTAGATCTCCAGCTAACAGAATCACTCACTTATTCACAATTCACTTGTTCACTTATACTTGTGAGTCAATATTCATACAGTCATGTAAAGTTAAGTTATATTTTATTTGTACTTTAATTTTTTTTGTGTGTTAATAAATAATTGTTTTTTAAAAAGTGATCTTGGAGTTATGTGATTTAACATATATATAGGCTGTACGTTGAAAACGCCGCAAGCTGTAACTTCGTTATTTATTGGCGGATTTTAAAAATTCAAGAAAACAAATGAATGGTTTGATATATTCTACAAGATGTCAGTAATTTTCATTTTTTTGATATCTGCCCTTAGTGACAGCGATAGTCAACTTTTTTTTTCTAAATGGAAGTATGTATTCAATTTTTCGTCATATTGTAGACAATTTTATTTTGAATTCAGCAGTATAACATAACTAAATATTTATTCAACATTTGCATATTATTCAACATAATTTTTTAAGTCGCTTTTTGTTTCGCATTCATTTCCGCATATGAAAACTTGCCTTTAGAAAAATGTCAGATCGTGTCACTGAATTGTCAATTTTTTGATTATTTTTATAACACTGTGAAAAGATCTCATCAATTTCTATGATGGATAACAGCACATTGACCGACATGCTCCGAGTTAAAGATAATGGTCTAAGCATTACTTTTTTTCCAGAAATTGTTGAATAAATATTAGGTTATATTATGCTGTTGAATTTAGAAAAAAATTGTCTACAATATGGCGTAAAAATAAACACATGCTTCCATTAAGAAAAAAAAGTTGGCTATCGCTGTCACTAAGGGCAAAGATCAAATAAATTTAAGTTGATGTCATCTTGTAGAGTATATCAAACCATTCATTTATTTTTTTGAATTTCTAAAATTTGACAATAAATAGCGAAGTTACAGCGTGGGGCGTTTTTTACGATACAGCCTGTATATATATATGCAGATTTTATCTTGGAATCTGGTCTACCGATTTCGATGAAAATTCATATGTATGGGTCTTAGAGTGTATCGAATCGATTGGTTGTATTCACATTCACAAGAAAAATCGTTTTCAGCAATAAATATTCCCATTTTAGGAGTTTTACAGATTATATCTGAGATATCATTATGAACCCGATAATCTCATAGGAAAATATTGTCCCATGGTTAAGCTTCCGGGTATTGATCTAGAGTTCCTCAGTTAGAATCCTGTTCACATTTGATTTTTTTTAATGAAACCCATTTTTTAAATAAAAGATTTCAATTTAATATGAGTTTCTAATAATTTAATCGGAAATTTTCACAGAAAATTTGTACATATCTAATATATTGCGACCCTTAAGCTACACATTAGCTATTTCAAGGAAGGGTTAGCAGCTTTTGGTAAAAATTAGCAAAAAAGGGTTTTCGGAGTCGAGAAATCGATTAACGATACTTCATATTCATTCGGTGTGACCCTCGAGGTCTACATTAGCTATTTCAAGAATGGCTCCGCAGATAAAAGTTTCAGTATGTATACTGTTTGGGGGTTGAGAAGTCGATTGGTGATACAGCTGAGTTCTGGTATGTTTCACATTCATATTTATTTTTAAATCTTTAAATTCTGAGCCATGTGAATGATAAAAGCAATATTTACCGATTGCAATACATTTTAACTATAAATATGCACATTTTTGAACTTTTAAAGTAAGTCTTATAGACCCACTCTAAATTCTGTGTTACCCGAGCAACGCTCGGTCGCCCAGATATTACAAATAATCTGTGATATTTTATTGTGTAGATAAATAAACTTGAAGATAACTTCATTTTTATATGTTGTTACAATATATTCATCTCGACAATAGCGCCACTTAACGGTCCAGCTATAGCCAGAAGCTATCCAAGTTATCCCATAAGTAGAGAAATAACAATAATTTTTATTTGTAGAAATAACCATCCCAACTGTATTTACTCAACAAAAATTGAATTCAAACGGAATTATACCTACAGGCTACAGAAATTTACCAAACGATGTTGACACATTTAAAGTTAGCAGGAATTTTTTTCCGAATGCTTCTTCAATCAAAGTCAACTTTAAAATTCCTTACATCGTTTATTTCTTAAAATGAAGTTTTTGGAAGTATTTAACAGTAGAATGTTTTCTGGATTTCATATCAGGAGGCACCTGACACTCATTTGAATTTAAAATATTTTATTAAGAAAATAATTTACATCTCATTAATTGGAAAATATTCATTCAATAGCTCAGGGCTTCAAAATAAACGGGTAGCGTAAAGTAAATCAAATTTCAAAGTCATTAGAAGCTCCTGTAAAATATTACCCTCGTATCGGATTTCTTAACATTACAAGCTCATTTCAGGTAGCAGGTATTAATTTTCAAAACTCCATAAATTAACTCTCTCACTTTTAGAGATCCTATTTTAATGTCATGATAATTTGCTTGAGGAATAGGTTTTGTGAGAGATTCGAAATCTATCAAAATATTATTGTAATATTCATTCCATCAATATTATGCAATGAAATTTATCATATAAACACAAATCTTTTTCTAGGAAACTCAATAGTATTTAAAAAATAATTACAGCCTTGAATTTAAAATAAATTAGCCAAGAACTGGAACGATTTCAATTACAAATGTCATTATTTATATTTGTCATAGTAACATAATAAAGGTAAGAGTATGCTTGTAGGTACTTCTATGAATACGCAATCACAGCAAGAAATTATTCCGGATACGATACCGCAGACG
Source organism: Crioceris asparagi (assembly GCA_958507055.1). NCBI lineage: Eukaryota > Metazoa > Arthropoda > Insecta > Coleoptera > Chrysomelidae > Crioceris > Crioceris asparagi. The sequence goes on along the minus strand of OY293829.1, from coordinate 20,748,990 downwards.
GTGTTTTTTTGTCTCCAATATTCAAAAAATTGTCAAAAACATAGGAGATACGTTTTTTCTCTCACCTTAAAGCTTGTTGCCTATCTTGTAATCATTAACTAAAATATTATAAATACAGTCAAATTTGCAGTTAAGTTTCTATTAAAACGTTTTTCTAGTTATATTCTTCATTTGTTGTTTTTTTTCTTCTCCTCTAAGGATGAATATAATCATTGTTTAAATATAAATTTTATATGAATATTTGTTTCTTTGATAAGATTGTCCTCTTGTCAATATTAAAAAAAATATCCTAATACTTTTTTATATGGGTCGTAAATTCGTAAAAACTGTCGCTGATCGTATACCTTATATTTGTACTGCAACTTGTGATAAATAATAGCAATGCATTATCAAGAAGACCAGACTTGAAATCGTTGGAGAGATACACTAATCGATGCTAAAATAAACAAACACATTAACTTTAAATATCTAATAGATTTTTGCTGAAGAACAATCAATGATTGTGTACATAAGTAATCCATTTAATACTTTAGTAATAGCAATAGTAACCTTGCAATTGGTAACAAAAAGATACATCGTATTCCCACTCTCGGTAAGAGATGTGCAACGGTTCTAGTGCGCAAGGCCCGAAACTGACACTGCCCCTTATAACAGCATACAAAATACAGAATTATACTCGTCGTCTCTTTACACGTCTTTGGCGTCATTTGGTTTCATGGTAATAACGCGTCTAAGGGTGCCTGAGAATACTGAGCCCTGAAATACCAGCATCATTAATATAGATTATTTAGTTTTTCTAAGAAACAGTTGACAGTGTTCTATACTGAAAATTAATATTAGTTAGTTGTGATAGTTTTTTTATTGATTGTTAAGAATTTTTTATACAGTGTGTTTTTCCATAAAAATACATGAAAATGCTGTCAGCCAGTTTTCGGGGATCAAATTCACAACTAGCAAATGAGCTGTATAGGATATTTTAGAGATGAAATTACTGAAAATTTTGGCATAAGCGCTTTTATTCCTAAGAATAAGTTGAGTTTCTCAGAAGCTCAACTATGTAAAATATAAACTAAATCCTGATCATAGTAAATTTTACTATTTTTAAAATTAAAATAGAGCAGAATTTCTGTTGAATAATTCAGCTACTGGCTTGAAATTACTTCATCTCATATAATATTCGCCACAACACCTTGTTTATGCTCCCGAGTAAATTTCTTCGCCATCACTTCACGTTTCTCCATAAGTTAATTACAAACAGAGATTATATTTCACGGTTAACTCGTGATAAATGGACTTGCCTGAAGATATCCAGTGACCTAGGATATGGCTTAGATGGAAGACAACGTTTCTAAAACCTTCCTCAATTTTCTCTGTGTGCAGCTCTAATGGATTATGTGGATTAAATTGATAGATTCTCCAGTAGAGCTGGAGTGCGAGTGTACTTCCGTTTTGTTATGGGATAATAAAGGAGAAAAGTATAGTATCCGTTGCTCTCGTTTACTGGAAATGGCGTAAACTGAATCAAGTTTCTCGTAACATTACCAGGGTTTTTCAATTGTTATAGATTAGAAAAGCCATTCCAGTTCTGAATTGGCGGATGCGCCAATACCCAAACAAATCTTTAAGGTAGCTCAGCAGTCAGTGACTGATTAAATCCATTGCGAATCTGTAAGAAGAAAATAGTGATTTTTGTAATTTGAAATTATTATGCAACATTACGTTATCATTCTAGATTAGGTCCATAATTAAATTAATTCATTATTTATCATTTGTTAGTGATTGTATATTTGACTTTCGTTGTACTTATAAAGACTGGCCTTCCGGTGATGTTGCTCAATAAATCAACTTTATGTGATATGTTTGAATCTTTCACTACCTGAGTTTGTCTGCTTTTTTTTCGATATTTGATCACTTAATTCTTCAGATTGATCATCAAGCGTTAGTTTTCTTCATTCGATAAGTTGTATTTTCTACTTTCTGCGTATGCTGTCCTTGAAAAAAGCGTTGATTATTTTACGAAGATATATTTGTAGTACCATTAAGGTTTTTTATAAGAGAACAATCAAATCTGATATTTGTGTAAAATTTGAGTCGTTAAGCCGTTTCCAAAGTTTCAAGGCACATTCTGTAAGAAGAAGTTTTATTAAAATGATGGATTCCTGCTGATTTACCTTATGAGTCGAAAATGAGAATTAGTTTGGTATCCGGACCAACTGTGCAAATTAAAATATTATTTGGATTTTGTAATGTATATCTACAAAATGGTGTAGTGTGTCTCAGGTCGCCAATCGGGAAGCAAACAATCGACTTGAATACAATGTATTTATACAATTAAATAAATACGAAACGGATTACAATTTACTAGTTTGTAATAAATTGCTTTACTTCAACAGTGTTAACCCCTTGGATTAATACATCGCTGGTTTCAGTCGCCCGTTCACTGCTAACTAGCTTCCAATTATGAATACTAAACTCCTCCTCTTAATGTGGTTCGCATCTAGCTATGATTGGGTATTTCCAAATGATTCGCGGAGATGGAGCGTCTGCAGTTGCCGCGGAGACATTGGGTAGCATCGGGATCATTCTTTTGCAGATGGCCGGTATGCTTTCTAGGCTAATACAGAGACACGCGCGTTGTTGTATTCTGCTATTGGCATGAGATCATAGTGCATGGCGAGAAAGCATCAGCATGCAGATGGTTATTTTTCCGGGCTCAACATAGTAAATAATTTTATTTAGCATTTCTCTTCAAAATTCAGAAACGATTTACTAGGGTGGAATTTCTTTAAAAAATACATTATTCCCTACCAGGTGAAACGCCAATCGACATTAAAACTAAAAAAGCCTGAGCTTACTATTAAAAGCCTTATTCATTGGGTATTTTATCTTTAAGGTACCTACACACGAGGTTTCGCTACGAAGGAAGATAGATCTGAGTAATACTGGAATTGTTTATCGAAATTAACTTCTTATTATGAGTTTTCCTAATAAATATTCTACTAAATATGTTTTGCCACAAGGAAAATAATTACGCTTTTGACTAAACTAATTTATTGTATACAAGACAAGACAAGTATAGTGGAAGAAATTGTCAAATTTAATTAGATAAATGACATAAAATTGTTATTTGTTTGTGGACAAAGGCGAGCCGAGCTTTTGCCCCAAGAGGTCCATAAGATAATTTTTTTCTGAATTAAGTAGAGGGTTTTTTCAATTTGTTATTTGAATAAATCTGAAAAAATTATTTGAAATTAACCTTATTCCTCTTTGCTGACAGTCATTCGAGTTTGTCATGCTTTCCAAAAGTTTTACCTGCAAACAAATATTGCTCTCTTTCGCTGGTAAAATACTGAAAATTATGGTCAACCTCAGAAATTATTACAGGGCTATTATTTACCTACCACATATTTTAAGCCTAATAAATCCTAGTGAGAAAACAATGTTCATTGAACAATGGCAGTGGTCATTCCTGATGGTGAGTTATCGGATGCAGTACACTGCATTTAGGTATACTTACTTGATTATGATTTGTTTGACATGAAATGGATGGAGTAGAATTGGACAACACATTTAAAATAAGGGATTGCAACAATACTTGAGCTCCGAATTAATAAATTTAACAAAGATGGATTACGTTCTTCAGTTTTCTGGGAAGTGAAATAAAGACCAATAACCCTATATTGCTTTCTGAGTTTGAGGAAAATTTTTTGGCAATTTATCAGCGAAATAGAGTCGGATTTACCTACTTGATAAAAAAAAAAATTGGTGAGAAATATGGATCAAAAATATTATCAGGAAGGGTTTATTATATTGTATTCCCTACATATTTCCGTGTGAGTTCAACAAAAGAAATAATGAAATTGTAAAATTCCCTGTTTATGAAACGAATTGTGAAATTCTTTTTCTTGTTTTATTTTCAGCTATGTAGATACTCCAAGAATCGTCCGTTTTTGATTTAATTACGAATATTGCCTAAGAAAAGACGAACTGTATCTTACTCAATTCGTTGTCAAGATCAAATATAAACTCTTCTTCGGTTTGTAATATGCCAATAATTGATTCTTATTTCTGAAAAACATAGTAATAATTCAGATATTTTTCCATATATTTTATTTACCTTTATTTTATGTACCTAATTGCATTCAATATCTAAAATTGTACAAAGAATAGAGTAGGTAGCCACATTTATTGAGACTAGTGGTCGCCCAGTGGTCCAGATGCGACCGAAATTTATTATTTTCTAAGTTCAAACGTTATTGAGTTTTTCTTTTGTCAAAGATATAATAATTGCATATAATTTTTAGGAATTTTGTTCTATTACGTCAGTTGCAAGCTTGTAGGTACAAAACAGCATTAGCGTGTGTTGTTTTCCTAATTCCTTACAATACATATTAAATTTCAAATTTAATGTTAATAACAGTTCAATTTACACAATGAGAACTAGCTATTTATCTTATAATACAATGCTGTCCTCTCAAAAAAGTTACTTCAGATTCGAAATGTAAAACCTGCGTTGTAAATACTTTAATCCACTATCAAAAGTATTAAAATTTCTTGAAATGACATTAATTACATCACTTTGTGAACACTATTGACAATATTTAAATTTGCGTTTGACCAGGGTTATCATTCACGAATAAAACAATCTGACTGACTCGTTGACTTCACATTGTAATTGGTTTCGTTATGCAACACACAATACACTTTTACTGCGTAAACCATTTTTTAAATTTAATTTAATTTAAAATATTACCTCATAATACATCAAAATTTTAACTGTGTCCACTAATTCACCATATATATAATCTTTCACTTTGCCAAAACTCATACTCTTCCGTGCACGTTTTATGTCTTAAAAATATTGTTGCGTATGCGGGTTCGCAGATAAGTGAGACTAATTTAGAGTTATTAAATTAACTTTATTTAAACTCAAAATAATATAAATTACAACTTAACTTTACTATATTCTCTCTAACTTACTCGGACTATTCTATTTATTCACACTGCCTTTTTCATTCTGTCTTCTTGCCGAAAATTCTCCCATATATATACCCGATAAAGGATCCAGAGCATTCGGGAGGCTTCTGGTCTTTGACACGAAAGCCGCCACTGTACGCTTCTCGAAATTCGTTTTGTCGGCATTTTAACAGAAGACGCCGACTGCTGCCGTCGCTCTCTTTGTTAACGCCGCTTTTGGTATTTCCAACCACAGCATATATCGCGCGCTTACTTCAAACGGATGCCGCTACTTTGTAGCCAATACCGGCGGCTGTTCCCCTTTGCACGTTACACTGCGCCCTCCCTTAAAGCTGTTCGCCCCGAACAGCTTCTTCCGTTTGCCTCCAGACCGGTGTATTATCTCCTCGATACGGACTCAGTCTTTCCACGTGCACCACTTTTGGCTTGGCTCTTGGCGAAAGTTGGATCCTGTACACCAAGTCATTAATCTTTTTGACAATGCGATATGGTCCTTCCCAAGGTCTTTGCAACTTCGGACTTAATCCTCTCCTTCGCTGTGGCTGGTACAACCAAACTGCATCGCCTTCATTAAAAGAGTTTAATGACTGCCTTTTGTCAAGTCTCATTTTCATTTTGTCGCTCTTCAACTGGAGCTTTTGTCTGGCAAAATCGTGGACCACTCTAAGTCGCTTCTGTAGGTCAGCTACATAATGTGGAAGAGACACTTCTTCATGATCATCGGCTGATGGTCTGCCATACATCAGATCTACGGGGAGCTTCATTTCTCTTCCAGACAAGAGCATCGATGGTGTATAGCCAGTAGATTCATGCTGACAACTTCGGTAGGCCAGGAGAAAGAGAGGTACCAGTTTATCCCAGTTACGTTGGTGCTCATCCACAAATAGTGAGAGGTATTGATTGATGGTCCTATTGTTCCTCTCAACCATTCCATCTGACTGTGGATGAAGTGGGGTTGTTCGTGTTTTCCCTTATTCCCAGCAACCTCATTAACTGCGTCCATACTTCGGATTCAAAATTTCTACCTTGATCGGTATGCAGCTCCAAGGGTACTCCGTGTCTGGAAATCACGTTTTCCAGAAGGGCTTCGGCCACTGTAACTGCTTCCTGATTCGGCATCGGCACTACTTCTGGCCACTTCGAGAAATAGTCCATGGCAACCATAATGTACTTATTTCCAGAATCTGTCGTAGGGAATGGTCCTGCAATGTCCACCGCAATTCTTTCCCAAGGTTCACCTGACAGATACTGCTTCATTTTCCATCGGGATCGTGTCTTCGGACCCTTCTTAGAAGCACAGAGGTCACACCTTCTGCACCATTCTTCCACATCTCTTCGACAGTTGATCCAATAATACCGCTCTTTCACACGTGCCAATGTTCTATTTACTCCAAAATGGCCTCCACTGCGACTAACATGCAGTTCACGAAGTACTTCAGCTACCATCGTTCGGGGTACAACGGTTTGATATACAATGCTCCTACCATCTGGACTTTCCCATTTACGAGTGATTAAGTCATCCCGTAAGCACAACGAATCCCACAGAGCCCAGTACCCCTTGACTGTCTGATCAAATCTGGATATTTCTTGCCACTCAGGTCGTCGCTTTTGGTCTAGCCAGCCCCGTACTATCGTCAAATCTTTGTCAGCGATTTGTTCTCTTTTAAAGTTGTTTTTGGTGATTTCGTCGGTATTTTCCGTTTCCTCATTCCTAATCTGCATTTGTTGGATATGTAAAACATCTGTGACTATTTTTTTTGTTCCTGTCTTTGACAGAATTTACAGGAACTGCCACAAGGTCTTCGTGACAAGCTGTCAGCGTTGGCGTGATTTCTTCCTTTTCGGTGTTTAATTTGAAAGTCGTAACTCTGCAGTTTCTCCAGCCAACGTGCTATCTGTCCCTCCGGATTTTTGAAATTCAGCAGCCACTGTAGTGCAGAGTGGTCTGTTCTTACTAAGAATTTCTGTCCATAGAAAAAACTGTGGTAATGCTCTATGGATCGTACAACCGCTAGCAGCTCCTTCCGGGTCACACAGTAGTTTCGCTCTGCTTTTCCCAACGTTTTGCTGAAATATCCAATTACAGCTTCTTCGCCATCCTGTATTTGGGAAAGAACAGCTCCTATTCCACTTTGTGAAGCGTCAGTGTCTAACACGAACAATCCGTCCAAGGGATATGCAAGAACAGGAGCACTGGTCAAACGGTTTTTCAGCTCAAGAAACGACTGTTGACATTCTGGTGACCAGTCAAAGTGGGAATTCTTTTCGGTTAATTGATGTAGTGGCTTCGCAATTTTCCCAAAATCCTTAACAAATCGGCAGTAGTAACTGCTGAGTCCCAAAAAGCTTCTGACTTCGTGCTTGTTCTTTGGTCTGGGCCAATCTCGCACTGCTTGGACTTTTTCTGGATCGGTCTCAATTCCTTTCGATGATACGACGTGTCCAAGAAAGTTGACTTTTTCCTGGAATAGAACGCATTTCTTTGGATTCAGCTGGAGATTAGCACTTCGGATCCTGGCGAATACTTTCTTCAGATTCGATTGATGTTCGTCGAAATCTTTGCCAATCACCATTACATCATCCAAGTACACCAGGCAGGTTTCCCAAGTTAGTCCTCGCCGAACTAATTCCATTAACCTTTCAAAAGTGGCAGGCGCATTACATAATCCAAACGGCATGACATTGAATTGATATAGGCCGTTTCCAGCTGTAAAGGCCGTTTTCTCTTTATCTTCCTTGTTTAGCTCTACCTGCCAATATCCACTTTTCAGGTCAAGAGTTGAGAACCACCTGGATCCAGCTGAGGTATTTAAGGTATCGTCAATTCGGGGTAATGGGTAGCTGTCCTTCTTCGTTACATCATTTAACCTCCTGTAATCCACACAGAACCTCGTCGAACCATCCTTCTTCGTCACCAGCACAACCGGTGATGACCAAGGACTGCTGGATTCTTCTATGACGCCATCCTTCAACATTTCTTGAACCATGGTGTTAACTTGCTGTTACACAAAAGGAAGTCTTCGTGGAGGTTGGCGAATAGGTACAGCATTTCCCGTGTTGATCCGATGTTCGACTAAATTCGTTCGCCCTGTAATTTTTCCTTGCACGAAAACATCAGCTTCTTGCTTTACAAACCCGATGGCCTTTTTCTTTTCCTGTTCGCTAAGATGTTTCCAGGTCTTCTTAAAACTCTCCATTAGCTCTTGGGACAAATGTACATCTTTTGAAACGGATTCCTCTTGCTCACATCTTGTTACACGGGAGACTGGCGAACAGGTACCGATTACTTCCCCTTTCTTCAAAGTCATTCTGTTTACAGTTAAATTGGCTACCCTCACTGGAATAATATCGTTGGAATTAACTAAGCACCTAGCCAAAAGAGCCCCGTTCTCTTTGTTCTCGTTTGGTTCAAAAACCATAGTGTTAACTCCTTCCAGTTGTTCTTCTAGGTGCGCCTTCACGATCTTCTCACTATTTCCAGGTATTCGTATATCTTCGGTGACGATTATTTTAACAGGACAGTTCTTGTTCGAAGATGCTGAGAAAAATATTTCCTCGTTGCCCACTCTTAACATTCTGTTTTTAAAGTCCACTGTGATAAAATTGAAGGTTTCCAAAACGTCTAAGCCTACTATAAATTCATCCACTATGTCAGTCACGATTGCATTTATCTTTACTTGTGCATTGCCAATTTCCAAAGTGGTGGTGGTCTCTCCAAAAACATTTATCAAATCTCCTTTTGCAGTTTCCAGTATTGGCTTGATGTTGTGCTTCACGATAGATTCTTTGGAAACCATGTCGGGGCGTACCACTGACCTTGTTGCCCCCGTGTCGATAGTCAAATCACATTTCTTGCCGTTGATAAAACCTTGGACAACGAGGCTCTCACAGCTCTTCTTGATGGAGTACAAATGTAACTTGGGGGCTTGATAATCAGTGGTCGCCAGCGTTCGCCCCCTTACACTGGCGAGGTTGAGTTTTCCTGAAGTCGGGTATTCTCTCTCTGAACATTTCGTTCTTCAGATCTGGGTCGTCGCCTGTAGTTTCTACTTATATGTCCCTCTCGGTTGCAATTGTAACACTTAATCACTTTTCTATATCCAGACTCCTTGCTTCCTCGAGAGCAGAATTTCTGGAACATCGCCTCCATCTTCTTAAAGAAATCTGCATTGTCTTGTGGTTCGTCTGACACCCTGACTTCTCTTAATTTGCTGCGACGATTCATAGAAGCGTTTTTGGCAGCTTCGTATTCCAGTGCCTGGACAACTGTTTCGGCTAAGGTTTTATGCCTACTTAGTCTCAACGCTTGCTGCATATCGATATCTCGAACTCCATCAATGAAGTATTGGACACTAATTTGCTCGATGAATTCGTTCGGGGCCTGTGGATAAGCCAGTCGTACCATGCTCTCAACGCTACTGCTGAATTCCTGCAGTGACTCCGTTGAACCTTGAGTTCTGCTCTTCAGCTGGCTCTGATACACTTGGCTAAGATATTTGTTGCCGTATCTTAGTTCCAAGGCGCCCGCAACAGCCGAATAATCAGTTTGTTTGGCTTCAGGAATGTTTTGAAGTATTTCAAGCGCCTTTCCTCGCAAAGCCAATACCAACGCCGTTGCTTTCTGCTGCTGATCCCATCTATTTGCATTAGCTGCTACCTCAAACTGACGTTTGTACATAGCCCAGGATATTTCGCCGTCAAATGTTGGTGGTTTAAGTTTTTCATTGGCTGTTGTGATCGCCGACGTGTCCATTTTGCTGCTTTCGTCTTGGTTGGTATCTCGTTTCTTCTTCATCTCTTTCTCTAGTCTTCGATACTTCTTCTCAAACTCTTCTCGAACTGTCCCAATTTCTTCTCGAACTGTTCCAATTTCTTATCGAACTTCTTGTTTTACAGTCCCGATTTCTTGATGGACATTTCGGAACAATCCTGCAACCTGCTCGAAATCTCGATGTCGTAGTTCTTCTTGTTTACTCGAAAAATCGGAGAATAACTTAGTTAGTTGTTCCTCTTTTTTCTGTTCTTCTCGCAGCCTTCGTTCTTCCTCTTCTTTCTTTTCTTGTTGTCGCAGTTCTTCTTGTTTTCTCGAAAAATCGGAGAATAACTTAGTTAGTTGTTCCTCTTTTTTCTGTTCTTCTCGCAGCCTTCGTTCTTCCTCTTCTTTCTTTTCTTGTTGTCGCAGTTCTTCTTGTTTTCTCGAAAAATCGGAGAATAACTTAGTTAGTTGTTCTTCCATTTTTTCTGTCTGCTTACGGGTGTTCACCATAGACAAAAGCCTCTTCACTCACTTATCCCACTTTTGACACCAAATTGTTGCGTATGCGGGTTCGCAGATAAGTGAGACTAATTTAGAGTTATTAAATTAACTTTATTTACACTCAAAATAATATAGATTACAACTTAACTTTACTATATTCTCTCTAACTTACTCGGACTATTCTATTTATTCACACTGCCTTTTTCATTCTTTCTTCTTGCCGAAAATTCTCCCATATATATACCCGATAAAGGATCCAGAGCATTCGGGCGGCTTCTGGTCTTTGACACGAAAGCCGCCACTGTACGCTTCTCGAAGTTCGTTTTGTCGGCATTTTAACAGAAGACGCCGACTGCTGCCGTCGCTCTCTTTGTTAACGCCGCTTTTGGTATTTCCAACCACAGCATATATCGCGCGCTTACTTCAAACGGATGCCGCTACTTTGTAGCCAATACCGGCGGCTGTTCCCCTTTGCACGTTACAATATCGTCTACAATCACGTATTAATAAATGTAGATAACATACATTAATTTCAGTTGCTCTGTTCAAACTTACTCATCTTTCTATAACTGAATAATCTGCAATAATTTTTCATTTTTCTTTTTTAGGCTTTTCTATTTTCATTTACAAACTCATTGGCATATAACATAACCCATTATTAAATTTGATAATTTTTCTTTCTCTCTCCTTTTTCCATTTCCATTCCATTCCGTTTTCCAACTATTCCAAACAGAACAGAAGTAAGAATTTTTGATTGATTCAAATATTTTACCTAAGCAAAATGTTTATTTCTTCTTTATTTGGAAAGGTGACGTCAGCACTTAAGGAGTTTCAATACGCATGGAAGAAACCAAACCTCAACTAACCTTCTAGCTAAGGTGTTAAATGAAGTGTGAATCTACAATCTACATTATAATATGAAGTTATCAATAGGTATAGTTTTCAAGAAAAGAATCGATGACAGTCAGGTTATCTAGAGCTGAACTTTTAAAAGATGATACCCCAAAATTTGATGCTGTAAACGTAAAAACAATATTATTTAAACTTTTTGAGATGGATGTTTTCAAAATCGTCAATGGTTCCCATTTAATTAAATTCATTGAAGTTTCAATGTTATTAGTAGCCATATTTTCAATAAACCAAACTTTATTGGGTAATTATTATTATGTGAAATCACAAACTTTGAATAAAACTAGGACCGATATGATGCACTGAGAAGTATTTATTATATTGACAACAGAATTACTACTATAAAAATATCGCTTGAATCAAATTAATAGTTCTTGGGCCCAGACCTAGCACTATTCAAGGAAAACTACTCTTTTGAGACTTCGTATATCTCTTCAAAATGATGACTAGTACTACTTTTTTATTTGCGAAAATTCTGGAAAATGGTGCGTTTCCTTTCATGACTTTAGGGTTTTCGATAGCATCTATGGCCCGAAAAATTTGTCGGACAAAGCCATTTATTTTTTGGTTGGCGCCACCTCGAAAGTACTTTCTAATAGTTATAATATCTTTCGCTAGGAATTTTGATACTGGGAGATGTTTATAATCTTGGAATGATTTATTGACATAAATGTAAGATATCCGAATGATATTACATCAGCCATGCTGGTTAATTGGCTCAATTCTGTAAATGTGTTTGTTTTCAAGTTTTCATTCGAAATCAATCAAATCAAGAATGTTTGGGCGGTTAGTGCAAGACTGTATATACTGTTCGCTATTTAATTAGATTGTAAATTCTCACACGTTAAACATTAAAGAAACTTAAGATCCGCATGGACATTATTCGCCATCTGGAATTATTCTCATGATGATATAACATTTCGATATAGGTATGTGTTGATTCGGATCGTAAAGTATTTGCGAAAAAGCATCAAGATGGAACGTAACCAAAACAAACATCGAATAAAAAATTTGGTATTTAATCCGATGATTGATATCTCAAGATCTTGACTGAGAACGTGGCTGTTTCACTACTCAATGTCGAATCGGGTTTATTTATAGAGAGGAAATGGAGTATCGTGATCGTGATGTCACCAACCTACTAATCGGCTAATGATTGAGATTCAACACATTTTAGAAGAGAAAAGAACATTTTAATTTGACAACATAAAATTGGTCTAGGAAAGTGAAATGGATTTGCAGCTGAAAGATGTTTTTCTTTCTGTGATTACAATTTATAATATTTCCGAATGACTCGGAACGTATCTACATCTATCGTTATTCATTCAAAATTTAAGAGTCAAAGTTTTTCCAGTAAATTAACAGGAGTCTCATTTACATTGGATGTTGCATAATTTAGTATTATTGTAAAACAAAATATTTCTCACTTTGTTTTACTTCAACAGCAGATTTAAAAGACTATCGATAAATTATTTCAGTGGTTAGAAGGATATAGCCTCCTAACTTTATTTATTTAAAATTTAAAGGATAAACATTTTCTGCGCTGTACCTAGGATCAGGGATCAATTGCGTACCTACTATTGTTTAATGCTCAGTTGATATTAATTCATAGTTTGAGCTGATACAAAGAGTATTTATGTAGTATTTAGATATTTAAAAAAGCAATCATTTTGCTTTCAATTTGGTATCAATTTGAACTGCCACCCGTTATCTGTAAAGATTGTAAAGTAGAAAATATGAAAAAAGATAAACTTCTTGTCAAAGTTTGACATCTAGTTTGTGAGAAAGCGTTAATTGCCTCTTTGACACAAAAGAAATGTTGGTATAAAATTGACAAATAGTGCTGTTCTAGAACCATCTTTCGCTCAATTATATATATGCGTTTTTGTTAAGAGTGGAACTCGTAGTTACCAAGAATTACAATTCCTTAAATAAATATAAGAAAACTGACCATTTTTTTACTCTTCCAAACGGAGGATGTTTACAATTCGACTGTTGTGTCTGTTTTTCTTTCCTTCGCTACTATAAGTAGCTGTATAAGGAAAGTATTGTAATCGTGTGAAATTTTCGGTATCTAGATTTTTACAAATGTTGACGTTTCAGACATTTCTAAGTCTAATAAACATATTTTCAGTCATTGGTCTGTCTGTCTGCCGTCTGTATGTCTGTCTGTGACAGCATTATCTCAGGAACGGATCGGTGTATTTTGTTGATTTTTTTTTATTTTGTTTGGTACCAATATCACTCGCCGGTGGCACTGAATGAAAATCCCGTATACACTGGGTGTTGAGCTATAGCCAAAAAACGTGATTTGCTAAAGACTATAGCGCGAAAACGGCTCTAAAGATTTTGATTAAACTTGCCTAAAGTATTCTTCTGAGAGCCCTCTACCACCCACATATAGCGTCATCTCTGAGAAAAAGCACAAAAAAAGTTATTCTTGAATAAATTTCCGTATTTTCCACATGAATCTTCAGATTCTGGCTAAACGTTGAATCTTGTGAAAAAATGTTTCATGACCATTGTTGTTTGTCTTCACATGCTGAAAAAATGAGTAGTAGCACGATTAGACCAGAGAATTTTTACTTTACTACCGCTGTTATCGTCGCTATGCAAGGAAAGTATTGTAATAGTGTGTAAAATTTCATATTCCCTGGAATTTGCCTGCGAGCGGTAGGAAAGTCGTGTGAGTGGACACACCAGATTTTTTTATATCGGTTCGTGCGTTTCGTATTTTGATGATTGTATTTTAATTTGAAAGAGGACTGCTGAGAGTTTGTCTTATCAAAAAAAAATCAGAACTCCAACCTGTCCTGCCTCGAAATCTCTTCCCCAAGGGAGGTGGAGTGGGCAATTTTCTCTTGAAAAACGATCAAATTGGATTTTCGAGTTACAGTACTGTGATTGTACAAGAGTGCTGCCGCTATATTTTTTGAAATCGCTGAACATAATCAAAGATCATCTAATTTGGTAACTAATAAAACACTTAAAATGTGAAATAGATATTTTTCACAAGAAAAAGGAACGCTTGTTATTAGTTGGAGCACTTGAAAATACAAACAAAATTAATTCTATTGATACAACTTCAAATAATGGCAGCACCAATAGAACTTATATTATTTTGTATTTCTATGTTCACCAACAAACTAAAGTCGGTCCTAAGTTTTGTAAAAGAAATATCTATCCATATGATCTCTTGCTTATTGCGAGTCTTGATCGCAATTCAGCAGAAACTCATATCATCTTTTACTTTTTGAACACTTTAACTTGCAGATGAAACAATTTCAATCAGAGCAATTCCACTGTTCCACTCAACTCGTTTCAGGCCATAAATTCTTCTATGGTTTTATCCTTTATCCAGTGGAAAGTGGATAAGGAATAAATATGCTCATCTTTGTGTCCGAGAAACTGCCACTTTTATGGCATGAATTGAATTTGAGATATCTTAGTTTTACATACAGAGTGAGTTTTTAGTGTATCGACGGTCAATAATTCCGTTATTATAGAAGATAACAAAGAAAATTATATACAAAAATTTAATTCTAATTATTATTATTATTAATGTTCTAATAAGAACAGAATTTAAACATATTTACGATTCCAATAATGTAATGGTAATTATACAAGATATTTCAAAAGATGTAATCGATAATATCATAAATGTTTAATGCCTTCAACTTCAATAATAATATTAAGTTATTGTTTTGCAAGTTATGATTTTATTTAGGTATTTAGTTTTGTAGTAGGTAATTTTTACATAATTGCATAAATTGGGTACAGGATAGGTTAGAGCTCAAGAACAATATTTTCTTGATTTTTTTTGAAATGGATTTATATTAACAAAATATACAATCATTCTAGTTAGGTGCATTTTTCCTAAATATTCCGCTTACCTATAATGATCGGAGATATTTCAGGTTTTCTTACAACTTTAGGTGAAAAAGAATTTAACAATCAATAGAAAACTAAATTATACCTAATTGGTATCGATATCAAAACAAGATATATCAATAATTTTAATTTATCTAAATGATGAAAATGCACGAGCAAGACTAGCCAAATTTCACGCAGTCCCTGATGCAAGTCGATAATTTCTGGAACAATCTTACAGCCGTATAATTTCTATTTATTTTTTCATACTATAATTAATTTGGAAAGCTACTGTAAATAAGACATTTATTGAAAACTCACACGCACTGTTGCTAAAACTTTTCTAAATAACAACAATACAAATACTCGACTATCTGACAAGGACATTATATCTAGGTATTTGATGGAGTGTTTCAAAAATTGTCTACTTGCATCAAAAATTAATTTTAGGCTACCTGATACCGCTCGAGTATTTTCAACATTTAGATACATACATCAAAATTATCTTATTTAGAAACAGTTGATATCATACTGTTTTGCTTTGCTCTGGATACTGAAAATTGATATGGTTATTTGTAATTGATTTTTTTATTGATTGAACATTTTTTTATACAAATAATATTATTTTATTAAGGAAACAACGGATATCACACTATCTTGGTTTGATATCGATACTAATTTGAGTTATAATTTAGTTTTTAATGGATTGCTAAAAATTTTCTATACCTGAGATTTTAGTAGTAAATATTTTAGGAAAAGATATTTTTTTACAAAAAAATTACTAAAATGATAGTACTCTTTGTCCATGATATAAAATATTGGATGATTCATTTGAAAAAATCTAGAAAATATTGTATTTGAGGTTTGACTTAACCTGTCCACAAATTACGCAATAATGCAAAAATAGGCCACAACTACAAATTTACACAGCAAAGCAAAATAGACACTTACTAAAAATGCACTTAATATTATTATTTAAGTAATATAAAGGATTTTGAAGTAATATACAAAATACTCAGCAATCGGTTTAACAAAACTCTCTTCTAAAACATTACAAAACAAAATAGGACACAATTACAATTCTTTATCTACTAACACACTAAAAATAATCTATAAATAAGAATCTCCAAAGCAACACATAGGTGCTACTCGATTTTATAATTATGGTATACAGTGTGGTATATAAAATATAAGCTGACACTCCAAAACATAAATTCCAACTTATAGCCCAATATAAGTTTACATTGTTGGAAAGGTAAAGATGTACGTAGGTATAGATTCTGAATTTAAAATGAAATACTGGGTGTCCCATTTGTAAAATTAAAGAAAACTATTGAATGTAAGTTAATCCAAGCTCTCGGTTAATTTATTAATTAAAACCATCTTCAGGGATACTATAAGAGATAAGAGATACAGAATCAATAAGATCTGCAATCTGAGATTGATTATTACCAACGTTTTTTACTAAATTTTGAAAAGGTCCTGACCATACTTTTCTCTGGTTAAAAATTTCTAAGTATTGTACGTAGCTTCTATACGTATCGAATAATGGTATGATTTTCTCAACGCCAGTCTATGTAAGAAAAGCTTTAATGTCCACGGATTTCTGGAGAGCTGTAATTTCCGTCAAGTTCAAGGTGTGAGATATAAAAAGTTTTCTCGATCTAATTATTCATTCAATCTTATCATAAAAAATCCAACTTCATCAGTTTTCGACCTTTGATGCAAATTCTGTCACCAAATAAGCACTTGCTTTGAAACTTGAAGATCGTGAGGCACGCGAAAAACACATATATGAGTAGGTACTGACCTTCAACAAGGTCAGATAGATAAGGCACGGAAAACAGCTATCAAGCCAAGTATATCGTCTTTTTTCTAATAGATCTAGATATGTAGAACTGCTACACGTGAGTTGAGTTGAAGGTGAGACCTTACACAGAAACTTTATTGATTCTTTCTTACTAAGCTAGCTTTCATTATATTTTATCTTTTATCTTTTATGGAAGTTTATATTGTTGAAAATTCTATTCAAATATCTTGCGAGTTAAAGTCACTATCAAAGAATTTAAATATTCATCTATCCTCTTACATTGAGTCATTAAAATTCATTGTGTATTGCGTATTGTGTTTATTATTGCTATCTGCTAAACCTAATCCAGTCTAATGGAATTTGATTAAATTCAACCCGAATAAACATTCCCATATTCCAAAATGGAAATTGTCAATATCTTTTGAGATGCCAAACAAATTCCAACAGCATCAAACCATTGATAAATTATGGTGAAATATGGTCACATAACTCAAAGTTTTTATTTGTTTTCTGTTATCTGATTCTTCTCAGTTACATTCTAACGCACATATCCTACAGGACGTGCTTCATCATTCTCCGAAACACAGCGCCTCTGAGAATAATTTAACTTTCTTCGGTAATGGGGAAAATAAGCTTGACGCCTAGCTAGATCATTTGTGATGTTACTTTTTTGCATAGCTCTCCCTCGTCCAACAGCTGGAGAGATCATCAATCTTGCGTGACATTTAGAGGCGTGAAATTTAATTCAAATAGGAAAAAGAACGATTGTACGAGCAGCAACAAAAAGCGGGAATTGTGAAACTTTTATTGATTGTTCTAGCTGTGATACTGTGCTATCTTCTGTTTTTAGTTACTTTAAACGATTGGTTGACAACACGATAACCGAAACTCAGTTTTTGGAGTTGACGGGAATATAACAATCATATTTTATCACATATTTACTTATGGCGTCACATGAACACATAAGACTCAGAAATTTATTTTCCTTAACCAAAGAGTTGAGTGAGATAGAACGGGTGATTAATAAAAAGAACTGTTTACAATTTCCCGTTGTATTGAAGAAAAGATGAGAAAAGGGAAAATTCATATTACGAGAATATAGAAATAGTAACATCAATAAATACATCTAAATTTAAAAAGAGGCAGAACATAACGGAGAAAAAACAAGGGAAAGAGGACTGGTTATCCAAAAGGAGTTCATTTACGCAATACATGTGCAGATATAGGAAGACTACTTTAAAAAATTGGTGAAAAAATTCGACCGGAATTCCAAGAGAGGGAAGGAAATAGGAATAATAGAAATGGTATTATTTGTATGTTGGTTCATTTTGTAGCGACTCTTTATTGTAAATCTATCTAAGATATTAAAGAATATTTCATAAGGCTTTCTAATTCATATTTTTCAAGAATAGCATTCCAACTTTTTTGTTCAACTAAATTTTGTAATAATTATGTTTAGGAGTAGAAGGTATACCCGTTTTTGTAGATGCTAGTGGTTTAATATATTCTTAATTAATACTCATTATTGGCTAATCCATGTTATTTAGTTTACAGACAGATTTTAAGGGGTATCGATACAGATACGTGATCCCAAAATTAATATTTTCTAAATTAAAACTAATTTCCATGAGACTTGTGTATGATTTGTTAAATTTTATATTTGTGAATTTTTTGTTCAACTCAGTATGTATGAAAACTACTAATCATTCTTGTTAAAATCAGCATTATTGAGGAGCATATTATTATATCCCGGAATATTGTATTCATTATTAATTCACCAGTATTCACTTAGTAATATGATGTAATAATTTCTAAGTTTCAAGTCATGCAACAAATTCATTGAAATTTTTGTGAATGCTTCGAATATTGTGGTATAAAACATTCATTACTTGTGTTTTCAGCCATGTTTTGTGACATAATACATCACTAGTAATTATTTATTGTTGAATATCTGTAAGTCCAACTCTTAGTAGCAAACTTATTTTTTGTGGATTACTTGCCAGTAACTACCATAATCAATTTTACTTTTTAATATCTGTACCTACTTACTAGATATTGAAAGGATGGACATAGATGGTCGTTTGTTGCATTCTCAACATTATGTTTTAGATAGTGTTTAACATTGGCTTTCACATAGTTATTGCACTTGGTTGTTGTTTTTGGACAATCCTTAATCGAATGATTTTCAGCCCATATGTCACTTATAACACCTGAGTATTGAAATGTCCACAGGACATAGGTATTTCCCAGTCGATAAAAAGTTTTTTTGAATGAATGAGTCGCTGGAATAGTTGGGAAAGCATTCACCATATATTGTAGATGATTTATCCTGATTTTCCTGATAAATTTTATATTAAGTTTATCATATCCATTATTAAATTCATTGTGATCTCGTAGGCTTTTGACAATTTCATATATATCAACTTGGCCTACATAACCTATGATTTCAAACTGAGTCTTTTTTAGTTTTGTTAATTGTATTTCAAAATCGGTCTCTACATATCTTTTGTTAATACATTTCATAAAAAACCTGCCATTTTTGAGGTAGGTACATGTATCACTCCAATTTTCAGTTCATCTAATGTGATGTTTTTTTTAACATCAGTCTTGGTTTTATCTGTATATCGCTATATCATTGGTTTAATTATGGTTGGAACATTTGTAACAGTAGGAATTACTTCTAGGGTTTTTGTTAGTAGACTGTATGTCAGTGTATTATTATTTACCAGTTCTTTAGTTTCTAATAATTCTATTTTATGTTTTAGTAGGGCTATTATTTCATCTTTATTATTTAATAATTTAATTTAGTACCAGTTTTGTCCTAAAAAGTATTTTGTAAGATCTGCGATTTATCGAATTTGAGACATTTTTCGCAATGAAAGTTCAACATTCTTTCTTTTAACTATATTACTAGGGTCTCGGACAATGATAATTGGCCCCAATTTTTTGCAGTATTGCAGCCATCACAGTACAATACACCATTCTGTTTGCTTTCTTCTTTGCACACACCACATTCCATTTCATGAGATTATTTTCTTCCCATGGTATTTTAATCCATTATATATAAATATATATATATATATATATATATATATATATATATATATATATATATAAATAGCATTTTGTAAAATTTATAATTAACTTCAAATGTTTGTTAGTTAAATTTTCACTAAATCACTTTTTATATTTTAAAACTATGTTTTTTACAGAAAAATCTATTTTTTTGTGTCAGTTAGCAGCTTGCAAACCACAAAACAATCGGATTTTCTATGAAAATTACGTTTAAAGATGAAGAAAAGATGTCAGCAGAAAATATACGACAAAAAAACTAATATCGAATCTAGAAATATCTAAATAGAACATCACCCTCAAAGGATTGGACAGTATCATGCACCTCTACCATCCACAAAAAGGACCTGAGAATAACTATGAAAGTAATCGAGGAATTACTGAAATTCCATCAGCATAAGTAGATCGAAATTAAAAAAAAGTTGTTGTACTGGAAAACACTTTTTTGTTTATGTACCTGGGTACCCGCATATTGCATAATAAACGTGTATCGATTTTAATATAAACGTGCATTGATTTTAATTATTGGACTCATTGGAAAGAGGACTCTTGCTAAATGGTACCAAACTAAAAAGATACAGCATTCTCATCCCCGTGAAAACTGCCCCCAAAAGGGGGAAAATTGAAATTGGTGTTAAAAATCTTCTATTATCTCACAACTTCAAAATTACCCGTACCAATAGAATTAACCTTGAATTTTCAGTGTAGCAACTAATAAAGGCGATCCTTTTTTGCGAAAAATATTTATTTGTTTCTAAAGAATTAAGCGAGAAATAAAATTGACGACATATTTATTTAATATTCGGATGTTCCATCAAGGGCGAATTTGAATGATCTCCTATACCAAGATTCTGTTTTTATTTATTTCTTCCATTATCAATAACTAAATTGTATTATTTAAGTTTTTAAATTTTTGTAGAAAATTCTGTCACTCGACTCATTTAATTTTTTCTTAAATCCTTGAGATAAATACAAACATAATAATAGTAGGTTATGATACAAGTCAGTAAAGAGAAGAATATCTGAGAATCGTGATACTGCAACATAAGCCTAGGTCTATATGTTAAATTTACTGAAAGTTGAAATTGATTTAACCAAACACACGAGTACGAAAGCGAATTTGAAATATACCTACCTAGAAGTGAATGAACAGGATTGCTAGTTTCGCCGCTTTGCTCACGTATAGGATACTGTAACGGGCATATAAAAATGACTTGGACTAATTTATCTTCAACTTTATTTATTAACACACTAAAATATCATAGATTATTTATATACAGTTATATATGCGTTAGTAAAGTCATTTTCTTTTCGCAATAGTGCGTACTGGATAATAGATTAATTTACACACAAGAATAATAAAATTAGAAGTTATCTTCAGGGCTGCGGATATCGAGTACCTACTTTCGGTACTGTACTTCTATACTTCCCATCTAAAACATTGGGGATTATACAGGGTGATTCACGGTAGATGGTAACTTAGAAGTTTAAGGAAAACAATTCGTAGGATCCTTCTGAAAATTCTATTATGTAAATTATACCTAGAGATCTATCGACTGAAAATATTTTCAGCCTTGCGACATTGCCACTTATATCAAAAAGTATTAACAACTTTGATTTTTCAAATGAGACACCCTATATATTATCAATTTATTAGATTCTCTATCACCTTCTGGTTATTCTTTCATAAGATACCAATACCTATCTCTAACAGTTTCCAGTGAATTAATTAATTTTCTTTTGTTTTGTTCAAAACAGAGCTCCAATCAATAGCCCATTACTCTGAATTTTAGAATTGTGAAACGATGAAATTCCGGTAATAGCTTTAGAAATACTTCTTTCTTAGTTATTATTGAAGATTTTCTTTTTATGTTATACAGGGTCGATCAAAATTCTTGATCTTTCCATCAGATCTATAAAGACCCAAAAATGCGTTTTTTAAATAGAACACCCTATATTTTATTATTTCTTCAGATAGAGAATCAAAATACCTTTGAAATGATATATCATGTTCCTATACCAAAATTGTCAGGTTTTCAAAATATAAGCAACTATCTATTAAAGTGAATTATTTCTAGCATTTTTATAGTAGGTATTTGCTGGTTATCATGGTGATGCAAAGTTTTACAAGTAATTATCGTGAGGAAGAATAAGTGTTTGTTGAGTTGTTCTTTCTTCATAGATAATCTGATCAAATTATTGCAAAAACACACAGAAAGTTTAATGCAAGATACCCACAAAATACAAAAAAGACAACAAGAATAAACCTATTTACAGAACAAATAAGTAATTTTCTGATTTCTAGAAGCTAATTCAAAATGTTGATTTACAAAACAGTTTCGTTACTCATCTTTGGGATGATAAGTAGACTGCAGGGACGATTCGTTTACCGTGCTCTGTAAATTCATTTAAAAATAATTATAAAATTTCATAGATATACTCATTCTTGGCAAAACAATAATGAGTAAGTAGATTCATCAGATCCTGAACTCAATTTCAAGATGAAATTAGCAATAACTATGCATTGACTCATATTGAACTGAAAATGAATCCAGTTCAACGATATACATATTTATATTGTGATCTTTTGTTACATTATTTACGCAAAAACAGTATAATATATAATTAATAATCAATAATCAAGTGATAAGGACAGAGGTTTTAATAATAATAATTAGTGAATAAATATAAATAATTAAACATCTATAATACATTCTCAAAATGACAACCATTTCTTTCGAAACATCTAAAAATACGTTTCTCCACCAATAAAATAGCTTTTCTTATTTCACGTGCATCTCATCAATGCATTTAATTACGCGTTGACGCAGTTCATTTTTACTTTGTACTGGTGTTGAATACACTTTTTTCTTCAAATCTTTTCGTTTCAGATAAATTATTTTAAGGAATACCTCAAATAATGTTTGTTAAATAATAATTGTGTTTTATCGCCATGGTAACCAGCAAATACCTACTATAAAAATGCTAGAAATAATTCACCTTAATAGATAATTGCTTATATTTAGAAAACTTGAACATTTAGGTATAGGAACATGATATATCATTTCAAAGTTATTTTGATTCTCTTTCTTTAGAAATAATAAAATATAGGGTGTTCCATTTGAAAAAAAAACGCATTTTTTGGTCTTTATATATCTGATCGAAGGATCAAGAATTTTGAGCGATCCTGTATAACATAAAAAGAAGAAGAAAGAAGTCTTTCTAAAGCTATTACTGGAATTTCATCGTTTCACAATTCTAAAATTCAGAGTAATGGGCTATTGATTGGTTGTTTTGAACAAAACAAAAGAAAATTACTTAATTCACTGGAAACTGTTAGAGATAGGTATGGGTACCTTATGAAAGAATAACTAGAAGGCGATAGAGAATCTAATAAATTGTTAATATATAGGGTGACTCATTTGAAAAATCAATGTTGTTAATCCTTTTTGATATAAGTGGCAACGTCGCAAGGCTGAAAATATTTTCAATCGATAGATCTCCAGGTATAATCTACATAATAAAATTTTCAGAACGATCCTACGAACAGGTTTCTTTAAATGTCTAAGGTACCATCGGCCTTGAATCACCCTGTATAAGTATGACTTGAGTTAGGTAGATATTTCAATTCCCTTAGTCAATGTAGGGATGAAATTTTATAATGTTTTTTTTATAAATATGAACATTAACTTTTCAAGTAATTAATTTATTCCATTCGGTTTTTCTAAACTGTATGTAATTTGTAGATTTGGAAAAAGCATATGACAGTCAAGTCACCTTTCTCAAAGAAAAGCTGAATCAAAATTGGTTCATCCGTTTGGAAGCTATATTGCCTCAAACAGACAGACAGATACACACGGTACACATAATCAAAGAAAAACTATCTAAGAATACTCTTAACCAACTCATCTTTGAAACAAAAAGAAATTAATCAAGATTGTTTCTGCCTTTTGGGAGCTGGTTTACCCCAAACAGATAGATAAATACACACATTTCACATATTTAAAACAACTAGCTGAAAACATTCTCAACAAACTCACCTATCAGAAGAAAACTAAATCAAATTGGGTTCATCTGTGTGTCACAGACATTTTGACAGATACAAACTTCTCCTGTATATATCAGTACGTTATAGATTCTTTTTTCTAGAAACGACTAAAAGTTAAACGAGCGCATTAGTTGTTAATACAATTTTTCTTAATTAAAGAGTTCATTTTGAAAGTTTGAGCAGTTAATCCAAAACAAGTCAATTTTATTCACAACTTTTGCGGCACGATTTAAATCATGTATCTCTAATCCATTTTATTAAGTGTGATATTCATTAGAGGAAAGTTATCAGAGAAGTAGTTAAGACTGATTATGTTAGAGCAGCTGTTGGAAGGAAGCAACGTCAACAACAATATTATACTGAGATAAGTTCTGCTGAATCTTTGTAGCAAAAAGCTTGTCAAAGAAATCTAAGAATTTTAACCTGAAATTTCAAGTATTCGTATTATTGCTTTCAATATGCTATGATCGTAAATAATATCTATTTATTTTCAATACCAGTTTTGGTTGAAGCTTAAAATATACAAAAAATAAGTATGTATTGGAAACATAAAAGCCAATAAGAAGAAGGAATATTCTCGTCGGGAGTTGTTCAACATTCTGTCGAGGTAGCATCATTTGAATCACTTCTGAATTAAAATTGTTAGGTTTCCTAGTTTTCTATTTACATTAGATTAAAAAACTTTGAACCGTGGAAAATCTCATCAGCAAATAAAATGAGTAAGAGCTGCATCGGCGCGTAACCAATCTAAATGTAAATTTAGTTAAATAACATTCTTGATTCACCTATAAAATAATTGATAATGGTTGTAGAAGTCCATTCTCGAAGTGGAGTGATATGGTAAGATCAGTATGATTGTTCGAACAATCATACTCGGACATGTGACCGGACGTAGAATTTCGTTTCTTATTTTTATTTTTATTTATTTTTTATTTTTAGAATGTGACTTTATTTAATAATTTTTAATTTCATTTTCATAACGTATAAGTTATTTCTTTTATTTTCAAATATTTTTGGGGATAGTTTACATAATTTTTTCTTCTCTTAATTTTCATAATTTCATAGCCATGTGAGTATTCTATCCACCATTTTGTATTTTAACTACATAATTTTCCTTTTAATTTGTTACAGAATTTCTATATTTCGATTGAAGATGAGATTGTACAATCTCGAAACATGTCTCAGTAATTAATTAATCCTTAATAATAAACTGTGGAGAAGACTTCGAGTTTTTTTTGTTGATCTTATAAAATAATTGATAATAATCCTAAATTACATAAACATTTTATGTTTCAATTGATAATGAGACTTTAATATGTTTCTATTTTTCCCACAAATTTCCTGCATAATCACGAAGAAAATAAATCTAGCTGGAATTCTCGAAAATGTAAATTTTAATAGAATCAAGCGTGTTAGTCGAATAATTTGGTACTCTTATTATCTCCAAATCCAATTTCAAAATGGAATAATTAATCTCTCGCTTTTTCACAGTTCTGGGCTGGTATTCTCATTCAACTAGAGTAGAGCAATCTCAATCTAGTCGACGTTGATTAAATCCAAGGAACAAGGAGACTGATATAGTTTCGCTTAGGAGAACACTCGCTATTTGTATCAGCTGGATAACGTACAGAACAGAATATCAATGAGGTATGTATGTATGTATTCTAATTTATTAGCTTCGAGATTTTCAATATATCAATTCCCATCAAAATTGTATCCACCTGATATAAGATTAATGCCACAAGAAAATTTATCTCTGTCAGCATAACTAATCATTCAGATTCATATCTGAACAGCGATTTATGTTATTGGAGATCTGTTTTGGAAATGGAGTGAGTTTTGATGTTGATGATTCACTTCTCGTTTTCCTATATGCGTCTTCTTTGTTGAGCCACAACGGCGCGGCTGAATTATCAATGAATTTATTACCTAATAAATCTTATATACCGGGTGTGTTCTAAAATGTCTATACAAATTTCAATCACATATTCCTGAGATAATAAGCCGTTTTAATCAAAATTCCCGTGATTCAAAGAAGCTCTTTGGAGAGTCGAGGGAGATGGGCCGATTTCATAATCAAATTAAATCTCTTATTAATTTTATTCCTATATTAAAAAATCATACAATGGTGACTGACATACGAGTTATTATAAAATGCACTATTTTAATTCTGTCATCAAGATATGAGTTGTACAAATTGAAGAATTAACTAATTTCCCATTAGGGATTCATTATGAAATCAGTCCTATGTTATTTATTTTTAATTTTTGATCATTTTATATCATACATAAGGCATTTTATTTACCAATGATTATATTAAAATATTTTGATGTTTAATCGGTGTTGCATTTTCAATGTCTCAAAATAGGTATATGGCAAATTAGTAGGTATATAGTTTACACCCTACGCAAAGCACAAAGTTTTATTGAAAAATAATATAAAAAAGGTTTTTTGAGAGTGTCCTTAAAAAAGGACATTAGGAATATAAACAAATTAAGTATATAGATAGTAACATTTATGTCTTAAATTTGTTAAGTGTGTTGAAAAGTTTCTCGATGATACAGCCTGAAAAATTTCATATGGAGAGCTACACTGCATTTATTGCACTTCTTTTGCACCGTCTTATGACAATACTGACAACGCATTTGCTTGTTGTGTAATATTGAAAAATGTTCGTTACTGTCAAATTTAGTGATAACATTTTCATACTGAGAAGATCTGCTTCTCCTTGTTGCTGTTCTGTTTGTTTCTAGAAGACTCAGAGCCAGTTGCCAGCGAAAACTCAATGGCTCTAATACGCCACCTTGATTCTTGTGAAGATGCCAGGCATTTTGAACTGATCAAGACAATAAGCTATAAGGCAAAAATATAATTTTCCCCCCATATAGAAGTCCTAGCTTATGTTTTCATAATACCTAAAAATTGACAGGATGTGGTTGATTTACAATTACAAATTTCTTTTTTGAAACTCGCAAAACCTGTTGGAGGGGAGTAATTCCTAAATTATTTGTTGCTACGTTTACAATATTGTTGTCATTTTTCTGTTGATCTGAAATCGTAGGCACCTCTAACTGTCTCTTTTCCATTGACTGTTTAGGCATAATAGGACATTTCAGAAGCCTGTCGTCTCGAATGTTTTCTGTTGCCCTTATATTTTTGAAAAAAAATATCAAAAATAAGTGATAAGGCGGAGGCTGCAATTTTTACAGCAAATCACTATACTCCCAAAAACAGACGCTCCAAGTCCAAAGCAGAATATGATCGAATTTGAGAAAATCTGCTATAAATAATTTATTGGTATTTTAATATACATAAAAGATTTTTATAAATCTTCATTCTTGACATTTATACGCAAGTGTGCTAATTTAGTAAACAATAATAACAATTATAATTCTTATTTTAAACAAAATTATGAGCAAGTTTGTTTGTCACTTAGCTTCAAATCTAGATTTTGCACAATATTTTTATATGTACCACACAGATGTTTATTTAATGTAGAAGTGTAGAATTTTACTATGGTTTTGTCAACTTGTACTTGTACATTTCACAAGTGATATTCTTAAATTATTGATGTTCAGATATTAAATATATGGTACTATTTAATATTTGTTTGTTATTTAAATACCTGTAAATATTTATCAAAAACTTTAATATATTTCTTTTAGTAGATACACACAAGCGTTCTTATAATGACGTGTATTGATACCCTATATTATTAATTTAGCAAATAAAATAAACGTTATGAATAAAATTCGTAAAGCCCATGGTTCCGATTATGTCTTCCAAGGAAAAATTAAAATATTTGGGCTCTTAGCCGCTGTTTGGAAATTTCAATTAACCTGGATAACCTATTAAAAGTTTAGGAGTATCAGTAAATTGGACTATAGGTACCTACCTGCCACACTCACATTCATTGGAAGGTTAGCGAAATTTTCAAAATGAGAAATAGATGAAAAATTTCAGATCTGACAATAAGGAAAATTGAATTTAATTGTAGGGGTTTCATAGACCATATAATATTACGATTGATAATACTAGATTTTTATCTTATTGTCCTTGTCGACCTATCACTATGATGCTACTTACAAATTTATTTTAAATGTTTTATATTTTCTTATATAATATCAGTAAGTATGACAAATAAAATGTATGAGGAAGATGAAGAAACATCGACATCTATCTCTCACAAGCTACATCTTCATTCCATGGCTATAGAGTTCCCACTTCATACTGAAATGGTCACAGGCGATGAATAGTGTCTGTCAAGACATAACAGAATAGCTAAATGACGAAGACGCTTGCTCATAATTTCTTTAAAATAAGAGTTATAATTATTATTCTTGTGTAACAATTAGCACTAAATTATTCCTAACGCTAGCACACTTGCGTATAAAGTTCAAAAATGCAGAGTTATATTTTTTAAAGTGTATTAAATTAGCACTAAATTATTTATAGCAGATTTTCTCAAATTCGAGCATATTCTGTTTAAGTGTGCTCACTTTATATTAAGTTAACGGAATTGCCCGTGATTTCAAAGATTTAAGATTTATAAATTTTATTTTAGCGTACTAAATTAGCACTAGATATGCTTGAATTTAGTACACTAATTTTATTGTGTGTGCCACTTTTTTGTGCTAGCTTAATGGGCCTGTCCCTAGCGTGGAATCTCACCGGATATAATTTAGAAAACGAGGAAATGTCATAGCACCTGGCACACCTACTTACCTACCTACAGCTATTTAGTCAACAGGATATTGAGATCTCTTGAAAACTTTTGTAAATTTTGTCATATTTTAAATATTTCAAAAAGCTCATACCGTTGAATTCGATGAAAATGAGGATATCTAATATGTTTCCTCTAGAGAAGATCTTTTAACCTATCAGGTTACTTCCCATGGGTCTCGCAACAAAAATAATAATCAAAAATATCTAATTGTTCCACAATGTGTGTTTAGAATATTATTTAGACGAATTGGAAATCCTGTTCATTTCTGCTTTCTCGTACTAATTCCCAATACGGTTCCAAAATAGTCGTCAAAAACACCATAGACTCGATTATGAAGCACATATTGTACCGCTGACAATCATCTAAATGGAGAAAAAATGAATCGAAATTACAACTCGTATTCGTTCATAAATACAAATAGTTCAATGTAATTGACAATACCCACATGTAGCTAGCTATATATATATATATCTATAGATATATTCATCAAAGTGATCGCTGTATGTGACACATCAAATGCAATTTTACATTGAGAACGTATCGAATGTTTTTGTATGTGGTCCATCGGCGACAAGGTCTGACAGGATCACGTTTACAGAAAAACACAAAATTGCTATTACTATTGTATGTCAATATTTGATTTATTGGTATTTGCTACTCGGTTAAATTTGTTCGATATAATAGTCTGTACAGCATTTACTCACAATATCGTTGTGTATAATAATCTTTATATGAAGTGTCGAACAGCCAAATGGAACATATATTTTTTTTAATAAGCATGTCTTGTATTAAGAGCTTAATACAACTTATAGGCTGTGTAATCGAGGCCTGGTCTTTCCTTGAAACATTTTGAGGTTGAGATCGATCGCGGAGCTTGAATATAATAACTACCCCGAGTTTACAAGTACCTACCACAATTTTTACTTGAATTTCTTATATGTTTCCTACGTATTTTATCTATGAAAATTTCATCTCATGCATTTTCTGAGAATGTTTGTTAATGGTTGAGTTAATTGAAATGTAGCATCTTTAACTGAAATGAAATCGTGAAAAAATTGAAAAGCTCAAACGTTTTCATCATTCCTATAACACTTTATCCGTGCGTTTTAGACTCAATTGGATTATAATATCTATATATGTTTTTTTTTACTACTGAAATAAATTCTCTTTACTGGATTCTTAAAATAATTTTTCAACTCCACAATTCGAATGCAATATTGTATATATTATATATTGTAAAATGTATATAGATATACATTTTGAAAAATTCAATTCGTATTGAAAATCAAATATTCATGAACAATCAAATTAGAGTATCATTGTTGTTTTTGCTATTAAACCAATTTCTCATTTGCCTGCATTGTGAATATTGACAATTAATATATATCGTTTGTATCGTGATTCGCTTTTCAATTCCATCTATATCCATAGATATATCATTGTTTGACGGTTTCGATATGCCTACCAGTATATTTTCAATTTGATATTTTATCGCTATATGCAATTCTCGGATTTGTTTATTTACATTTATGAACTGTTAGATTATGATATAGAATCGATATATGTATATGCTGTCTTATAGCGAAATCCGTTTTTTCGTGAAAAGCCTAGGTATTTCATAAAACGCCGTCTTATAGTGTAAATGAATTATTACGCCATCTGCGAAGGCTTCTCACGAAATGTCTAAGACTTATCGTCACATTGTAAAATAACAATGTCTGCCTGATTTGAGAAGTCTGCGTTTCAATATAAAATTGATGATGAATAAAAGCAAATCAAGCAGTTTAGTTTAATAATAAATAAATAGATATAACATTAGTATCTATTGCTTCGCCGTCGCACTTTAGAAGGTTGACATATGCATTTCAAGTATTTTCCACCTTTAGATAAGGATTGACGAGCATCATCTTTTCTTGATAAAATAGATTTGCTTTTACATATTTGCCCCAATGTTGAACGATGAAGCTTTATTTAAATCTGGTTTGCTGAAGCAAGATTTTATTGTTCCATTAGCTGTTTCCACTCTTTTTAATATCAGTCACGACAAAAATAATGTTAGATGGTTCGCTGGGCTACGACCTCAATGTTTACTAAAACACCTAATATATTATATACGAAAGTGATTCAAAAGTAAAGGTATCATTTGAAAGGTGTAATTTTTGCATAAAAATAAGACAAAAACTTCCTATTAACATGGGTGCGAAAATATTTCCTAAGGGAGCTACGCCCCTCTGAATACGGCACCTTGAAAACGATTTTTTCTCTATAACAGTGAAGCACTTTTCAATAGAACTTTAAAAATTCGTGTACTGTATAAACATTTGATTTTCAATAAGATTCTGAATTCAAAATTTGAAATTTTCTTCAGTGGCATCACATACGGGGGCGGGTAAGGATTGAAACAGATTTCTTTACTCTGTAGGTTATTGCAATTTTATTTGGAATCAGCTGTTATGTCTGCAAGCTACAGTCTATGTCTCTGTTTAGAAAATGCTGGAAAACATTTTTAAAAATTTAAGTGGACATCAAGTTTTATTGATAAAGACATTATGATGACCTTTCTCTTATTATTTTTTATTCTAAAATAAACATATGACTAGCCACTTTTTATTATTGGATATATTTTGTACTTGTTTTATTTAGCTGAGTAGTTACTTATTTACTGTTACCTTTACCCAATTTTCTTTGTGTAGTTTTGTACTGAAAAATTCTAATAAGTATTGTAAAGATAGTGATATGATATATTTTATATTAATTAAGTAGGTGTTAATACACAAACAAGGACACAAGGATAAGTAGTGTGCATAAGTACCGTGCTTATGCAGTTTTAAAAAGAATAGCATACAAAATTCAAAAGATGAATAGGTGCTAATTAGGCAAAAAATCAAAGCTTAAGTGCTAACAAGCTGACAAAGATGCTTCGAAAACGAAACAAGCTTAATTAACTATGTACGACGTTCTTCTGAATGTAGTTATTAGTAGTTATCGAGTCAATTCTTGTCCCGAAATTCAACCAGCAAAATACTTTATATTGATTATCATCGCCTCTATTAAACAATAAATAGTCTCATGATGTAATTTTGGTATTAGCCTCCATCACACGTAGCTGGTTTCGTAATTCCTTAGTGATAATGACATGTCAGGTGGATATTTTGGCATATCTATGAAGATGGGAATGTAAATGAATAATCAATATATTTCATATTTTGTTTATGAATCCAGTTAAATATATTTAGGTGTATAAATATTTTGTCGTTGGTGGATGTTGAACATTATTGCCACTTTTAATTTAAGGTCAAAGATCATCCACTATAACTTCTTTTTGTTCATATTTTAATGGTTTTCTGTAGCTTGTATTAGACATCAGTTACTTTTTCATCACTGAACCGATTTTGATGATATCTGGTATGGAGATGTCTTGAACCCATAAATATTTATTTGAAAAAGCTTAAAAAATATTTCTTCTATTTCAGCCAATCCTCAATTATCTGCATCAATCACTCTCAACTTTAGTATTTGTAAGGTGGCGTGTAGTGTTGTTGTACAGTGTTAACAATAAGTTATTATGTCAAGTGAACCAGAGACTACCAGGTACAAAGCGAATTCTTCGAGTAGCACCAAGAAGAGCAAACACCGATCACGCTCAACACCCAGACACAATCACAATGATGTTGACAAGCCGAAAAAGAAGAGAAACAACAGCGCAGCTAATTCCCTAGCCTCCATTCCGAATGCCATCAAATTGGCCATGTACAATCATGGATTGATACCTTCGAGTAGATTCAGCGGTGAGTATTTTTTTAAAATAATTTTAATAAACCTCTATTGTCGACTCTGCTTACTTAATTTTATTTTAAACAAAAACTTTTTAACTAAACCAGATAAAAAAATCTGATGTTACCACTCACATCACTTTCCAACAAATATGAAAAATGACGTAGGGAGAACCGTTCAGCCAAAATATGAATCAATGTGTAGAAAATATGAAAAGTAACAGTAACTTTTTTCCATTTTTTCCTCGAGGATGTGCCTTGAGATGGTTATAGAAAGCTTTATGAAGAATGATTCAGAAAAGTTTCATCAGTATCGTTAGAGCCGTTTTCGCGCTATCGGTATCCTACAAAAAAGAGAAAGCAACAAATTCGGTCTGACCGTTTCCGAAACAATCTTGGCATAGACAGATAGACAGATCAATAGCTAAGAGTATGTTTTTAGACTCAGGGAATCGTAAAACCTAAACATCAGTTGAAACCGAAAAACAACCGAAAATTTTAGACGATTACAATACCTCAATACATCCCTTATATAGCTTCTGGGCGTAGCGGTAGGAAAGTAATTAGACATCCTGAAAACAATGAATTATAACTTCTTATATTTCCGAAATATTCAGAGAAACAAATAAAGTAGCTGGATATTACGGAATAGAGAAAACTACTCAAGGTCTTATATTTTTATGAAATATAAAGCCATTACAAAATCATATTCCAGCCTATTTGGTCATTCATTTTAAAATTATGAGGAATATATAAATATCCAGTTCTTCCACAAAATATAATTAAAAAAATATGTTTAAAAAATACTCCTTTTAAGTTTCTTTATCTTTCAATTTATTGACGAATTTTATTATTATATTATATTACCAAGAAATAACAAAATTACAAATAAAGTAGGCCAAACACAAATTTTATGTAAGCAAAGTTACTTTCTTTCGGACCATTAAAAGGTCTCAAATTACAGCAAGATTCCCATTTATGTTATTTCAAAACCAGCTAAGGATCAATTTCACATTTGTTTGTTTGTTCTCGGTCACCTCCGATATTACTGAATGGAATTTAATGCGGCAGGAAAGAGCTTTGAGCAGATTATATGCTTTAATTTATTTAAATTGGATGTCAGGAAAAAAGTTATCCTCATTTGAAGATATCAAGAACGAAGTCGAGGGCAACAGCTAGTTAAAAATATAAATTGTTGACATTGGAGTTGGAGAGTATATATGGAAGATATCTGGAAACAATCACAATTTACTTGACGACAAAAAATTTAAATGCGTCAATATCTCATGAATCAAACAAAATATGCTTGCAGATAACATAAAGTAAAAACTGTTCGAGTACGAGTTAGTCTCACATAGAGGGAGTTCCGTTCTTAGGATATTTGCTTTGGTTTTCCTGTAATCTATGAGTAAGTCCCTATATTCGATTTTTTTCCAATTTTAACCTCAATAGTTCCGGGGATAAGGAAAACGATAATTTTTCTTAGATTTTGTTCAATTTTTCTTCTTCTTCTTTAATTAGAGTATATCCACTAATTCTTGCAAAGGTAAATCAGTTGATCCTGACCTCCCAACTTGGAATCATGACTTAGGAGGTCATCTACTCTGTGGTGTCTGATCTTTAGCCCATTTTATAATTCTATCATGGTCCATCTTGTCTACATGCTCGCTCCATTCTTGTCTTCTCGATCTTACCCATCTAACCACATCTACAACCTGCAATTCTTATCTTATGGTATTTCTTAGTATTTGATCTCGCAGTGTTACTTTTTTCTATTTTTCTCAGTGTTTTTATTTCAGTGCTCCCCGTTCTGGCTGTTTCAGCTCTAGTAGATTTATTGCTCCAGATGATATCACGCACACTGCAAATCATCTTCTTCCACTGCTAATAATGCGACATCATCTGTATAGCACAATATTGTTAAGGATTTGTTGGCCATTTGTTAATCAGTACCATCTCGGTTTACGTCTTTGATTCCTTCATTTATTATTATTTTGAAAAGAGTGGGACTCAAGCTATCACCATGGCATATTCCTCTTCTTAGATTTATTTATTCTGTTTGTTTTTGATAGACATTGATCCGTGTTTTATTGTTATTATTCAGATCTTTTATGAATCGAATATATTTGGTGTCCAGATTATAGTCGTTCAAGATTTTTACATCTATCGAATGCTTGTTTCAGGTCCACCATACACCTGATGGTTTATCGTAGTTGATTCCTTTCTAATTGTCTTCATGTGAAGGTTTTGTCTATAATCGATTTGTTTTGACAGAAACCTTACTGCTTCTTTCATGTTCATATTTTTAATAATTTTTTTTTGGCTAGTATTTCTGTGAATACTTTGAGAACAATGCTCAATGAAGTGAATCCTCTGTAATTCATGGATTATTATTTATAGTAGTAGATTAAATATTGGTATTGTTATGCTCGTCCGCCATTCATCAAGGACTTTTTCTCCTTTCGTTATTCCTACAGAAACATTTTTTCCTCCGTATTTGATCATTTCGTTGATGATGTCATCCATTCAACTATTGCTGCAATTAGTTAGTTCTTCTATCGTCACTTTATTTAGATAAGTTCGTGTATTAACCGGTCGGTTTATTTCTATTTCTTCAGTTTCTTGGTTCATATTTCCTGGACTAAATAAAAAATATTTGCAACATTCATAATTTATGTGTCACGTGCTCCACTTGAAGAAAGTTATTCATTTAGTTTTATAATTTCCACCACGAAATCTGCCCCCAATATCATCATTTTTGATTATTTATGCTATAAGTACGTAATTGGCGCTTGTTCTAGTCTCTATCGTCACTACTACAGGGAAGTCTGATAATAGTACCTACATATAAGTGGTATTAATTTATCAGCCTTTGTTACATATTCATCTTATGTAACAACACAAATTCATATACAATATTCCAGCATTCTTATTTTGGATTCTCCTATAGATATTATTTGTGCTTTCAACCATTCGCTTATGATGATTGAAAACTTGTTTGTGATAGCTTTCGTGTATATGACATCATTAATAAAAATGTGTAAACATTCTACGCCTTTTAAACTATCGATAGTAACGAAAAAACATAGAGATAAAAGAGACAATGTGAAATACTAATTGTGTGATACAAGAGGTCAAATGCAAATTCCACCGAATTTAGATTGAAAATTTATGATCTGTGTGCTACATTAATTCAGTTATATTCAGAGTACATCGTGAATAGTTCAAGCATTTAATTTTTACAGATAAATGATTGCAATGAACATAAAACTTGATTTACTTTTTTTTATTCTGCTATGATGTTCTATGTTTTCCGTCGTTGTTATTTTGATTTCAGAAATTGCTCTCGTGTCAACAACTGAGGTACGGTGGTACAGGAAACATTTTTATAGTAGGTACTTCCTTATCATTTAATTGAAACCTTTTTTGATATTCTTATTGTTGATTTTTTTTGTCAATAACTGAAAAATTTGTTTTTATTACTTTCCTACGCTACTATAGTAGCTGTATAAGGAAAGTATTGTAATCGTGTGAAATTTTCGGTATCGAGATTTTTACAAATGATGACGTTTCAGAGTTTTCTAAGTCTAATAAACATATTTTCAGCCATTGGCCTGTCTGTCTGTCCGTCTGTCTGTCTGTGACAGCATTATCTCGGGAACGGATCGGTGTATTTTGTTGCTTTCTTTTTTATTTTGTTTGGTACCAATATCACTCGCCGGTGGCTCTGAATGAGAATCCTATATACACTGGGTGTTGAGCTATAGCCAAAAAACGACTAAAGCGTGAAAACAGCTCTAAGAATTTTGATTAAACTTACCTAAGGTATTCTTCTGAGAGCCCTTTACCACCCACATACAGCGCCATCTCTGAGAAAAAGCACAAAAATGTTATGCTTGAATAAAATTCCGTATCTTCCACATGTTTCTTCAGATTCTGGCTAAACGTTTCATCTTGCGAAAAAATGTTACATGACCATTGTTGTTTGTCTTGACATGCTGAAAAAAATGAGTGGTAGCACGATTTGACCAGTGGATCTTTACTTTACTACCGCTATTATCATCGCTATGTAAGGGGAGTATTGTAATAGTGTAAAATTTTTCATTCACTGGAATTTGCCTGTGTGCGGTAGGAAAGTCGTGTGAGTGGACACACCAGATTTTTTTATATTTGAGTGCCCTCCTATTGGGAGATTTTTTTAAAAGAAAGAATAGTAAATTTATCGTACAGCTCTCAATTTTACAATTTAACTGTCGGCTTTTTTATGTTAGTTTGCGGTTTGCATAAAATATAACTTTTCCCTTCCCCAAAGTCGAAATTTTTAGTCAACAAAATGAAAAAAAAGATGATATCCGGCAACATTTAAATATAATATAACAACAATTCAACAATTTTGATGACTAGTGATATTTAAAATAATATTTTTTTACAAAAGATAAAACCGACTTAGTTGGTGCATTGAAAAATACATAATAATAATAATTCTCCGGGTTCTATCTATAACTGCACTACTTCGAAATTACTCACACCAGTAGAAGAGTTAATATTATTTTGTATTTTTCATTGCACCAACTAATAAAGTCGGTCCTAGTTTTTCTAAATAAAAAAATCTCAAGATTTACACATCAAAAAACTAAGTACCTATTGTTACTTGTAAATAAAATGCATGTAGCACTGAGAGAAGAACCTATAAAAGCTAAGTCAGGATTAACGAAAAGATCATTTTCGGAAACATTTGAACCAGACATTTTGTTTTCGAGTTACAGTACTAGGAGAGTGAAATTTTGTTACTGCCATATTTTGGAATCACTGAATTTCTATAACAGAACGTTCAACATTTTTTTTTTATTAATGAAACCCTAAACATTGAAATAAGTATTTTAAAAGGACGACCGACTTTATCAATTAGTGCACTAAGAAATAAAAATAACTTTAATTCTATTGATGGCCATAACCTTGTATTTATCTATACACCACTTCTCAAAAAAACCAGTACATATACCTATTATTTATACTTATATATTTATCATATAGTAAACAGGCTAACCATGGATTTCACTATGATATAAACTTCACACTCATTGAGTGTAATGTTTAGCCCTGAGGGGGATGTATAAAAGAGATTGATGATTCCAGGACAGATAATATTCCCAGTGGGAAATGCGGGCACACATTAGTAGAGAATCTTATTACGTTCTTTAACTTGAACTGGTTGAGGCAAATTTCACAGTATTAAATGTCAAGTTGGTGGTGCTAAACCTTTTCCACTTATGTTAGGGGCCCTGAATATAATGTGTTCAATCAAGTCGGTAATGTAAAAAAAAGAAAACATTTTTATAATATCTATAGTCTTTATTAAGAATTGTTGATCCTAATGGAAGACTACGGTCAGACCATCATTTTTTCTTATTTTTGACCAACGAAATCAAACAGAGGAGGTATACAATTCGATTGTCTGATTTTCGAATTTCAGGAATGCTAAATTTGAAATATGTGTATTTTAGCTATGTGGAAGAGACAATTTCTTTCGAAAATCGAAAATCTGAGAATGCCAAATTGAAGACCAGATTATTTGTAGCAACATTTATAATGAACATAGAGAACGTAGAGTTACGGTTTTCGAGTTAGAGCAGTGGTAAAGTCGAAAATATGCGTATTTCCGTGACGATGTTTTTAGATTACTGAATAATAATAAGTACACGTAAATAATTTACGTGGGTCATAGGATAAGCACTATCTTCTTTGGTATTAGTGAACGTTCAACCATTTTTATGACTAATGTTACAATCAAAAGTCAAAAGTGTGTAATAAATATTTTTTTACAAAAAATTCGACCGATATTATTAGTTGGTGCACTTAAAAATGAAAAATATTATTAATTCTATTTGTGCCGGTACTTGTGCAGTTGGTGCCAAAAGTTTTCAATCTAACTGCAACTGCACAACTTCAAAAGTACCGGCACCAATAGAATTATTATAATTTTGTACTTTTCAGTGTTCCTACTAATAACATCGGTCCATTTTTTGTAAAAAAAATGTATTACTAACTCTTTCTCTGTATCTATTGCACTGACAAATAAATCAGTCGAAATAAATATCAACGTCGAGGCAAACTGATACCACTTACACAGTAGTCAGTGCATCCTAGATTAAATAACAATCTGTAGAAATAAATTTCCAATGCTAATACAGAAAAGAGTTGGTAAAAATAGCAAAATCATTTTCTTATGGTAGATGGACAATATTGGATATCTGACGGTAGTTATAAATTAGGATCAACATTTCCAAATAAAGCTTTTCAATATTGTAAAAAACAAATATTTTTTACTTTTGAGCAAAATTTACATTTTTCGACAAACCTTGTATAAGAATAAAAAAATGGTATTTGGTTATTTCATTTTAAGTTTTAGCCCATGCAAAACTTTTCATCAAGAATTACTTTTTTTCATATAGCAGATAATACCAAAAAAACTATTCCATAGATATGGTGCCGACTTGATTGGAGGTATTTCAGTATTTTGTTAAACGCATTTGTGTGTATGTAATAGAAAATCAAAGTATAGGTCTTTGAGAGATCAAAACGTTCAAAACGGTCCTTCCTAATTGTTGACCAACGAACCTAAACTGAAGAGGTATACAATTCGACTGTGTTCTTTTTTTTTGGTTTGCGTGCTCTTTGTATATAGTAAACGTACTCTGATTTTATTCATTTGAAAGAGGAGACTTGAGAAATGGTCCCATATTTATAAAAATTCAAATCCGGAATCTTCTTCCATCCGATGTGTCAATTTTTCTCGAAAATCGAAAATCCGAGAAAGCAGAATTAAAGATAAGAAAATATCCGAAAACGTTTAAATTGAACCTTTGTGGAAGGGGCAATATCTTTCGGAAATTAGATATCTGAGAATGCCAAATTAAAGACCAGATTATTTGTAGCAATATTTATATGATATTGAACTATTTTTCCATAGAGTTACGGTTTTCGAGTTACAACGGTCTATACTATGCGTATTTCCGCGACGATATTTTTAGATCTCTGAATAATAACCAGTTAACATTCAACGATTTTCGTGACTAATGTTACACTCAAAAGTGTGAAATAAATATTTCTTACTTAAAAATTGGACCGACGTTATTAGTTGGTGCACTGAAAAATACCAAATAATATTAATTCTATTGGTGCTGGTACTTGCGAAGTTGGTGCCAAAAGTTTTCAATCTAACTGCAACAACTTCAAAATTACCAGTATTATTCGGTCCAATTACTGTAAAAAATATTTATACATAAATCAGAAAAGAATTAAACAAATTCATCGATGTTATGTTATTATGGTTACAGCTCGACATTAATATCCCGTCGTCCTTTGGAATAGAGCCAACTGACCTTAAAGATTACCCAGGTTATTACTAGCTAATTGCTCATTACCTATACGGAGAGAGAGTATATATACTGTTCGCTCTGCCTCCAATCCGTATTACTAATTAGCTTAACATTGCTCTTCTCTCTTTCATCTTTAAGTCTCGCTTTCGCTCTTTCACCATTAAAGCGAGAGCCGCCGGCTGGGCCTGGCTGATGGAATTTTCAGCGCGTGAATCAATCAGCGTGTACATGATATTTCTTACAACAGAAACTTACAAAACAAGCAAAATGAGTTTATCTATCGAGGTACATGCTACGAACTTCCCAGCAGATAAATAATTCAATTCACAAAATACAGCAAGTGCGATTATGACTCAACTGAATTAATAAAACTAGTCATAAGTCGATATCAGCCGTGGTTCATGAAATATTTGAGACCAGACTAGCTACAAACGATAATACATATACATAGAAAGAAATCCTTCAAGGGTTCTCTTAGTTCTCCGAAACGAATTACCGTAGCTGAATACAATACAAATTTGGAATACCTCCTAAGAATCCCAAGGTTAAGGTCGGGTAATAGAGAAAAAAAAATAAATTTTTAGAAAAAACTGTGTTACTACACATTTTTCGAAAATAAAAAAATGACCCGTGTCATAGAAATATTTGCTCAATATAAAATGAATCAGAGTTTAAGAACAACTAGAATTCTCTAATTAAACCACTGAATTCGACACTGAAATGTGGAGATATGTCAAAATTAGAAAATTATTTTGAACACAATGAATTAGTACTGATAAGTTAAAATATAAAACGATTTTGATCGGCATCCCAAACGGAGGGGCCCCTCATTTGTCTGCATGTTTTTTGTATTTTGTATGTCTGTTCGTGCCTTTTGAATAATAAAAAAGTCCCGATTTTCATGACTCTTTTTCCATTTGTAAGAGGATTATTGAGAGTTGGTCCCATTGGATCGATATTGAACATTTCCTTCCCCCTAAAAACTCTTCCAAAGGGGGTAAGGAGATATTTTGAAAAAATTGCCCCTCCACATAGCGGAAACACACATATCTTTACGATTTTTGTAACTCTGAATCATATGATTTTTTTAAATGTCAAAATTAAACGCCACTTTAGTCGTCTCAAATTTTGGAGTTTCTCTCTCTTTTGGAGAACTTTTTGGGGGAAAGAACATGTTGAATATAGCAGGTTTGTGGTTGTGCAGTTATAGGTAGATAGAAGACTTTTAGCATCAACTTCAAAACTACCAACACCAGGAGATTTATTATTATTTTATATTTTTTAGTGCACCAACTAATAAAGTCGGTACAAGTTTTTGTAAAAAAAAAACTTCACATTTTTGATTGTACTACTAATCATCAAAATTGTTGAACGTTCACTAATATTAAGAGATTTCAGCATACATTTTTGAGACTTTACTCTGCTGTAAACCGGAAAACGTTAAATTTTTTGAACAATGCCCAATTTAAATGTTGCCGGATATGATCTCTTTTTTAATTTTGACGACTGAAATTTTCGACTTTGGGGAAAGGAAATGCTGTAGGTATTTTAATTTTTTTTGATATAGGACTATTGTCAGCTATCTTCCTACAAATGAAAAAAGAATCTTCAAAATTGGAGAACGTTTACAATGCGAACCACGCATACAAATATTAAAAACCGACAATCGAATTGTATACCTCCTCCGTTTTGAGGTACATATACAATAAATGTACAAGCATTTTTCTTTTGAAATAATATCGTTTTCATTTCAAAAATGAAAAAAACTGATTTTACAGTTATTAACAAAGAAAAATCAAAATAGGTTTCAATTAAATGATAAGGAAGTATACCTACTATAAAAAAACATGTAGATACCACCGTGCCCTAGATGTTGTAGACACGAGTGCAATTTTTTCTGAAGGTCTGAAATTAAAATAACAACGACGTAAAATATAGAACATAGCTGAATACAAAAAGTAAATCAAGTTTTCTGTTCAATACATTCAATTTATCTGTCAAAATTAAATAGCTGAACTACTCAGGTTGTACTCTGAATATAACTGAATCAATTTAGCTCACAGGTCATAAATTTTCAATCTAAATTCGATGGGATTTGCATTTGACCTCTTGTATCACTCAATTATTATTTCACATCCTCTCTTTTTTCTGTATGTTTTTTTCCTATCGATTATTTAGAAGGCGTAGAATGTTTACACAGACAGTATTTTATTGATGTCGTATACACGAAAGCTATCACAAACAAGTTTTCAATCATCATAAGCGAATGGTTGAAAGCACAAATATTTATAGGAGAATCCAAAATCAAAGAAGAGACCATCTGGGGGGTGTATTTTTTTCGAAAATTGAAAATATGAGTGAGCCAAATTAAAGAATAGCTTATTATAATATGTGGTAGCATTTATATTCTTTGGGGAACGTTGAACGATTTTGATGGCACACTCAAAAGTGTGCCTTTATACAAATAAATGTCCCACTTTATGAATTGGTGCTGGTACTTTTGAAGTTGTTGCCAAAAGTCTTATATCTAACTATAAATACAAAACCTCAAAACGGATCTATGAAGTATAAACCGAAAGAACGTTGAGTTCTATGTCAAAGAATAATATCGTCTTCGGATGTCAAGCTAATAAGAAAATTAGGTACTTTGTATGAACTTTTGGGTAACATCAGGTGGCATAATCACCACATCTGATATAATTTTCTAGCCTATAACTATGGTGAAAATAACAAACAGTTCAAAGTTGCCACCATCAGCCTTCTATCTTCTTATAACTGAAACTTTACCTTTTGCGCAACTTCGAAACTTTATAATTTTTACAATACATTATGTTGTCTGTGAATAAATTTTGTCTCTTTCGCTCGATATTTTTAAGTTTATAATTCTAGTACCAATAGTTTACCTAGATGTTATAGTGCAATAGCAGACTAGACTCCATGTGGTGTACCCTGGGCAACGTGTTATTACACCGCTAAATAGTATACAACACATTGGCAATCCAGATCACATTCTATTTCCTGGATAATACACACACATGAAACAAAATTACTCAAACGGTCCTAATCAGAACCACTCAAAGACAAAAATCTTGGGCCATGTGCTCAAGGTCTGCCAATTGAACAATGAGGGTATCAGAATGCAAGAGACTCAAGCTGAGAATGTGGAACAACTCCTCTCTCGTAGGAGCATACCGGGCTTCAGCATCCTAGGTTCAACCTTCCGTCGTTCTTATAGTGTTACAACATATATCAGGGAGAGGATACAGAGGGCTAAACTAATCTATATGAGCGAATCAAATAATATCTGGTTGTTACTGAAATCAAGAACCTGAAAATAATAAATATATTTTATTTATTTATTTTTTTTATTTGGATTCTTTACAAATACCATCTAGACAGTAATAATTAGAATGTAAGGCCATAAGCTAAATAAATAAAATATGTTATTTAAAATTTTTCAGTACATCATC
Source organism: Crioceris asparagi (assembly GCA_958507055.1). Taxonomy (NCBI): domain Eukaryota; kingdom Metazoa; phylum Arthropoda; class Insecta; order Coleoptera; family Chrysomelidae; genus Crioceris; species Crioceris asparagi. Next base: position 20,705,699 of record OY293829.1, on the reverse strand, counting down.
TGATAAAATCAGTCCTAGGTATAAGAAAAAAGTTATTTATCAATCGATCAAATCGATTGTTGATAAAAAACAAACAAACAAGTTACTTAACGAATACCTACATGGAGAAATACACAAAGGCTTCACCTTCAAAGCCACAGCGTAAAAGCCTTTCTTTCGATTGATCTTAATAGTAGTTGAGATTCAAGTGGCTCCGAATCTCGTGTCGAACGTGACGCCTTTGTTGAAAATTTCTTGGAACTTGGAAATTAAAAGTCGTGAGAGTGGGCACACAAAGGGTAAAGAGGGGGTATAAATACTCCTTAACACACGCTGGTGGTTGAAAACAGCTTTACATAATAGAATGCAAATTGAGGCGCGTAACTAGAACCGTTTCTTCTTCCTACTAGGCCCGGATAATAACTCTTATATTGTCGTAATATAATGATGTTGTTGTTTTTATGGCCTCTGCCATCATCGATTTTCCATTATTCATTGCTTTATTAACGTTGTTGATATTTAAAGTTTAATAGTGTTGATTTGCTTTGTCTCTAGGGCAATTTCGAATAGTACTTGACAGATTTATTTTCAATTTATAATTACATCGTTCCTGCATCTCACTGCAAAATGATATTACATCATGTAACTTTTATATAAATAAATTCACTCTACCTATAATTCGTTTATCAAATATTTGCTGAGAATATTGCACGGGGTAAAAAAAAAGAAATAATTCATAATATGCCTTTATAAAGAGCTAACAGCTGGCTGCAAAACTGACCCATCGAGTAAAAGAATGAAATTCTATAGAAATGTTAGTTTTCGCAGCAACCATAAAAAAATCATGAAATGCCTGGGCAGAATTTGTCTTTCTATTACTTTTTCCTAGAACCTTTTTATTATGCAACCATACTAATAATGTAAGAGCTAGAAATTACTCTTAAAACTTTTACTAAGAAGAAAATAAATATACAGGGTGTCCCAGCGAGACCGTTCATTACAAGTTTATTGGATTCTGGCAAAAAAAAAATTGAAAATTGGAAGTTATATATAATCAATTATGTTCTCTTAAACTAAAATATTTTAGATTTCTGGTGCCTCCGGTTATACCGGAAGTCGGAATCTACTTTGTTATTTTAAATAGAACACCCTATATATTTTTATACATTTGAATTCACATATTCTTAAGCTTAATAAATATCTTTATTTTTTCAATTTGTTCCAGCCGTTTTGGAGTTATTCAATTCTTTCTTTAAAAAATTGCGATAGAAGACATTCATTCAAAAAATCAAAGAACACTAGAGTTTTTCGGACATCAATTTAGGATTCAAACTACGTTTAAACAACATGTTTAATGTCAATATTTACCTAGTATGCCATGGAAAATAAATAAACAATCTCAATGAATAATTGTCAAAGTCAAACGACAAAATAATTAAGCTATTAAGAGCTACAACACGTAACAATAATGAAAACAATGTCTATACAAATCATGAAATTCTTAATTTATTTTCATACATGGAAAGTGTTCAATGAGAGCTATCCACATTCACCTCCGATAACCAAAGGCAAATTTAGAAGAATTGAAGCAAATTTTGTGCGTTTTGCGTATTCAGTTCTCTCTCTTCAGCATCAATTACACTTTTTGTCTATTTAATACATGACTAATTCCTTCAAAACGTACAATATTTTCTTCAATTCTTGTAAATTCACCTTTGATTATCAGAGATAAATGTGGATAGCTCACCTTAAACATTTTACACGTTCTACTGAGAATTTTGTAGCACTTTCAATGTATAAAAAATAAATTACGAATTTCTTGATTTGTATTGACATGTTTTCACTATTGTTATCCATTTCAACTGTTAACAGCTTAATTACTTTTTCTTTTGACTTTGACAATTATTCATTGAGAATATTTATTTATTTTCTCGTTTATTTTACATGAGTTACTAGGTATCGACGAGATATGTGTGTATTTAAAAAAAAAATTAATTATCTCCTAAACTATCAATCTCAGGTATAGTACATGTGGGGTATAAAACATGTGAAATTAAATGATTGATGATTAGATGACTAAACAATAAAATAAGGGGTGCGATTTGAAAAAAAATCAAGTGATGTTTCTCCAACATTTCAAAAAGTTAACGTGCCATAGTAAAGTAACCCCACAATGTAGACAACCGTTTTCGACCGCAAAACATACTTCAACATGTTGTTTAAACATAGTTTGAATCCTAAATTTATATCCGAAATATGTAGTGTTCTCTGTTTTTTTGAATAAATGTCTGCAATCGCAATTAAAAAAAAATTAATAACTCCGAAACGGCTGTGTCATATTGAAAAAAAGGTGTTTATAAAGCTTGAGAATGGGTGAATCCAAATGTATAAAAATATACAATCAATCAATCAATCAACTAAATATTAGAATAATCACAAATTTAATTTAAAAATGCATTTGGAAAATACTCATCCAAAGAATAGAACACATTGGACAACAACAACAACTTCTGTTTGAAGCAAGTTGTACTCCTTGCCACCTTGATTTCAGAGGGAAGGAGATTGTAAAGTCTTGGACCCAAACAGTATGCGGATTTTCTGCTTAAGTTGAGCCGTTGGAATGAAACGCGTATATCATTTCCGGCGCGTGTGTTCTCATGTATGTTTTTGTTTTTGAGAAATTTGTATCTATTCAGGTGTAGGTATATGTGCCCTATTCCATCAGAAATAATCCAGAGAGAAGCAGAATCCCATAACGCGTGAAGAGACCATGGCGAGAGATCAAAGGATGCGTTTCTGTGGGATGAATACTTCGGCTGCACCTGAGGAAGTGCCCCAAAAGCAAATGCCGTATCGCAGTCTAGATTGAATGTCAGCTTTATAAAAGGATATTAGTTGTGGAAGCGTTAATACTGTTCGTAGATTTCTTATAAGATATGAAAGACTCGAAAGCCTACCAGAGAGGTCACCACAATGCTTCTTCCAGTTCAGATTTTCATCCATCGTTAGTCCTAGGAACCTGGTATGTGACACACTGGATAATAAGTTTCAATTTATGACCATTTTAAATTTATTTTTTTGGACACTTTTGTATTGGATGATATTTGTCTTGGAAACATTCAGTAGTATTCGATTTTCACTGAACCAGCTCAAGACGCTGCCCATATTTTTTTCACAGTTGTTTCTAAGTTCTTCATTGGTCCTGGAAACTATAATGGATGCATCATTCGCGAAATAGGTATCTTAGATGTTTTCTCCAATCACATTCGTCAAATCATTAATGTATATGATGAACAGCAATGGACCAAGTACTGATCCCTGTGGCACACCAAGTTCAATCGCATTTTCTCTTGAGTTTGCAAAATTAATCACTTTTCCATTGTCATGTGGTACTGAGACAAATTGCTTTCGGTTTCGGAGGTATGCAGCAATCCTCCTATATGGCTCACATCTAACCCCAATGGCCTCAAGCTTCCTTCAACTGCTTTTCATTCTTCTTGAAGACCGGTACAACTTTACTCAGTTTGAAAGCGTCAGCCACCTTTTTGAAGTAGACTAGGTACTTTGTCAACCCCCGATGATTTTTTTTGGATTTCATTTTTCTTTTTATAATATCACTCACTTCCTGTGGTACAACATGCGAAAGGAAGAAGGACTCGGTTTTTGTCCTGTTCATCAAGGAACTTTTGTTTGATAATACATTTGAAACCAGAGTGTTCCATTTAAAATAAAAGAGTTGATGTCTACTTCCGGTATAACCAGAAGCACCAAATATCTAAAAATATTTTAGTTGAAGAGAACACCATTGATTATATATGATTCTCGATTTTCAAATTTTTATTTTGACCAGAACCCAATAAACTTGTAATGAACGTTCTCGCTGAGACACCCTGTATTTGGGGGCGATGTTAAATCCTCTTCTAATATCTTTCCTCCCTACTTTTTTCATGTTTTTTTGGTTCACTATTATACCTCTCGAGTATAAAACTATGACTAAATTAAAGTTTAAACGTTTTTACTCAGTTATTCAATAATCCGCACCAATGTGGTCACCATTTTATCAAACTCACATCGATCATTTAGAAAGAGTGCATATAAGCAAGTTATGCAAAATTTTAATGTCACTACAATCTAAAAGGGAGAATCGTAGAAAAAGGTCTGACTTGATTATTCTCTATAAGATACTATCCAGAGAGATAGATTGCCCTTCGTTGCTCCATTTAATTCAATTTAGAGTTCCCATCGGACCTACTCGTAACTCCTACTTATTTCAAGTTCCCTACCATCGAACTGTTTATGGTTACAATAGTGCCATCTCACGTTTTCTTAGATTAAGTAATGAATATTGAGGTTTGTATTTTACTATACAAACATCAGATGAATAAATAAAAAAAAAGAAGGGTGCCACGTATCTGCACAACATAAAACTTTTTAATTCATAAACTATCTTAATTGGTGTTTCTACACATGGATGAGGAAGAGATGATAAGGGTGAGAGGCCAGGAGAATCGCCTAATGATCCCTGGATTGGGATCTGGTGATACAGATGTACCTGGACTTGGTAAACAGTGTCGTGTGGGTGTAACCGAGAAATCGATCTGAGATGTGAATATGGTATGATTGGTACGGGGTGCGGGGCCGAAGGCAGAAACAGTATAGAAGCTGATTTGGTCCTCGAGATGAATAGGCTGCATGAAGAATTGGTTTCGTTCTGGACCCGCTATTGATTATGACTGCTTGGCTATGAAAATTACAGTGCTTCGTGTTTTACAAAGGCTCCTTCTGGGGCCACAGAGCATATCTTGGACTGTGACTGAAGCCGGGGGGTGGATTTCAACTAGGAAGACTTGGAGTGAACCAGCGAGTAGCCGTCGATGTTAGTACAGTGCCGTTGAGCCAATGGTTAGGGACGATATGCACCTGTTCGTCAATGGCTAGTGGAAGGAAGCATCGCTGCGATGGTGTTATTCTGACTAGGTGTTGATTGAAGCAAGGATGTCTTGATATCTGCAAGGACGGGATGAATTGAAGCTTTTGAATGGCTGAGCCTCGAGTATGCTTCTGATCGGGACGTATTAAATCTTGGATATAAAGTGGCCGCGGAGAAAGCGTGTGTAATTCGTCGGCGGACGCAGCATATACCAAGTGCCGACGTTAGTGGGACCCGGTGGCGTGACTGAGATACCCGCCAAGGACATATTTAGATCCAAGAACATATGGTGAGCTCTTGCTATTGGTAGAACTAAATCTAGATCGAGAGGGCTTTGGAGAGGGTTTCCTATGAAGTTCTGTCCGGCGAGTCTGGTCCCAAATATAGATCCAGCAAAATAAAAATGGAATAGTGCTCGGTTTGAGTATAAGCAGTTGTAAATACAAAGTATACATAAACCGAGGCAATAAGGTAGTGTATATAAATAGATTATGATATTCTAGTGCTACATAAATAAAATTGAAAATAAATTATCCCTTCTATTTTTTTATATGCCTGCTACAATATTATTATATCTCCCAAATAATTACTGACCCAATATTTTTCAAGCTTTATTCTTTACCTTTTACAATTATCTTCAAACTTTATGAAACATCGTTTGATTATATAATTTTATATGGTTACCTAATATTGTTCGTTTCAATAACATAATGTTAACATGCATATTCTGTCATGTCAACGTTACATAAATTGTGATAAAATCGATTAAATGTGTACTAATTGCTCCTTTGTTAACAAGTGCTAATTGCCTGTCGATCAAATTTTATTTGATTGTTTGAATATTCCAATGGCTGTGCCTTCACTGAACCAGTAATTTACTTTATAAATGAATCGGTAGTGTTGAAGGGTGTTTCAGACATTTACGAATAAATAAAAAAACATGTTAAACTCAAATGAGATGAATTCTAATATTTTGCAATATGCAAAGACTTAACTATTATATTTTGATCGTGGCTTTTACCACAGTTTTGCGCTAAAAATAGATAATTTCTATTTCACTTCAATAAACAGACTTATGATACAGACAGTTTTATGTTTATAAGTAAATTAAATTGAACAGTTAAATAATAGAAGATAAAAATTTGTTCAAGTGATTTTGTACGTGTTAATTTGATTTTGTCCGCTGCAGTGACTATGGCACCTGCCAGTACTCATAGGTATGAATGTCAGTAAGCCTGTTCAGATAGAAGATACCTAAATATAGCTAACAATACGATGTTAATACTTCTTAAATTATCAATTTGCGTATTGAACACAATTAGTATAAAAACTTCGAATATCTACGTTCTTGAAATTTATCACATTTTGATAAGTATCAACATACGTCGGCAGCATCTGAAGGTTTTAAAACGTCACACGTTGGATGGCGTGGCGTAGCGTGAAGTGAGATCGCGTATGTCGAGTGTGTACGGGGCACATGTTAATAAATATTTTTTACAAAAAATTGGACCGACTTTATTAGTTGGTGCACTGAAAAGTATAAAATAATATTAATTCTATTGGTGCTGTTACTTTTGAAGTTTTGCAGTTGCAGGTAGATTGGTAACTTTTGGCACCAACTTCACAAGTACCAGCCCCAATAGAATTAATATTATTTTATACTTTTCAGTGCACCAACTAATAAAGTCGGTCCAATTTTTTGTAAAAAATATTTATTTCACACTTTTGAGTGTAACATTAGTCACGAAAATCGTTGAACGTTCACTAATACCAATGAAGATAGTACTTATTCCATTACCCACGTATATTCCTTGCTTGTAGTTGTTATTATTGAGATCTCAGAACATCGCTGCGGAAATACGCTTGAATATTTTAGTTGTTACCATTTTAACACCGATTTTACCGGAAAACCGTAACTCTAAGGGAAAAATGTTCAGTATAAATGTTGCTACAAATAATTATGTCGTTCGTGTACTGCAAACAGATTTTCAATTTTCGACAGAAATCGCCCTCTCCACATAGCGAAAATAGGTATATTTAAGAATTTAAAATGTCTCTATGGCGAAAACCGTTACTCTTTTGAAAAAATGTTCCATTTAAACGTTTCCGGATATTGTCCTATCTGTAATTATATCAACGCAGATTTTCAATTTTCGACAAAATTTGCCCCCTCCACCCCCTTCGGGGGCGGTTTTCGGAGGGAACGAGATGTCGGATTCCCGTTTTTATGAATATGGGACCATTTCTCAAGCCTCCTCTTTCAAATGAATCAAAAATCATCAAAATCGGAGTAAGTTTACTATATGAAAGGCGCGCACAAACAAAAAAAAAAGCACACAGTCGAATTGTATACCTCCTCCTTTTGGGAAGTCGGTCAATAAATGGAAGAATATACGCATACATGTTCGTCACATGGCGTGGCGTAGCATAGCATGGCGTAGTGTGTTGCTAATGGGTTTCGGCCTTAATTATGTCTGGTTTATGATGATGGAGGAATGAAGTTCAAAATTCGTAGGGGAGAGTGGGGTTAGAAGTTACTGGGGTAAGTTGTTCTGACTGAAATAGCACCTGGAAAAAAACTATAAATACCGATGACAGTCATTAAAGTAAGGCCAGTGTTAACCGGCAAATCGGAAAGTGAATACGTAAGTCTTTGATACACGTAAGTAAATATTTTCATGTTTCTTATTTTTGGTATATCCCGCGAATTTAGATAGCTAGCTTATAGTTTGTTTGATGGTTTTATGCAAAAATATATTGATTATCTTGATATACTAAGCTGAAAAAGTCTATGTTTCGTACGTATAATGAAATTATTTCTATTTGTATAGAAAAAATGAATTATGTTATCAAAATAATTTTCACTATGAATAAGAGATGACAGATATACAAGAAAAAACAAAACATAGAGCAATATCTATTTTAATTTCTTTTATCTTTTTTTATCAGATAAAAAACACACCAGACTATCAACCTTCAGATCCCGTTTTATTATTGCTCGACAATCACCAATCCCACGTTGATATCAGTGTGGTAGAGAGAGCGAAATCTAACTCAGTTGTAATGTTGTCATTCCCGCCTCACTGTAAACACCGGTTACAAGCATTGGATGTTGTAGTAAATCCACCATTCAAAATCTATTGTGCAAAGGCTCAGGGCAACTGGCTACATAGCAAACTTGACAAGACCATATCAATATACGAGATCCCAGAACTCGTAAAATAAGCTCTGCCTCAAAAACATTTTCACAGAAGACGACTGTGCCTTATGTTTCGTCACAGATCACCCTTTGGTTTCAACGATTGCATCTAATGCATCCTCAGGAATCATAACCACAAATAACATGGAAAGGAATATTGGAATTTTTTCAGAGAAAGAAACTCGAATAGACGACTCCGGCAATGCTTCTGAAGAAAGACATGTCCTGGATGAGTCAGGGCTATCAGGGGTTGTAAATTTGGCAGCATTTTCTACTTTTATACAAGAACGACTTAGAAAGTGTGTTGCTTTATCGCCAGAAGTAATACGTCCCTTTCCAAATGCATTGATAACGAGTGGAAAGAACTGGAGGATTCTAATTGACACTTTAGAGAAACAATCCGTGGCAGAAGAACAAAGCAAGAAAGGAAAAGAAATCATTGGAAATGAGGATATGGACAAATTAGGCAAAAGGAAAGGGTGAAGGAAAGCAAGGTGATAATACTGTAACGTTTAACCCTGTGCTAAACGTTGTGGGGTGACTTCACTTGCGCAATACTCCAAAACTCGCAGATTGCTTGCAATTGTTTATTTTCAACACCTTGTACAGAACCTTCTTTAGTAGTACAACTTGACACTTTGACTATAGCGTTTCAACTACTATCGACTTATGTCTCCAATTGACTGATACAATAAACTAAACTGATTCGTGATCGACACAGCTTTATATATCTGAATTTTGACATGACATTCATCGAGAATGTTCTATAATTATCTAGGCGCTTATGATAATGTTCTAGAAGCTTGTCAAACTGACAATACTGTGACAATATACGCATCGCATATAGTTTCTGGAAGGTTCGAGAATAAAAAAAAAGGAAGTCCGTCAGGCGAAAGGTTCTACAGATGAGCAGTGAAAGCTCTGTGGATGAAAGTTTAAAATATTACTATCTAGTCTGCTGTGGCCGTTACTCCAACTCTCGTTCTGAAGAATGTACGAATGGACTCCCATTTCGGATGTATTAAATCTTTGACTTCTTTACCTACTTTTGTCCGAATTGTGTTTCTGATGAAAGGTGTGATGAATAAAGATCATATTATTTACTTTTTGATATGATTGAAGATTGAACTATTAGTTACCTAGACTGAATAGCTACTTATAATATTTGTTTTTTCACAAATTGTAACTTCAATAGACATCTAGCCCTACCCTGATAACAAATAGCCCCAAACTTGGTTAAGGTGTTACGTTCTGTCTTCGTGTATTGTAATATTAATTATACAAAAATCTCTTAAAAGACAACCCCAAAAACTTCATTTATATGAAGGTTACATAGATATGTTATTAAATTTTAATATTGCAGTACTAATTGTGAAAACAAGTTTTCTTTACAAATTTTGAGTATAATCGGTTTTAGTTTTAGTTCCGCTCTCCACTACTTTCTTTAATGTTACCGATACTGAGGGAATCAAATTAGCACGCGACATATGCGGCCATTACCGCGATGGTATTTTTTCGTCAATATGTGATTTAATAATAAATCAGTGATTCAATTCAACTGTTCTCATCTGATGTTCAGATATGATTTCGATTGGCTTATCGTAAAATCGAAGCGCTGCAGGTAACAGAAAGTAAGTTTTGTCTCACTACGGTGACATTTGCTACTAGGTACCTACTCAAAACTGCCCGAGATACATCTGTTTAGGTATATGACGGTGAGGGAGTTTGTTGCGCACGCTAACTGGCACAAAGACGCATTTTCGACAAAATTTCCCACTATTTTTATGGAGAATTTCCTCGCTTACTCCTTTCCCTTGACATTTATAACTGAATTATGTATTATATCCATAGCGAATAAGCATAGCTCTATAAGATTTAAACAGATTCCAGAATAGAATTTATAGAATTTATAAATTCATATTTCCACTTTCTTCAAAAAGCCGGGTTCAAAATTCTCGATCAATTTGAAATTTTTCAAGAGACTAGAAAACTGCCCCTAGGTAACACAAAGGGCAGAAGGGCTTTACCAATTTAGTGACAATAAATCCTTAAGCAACGGTTTTTCAATCATCAAAATTGGTTAAGGCGAATATATTCTTTTTGAAATAAACCTCACAATACATTCGGATTTTAAAATGCACCAAGATTCCCCGTAGACAAATAATACAATAATAATACCCGGATTGCAGTTCACTCCGACTCCGAGGTATTTTCACAATTTCCAACTATGTTATACGCTCCACAAAGATGCCATTCCTCGTTGGGTCTTTGTATAAAATATGTATATAAATACGCCACACCTACTAGCTATATACCTATACTAGGGTAGGTATATACGTTTTGGGCGCGAGAGATATTCGCCAAAAATAAAAATCAACTTGGAAAATACATAAAGTGCTCTGCTATATTCCAGAGTGGAACCGTGGATGGCAATGTTACTGTGTATGTATGTATATATGTACAACACTGGGAATATGCACAAGGGATGTTGATATGGGACTGGAGATGGTAAACTCTAATGCTTGGATGTACGTAGCAGGGAGTAGTGTTTTATAGATATTCTTTACAACAAATTGGACCAACTCTATTTGTTGGTGGACTGAAAAATACCAAATAATATTCATTATATTGGTGCTGGAACTTGTTAAATTGGTGCCAAGAGTCTTCTATTTAGCTACAACTAGCAACTTCAAAATTACCAGTACCAATAGAATTAATATCATTTTGTATTTTTCAGTGCACCATCAAATGAAGTCGGTCAATTTTTTGGTAAAAACTATTTATTTCACACTTTTGAGTGAGCATTAGTCACGAGAATCGTTGAACGTACACTTGCACCACAGAAGATAGAACGCGGAAATACGCATGTTTTAGACTACCTCTGCTGTAACTCGAAAATCATAACTCTATGTTAAAAAATTTCTATTCAAAGGTTGTTACAAATAATCTGGTCTTTAATTTGGCCTACTTAGATTTTCAATTTTCGAAGAAAATTGCCCCTTCCACATAGCATAAATGCACATATTTAATATTTTAACATTGCTGTAACTCGAATACCGTAACTCTTTTGAAAAAATGTTGTTTAAATGTTTCCTGATATTGTCTTATTTTTAATTCTGCCGTCTCAGATTTTTGATTTTTGAGAGAAATTCCCCCTCCAAGCTCTTCAGGGGTGGTTTTTGGAGGGAAGGAGATTTTGGATTGGAGTTTCTATGAATATGGGATCATTTTTCAAGTCTCCTCTTTCAAATGAATCAAAAATCATCAAAATCGGAGAACGTAATATATGCAGCGCGCGCACAAACAACCAAAAAAAGCAGACAGTCGAATTGTTTACCTCCTCCGTTTGAGATAGTTTGTCAAAAATAAGTGAATTTATGAAAATGTTTAGCAGCAGTTTGTAGAAAACCGTCATGAATATAATAAGCATTGGATATTGGATTACTGAATTTTCCATGGTCTAATTTTCCTAATCTTCCATTATAGATTACAAATATGTTATAAATATTCTGTTCCAAAAACCGACTCCTATTAGTAGGTGAACTGAAAAATACAAAATAATATTTATTCTATGGGTACTGGCAATTTTAAAATTGTGCAGTTATAGGTATATAGATAACTTTCACAACAACTTCAAAAGTAGGTAGGTAGGGGAAAGGACTAATTTTCTTTCGATGGGATCAACTCTCAACAGTTCTCTTTCAAATGTAAGACGATTCATCAAAATCCGAGCAAGTTTCCTATGCGAAACACGCGAAAAGATATAAAAAAGTTGAATAGCATACATCCTTAAATTGGAAGTCAGCCAAAAATAAAGAAGAGGTATTATATTTAAATATGGAAAAGGTGTACGAAATGATTTTCTTACGGAAGAATAGATACTTACTGTCGGGATGATATTCAACTTATTGCAGAAATAAAATTGATCAACGATGGCAAATTTATCTGCCAGCTATTGTCATACTCCAAAACTTGATTTATTGATCTTTCATTATTATATTCCACTATTTCCAAAATCCCACCAGAGGATCATCATGGACCATTGTCCAAGATTATTTCTAGGTTATAAGCAAGATGATCCTTGTCCATATTTTGGGCCAATTCTTTATTTTGGTCGATTGAAATGGAATAACAGCTTGATAATTATTAAAAATGTCTTTATGTATCTATTCTTAAGTGAACAAAATTGTACCTTTTATTAGAAAATTCTATTCCTTTCCTCTTAGATATTGTAACGGGAATTTATATTAAAACTGGGTTCGATTTATTTTCACTTATTTATTTACCCCAATAACTACCCGACTATATCACATTTATATTCACACTTATTTCTCGGACTATATACTTCTTACTACTGTCTGATCTATGACCGATTGTGATCTATGACTGACTAACTATCACTAACTAACTGTCATTGCCATCAGCCTTATATATCTAACCTAAAAAGCTCTAGAGGATTCCAGTGTTGTTTTTGGAGGTTATTTCTCAATATATGGCTTCGAGAATAGACCAGGACTTATTCTCGTTGCCTCTAATGTCTCCCGTGTTCTCTGGAATGTTTGTGACATTTGCGATAGTTCACTATTCGGGTAAGTCTTCACGTTACAATATGTTTGTTTTAAGAAGAAATCTAGATCTAGATCAAAACATAGGTACCTAAGTTTAGAAGTTACATTCAAGAGAATTTACTTGTCACTCAAGTCCACACTATGAGTTAACTGATTTCAATAGCCACGTTTTACCAAGGAAAAGAACTAACTGGATGGCATTAACACTTTCTTTTCAATCAAAAAGGATCATCTTCATTGATTATCTCTTACACATTTTACTTCTAATATCCAGTCATATCATGACCACTTACTTACAATGGACGTGCTTTACGTAGCAAATGGAAGAGGGTGAATGGCGCGTTAAGCTTGTAAAACGGATGGATTTAAATGATATCAAGAAAGAATACGGAAACAGATTATGAAATATAAATAGTGTTTCATAAAATACAGATAATGGAAATTAACATTTGTGCACTAACTGAAGTGAACAAGAAAGGAATGGGAAATGAAATAATAGGCGACTACATAAAACTAAAAAACCAAACAAAATTAAATCTGGGAATAAAAATGGTAGATGCATGGTGTTTATGCTTCCAGTCAAGAATAATAATAAAATGAATTAAAGAATATTTCTACGACAAACTTTTGGATAGCTCTAGCAAGCATTACGGAATGTGGATCTGATCACCATAGGGATGTGGTGAAAGTAGCAATATGTTATAGACTTACAAGCTGTGTAATACAAAAAAAAGAACATTAAAAACAAAGTTGGGAAAAGCGCAAGTATAAACAAAGTAAACGACAAGACTCAAGTAAAATTCGTTTATAAGATATGTATAGCCGCAAAATTACAGAAGATGGATAGAATTGCTGACGCTGAAAATCGGTACAATCCTTCGGAACTGTGTATACATGACGCTGCAGAAGAAGATGTTTGGTTCCAAGGACAATAACAGAAACAAGACCCAGAATGGTGGTTAACAGAGATAGAAGTATTCGTTAAATAGAAAAAATCATATGAAACATATGAAAACCATAAAGTGTTCGAATATCAGAACATAAACTTTGGGCCAGCTGCAAATACACCAGAAATAACTGTTGACGAGAACAAAAAACCGCTGTAGAAGTCAAAGATTGGAAGAACCACAGGGCCAGGAAATACATATTTCCATCGAACTTATAAAATGTATACCAGAGATATTATTTGAAACGATTGCAGACATGTTTTATATATACCTACTTATTAAAAGCGACAAAGTTCCAGAGGACTGGAAGCTTGCTCTTATCAGCTCAATATATAGAAAGGGGGATAAAAGAGTATAATAACTAAAGAGGAATCAGCGTTAAAAGCTTGGTGGGGACTATGTACGGCAGAAAAGTGGATTCAGAGCAGGGAGATCCTGCGTTGTCAATTTTGTTTTGCAACAAATAATAGATAAAAGAAATTAGAGAATTCTGTGCACCCATTGGGTGTTTGTGGATTTTTAGAAAGCATACGGTACGGTCTCCTTGAAAAACCTTTTCGATAATCTGAGGAAGACTGTCCTTAATGGATTGTACGTAAGAGCTATATTCATTTTATATGCAAATTCCTAGAGTGCAGTATGTTTCCGTCAACAAAAGGCTTAAAACAGGGATGTAGTCTCTCCTCAAGCTTTTTTAAAATATACGTTTAGGAAAAAACTGGATTACGAAAATAGCAGGAATGGGAGTTCATATGTCACAATGCTGTTTGATAACACTTTTATTTGCAGATGATCAACTGATGCCATGAATCAAACGCAGAAATTAAAAGAAGAATACTAGCAATGGGGTTCAAATATAAAATTTGGAAAAAGTGAGAACTTTAAAAGAAGACGAACTAGAAGACTCAGAGCTACAAATTCATGAAATTAATAAATGCAAGCAGTCTAGATACCTGGAAACCATAATTTCGGAAGAATATCAAAAAGAGATATCAACAGAGTTCATGAAGGAAAAAGATCACTATCTATCATGATCGATCAAAATCAGATCAAAAACAAAAATTACTATCTGCAATTCCATTTTAGAAACGACTCTGACCTACCGAAGTGAGTGCTGGCAGTTTTCAGAAAAAAACAAAGACACAGCCTCTCAAAGTAGTGGGTGCAGTTAGAGAAGCCAAGGGCTAAATTTCAGACTTTTAACTTTGTGATAGATATATCGGACAATCCAATTAGTCTCAATTAGGTCGTCGAATTATTTTATCAAATAGTCACAGAATTCAGATGCGAGATTTTTTCGTCATGTTGAGCACGAAACACATATGTTTAATTAAAATCGCCATTGAATAGAAAATATATTAATTTAGCATTATCTATTGTTATTGCAAAATTGCATTAAAATACTCTTAACACATTCCTCCATTTTTGTTCAACCTGAGATATTGGAAATTATCTTCCGTGATTAGGCATACATTTTTCTAGCTATGCGGCTTGCAATAGGAAACAATGCCAATACGCTTCCCGATCTGGATGTCGTATCGGAGCCTTTGCACACGGAAAATGAACGAGAGTTCTGCTACCCAGAATACGAGAAGATAACTGCAACAAAACCTAAATCTCACAGTGACGCACCAGAACAAAAAGATTATGATGATCGAACAGAACTATGAGAAAGCCTATTTATTGTATTTAGCCTAATTTCAGCACAGCTTATCATTGGTGATTTATTTTTTCCCTGGCTACGACACAGCATTCAGTACCTAGTTAGCTAGTCTGGTGGAAGTTTAATCAATAAGAACCCTAAATGACAAGCAAAGATGAAGATATAAAAAGAAGCTCTGGTAGAGCCAGGACTTTATCTGAGAGAGGTGCCACTAGGTGTCGTAGAAGAAGGAATACAAAAAGTATCCTGAGGTTCGCGGCCACACCTAGAAATGAAAACAAATCTTTACACGGCTGAAATCTTGGAGGCTTGGACCTAAGGTGAGCTCTGTTCCAGCTCAGCCGAACTCGGCGCACCTATATCTTAGTAACAGCAACTTTCATCATCTCCTTTCATGTATAACTAGACAAACCAACAAAGATTATGATTATAAAAAGAGGTCAAGTGCAAATAGGGTTCACCTGATAAGGGTTCTGTAAATGTGATTTTTTTAAGATTTTCATTAAAATGTCAAGGTATAAGGAATGGCTAAAAATAATTCCTTTGCTTCAAAATTTAAAATTGAGAGAGACTTTTAACATTCGCGTAAGCGATTAAAATTCATTCTTTGTGGCATGCTTTCAAACACAAGACACAAAATGCCAAATTAACAGTTCATTATTTACTAATGAACTCTTAATTATTCAAAAGTCAATAGCTTCGAGACTCTCTCTCTCTCTCTCTCTTCTCTCTCTTCTCTCTCTTCATTAAAATGTGAGAGAAGTCCTATGTTCTGTATTTTTATATATTATTCGTATATTCGTATTCGTATAATATATTCGTATTGCAAAAGTAATATTATATTGTGAAGACTAGAAAATTCTCCATGATGATTTAATTTTTTTTTTAAATTCCTCATTTTTATTTTACTCAATAGTGATCTAATTATACAATAGGAAAAGTTGCTAATATACAAACTTTTTTTAAAGTAAACCCTATAGTAAGCAGTTTAAAAAGATATATTACATCAAACTTTTGGCAAATCTCTGATAGCGCGATAATATTTTCCCCGTTATTATACCCTTAAAATAAACTCTATATCCTTTTAAGACCTTATTCAAATGAATAGTGTTGTTATTAAATATTCAAGTGAAAATAGTCGAACCCAGATTCCTACAAATGACAGCGAGGGGCGAATTTTAATCGACCTAAGAATGCAAGTCGTCGAGAATAAATTTGAAAAATCCTTTTGAATAAATAAAACTGAAGTGTTTGTCGAAGTGTTTTTCGAAATCTCTTATATTTGAAATTGGGGATGACCCAATTTACATAACTTTCATTAGTTAGAAATGGCATCTAGAATGAATTAAGATTCAAGGTTTTTAGGGAAATATAAAGTGAGGGTTTGACTTTGATAGGGCTCCTAGTGTTGCTCGTGGGCATAGTTTCGGGTAGTAGGAGTTAAAAAAGAAAAAATGTTTAGTAATTATATATTATTCATATCATCTTATTTTAATACTAATATGCATCTAACGTTTATAAAAAAACTGATGTTTTAAATTGACATAATGACCTGTACTCACAATCAAATATTCTAAACTAGCATCGTTTTAGTTACTATAACGATAATGTCACACGTGATAGATTTAGTTTAAAATTTATCCTGTAATGAACTAAGATTTGATTATGAATACGGCTGTATATGTTATATATCTACCTAATAAAATATTATTCTTTGAAAGATATTATCCAGAACTGTACAGATAATAATAAGATTACAGTAGGGATATACCCGCACTGTCGGCCCTTGGCTGATTGTAGCCGCTGACCATCTGAAAAAAACAGCGTTGTTGCCTAATTATTAACAAGCAAATCTCGAAGTAACCCAGAAAAAATGACGCAATCTTTGTAGCAACCGTTTTCAAACGAGAGACGACAGCAAATCAGAATCAAAAACATCAATTTTAGTTGAACGAATATTAGAATACACTATAGTGATTTGAGAAAACATAGGTACCTACATAGAAAGGGGAAAAAGTAAAACAAATTTTCTTCTATGGATATTGCAGGTCGTAATGAACTAATTTTGTTACTAAGAAATATTTATCAAACTTTGTTTTTTGCTTAATTGTGCGTCATTGATCGTAGCTGTTATATTGTTATTATTATATTGTAATTAAATTTCCAATCTATCGAACCCCTTTCCTGTAACATCCACCACAAGTCGAAGGTAAAGCACTCTGTAAAATGAATGGTAAAAATTTGAGGAACATGACAAAAAATGGTAATACTCAGACACTTGCATCTCAAGTGATACGTATTTTTTAGCTGTACATTTAAAAATAAGGATGATTTTTATTCGCATAATCATACTTTCTATCTATCTTTCCTCGTGTATATTATTCATCATTTAGCGTAGTTTCCTCATTTCATTATCACGAATAAACTTGGCTTGCTCAACAGAGAAATTCACATAAGGCATACCATGTTTTGTGGGTCTAATTTCTCGACTATCATCACCAAAGTTTACAGAATACTTGCTAACACAGTCATTTTATATACTATTAATTTTCAAAGGGTTAGCCGTGGAGAAAAGTACAAGGGTCTATTTAGTGAGTAAATGCTTTATCCAATAAAAGCGCAGGTTTATTCTTTGTACTGAATTCAATCTACACCCAAAATACTCATATGATAGGTACAAATAATATTTCACTGTTGTTCCTTGCAACTTTATACATACAAATATTGTATATTTTAAAATGTATTTTATCAATATCTACGGATTTAAAATTATTCATTTACAATAGATTTTATTTTAGTTTTAAAATTAAGTAATCAGCTGTTATTCAATATTTATTTAGAACTCTTATTGAAGATCAAAATTAATGAAATGAAAACTTCATATTCAAAAAGTTACCTTAAATTGACCATACCCTAGGTGAAATAGAAGCTAATTTCCAGATTTTTACTGGCGGTAGGTATTGAAGAACCAAGCTTAATCTGTTTTTATATATTATTATAAAATATTACTGCGACCGCCTGAATGACAGACTCAGAGTTTGTAGAGGCGCACTAACAAAAGATTTCTCTAAAAGAAGTATACTTTTGGGGGTTTGAATATTTCCATAGAAAATTATATTACCCACGTGCGATATTTTTGGCTTCTCCTCTTTTTTGCAGTCTTCGTATACGTCTTGAATGTGTGCATGTGTGGGAAAAGAAAATATATATTTCCACATCTTTGTTAATTCGAAAAAGATACCACCATCTATCGCGCATAAAGCCATCAGTAAATCGGTACTACGGCATCATCTAGTTTCTCGTCTAGTTTAGTTGAGCAGACGAGAATTCTCCGATACGTTATCAAATGATAAACCCCTGAAATAACTGTTCAGATCAACAATGCTTAGAAACATACGGTACCTACTATTTTGTTTCTATTTTAACATCTAGGAGACAATGATGCAACATTGAAAGCTCTCGTTGCCTCAACCATATAAAATATTTCGTATATCCACGCACATGAGTTTCCACTGCTCTCAAGCAAATTATTTTATTTATCTGAAAAATTGAAATGATGAAATTTCAATTGCCTGTGATTTTTTTAAACGTTTAAGAAGATGGCACCTAGAAAAATAGACAAGTTTCATCAAAATCTTAGAAGCTGGTATTGATGTACAGCATTAAGCAAAATTTTCTACAAAACGAAAAAGAAAGGTTTCAAACCAGCTGAATCAGAAACGAGAACAATCGACAATTGTTGCCCACACAATGGCGGTATGAACTAGGATCGAAATATCCGAGACAATCATTAATATAAGAGCTAGTCATAGAAAAATGTTTGCAATTTATAAATAATGTAATGAAGTCCCTTTTATCAGTATTCTGTACCATCATTATTAAAAGATTTGGGAGCCTGGCCGCTGTTCAGTGGTGGGAGTTGTACGGCCGCAAAGGGGTTGAAAATTCCTTGAAAGTGTGCAATTTATAAAGTCCCTGTTTTTTGGTGTTTGGCTAATTATATTGTCAGATGATTCAATTGATAAATAAATATTTTTTACAAAAAAAATTACCGCAATTTTAGTAAAATAGAAGACTCTTGGCATCAACTTCAAAAGTACCAACACCAATAGAATTAATATTATTTCGTATTTTTTCATTACATCAACAAATAAAGTCGGTCTAATTTTTACTAAGAAATATTTATTTCACACTTTTGAGTGTAACATTAGAAAATCGTTGAACGTTTACTTATACCAAAGAATATAGTACTTATCCTAGTACCCACGTAAATTGTTTGCTTGTACTTGTTATTATTCAGAGATCTCAAAACATAGCGGCAGAAATACACATATTTCAGATTTTACCACTGTCCTAACTAGAAAACCTTAACTCTATGGAAAAAATGTTCAATTCAAATGTTGCTAAAAATAATCTGGTCTTTAATTTGGCCGTTTCAGATTTTCAATTTTCGAAAGAAATTGTCCCCTCCAAATAGTAGAATACATACATACATACATAGTAATACATATTTCAGAATTAAACATTGCTAAATTTCAACTTAAACATTTCCGTATGTTGTCGTATCTTGAATTCTGCCGTCTTTTCGATTTTCGAGAGAAATTGCCCCCTCCACTCATTTCGGAGGCGGTTTTTGGAGGGAAAGAGATTTCGGATTGAAAAGTTTACCATTTCTCAAGACTCCTCTTTCAAATAAATCGAAAATCATCAAAATTGGCGTACGTTGACTATATACAGCGTCGAAAATTTGTAGTGTTCGAAATAATTGGCACTTTACCATTTTCTATGTAATTGCCTTAGAAAATAATTAAAAAATTAACACATGTATCATCCAAATCTACCTAAATATTCTTCTTGTTATTTGTAATTTTTATTTATTATATATTAGAAAGTGATAAATCTAATTTAAGAATATGGACATTTTTGGGTATTTTGCCGCATATTCAACATAATCTACAAGTAGCATTCAAATCAGTTTTATCCAAGACAGCAGTTCAAATGATTTTATGCAGACAGTAATAAATAAATTTATAAGGTATATACCTATGTTATTGGAAAATTTAGATTTGCGTGACACTTGCTTTATTTTTTTGACCTTCGTGATTATTTTCTAATATGATCATGGCCCACTTCTAACACAACTTGATAGATATGTAGAGTTCATACATAAAAATATTAAATATACAATTATTTCGAAAGCCTATATATTAGGATAGTATTATAAAAATTGGGGTTTTCATACTTTTGATGTTTTTTAAATTTATTAATTTTATTTGATTACCTTTTACTAATAATTTTGAAAATATCATACAAATACTACTAAAGTCAATATGCTTCTGCAATACAACAAACTCAAATCAAATATTACGAATTTCCTTATAGGAAAAAATTATTATTATTTATTGGTCTGCAAAACTAACTTTTCACATCAAATATAGGGCGATCAATTTAAAAGAACAATGTTTAATTCGGTATAACCGGAAGTGTTGCAGTCTTGATAATATTTTAGCCGAATAGCTCTTATTAACATCTTATTTAGAGTTTTCCAAAATCAATTGATACAGTTCCCGGAGGGACACATTATATTATAACTACTTTTGGTAGCAGCAGAATTTTAAAAAAACTATATGCAATTCCAATTCACTCGAATGACATCAATATTTTATGGATTGATCTGTGCCCACTCGCGAAAGTTTCTAGTTATGAAAATTAATGTTTGTTTATAACACCTGCTTTGCATTTCTATTAAATAAGCTGATTACTATGAAACTTTGATGAGTTGTTCTCTGTGCGCTCGCAATATAAAACCGTCTGTATTTTCGCCTTTTAGGCGTTTCAATGATATCCATTCTATTACGATGAAACTTAGTTGTTTGTCTTTTTATTTGTCTTCTCATGTCTCATTCAACTTTACATGCTTATAAGTCTGTTTATGTCTACCTTGTACTTGATAGATACCTAATTAGGAAGAAATAGAGGCATTGCAAGGCATGCCGAGCATTGCAAATTCTTATTCGCTTTTCGTATTTCCACTACCTATATTCACGAAAACATCAAAATCAACCAAAACAAATTGTAGGAATCCTTTCCTCTCTTGTTTCTACTTATTCCACATTTTCCACCACTTGCCTTCCATATGATATTATTATTCTCTGGAGAACTTTCAGTGGACTTGATAAGACCATTTCATGTTTGATATGCTACATGGAACTCAAACACAGAAACTCCTAATGGAGGCCAATTATAACTCGGCAAACTTGCGTTTGATGTGTCTATTCCAGCATTTAATATGTGAAATCTTGGCAACTTGGCATAAATACATGCTCTGGAAGCATCTCGCTTTGATCCGAGTCACTGGAGGAAGATAAATTTAGAGAGACCCTTTGTATCACCAATTTCCCATTGACGTGAAGTTATGCAAGTATTAAATCTTACGAAATCTAAACCTATTCACAAACATTTCCAGAGGCTTACAGAATCGAGCCGCTGCTAAAAAGAAATTACGTGTTAAAAGTATTTGCTACATAAGGGCCGACTCCTATCTCGTAAAACGTCTAGAACGTCTTCTTTCTTTTCCGTTTCTTCGATGTCACTGTTGCCAAATGCCTATATTTCAATATTTCCGGATCTAGACATTTGCTCTTGGCAATAGCTATAAATAAGACAATAATGGATTGAAGTCACTTTGGCGTAATGAAGTACCACTCAATCATATCAAAACCAATACCGGGGGATATACCTACTCGTAATCTGATTATGATCGATCTCTCTAATTAGGTGTTCTGCCGCTGCCACCAAGTCTGATGCACAGTCGTAATAAACACGTGCAGCTTAAATTGAATTATTAAATTCTCTATCCTTTCATCAATCTCTACAATGAGAATTTCAATATCAAAAAAAATCAAAAGCATCTCGCTGGCTGTCAAATTTAATATTGATGCAATAAAGATTCTCCATATAGTAATATAAGGAATCTTTATCGGGACATGGGTGTCACCCTCGAGGTCCATAAACTTTTTCTTGAATTGTTCGGCAGATTTGGATAAAAATTTACAAAGAGGGGTTTTAAGACCCAAGAAATCGATTGCCGATACTTCCATTTTCAATGGGTGTGACCCTCGTGGTCAACAATAACTATTTCGGGAATGGTTCCGCAGATTGTGATACAAATTTTAATATGGAATTTGTGGGTCGAGAAGTCGATTGATGATACAGCTGAGTTCTGGTACGAGAAATCGATTTGCGATAGTTTCATTTTTTAATGAATGTGACCGTCGAGGTCCACACTAGCTAATTCGGGAATGACTCCACATATTGCGATAAAAATTTCGGTATGGGATCTGGGAGTCGAGAAGGCGATTGTTGATACAGCTGAGTTCTGGTATGTTTCACATTCATATTTATTTTGAAATTTGTAAATTATGAGCTATGTGAACGATAAAGCAATATTTACCGATCTACCGATCGCCATACATTTTAACTACAAATATGCACATTTTTCAACTAAGATTAAACATCCTATAAGTAACACTTATAGACCCACTCTAAATCCTGTGTTACCCGAGCAAAGCTCGATCGCCCAGATATTGTTGAAAGTATAAGTGCCGATTTCATAATCAAATTCAATCTCCTGTTAATTTTAATACCACATTAAAAAAATCATATTTCTCTTGATTGGACATATAATTCAAAGTTACTTTAAAAGAACGAAAGAAATATTTACTGACGTAAAAGTTATTGAAAAATGCACTATTTTTATTTTATTCATCAAGATATGTGTTAAAAAAATTGAAGAATTAATCTCCCATTAGGAATTCATTATGAAATCGACCCTAAATATATGGTTTTCTGTCAACATAACTATTATTCTAAGATGGTATGGTAGTAAAAAGCAGTTGTCTGTATCATTGACAATTGTTTGTCAATGGCCTTAGCACTTCTCATATAGGTACTTATATTGCCAAAAAAACATCCTATTTCTGTGATTGCCCTCAATGATAAGTGAACAAAAAATTAAAATATGGTACAAAGTCAGTTCTTTATATTAATATATTGTAAGTACATGATGCGCTAAATTAAATTCATTATCGTACTCGCCATTTTTGTACTATTTCACTTTTTGCGAATTATGTACCTGAAGATCAAAACTAGACAAAGTAGTGCCCCCTTAGACGAACACTCCCCCCGTCATTGTACACAAAATTTACGATTTCCGAGTTACTTCAGTTGCAAAGGCTGTAATATGGATGTATGTTTCCGCAATGTTTTCAAAATCTCTGAAAATGATTGAACATCCAACGATTTTGAAGATAATCTGATTTTTTAATTTTTTTTTTTTTTTATAAAAACTCCGGCCGACTTTATTAGTCGGAGCACTGAAAAATAATATTTATTCCACTGGTGCAGGTACCTTCTTTTGAAGTTGATGAAGTAAGTCTTCTATCTATGTATCTCTAACTGCACAACTTCAAAACTACCAGCTCTATTGCAATTAATATTCATTGTAATTATTTGTTAATGCACCAATGAATAAAGTCGGCCCTACGCAACCGATTATTTACTTGGTAAACTTGACTGTAACATATGATCTTCACTATATGCTTTACTAGGTACTCGTATTTCGTAATTTTTTTCTTTTGAATCTTGAGCTCTTCCTCATTCACTCAAAAACTAATTTAATCTGTTTTTATATAATTTCAACTAATCTCTGTAGTTTTGAAGGTATTTTATGTAGATACTATTAATTTCTATTGCAAAAAATCAAAAACTGAACAAAATATTAAAAACGTCGTTCTATATACAGGGTGATTCACGGCGGATGGTACCTTAGACATTTAAGGAAAACTATTCATAGGATCGTTCTGAAAATTGTGTTATGTAGATTACACATAGAGATCTATCGACT
This sequence comes from Crioceris asparagi, assembly GCA_958507055.1. Taxonomy (NCBI): domain Eukaryota; kingdom Metazoa; phylum Arthropoda; class Insecta; order Coleoptera; family Chrysomelidae; genus Crioceris; species Crioceris asparagi. The sequence goes on along the minus strand of OY293829.1, from coordinate 20,681,508 downwards.
GAAAATATTTTCAGCCTTGCGACGTTACCACTTATATCAAAAAGTATTAACAACTTTGATTTTTCAAATGAGACGCCCTATATATTATCAGTGGAATGCCTTATATTCTATTATTTTATCATAGAGAGAATCAAAATACGTCTGAAATGATATATCATGTCCCTATACCTAAATGGTCCGGTTTTCAAAATATAAGCAACTATCTACTAAGGTGAATTATCTCTAGCATTTTTATGGTAGGTATTTGCTGGTTACCATGGTGATAAAACACAATTATTATTTAACAAACATTATTCGAGGTATTCCTTAAAATAATTTATCTAAAACGCAAAGATTTAAAGAAAAAAGTGTATTTAACACCAGTACGTACAAAGTAAAGATGAACTGCGTCAACGCGTAATTAAATGCATTGATGAGATAGATGCCCTTGAAATAAGAAAAGCTATTTTATAGGTGGAGAAACGTATTCTTAGATGTTTGGAAAGAAACGGTTAATAATCTAACAAAAGATCATCAAAATACATATGTATATCGTTGAACTGGATTCATTTTCTCAATATCAGTCAATGCATAGTTATTGCTAGTTTTATCTTGAAGTTGAGTTCAGGCTCTGATGAATCTACTTAGGTACTCATTATTGTTTTGCCAAAACTGAGTATGATACCTATGAAAGTTTATTATTATTTTTAAATGAATTTACAGAGCACGGTAAACGAATCGCCTCTGCAGTTTACATATCATCCCAAAGATGAGTAACGAAACTGTTTCGTAAATCAACATTTTGAATTAGCTTCTAGGAATCAGAAAATTACTTATTTGTTCTGTAAATAGGTTTATACTTGTATTTTTGTACTTTGTGGGTATCTTTACTTACACTTATTCTTCACGATAATTACTTGTCAAACTTTCCATCACCATGGTAACCAGCAAATACCTACTATAAAAATGCTAGAAATAATTCACTTTATAAGAAAGTTGCTTATATTTTGAAAACCTGACCATTTTGGTATAGGAACATGATATATCATTTCAAAGGTATATGGATTCTCTATCAGAAGATAATGGGTGTTCTATTTAAAAAAACGCATTTTTGGGTCTTTATAGATCTGATGGAAAGATCAATAATTTTGAGCGACCCTGTATAACATAAGAAGAAAATCTTCAAGTCTTTCTAAAGCTATTACTGGAATTTCATCGTTTCACAATTCTAAAATTCAGAGTAATAGGCTATTGATTGCAGCTCTGTTTTGAACAAAACAAAAGAAAATTAATGAATTCACTGGAAACTGTTAGAGATAGGTATGGGTATCTTATGAAAGAATAACCAGAAGGCGATGGAGAATCTAATAAATTAATAATATATAGGGTGTCTCATTTGAAAAATCAAAGTTGTTAATACTTTTTGATATAAGTGGCAACGTCGCAAGGCTGAAAATATTTTCAGTCGATAGATCTCTAGGTTTAATCTACATATTTCAGAAGGATCCTACGAATAGTTTTCCTTATACGTCTAAGGTACCATCCACCGTGAATCACCCTGTATATTTCACTCTTTCATATTACAATACATTCTGAAAATATTTTCCCATATATCATGCAAATTTTTATCTACAGATGAATACTAAATTTAAAATAACCTGGAATTGAAGGTTGAAAACTGCCTTCTCTTCATATTTTTATATTGCTTTACATGTCAAAGGCCGACATTATTGCGAACGAAATATAACAAAGAAGTTGCTACCTACCGATACCGTCATATCCCCACCAAATCTAGAATATGTCAGATTCCATTATGAAAAATGGCTGAATGATATGATATAACAAAGCACATCTTGAGTTATTATTGCTATGCATAAACAAGGAAATATTACATTTACCTACTATAATACTTCTGCATTCACTTTTGAATGAACACAACAAAGCTTTTTGTTGATTCAACTCGGCGTGCTGGCGCTACACAAAGCTAAATGAAATTCCTTGTATTACAGAATTTAATATAGAAGATAAATGTAGAGACGGATTTTGATACCTAATTATGAAAGTAAATGTACCGTTAATATTAACCAGTTAGTTTAGTTTGAGGAAATAACTGAATTAGTACAAAAATATAAATTTACGTTGACATTTTGGATAATAATGTTATTTTCTTCGGTACTTTGATTGTAATGCTTGCTGGCACCATATAATTTTGAGGCAAACTTATTTTCGTTTTCTTATTTTACAGCTATATAGTAATCATAAATAGCATGTCTATTGAAAAGGGTAGAAAACTGGCTTATTCTATAAGTAAATGCTCATATAAGTAGCGTAAGTAGCTTATATTTCGCTTCCTGTCAAGATTACAAAGAAAGGTTTCACCCAAGAGGTTTATGAAATAGATCGAGCTGTCAGCATCAATAATTTAAGAATATATTATGTACAGGGTCGGCATATTTTTACACTATCACATTTTGAAATAAGTAATGAGTTATACCTAAAACCAGGTAGGTACCTACCTGTTTTTTGGGGCATAAATTGAATATTTTTTAAGTTTACTATTAAGCAGTCGTAACTTTTGAAGGGCATTTTGAACAGTTATATTTTTACGGTGAGAGTATATGAAAAAAAATCAGAAATCCAAATATATAAAGTATTTTGCTTTTTGTACATAATGTATAATTGCTAAAAGGTTAATTCAAGCGCGGATTCGGTGAAAATTAAAACAGGGGCGTCTCAGAAAGCATTCCGTTGTTGGAAATAACTTATTAATTTGGCAGCTACTCCCATTGTCCAATAATATGATCTTCCCAGAAGATCTACAAACCCCAAATTATATGATAAGTCGAGATGAGTGTTTCGTATTACGATATATAAACAAGAATGAAAAAAATATCTGAGGTCAGGGAAAAGCTGAATTCAATGAAATTTATTAAATGAATATTTTTTAGTGATTTTTCGATATAAATGTATGAATCTATCTACATACAATATTTTTAATTACATTAACATAACAAGCTCTTCTTTAGAATTGCTTTAAAGGTTTTGATGACATTAAAAATACTTAATATCATGTTGGTTTTCAAAACTTATCTATTTTAGGTTTGGTTATGTTGGTACGAAATGTAAATTTTAAATTATGCCATATTTTATTTAACAAAAATCTGCATAGAGGCACAGATTGTCCAAATCTTATCTACATCATATCTTATACATGTATAATTTCAGAAAATCAAACCTATTATTACCATAACTTCCTAGTGGCAAGTTAGAAATATTCACATGTTTTTTATTATTTTTTCCAATTTTCTTATATCAACCAATAAAAATTACTGTCCTTAGAAAAATGTATACAGTCTTAATTCATAATGTTTATTGCAATTTATTGAGTTTCTACTAAAAACAAAAAGATTAAATCAAATAAAATCCTGAGACTGAGACCCATGCTTTGTTAAAAACTCTTAGAAACGATACTGATTTATAATTACTTTTGTTTCAGACGATGATGGTCCTACAAAATCGGATAATCCTATTGAGCTAAAGGATTTTCTGAAAGTCTGTGAGCAGCGCAAAAAGTTTCCCGTACTTTATAAACTAGAATTTCAGGTAAGTTTTTCGGCCTAAAAATATCGATACAGAACAGTAATATGTAGTAAATTTGAGAATTTCACAGTCAAATAATTTTAGAATAATAAGAATGTAAGTATATACTAAATTTCTACCCACCACTAGAGATTCACCAAAAACAACGAAAACCCAATACGACTCTGACTTCATGTTAGGTACGTTAACTTTTTGAAAATTCACTACATAAATGTTTGAAAACCTCAAAATTCATTTGTCATGTAAAATTAGCTCCATTCAACCATATTAGTAAAGGAATTTATCCTGGGTGGTACACCTTATTTATTGAATTAATTATAAACCTTGGCTAATTCAAACTATTCAAAGTGTGTGTGCCCTGTAAATATGGGAACATATCTTCTTATGTCTTTACTTAAATCATGTAAAACTGCATAATATTGAAACATCACTTAATCACTCGTCACTTTTTGAAGCAGATTTTTTTTATTAGGTAATCAACATTGAAAGAAATGCCCAAACCCGAACCAGTTAAGTAATCATAAACAATATTTAAAATATATTAATGTCCATACAAATATATTTGAAATTTAAATCGATTATCTTATAAGATTTGGACATAACTGAAGTGAATTTCCGAGCTGTTAATTAGTTTCAGTTTGCTTATACCTATACTTAATTCTTGTTTTAAGAGCATCTAAAAATAGTTAACTTTCTGCATATTTAAATAGAGTTTCTCTAAATATTCTGACAATTAAGTAAATTTTGATTGAAGTGGTTAATTTGAATCGTTTTCACTTAACAGTTTCAATTGAAGTAGGTAAGCTATTATATACCTACAAATTTATATGGTGCAGATATTTTTTTCGCACGGGAAGCACTAAAATAGTTATTGTGAGAACCGTAAAAGATATAAACATATGCTATCGCGGCCCTTTTTAGAACTTTTTAAGAGAAACTGATCATTATCATCATTATTTTTGAGTATCTTTGACTATTTATGCAGCGAACGCCACGAAAGATCCCAGAATGGACGACTAAATTATTTTCGCAAAATTTTCATAAATTATAGCCCTAACCTTCATAGATAACAATAATAATAAAGCGTCTTTATTTAAACATAACATGGCATGACATGATGAAAAGGCGAAACGTCAGTGTTAATTGCTTTTCAGCTTGACCAAATAGATGAAAACCGTAGGTATAAAAATCCGTACCCGCTGTCATTTTCGAGATTAGCCCGAAAAACGACAAACTCAGCGCGGCGAGGGAAATCGATTTATAATAAGTACCTACCTATACATAGATTATTCTTGCTGCCGTCGACCGTTCGCTGATCCCAAACTCACTCATTTTTGACCAACGAACCCAAACGACGGAGGTATACAATTCGACTGTCTGCTTTTTTTTGTTTGTGCGCCCGTTGTATATAGTAAGCGTAGGTGCTCGGATTTTGATGATTTTTGTTTCATTTGAAAGAGACTTGAGAAATGCTTCCATATTCGTAAGAACTCAAATCCAAAATATCCTTCCCTTCAAAAAACGCCCCGAAGGGAGTGGAAGTAGGAAGCAATTTTTCTCGAAAATCTAAAATCTGAGACGGCAGAATTAAAGATAGGACAATATCCGGAATGTTTAGATTGATATTTTTTTAAAAGAGTTAGGGTTCTCGAGTTACAGCGATCTCGAATAAGTAAGTTTTTTATCTATGTGAAGGGGACAATTTCATTCGCAAAATTGAAAATCTGAGGCAACCAAATTAAAGACCACGTTATTGGTAGCAACATTTATATTGAAACTTTTCACGGTTTTCGAGTTACAGCATTGGTAACGCCTAAGATATGCGTATTTCCGCGTCGATGTTTTTAGATTTCTGAATAATAATAGCAAGTACAAGAAGGAGAAAATATATATGGGTAATGTTATAAGTGAACGTTCAACGTTCGTGACTAATGTAAAACTCAAAAGTGTGAAATAAATATTTTTACAGAAAATTGGACCGACGTTATTAGTTGGTGCACTGAAGAATACAAATAATATTAATTCTATTGGTACTTCAAAAGTACCAGCACCAATAGAATTAATATTATTTTGTATTTTTCAGTGCACCAATAAGGTCGATCCAATTTTTCGTAAAAAATATCTTTAATGACTTTTTTTGATCGCTCGATTGCTGTATAATTTACAAGTCTTTCACATATGAAGCTTTATCATATTTTGTTCTGTGCTATGTGATTCTGTTTTATTTGTAGGTATTTTGTGCTGATAACATACTGTTTTTATGCAAGGATGACATAATTGTCAAAATAGATTTTGTAAATTTAAATTATTTCTATTTTCCCTGGAACCTTTAGATCAAAATATACAGGATGGCCCATTAATAAAAGACGCCGACTATACATCATGATCCGTTAATCAGACGACCCGGAGAAAAAAAAAATTGAGGTAAATCGGCCAAAAGAAAAAGCTGGAAATATTTATAAGTTGCTAAGTCTACCGCTAGAGGAAGTAACTCACACCTCGTATTAAAAAACACTTTTTTTATTCAAAATTATCCCGCTAACCTATATGGAAAATATTTGTTTTGTAACCTACTAAAAATAATACAACTTTTCTGTATTGGAGTTTTTTCTCTATCTTGTCAAATAACAGGTGGAGGGAGGGGCAAATGTTGGTTTTAAAAAACTGGATAACTTTTTTTTGGTATGACGTATTTTGAATAAGTTTGTTTCATTTAAAACGCTTTTTTGGGCGCTTCTAACGGAATAATAACATTTTGAGTTTGCTTTTTTCCAAGTCGGTAGATGGCGCCTCATGACAAAGTCGCAGATTTTTATGAGTTTCTCGAAAATTTCAAATGCAATAGTATTTTTATTTTTCTTTTCAATAAGAAGAGAGAACCTGAAAAATTCAAAATACTGGTGAAAACCTCAACTCGATACGATTATTCCTTATAGACTTATTTAAAAATATATTTAAACCTTCATTTTTACGTTCCTAACAAAATTAGAGAACCCTGAATATCAGTAATTTTTAATAAAGTTACCTATATTTTATATAACCTATTTTAACAATAATAAAAAATGTCCATTACCTATGTCGCTCTAGACGGGTCAATTGAAGTTTATTTTAATTAAATGAAAATAAAACACAAAAACTGTAACAGCCTAAGTCTATCACTAGGCCTTGACATGACAGAAACAACGAAAATGCGAAAATATATCTTTCTTTACAGTAACAAATACTTTGGCATTTGTTTATATTTAAGAGAACGGAATTTAGAAAAAATCTAGACACCTAGAGCTAAATAACAGAACTAAAATTTAAAAAAATATTAATGACGCCTTAATTACTCAAAGTGTCGTCCATCCTGGACAATACAAAGCTGTAACCTACTGTGGGCAATTATTTGTGTTTAATTATCATTTAATTACACTTAACTTAAATTATCCCATCTAGAGCGACAAATAGAAATTTTTATTTATTGTTAAAGTAGGTTATATAAAATATAGATAACTTTAATCAAAATTACTGATACTCAGAGTGTTCTCTAATTTTGTTACGTAAATATGAAGTTTTAAATATATTTTTCAATTAGTCTTTAAGGACTAATCATATAGAGTTGCGGTTTCCACCAGTAACTGTAATTTTTCACGCTCCTTCTTCCTATTGAAGAATAAAAATACCATTGCATTTGAAATGTTCGAGAAATTCATAAAAATCTGCGATTTTATCATAAAGTATCATGTACCGACTCGGAAAATAAGCAAATTCGAAATGTTATTAATTCAGTAGAAGTGTCCAAAAAAGTGCTTTGAAATGAATCAAAGTTATTGAAAATAGGTCATACCAAAAAAAAGTTATCCAGTTTTTTTCAAATCAACATTTGCCCCTCCCCCAACCGCTATTTGACAAGGTACAGAAAAAACTTGAAACAAAAAAGTTGTCTCACTTTCACTAGGTTACAAAAAACATTTTTTTCATTACAGGTTAACTTGGGAAAATTTTGAATAAAACAGTGTTTTTTAATTCAAGGTGTGAGTTACGCCCTCTAGCGGTAGACTTAGCAACTTATAAATATTTTCCAGCTTTTTTTTGGCTATTTAACCTTAAAAATCTTTTTTCCCGGATCGTCCGATTAACGGATCCTGAGATATACCTAGCCGGCGTCCTTTATTAATGGGCCACCTTGTACCATCCCATATTTTTCTCAGAGCTTCTACTTCGCTATTTTCGGATATTATGGGAGAGGGATCGGGCGTAAGAGAGTGAGTCTATAATAGTTCATTTTGTCATCTTTCACGGAACGCCAATAACAGATTACTTATTACTATAATCTTGGGATGTCTCTATTCTCAGCAGGTAGCAATAAAATGCTTACAGCATTAAATTGATTAAGCTTTTATATCCAAGAAAGTTTCTTGATTTCTTTTCTCAAACTTCTCCATTATTTATACTGAGATTGCTTCAGACGTTGGTCTAGTTCCCCTTTATTTCTGTAATCTTGTTGAGAAATTTTAAAATTGTACTTGCACTCACTTATAAACAGTTACAAAATGCAATAGAAAATGGATAACTTCATTTCACCTAAGATCAAATTTACGAGAAAGTACCGGGTGGACCAATAAGCCGATCCTAAGGAAATAAGTTTTGATTCTCTAGTTTTATCGCTAGAACGTAATCTTCCAATAAAATCCAATAAAAATTGAAAAACGTTTTTCTCTTGTATGTGCCCAATTAAAGTTTCTCTTGAATTGTTAATCTAGAATAAGGTATAGGTAGATAAATTCAGAATAAATTTTGCTTAACATTTTTTATATGAAGGGTGGGGGAGCGTGCGTAATTCGTTACTCCCTCCTTTATTGAGAAAATAAAATAAAATTATTTATAAAGCACAATCGGTTCCGAGTTCTGGCCTTATTCTGAATAACTTATCGAAGACCTAATATAATTGAACATGTTATAGAAAAAAATGGTTCAAATTTTTCTTCAAAGATAACGCCCTTTAGCGGTTAAAAATGATTTTTTTGGCCATTTTAACCATGGATTTTTGAGCCCGTGGAATCGCCCGGTACAAAGCTATGAAGATTCATTTATAAAGGAGGGAATCTAATAACCATAGTTGGATTAGATACAATTGGTTCGCAACGAGCTGCTTCCTTTCAAGTGGATCAGACTTTGTATAGAGTGAGAATGATGCTGCAGTTGAGATAGACATAGATAATATGGCAGGAAACCGGCGACTTGGAAAGATGTGAAACGAGGTCAAGCACGCATCAAACTGAAACTATAATATATTTATATATAAGAAATATTCTCTTGAGCGTAGAACCAGATAGAACATGCTGGAATGTGAATTGTGATGCATAATCGATGTCCAAGTAGATACTTGTTCCACTGAATAGACAATATTACTATGTCAGAAAAAGACTTCTTGAAGCTACAAGGATGTATTAACTTCAAAAATGTTTCTACACATTGATAATGGGTATACTTTATGTGGTTTCTAGAATCAATTATTAAAAGTATGCTTATGTTCACAGTTTTCAGCAAGAAATATACAGGGTGAGTTTGAAATACTTCTGAATATTAAAAGCACGCTTAAATAGGAATTAATTAATTGCTTTACCCTATTAAAGTCTTAGATTTCAAGGAAAACAAACAGGTCGAAAACTCTTATATCTTTGCCATTATTACGACGAATATAGGGTATATCTCGTAAACAAAAAACATGTCGCCAGTCTTACCTAAAAAAATCGCTCATCAAATATAATTTAAAGTAGCTCAGCAATAAACCCAACAATATATGATTTCTAAAAAACCTCGTAAGCATTATAGAATGTGTCTTGAAAATTTGAGACCAGCTTATCGAATTTAATTTTGCAAACGAAAGACCTGAAAATGGTCTAATTATTTACTACAGGCTCTTATGAAAATCATCCCGGAACTATGTCATGGTGCAAGAAATTACTTTTGTTCCAAAAACAGCATACAGAACTTAAAAAATACAAGTTATAGAAAACATATTTTTTACAAAAATTACGTTATTAGTTGGTGCACTGAAAAGTATAAAATAATATTAATTCTATTGGTACTGTTACTTTTGATATTGTGCAATTGCAGGTAGATTATAACTTTTGGCACCAACTTCACAAATACCAGCACCAATAGAATTAATATTATTTTATAATTTTCAGTGCACCAACTAATAACGTCGGTCCATTTTTTTGTAAAAAATATTTATTTCACAATTTTGAGTGTAACATTAGTCACAAAAATCGTTGAACGTTCACTAATACTAATGAAGATAGTACTTATCTTATATTAGGATAATTACCCACGTATATTCTTTGCTTGAGTTGTTATTATTGAGATCTCAAAACAGTACTGCGGAAATACGCTTAAGTATTTTAGTTGTGACCATTTTAACACCGATTTAACTCGAAAACCGTAACTCTAAGGAAAAAATGTTCATTATAAATGTTGCTACAAATAATTTTGTCTTTCATGTACAGCCCACAGATTTTCAACTTTCGACAGAAATCACCCTCTCCGTATAGCAAAAATACATATATCTGTGAATTTAAAATGCCTCTATCTCAAAAACCGTTACTCTTTGAAAAAAATGTTCAATATAAACTTTTCCTAATATTGTCCAATCTTTAATTATACCGCCTCAGATTTTCAATTTTTGAGAAAGTTTGCCGCCTCCACCCCTTTCGGGGGCGGTTTTCGAAGGGAAGGAGATGTCGGATTCCCGATTTTATGATTGTGGGACCATTTCTCAAGCCTCCTCTTTCAAATATATCAAAATTATCAAAATCGGAGTACGAATACTATATAAAAGGCGCGCACAAACCAAAAAAAAGCACACATCAATAACAAACGGAACTATTGGGATGCTGACCTTTTCTCAATTCAGATGATGACGCAGAATGTTTAGACTTCAATTGAATAATTCTTACGATTTTTCTTATTTGTTTTACTTCAGAAGTTTAATGAAATATTAACGTCTAAATAATTAAATTATCAGATGTATTTCACAGTATATCATTCAATTTAATACGTCACCTAGTTGTATAATGAAGACATGATTATATTTCCAATCAATTCAATGGAAACCTTTTTTGATAACAAGACAAAGCAAAGTTGACAGCATACAACTGAAAATATATTTTTCAGCAAATCTTCCATGCTCCTCCTATATCTTCTGAAACTTAATTTTGAGCTATACAAGGTGATCAACTTATACTCTGGAATTTGAAATTTCTGTTGTCCTATAACATGCAAATGAAAATTTTGATCGAACTTATATAGATATGGTCAAGCTTCAAATTATAAAATAAATATATGAATATTTGTTTTATAAGGTAAGTATATAATATTCTCTCTGAGTTCCGCTCATTTTACCATTATCATTGAAATCGCCACCCTGTATTATTCAAATTCAAAAACTGAGGGTTATTCTCGATTTTCTTATAAAAATAGCCATATCTTAAGAAGTACCCTGTATAATATAATAAAACCACAGCCTTAAAACCCTATATATATATTGCCATGAGCGGAATTCAAAATATAACTTTGGTATGCTGTGATCTTATAAAATTGCCTGTATATTTCCGATTAATTGTCAAATGTGAAGGTTGAAAATTTGAAAATATCTATATCTAATTCCACTAAAAATATCTTTCTTATGTCACAGGACAACAGAGATATCAAACTCCGAGTTATAAGTTACTGTATATGTAGAAATATGTTTATAAATTAAGCAAAAACACAAAAGGCAATAAATAATAAAACTTGAATTGACAAATATATATTTTTGTTACAGATTGCGATCAAGGTTGAAACCCATTCATGTAGGCATGGAACCAAGAAAGCAAATTTAGAGAAGAATCAAAATCAAAAATGCATTCCTTGTAAGTATTAACAAAGTATCTGTAGATCGGAAAAGGCAGTTGAAAGTGTAATCCTTTTGACTTTTTCTCTCTTAGTTACCTACCTTTTTTAAAACGCAAAGTAGAGATAATTCTTGTCTCTTTTCAACATATGAAATAAAACAAATTCATTTTATACAACAAACTTATTTTTCATATAAATTGTATAACTCTTTCCAGAAAAGCATTAACATTATCACGTTCATGGTTCAAAATATATTATACCTACCTATCTAACTATTTCTCATTTATCTTATAATCCCCACAATAAGGAAGTACGTATTTATAAGCTCTGATAACAAGAAAGAAGAGAAAACCATAAGTAGCGACCAACATTTCCTACAGGTTTAATGTTGGTTTTACCTAACTTACTTCTTCTTCTTAGTACCTAATAGTCCAACGTCCATTGTCGAGTACGAAGTGTGGTGAATCATCATAATATTTGTGAATCGCTTCATTTCATAAATATACGGGATCTACAGTTTATCGCTGGATACGAACAGCTCTATTTGAGAGTCTGTACTAGGCATTATTACTATTGATAAGGTAAATCTTTGTGGAAAATCTTCATGTTTTAGCCGGAATCGAATCGGGATCTTACGCAGAGCAGTCAGACGTCCAAACCACTACATACACCACTGCCACCACTGAAAGAGATGTAATAAGATTGATATTTTATGTTTAAAACTGGAAATTGTACAAAAAATAGATTACGTATGTATTACTTATCCTTCATTTATGTACAACTGGTAGATAGAGCGTGAATTTAAGGAGAATGTAGGCTTTATTTCATTTAAATCAAAGAAAGCGTCAAATTCCTATAGACGTCACAACACAGGCAAATAACGGCATTTAGAAAGAAAAACAAAGAAAAACTAATTAGCGCTACAGTACTTATGCCTGGAAGAAGTCACGGGCTTCTCCTAGTTACATATATTATTATATCAACTTATTAAAAAGTTGCAATAACATATATATTATGAGTAAAATAATGATATTGTAAGGTGGATAGTTTATCATGAACTTACGGTTATTACCTATTCGTTTTATGTAGTATTTTTTCTGCTACCTAGTTTATTATAGTTGTTGTATATTTCACTAGAATTAGTAGATTTATTCTTCAAGAAACTATATGTGAGGTACACTTTGTCACAGTATTGTCAATTTGACAAGCTTCTAGAACATATTACAAGCGTCTAGAATAATCCTAGAACCTCCTCGATGTATTTCATGTCAAGATTCAGATATAAAAAGTCGTGTCGATCACGGGTCAAAGTGAGTCAATGAAGTCAGTTTATAGAAGTCGATGAGAAAGTCAGTATATGAAATTAGTTCAATACAGACGGTGAAATCTGTGCCAGTTTAGTGACAAATCAAGTTGTGACAGCTGTACTACTACGAAAGGTGCTGTACAAGGTATTGAAAATAAACGTTTTTAGAAGCAATCTGCGAACTTTGGAGTATTACGCAAGTGAACTCACCCCACAACGTTTAGCACAGGGTTAAACGTTACAATGTTTTACAATTCATTTAATTCTTCTTTTCAAAGCATACATTTTTACTTTTCTACGCCACTATAGTAGCTGTATAAGGAAAGTATTGTAATTGTGTGAAATTTTCGGTATCGAGATTTTTACAAATGTTGACGTTTCAGAGTTTTCTAAGTCTAATAAACATATTTTCAGCCATTGGCATGTCTGTCTGAATGTCCATCTGTCTGTCTGTGACAGCATTATCTCAGGAACAGATCGGGGTACATTGTTGCTTTCTTTTTTATTTTGTTTGGTACCAATATCACTCGCCGGTGGCACTGAATGAGAATCCTGTATACACTGGGTGTTGAGCTATAGCTAAAAAACGTGATTTGCTCAAGACTATAGCGCGAAAACGGCTTTAAGGATTTTAATTAAACTTACCTAAAGTATTCTTCTGAGAACCCTCTGCCACCCACATATAGCGACATCTCTGAGAAAAAGCACAAAAAAAAGTTATGCTTGAACAAAATTCCGTATTTTCCACATGTTTCTTCAGATTCTGGCTAAATGTTTCATCTTGCGAAAAAATGTTACAAGACCATTGTGGTTTGTCTTGACATGCTGAAAAAAATGAGTGGTAGCACGATTTGACCAAAGGATTTTCACATTGCTACCGCTATTGTCGTCGCTATGTAAGGAAAGTATTGTAACTGTGTAAAATTTTTCATTCACTGGAATTTGCCTGCGAGCGGTAGGAAAGTAGTGTGAGTGGACACACCCCTACTGGGAGAGGATACCTATTTAAATACTTAAAAGTTATATAATTGTTTTTGTACTATATGATTTAACATAGGCGCATCGCAAGTGTGAAAAAAAATTGCTAGTAATGTTCTTAAATGGAATACATTATATAGTGGTTGTCTCTGCCATATATTCTTTACAAGATTTGTCTTTCCTAAATCCCGAAAATAAATATATATTATTCATTTTTAATACGAGGTGAAATATTTTTTTTTAGATATACCATCTGTTATAATTTGGACAATTGGATATTTTCTGATATTTTGCCTCTTCTTATGATGGATCGGAATAGAAATATTTGAAAAACCGGTGAAATGAATCTCGACATATTACATATATTTATATGCCATCAAAGGAGAGAAATTTCAATCCATATAAAAATATATAGGCTGTTTCCGCGACTCTGGAAGAAAGGAAAACATGATACAACTCTTTTATTAAACGTATGTTTACATCAACAATATTTACTTTACGGGTAGGAAGATAAGCAAATATAAAATATATGGAAAGCTGAGAACTAGTCCTTTTAGAACCTTTTACTGTTAAAACAGAGAAAACTCCTACCAACGGACTTACACAGGAAAAAGTATACCGCGTATATTGTCTTTTTCATTCAGACACTAAGCTCCATTTATCCCTTAGAATTGTATAGCGATAGTCATCGTAATAGTTAATCCACTCTATCGACAACTCCATCTATGTCAGTCATTTTTTCTTTTCAGTTTATGACATGTTGGAGTTTTTCATTATTTTTCTTGAAGAAGAAAACATTTTATAGGAAAGATCCTAGGTTATACGAAAGTTATACGAAACTCAAAAGCTATATCCCAAGGCATTACTTCGTAGACGGTCGAGATCGATTTTCATCACCTCCTGGATGAACCTCTCCATTGTCCCTCAATTTGCCTTTATCTATAATCTATAATCATTAATTCTAATGGTTGAAATGGGCGACTCAAACTGGGCTTCTTTTTTCAAAGTCCATCTCTCTACAATGGAAAAACGCATGCTCCACAATCGTCTTTTTCCACTTCACATCTATAAGGGTTGTCTCAGCATATTGCCGAGATCGGTGTCGGCGAACAGTTTAGATTTTCCTCTCTGCATGTCCATCAACCTGGCATTTCTTCCTCTTATTTCTCTTGCAACTTTCTAAGAATTCGATTTCTATCAACTTCCTACGTAATGCATTGTATTGTAGCCTTTCTGAATTTTATTTCATCGAATATCTCAATTGATTCACAGGAAATGGTGTAGCATGACGGTTGCGGGGGGCTGCCCCACCTGATTAAATTTTCATTTTGACTTTGAATGTTTTGTTGACAATTGTTAATCAAAATATCTTTGATAAACAAAGTCGGTTCAAATGGGGTTGACACCTTAAAACTGCCCGGGCTCCATACACCCTGGCTACACCACTGTTATGTGGATATACCAGCCACTATCTGTATTCTGCACCCTTAAGAAACGTGTGCTATGCCATAAAGTTTGAATTGAAACCATCCGAGAATTTATTATTTAATTAACATACTAGCAAATATTAAATTATCGTTCATAATAATAATATAATAATCCTAAGAACATCGGTTATGACCACCACTAACTATAATATATATGTGATCTAAGTAAACGTCACATTTTATTTAAAAGAATTATGCCTGCAGACATTAGATATCAATTTAAGATTAAAGATTCCCAGAAGCTTGGCTGAAATTATTTAAGCTGAAATGTTACCGAAAAATAATAATAAATGAATTTCATGTGTTTATGTTTAGTTATAACTTTATTAAATCAATAAAAATACAATAATCTAGTTTTATTCTAAATTACATTATTCTTAACTGATAATTCACTATTATAATGAGGCACTTAGCATATACCGAAAGAGACTACGAAATATTCCTGGAATCCATACTACTGGTTTCAATTTAACATAACCACTGCTAAAGATCTTTCATATAAATAGATAATGGAATCAAAAAAATCTGTAAAGTTATTCATACTATCAAACCGTTTGGAAAATTCAAAGAACCTGAATATTTCACGGAAATACCTACTATGATCTCAATAAGCTCAAACAGGAATTGAGTACCAAAGTTTTACAACTTAAATCTACATGCAATTTGAGGATCAGTTTGAAGTATGGTTTCGTTCTAGAATACCATATTTGATTTCAATTAATTTGAGAAGAGATTGAGTATGAGTGGAATTTACTTTATTTCATTAAGAAATAGAACCAATTCCCCGGACTGGAACTTGTTAATCAAACTCTGATATGTTGATGATATCTCTACCTACTTGTCAGTACATGAGATTGGCAATTTTGCATCTATATATTGATGTGTGGAAAAAAAACACAAGAACTCATCCTTGACGTGTCCGTGGAATAATTTCGCAAAATATGTAGGTATATTCCCGCGATATATTTGTTCATAATAACATGGTGTCATGCCAAGATATCTATCATCGCTTAGCCCATATATATACAAATAAAAAATATATGTTTGACTACAACAGTTATTTCTTGGAGTTTTAATAAAAATCCGTATAATAGTAACATGGAGATTGCCACATAACACTGAATAATATTGGATACTCGGCGCGGCGCTTTCGTCATTATTTCAAGTCTCCATCGTTCTATCGTAAATTTCTATTAGATTAGACCATTCACGCAAATTATATTATCATAGATAAAATGTACAAGAAATAATGAGGTAAATAAAAACTTTATGGTAACTGACATTAAGATACTAAAAAAATGAGAATATTGATGATCTTAGTAATTGCAGAGAGCAGTAATGTATATCAGGAAATTGGAACGAAGGTAATAAAGAAAAAGATAATAAAAAAAATATGATCGCCATAGGCAGCGGAGGAGTGAATTCCACAATTTTTAATTACTTTTTCTTATGATTCTTATGAGAAAAGTATCATATAAAAGTTGTAGATACGAATCATATAGATAAATTCGAAATTTGATTTAAATTTTTGTCTGCCCTGATGCAGAAACATCAGAATAAGGCTTTACAGGACATTTTTAGGTATTTTTTGCATTGATTATAATAAGACTAAACATCTACGAGAGGACAATATCAAGTTTTCTCTATGATGAAACAAATAAAGGGTGGCCAAATAAGCGAAAACTACTCATTTCAGAGACTTATTGACCAAAGTTGCCAAGAGAAAAAGCTGAGAATTATTTTCATGTTTCTGAGATAATCGCTAAGGGACGTTATCACTATCTTGGATTAAAAAAATGTTGTTTCTCAAAATTTCACGCATTTTGAATAACCAAAAAAAAAAGTTGAGATAAATTAGAGCCTTAATGTTCATCAACTTTTCCCATATCTCTAATAATAAAGTAGTAGGGGAGAGTTAAACTGTTGTTTTTAAGAAACATCTGTAACTTCAAAATGAATAAATGGATTTTAGCAAACTTGATGTCATTTAAAAGAGGTTTTCTTATGTAATAAAATCTACGTTCGATTCGATTCTAATTTAGTATGCTGCCACTAGAAGTCATTATTTGATATTTGAACAGAAATTGTGAGCAAGTTAGTGAAAACCATATCTCGAAATTTTGCACTTAGCGTAAAATAGCTGAGAATAAAAATTATTAAGAAATCTCAATGGATTTTGATAGGTTTTCACAAAATATTTCAATAAAAATGCTATATTTTGATATTTATTCAAAATATTAAACAATATTATATATAAATTGATCGTAGTTGAAAAATGAAAATCAGTTCCTAATGGTCGTTTTTGTGTTTATTAATATAGATGGATAGCGACCGCCGACGCAAAGAAAATATTCTCGTACGGAAACTACGCTTTCTACTTAATGCTAGCCAGTTTAGCGCCGATTGTAGTTTTGTAGCTCCAAATAAACCTATTGAGAAACGAAAATCCTCTTTTTAGAAAATGGAACGCCAGGAGAAAAGAACTGAAAGAAGCTTTTAAATAAGCTATAACTTTATACCGCATACCATTGAAGATTAGGTATCACAAGGATAGCCTTTGGGGGGCATAAGGTTCAAAAGTTGTATTTTTTATTCATCCAAAGTTTTGAAATAGAAACTTAATTAGGTAACAGAAAAAAACAACCATTGCTGATCTTCATTTTTACATTTCAATTATCGATCAATTTATAACTAATATTGTTACATTTTTTAATAAATCTCAAAATATTGCATTTTTATTAAATTGAAGAAAAAACTGAAAACCTTATCAAATTCCATTCAATTTTCACTCAAAATTTTTGTTTTCCAATATTTCAAATTAAGTGTATTAGCCTGTTTGGGCATTATTTTGCTGTTATATTATAATATCGATAGAATTATTTTTTGAGAAATTTCGTCGAGTTTTGTCCTTATATACCAAACACATCGAGTAAAATCGGTTTGGATACAAAAATATTTCAACTCCCATCACTGTATTTTTAGAGAAATTTATCACGCCCCCTAGCAGCTATCTTAGAAACCTAGAAAGAATTTGCAGATTTTTTTCTTGTCAACTTAAGTCTATATATTTATGGCAATTCTCTAAAATGAGTAGGTAGTGTCCGAAAAGTTCTTTGCACGGTTAATTGAGCAACCTGCACAGAATGGACTTAAGAAAGAAATCTCAATTAGAAAATAGAATGGGGATATCCATTAGATTGGGTAATTGGGATAAATTGAATGACTACCTACTACATAGTAGAATGCTCAAAATGCCATGATGATTGAGAGCCAATATGAGGCAAGAGCATAGAAATGGCTGGAACACGTAGATATGAAATTAAATTATAAACTGAATTTGATTTCTAAATTAATGTTAAAAGAAGTCAGTACGAAGTGAATAGATAAATAAAAAAACAATTGTTTCATGTATTGCAAACAATAATATACATATCTAAGAACTTGAACAATTTTGAATTAATTGAGATGGATTGTGAATCTTATTAAAACTACGAAATAAAATCCCTGCTCTAGATTTTTGTATACATTTTTCTCTTCCTGTATGTTGAGTGAAGTCGAAGTTCTATATTCAGTATTTTTTTGAAAGTCTAGGTTTAGCACTCTCGGAGATAAGAGGAGAAAGTTTAATCTTCATATGTTTTCCCTGGCAAGACTTGGATACTTAAGATTCTTCTTGCTTTTTTACGCGAGTTGTTTCAGATATAATAAATATGAAAAGTGAATATTTGTTCTTTTCACTTAAACAGTTTATTTTTAAATTTATATAAATGAGTTACTCAAAGGAGGCCTTTTATTTTAAATGTTTACTTGAAGAAAGAAATGATTAATTTAAACAGTACGTCGGTGCTTCTATCATAGACGAACAGACAGACAAGAGAGTGATCTCTGCCTTCTCCTCTGTCATTATGCTTAAATTAAGAAATGTGATTTTTTCATGTTCAAATTTAGAATTCGGGTCCACATTTTCTATTATTGACAAAATTAGGTGAATCAAATCACGCTAGTTTCAGCTAGATATCTATAATCGAGCATGAAAGAACTACAATATTCGATTTTATCAGATTTACAAGAAAGATTTAATATGAAATTTACCTAGAACAGTTTTTGTTGATACTAGAGGGAACATTAAAGTAAAGTTAAAGAAATGACAAAGATACTTGATTGAAAATTAAATAATACGGATAGAGTCAACAAATATATCGAATAAATTTCTGGGCAGACAAGAGTTACAAAAGACATTTCAAACATGTTGGAAGATAAATCATCTAAACCAGAATGAGTAAAATGCAAAATACTATTAATTATATTGATACTGGTACGTTTCAAGTTGTGCAGTTGTAAGTAGATAGTGGACTTTTGGCTACAACTACGAAAGAAATAGTTCGTAACAATAAGTAGATATTAATTTTTGGTTTTCGGTGTACCATCTAATAATGCCAATCCTACTTTTTATACAAATATAATTTCATATTTTTAGTGGTTCATTAATCATCAAAATCAAGATTACTTTCATTCAGTGATCTCAAAATATAGCAGTAAAAAAGCTTGCAATTGCATAGTGATTAAACACGGAAACACTTGAGTTTTGCTGGGAATGATTGTAGCCTTTAATCCATGTGAAAGTTTTTGAGGGGAAAAACATATTCCAAAAAGTTCAATACTCTTTCAAATAAAAAGAGAATCATTTAAACTGGAGCACATGGATATGCGAACCTTGCGAATAGGCACAGAAATAGTCGGTCATCAAAAACCAACATTTATCGGAACACTGAGCTGTTTCCTACCCTTCGCCAATATTAATCACATTTCAAATCCCATTTTTTCTCTATTTATTCAAATACTCACACATCACACATTGGATTCCAATTCGTTATTATGTAACTATGTCGGTACATGCCAGCTGCATCTCTCTAAACTTATATACCCAAAATCTCGCTCCTCTCCCGTGTGGCATGCAGTATTGATCTGCTACAAGCATTTTCAACATCAAACACAAACAAGCAAACAACATACATACATACACATACATATATATTTGGGTTGCTTGCTAAGCACTTCTTATCCGTAGCCAACCGAATGTCACCTATAAACGGAGGAACGCAATGATGTCAGTGTAGCTGAAAGTGGAATATTTGCTCCTTATTTTTCTTCTTAAAGAAAAAGACCTACAAGAATATCGGTATTGTTTACTCAATGAAATTCTTCACAATAGTTGGACAAAAGTGAATTTAGCTAGATGCTGGAAAAACTTTTTGTTGTCTTATTGTCTTGTATTGGCGTGCTGTCAAAATCCAATGGATGCCGGAAATAGATTTGATTGGATGATAAATATTTCCAAGTTGTATTTCTGTAGAAGAAAATATTGGATATATGACAATGGAGTTGCTCAGTTTTTTCTATAAATCTAGTAAAAAGTAGAAATCAGTACGAGCGACTGATTGTTCAAATGGACGCCTTATAAAATAACATAACTAAGTAACGCAGTTCACTAGTAAATTTGATAGTCCCCACAAGCTTATGTAAAAATAAAACAGTTTGCATAAATAGTCAACCATGAAATGGTTTGTAGCAGAGCCTATGACAGTTCTAGAAAAATACCAAAAAAATATATCCCAGGTAGCACCCATAATATGTTTTTTTACCTTATTTTAAGCTCTTGTACACCACCACGACCAAACATGAGTGAATTTGCCGTTTTTGTACTTATATACTTCACATTAACTGTACCGATAGATAAACGATAAAAAGTAAATAGTATGAATAGCTACTACACATTTTGTTAGTCAAATATTTGAAATAATATTTTAATTTTAATTACTCTCTGGTAGAAAATGTATGAACATTTGTGACTAATTATTGTAAAAATAAGTATTCAAAGCAGATGGTTTAATTTATTAATGTAATTAGTAAATTATTGTCAACAATGTTCAAAAGTAGATTGAGGTAAAACATAATAGTTCAAAAAAGTTGTGCGTTTAGGGAACCCCCAACAGGAACTCTTTACACCTTTTCTCCAATTCGGAATTTCATTTGATATAGGTAGAGTTAAGTTTATTCGGTAGTAAATTAGAATGATAAATCTGTAATAAATATCCACAGATATATTGTTTATACATAAGAATAGTATTATCTAAATTCTAAGAGGGTAAGTGCTTTCTCAAATAATAAGGATGGTTAGCATAAATCTTAATAAATAAATAATCTTATAAACTAACTAGGTAACAACATAACAGTAAGGCGCTGGATATAGCAACGATTTGGTCATTATGGAAATTACCAGAATGTTTACGTTTATTAACTTCGAATGACTCATGTAAACCCAATTTTAATCCTTTCTTTTCGGTATGTACGATAATGAAATTATCAATAAATGTTTGACTATTATAATTGAGTAGTAGTGCATAGTTTGCATTAGTTTGAATGGTATATGAATGAGCTATTTTGTTCAATGATACGGTTTTGAAAATGTATGCCAGTTTGACGTAAACTTTCAAGCAATCACCGCGAGTGAGGTCATAAACACCTGATTTACTGGATCTAGAGTTTTTGATTTATTGTTCCTGATAAATTTACCTAAAGTAAAGATTAGGTAAATTTAGGCGTTACTCGGCTAGAATATTTTAAAAGTATATACCTGGACGAAAATGCCAACTTACTTATTTCAAACGTAAGGCACTATTATTATTAAATTCTTTGTTCCATTTTGAAAACATTTCATGTATAATGGTATACATCTAAGTTCAACCATTTTTCAAATTTTGTGTGAAAAATGAAGAAAAATACATAATTATCATTTTTCCTATATGAAAGCCCTTATTATTTAAATAATTTGTGTTCTTGCAGAAGAAGACTGACTAGATAGTATTTGTATGATATATTGATAATTCTACAGGGTTATCAAAAATGATGAATAAAATACAATTATGTATAAAAAATTTCTACGGTCATGTTTTTCACACGACAACCCCCTATTTAAAAAAAAATGTATATGAATGTCTGTCCCGAAAATTTGTAGTTGTCAATTTAACATTTTCTATGAAATTAATCTACATAAATTTTAAGTTAGATATGGATCATGATTGCATTAGAAAATAATCACAGGTGTCACACAAATGTATCTACAAATTATACTTGTTATTTGTATTTTCTCAGTAATTATCAAGGATGATAAATTAAACAAACACATACCTACCTACATGATTTAAATTTATTGTTTTCATTTAACCCACAGAATGAACCCGATCCGGAATAAATGTCACTAATCGTTCTCAAGATATTCTAAACGAATACATTTTCGGTATATATTTTGGTCAAACCTTTTCCGCGGTCAATAGCATCAATCGTTCTCGAGATAGGTATTTGACATTTTACACCAATTTTTATGTTCTTTGTTCATAAATACACTCCAATCTAAATCCGAATCTTATTGCAGTATACCTATGTAACTTCATAATGTTGTTCAAGACTACAAATCAGAACAAGGAATCAAACATAATAATTTTATGTTTTTAATAATATTACGAAATACACTGGTAAATGATTCAAGTATTTCTCCACATGTTGCTTCATTTTAATATATTCGCATTCAATACAATTGTAACAAGAATAGATTAGGTACCCATAATAATTATCAAGGGAACCTAGAATTTATATTATTCTTTGAAAAAAATTATATTATTAATTATTTTCCAAACCATTGCAATCTCTGATGTTAAGCTTACAAATACATCTAATTGAAATTCAATGTGATATTAGTAATTATTTTCAGTTTATAAATTATTATTGTACTGTGGACATCGAGTGGACCCTACCCACTCGATAGTGTGTGCGTAGTATACTCACTAAGACCTCCTCCCCGTCTAGGTTTGTCTGACCACTACTGGTCTCCAGCGACACTTAGGCCAGTGCCTCAGACTCCGATATTTAAAGTACACAATCCAGAATAACTGTATCTTGTACAAGTCTTTTGCTGGATATGACCTTGAAGATTCTGGTTCACCTTTTGGTAACCCAAATATTTGTTGTCTTTTGCGGTCTAGGGATCCGCAATCGCACAGTATGTGAGAAACTGTTTCCGGTTCCTTACCTCATAGTCTACATGCGAAGTGCCCGTTGTACAATTTCATTTTGTTGAGGTAAACCTTGATTAGTGCATAAACAAGCCCCGTTACGATTTTAAGCTGGTTTCTGTTTAGCATCAGCACTTCCCTCGCTTTCTTTTGACATTGGCTTGGAATATGTTATTTTCCGTGTTTGTTACCTGGTGAGTTGCTCCAGGCTTGTTTGTTTTTCTCTAAAACACATTGTTTGAGTGATACTTGTACTGTGCGTTTAGGCACTTCTACTATCATTCTTTGATTTTGGTTGTTATCTGCTCCTCTTCTCGCAAGTTCGTTGGTTTTTTTTGTTTCCTGCCGTGTCCTGGCGTCCAGATCAGTTTTACGTGTGAAGCTACCTTCTGATTTTTTAAGGTTCTAAGTGCCGCCTGAATGTCTATTATAATACAGATTTGCTGTCCTGTTGTTTCCTCTTGCACAGTCGAGAATTGCATATACGCTGCGACTGAAATACAGAAGTGTAAGTTCCAAGAGCATGGCTAATATAAGTACTTGGATTCTTAGAAAAACGCCTGAACCATTACCTTTTTCGGTTTTGAATCAGTCAGTGTACCAAATCTCACCCTGAAAGATTGTGCTAAACTAATTATCAGACCATTCCAGTCCTGCTTGGTATATTTATCCTGAATGTCTTTTCAAAGAATTGTCGTTTCGAAATGTGATCAGTTTCCATGTTTAAGACATTCCCTGTCACAGGCTTCGACGATACTCATGTTTCCTGTTCCAATGTTGACATTAACTGGTGTATTACTAATTCTGAAAGCACCTAGTCTTGTGCCTGCAGTACTAGGCCATGAAGGTAGTCCCAGAAGCGGTTCCATTGCCTAGGCATGCAAGTTTCTACTCCTTGCTTAGCCTTAGCACAACTGTACTTTGTTGTGTTTTTTCCGCCATACCAAGGAAGCATATGTTGTGATTGGTTTTACTACCATGTTATATAGCCAGTGTATGTTGTGTGGCTTAAGTCCTCATTTATTTCCAAAGGAGCGTGTGGCCGTCATCAAAGAGGTCTCCGCCTTTTTAATGATTCTCTCTAAACGTTGGTTCAAAGTCAGTTTCGAGTCTATCACCCCGAGATACACAACTTCTCCTTTAATCTGTATTATTTCTTCTCGAAGTTTTAGGGCACTCTTTCTTTTTTTGTCTTCGAGTGAATGCTACTATGGCGGATTTGTGGGCAATGATATTGAGTAGTTCCTTGTCCGTCCATCTTGTAACCAGGTTAAGAGCTTCTTGCATGCTATCTCTGACAATGTTGTTATAATTTCCTTGTGTTAAGATGACTCTGTGGCCATTATTGTTCAGATCCATGAGGAGCTCGTCCATTACCAGATTCCAAAGGAAAGGAGATAGTACTCCACCATATGGATATCTTCTGGTCGCCCGTGGCTCTACTTTCTCGCCCAATAAACACTATGTGTGTTCCTGAATACAAACCATCAGCCTGGCCAGGCTTAAATTATGTCATCAGTCAATGTCATATTCCTATATTGAGTCCGTATATTTTCCAAGGCCATTTTAAACCTGGCCAGGCTAATGGTTTATATTTCGGAACAACGACTTAATGTGTTCTGGTAGAGGTCTCCTTTATTTATGTTTGTTGTTTCTGATCGTTTTTCAGTATTATTCTATATTTGAGAAACATACTTGCTTTTGAAAACATATTTTTCTTACATACTAATTTTATGAATTTTAAAAAGCATAACTTTTAGCTAAGGTGTCATTTTACCCTATACAGATATTGAATATGTCAATTTTAGTTTCCAAAAAAAGGTGATAAAATAGAAGTCATTTGTAGAGGAGGCAGTTATCAAGTCAAAATGAAGCCTTAGACCATCGAAGAGACAATAGCACTGATCAGCGATCCTGGTAAAGTTAACATAAATTATTTTCTATCTGTTTAGAAAATAATTTCTTAAATAATCAAGAGAGAAGTATAATAATCTCGTGCTTAATTCCTTATACAAAAGTTGATAATACTTAACACAGCAAGAAAGTTTAGTACGAGCAAGAACAATGAAGTTTAAACTTGAACCGTCTAAAATACTGTGACGCACTTGTCAGTCGACTCTGTCCCAAACTAAAGTTTCGTCTTGAACATGAGCAATAGAAAGAGTTGGAGGTAGTGTTCTCTGAGAAAGAGAGACCGTTTGGGGTGATATTTTATGAAGAGGCGAGTTCTTGGACGACTCATAAAATGGCGAGAGACTGCTGCTGCATAAAATATCAAATCGAGTTCTACACGCTCGATGGGTCCTCATAGATGGAAATTCAATAATATAAAAGCAGTCGTGCATGACACTCCCGGATATAAAACACTGCCTCGTAAGATATAGATGAGAATTGAATCTGAGGGGCATAGCGAAGTGAAATTAGTCCTTATAAAGAAATATATCATTAAACTACAGAACTATAATATTAATAAATACATTTTTACTTTCTTATTGCTACCCTAAGTAGATTTTATGTAAGGAAAAGTGCATCACGGTTTTCAACAGATGTTTTCGTTTTAGCCATTGGTTTGTCTGTCGTTCTGTCCCAAGATTATCTTAGAAAAGAATTTGTTATTTTCTTTTTTGAGGTATCAGTACCGCTCGCATGTGGCACAAAATGAGCACCCAGCTTACACTAGTTCCTATACAATAGCCGACAAACATATGTTGCTCAAGACTGTAGCGTGAAAAAGACTCGACGATTTCGATGAATCATGTCTAAAACAATCTCCTTAAGTGGCATTTCAGAAAAAAAGCAAGAGAAAAGTTTTGCTCGAATGGACTGTCAAATTTGAAAAAATTTTTAGTCATACGAGTGAAATGAATGGTCGCATGTTTTGATCAGACGATTTTTATATTCGATGGAATTTGTTTGAGACCGGAGTGTCATGTGGGTATACACATCAGATTTTTATTTAAAGAATAGTTTCTATTAAAGTAATGCACTATTAAGATTGCTTATACAAGCTGCTAGAATCATTTGAACTTTTCACTGAATCTGATTTTCTAAAGATTATTAAAATACACGAACTATGAAACGCATGACCCTAAAGTTGAAAAGTTAGATGGCGACTATCTTTCAGAAATATGGTCCCATTTTATACTTTCTAACGTTATATTAGATTTTTACTTGAAGAATATGTGCGTGTTTGTAAATTTTGAAGAAAACATAACTGCCTCATATTTGAATATTTTACAGAATATTTTTATTTATAATCTAATTTCCAGTTACAATATTTATCAATAGATATAATTTATCAGCCATATGCATAAACAGCTTTAAGTTCGTTTATTAGTTGATATGGTGAAGTTAACATCATATGGTATAAGTTAAGAAATTTAAAATACGCACTTTAGCAACCAGTCAACTGATAATAGTTTATTCGGCCGAGATAGAGTCACGTCTAAGATACAGCATTTTTTACATTGGGGTTGGTCGTCCAACGTTGAAGATGTGTTTTTGGCTGAAAAAAGGGTGATACGAAGTATTGTAGTAATTAAAAATAGTTTCTCTTGTTCTAAATATTTCTTTATTCAAGATTCTAGCTCTGAAAAGTCTATACATTTTTTAAATTTGTATTTATGTTCATAAAAAATGCATTTGTTTAAATCTTAATTATTTTCGTTTTTACTTTTTGAATCAGTTTTTTGTTATTTTTTCTATATTTTACATATTATCTGCTCATTTATATATAGGTTCTTTAGATTTTTTTACTATCCCTAATACAATAATTGTAAATTTATTTTCTCTGAGGAAAATAAACGTAATAATAATAATATTACGTGACAGTTTTAGTACTAAGCTAGTGCCGAGCTAGTTATTAATACGGCTGTATGAATTTATGTATGACAACATACAGCTATTATCATAAAAGGTATAATTTTTATGTTACCCGGTATACCTACCAATAAAACTATTTTTAACAGAAACTACAAATACACATTTTACTTTGTATAAAAATGTTTTTCATAAAATAACTTTTCTTACTTTAGACATTAGGCGAAGAAATCGATATCTTCAAGCTACCACTTAAATCGTGATCTATAGAAAGAAATAGGCAGGAAATTTTGAGTTTGTTTTTTGAAAACCAACAAACAAGTGGAAATGTCAAGACGACAGAAAATAAAAATAGTTTTGATTACCTACGTAGTTTTTGAAGGAAAAGCTTCCAAAGAGTACATCTGCTTTTTACCACTTTACCTAGTTGATTTGAATTTGAACCATATCGACTATAGAGAACATCAGATTTATCAAATACTCATAATATGATTGACATATTAGTTGGCTTGACATCATATACTTTAACTTCTATACCGCTAGCATTGTGGAAAAATTAGGCAAAAATGAAGCCAAAGACCAGGGGATAGCTGGCGAGATGCGCATGCGTCATGAACTTTTTTGGTAAGAGAAGGGACATGTCCCTATTTTGTTACCATGGATACCATATGTGGCATACATATGTGACTCCAAGCCACCACCCCCAACTTCCCCTTTCGCGCATGCGTACTAAATCCCCATAGTGAGCTTCACAAAAAAAATCAAGGATCAAATTATATGTATATGGAATTATGTGACTTGAAATACAGATCTGTCCCTATCGTGTAGATTAGAGCAATATTAGGAGATAACTGTCCAATGCCCATCTACGCATGGTGCAGTGACCAAACACCCATAACTGCTCTTTGATTTCTATGGGTTCATGTCCCAAAAAAGATTTCTTAGATTATTCTATGGATCAAGAAGACTGGAAACAGGAGAGTAAACTTCCTAAGCTTCTCTACGTAGCCACATGAGATTACAGAAGTTGCATATCAGGGACGTGGCCTCGTGTACGACGAACAGTGACGAACATCTTGCAATTACCTTAAATATTCATAATCTGCTGTCTTTTTTAAGCGGGAGCCGCTTGCTGCGCACGGCATGGTGCCCAAAGACGCATTTACAAAAGATATGCATATGAAATTTTACATGATTTTTAGGGCGAGTTTAATCTCCTGTTTCCAGTTTTCTTGCTATAGATAATAGATAGAGGGATGCCTCAGAAGTATGATTAAGAAGTTTCAAGTCTCTAGCCTGAGAAATCACTGCGGACCTTATCCACTTAACAGAAAATAATAAAAACTATATCTATATCTTTATTTATCTCAACATCATTTAAATAAACGGGAATTGATCGCTACTATAGTGTTTTATTTAAATGTTTTAATCTTTCATTAGATAGCATAACAGAGAATTGCAGTTTCATTTTGGTATTGGCCATTGTAACGACCTTCAGAAGGCCAAACGCCAAACTGAAGATTTATATGGGAATCGATTCTGCACTCTCGAACAATTTGGATTTAACCACGAAAAGTCATGCCGGGCCACTTTTCACGAAGCGAGACACTCTGATATATCCAGCTTCCGTTCGCCACTATCGATTCCACTTAATACCTCTAAGATCATGTATTTTTCTCTCTACAGAATCGTCTGGAAGTAAATTAAAATCATTAAAGATCCGTTGACATGGAATGGAATCATTAGTCAAGTGTGAAATTAATACTGTTTTAATTATAATATTTAAAGGAATTTCGGACGTCATTATTTAAAAGTGTATCTCATTATCTTGATTATAAAATCTATTCAATTTTATCTATCAATATATCTATCTTTTAAAACTATTAATTCACGGTTATGGGTAAGGGTTATTCTTATGTGAATCAAAAATTGTGCACCTCATATCATTTTTGTCTCCATTTTTTTTGTAAAATATTTTTTTTAGTAAGTACTCAATTGGATGCGGAAAAGTTGGATCTTTCGAAACTAGAATGGAAAAATAAAACAAAACACAAACAATGCAAACTATTTTTTTTATTTTATACCTGTTGTTTTAAGACAATCAGATGCTGTACTTTTGACAGTTTGCTACGACGACAACCTGAACTTTCCGAAAAATTTTTCGGACGCGATATTAATAAGTGATAATTTTCCTGGCTTGACTGCTGTCACGTGCAGATGCTAAAATAATAAGCATATATTATTTTTGTCAAATATTTATTTATAAAGTGTTACAAAAATTGCAAATCATTCAAGCTCTAGGGAGATATAAGTGAAAAATTTTATTGTTTATATATTTATGTTAACCACAAAATTAGAAAAATTTCCATAAGGCCAATTTGATGCATTAGCATCAGACTTTTCATTTGAAATGTTATTCTGTTCATGTGTCTTCTCTCCCAATTCCAATCAGTCAGAAGACCGGCAATCATCACAATGTAACACTGGTTTGTTAGAATCCTCTGACTGTGACTGCGGCTGTCCAGCTATTTTGAAAGCTATTCTTAATTTGTTTTCAACGGAGTCACGCCACGCTACTACTTTTCCAATTTCCATGGCGGTTTAGAAGTGTGATGTCAGCCCCTTCTACTGCAAATAATCTTGCTGAAGTTATCCGGAAGCAATGTCCAGTATAAGTAAAAGGATTTTAAACTTTAAACTTTAAAAACTCTGCAATCTTCTTTGGTACTACAGCAATGGTGTTAATTCCCACAGCTTGTCTCGTGTATCTGCCATTGCGGTAGCCAATAAAAAATCTTGTTTTTTCAATGCGTGGAGGTCACAGGGAATACTTTCTAAAAAGGCTTAATAGATCTAAGTATACTCTAAACCGTCAAAATTTCCAGGTGATACTGTAAGTAATATTTAAGTAAGTAAGTAAGTAATATTTTCGGTGTCGGGTTTTCAACAGATTCTTACGTTTGAGGGGTCCAAGAATCTTATTTTCTGACATTCACCTGGGTGTCTGTCTTTCTATGGCAATATTCTCTCGAGAACAGATGGATCGAGGATCGATTTTGTTGCTCTCTTTTTGGATCTGTAGGTTATCGATATCGTTAGTTGATGACACAGATTGTGTACCTATGTTGCTTGCAGTGTTTGCTAGGCAATAACTGATAAACGTGTTTCGCGCAAGACAGTGGCGCAAAGATGACTCAAAAGATTTTAATGATACTTGTGTAAAAAATTAATCTTAAAGCTATTAACCATCTGCTGTAATATGTACCTATCCTCAGGAAAAAAAGAAAAAAGCTATGAAATGAACTGTCCATTTGTTTATCTTTTTTCATATTTTGGTTAAACCTCCTACGTCAAAATTGAATATGACTATTCTTGATTGTTTTGGCACGCTGAAAAAAAAATATGATCAGTCGATTTTTCGATTCGATGGAATTCGTTTGAAGGCGGAAAGAAAATTGGATGAGTGGACTCAGGAGATTTCCTTTAATTTGTTACTGCTATTCCTATGTCTAAATCAACAGTATTTGAAATATTTGTACCCTACTTCTGATGGCCTTTCTTTGTCATACCGAAGTAAAGAAAATCCATTTCATGAACATAGTAAGGAACTTACCCGCCGACAGTGTGAGGGTCTCTATGGTTTGGATGAGATAACGAGCTAACACTTTGCAATGATGTTCCCCACCTAAAATATTACCAAATTAATAAAATACCTTATATCTTTATAAATAAGTTTCCACTATACAAATACTAAGAAGATGTATGAATACCCAATATTTCAACGTTTTCAATAATTTTCAATAATTTTGCGTTGAATTTGTTTCCCAGCAGATAACATTCGTTTTACTTTTCTACCGCAACCCTAAGTAGACTAATAAGAATAAGAAAAGTATTGTAATTGTGGAAAATTTTTGTTGTACGGTTTAGAACTGATATTTACTCTATCTGCGTCCAAAGATATATTTTAGGTCACTGGTCTCTATAACTGTCTGTCTGTGCAAAGATTATCGCGAAAATGGATGGACCGATTTTATTGCGTTTCTTTTTTGTATTGTAAGGTATTGATAAGGCCGAGGATAAGGCTCACCGTTGACACAGATTGGACACTCTGCTCTCACTGGTTACTAGGCACTAGCTGAAAAAAGTGTTTCGCCCAAAAGTATGGGGCGAAAACGGCTCTAACTATATTGATGATACTTTGTCTGAAACATTCTGTTCCATCTACCACTGGCTATACCATATATCTCTGAGCAAAAGCAAGAAAACAAGTTATTCTCAAATGAACTGTCAAATTTCTAACTATTTATTCATGAGCTGAATGTTTCCTCCTCC
Source organism: Crioceris asparagi (assembly GCA_958507055.1). Taxonomy (NCBI): domain Eukaryota; kingdom Metazoa; phylum Arthropoda; class Insecta; order Coleoptera; family Chrysomelidae; genus Crioceris; species Crioceris asparagi. The sequence continues at coordinate 20,650,057 of OY293829.1, read as the reverse complement.
GTAAAAATTGAAAAAGACAATTATTGTTGTTTATTTTGGCACGCTGAAAAACTGAATGGCCGCACGCCTTTGATGGTTCGTGAAATTCTAAGAGCTGTAAGTAAGGGTCCACAGAGTTTGGATGGTCTCACGACCCGATCACACGATTTTTATATTCGATGGACTTCTTTTGGTAGCGGTATGAAATTCGTGTGAGTGGATACACCAGATTATTTATAATGAAAACCGAATTATACAGGGTGTCCGGGAAGATGTGGTAAATCTCTCTGATTCAGATAGAACATTAAAAAAGAAGCTTACAAGTTCCCATAAATGTTTGCCCTAGCGGCCCTCCCCACGTAGATACGGCCTCCCAAAAGTCGCCACTGGAAAACATTTTTTCTTGTATAACTTTGAAACTATTTAATATAATTTACTGAAAATTTAATATGATAAACAGTAGTAAGAACCTCTTAAAATACTGTCCTTAAAACATAATTACCTTGAGACCAAAAAAACACGAAGTCTTCTCCACAGTTTATTATTAAGGATTAATTACTGAGACATGTTTCGAGATTGTACAATCTCATTTTCAATCGAAATATAGAAAGTTATGGAGATGAAAATATGAAAATTTAAGAGAAGAAAAACATTATGTAAACGATCCCAAAACCAGTATAATAATTGAAACTAACATATATATTTACTTGAAAAATAAAATAAATAAATTATCCCATTATGAAATTAAAAAATTAAAAATAGTAAAATAAAGTTCTAAAAAATAGGAAATTCTACGTCACGTCACATTGTCCGGGTATGAGTGTTCGTGCCCGGTGACTACATATTGGTCAGCTGATGGTAACCATCATCTCGAAACATGTCTCAGTAATTAATCCTTAATAATAAACTGTGGAGAAGACTTTTTTTTGGTCTTACCATTTCAGTCCACTTCGAGAATGGACTTCTACAACCATTATAATTACCTTGTTTACTTTGTCAGGGACGGACTAGTTGTACATTATAATGCTGACATTTTAAACAACCTGTATGGTAAGGAGTTAAAAAAAAAATTGGATACCTTGAACATTGAGCTAAAGAAAATGTACTATTGTTCATTATCGATAAAATGAACCGTTTTCGAGGAAAAAATAATAACGGAAGAAATGCACACGTCAATGCAAGATATTTATTAATATTTCGTAGGTACGTTTGTGGAAAGAGCGAGTTATTAATACTGATAAAAGTTTTATTTGTTGCAGACAAAAAATTTATAAATCATGGTTCTTTTACTATATTTTTTCTCGAAAGCCTTTCATTTTATCGACAATGAACAAGAGTACGTTTTCTTTAGCCTAATGTTCAAGGTATCCAATTTTTTTTAACTCCTTACCATACAGGGTGTTAAAATGTTAAAAATGTCAGCATTAAAATGTAGACCCTAGTCCGCCCCTGGTAAACTAAACAAGGTAATTATGTTTTAAGGGCATTATTTTAAGAGGTCTTTACTACTGTTTATCATATTAAATTTTCATTAAATTATATAAAGAAATTTCAAAATTATTCAAGAAAAATTGTTTTCAAGTGGCGTCTTTTAGGAGGCCGTATCTCCGTGGGGAGGGCCGCTAGGGCAAACATTTATGGGGACTTGTAATCTTATTTTTTAATGTTCTATCTAAATGCGAGAGATTTCCCACATTTTCCAGGACACCCTGTATATATATTATAGAAAATTAAATGGGGGCATTATTAATGACAGCGAGTTCCTAATGCATCAGCGATATTTTTTTCATATTCCGAAAAAATTAAGGCCCTAATCCGGCATTATTGATTTCTCATAATGCCGCTCTTTTATTTGCCTTTGTCTCGTAAATTTGATCATGGTAGAATAACCAGAACTTGATTTGTCACATCCGTACACATCGCCAAATTTATTGTCACAAAATGAATTTCAGTTTAACTCTTTCCATCGAACACCATATCCGTCAAGTTTTTTTTTCCAACACACGTAATCCGCTTTTATATACTCTCGAATATTTGATTTTCTATTCTAAGCATACTTATTGCTTAGAAATAAAATAAGAAATACATAATATCATTTTGATGAATACAAAGTTATGTTTTTATCGCTGTTTAAACTAGAAAGAAAATATTTGCAGATATATCGTCACTATCTTAGACAAATCATTACAGAAAAAAGGTAAACTTGAAACACTACTACTATTTTTCTGTAATATATTAAATCCGATAGAGATGAAGTATTTTTTAAAGAAATATGCAGGCACAAGTAGATAATTTGGAAGGGACACAGCTACATTTAAAAAATATAACTATAATACATACTGATATTGACAACCAAGAATTTTAAGAAAATTCTCTCGTAATTTCTGATTTTTAATAATCTTAGTTATTTGCACAGTTTGTAACAACTCAAATTTCACTTTTAGTTGGAATTTTTCGTGGCGATGTATCTATGTGTTTTAAACACGAAAAAAAGTTTGCCTCAAATTTTACAACAGGTATACATGCATTTTGTCAACTAAACCTTATTTCGATTTGAAAATCTCTATAAAGTCATTTAAAACAGGTATAATGTGTTTTTTCATCACGTTTTGCATTATGAAATTTATAAGGCAAACCTTATAGGATAAGGGCGCCTAAGATGGCGCACAATCTAAGAATGCGTATTGCTTGTTTACAGTGTAAAAAGGTTAGTGATGTGCTCGGTTTAGAGTTCTTGCGATAGCTGCAACAAACCTAACGAACCTATGAACATTTTAAAGGAATGAATCGGACGACCAAAAGCTGAATTATCAAAAGTACGTAACTATGTTATATTTCAACATTTTTATTTAAACAAAAGTGCATGTTTTTGAGTTTATGCCGCGGAAACTCAAAAGCAGCTTACTTAGAGATGTGTTTGGAAACTGAAATGAGGCCATTATGGTCTTTATTGTCATTATGAATAAGAAGTTTTCGTGGTTGAAGCGAAAATTAACCGTTTCCTAAGACTGCGCATATTGAAGCGTTCTAAGTGTGCGCACTGCGTACATGCTGCAGGCGCTTCATTAAAAGAAGATTGGAGTACTTCTGGTACCATTCCAGGCACCTTTTCAACAAAAGATTCTACTGCAGCAGATATATTGATACTTCAAAGATTTTGGATGAAATTTGTCCTTTTCCTAAATCAGCAGGCATCAGATACAAAGCGGATGAGAGTAGGAAAAAAGTATGAGATTATAACAGGAACGCCATTTAAGAATTCCTTGGTTGAACAAGAGACAAATGAACATTTCCAAAAACAGCAAAATGTTGCGAGAGCTACAAAACAAAACTACTCAAAACTACGGTCTCCAAAAACACTATGGAATTTGTCCAGTCTGCAATGAACCATATACGGACCCTCCGGAGTTAGCCCTCATTGAATGCTTGAGGTGTAGAATGTGGTACTATGAAGTTTGTACCGAATATGAAGGACTTGATCTCTTTTGTTCTGATAAATGCAAAAAATACTAGTCTTTCTCAAAGTGTAACACGTGTGCATTCTTAAGATAACCTGCGCACTTTTAGGTTACTCCAACTTGAAATAAATGTTTATATTTTGATTATTTTTTGCAAGATTAAAAGTCTATCTACATGAAACGTTTTGTTTCCCTTTTTCAAGGTGTACCTGTTTTTTTTCTATAGCAGATTAATTCCTCAGCCTTAGGCATCTTTCCCATATTCAAATTCAGCACAACTTTCCCTTGAGGGATCGTTATGAACACAAAATAACAAATATATAACTTTTGAGTAAATGCGAGACCTTATACACAATGATATTCATCATATCCATCGTTACACTATACTAATTCATATTTTTTTTTTCAGATGATTACAATAGAGTAGTTTTAGAAACAATAGACGGAGAACATGATAGCGATTACATAAATGCATCATATATAGATGTAAGTAACAATTTTATAGTATCTACTAGTTAATAATTATATATTCCATATACATATATACTTCCAGCTCTATGCTTAAACTAAAAATTAAAATAAATCAGAAATCTAATAAACTCAAAAGAAAAGATTTTCCTAAAAATAATTTATGAAAATAAGTTTAAGCAATCTTTATCGGAAGCAAAGGTTCACTCCTCACTCCGTTTTCGAAAATTTCCAGTTTGGAACATAGGTCATATTTTTCTCATTTAGAAACCTTAGGTGCATGTCATAAGACTGCTGTTAGTAAATATCCCACTTCCAAACTTCTATAGGATACTTAATCTAATATGTAAATTTTGTGACTTACTTTCAAACTAGGTATACCTATAAGAAGCTTTATTGGAAAGTCTAAAATTTACAGATTTAATTGAGGCATTAAGTAGACTGACCATTATAAATGAATTATTTATTTACAGTGTCTAATCAATAGACAGTTCACATGAACAAACCTATATTTATCTAGATTTAAATGTACACAATATGATTAGTCAAATTTTACTACATATTTCGTATAAAAACAGTTTGCTGTACGCAGATTAAATATTTGTTTTTCAAGTTTCAAAATTTTTATATATAAAATAACAAATAAACTGCGTAGATAATACGACGAATTTAAAACGAAGTGTACGTTGAAATAACAATATATAAATAGGAATATTTTTTTTAATTGGACCGATTTTATTATTTCGCGCACTGAAAAATACAAAATAATATTAATTCTGTTGGTGCTGGTAATTTTGCAGTTCTGCAATTGTTAGATAGAAGACTTTTGGCACCAACAGAATTAATATCTATTATTTTGTAATTACCAGTGCTCTAACTAATAAAGTCGGTCCAATTTTGTTAAAGAAGATAATTCTTATCCTATTTCCCATGTATATTTTTTGCTTATGCTTGTTATTCAGAGATCTCAAAACATCGCGGCGGAATACACATATTTCAGCTTTAACCACTGCTGCCGCTGGAAAACCGTAATTTCATTTAAAAAATGTCAAATTTAAATGTTACTACATATAATCTCTTCTTTAATTTGGCCGTCTTAAATTTTCAATTTTCGCAAAAAATTGCCCCCTCAACATAGCGGAAATACACATATTACAATGTTCATTTCAAACGTTTCCGGATATTGTCTCATTTTTAATTCTGTCGTCTCAGATTTTTATTTTCGAGAAAAATTGCCCCCTCTACCCCCTTCGAGCGGCTTTTGGAGGGAAGGAGATTTCGGATTTGAGTTTTTCTAGATATGATAACCATTTTTCAATTCTCGTCTTTCAAAGAACCAACAAACAACAAACCAAAAAGAAACAGTGGAATTTGTTTACCTCCTCCTTTTGGAAAGTCGGTCAAATACAAAACAATTCAGTACCTTTTTTCCTCAATTTTCCAACCGATATTCAATTTTGCTATTGAAGAGTCTTAAGTATTATCAATAAAAGAAATTGGAAATAGTTTATTTCACCTTCTTATTGCCGCATACTTTAAGTCATATTCATATGTGAGACTTACCCCCACCATAAAAAAGTGGAGTGGTTGGATTTCCACCAACGGGCAAAACGAGTTCTTTCAAATAATTAATATTAATGCTTAAGTGCGAATAGTATTCTTCTGGTTTTTTCCAGATAAGGTTCGAGAAAGATGGGTTCTTGATTTAATTTTTTTAAATGGTAAGACCTAATTCTCTATTAGTCTTATAATGATATAGGTCTAAAGAAGGAGGATTATTTAATGATAATATACATACCTGTGTCTTAAGTTCCGAAATAACACAGAATCAGGTAAATTTGCGATACGTTTCCAAATGGGAAATCATGTGAACAAAGGTAGAGCACATCGCAGTCGGTCTGATTTTGAGAATGACAAAATCACCAACAGTTCAAGTTCAAGTAAAATAAAGGTTTCCCTATAGGGCTTATGAAGTTTCATGATTTCTCTATTATTATCTAGCCAAAATTAACGTGTCAATTCCATTCTGTAAAAAATGGATAAACAGATTGAAGTTTAGGCAGACATGTGATGCCTATTATTATTACCTCAGTATAGCTTTGACACATCATGATCGATAAACCTCATTTGCTTTTCTTCCTATATTCGTGCGAGTGTGTCACACATGTGCCTTTCCTTTTTCACGTACATAATTTCATGGTAAACAATGACAAAGCTTTATATTTAGTTTTTCCAGGCGAGACAAAAAATTAATTTAACACTTCCAGATTTATTTAAATACTATTACTATTAATACCGATCTATATTGTTTCTGAGTTCTTGCGTATTTTATTATTATTTTATTTAATCAAAATTAACCAGCATCAATGACATTTGAATTACAAGAGGAATCTCTCTTAAAAGTAACCTCAATTACTCAAATTATTGAATATTTGAAATGGAAATCAATCCAGAAGAAGACTGATTTTCGAATATGGTATAGAAGGGGCTGAAAGACACTAAACTTGAATTTTTTACCAAGATTTTCAAAAATGGGATAAATTTTGTGTTTTTTGCCTAAATCGGCTCTCCATAATTATAAAAAAAATGTGCATTAAAATTTACCTACTCATTTTCCTTTTTTCATATACCAAATAAAAATAAAAATTAGAGATTATGTTTTCAGTTCTCTCCTTAATCGAAGTATTGTTATTAAATGGGAAAAACTAGCGGTCGACATTACTTGCCCTCACCAACCCGCATTAAGTCAGCATGATAAAGTACACCTTGGAGTCCATCTGAAACTGTAGGTCACATTGTCCCCATGTCAGTAGTCAAAACATCCTGGCAGTGAAGGGGAGGCCGGGACGCTTATTATGCAAAATTAAGCGACCCAGTTGCTATCGCATTGTAGTCGCGTTGCGGTTGTAAACTGGTTGTTAATCGCATAAAAATCGCATTACGTAAGACTGTTGCTTGCTAAGCAGTCGCTGGTTGATAGTATATTGAATTCAAGGTAATTATAACTCACTGTTTGTTCGGTAGACACCTTGCAGTTGCAAGTTACGTGATAAGCATGCCGTTCTGTTGTGGACTTAAAAACGCTGACGAGGGACCCATGAGCTACATATACATATTTCGTAATTGCAAAGAAATTGCAAAAAATAACAAAATAAGTTTATTGTGTTTTTGTTCCGATTTTGAAGGTCTCTAATTAATTATAAATTGAATTTTCACGCTTTTTCTTGAAAATCTGACAACATGATTTTACCAAATAAATCACAAAATAATAGAAGTGAAAAAAATTATCAACTAGAAAAATAATGTAATACTATGCATATTATTTAGGAAAACAATAGATACAAAATGAAGCATTTTAGTATTTTTTGCAATTACAATTTTCAAGTTCAGAAATTACTGGAGTGAATACTTCACAATATTTCCTTAACTGAAAGGAATACATATGAAACACACTGTATAATTTCTTCCAAGTTTATTCCTATAATTATTAATCAATAATAAGTCGAATTAATATATTCATCGTATTCAAATCAATATCCAACATGAGTGAGTAACTACTCGATCGGAACAATAGGATTTATCCAATTTGTACGTCCCATATCATAATCCAAACTGAAACTAAACACGACCTTGTCCCTTCTATACCTGGACCTATAATAGCATAAGTCTCTTTCCAAGGAGAAACCTCTCCAAATTCGTAAATATTTGATCGATGTATTTTCTGCTACTTAACAATCATATCGGATTACAGAGTTTACTGAAACCCAACGCTTACATCGTCACCCAGGGCCCCACAGAGGAGACAGTTGCGGACTTTTGGAGGATGGTGTGGCAGGAGAAGGCCAGCTGCATTGTCATGCTGACGAAGACCTTCGACTTCATTAGGGTAAGTTCTGGAATCGGCTTTATTTCAAGAAAAAAGTCTTATAGTTAGTTAAAGAAGCCCTATTTGGAAAATTTACTGTAATTTGATACATCCCATAGAAGTATAATTCTGATTATTGTATTTCAAAGAAAACTAGGGTTGTCCATTTCTTTTAAAATATCTTAAATTTTTGACCCTTAATAAAAACAAAAAATATTCTTCCTGTATGGTTTCTTTAACTTTTTTATGGTAATTGAAAACTTCCTTTCTAGATATAAATACCTAGAGCTCAAACTAATTTTATAGATGCAACTTTGCTAAAATCTTTAACATTAAAATATTTGACGCTATTTTTTCGTGAACCTAACATCCGATTTCACTGTTTTTTTGCCTTGCAGATTGATTCCGCAGTCTAACCACGTTGGAAAGAGTACTTTCGTTCCCAAAAAAAACAATGGCCTAACAGTTTTAACAACTACAATGTTTTCCAAATAAAAAAATTTATGGTACCTTTTTTCTCGGAATCTAAAAGTTTTAACGTATAAATACCGATACAAATTTCCCACACTTCACTAAGATTAGCTTTTGATTCATCAAAAAAAACTTCTTATGTTGGTACGAATATTCACAACTGAAGCACAACCACCAATTCAGACTCAAGCTCGATCTTGGTTAATTCCTGCTAGCGACTTTTCCATACAATAGTTGAGATCCGAAAAAATCTAACTGAAATAAGTTTAACGGAGATTACCTTTTTCTTTTTTTCTTTCAAAACAGTGATATTATGAAATCATAAAATAACAACTTATCTCCAATATCGAGTGTTCATTCAATCATGACTACAGAGTAACAGAAATGATTTTCTACTCAAGTTACGTTTCACGTTGACTTGAGTCTGAGATCGCGTTTGACGTGCAAACTTCTGAACATTTAGGAGTCGAGCTTGTTACCATGCTCGTACTAGAGTTCTGGCTATTGGAATCAGCATTTAGTTTTATATCTATCTAACAATGCTGATGCAGACAACTTATAGTTGAACGATGTTATCCAATGACAGAAACATTACACATCGACGAGTGCGCATCCTCCAAATTTAATTTTCGCTTCTTCTATCAATATATTTTTTTTTAATTCATTGTTTAAATTCTAAATTCTCATCTAATATACAGTTGCCTAACAAATTTTGAATGACGAACCTAATTTCGAAACACAACATTGCTTGACACATCGACTGAAATGTCACAGAAAGTCCTATTAACTCTTGAGCCGGTTTTAAAATGTCCGGTTGACCGTTGGTTAAAACTCATCCGAGGATCAACCGTGACTTTCTGTATTATAAAACTTCAACCCAAGGTTGAAATAAAAGCAACCGACAGTTTTCTAAATCATTTCAACAGTAGATTTTGTTTCAACCAACGGTTGACCAACCGACGGTTGAAATGTCCTTTTGAAAAACCGGCCCTTAGAAATACATAATAATAAAACTGAATATTCGGCGAAAGATAATACGACAGTCTAGTTTTAATAACAGTATGTTTTAATTAACTGTAGAAGGTGATGAAAATTTTTGGGTGGAAAACAAAATTCAAGAAACATCCTACAATACGAAAAAATATCATTTAAATCGAATCTTATTCAAAAAATTACATCAAATATGTGGCAAAATTATGATCTTGCGTTAATTTCTTCCTGAAGTTTAATATATTTAAGTTTAATGTTTGAATACCGTTGCATAACAGGCACTACCGAAATACCTAATGGCTTTGTGATGGTTCAGGAAGCATCAAAATTGAGTTACTAGTTGTTTGCCAAGTTTCAAATTCTAAGTATTCTCTGCATAACTTCAGTTTCATATTAATATTGTACCTTACATATAGTGTGTCCAGAATCTCAAAAACGGATTTAGATACTTAGTCAGTTAAATGGGGCAAAGATGAGCAATTTCATCTTGTTCACTTAATTAACTTCAGTCTTTTGGTTTTTGATGTTAAAAACAGATTTTTGTAATTTTATTTTTTTTTCCAAATATCGTTGAAAGCTGTCAAATAATTACTTCTCCACGGCAATATTTTCAGCTCTATAAAATGGCGTTTACGCGAAGTTTTCTTTTCCATAAATTATATTTTCTATAGAGCGAAACAAAAGCGAGTAGTCTACTTTTATGGAATTTTAGTTGCTAATTAATATCATTTATATATATATATATATATATATATATATATATATATATATATATATATATATATATATATATATATATATATATATATATATATATATATAGATATTCAAACGATTAACCATGAGGTATTTTCTGAACTCCAGAAACATCGTTTAACTGTGGAATCCTGATCATTGTACATTTATTGAAATCAGCTAAAATGTTTCTTGTTATCTTCATTGAGAAAGTTAAGTTAGTTACCATAATTTTTGATATAACCCCAGTAATAAAAGTATATCTTGTGATTTATTGTTCAGTTGGCAATGGAAAGGGCTATCTAAACCAGGATGCGATTTTGTTTCGCTTCATCAAAAAACAAAATTGATAATAGTTCATAGAAAAAGAAACGTTTTATGATAAAATTATGAACTCCATTTTGTGGAGTCCAAAATGTTGTGGAAAAGTACATCTAATTTTTCGCTAGTTTTCCAGCGATTTTAAAAAATTACAAAAATATTTTTTTCTTCAAAACCCCCAAAACCCAAATATTTATTGAAATTTTGTAACAGAATATAAAAGACCATCGAATTGCTCAACCCCTCCAATTTTTACATAAATCCATTATCTAATACCGTGTGCGAGATCGTAATGCTATCCCAACCTTATCTTGGACACTCCATTTACCAAGAGTGTAGAGGATCATTAAGCTATGACTCAAAAATAAACATTCTGAAGCAATCAGAATGTAAAAAATATTATGATAGATTATTGAAACGATTCAAATTGAAATTGCAAGCACAAAAAAAATTATCACCAAATACATTTTCATCAAAAGACCTTCCTTGAATTATCTAATTTTAGACAAGTTTCCTTTTTGTCCTCTACAAAATGTATTCCAAAATATAAAGCTCCATCTAATTGAGTAATTTAAAATGAAGTCTAATGAACGCAAATTAGTCTGTTTTTTTTCTGGTTGAAAATTTTTAACAATTAAAGTTTATTTTAAGATATACCAAAATAAAAAAAACTTTGAACATTATCATCTATTTCACATGCTTAAGGAATCATTCCGCTGATCTATTATTCTCTGGCAAGTCAGTTTCATCCTAGAAATTGAATTTCAAGCTAATTGCAAATCACTACGTCTTAATTAGATTCCGTATTCACCATGTTCCCAATTATTACTATAGCCATTATACACAGCTGATGCCATATTTGAATAAATGATTAGATCCTATAATGAGATGACACATATCACCATTTACTCGTAGATTGAAGTTAGTTTGCTAAGAGGAAATTAAAATTATTTCGAAGATGCTCGTTTTGTGTCCTTGAATATTTCAAATAAAATCGCCTTGTTCTTTTATAACTAAAAGTTAGTGAGTATGATATTCGTTCCTAATATTGGACCAATAAACGGTTTCTATATTGTCAAAAGCTATGAGAATATTTAGTTATATGGTTCATTTCATCGTTTTTGGCATGTACCACAAAGCAATACAGAAAGCAATTATGCAATACTATCTCTATCTGATAAACAAGTATATGGTGTTTTCCAAGGTATCCTATACAGGCGATAACTCGGTTATTACAGGAATAAATGAAAAAAGTTTTTCACAAAAAATGTAGGTACTCTCAATTTCCATATTTTGAAATTAATTAGAAATGGTTTTTTTTAATGGAACACCCTATATTTTATATAAAATTTGCAATTACATTAATACAAACTTATACTGGGTTATACTGAGGGGTTCAAAAGATATGATCGATTTTGTCAGAAAATTGCAATGATTTCAACTTCCTGTATATTACTTAAATGATGAAATGATGTAAATTTTGTGCAAGTGTCGTTTTTTTTACTTTTCTTTTGTTTAATAATGTTGTATTGCCGCAGTTGCGTACAGGGAATGTCAAAACTCAAATGCAATATTTTCTCAACTTTTTTAAATGGAACACCCTCTATTTTATATCATTTACAAAAACAACAGTCATTCAATTTTCATTTTTATTAGATATTTCCTATACCTAAAATGAGTAGTTTCGGAGATATTTGAATTTTTCTTACAATTTTAGGAATACCTTTAAATTGTATATTTGAAAATAACGGACTACTGAAAAAAAATATAAAAAAAATATTAAAATCAATAGAAAATCGATTACAGATAACCAATATTAATTTTCAGATCCACGATAATATAATTTCATCTGAATATTTGATGAAATGAAATGAATATTAAGGGTATTTATTTCAAAGTAGGTACACAGTGCTTAAATTATGACGATTGTGATATAAAGAATCATATTTTCCGAATAGCTCGTATGATTATTATAGAGTAGATACATTATCATGACGAGTTGCAAGCAAGCAAAGAAAGAAAAACTCTCGACATTCATATCATCATATCTATTCGTTCTTTCATATAAAGAAAATTAATTTGGAAAGCAACTGCAAACATGAATTTTACTAAAAAACCCTGTGACCTCTGTTACTTGTATTAGGTTATCTGAAAAGTTAACTATTTTTTCTCTCATTTCTTCACAGCCTTCATGATACTGCTTAATCTTGCAAGTGCAATGTCAAAATTTACATTAAAATTATTTCATTTTATCAGATGAAATTATATTGTCGTGGATCTTTACTGAAAATTGATATTGTTTACCTGCAATAGATTTTTTATTGCTAATTAATAGTTTTTTTTTAATAGTCTGGTATATTCATTTACACAATTTGAAGGTACATATTCCTAAAATTGGAAGAAAAATTCAAATATCTCCGAAATAATTCATTTCAGGAATGTTTAATAAAAATGAAAAGTAAATAACTGTTCTTTTTGTTTCTAATTTAAAATACAGGGTGTTTCATTTGAAAAAGTTGTGAGAATATTGTATTAGAGTTTTGACATTTCCAGTACACAACTTCCATAATACTGTAAAAATAAGTCATTATTTCAACAAAACATAAGTAAAAATGATCAACACATGCAAAAAATTTAGATCATTTGATCATTCAAGTAATATACAGGAAGTTGAAATCATTGAAATTTTATAACAAAATCGATCATATCTTTTGAACCCCTCAGTATAACCCAGTATAACTTATTATTGGTGTATTAATGTAAGCGCTAAGAAGTGTAAGTAGATTCTGAATTTCATATAAAAAGTGTGTTCCATTTAAAAAAACATAAGAATGATCTGTCATCAAGTTGTAGGACACCCTAATTTTGAAAGATGGAAATTGATTGTGACGACATTTTTTAAGAAAATTTTTTTGTATTTATTTCTGTAATGACCTAGTTATCGACCGTGGGCACACTAAAAACTCACCCTATATTAATGTCAGAAAATTATCGAAGTGACATTTGAACTTTTAATGTGGTAGGCGACAATTAGACAACGCATGTCTAATTGTTGCTAGGAAACCTTAAGGTAATCAAATATCTGTCAATTCAATTCTGTGATTTGATTTATATTTATGTCTATATATATTTATATATAAAATATCAAAATTTTCCCATCACAGAAAAAAAATATTTTGTGAAAAATACACGGGAAGAATACCTAGATTTTAGCTCTCGGTTTTTTGAAGTCGACCTAAAATCTAATAGTTTTTTTCCCTTGTACAATAAATAACTATTTTTGATCTGAAGATTTAACTAATCGTTTCTGGAAAAAGAAAAACTCACCCCCATTAACTATCGCTTTTCGGTACACTGGTGGAATTGCTAAATCTTTATTCTCTTTGGAGAACCTACCAGCTTTCCTATATAAATACGAGTTTATTTTCAAACAAACCCAGAGTTATATTTCCCAAATATAAAAACATACCATCCTTCAATCAAACTGTTGGAAATTCTTTCAAACAATATTATAATATATCAACAACTATATATACAGATGGAAGCAAAGACACAGAAGGTGTAGGTAGTGCTTTCTTTATTCCAAGTTTGGAACTCACTTGCAAATTTCGAATTCCGGATTTGTATAGTATCTTCACAGCTGAAGCTGTGGCTATTGAAAGAGCTCTAATTTGGTGTTTGGGTAGTGGTATCCAGGAGGCCATAATTTTTTCAGACTCAAAATCAGTATCAGAAGGCATCAGTAATACAAAGCTTAATTATTTCAATAATCCAATTATTTGTAGGATAAAAAATGTATTATATGAGCTCTCAATTAATTCATGCCGAATTGTTTTAATCTGGACAAAGGGACACTGTGGTATCTTGGGTAATGAAAAAGTAGACAAAGCAGCGAAAAATGAATGCATATGCAATAACATGATAAATGTTTCTTGCTGCCCAGATGTAGTCAGTAGATACAAACAGAATGTACTCGAAGAGTGGAAACTCAAATGGTCTGAAATAGCGCAAAACTCTGCTAACCCTTATTTCCAAATCCACCCTGAATTACCTATTAGATTACCACATATATTTGAATATAACGTGAATAAAAAATAATGTATTATAATCATCCGATTAAAACTTAATCATGGACAATTTCCCTACCATTTAAATAAGATAGGAATTGTAGATTCTCCCCTCTGTCCATATGATAATGAGGTGGCAGATTTGAACCATCTATTTTTTTGCTGTAATAATACAAGGGGTAACGATGTATTCGTTAATATTCTCCAACAACTAAAATTTCAGCTGCCAGTTAATGTTCAGACCATATTGGCTTCCCAAGAAAAAAAAGTCTTTGATCTAATAGCTGAATATGTAATTAGAAATAAAATGATGATATAAATACCAAAACTCTAAACAATGTGTGTGGCTAAAGGACAAAAGTTCATAGCCAAATAATTAACAAGTGAAATTTTTGAAAAAAAATTAAAAATAGTTTTTATTGGGCATTTAAGATTTAAACCGTACCGATGAGTACCTACTATTGCTATCCTTTTCTCGATTTTAACTATACTTATGTATATGTGTTTGCCAGCAACAGCAATTCCATAACAAATTACTGTTTGTCTACCACAACACAAAATTAAACTTTAAATTAACAATAACGTCTGACGTCTGACAATTGCGACATAACCATAGACGATCTTCCAGAAAGTACCTATATACCAGAGAACGAGACGTATATATACGCTCCATGCTCGTGCGTAATTCCAGTGACGGATCCCATTGTCGTTCCATGTCGACAAAATAATGATCTTGGTTGAATGAGATTGAATGAGATAATTATAATTACCAATATTGGATCACACTTGGAGCTTAACAGGCGGCGAGATGTCTGCGATCTAAGTACGAATTCGAAATTTCAAGTCTCTAGACCGTATGGGGCCTGAGAAATCCATTGATACAAGAACCGAAAGTAATAAACACTATTTAAAAAGTTAAATATAATTGAAAATCTCTATGCTGTATGCGAAGGAATAATGGATTTACTAGTTTAAAATTCTTATTTAGTAGCGCCAGTCATGATATCAGATAACATCAATAAATTACACAGAATATATTTGGCAGTTACATTTGGTTCCGCCACTAATTTTAGTCTGAAAATTTATTTTAACTGCTTGTAGTGTCGTAGGCGTCAAAAACGTTGAATTGAACCATATTTAGGTACTTATAATAACAATAACTGTAGTGAGAGGGTTGTAGAATAAAATCCCTCAACAATATAAAAATGACCTATATTATTGTTGTGAGGGGTTGGGATAATACCTCCAATAATACATACTTGACTCGTGACGTGACGTCAGTGGTTTCCGGCTATACTGTTTGTCTCCGGGCGATATATTTTAATTAGCTGATTGTATTATATTTAAATGAAATGAAAGCTTTTCTTTACTTTTTATCCATGTAATTCAAAGATACTTATTTATCTTTCAGATTTTAGAGAAAAAGTACCTTTTAAATATGAAAGTTAAAACATATTTTTTAACTGAGAAAGACAAGAATTAAAAGAATTCCGAAGGCAGTTTTGATTTAAAACATTTACAGCTATATTAAATATAAAAACTTTTGACAAACAACAAATCAATCATATTTTTCAAATACAAACGTCAATCTACAATGGAGATAATAAGGATCTAATCCAACCTATTAAAAACAATAAAAATAAAAATAAAAGAAATGCATGTACATAATTTTAATTTTAAATTGGCACTGATGTATGAAGAAACTTATTTGATCTATGTACCTATTGAGTTTTCGCTTACAATCTTTCCTTAGATAGTTATTCTTCTTCCCATAATATTTTTTTAAGAAATTATTGCTGCAACTTGTTAATGAAAATTCATCTCTAAAACCATCAGCCGTGTTTAACATTTCTCGAGATTATTATTAAAATATTCTCTATTTCTATCACTTAATAACTTGATTAGATTCTATTCGCTTGTAAAAAAAATATCTCATAAACTCAAATTGCAAAAGCATAAGGTTAGTTTCAATATGCAATGCCAATTTGTTTGTTTTTGTATCATGTGTTGTATTAGCGATGTGAGATCCACCACTTCTAATGACGTCACGTCGAAAATATTTTCCGTTGTTTGGCCTTGTTATAAGCGGTGTTGGTTAGGATCGTATTGTCCCAAGGCGCGTGGATGTTCCCTGGCAGCTCCCGTATGGCCCTTTTACACTTGAATGTGTTCCACTGGGAAGTCTTTTTTAGAAGGGTAGGGCAGCCGAAGTTGTCACTTTCCTTCTCCAAAGTGAACTCACTTCACACAAATAAGTTTCAAAAACTCTCTTCCATTTAAGACTTCGACTCAACGCTAAAACATAGAAATTCGCAGAAAAGATCGTTGTTTCTTAAAGAGCACATCTCTAAAATTACAATGTAACCAGATTTTGCCATAACCTACCTTATTATTTAATGCGTACGAAGTTGGGGCGGTATAAAATCCTGAAGTGATAATGTCATGTTTTTGATAGATTTCAATTTCTCAAATTCAACCCCTAGGTATATTTATTAGGGTTTAATTATTTAGAAGGACGATTGTATTCTTGGTCTCTCCTCTTTGTGCGGATCTTCGTATACCTACTTACATCGCATATTTTAGAAACGGAATGAAGTATTTCCACATCATTGTTAATTTGAAAGGGATATAGGTACCATCGGACATCGAGCCTTGGTCCTAGGTATAAATTGACTAAATGATCGGGCGTACAAACTTCAAACTCACGAGTATCATCAAGTTTAGTGTAGTCAAGACAACAAGTTGAAATTCGTAGTAAATAGTAGGTATGTTTCAGGGATAGCACACAGAAAATTACAATTGTTTGCAATTGTTATTAAAAGAGTGAAATTCAGTTTTTCGTTAATAACTCAAAAATTGTTATTAATTAAAAAAAAAAGAAGATTCTTGAAGAAGAGGAAATGTCCAATAGACTCTACAACCATTATATATAATTTTAATTTCAAGCTGAAAATAGGCCTTCGCGCGCCCGTCACGATATGGACGCGGCGCCGCTGAAGACAGTATATCTACCACCAAAGATAATGAGTTCCATTATCTACCACATAAAATATTTTTTTATAGTAGTAAATATCAGTTTTAACATTTGAATAAACTATTGTCTTATCTGAACAGTTCAAAGAGTAAAGTGAGAAAAATATCTTGATTTTTTGAAAAGTTATGCAATTGTCTAATCAATGAATTATTTACTCACCTCCGTTTTCAGAAATAGTAGCATAAAAGTTTAAGTAATATACCTAAAAAACTAGTCTTTGACTCCTTCATATACTTACACAATACTAATATAATTAAGAAGATCACATAATAAAAGTTCATATGAGTTTTTGTTTATTTTTATTGTTTAAATTTAAAAATCAACGAATTATCAAAAAAGTTTTTCTCTCATACGAATATAAGAATATTGCCGTTTTCTCATATACCAATGACAATAATCAACACTGGATTAATTTTTTAACGGAATTTATTAATAAATTATTTATAAACAAATATACAAATTTAATATAGACAATAGACAAATTTAATATAGACATTAGACAAATTTAGTATAATGGAATTAATATATAAGAAAACCAATGCTAATAAACAAAATAAAAACTTTTATGTCGTATATAGACTGATTTACGTATACCTACCGTCTATTGAAACTTTTTCAACTTGCAGTCGGATTAAAGACTTGAAATTTAGTGTGTTGTCATATTCGATCAAATGTATCAAAAATATTTTTAGTGCTCCAGTTATTCAGGGTGTGCCAAAATTGGATATCAACTTTCTGATTTCAAATAGAAACCCTACATGTTTTGATTGGCCTTATCAACCCGTCTTAATAACTTATCTATTACAACTTTTAACATGTGTCAATGTTTCTGAAAAAAATCACTGCAGAGTAGTTTCAGAAAAGTTTGTATCTCGTAAACTAGGTACTCAAAATTGGAAATTTAATTTGCATTCAGAAATGATCGAAAACTCTTTTTCTTAATAGGAACTAATATATTTTTTTCTTTAAGCTTTCCCATATCTAAATTCAACTAAAATCGAGATAATCAAGAAATATCTTATCCTGTCGAAAGATTTATAGCTTTTTCTAGTTGCCATGGAAACAAAAAAACAAATGTGATAATTCAATCAAAAATATGGATTCCTATTTAGTCGCAAGCGGCAATCTTCTAAGAGAGGAGTCTACTATTAGAAGTAGATGGAGAAAACATTACTCATCTCTCCTAAATATGTAGAGTAAATTTGATCCCGAGGTTCTAAGCTAGGTAACTCATTATCAGAAGAATTCGTTGCTGGACCGAGAAATGAGTATGCAAGAAACAGAAACTGCTATAAACATAAATTGTGCTACAAGACTTCAGAGACAGTTAGTTAACCTTTTGAAAAATAAAGGTAGTACTGCAGACAGTGGCAAATATCGATCAATCTCCCTCCTATCAACTGAGGTGCAAACTACTTGCACGAATAATGGCCTCTTGCTTACTACAATATGTCAATTCTAAATTCCCCGAGTCACAAAATGGACTTAGACCAGAGTGAGGAACCACAGACCTCATCTTCACCTTAAGACAACTCCCAGAAAAAGTCAAATAACAACAGACAAAGATGTATATTGCTTTTCGACTCAGTTAACGCTTCATGGAAAATAATGTAACACTTTTGTACTCCAAGAAAGTTCTTGAAAGTGTGCAAAAATCTACATCCAAATAATTTAAGTTCAATCTACAATGGTGAACTCACAAAGCCTTTTCCAACAAACACCGGAGCCGGCCAGGGATGTGTGATGGCGCCTATGATTTTCAACATATTTTTTGCAGCCAATAAATGCCGATGGAATGCTTCTCACCAGAGGTCTTGAGTCAAGATACAGATTTGATGGTGGGCTATTCAATCTTGAAAGGAGTTAATGCAGCTTCCAGATCCTTATTGCTTCCCAATTTGGATTTCCGATTTTGAATAGTTTGCAAAATATAAATATTTTGGTGAGCGACAACGATGGTATTTTTTTATGAAAGAATGGCATACCTCGAAGAAGACAGGTTATCAAATCTTGAGTTTATTCAACAGATAATTAAACAGCCAATCAAACAAAACATTTTCAATTTTTGAAAAAAATGCCACCTCCACCCCCTTTGGGAGAAGTTTTTGGGGAGATGGACACGTTGAATGTCGATTTCTTCTTCAATGGGACCAACACTCAATGGTCCTCTATCAAATAAAAAAGAATCATGAAAGTGGAAGCACATTTACTATAAAAAAAACATGCAGACAAATAGTCGAATTATATGCCTCCTCCGTTTATTTCGTCGGTCAGACTAGTGGCGCATAAAATTCAGTGCTCGATTTTAGCTCAAACAGGCTACAAAGTTGTTCCGGTACCTTTGATTCCATAAAGCAAACTCCTTTCTAATATACAGCTTTCTCTTTATGGAAAGATTGAACACATTGAACTGTAGAATTATGATTATCCAAATTTTGCAAAAGTACTGTTTTTTACCACTGGCGTAGAAATTAGAAATCTGCAATTAATCAAAAAAAAAAATGTATCTAATTTGAACTAAATATCATGATTCTTTTTAAAGTTTATAACAACAATGAAATTGTCCATATAACGTCCAATTAATAAAACTGTTTACTAATGAGCTTATTATCTCGCTTATTATGTTGTCAGGAATATATGGTAGGGCTTTATAAAGACTTTTTTAAATACAAGCTACAAAAAAATACAAAATGATGATTTCCATCTTAAGTAGGATGAGTTATGCTTTTAAATGGATCCATTGAATTTCATGTGCCCCATTTTGTAAATTGTATGAATTTTGTTATTCAGGTTATGTGCGTCCAATATTGGCCTGCGTCCAAGGAAATCGAAGAGGCTTATGGGGGCATTCACATTCAGATATTACTCGAAGAAGAGCTAGCCAATTTTCACATTAGGACATTTAGGTTATACAAGCAAGATGAAAATGTGAGTAGTATAATGTACACATTGTTGGTTTCATTGGCAAATTTGTTACTTATTCAGAAGTCTCACTTGACCGATTTTGAAATGGAATAATCTTAATCCTCCGTGATGAATTTTAGAATATGTATTTTTGTGTAAATTACAGGAAGCATATAATTCTTATATTTAGGTTAGATAGGTATACGAAAAACGTTTTTTTCATTATCTCTTCTCTTGTCAGTCATACTATGTTTGTTTTTTAAACCGAAAACTTGAGATGACAAAATTAAAGAACTGCACCGTGTTACAATACTATAAATGTTCATTTACTATGAACTTTCATTTAATAACCAATAGAGCACTCATGAATGTGAAATTATTTTTTTACGCGGTTTGCACAGTAAACCACATAACATTTTAGGTGTTATGTGCCGTAAACATGCTCCCATGTTGATATTTTTTTTATCTAGGTGGAAGAGAAATGGTCCCGTATAAAAAAATACAAATGTTTTCGAAAATCGAAAATTTTGCAATAAAAATCAATGATTTCCGCTGCTTTCATTATATTAATGAATGTTCATCGATATTGATCACTAATAATTACAAAAAATAGCACTCACTTTATTAGTTGGTGCATTGAGCTAATAAAGTTGAATATATTTTGCATTTTTTAATGTATCAGAGGTAATCAAAAGCTTTTATAGTCACAGATTTCAAAACACCACGGAATACGGAATACATATAACCTCTTCTTTAATTTGATATCTCATATTTTCAATTTTCGAAAAATATTGTCCCCTGCACATAACGGAAATACACATATTTCAGGTTTTACCATTGTTGTAACTCGAAAACCGTATCTCTTTTGAAAAAATGTTCAATTTAAACGTTTCCGGAAATAGTCTCATCTTTCTGCCGTCTCAGATTTTCGATTTTCGATAAAAATTGCTCCCTCCACCCCTTTCTAGGGCGGTTTTTAGACCGAAGGAGATTTTGGATTTGAGGTTTTTTAAAATATGGGACCATTTCTTAACTCTCTTCTTTCAAATGAATCAAAAATCATCGACATCGGAGCACGTTCACTATGCGAAACGCACGAGCAGTCTTACATAAAAAAGCAAACTCACAACCGTATTGTATAGCTCCTCCTTTTTTTGAAGTCAGTGAATAAAAACCAACTGAATCGGATCTAAATAGATGCTTGTTAGAAATTTGAGATTTTTTTAACTTTCAGGGGGTAACGGAAGAAAGAACCATACTCCAATTCCACTATACACAATGGCATAGTCATTCCTGTCCATTTACAAATGCATTACTAGAATTTCGAAGGCGAGTGAGAGCTGTTGTTGGACACGTGATCAAATCAAATGAGGCTGGACCAATGGTAGTACATTGCAAGTAAGTAAGCAAAAAAAATAAAAAAGGGTATTGAAAAATAAACCAAATGTGAAATTTTACCGTACTTGATGCTATTTCTGTAATCTGCCTACAGGAAGTTTCTAAAAGGTTTTTTTTATAAAATACTACTAATATTCCTGAGATCAAAATAGGTCGAGTTTCTGGAGAGCTGTTCCGTTTGTTAGTGATGATGTGAGGCAAATTGGTTAACAAAATATGGCCCGTGGATTTTTCTCAAAACAGTACCCAGCAAACTATACGCCGTCACTGCCAACCGCTTTCACAAGCAATTCAAGTCAACATGTATATATCTTAAGAAAACTACCCTTAGCTATCTACTTTGGGTGCTAAACAAAATTATAATTTTAAAATCACTTTTCAAACGGCTCATGGGATTTTGCTGAAATTTCTTACGTTTATATCGCTTATGAGGCAATTAGAAGGGACCCTATATTTTTGCTTTTCTTTCGTACGAACTTCCCTCCCCTTATCTCCGAAGATAGGAAAGTAAAACTTCTAAAAGAAAATGCCGACTGCTCGTAGCCAGTGGATACGTAAATTTCACGGTTTTTAATTTTAGATAAGTATATTTCCTTTAGAAACATCGTTCAAACCTTCGAATTTCGAAATAATAAATCAACGGCATGGTATTATATGTCAATAAAGAAGACCAAAATGAAAGTTCAAAT
Organism: Crioceris asparagi; assembly: GCA_958507055.1. Classification (NCBI taxonomy): domain Eukaryota; kingdom Metazoa; phylum Arthropoda; class Insecta; order Coleoptera; family Chrysomelidae; genus Crioceris; species Crioceris asparagi. The sequence goes on along the minus strand of OY293829.1, from coordinate 20,627,678 downwards.
TTATTTTGTAAAAGCGATCTGTGAAGTAAGTATTCCGGTTGAGTTCGTTATGATAGGACAAGTAGTTTCGAAATGGCGGCTAACCAAACCTTTAGAGAAGTTCTTAAAAAGGAGCCTTTGAATAAATCTTATTGAAAATATGTTTTTGTTGTAGATATGACCAATACCTACAACTTTTGTTTGAAGCATTCGTTCCTACATATCCGCTGGCATAATCATATCTATAGCTCAAAAATATATACAGGCTATCTCAGCGTGACCGTTCATTAGAAGTGTATTCGGTTCTGGTCAAAATAAAAATTTGAAAATTGAGAGTTATATATAATCGATTATGTTCTCTTCAACGAAAACATTTTTAGATTTCTTGTGCTTACGGTTATACCGGAAGTTGGCATCTACTTTGTTATTTTTAGTAGAATACCCTGTATATTTTTATATATTTGGATTCACCTATTCTTAAACTTTATAAATTCCTCGACTTTTTTTAATTTGATCAAGCCATTTTGAAGTTTGGAAATTGCGGTAGCAGACATTTATTCAAACAATCAGGACAAACTAGATTTTTCGGATATCAATTTAGGATTCAAACTTTGTTTAAACAACATGTTGGAGTATGTTTTGCGGTCAAAAACGGTTGTCTACATAGGAGGATTTCTTAACTATGGCACGTTAACTTTTCGAAATTTTGAAGAACCATAACTTGATTTTTTTAAATGGTACCATACTTTATTGCTTAGTAGTCTTCGGCGTTTAATTTTACATATTTTATACCATACAAGTCCTATACCTGAGATGAATAGTTTATGAGATATTTTTTTTTAATGCGCACATATCTCCTCGATACTTGCCTAGTGTGCCATGGAAAATAAATAAGCATTCTCAATAAATAATTTTCTAAGTCAAACGACAAATTAATTAAGGTATTAATAGTTAAAATAGATAACAATAATGAAAACAATGTCTACATAAATCAAGAAATTCTTAATTTATTTTTGTAAGACAAAACTCTCAGTAGAACGTGTAGAATTTTAGAAAATTATTCATGTATTAAATAAACAAAAAAGTGCAATTGATGAGAAGAGAGAGAACTAAATACCCCGGCCTATTTAGAAGCGAATTACTATGCCTCAATCTGAGCTACCAAAGAAGATCTGGGAATCAGTAGATCTTGAATACAAAGAATTTGAAGTTTTCGCTTGCAGGACTTTTCAACGGACCTAATAACCATATATCTGGGCTTCAGTTAATCCGCATGCGATCCAAAAGAGAGATTATCAGAAGAGGTTTAGTTTCAAGGTTTTTTGTATTATGATGGATGACAGGTTCTCTTACGTCATTTATGACAGCGCGTTAACTGCACTTTGTTATCTGAATTTATTACGTAATGTGGTTGAAGATTTTCTAGACAATCTGCCTTTGAATTTAAGAAGAAGCTGTTGGTATCAACTGGATAAAGCTCCGGCCCCCTGCACCCAAGAATTATCTCAAGAACTCATCTTAATGTTAGAAGACAGGTGGATAAGGCGCTTAGGCCCATGGAACTGACCATCCAAGATCTCCAGATTTGACACCTTTGGACTTCCATCTTTGGAACGCATCAAGGAGCTGGTCTACCAGACACCAGTGAACACGAGGGAAGAATGATAAGCACGCTTGCGAGCGCCATTCGACATGCTCACTTCTCAACAAATACGAAGAGCAACACGAGGGTGTTTCTCCACGCTTAACATTGTGCTTGTATGCAAAGGGCCACCATTTCGAAAATGTGTTATAACCTATTTAAAGTTTTTATGATGATTAATTATTCAAAAACGCAAAAAAATTGCTCCAATTCTTCTAAATTTACCTTTGGTCATCGGAGGTAAATATGGATAGCTGCTCTCGTTAAATATTCTACACATTCTACTGATAATTTTGTCGCACTTTCCATGTATAAAAAATAAATTAAGAATTTCTTGATTTGTATAGACATTGTTTTCATTATTGTTGTCCATTTCAACTCTTAATAGCTTTATTACTTTGTCCTTTGACTTTGAAAATTATTTATTTTCCATGGCATGCTAGGTAAGTATCGACGAGAAATGTGCGCATATAAAAAAAAACTTAATTATCCCCTAAACTATCAATCTCATGTATATGACATGTTATTGGGTATAAAAGTTGGTCAATTAAATTCCAAAGAGGACTAACCAATAAAATATGTTTCTTCAAAATTTCGAAAAGTTAACGTGCCATAGTTAAGTAACCTTACTATGTAGACATCCGTTTTTGACTACAAAACATTCTACAACATGTTGTTTAAACATAGTTTAAATCTAGTGTTCTGTGATTGTTTGAATAAATGTCTGTTACCGCAATTTTTTTTTAATTGAATAACTCCAAAACGGCTGTATCAAATTTGAAAAAAATAAAGGTATTTATGAAGCCTATATGTGAATTGAAATATATAAAAAAGCCACAAACATATAAAGATCATTCAGTAATATTCATTTTTATCATTTTTTCTTACTTATTGTGTTACCATGACAAATATAAATAATGACATTTGTAATTGATGGCTATGAAATCTTTCCTGTTTTTTGCTAATTTATTTTAAATTCACGATTGTAAGTACTTTTATAATACTATTAAGTTGTTGTTGAAATAATTTTGTAACGATTTGTAGTTTGCCCTGAAGAAGAGAATAAACATTCTCGAAAGCTCGGCTTCAATCAAAGAATTTTATTGAATATATGACTGCATCCCCTAGAACATCTTTTTATTTATTATAAAACCAGTCAAGAATACTAAATAAATATATATATATATATATATATATATATATGAATTTTTTTCGAAATTCAAAAGTTTGAACGATCGCAATAGGTACATTTCTATAAGAAATTTACCTAACACAATAAAATGTAGAGATGACTTGGAGTTTCTTCTTCAACTAATATTCTACACCACTTTGAGATCGTGGACTTTTACTTACAATATCAAAACAATCGATTTTATATAACTCTTAATTTTCAAATTTTTATTTTAACCAGAACCCAATAAACTTCTAATGAACAGTCTCGCCGAGACACCCTGTGTATTAAAATCTCAATTTTGCCGAAATTATTAGAGTTATCGTGTTTTATCAAGAATAGTGTTTTAATAGTAAAGTTTATTTTTTATACATAACAACTTTGTATTAATATGAGTTTTTTATGAAGATCTCAGGACTGTGGTAGAATTTCGTAAAGATCTTTTGAAAACGTTATCATTCCATTTCTATAAATTATGCTGGTTTGTTTCAGTGATGGTGGTGGAAGATCTGGAGTTTATTTAGCAGTTGATGCAAACATGGAGTTGGCTGAGGAAGAGGATAAATTTGATGTGTTTGGATATTTGAAAAAATTGCGACAATCGCGAAAAGGATTGGTTGATAATGTTGTGAGTAAAATACCAAAAGCCTAATTAATATGTGACATGATAGATAATATTATACAGCACTAATGCTTACTCTTAGAAAATGCGCACCCTTAGGCGATCCTACCCTAATAAGAGGTTAATTAACAAAAACTTACAAAGCTGCAAAAAAATTAAAACGAAAAAAAATTACCAGCGCCAGATTTTCAAGAATATAATTTTCTGAATTCTGTTGAGGTTAAAATATGTGTATTGGTAGGCAGTTTTCTGACTACCAAAACGAAAGCTATATAATTTTTTCTCTTTATTTTTTCCTTCGGTTTCTTTTCTGCCTGAACCAAAAACAAAATTATTTTGAATTCCTGTTCATGTTCAAAATCCAAATCAAATTTTCTACAGTTAATCTAAATACGAATGACTTTGGGCGCCTTTATACCTATACCTAGTAAATTTCATAAGGACAAAATAAGTTTTATTAAATATCACAGCATGCTCATAGCTGCTGTGTTTGAGTTGAAAAAACACAATCAGCAGGGATTAAATTTAATGTGCCCTTTGGGCCAATGGATTATAATTTGCTACAACAAGTGCGCATATATACATGTAGAGTTATGTATGCAATGCAGGCAGTGCATCTCGTCCTTCTGTGTTCCACAGGAGCAGTACAAATTCATCTATGACACCCTGGAGGAGCACGTGACCTGTGGCAATACGTGGTTTCCGGTTAGTGAGCTGTCGCAGCGGCGAAAAGAGAAGTGCATGAAGGATCCTGTCAACAAGTTGAACGAGTATCAACGTGAATACATGCTGATATGTAAGCAGACGCCCAGATTTACGATTGGAGATTGTGCCGGCGGTCATAGGGGTGACAACAGGAAGAAGAACAGAGACGTGCTTATTGTACCACGTGAGTTAATTTGTTCAAATTTCACTAAGCTGATATTTTTATTCAAACGACATTGAGATTATTCATGGCAAGATTTGATCCAAATATTATTCCGTGTTGCGAAAGCTATTTTGAATATGTATTTGTTTTTCTTATCAAATCCAGGAGATCAACAGAGTGTTTCCTAATTTAATTTATATTTATTATCTACTTCTTAATATATTAGATATTAGTTTCTCCAACTTTCGTATGATGTAGAGATTCTCTCCATATTTTTGGTTATTCTTTTGAAGATAGATATTCAATTACCTAATCGACATAAAGCAAGTACTTTGATAGTTAAGGTTTATAGCCTTATTCATAAGAATCTCTTAAAATAGGTTTTAAATGCTCATTACTTAAGTACAATGCTCATAGACCTACTATAACTTTCTCTACTTATTAACGCTTAATAAAGCTGTCATAACTGAAATTATGTTATTACCGTCATTTTAGTAAAAAATTCTAAGACAAACCGATAGAATCTGAGTGATCAAGCCATACAAAAAAATATATTTAACAGCAATAATCAAAAAATGACATATCTTTTCTTTATCTACGTTTTCGCGACATGTTTCAGCTTCTATTTTTCAGAAATTCTATCAAAAAGTATCATATTGTAACTTGAAATATAACCTCTTGATGAGCACTCAATCAAAAATCAGCTGAAGTCGGCTACTTTTACCCTATTAGACGCCTATAATGGGATTATAGTATGGTTGAAGCTTCCATAATTTAAAATATCCCATAACAGTCTTTTAACGCTATTGAACGTTTATGAATACAGTTTTTCGAGTGATGCGTTATAACAAGCTTATAAACCTCCAATATGTCTTTATTAATAAGACGGTAAGTCATTAATAAATATATTGAAGACTATCGGTCCTAGATGGGATCTTTGTAGGACACCAGAAGTTTATATTATTATATATTTATCCTAAACGAATCCGTTGATACGTTCTTACAGATATTTATCTGACAATTACGATTTACCTCACCATCTAAAATAAAATAGATTATTATCTTATTCTTTTAAACTTTTAGCAATTTTTGTACTAAATCTTTAGAGCAAAACATTATTTAGAATTCACAAAATTCTCATATAAACGATATAATTTTGATTATCAATCGAATATTTGTGTTACTTTAACTTTATATTATTATACCGTAAATCTTATTATATTACATTCATTTTGAACAAAATGAAAAAAACGCACTTAAAAATGTATTTGTGTTTTTCGGTATAAATGTTCATATAGGTAGGGTTGCGTACATCCGATGAAAAACGGAAACTTTGTACGATTACTCTGGGGCCTGTCTCTCTTTGGAAACTAAAAAAATCCCGATGGCCTGTAGTCAGCGGAAAGGTAAATTTTTCAAAATTCATTGAATTGAAATTACATTGGTATACCTACATGTTATTACATAAAATTGTCGTATGTGTCATAGCCTTGCGGTTAGAGGTTTTTGTTTTGGTTCTTGAATATAAGGCAGACTGGGTTCGAGTTCCACTTCAAGGCAGATTTTTTTTGTTTCGCCTATCTCTTTTCAATAAATATACTATATATTTTTTTAATCAGGTTCTATATTAAGATCTCCAGAAAATATACAATCAAATTTATATTGAGTGTTCATGTTTTATCAATATTTGTTATTTTTCTTTATTAATTTTTATTTTTTTACTTGTGTATTTTAAGAAAAATTGCTTTGAACAAAAGTTGTAGATACTGATTATATCTATAACTTAAAATTATTTTTGATGATATTTACACTACGGCTCTTTTTTGATAATTTTTTTAAATGTTTGAATGGTCGCCATTTTGAAACTACTTACCCGTTATTGCCCAATAACGAACTCGGTCGAGATATTTGAGATATATATATATATATATATATATATATATATATATATATATATATATATATATATATATAAACACCAAATGTTTTTTTGGACTAACTTATAGACATATAACATCATGCCGTTGAATTTTTTTCGAAATTCAAAAGTGTGAACGATCGCAATAGGTACATTTCTATAAGAAATTTACCTAAAAGATAAAATTTACAGTACATACCTAATTATACGGAAGAAATCTTAAGTAGTTACGAAACACTCACCACAAGAAAGCAAATCGCATTTGAGCACATAGTTAATTCTTCTATTAAATTTAATTTAATGGCTTTATTTATCAGTGACATGTTTCAAGAAAACAAACAAAAAATAATGATATTTTCTTATAATTCACCTCATGAAAAGTATATAAGAATACAAATTTATTTCAACTAAAAACGAGGCTGTTGTTTTAACTTTTCCATTGATTTCAAATCTAACAAATATTATTTTGGTTCTTTGGTGATTTCCCACTTATTATAAACAACTTTTAGCCTGCATAATTCAAAAAGTACATTTTAACGCATACATTAATTACTTTCTTTTCCAGCCGATAATTTCCGACCATATCTAACGTCATTCCAAGGAAACAGTTTTACTGACTACATAAACGCCGTTTTTGTAGACGTAAGTATCTGGATAAATTAAGGAAGAGTTATATTTATATGTTATATGTTATAATTTCTATGATTCATCGCCGTTATAAACTCAAAAGTGGAAAATTCGTCAACTGTTTCACAGTCATCCAATTCTGAAGCTATATGCGCAATATTTGTTCGCAAACTCAATATCTAGTACATATTTCACAATTAATCATTACAGTTTAATTGAAAATCTATAATTGATTTAAAATTGTATTATTCCAAATTATTAATTCAAATGTACTGCATCCTTTATTTGAAATAAACTATCCTGCATGAGTTTTATATAGTCCAAGAAAATTGTATAAATCAACTCGGATATACAGAATATTACTTCAACTTTCCGGACTATCATCCACTATATGCTACAAAGTTATTTCCGATTCGAAGCGGACACTAATTCAATTAATGCCAAGTCCTGACTCTTCATAAGACTTTCCAAAGCTGTCACAGAATCATGGAATTTATTTGTCACCAGTTGAAATTCCGACACCTCGACTGGTTCAACTCATATAAAAGTATCTATGAGAGCTGAGGTCAGATTCACTTATATTATATGATTATGGTCCTCTAGAAATTTGACACGTGGCAGCCAATGACTGACGTTCTAGGTCAACATTTCCTTCGTTAAGACCAAGAGCGCTTTAGGACATTCCCTGACTTCTTTTAATGTAGGAAATGGACTTGACACTTGTAATTAGTGTAAAAAATGTTGTTTGTTATAATCCACCGCTGTAATGAAGTCTTTAAGTAGAAGTCAACAACATACATGTAGGTACAGAATGAACGTCGCAGCAGGCACTTATATCCACACCTCGCAAAAGTGGGTAAAGTAGGATGAATGATCATTAACAAAGGTAATTTTCCGTTGTCCTACAGTTTTTGTCCGTATTTTTTTTTTGTATTTTACTCAAGGTAGTTTCGTCAGGCCTCCTAAATATCAAATATAGGTACTCTTTTGTCTATGGATTGCGCATGAAAACCGATCGATGAAACTGACTCTAAACTAAGAAGAATATATGCTACCCTCAATATCTACACCATCAAAGCCTACAGAATATGGTATGAAGAATCGTCAGTTTGCGCGGCTAACTTCGATAAAGAACATTCAAAAGCCGATATGAAGGTGTAGTTGGTGATCTTACTATTATTATATTCTGTTATATATGTTATATAATCGTACCACGTATTATCGTATTATTTAGAGAAATTTGAAAATAAAGCACAGACGAAACGATACATCTTCAGGTATTTAAGTTTAGAATATTACTGATATTCTATTGAAGGGAAGAATATGAAAATGATTGTGGGAGAATTAAATGAAAGAATAGGAATAGCGAATAACACCAACACCCAAACATTCGTAGGGAAGAAAGAAATACCAATAGAAATAAAAGCACAATTAGGTGCCTAACCGTAAACCCTGAGATCTTACGATTAAAGGAATTAAAATTACAAATACATTAGGGGAACAAATGAAGATGAAACCCACAGAAAAGAAACAACTTAGATCTCCAAATAATGGGAAATAAACAAAATAAATTTATGACAAATGAAGTTTGAACGAAATGAGAAGAACTAGGTATAGAACATATTATGCAAGCGGCAGGATAAAGAAGAAACAAGTGGAAAGAAGTAGAAGACAATCATCCTAAAAAAATAATTTGATATGTAAATGCGCCGAACTAACGGTATACTAGATCAAATTAACTACATATTTCCGGGCCAAACCCTTTTTATTTTATATGAATTTATAACAATAAAATAAATTTACAGGGATACACCAAGCCAAGAGAGTACATTGTGACAGAATGGCCGATGAAGTCGACTTGCGGAGAATTTTGGTCACTCGTATATGACTATGAATGTTCAGCCGTCGTGGTATTATGCGTACCCCCGTCAAATTCGGTAAGCTTCTCCATGGGAACACACAAATCGAATAGAACTTTATTGACTGATAGTTACCAACAAACTTGGCCAATGACATTTTTAGAGACTGAATTTTACATTAAGCTAGAAAGAAACAAATAATTGACGAAGAGTCTTTCCGCATCCTATCGTTGGTCGGCTTCGAGCAATAACTCTGTCACCAGGCTAAGGTCTCGAGACACAACGGTAGGAAGGGAAAATATTCTAAATGGAATCTACCATTTTCTAAGTAGATACTTGATTATCAATTGCTTGAGACTTTCTATTTAAATGTAAACCAGTTTCCAAAAAAACAATATTCCAAATCTGTATAAAACTATTATTCTTTTAGCAACAGTTTCCATCATTTTGGCCAGAGGGAAGAGCTTCAAAAAAATATGGACCTGTTTTCACAATAGATCATATATCACACAACCACTACAACAAAATAAAAACATGGGTATTTCGAATAAATAAAAAGGTACATACACAAATTTAAAAAATATATCGTAAATTGGATCAATTCATAAACTTTCAATTTCAGATAGTATCACTTACGGAACTTATGGCTGGCGTAAAAGCACCTCCAAAAACTGTCCAACTATTCCAATTGATGTGCTGGCCCATGGGTCATCGGGTGCCAACATCAACCAATTCATTGGTGGAACTTATGAATATGGTGGAAAAATGGAGGCAACGAACCGATTACGGTCCAGTCTGTGTCGTGTCTCCGTAAGTGTTCCCCAAAAATGGGTTAGAGTTGTTTATTTATTGATTGAATATGTTTTCTATAGTGATGGAAGAAGCAGATGCGGAATATATTGTGCAGCAAATGCATGCATAGAACAAGTGATACAACATGGTGAAGTTGATATTTTTCAAGCAGTGCGCACTGTGAGAAGACATCGACCTCAACTGATAGAAAATATTGTAAGTATGGAATAAATTTAAAAATTTAAAAAATGCCCTAATAATAATTGATAATAAGATTCAGGCACTGGAGCTATTGAATTGATGTTACCTGGAAAAAAGTTAAATAAATGAAACTTGGTAATATAGTTGACATGAAAATTCTACAGATATACTACGTTAGCGACACCTACCCATTGAGCTTTTGCATTCATCTTGAAAAACGGTGTCCAAAGTCAGTTTTATTTTTTAATATATCATATCTATTGTACGGAGAGTCCTAAGAAAAGAAAATTTTGAACAAACATTTTAGTGGATTAAATTCAGCAGAACTTTAGCCAAAAAGCATTTTTTTCAATCAATTACTGCTAGGCTTAAGTGCGAACTAATAAAAGCTGTATGATTGTCATATTAACAACTTTATTTGATTTATTATTTGAATTATTTCTTCACATTATTACTGTAAATAATGTTTCTTTAAATAATTATATGTGGCAAGTATGAGTAGAACTCATATCCCGAAGATTTCGTTCATCTCTAATTCCTGTCTGTCATTTTTGTTTCTCCAGCTTCTTCTAACCTACGAAACGGATCTTGATACCATTGTTACTGTCAGTTTTTTTTTTTTAGATGGTTTCAGATGTACATTTTAATTAAGTTTATGCATCATACAGAAAATACGATGTTCTTTAATCAAGTCGTCAAATCATCTGTTTTCGGGCGCCTTTATGGCAAAATATTGCACTATAGAATCGTATTTCGTCAAATATCCTAGAGAAAATTCCGCGACGGTATATTAGGACTAACTAACACCCAACCATTTATATTCCTTTCCCTATCCTATATATTGGATATTGGATTACTATTCTGCTTCGTTTTGTTACAGTATTGTTAAAATTCCATACAGATACCTACATATACAGGGTCCTGCCGTTTAGGTCCCGTATTTATTGCTCATTTTTTAGTTAGGTTATATATAGGATGGTGAAACAAAGTTACATTTTTTGAATTTGAACACCCTATATTTTATTACATTCTCAACATTGTTGGTGCCTACAACTACAAACTACAACGGCACAACTTCAAAAGCACCAGCACCAATAGAATTAATATTATTTTGTATTTTTCAGAGCAACAACTGATAAAGTCGGTCCAATTTTTTGTAAAAAATATTTATATCTTGTCGTTTCCAACAACGTTGTTGCCTCTAACTAATACAATATTGTAATGAAATATTATGCATTCTCAAATCAATCCTAAACTGCCAGAATCATGCACAATTAAATTTAGTTCTTCGGTAAAACACAAAGTTGGGAATTAGTCAAAACTTCTACAAGCATATTTTTCCAGTAACGATATTTCATGGGTCATAAGCCTGGATAATAGTTGTTTTCAGAATTATGGTGTTGTATACCTATATAATCTAATGTTACCAGAAAAAAGGTGTATGAATGTTAGTACCAATACATTATATAAATCCATGCTAACTCTATTCTATCTTTTCAGACTGAATACAAATATTGCTACGATGTCGTCCTCCACTATGTCGTCCATTATATACAAAGTGATTTAGAAGAAATGAAAAGCAAGAATAAAACATAAGAATCTTATGTTTCATATCTAGGAAAAATTATTGAATTATTTTTTATTGATATATTGGATGTTATATATGTGTTATAAGTGTATTTCTATATGTATACGTATGGGCATACCAATATTGGAACCAGTTCCCTTTTTGAATATAACATAAAAATGGGGGTTGCTATAGCAGTTCAAATCAATTTCAAATTGTCACAAGTAAGTACCTATGCGTATTTCAATTTTAGTCTTGTAAAAATTGAAGAGATAATAGAGCATAGTTGGAAATTATTTAGAACTGCTGCAAGAACAACCTAATAAATAAAATCAAATTCAAGCTACAACCTATACGATCCACCAAGCTCTTGTATAGGGCATAGTCAAGAAGACTTGAAGAAAAAGAATCAACTTGAAGGTGGTTTTTATGAAATGGGGTTAAAATAAACAATATAGTATACAGATTGTTCTCTGCACTTCGTCTACAACGCTATACTTTACTGCGCGCAACAATTCGATTAGTATGTATACCGATATGAATGAGACGGATGTTTAGAATTTGAAATACAGAACGGTACCGTTTATGTAACAAATAAATAAGATATATATGTAGTACATAGAATTGTATATCATAGGTATATTAATTGGTGACGGCGGTTATCGCGAATAACAAACCGTATACATACTATACCACCGCTATGCCTACAATTCAATTCCATTATTGTGTTATTTGTTTTATTTTGGTTGCGCCCCACGCAATTCTGTACTATCACGCAGTGGTACAAAGGCAAAGAACCACGACATCTTATGCATTACCAAAGAAGATAGATACTGACTGATACTACATACTACATAGCGGGCAGCGGGCTGGCCGTTGAGAGACGCTAGGAACACATAAGTACCTATAGCCATTTCTGGTCGCCTGATAGCCGAATGTTGAATTATTCTACAAAATACTCATTTTCGACGGTAGCGCCCTTGTTACTTGGTTAACGAAGCTCACTTGGTTTTCGCCTCAAATTTACTTACTATACGATGTACACTTCTATGTAGTTAGTATCTATCTTCTTTGGAATTTCGCTACCCATCCCTCGAGTTGATTCTCCTTCGTATGCGTATGTATTTTTAGGCAGCACTGAGAGCGGCAACATTACACGGTTGGAATAAATATTATACCGAAATTAGGGGTCAATCTAACAAATGATTTATCGAACATTCCTCAGATCCAAATATTTTATAAAACAAAATTTGAGAAACTAACCATAAAATAATAAAAACCTTAAGCATTTTATATCGTAAAAAAGGGAACTCATATTTATTGGATGGCTATTAGAATAGGAGGTTTTTGATGTATGTATTACACCATAAGTACTTATGCTACAATTTTTATACAATTTTGCATATTCACATCTACTGTAAGATTTATATAAATGTTCTTAAATAACCATTCAAATGATGGTCTACAATCTGCAATAACTTAACTTTCATATGGAACATACCTATTATTTCAGCTCAAATTTGCCTCAATTTTTAACGATCTGTGTTAAGAGCTTCTCTCCAGTACCTAATCTTTTTGAAAAACTATTTTTATACGTTTGGAATGTTATCTATAAAAAAAGTGATTTGATATATAAAAACGTCTTCAATTTGATGTAGTATCTGTGATTGATAAAAATAAATTCAATGAAAATATGTGACTTAAAATAGGGTTGCCGTTGACTATTTCAAAATGATGCTATCATATTTAATTTAAATTTTATTTCGCTTTATCAACCTTTATATTCAGCAATGGACAAGCTGGATGCATAGGACTGATTGTAAGTAGATCCATGTCGGCATTTTTGAAAATGATTTATACCAAAATGTTATAGAAATTTATGAACCATTTCCTCGATTTACAACTAAACTCAAATTTTAACATATCTAAAATATCGCTCTTGTACAAAAGACCCAATCTATGATAGCAACATCTTGATCTACACGTCGAGCCCCTTAAAAATGCTAATGATAAACCACTGAAATTCTGATTGGTTTGTATCTCAAAACGAACCAATATTTCTTTCATCTCAACAAACTCTAATAAATTGGCTACAGATAAAAAATTCACGGCAAAAATGTAATGAAAAAAAAACATTATGAATATCTTTAAGAAATTACACTGACTGTTAATTGTTAATATATTCTAATCAACAGGGTATAGCAAAAAGTATGTTGTCATAATACAACATTCAAGCAATGTTAAAATTGCAATTCATTGAAAAAATAATTTTATTTTGATTCCTATTAAAAAAATATAACCACATAAAGTAATTTCACTTTCATACTACTAATATTATAATATTGAGGTAGCCTAAAAATATGTAGCTACTAAACTAGGTCATCAAAAACAATGTAAATTATTATGTGCAATATTATTTCTAATTAGCAAAATCTATAATCTATAATCACTGTAATTGAGTATTTATAAATTTCAACTATCAATAAAAAGCAAGTAGGCTATTGACTATTTTAAAAAAGTAACATTTGCGTAAGAGAGTTTTATCTATACATTTAATAAATTGTTGGTTTTTTGATGTTATAGCTATAGCTTATATCCTTTATTGAGTTAAGGATAAGTTTTATCCTGGAGAAGAGTATTGTTTCTAGATTAGGACACAAAATCAACTCCCCGAATTAAATTTGAAGAATAATACCATTTGTGACATAGACAACTGAGGTGATAAAATTGACAGAATAAATTCGTACAAACAGTATGCGTGGACGAAGTCACGATCATTTTCTAGTTGTTGATAAAATCAAAAAATTACCATTACTAGTATGTAGTATCAATATAAAATATTGTTTGTATTGTGTAGTACCTCATCTGATGAAAAAGTCGGTCCTAGTTTTTGTCAAAATTTATTTATTTAATGATTTGAGTTTGGGTTTCAACAGAATCACGTAAAACTTGCAATAATATGTATATATTTTCTTCAGTTTTGCTGCCTCGAACTTTCAATTTACGAAAAAAAAATTCCTGTCTACTCCCTTTCGGAGGAACTTTCGAAAATAAATATATTTTGAATCCCTTTTTTTAATAAGACTATTTCCCAGCTTTTCTCTTTCGAATAGAAGAAAACTCATCAAAATCGGATCGCGTTTACTGTACTTCCTTCGTTTTTCGATTTCGGTCAATTAGTCAAGACTACTGACCAGAGGGGTTAGAGTGCGACTGTGTTGCGTCAATATACGTTACTCAACACTACAAGACCGCAAGCTTGTTATGTAAAAAATAACTAGTTGCTATCGCGTTGTTGTAATCCAAATCGTCGTTTTGACAAGTGCCCATTTATAATGGACGTAAGACGAAGGGCTACATAACGCATAAGATAGACGTAAAATTTTTCTATTTATAATGAACGTAAAAAATTAGTTGCTACGCATGGTTGAAATAATTTAACGGCTCTAGTTCATCTGGGGGTTTTCTCTGGTGTAGGTATATTAACTTTAACGCCATGGAATTCGAAATGCACTTAGTGGTTTTGTTATTAGCAATGTGTAGAGTACAAGGAAGATATTGTGTAAAAAAATCTATGCGATGGAGTGTGCGTCCAGTAAACAGGTATCAAGAAAAGAAATGTGAATACCGACGTTTGATGAATGATTCTTTAAATATACAAGAATGCGAGCTGATACTTACCAACCGACGCATAATTCAACACAAAAAATCCAAATTCCCTAAAAATTTTCCATATGCCGCACGTACCGTTGAACATTGTCCAACTTTATATCCCCCTAACGTTCGACCGTAAGATCTTACGGTCTACCGTAACACATAAGTGTTACGTTCGCTTATTGTGAACGATCCCACTTATTTTCCAGTGTTCCATTACGTATATCTTACGCCTTACGTCCATTATAAATGAGCACGTAAAATAGTCGCATTCGCGGTGCAGTTGTTAGTTACATGATAAGCAGGCCGTATGGTGCGATCATGTCATCTCACACGTCCAAATAGATACACAGCGTGTTCCTAAATACAAAACATTAGCCTGGCCAGGCTTAAATTATGTCATCACAGAATGTCATATTCCTATATTGAATCCATATATCTGTTAATTTTCGACGGTCATTTAAACCCTGGCCAGGCAAATATTTTGAATTTTGGAACAACCAGAAAGTTTTTCTATCTGTCAAAAATAAGTTACGGGCATATCTCATCTCTTTTTAACATGAAATTCATATACCAATCTTTCCCAAAAACGCTAAAATCATTTCAAATTTTGTCTGTTTGTTTGATGCCAAAATCAAACAACAATAACAACTCTTTAAGGTATTTTTTTTTTCTTTCAAGAAGATATAGTCAATAGCCTGTAGCTAATTTATCATGCATCAATTATGCACAAGTTATGCGTACGATATATTTATATGATTTCTCTGTATGTATGATATATGAATTGTTTATATGAGATGTAAATTTCTGTTACTTAAACGTTCTACTCTATCTATATTTAACGAATAGTTTTAAATTCTTAACACTCCAGGGGAGGGAACTGTCCTTGAGATATTCAAAAAAACAACTGTTTCGAGTTTATAAATTGTGGGCATTGAATTTTCAAAAATGATGGTTTCAGTGTTCTTCTGACTCTTACTCTGGTTGTATAATAATTATTAAAGTTATAAATAATAATTAAACAGCGAGAAAATAAAATATGTACCTATCTAGCAGCATCATCGCGCATTTAACGCTTATAATGGAACTTCCTTTATCTTTGGTTTTGGTTTAGTTTACCTAATAAATGAAAAAAAGCAAAATTATTAATACACATTAAAATCAAAATACACCTGCTGCCAAGAATGAGAGTTTTCGACGTATAGTTTTTATAGGGCATAATGATTTAGTGATTAGCTATTACAAAGTATATATAAAAAAATGCAACCTCGTACGTTTAGGATAAAATTGCGACCCCTGAAGTGTTTGCACGCCATTGCGTTCTTGTTATATTCACAAAATCTGTTTATTATAGTTCATAGTATATTTATAATGATGGTGTTGATATTGTTGTTTATAATTATTATAAAACTATTTATTAAATCCCTATTTCACCTGAAGGTAAAGTTTATATATGTATGTATATTTTTGTTACTTATCTCGCTAATATTAAATCTTAATAAAACTTGAAAATATAGTTTAAATATTAAATAAGTCTGTTACTTTCAAAAAGAAGCATCTAAACATAGAATTCAATTACACTGGGTAGAATACCTATTCAAGGTGAACACGATCTATGCGGTGCGTGCGTTGCGGAAATCGCATCGGAAATTTGTAAACCATGACTCCAATAGCACGTAAAATATTTCTAATGGATAGTACTTTGAGGAAAGTAAAAAGTTTAAAGAAAGTACAAAGAGAAAAAAATCTTAAAATTTATAGATATAGATAAATTATTATCATTTCACTGTTTGTTTGATTTCATTTTCGTAATCTACGCCTCAAAATACGTAGCTATATCTCTAAAAAAATCGTAATATTTGGCGTAGTGACCGCCAACTATAGTTCTATCAAATGTTATTATATGTCGCAATAAATAAAAGTGAATAATATAACCCATTCTTACCACAAGTGTGTCATTATAGCGCGAATTTCGTTTATTCCAACAAAAAAAACGTTTTTGAATCTTAGCAATAAGTAGGTACTACTAGGTATTGCCGCATCCCACTGATCGCAAGCATACTGTGTTCAGTTTGGACAAAATCATTTATACTTAACAGTTTGACCACTACGTTCTCCGCACCGCACGCAACGTACCTAACGCACGCACCGTATATATCGTGTTCATCTAGGACATAGCGTAATACTAAATAGGTAGTACTGACCCTGCCATCATTCATAAATTAACCTCGCAGCGGAGTGTATATAAAAGAAGTCAGTTGTCATATTCCATTTGTATTATACCAGATATTATCTCTGATTATACTCTCTGCCTCGCACCTCGCACTAAGTTTCAATTTTATTGCAACTACAAACCTCTCTATTATCAATATTAAATCCCTAGCTAAACATTTATCTATGTAGCTACCTCAACTTTTCTATTTGCTGACATTATAAATATTTTTACAAAAAATTGGACCGACGTTATTAGCTGGTGCACTGAAAAGTATAAAATAATATTAATTCTATTGGTGCTGTTACTTTTGAAGTTGTGCAGTTGCAGGTAGATTGATAACTTTTGGCACCAACTTCACAAGTACCACCACCAATAGAATTAATATTATTTTATACTTTTCAGTGCACCAACTAATAACATCGGTCCAATTTTTTGTAAAAAATATTTATTTCACACTTTTGAGTGTAACATTAGTCGTAATCGTTGAACGTTCACTATACCATATCAATGAAGATAGTACTTATCCTATTACCCACGTATACTCCTTGCTTGTAGTTGTTATTATAGAGATCTCAGAACATCGCTGCGGAAATACGCTTGAATGTGTTAGTTGTTACCATTTTAACACCGTTTTAACTCGAAAACCGTAACTCTAAGGAAAAAATGTTCATCATAAATGTTGCTACAAATAATTATATCTTTCATGTAGTATCGAAAAATTTTCAATTTTCGAAAGGAATTGTCCTCTCTACTTTGCAAAAGTACATATTTAACATGCGTCTATCTCGAAAACCGTAACACTTTTAAAAAAATGTTCAATTTAAACGTTTCCGGATATTGTCCTATCTTTAATTATACCAACTCAGATTTTCGATTTTCGAGAAAATTCGCCCCCACCACTCCTTCGGGGGCGGTTTTCGGAGGGAAGGAGATTTCGGATTTGCGTTTTTATGAATATGGGACCATTTCTCAATCCCCTTCTTTCAAATGAGTCCAAAATCATCAGAATCGGAGCTCGTTTACTATATAAAAGGCGCGCACGAACCAAAACAAAAAAATAAAAAAAAAAAATTCTAGTAAACAGCATAGCCTCTACTTTGGGATTCACAGAAAGAGACGTTGCCCTGCACCACTTTTCTAGGATGAGTAGTACCCTTTGCATCAGTTCGCATAGCACTCCAATGTGCTTCCATGTGAGCAGTATGACTATATCATCCGCATATCCTATGGTGTACAGGCCCTCGTCATTCAGGGTCGTTAGGAGGTCGTCCACTACTATGTTCCATAGCAGAGGGGAGAGTACCCCTCCCTGAGGACAGTCCTTCGTAACACTCCCTGAGACAGTTGCGCCTGTGACACTAATTTCAACTATTCTGCTCTCGAGTACATTCCCTCCACCTGCGCAAACCTGGCGGTACGGTTCTGTCCCGAAGTGCTTTGTTGACTGCTTCGAAGGTAGTTCGATCAAACGCACTTTCGATGTCTATGAAGACTCCTAGGGAGTGTTCGCCATTGTCCAGCGCTCTCTCTATCCCGCCCACCAGAACGTGGAGAGCGGATCCCGTAGATTGCCCTGGTGTATAGGCGAATTGGTTGGGGTGTAACGGTCTTTGGGTTAAGACGTTACCCCTGGTCCAGCCGTCGCAAAGGCTCTCCAATGTTTTCAGTAAAAGCGAGGTAAGGCAAATTGGACGGTATGATTTGGCAGATGAGTAGTCACTCTTGCCTGGTTTCGGTCGGAATACTACCCTGGCTATTCTCCATTTCTCGGGTACGTATGCAAATGCAAGGCACGCCCTGAGGATAACCACCAGTTCGTACAGTACAGTTCCCAGTCCCAACTGAAGGATACCTGAAGGACATCTCGAGTTGTGAGGAAGTTCCGTAACGTTCCCTAGTGATATCGACCCTGGGAAGTGTGTTGACAGAAGTGTTTTTGCTGCGTCTATAGCAGTGTCAGTATAGGTACCGTCCTCCTTTCTGACACAGCCCTCTTGTCTAGGATCTTTGGAGATCACCTTAAGCAGTCGGGATGCTGCAGGTGTACTTTCTGTCTCTTTACAGAAGATCCATGATTCCCGTTGCTTTGAGCGAATTTCCTTTTAATACGACCTTTGGTATAGTTTGTAGACCTCCCAGTCGGACGTATTTCGGGATGACTTGGCTCTGTTAAAGATTCTCCGCAGGTGAGTCCTTTTGATCTCAAGACTCATGCTCCACCATGTGGCGGAGCCAGGTCTGAGCTATCTCCTTCTCAAGGGCGAGGCGTGCTCATAAGCACTCATAATACGCGCAGTGAGTGCGTTGACTCGCTTGTCTAGGTCCTTTACAGACGTTATCTGAGTGGCCGCCCCATCATTGCTCATGGAAGACTCCAGGTGCGTTAGGTACGCTTCCCTGTCTGTCTTCCTGGGATTCCGGTACGGCTCTTTTGATGACTGCTAAGAGTCTCATTATTATCCATTGGTGGTCAGAGAGGGTGGCTTCGTATCTGACCCTCCAGTCCACGATTGATTTGGAGATCTCTTTTGTTGCGACTGAGATGTCAATCACCGTCTGACACCGCGAGGTTACGAACTTGCGTTGAGGATTTCCAAATTCGTCCGTAACAGGTATTCTAGCAAAGCCCTACCTCTGCTGTTGCAGTCTTCGCTGCCCCAAGCATAGTGGTGGGCATTTGCGTCACACCCTACTATGAGGTGTTTTCTCCCCTGCTCGCAGAAGTCGACCAGCTTCGCCAGCTCCTTGCTGGGGGTGGCTCTGTGGCGTCTATTGGCAGGTAAGATGAGGCTTTGCCCTTCCCGAAGTCCAGGTGCACTTGAATAGCCGTTAGGTCGCGTCCTGACAGTCCTGTCAGTAGGATGGCTTCTACATGTCCTTGGTCTTTCATTAGTTGCTCCAACAAAGATTTTCCTTTGGGAGGAGTTGTCGCTCCATCCACATACCCGATTGCCTGTGCTCCAAGGTTTTTGGATAAGCTATTACTGTCTGCTCAGCCTCCAGGTGACGACGTAGAACAGTCGCCCCCCGGGAGCGGTGCAGGTTTGCCTGAACTATGGCCAAACCGGTGGTTTTGGTCATCAGGTTTGTACTGGTGGGTCGACAATCCCACCTGACTCCGGTGCATCCATTTGCATGAGCGCTCCCTGAGCCGAGGCAGTCTCACCTCCCTCTTTCAACTTGGTCAACTTGCAGGTGACCTGACCAAGCTGGTAAAATAATTTACCTGCTTTTTCGGCTAAGGTGTCTCTCTCCTTTCTCATGAGTGTGAAAACAAGGAGTTTGCCCTGACGTTCTTCCTTGACGGCCTCATGGAAGAGTATCCACCTTGATGATATGCCTGCCCATGGGTTTTGAGCAGCTAGGCGCCCCCTCAGGACCCAGTCTCGACAGGAGGGCCGGGGATGCAGAGAGTCGCCTTGGTTAGCTCAGGCAGCTCATTTTCTGGCAGAACGGTGAGCCTTGCTCCCTCCCACAGAGGTTTCATGGCTTCGACCGCCTTCACTAGAAAGTCGCGTGCAACTTCGTCGGTGCAGGTAATTCTCAGTGCTCCCGCTGCAAAGCCACAACGCATGAAAGTGGGAGCTAATAAATTTCCACTTATATATTAAATACATGAATACATGACAATTGCTTCGACACTCTGTGTCTTTATCAAATTTGATTCTAAACTAAATCTAAGGGAATAAGGTGCCTAATTTATACCTAACAGATGATGGAGATATGTAATTATAAAAGTATATATTCCTACCTACCTAACCTAACCTAACAGATGATGGAGATAAGTAATTATAAAAGTATATATTCAGTAGGGGGCTGGAATTAACATCGATCTGGTTATTGAGAAGATTACCCGAACGTTTCCATTTATTGATTTCTGATGACTCTAATACGTTTAGCTTTAATCCCTTATTTTCGGAATGTAAGATTTTAAAATTATCTTTAAAACTGTGATTGTTTTCAATAAGATGTGAAAAATAATTGGAATTATCCTTATGATATATGAATGATTTCTTATGTTCGTTAATACGTTTCTGAAAAGTTCTACCAGTTTGACCAAAGTAAACCTTCGGACTATCCCCACAAGTTCGTAAACACCAGATTTAGAATTATCATCAGTTTTCGATTTATTAATAATGAATTTACCTAAGGTATTATTACATTTAAAGGCTATTTTCAGATCATGTTCTTCAAGTATTTAGTCACAGTTTCTGTATGACGACCGATATAAGTGAATGTACAAAACTTGTTATTTGGGAGAGGAAGTATAGGGTAGACAGTTTTAAGGGCATTCTTATACTGTATTTTAGATACAAGATTATCCACTAGTTCGGCCCTAAAGCCGTTGGAATTGTGATGAATTACAGTATGTGTGTGTGTGGAATATAGAGAATTCATGTTTATTATTAACGATTGGAATGGTTACATCTAGAAAATTAATTGACCTGTTATTTTCTACTTCCATGGTGAACTTGATGGAAGGATGAATGCTATTAAGGAAAAAGTTTTAGGATTCTGTCGGTGCCAGTGAAACAAGCTAGAATGTCATCAACATATCTATACCAATATATAAAATGTATAATCAAAGGATGGTTGTGGATTGTGGTTTCTAACGCATCCATAAAAATCTCTGCTAGTAGTGGGCTGAGTGGATTACCCGCAATTAAACCTTCTTTAGAAATGTACATTACATAAGTGGAAATTTATTAATATTTTGTTTCTATTGCATATTACTTCGACCAGGCCGCCTTCTGTTAACATAAAATTATTGTAGACCTCCTCTTTATGATATCCACTGGTCCAAATTTCCAATTCAAAGTTCGGCGCTTCTCTGCATTATGTATTTTGTACCTTTCCTTCGCAAGCAGGTCTATTGGGATGACCCCAACGACTAATATTCAGTGAGTGAGACAGTGTGATATACACAGGCTATTCTCAGCGTCATGGAATCGCTTGCATCCGTGTGCTATACTGTTGGGCACCCATGGTCCCCGCACAGACTTGGGCCCCAGATAACAGCACTGCTTGCACTGTTGTCATAATGCGTCTCCATTTGATTGCACTTGAACTGGCCACGTTTGCCATCAGTGTGCTCATCGATGCAGCCGTCTTCTCCTCCGCCTTTTCACAGATCTTCCTTATGTAAACAAAGAGTCAAACCAGAGGCCTAAATATTACGCCGCAGTTTTTGTTCGCACTTGGGCGTTCCCTACCGCCATCGAGATAACGGTCGTGAAAACACTTTATATTAGCTTGGAAAGTGAATGCTTATATATACAAGAGAAAACATAAAAGTACGATTGGAATTTCTAACCTGGGAGTTCTCTACCAACAATGTGTAAAAAAGGATAGTAAACTAATAAAGTGCCTTGCATCCGTTGTCCGCTGTTGTTCTAGACGAAGAGCCAGCAACGCATCACAAATTGTCATATCAAAAGTTCTTTGTGTTTCGTTCAGTTAGTGGGAACTTATCAATATCTCGGTCCGTTATTGGTTAAATTTGAAGTGTGAGAATGTTCACAGTGTAGGTATATCACACGGTCTATAGTGCAGTCCCAAATAGTTGTTGGCTCCTGGCCTGCTTGCTACGGCAGAGGCAGTGGCAACTGAGATGGCGCATGTATGTTTACATATGCGATTATCCCAATTGAAATTTCAGTTCCAATCTTACCACAAAATTCCGATGGTATTGTAATTTAGTTATGGTACAAACTGATTGCATAAATAAAAATATTTTCAATGATATTTACTACGTGTTTAATCACGCTCATTAACAAATTTTACCGTCATTTTTAGTAGCTAAATAGCCAAATAATTTGGACAAGATATGAAATTCGGCCTTTTTAAAAAAAATGCTCTACAATTAGTTCAAAACTCAGTATAAACAGAATACCCCCTTATCTATGTACAAAACTATGGATCGACAGAAACTTAGCCTAAATTTTCTGTATTTTAGGTGCGTCATGGAAGGAAACATGTATCAGTTTTATAAATTTATTAGCGTGAAACGGTATAAATATGTAAATATACCTTCTAGCTATTTTTAAAACACATACGCGTGAAGATCCATTGGACAAATAGGTAAATTATCCTTGGAATTAACCTCATTTCTCAGTAGCAAGAAAGACAATGAGGTCCGATAGACTTTTTTGCTTGGATCAATTGGCAGAATTCCAGTAATATTGACCTGTAACAGAGATCCGCATAAAAACCAGCAGATAATAAAAAAGCAATACAATTTTTTACTCACAGTTCCATCGCTTAAGGGAAACTGTCGCAACATTACCCTATCCGAAAAACAAACATCAACAAATTGTCGATGCACAACCATGCCAATTTTATTTGCACCTTTGATGTACACCGATTTCAATGAAGTTACCGAAATATCAACACCAACATCCTGATTTACATAGCTATATGAATGAGTTGAAGTTTCATCGTCGTCATCAGTTCTCAGCAGTCTCACCATTGGATTCAGCAATGTTTGCGATGCCACGTGCGCTGCTAATGATGGAAAAGCAGCTGGATGAGTTGAGACTGTTGCCTGTGAAAAAATGCAACGAAATATAGAACTTCTCATACAGCTTGAAATAATGAAATAAGAAAATAAAGACCAATGATATAAGATAGACGATCTTGCAGTTTAGTCCACCTAAATATTAAGCATGCTAAAAATTGATTCTCTTTTTAAATAAGAATACATTTGCCTATTTGAGGACACAGGAAAGTTATCTGAGCATGTTTACCAACACAGATCATCATCATATTTCAATGATGGATTTATATTTTATTATATCATTTAACTGGCCGCTTCAGGATTTATTGCAGAAGTTAATTCTTTCCAGGAAACTTTCAGTCACTTTTTGATGCATTTCGAATGCTATCTCCTCAATAACTTGGCAAAATTTTGAACAATTTATATTGAACACCTTTCTTCCACATAAAGGATAAACAAGAATACGGAAGTTCTTATGAACAAAATGGCGCAAACCGCATGTAGATATTTAAATTGTCTATTTCGACATATAAGTAAAAACACGGGTAATTACTACTGACTCATAAATGAAGCCAAAACAATGAAGAGATCTTTTAATTTGAAATATACTAATGATTAGATAGAATGAGAACACCCCTTATATCACGTGTTAGATAAACGATATCGACATGGGGTTTGCATCATTTTGTATAAAATGTAATGTTTTCATCACAAATAGTAACAGTAAAACAGGAAATAAAAATAGCATAACACCAGCAATAAATGTACTCTAGTTAAAGCAATTAAACTATTCAACAACCTACCACATAAATTAAAAAGCTTGGAACCCAAAAATAAGAAGAGACTAAGGATAATGTGCAATGTATGTACGATTTCAATTTAGTTTTGGGTAAATTCAATCGCAATAGCCTTCAGTTGTGATGCATTGAAAAGCTGAATTTCAACAATAATAAAACAAATTACAAATTAAATATATAATAATAATAATAATAATAATAATAATAATAATAATAATAACGGTTTATTTCCCAAGAAACATAAATGTTTATAACAGGGAAAGTAAGAAAAAATATATAATAATAAAAAAAAACATAAGTATTAGAATAAACAATGAAATCAGAAATGTCATTAAAAAAAGCTATATGAAACTTATTTATTATAATAAATATTTTTTCAAACTATTTTTGAATCTTGTTTTGCTGAATTTTTTAAGAAAATCCGGTAAGTCATTAAATAATTTTATGCCGTTATAAAGAATTGATTGTTTGCCAATTGTTGTTTTAATTTTTATTAATATTATTGGAACACCTAGTTAAATAATTGTGTTGATCACAATTAAACCGAAAAACTAAATTTGAATGTTTTAAATTATTTATGACCAGATGAATGAATATACAAATTTTAATTTTATATAATGAATAAATGTCAAATAATTTCCTGGGTTTATATAAATTAACTGTGGGTTCTCTGTAATTCAATTTGAATATGCACTTTATAATTTTATTCTGAAGTATTTTCAAAGGTTTCAGTAATGAATTTGTTGCTGAACCCCAAACTGAAATTAAATATTGAAGCTTTGAATATACTAGTGAAAAGTATATTAATTTCAGATATTTTAGAGGTAAATAATTTCTAATTTTATACAAAATTCCAATTATTGGAGCTATATGTTTTCTCAATTTTTCAATGTGTTTGGACCATGTTAGGTTTTCATCTATGAATAATCCAAGAAACTTTACAGTGGAAGAGTATTTGATATTATCATTATTGGATTTAATTTGATTTTTTAAATCAGTAGATATATTTTTTCTGGCTATAAAAGTAAAAGATGATTTTTTATATATGAAAGAGCAAACTAGGAATCCTCTTTAATTCAACTCACATCACATTTGTGCGTCTTCCTCTCCAATAAAATTCTAAAAACATGCCGAGTTGGGTGATTATCCATAACTCCCTGACCTACGCCAAGGTTATCATCTTGATTGAGTCGTCGGTCCAACATAACCTCCAGCTGACCCGCCGACAGTGAACTGCAGCCCAAAGGGCTTGCTGTCAGAACAGTAAGACGGGTATTTTTATCCTCTATAAACGCCATCGTTGGTATGGGATAATAGTTGGCTTGTAATGGAAGCTTTTTGAAACGTTTCCGCTTCAACATTTGATATCCATTCAAATCAGTGAAAAATTCATCCGAGCTGTTTATGTTTGTTGATAAGCGCATCACCAATTCAAAATTGTTGGTTGTCTTGATATCGACTATATTATGGATTTCGATGCCAAGGCTATCAGCACCTGTTCAATAAAACTTTGGTAAACAAACATATAAGTTATTTAATAGACTTATGTTACCAGGAGTATTATAAATTATTGCGGTACACTGGACATAAGGCAACTGAACAAACACTGAAGATACTATGGGACCTTCTATTACATTGACTACAACATTCTCTATTGATAATGGAATAGCGTCTCCATCTGGTAGGAAGAGATAGGCCCCACTCCGTTCATTCCCTCGTCTAGCACCATATCTGCATATTTTAAAAAAAACGAACAGGTTGAATTTTAATAATGTTATGTGTGAGTGACCTTTCAAAAATTTATAAAACAAAAAAACACCCGAAGAAAATATAAAATAACACACATAAATATAACAGTAAAGGTTAAGTATTATAAAACATTGAATGCAAGAACAAGTATATCTATACTAATAAATAAAATCGAAGTGTCTGTTTGTAATATCAAAATAACAGGCTATAACTAATTGAGTATGGAAGTATATGTGTCACTAATAACAAAAAAGCTATTTTCATAATTTTATTGTTTGTCTGTTTATTCCGGCGAATCTCCGAAAGACGCGTTTACACGTATCCAGTAGCTGGCACCATTCTCACTGGCCTTCCAATTTTTGACTGGCAAAGCACTGGATCCAGGTCGTTTACACGAGTCCAGTCAAACGTGAGTTTTCACTGGCGTATCATCATGCAATCGAGAAATATTCGAAGTTTAAAAGGAAAATTGTTAAAAATATGGCTATGTTTCTAAAATAAGAACTAAGAAACATCTAAAATCAAAAGGAGAAGCGACTTTGGGTTAGAAAATTGATCAGTGATAGAGCTCTAATAGGAGGGTCGGCTTTGCTGTTGAATCAACATATAATGGAAGATCCCTCTGAGTACAGGTTGGCGTTACGACTTACAACAGAAAATTTTGACGAGTTACTTTCTATTATAGAGAGCTCGATTCAGTGTCAAGACTAGAACAAGATTAGAAATAACATTGACCTTCTTAGCTACAGGAATGTCGTCACCTTTATCGTTTTTCCAAAGCAGCTATTTCGCAATTTAAACCTGAAGTTTGTCGTGCAATTTATATATTATATTTTATGAAAAACATAAAAATAAACAATAAGCCAAATATCAGTTTTCGTAGGTTAGGACAGTGGGACAGTGACTGACGCCAACTTGTTCAGACGTTGCCTGCAACTCTGACGCGGGTGTTATGGGGTAAAGGGTTGGCAGCTACTGGCGAAAAAAAAGACGCGCTCTCTATTCCTTCCAGTGCTGAGGGCCAGCGCTGGTCTGGCACGAAAGTGTATGTATGCCAATAATATGCCAGTGCCTGTCAAGGCCAGTGATACTGGCGCCAGCTACTGGATACGTGTAAACGCGCCATAAAAGAAAATAAATAAACATGGTAGGTATAACAGAAGCATCAGGTGTTGCATATACGTGGTGTGAATTAAAATATTGTAACGTGCAAGGGGAACAGCCGCCGGCCACAAAGTCGCGGCAGCCTTTTGATGCAAGCGCGAGATTTATACTGTGGTTGGAAATATCGAGAGCGGCGTTGATAAAGAAAGCGACGGCAGCATGTCGGCATCTACTCCTAGAATGCCGAAAATGGGATCTCGAGAAAAGTCCAGTGGCGGCTTGCGAATCAAAGACCAGACGCCGCTCGAATGATCTGGAGCCTTTGTCAGCAAATCGGACACGTCGGCGATCACTAAAGCCAATGAAAAACTTAAACCACCAACGTTTGACGGCGAAACATCCTGGGCCATGTACAAACGTCAATTTGCGGCTGCAGCCAACGCAAATGGATGGGATCATCAGCAGAAAGCAACGGCGTTGGTATTGGCCTTGCGAGGAAAGGCGCTTGAAATACTTCAAAACATTCCTGAAGCCAAACAAACTGATTATTCGGCTGTTGCGGGTGCCTTGGAACTAAGATATGGTAACAAATATCTTAGCCAAGTGTATAAGAGCCATTTGAAAAGCAGAATTCAAGGTTCAACGGAGTCACTGCAGGAATTCAGCAGTAGCATTGAGAGCATGGTGCGACTGGCTTATCCACAGGCCCCGGACGAATTCATCGAGCAAATTAGTGTCCAATACTTCATCGACGGAGTTCCAGATATAGACATGCAGCAAGCGTTGAGACTGAGTAGGCATAACACCTTAGCCGAAACAGTTGTCCAGGCATTGGAATACGAAGCTGCCAAAAATACTTCGATGAATAGTCGCAGCAAAGTAAGAGAAGTCAGGGTGTCGGAGGAACCACAAGACAATGCAGATTTCTTTAATAAGCTGGAGGCGATGCTCCAGAAATTCTGCTCTCGAGGAGGCAAGGAGTCAGGATATAGAAAAGTGATTAAGTGTTACAAGTGCAATCGAGAGGGGCATATAGGTAGAAACTTCAGGCGACGACCCAGATCTGAAGAACGAAATGTTCAGAGAGAGAATACCCGACTTCAGGAAAACTTCACCTCGCCAGTGTAAGGGAGCGAACGCTGGCGACCTCTGATTATCAAGCCCCCCCGTTACATTTGTGCTCCATCAAAAAGAGCTGCGAGAGCCTCGTTGTCCAAGGTATTATCAACGGCAAGAAATGTGATTTGACCATCGACACGGGGGCAACAAGATCAGTGATACGCTCCGACATGGTTTCCAAAGAATCTATCGTGCAGCACAACATCAAGCCAATACTGGAAACTGCAAAAGGAAATCTGATAAATGTTTTTGGAGAGACCACCACCACTTTGGAAATTGGCAAGGCACAAGAAAAGGTTAATGCAATCGTGGCCGACATAGTGGATGAATTTATAGTAGGCCTAGACCTTTTGGAAGCCTTCAGTTTCATTGCAGTGGACTTCAAAAACAGAGTATTGAGAGTGGGCAACGAGGAAATATTTTTCTCAGCATCTTCGAACAAAAACTGTCAAGTAAAATTAATCGTCACCGAAGATACCCGAATACCTGGGAATAGTGAGAAGATCGTGAAGGCGCACCTAGAAAAACAACTGGAAGGAGTTAACACTATGGTTTTTGAACCAACCGAGAACAAAGAGAATGGGGCTCTTTTGGCTAGGTGCTTAGTTAATTCCAACGACATTATTCCAGTAAAGCTAGCCAATCTATCTGTAAACAGAGTGACATTGAAGAAAGGGGAAGTCGTCGGTACTTGTTCACCCGTTTACCGTGTGATAAGATGTGAGCAAGAGGAACCTGTTTCAAAAGATGTACATTTGTCCCAAGAGCTAATGGAGAGTTTCAAGAAGACCTGGAAACATCTTAGCGAACAGGAAAAGAAAAAGGCCATCGAGTTTGTAAAGCACCGAAAAGAACTCCCACTTTGGCTGGTCACCAGAATGTCAACAGTCGTTTCTGGAGCTGAAAAACCGCTTGACTAGTGCTCCTGTTCTTGCATATCCCTTGGACGAAGGATTGTTCGTGTTAGACACTGACGCTTCACAAAGTGGAATAGCAGCTGTTCTTTCCAAAATACAGAATGGCGAAGAAGGTGTAATTGGATATTTCAGCAAAACGTTGGGAAAAGCACAGCGAAACTACTGTGTGACCCGGAAGAAGCTGCTAGCGGTTGTACGATCTATAGAGCATTACCACAGTTTTCTCTATGGACGGAAATTCTTAGTAAGAACAGATCCTACTGCATTACAGTGGCTGCTGAATTTCAAAAATGCGGAGGGACAGATAGCGCGTTGGTTGGAGAAACTGCAGAGTTATGACTCAAATAAAACACCGAAAAGGAAGAAGTCACACCAAGACCTTGTGGCAGATTAGGAAAGAAGAAACGGAAATTACTGAGGAAATCACCAGAGATAACTTTAGAAGACAACAAATCGCTGACAAAGATAGTACGGGGCTGGCTAGACGAAAAGCTACGACCTGAGTGGCAAGAAATCTCCAGATTTGATCAGACGGTCAAGGGGTACTGGGCTCTGTGGGATTCGTTGTGCTTACGGGATGACTTGATCACTCGTATATGGGAAAGTCCAGATGGTAGGAGCATTGTGTATCAAACCGTTGTACCCCAAACGATGGTAGCTGAAGTACTGAGGCACAATAGCACCATCAATCAATACCTCTCAATATTTGTGGATGAGCACCAACATAACTGGGATAAACTGGTACCTTGTTTTGAAGCAGTTTATTAACATTTATCAATAGTCGATGAATGTGAAAGATAGCTAGCTATGTATTTTCTTTGAGAAATACACCTGAAAAAACAGACTTACTTTGCAAAAGCTAGATGTACTGGCACTGTATTTCTTCCAACTTTCAATGCCTTCAATAGACCCATTTTATTGAAAGAAGCCGTAACTCGAGCATTTTGAAGAGTGAACTCATTCGAAGATGGTGAAACTTCAGATGTGAAGCCCTTTGGTGTTTGAATGTCACCATAGTGATTGAAAATCTTCACTTTGGCCTTAATTGTCTCCCTAAAAATATAAATATATGTAATCGTTCGAGTAAAATTCTACAATATTTACTTACTCAGGTATTTCATTCTCGTATAGCGCATTCACCAAATATCCAACAAGTCCCAATGGTGGGATTGTAGCAACAAAAGTAAGCTGATATTTAGTCTGGGACATTGAGGATGCATACTCGAAAATTGGAGCTACCTGACATTTGATACGTTTCCCTTGGAAGTCTGTAACCTTGAAAAAAAAATGAACTCTCACCATCTGAAACTAGTTTAAATATACTCACTTCAATATGAGGCGTCGATACATGAAATGTAACAGCTTCATGTCTGGCAAACGTTAGTGAATTGAATAAAACAATTTTCTTGGTACGCAATTCTGGCACACCAATCGTAATTTGATAATGTTCGGGCAAACTATCGTGAGCATGTCTCACATCATCAATGTTGTAATAATTTGCTTCAAGACCAGGATTATCAGCTCCAATACCTTTCAGCAATATATGTGTACAAATTTGAATAACACGTTGACACGATGCCAAAGCAATCAACATCCTGCAAAGAATCACACTTGATGAAATCATATCAGAAGAGATTGAAAGAGCCAAATCTACTTCCTTAGGATGCGACATACATAAGTCTCGTTATATATTTTCTACGTTTTTCAAGAAACGGAATGTCAACATTCTATATAAGAGCCTTACAGAATATTTCAATTAAAGAAATGATTTGAACAATTTGAAAACCAAACTGGTGAACCCAAGTTCACTTACAACATAAATATGCTGGATCGAACGACAATGACGAACCTAAATTTGCCCTTTATAAAGTAAACGTTGAGGAGTCTCATAAACCGTAAGGTCTGATTGGGTTTGATAATGAGGGTTCAAGCAATCATTCTTGGTTTCAAATAGAATATCAAAAAAAAGCAGAAGTATAAAGACATCTGTAATTCGTTGCAAAGCCTTTAGAATGAAATCATAAATTATTTCATGAAGAATAAGGGTATCGCGAAGATAGAATGTGGGCTGGACTACCAGGCATGGGAGATTGTAAGAAGTATGATCTAAATCATCTTCTAAAAAAACGGTGTGTAGGTTTTAACCCAAAAGAAGCATAAACAGACAGACTTCTACACTTCAGCAAGGGCACCAGCTATCGATATTGCTATTGAGACCATCAGATATGGGGCAGTGATAAGGCACCCTTTACAGGGTTTCAATTACAAAATATAGAACACTATATTAAAAATAATATTCGAATGTCTAATCTTATGAAACGACTTACTTTTTTCCATAATCAACAACAACTGGGTCTTTTGCAGTACCTGTTATGCCGTCATGGTGTTGAAATAACGACAATGATTGTCTAGCTGTTGAAATTAAACTTTCCAGACCGTTGGACTTGTCCATAATCCAAGAAGAACCTGGATTCTTGCTCATATAGGCCAAAATATGTATGGTTTCAGCTGCCCTTTAGTATTAAAATATTCAATATTATCTTACAAAAAAATAGCTGTTAGATAGTTCTAACCTTAAATAAGAGAGTAATATACGATCCATACGTTTATAAAAGGGCCTAGATGTGTAGTAACCGCTCCAATAATGATCATCTCTGTCAGCATATGTAAAAAAATCTCCTGACAAAATGGGAAATTCAGATATTTTTTTCTCACTTTGAACAGCCGCAAAATAATCACTCAAAGTACCAAATTGAGCCTAGAAATCAAAATTTGCTGCAGTAAATATACATATAACTCAACTGCCTATCATACCTGTACATGGAGATTCAGATTCGAGTTCATGTAATCAAACAATTTTTGATAATTCTCATATTGCACATCCCATTCTGTCGGATGATCATATCTAAAATCATCACCCAGAGGTGCCAAAATGACATTTGTTTGAAACAGTTTAGATTTTTTTCTGTATTGATCCAACAATTTTTCTGCACTGCAACAAAATCAACGAAACTCATCTATGGTAAAAAAATATATATGTACTCACCGTTCAGCAATATTTTTATCCGTAATAACTTGTGGAGCAATTTTCCAGGGGCAGTGAAGACCATGATTGGGTAATCTCTTAAAATCAAATTGACAACAGACGCTTGGATCAGGACCACACGTATGAGGAATGTCATAGGAGTAAAATGGCATCATGTGGGTGAATAATTCAGTTTTTCCTCTACCATCTAGAATATAAATTATTTAGATCAATGGCTTATAGAAAAAATATGGAATGAAGAACAATTCTGAAAATATTTAACAAAAACCAAGTCTACTTTCAACTACACTCGATACGTTCGATTCCATTTCTTACCCCATAGCTGCCTCCATCTAAATTCCAGCTGCTGCGTATTCGCTAGTTGTTTCTTGACAGAGTAATGTACTCGTTGTATTAAAGCATTTTGTAGACCCATTTCCTTCAACAACATTGGCTGTGTTGGACTCATACCAAAAGGATCAATGGACCAATGGCTAATTGGTGTATAGTTGAGATTCTTTTGCAGCCACTGATGACCTTCAGTCAGTTGATGCACAATGGATAGCCAATGAGAATTGGCCTCATCATTCATAACCCAACCGCCAGTAACGATTTCAAGCTGATTATTGTGGATAAGTCTAAATAAATGTTTAATTAAATATTATTAGTTTGCCTATTTGAAATATCCCATTGATATCATGTAAAATATCTTAGCATTAACTGATTTAATTTTACCTTTTCACTGAGTCTCTTTCATCTTCATTCAAGTCATCCCACCACATAGAAAAATAAGATATTTCAGCCCATATAAACTTTCTTCTGGGATCTTCGGGCAATTTTTTCAACATGTTATCAAGTATATGTTTGGTTTGTGTTGTATAATACTCTTCAACAGTCCTTATCCAACCTGGGTCATTGTGAGAATGAGGTACAACAAATATCTAAATGTCGAACAAAAATAGAAATCTGTCTTACTGTGCAGGCACCTTGAAATCTACCAACCTTCAACTTGTTGTGTCTGTTCCAATCCTTTTCATCAACTTCAATATTCCAACCTTGTTTCCAGACACCACCATTAATATTGTCAAACTTCATGCTCTTGTATAAATCCAACATTTGAATGTCTGTACGTGGAACAAAGTTAACTTGGAGAGGACAGCCAGTATCATAGATAACATCGGATATGAGAAAATGTCTCCGTTCTATTCGACTAGAGTCAAAGGAATAATTTTTAATTGAGCGAACACTTGGAGCGGGTTGAAGCATATTCATTGCCTCTTTGATTTCATGTACAGCATTATGATGTTGATGTAGATCATCTTCAAGCTGTTTAATTCTGCTTTCGAAATGTGAAAGTTTCTCCTACAACATGAAATTCACAATTCAGATCTATATAAAATACACAATTTTAAAACTCAATTTCAGAAACTATTATGTACTCACATTTTCTATGTCTTGAGATATTGATCTTATAGACGGGAAGTCGTTCAGATTTTTAGCCGAATAAATAATAAATATTATCAAAACTAATATAAAAGATCCAGTTATAGACACAGCCCGTTTCAATCTCATACTTCATAAAATTGAAAAACATACCATATTTTGCAAAAAAACAATGCAGGTTAAGAGATACAAGTTACATACTAACGAACATGATTTTGAGATTCTTTTCCATATATTATTGTAATTTTTTATTTATCCATATACTTATAAATTGTATTTTGCAAATTGCAAATGATAGCAAGCGCATTTATCAAATACAAAATCAAAATACAAAATTCTCAGGTCCCAGACTCAGAATCTCAATCTCAGCGAACAGAGAACACTACATCTCAACCAGAGAACAATACTTCCCTCTCAAGGAGGTAGTGTTCTCTGACCTCAACTTTGGAGTGTTCTCGTTCTCTGACCTCAACTGTCACCACAAAACATGTTTTATGACTGACACTGTCAACACGACTAATCATCAAAATTGACAATTACTATAAAAATGTCAAATTTTTGATTCATGATTGGTGCATTTTGAAAATTCGGCTGTTTTCGATTGGTTTCCTTGCTTGTACGACCATAGAACATATTTTCTGGTACGACCGTGAACTTGATCGGGCAACACTTTTTGGACCAATCAAAGTTACCCCCCTCTTAGAGTTTTATTTCCTCCGCTTCATATATCCTTGAGGCGACACAAAAATATTAACTCTTAACCAACAAATTTCATTATTTAATTTGTCTAATTTGAGTTAAGAATTGAAAATGTTATCTCCAGCTAGTGGTACCGGCAAGTTTTTCGCCAAAAGTGCAAAAATTATTAGATTTGTTAGGCTGGGATGCACAAATAGGCCATTTTTTCACATAGTTGTGATGGAGGTAATATACTTTGGAAGATCAAAATAAATATTCAAAAAACTTATTACTTTTATGATTTCAGAGACGATTAAACCAGCATAGACCTGTGATAGAGCAATTGGGTACTTATGACCCACTTCCGAATGAACATGACGAAAAATTAACATCACTTAATTTTGAACGTATAAGGCATTGGATTGGAAATGGTGCAGTTGTATCTAAGCCAGTAGAACAGTTGTTGGGTATGTAATACGTTTCTTATGCTAACGCTTCAAGAAATAATTCATTTTATTTTATAGGATTAGCAGGATTTTTCCCTATTCACCCAACCAGTTATATGGCTGCTTGGAGAAAAGGAAAATTAGCACAGGATACAAAAGAAAAAGAACATCTACAAGATCAGAAACCTGAAGTTCAATCTGCTACGTAGTTTCGTTACCAACGAAAAGCAGCATAGATTTTTTTCCATTGTTATTAGAATTTGGTTACATATTTTAATATTTTTTGCCATTTTGTTTATCTACTGTCTAGAACTCCAAAGTACTAAATTAAATATAAGATAGATGACACTTTCATTTATATGTTTTATTATCAAAATAAGATCAATCACATTATCCATAGACACACCATCAATTCTTAAGAACTGCTCCTATGATAGGTTGTATCAGACCGCCTTTTTTTGCGAGAGCTTGATCCATTGTTATCCTCGTCACATACTGAGTCTCGTCTTCTTGAGGATGGTCGATATGATGAATGTCTTTTCAAGGATCTTTCCAAATGACTTGATATTTCAGGAGAATCCGCCCATTTTGAATTCCTCAGATTTGATTCATATCTTGAATATGGAATAGATGAAAATTTTTAATTGAAATTATACAAGTGAAAAAGATATATTTCCATACCTTCTACTACTGGGAGATCTGGATCTTCGTTTTGAACGTGGAGATCTATGGGATCGCTCAGATTTTGAATGATGTAGATCATTTGAATCTGCATATGTAAGAGGTAATCTTTCTGGAGATTCTGACCAACGCCAACTTCTTGCATCCGATCTGTATATGATTTTTTGTAATTATGTTATAATTGGATAGACAACATTAGATCTAAAGTAACTTTTTTGTGAAATAATGAATAAAACGTTAGAACTGAACAAATGCTGTAAACGTATATGGAAAGGTTAAAGCTCATGTTTTGTTATTACTTATTACCAGTTATACCAGAACCATATAAATGGTTACCTAAGCTATGAACCCCAAGCGCATGAAAATAGTTCAGACCAATTTACTGTTGTACGCAAAAGCGCAAGTGTTGAGGTTTTTTTTTACAAAATATTTGTATTTCTTTCCTGTGTTCGCCTTCTGTTGTACTACATACTACATCCTTTTTTAAATATGAAGCGAATACCTATGCATATAAGTGTCGGGGGTGCAACGTCAACAAATTGTATTTGATACAAAATACAAATTTCAATATACTGTTAACAGGCGAGCAGAAAACGTATGTATGAGACGCCCCAGTCACTTCGGTGCGGAAACTGTATTGGATTTGGCCTCAAATTCCGTATACGTTGTACACATCTATATAATATTTCCTTGGTAGTATCAAGATCAGTGTTCACCGTTAGATCGAGCACCATGAAATACAGAATACTTCTTATTCTTGGGTCCATTTTGATAAAAAAAAACTTCAAATATTAACATGTCCTAAAGATTTTAACTTTTGCAGTACCTAAAGGGTGATGGTTTTTTTGAAGTGAAACTTCTAAACGCGCGCTTGGAGTAAAATTTCAAGGCCTCTAATGTAACGAAAATAGGGGTGTGCATTCGATCCTACACTTTTAAAGAAATATGAGCATTATGGCAAATTGTCTCGCTGATCCATTAAATTAAATTCGCGATTGCAAACCCGAAAAAAAATATTTTCCGAAAAAGTTGTAATTTCTAAACGGATTTTATGTTTACACTGCCGTATTCGACGTATTTCTTAACGTATTTTAAAACTTCTCGCAGCAAACAGAAGCTTGAGTCTTGCAAAATGAGTTGCTGGTTAGTAAACTCCAAAAAGTTCATAGATAATGTGACGTGAAATTGTGAGACGCGAGGTATTTTAGAAACTGTCAGAGATGCGGACCTGTATTGTATGAAATATTCAGAAAAGATTGAAGATAATTTTGGTGCGAAAATCATTTCGATAGCGTGAACGTATCAAAAGTTATGATTTTCTATTTAAAAGGTAAAGATGCGCGTCGCGCTGCATTCCCGTGAACACGCTACGCCAACCCTAGTCGCCCCTCTCTGCTGTCAATTCAAGAGCTGTTGCTTAAGTCCATTTATATCCTACTAACAGAAAGCGCTTATACCCGTATGAGTGGGAAAATAATCCCTCAAGAATGATAATATTTAATAGAAAAGCTAATAAAGCAATAAAAATGTTGTTATTATTGTGTATTTTATAATTTATAATTTTTATTTTATAAAAAATATTTTTTTCTGGAATAACATTGAAATATAGATTAAAAAGTAAGTCAGCAATTTATACACTGTCTTTCGTTATGACTTTCATTTCGAATGACAGTCGCGGTGTGGTAGATGTTGGAGTTTGGAGTGTGTCTTATGGAGAGATTTGGTTGTCAAATTTGAAATCTCCTTCTGGCTCTCAGAATCTGTAGAAGTTGGATCTGTCTCTGTACTATTTGAGTTATCATCAATAACCTGTTTACTCATATTTTGAAGAATCGTTTGCTTTTCTTTCAAACATTATCTTTCTTGAATTAACAGCAGACAGTGATGACTGGGGTTGGCGTAGCGAGTTGACGGGACTGCGGCGTGACGCGCCTCGATACCTTTTAAATAAAAAACTCATAACTTTTGATAAGTTCATCGAAATGATTGTTGCACCAAAATTTTCTCCAATCTTCTCTGAACATTTCGTACCATACATGTCCGCATCTCTCTGACAGTTTCTAAAATAACTCGCGTCTCTTACTTAGCGTCACTAAATAATAATTTGAGTTTTGTAATTTTCAAAATACGTCAAGAAATACGCCTAATACAGTAGTGTAAACATAAAATCCGTTATTTTTTAGAAATAACGTTTTTTTCGTTTTTTTTCGGGTTGTTTGCAATCGCGAATTTAATTGTGCCCTCCGGATTCGGATCGGCGAGACAATTTGCCATAATGTTCATATTTTTTTTTAAATATAGAATCGAGTGCACACCCCTTGAGCGATTTTGGGCCTACTAACTCCCGACTAATAAGGCTAGGGCATATGAGTTATAGCGCATACATATAAATATATCCAGCCTTTGGTTCTTAAAAAATATCACATTTCTTTGATCTTTGCTTTAAGTAGATAAGGTTATAGTTGTTATAAGTACATAGTAGTTTGTGGTGCTATAATTTTATTTAATGGCAAGGTTACGGAGTCAATGGCTTTATATTAGTAAATAATATATACTATATAGATGCATAATTGAAATAGGGTGAGCTCGATTAACTCAGATTTTGCATACAAAATTAAAAATTAAAGCAAATAAATATTTATAGTGTACACATGTTTTTTTAAATTATTTTCTCTCAAAACTTTGGTATGACATTCCAAATTGTATTTAGATTACCTTCTTTGATTTTATAATTTTGACGTTTGGATATTATTTTTCTACCTATAACAAGTTACCAGATTTATTACATAGAAGCCATTGTAAAACATAGAAAATTTGTTAAGCACTTGAAAATACACTACAGTCACTAAGAAAGATTGATTTATGATTGAGTAATACCTTACATATAATATACTATACAGGGTGGTCCAATCAAAACGAAATTGGACCGATAAGTTATATACCAGTCGTATTAAAAAAAACGCTCGGACCTTTCGATTCTTACTTTCCGGGGAAATATTGTGCCCATATCACCAACCTTGTCACATTCATTCATACCTTCGCGAGGGTGAGCTCCAACTCTAAAATCTTAAATGGGAATAGGGCTCGAGTGATATCTTATTTTCAAAGCAATAAATTCTATTCTCAACGCATCTTAGTTGTTTTATGAAAATTGAGGGGAGAAGAATATTTTTTTCTTCTGACGATAAAATAAGAATTTAGATCAATTAACTAAAATCCGTTGAGAAGAGAATTAGAATTTGATTACCTTTAGAATAAGCTACCACTTGACCCCTATTCCTGTTTAAGATTTTGGATTTGAAGCTCACCCCCACGAGGGGGTTGAAGTGACAAATCTCATGATATGCGCAAAATATTTCCCTCAGAAAATAACAATTGACGGGTCCGAGCGATTTAAAAAAAACGAGCGGTATATGACATATCGGCTCTGTTTCGTTTTGATTGGCCCACCCTTTATATACTGAGTTATTATACTGAATAGAGAAATAAAGATGTTTTTTAAAAGATGAAATTTGATCTCATCATCGAAAAAAATGCACCCTCCACGATAAAAAAGCAGACAAACAGTCGAATTGTATACCTCCTCCGTTTGGAAGGTCGGACAAAAAAGTTTTTTTATAATAAGCAAAAAGCAAATGATATAGTTTTTACTCACCTATCCTTCTCTATATAAGATTCCATATATTCGTTATATACATTTCTTGGATTTCGAAAGACGTGTAGAAAATTACATGCTGTTCCTTTGGGACACTTCGAAAAGTAATCCAATCCTAAAATTGAGGCTAATTATTTTTGGCAAATTAAAACTGCCAAGTGCGAGTCACTCTAGCGTGAAAAGGGTTCCATGTTTGGTCAATTATCATATAAATATGCGATGACATTAGTATTTTAAATGATACAAGTTTTGAACTGAGAAATATTTATTTATGATTAAACAAGTCAATAAACAAATATTTTTATATCAACATAGCAAAGAATACAAATACTTAGGGATGAAGATAAAAAATGATAGAATACTCGACGCAGCAATCAACATACAAGGCAGGAGAGCTATAGCCATAATGAATGGAGTACTGTGGGACCGATCAATATCAAATTTATTGTGTGGCAAATCAAACAATCAACAGAAAAAATGTTAATAACCACGGAAATTAACTGCGAAGATCAGCTGGGAAAACAAAAAAGAGTCAACCATAGAATAAGAGAAATAATGGGAGCCAGTCACACGATAACCGACGATGTAAAAACAATACAACTAATCTGGAATGGCCATGTCCAAAGAATGACCGAGGAAAGAGAAAGACTACCAAAACAAGTTCTTAAGTGGATGCCACAAGGAAAACGAAGAAGAAGAAGACCGATAAGAAGTTGGAGACAGGGAATAGACAGAAAAATTATCGAAAGAGAATTGCCAGAAGATCTATGGCAAAACAGAGAAGCATGGTGGCTGTGGCTATACTATAAACCGATGTTGTGTATATAGTCGCTACAATGATATTTCCAATGCACGTCATAAACTCATGAAAGTAGACGTTGCCACGTGATGGTAATTTCGCAAAAGTTACTTGTTTCTTCTCTTACATATGGTAACGTAACATCACGAATGCAGTCAGAATTGAAAATTTCGGTTACAGGTTTGGGATGTGGTCGCCTTTTTGGAATAGAATTTAAAATACGGTTATTCTTTAATGCCTGGGAAATTGAGCTTACTGTCGAAATATTCTAATTCAACGCCGCTGCTACACGCTTTCTGACTGCATTTATTGGTAATATAAGGACCATCATTATCTCGTTTTTCTTCAAAATATCTTTAATAAGACCCCACTAATTCTTTCGCACAACTATTTAAATGCTTAAGCATTTTAAGAATCAAAAAATAATGTTTATTAAACACAAAAATAATACTGTTGACAGTTCAATTATACATGTCATAAAAAGAAATATTGATTTGGCAACTGTCCGTTACGTATACCAATTGCCCAATTCAATATTGCAAAGCAACATACAACTAACAACAATGATTTATCTGTTCAACTTGATAAACAATTTTCATCATTGATGACATGCAACTGAAATTTCATTGCTACGACTATATATCTATCCTGGTGTATATATCGAGCGAACCAAAAAAAACTCATCCTCAGTAGGCCTTTGAAAATGAGAACATATGTCTTTGCAGATAGGAACCTAAAAGTGACAAGTGATGTTTCAATCAACATAAATGCAATTGCAGATGATTCAAGTAAAGACACGCTCCCCATTTCAAACACCTACTGCGAATGATTTTTTTTGATCGCTCGCGGTATATCTTTTTATATTCTCCAATTGAAAGTCGTAGAGTGTTGAAGCGTGTCGTGTCGACCAAACAAGGCCAATGTTTCATTCAACTTTCTAACTGGGTTCACAAAATTAACACATTGAATCGTCGAATTCTTTTATATACGCTTTTCATCTATGATGCAGTCAGTTAACAATATAGGGGTTTCAGATTCATTATATCAGTAGATTTGGAGAAAAAAGGCTGTGACGGACCAACACCAGGGTGATCATATAAGGTTTCTGTACTCGTATGAAAAACAAAAAATACTAATAATACAAAGCTAATGGTGGAAAATACATCGACTGCTAGCAGAGAAGAAAACTTCATAAAAAAAATTCTATTTTTGTTCTCGTAATTTTTCGGAAAAACTACTTTTAAGTAGTTTCTCTAAATTTGGTTATATCTTTATTTATATGAACCCTTAACCTAGATTCATATAAACTAAGCGGCAAAAAAAACCGGCCACCGAAAAATGCGATTGAACATAGATTCAAAAGTAGAGGTCCAATTTACTTGATTCTTTTTTTTGATTTAAAAGATGATTCATGAAGAATGCTAGAAGAATGTAGAGTTATTGCTTTTTACATTTATTTTAGTTATTGACCATGTACGGTATGTTACACTTACATCGGATTTTTACGAAAATTTTTCAACACCCAGTACCAATTGTTGGAAAAATAATAAAGAAATTTTGGAATAGTACTGTGGAATGATCTTTTCTTAGCATTATCTTATTTGGTTTATGTCAATATCTCTATTTATACAGAAGATATAGAGAATCAAACTAATAACATGTC
Organism: Crioceris asparagi; assembly: GCA_958507055.1. Classification (NCBI taxonomy): domain Eukaryota; kingdom Metazoa; phylum Arthropoda; class Insecta; order Coleoptera; family Chrysomelidae; genus Crioceris; species Crioceris asparagi. The sequence continues at coordinate 20,585,991 of OY293829.1, read as the reverse complement.
ATTCTAACCCAAAATTAATTTTTAAAATAATGCAATGGAATTTCTTCTGGAGGGCAGATCTGAGCTCTTGAAGTATTTCTGGAATGACAGAACGTTGACGAATTCGCAATTGTAATTGATCCCAAAGATACTCCATTGGGTCAGATCTGGGCTACAAGCAGGCCAATGTTTGAATCCCTACCTCATAGCTATGTAACTGAAGATTGAAATAACACGTTATTATTTAATTCTCTATTTCTGTATAAATGATAATGTTAATAAAAGGTCATTCCAAAGTTCTATTCCAAAATTTCCTTTTTATTGTTTCTTACAATTGGTACAGGGTGTTATAAAGTTTTCGTAAAAATCCTATGTAATTGTAATACCCCGTATATAGTCAATAACTAAAATAAATGCAAAAAGCAATAACTCTACAGCATTCTTCATGAATCATGCTTTAAATCAAGAAAAGAATCATGTAAATTGGACCTCTATACGGATATACCGTATATCCGGTTTCATTGAAACTTGGGTAGTACTATCCCAAGTTATACAGATTCACTTCTGTATAATATGTCAAACTTTATGCTTCTCATAATATTCATCTACATAAGATATTATTTAGATACGCATTGTTGAAAACGTTAGCTCAATATTGTTTATTTGATCATTACCAAAAGTAAAAAAATCTGGTGTGTCCACTCACACGACTTTCCAACCGCTCGCAGGCAAATTCCAGTGAATGAAAAATTGTACACAATTACAATATTTTCTTTACATAGCGACGATATTAGCGGTAGTAAACTAAAAATCCTCTGGTCAAATCGTGCTACCACTTATTTTTTTCAGCATGTCAAGGCAAACAACAATGGTCATGGGAATACTTTAGGCAACTTTTATCCAAATCCTTAGAGCCGCTTTTGCGCTATAGTCTTGGCCAAAACACGTTTTTCGGCTATAGCTCAACACCCACTGTATACAGGATTCTCATTCGGTGCCACCGGCGAGTGATATTGGTACCAAACAAAATAAAAAAGAAAGCAACAAAATACACCGATCCGTTCCCGAGATAATGCTGTCACAGACAGACAAACCAATGGCTGAAAATATGTTCATTAGACTTAGAAAACTCTGAAACGTCAACATTTGTAAAAATCTCGATACCGAAAATTTAACACCATTACAATACTTTCCTTATACAGCTACTATAGTAGAGTACGAAAGTAATAAATATTTTTTACAAAAAATTGGAACGACTTTATCAGTTGTTGCACTGAAAAATACAAAATAATATTGATTCTATGGGTGCTGGTTCTTTTGGAGTTGGTGCCTACAACAACAACAAACTACAGCGGCACAACTTCAAAATTACCAACACCAATAGAATTAATATTATTTTGTATTTTTCAGTGCAACAACTGATAAAGTCGGTCCAATTTTTTGTAAAAAATATTTATTTCACATTTTTGAGTGTAACATTAGTCACGAAAATTGTTGAACGTTCACTAATACCCAAAAAGATATAGGTAGGTTTAGCTTGTGCATAGCGGAAATGCGCATATCACATATTTCAGACTTTACCATTGCGAAACTCGGAAACCGTGACTCTTTTCAAAAAATGTTCAATTTAAAAATTTCCGGATATGGTCCCCTCTCTAATTATCAAATCTCGAATTTTCGGTTTTCGGAAAAATTTGCACCTTCCACATAGCTGAAACACATATTTCAGACTGTAGCGCGGAAGCGTATGATTATTTTTTAAAATGTCCAATTTAAACATTTCCGGATTTGGATTTTTCATTAATTCTGTCGTCTCGAATTTTAAATTTTCGAGAAAAATTGCCCCCTCCACCCCCTTTGGGGGCGGTTTTTGGAGGGAAGGAGATTTCGGATTCGATTTTTCTCAATATGGGACCATTTCCCCACTCTCCTCTTTCGAATGAAACAAAAATCGTCTAAATCGGAGTACGTTTACTATGCAAAACGCGCGAACAGCCATAAAAAAACAATCTTACAACCAAATTGTTTACCTTCTCCTTTTTTTGAAGTCGGTCAAAAACATCGGTTGTTATGTCAATGAATAAACATGCAATGTATTACTCACCACATATAGCTTTTTTCCATGATGGAATACTACAAAACTGTACTGAAATCTGTTTTCCTCCATACCATCTGCCATTCAATTTGCGAAAACCTTTGAGAGCCGCCCTAGTTTCTACAAATTCCACATAAACATTGCCTCTCAGATGAGCCTCATGATTACAGCACGTTTTAAAGACTAGTATGGAACCAAATTTTTCAAACTCGTTAATGACGTCATAGAAAAATTCTCTATATGCATTGTAGACTTCGTGTCTCTCGAACTCCAACGTGGTGTCACTACCGTGTTCATTTTCAGATTGACCTAAGCTAATATGTGAAAAGAAGTTTGGAATAAGAAGCATTCGACTTATGCTCGGTCGAATGTGATTCCTAGAGCATACATCATAAAAACGACAAGCTCCTGTTTTCTGGAAGAAATGACAGACAGATTTGCTTGGATTTGTTTCTAGGCTGCCTTTCAAATGAGTCGGAGTATCACCTCCATTCTCCAGAAAACTGGTAACTATGGCTTCAAGTTTTTCTTGTTCTTCAACACGTTTGAGTCTTTCGATTTCTTCCTTCTCTTTCAAGATTCTTTGTCTATCCTGCTCCCTCTGCCATTCCTCCTTGATTTTCTCATTTTGCTTGGCTCTTTCTTCTCTGGCTAAAGCTAGTTTCTTCTTAAGCTCCTGAAATTGTCTTTGTGCTTCAATTTCAACTCTCTTATACTCCAGTTCTCTCTCTACAGCCAGCCTTTTTTCATTTTCATCGAAGAGTCTTTTCTCCTCATCCTGTTTAATCAATCTAAGTTGATACGATGGTGAGTTCTCTAGTCGCTGTCTCTCTAGAAATAGATAATGTTCAATATCTATAATAAACTAGTTTGATGTTTTACTACATACCTTCTTCTTTATTTTGATCTCTTAACTTGGCTTTGATTTGTCTTAATCGCTTTCTTCGAGCTTTCTTGGCTGCCTTTCTCCATTCTGAATGTCTGAATTAAATCAATTAAGAAAAAAATACGGCATTATATAAGAAACCGAATCAGTTATAGCCATATTGCTAAAGAACACAATATAACAGTGAATGGATGTAAAAAAAATTACAAGAGGAAAATCAATAATATTGATGCAGTCAGGAAAGTTAGAGAATTAATAAGCAGATCAATGTGAAAAAGAATTTGTATTATTCGGATCATACAGTGACATGTAAATAATGAAACCTGTTTCAACATAGATAATTCATATTCGGTTCTACATAACATAGCATTAGATTCTTTGAAAGTAAATTTTACTGCAACATTCACTGAATAACATTATTCCAATGAGAAAATTCTTCAGACTTTTAAAAAGGATACCTACTTCCCCATTATTATTTTGAGTAGAGAAAAAGTTTTGTCCCTCTGTTTTTAACAATAAAGATGCATTAAGAGTTAAAGATGATGATGATGTTCTTAAATAGATTAAAAACTTTTTCACAAAAAAACATCTAACAGCATGATATCAAAACCAATCAAAACAATACAGTTTTATTATTTTATTTAAAGAAGTTCTACCATGGTACAATAACTGTACCATGAACATGTTCTCTGACCATGAATGCCATGAATTCTACCTTCTACCACAGAATACAGAACATAGATAAGTGATTGTCGCATGTATACTGATACTAAGAAGCTCTGTAGACAGGAGATTCAACTGTCTATACAAAACTATCTGACGCTCTGACTCCAAAAACGACGGCAAGGTCGTGGCCTATTAAAATCGGGTATGTGCGCTACGTTAGTGTGCACGTGTCATTTGCCGTTGATGTATTTTTAAATTCAAATTCATGTCAAGGAAAATCTTATAGTTTGAAGTTTCGGTGTTTAGTAGTGTTTATTAGTTTTCAACTTTATATTATGGCTCACGTTTGTTGCATTGAATAATGGTTTTGCAAGTCGGAGAAATATAACTGTAGAACTAATGGCATTTTGTTTAAGAAAATCTTCTTCATATCAGTATTTTTGTTTATTGTAATGAATAGTTAATAGTTACCTGCAAAATTCTCAAAAATATCTTGCGTGGTTTGATGCTGCGGTCATCATTTCAAATATGTCAAAAAAGGTAGAGCAGAGATTTTCATACCTATATTATAATACGAGGAGGTCATTTGCTATCTGTTCATATTTCGTATAATCGCCGCTCTACCACATTTCAAGTCACTCCATAGACAAAAAAGTCGCCCACTTTTTAATGATATTTTTTAGGTAAATTTCTTATAGAAATGTACCTACTGCGATCGTTTACACTTTTGAATTTCGAAAAAAATTCAACGGCATTGAAGGGTTCCAGCGAAAATTTAGCTGAAACCGATCTCAGTTGATTATTAAAGCAGGCAATTGAGCAATTAAATGAAAGCACTTACCCCAGAGGTAGAAGATGAGCACTAATTCAGCAGCAGACGGGAGGATCGGGGGATGGAGGAAGGAAAGGATGACCTCTTATGCCCTAACGTCGTTGTGGTCACTTCCCCGATGGCTCTAGGCACTTCACTTTAATTTGCTCAATTTGCTTTTGAGAATGAAAAAGTAGATGACTTCGCGAATAGGACAATGTGAGGATAAAACAGATGACTTCACGAATTGAGCTCTTCCGTGAACTTGAAATAAGTAGAAGATCGCGAGCACGTGGTCGTTTCAAAAGTCAACGAAGCAATAGGATGATGGTTACTCGCTTTGGTCAATCGTCAGCTGTAAGAGGGGGCCAGGAGTCGGGACGAACTGCTTGAAACGTTAGGCAGCCCAACTCTCACAACTGAACAGGCATGTTGTTATATGTCTATAAGTTAGTCCAAGAAAACATTTGGTTCAAAAGTTTATATATATTTATATATATAATTAAATAAATGAGGAGCTATCCGTACCAGATGACCATATTAGAATATGAATAATAATTTCACGCCTAGCTGGTAAATTGAACCTACACCCTACGAAATGTAGGTTCAATTTACCAGCTAGGCGTGAAATTATTATATATATATATATATATATATATATATATATATATATATATATATATATATATATATATATATATATATATATATATATATATATATATATATATATATATATATATATATATATATATATATATATATATATATATGGGATATTACGAAATTTGTTAACACGATAGAGGTCGCAGTTTTAGAGGTATCATGTTCAAATTTGCTAAAAAAATCAATCTCTCGAATATCTCGGCCGATTTCGTTATTGGGCAATATCGGGTAAGTAGTTTCAAAATGGCGACCTATCAAACATTTTAAAAAATTATCAAAAAAGAGCCGTAGTGTAAATATCATCAAAAATAATTTTAGGTTATAGACATAATCAGTACCTACAACTTTTGTTCAAAGCAATTTTTCATAAAATGCACAGATAAAAAAATTAAAATGAATAAAGAAAAATAAGAAATATTGATAAAACATGAACACATGGAGATCTTAATATAGACCCTGATTAAAAAAATATATAGTATATTTATTGAAAAGAAATAGGCGAAAAAAAAAATCTGCCTTGAAGTGGAACGCGAACCCTGTCTGCTTTATATTTTACAGCCAAAACAAAAACCTCTAAACGCAAGGCTATGACACATACGACAATTTTATGTAATAACATGTAGGTATACCAATGAAAAGGTTGTTCAAATTTCAATTCAATTAATTTTGAAAAATTTACCTTTCCGCTGACTAAAGGCCATCGGGATTTTTTTTTTCTGGAGCCCCTTTTATATTGCAGTTCAGCGCGCCTTGTTTCATGTACACTCAAGCATCAAGTTTCAAATATAGCATGTTTTACAAGCAATCATCAATAGACAATGAGGAATGTAATTTTCTAAAAGCTTATGTTGATCTTCACGCATTCTAAAAGCTCAATTATCTAACCTTATTTGAATTTCACTATTTCACTTCACAGAGAGAGGAGACAGAGAACATAGATGAAATATATAGATACGCAGACAGAGAAGACACATGGAGATGCGCACTTTCGTTATGCGCAAACCCAATTTTTAGGCCACGACCCTGCCGTCGTTCACAGCGTCACCCCCTCCACAGGTGTTATATGTCCTGTTTAAATAGCTTCTTAACTGATATAGAATACAGATTCATGATACAAGATTGTATCATGGTATCGTCACAGCTCACCAAACTTGGTGAGCTGTGGTATCGTTAGAGATCTATTTAGTGCTCTAGTATCGTGGATCGTGGTAGCCACGAATCAAGAAGACTGGAAATAGGTGATTAAACTTTCAACTCGCCCTAAAAATCGTGTAAAATTTCATACGCATATCATTTGCAAATGCGCCTTTGCGCACAATGCCGTGCGCAACGAGCGGCTCTCGTTTAAAAAAGATAGCAGATTATGATCATGAAAATAAATAAGAGAACAAATATTGTTATGAATGATGCAAGGCATCACTCTGATATCATAAATGCACAGTAGAAAATAGTTCTTTATACTGTGTACTGTGATAAATGTAAGAACAAGGCGCAGAGCCAAGGATGTTATAAGGTATGATACCCAAGGATGTTATAAGGAGGATAATCAACTACTGTTTGAGAGAGCATGCAGTATATTGTCGAGTGGGTGGGCGGGTCTACTAATGAGTCGAGTCAATCGCTGTTAGTTCGTGTCGGTGACTAGTGAAATGTCATTTATGTTATATTATCATATTCATATTATAACCTTCAAGTTTATTTTAAGGTGGGGGTATAACCGTTCTATTACCGACAACAGATCACCGGCAACTCGCGAAAAAATCCTTTTAGAGACAATCAGAAAATGCAATAAAATATAGGGTGTCCCATAAGAAAACATATAACTTTGATACGCCATGTGGCATACATAAGAAGATATTTAAACAAGAGATATAACACCTGAGGAGGGGGTGACGCTGTGAACGACAGCAGGGTCGTGGCCTAAAAATCGGGTCCGCGCATAACGAAAGTGCGCACCTGCATGTGTCTTCTCTGTCTCCGTATCTATATATTTTATCTATGTTTTCTGTCTCCTCTCTTTGTGAAGTAAAATAGTGAAATTCAAATAAGGTTAGATAATTGAGCTTTTAGAATGCGTGAAGATCAACATAAGCTTTTAGAAAATTACATTCCTCATTGTCTATTGATGATTGCTTGTAAAGCATGCTATATTTGAAACTTGATGCTTGAGTGTACATGAAACAAGGCGCGCTGAACTGCAATATAAAACGGGCTGCAGAAAAAAAATTATCATTAAAAAGTGGGCGACTTTTTTGTCTATGGAGTCACTTGAAATGTGGTAGAGCGGCGATTATGCAAAATTTGAACAGATAGCAAATGACCTCCTCGTATTATAATATAGGTATGAAAATCGTTTGGATAGCACAACGCATAAGACTAAAATTGTTTTATTCTCATAAAAGTAAAATCGTTGTATAGGGTACTGAATTGGTAGTAATATTTAAATAGTGTTTCTTGTCTTTATGGGATTCCGAATTTAAAAAACGATCCAAATGTATTTATTGTGCATCTCTTAACAGGTCCTAAGCTCGTATTGTCGTTCTCGCTCAATTTGCACTTAATATCTTTCCCTTCGACACCGTCTCTCAATATTGTTGTAGAATTATTTGGATCGAAGCATCTGTCAATATGCAGATTTCAAATAAATAATTTTTTCATAGCTGCTCTACCTTTTTTGACATATTTGAAATGATGACCGCAGCATCAAACCACGTAAGATATTTTTGAGAATTCTGCAGGTAACTATTAACTATTCATTACAATAAACAAAAATACTGATATGAAGAAGATTTTCTTAAACAAAATGCCATTAGTTCTACTGTTATATTTCTCCGACTTGCAAGAACATTATTCAATGCAACAAACGTGAGTCATAATATAAAGTTGAAAACTAATAAACACTACTAAACACCGAAACGTCAAACAATAAGATTTTCGACATGAATTTGAATTTAAAAATACATCAAAGGCAAATGACACGTGCGCACTAACGTTGCGCGCAGACCCGATTTTAATAGGCCACGACCCTGCCGTCGTTTGCGGAGTCAGAGCGTCACATGGTTTTGTATAGACAGTTGAATCTCCTGTCTACAGAGCTTCTTAGCCATACATATGTGACTCCAAGCCAAAGAAATAAAAACATCAGGAAGGAGCATATCCATTCGACCATGTTGGACGAAAGTGGTGACTGCATATGGCCGCCTACTGTTTCCGCTCCACAGTGGCGTGTCACTCCTAATAATTTAACAGGGGTGATATTTTCTGAATTATTTTAAAAAAGCAATCTTTTTGAAATAATACACATTCATCATTTCCAAAATATTTATTAATATACATTCAACAATTCATCACTGCCCTCTAAATAAAATTAACTTGGTGTATAAATTTCTAATATTTATGTCCTTATTACTATTTTTACATATAAAATTTATCCTGGTATTAAAAAATGTTTCAGAAATACACTTTAAGAGTAATACCTTATGATTTTCAATAGGATTCCTATCATGTAATTTCATTTTCGGGAATATAGTTCTATTTATATAATAATTCAAAACTTTGCTAATCAAAAAGCCTTTATTTATTTTTACAGTAGTTTTCTGCTCAGTTCTTAAAAATTTTTCACATATCATACATATGTTTACTACTTCATCACTGGGATATGTAAGTTTCTTTAGTTGCTTATGTGAGATTAATGAATGCAGAAAGTCTTCTCGAACTCCATGTAATTCAGTAATACAATTTTCGCATTGTAATTTATTAGCAAGTTTAAAACTTACAAATCCCGCAATATAAACAATGACTTCAGTACAAAATTGAGATAATGAATCAAATTGGAAGGCGTAATTATGGTCAAGTAAATAATTTTCGAATGATTGATCATTATTTGTATCATGATTCAATCGGTTTGACAATGTTTCATTTAAAATTTGATCAGGAGGCTTTTGCTGTGAACCAATATTTAGAACATTAATATCTTTCAATGGAACACAATTCCCGGCGCCTCCATCTCGTATTTCTGCATGGATTAAAATTTTTTTATATGCTGTTGTGAACTGCCGACATGAGGGGTTATTATTGTATCCTCCTTGAGATCTAATACTGCCAAAAAATAATTCAATATGATCTTGATTATTATCTTGTTTATACATAGGAACAAATTTTAATAATTCTTTTTCAACGTATTCTTCATACATACCCAAAGATACCTTCAGACCCATTAGTATACCAACAAAGCCAGATTTTCTTTGCGATTGCAAAACTAACGCCCCATCCTCAAATTTTAAATTAAATAGGTATACAGAAAATGTTTCCAAGAATGATCTTATTTTATCTACATTATTCTGGCAAATAGCTTGTTGAAACCCATAATCACTTATTTTATGTAAATTCAAAATATCAAAGGCATCATTCAACAATTGTATAAAATTTGCCGTAGAACCACAATTTCTGAATGTATCTAAGTTAAGTTGATCTCTACAAAATAGCAACGATTTAGAAATAGATCGGCTTAATAATTGCGTAGCTAATTTCACCTTCATTTTTTGTTTAAAAAAATTAATGTGCTGTTTTCGCAATTTATTTCCTAGGTGCAGCCCTTCACTTTCCTGTAAATCATTTAATTTGATTAAATATTCAAAATTTACTTTTTCTCCATTCATATCTATGAAAATTCGTCGTTCGGCAAAACAATTTCTGATTAATTTAATCATATGCACTGGATCAGGTAGCATAAAATACTTGGTGCCACAAAAATCAAAATATACAATAATATTACGCATATTAAATCTAGAACTGCTTAAAATAGTAAACATACTAAAATTCGATGCAGCTCCATCGCAAGTTATATTGGTTACAATTATTCCCAATTCTGTAACTAACCTCAAGGCCTGTTTTGTCAGAGTCGCCTTTTGTTCACTGCTGATTCCTGAAGTGAAAAAATATCCCAATGGTATTTTCCAACTTTCATTGAGGCAAACAAGCATAAATACCAATGACTCCTTAGCGATCTCATTACTGTCACCTTGCAACCCATTTCCAAAATCTACATAGCCATAATAACTATCACCACTAAATTCTACATGCTGTCTTATAGCCATTTCGTCAAAGACAAGTGAGCAAAATATTTTTTTATCAGAGCAAGCAACTTTCGATTTTAGAAATGTTAGAGTTTCCGTTGTGAAGCCAGGCTTAGCATTAACTGAAGCATACCACTTTGATATTGTTTTGGGATGCGGCAAGCAATTATGAAATTTGTTTCGAACGTAATTATAAGCTCTGGGAGAATAAAAATGTAAGGTAACAGCAAAAGATCTTACAGTTTCATCATATTTTCCTTGGACTCCTACTCGATTTACCTTTCTGAACAAGCGATCCAAAAATTCTTTCTTAGTTCCAAAGTGGTCCATGAAAATGGTTTCTTGCTGTTGCATTATCAAATTTTGTTTTTTCAAATCAAGGACCATTGTCTTTAGCGAAGTGATTCGTTTCCTTTGTCTCCATGTTGTCTTTTGCAATTGCCTGATTGTGTGACCCTTCAAGTTATTCAATTTGCGAAGTTCTTTGTTTTCCAATTTCAATTTTTTTCTTCTTGGACTATCATTTGGTGAAATATTAGAAGATGAAGATGGACAATTTTCAGGAACATAAACTGGTAGTAAAGAAGGTGCTGATGTCCCTGGAATCATTTTATCTTCTGTTTCCATAACAACTCTTGTTTGAATTGGATTATATGTTTTTACCTGTAATGAAGTATAATAAATACTAGATAGACTATTCTATTTCACACATTATACCAATTATTCATATTCTATGATAACTGTTTAAGAAATACTAAAATATTTACCAAATGAGTTGACTTACATATTTGAGTCTGTGTACTTCTATAGTAGGAATGGCGGTGGGAAACAGTCTAACAACTGAATTAGATGTTCTATCAAAGCAATCAACCGAAAAGTGTTGGGAACATAATACACTCCTGGATTTCAGAACAAAATCAGCTTTATACATATTCTTCACGAAGTCAGTCCATGCTGTCTGTCTGGATAAGTCTTTCGGAAACCTGAATAATGAAATAAATTGAATGAATTACTAGCTTACTTGAAATTAGTTTTATAAAACATGCATTAACAGAAATCCTGAATAATGAAATTAATTGAATGAATCAATAGCTTACTTGAAACATGCATTAACAACGACCACACATAATTTGCACACCTTGTACATTCTCAATTCTATTGATTCATTTTTACTTAACAACCGACGTGCTACGCCTATGCATTATCTTATTTGTTTACATTACAATTTTTGAAGGAATTCAAAAACAAATAGTTTTCCACAATTATCTAACAAATGGATACTTACTTATGGAAAGTAACTCCTTTTCCCTTGTTTTTCCCCGTTGAAGAAGAACTACAAGCTGCACAGCTAACCATATTTCACACTCAATCTATAATGTACAAAAGCATCATAAATACCACTTTCTGGCAATTGTCTGTTATTTAAAATTCTTTAACATTATTATACGAACCTTAATATCACAATTTCAACCTAACCTAACCTAACCTAACCTAACCTAACCTAACCATATTTCACACTCAATCTATAATGTACAAAAGCATCATAAATACCACTTTCTGGCAATTGTCTGTTATTTAAAATTCTTTAACATTATTATACGAACCTTAATATCACAATTTCAAGTGCAAATGAATAGCAAGAACACGAATAAAACAGCAAAGACAATAATAAATACACCACACGATCAACACCACCAAACAAATTCTTAACGAATGAATCACGAATGGTGTACCAAGATGGCGACTTCCGTCGCATATTGCTGTCAAGTGTCTAGTTGGCAATGCTCCTTCCTGATGTTTTTATTTCTTTGCTCCAAACCACCTCCCCCAACTTCCCCTTTCGCGCATGCGTACTAAACTCGCAATCCCTATAGTGAGCTTCACAAAAAAATCAAGGATCAAATTATAGGTATAGAATTATGTGGGTTAATGGCCCATGGTGCATTTGGCCAGCTCATTGACGTCTATTCTTCAAGTGCTGTGAAGATGGATCTCCAATGTGGTGCCACTAACATTGAGTAAAAAAGTTTTGTACTAGCTAGTACCGTATTGAAATAAAAAAACAAAACACTATCCTACCATAACACTAACATAAGAGTCATAAATCTAATTTAAGATTAGACCTCCACAATTAATTTAGTAGCGTACTAAGTTTCGATTATGAATACGCCTGTTTGTAATGTGTAATCCCCGCCATAGTAATAATAGAGACAATGAAAATTTAAATAAGCTGAAAACACCAAGGTGAGGACCAAACCAACGAAAAATTGGCTTCACTTTCGTTTCACGGCGGCTATACAGAGCGGCATCCCCTGTCGTGTACGCACGACTTTTCCTTACTCTAAGATCAAGAGATCCTGCTCTGACATCTAATAAAAGTACCATAGACATATATAAATACATATCCAATTTGTTGTTTCTTCCTTTCGTTGTTCTAGTACACTATCACCAACCAACGCTATGTGGATCTTTTAAGAACCCTTGTTAAGCCCGCTGCAGACGGAATATGTTTTGCTGCATGATTGCTTGCTTGTTTTGCTGCACGGCCCGATAAATGCTGCCGCGCATGGTGTGCTGATGGCTCCCTTGCTTGTGTTGGCTTTACACGATGCAGGCCATCATGCATGTAAAATGACAGTACAGAGAAATATGACTGTGACAAATGATACAAAATATTGAACATTCTAATCAAGCTCTATTTTTAATCATTGTTACAACAGAGAAAAGGTCCCAACAATTAAAATAACATGTTATTTTGTGCAAAATAACTTTTGAGTTCGACTCGACTAGTTCCGAGTGCTCCGACAAGGCACGATGCGTGAAAACAATCACCAAAAATAGCACCGGTTCTATCATCAAATCATGCACGATTTCAAGCAACCAACCGTGCACACGATGTCATTTTCTTACACGGAAGCATGCACAGCACCAAGCCTAGCTCCCATCAAGGAAACATGCAGCAAAAAATACTCCGTCTGCAGTGGGCTTAAGTCCCCCTCTTTTTAGCACACTTTTCCATTAAAGATTGCAGTTTGCAGTCCTCTTCTACAGTTCATACCTACGGGCCTACGTTCCTCCTACAGAAAATCTCGTGCGCTGACAAATTATCTGCATGGTTACTTATTAGCACAGAATACTAATAAATATTATTAGTATGACCCAGTCTTCTTAAGTATGACAATAACAGGCTCTCTACAAATCTTTATTTTTCTCGGCTTGCTTTTCACCGCTCAGACCCTAATCCATAAATTTATACAGTTTAATGGATTGATGAGATTCTGAGATACGCTTCTATCCATCCATAAATAGTTGTCACTCTGTTTGAAAGTTGTCTGTTGTCTGTCACATTTCAAAAGGAAATCGCGCGCGTGTTTTGTTTCGCTTGATTGCCATTGGATGCGTATGACAAAGAACAAATAACTTTTTGTTCTTTTCTCGTTCTTCAGTATTCAGTACTTCAACTTCAACCGATTTGATCTTCCATCTTCAAGCTCTTCAAGTAGCGTCTGATTTCTGAGTCAATGCCGCATTGTTGAAATAAATTTTTGGCTGAATTCATTCTGACTTGTTTCCCATAATTACTATTACAAAGTTATCAAATCTCCTAATTTTGATATATAACTATACATATAAACAGGTAAGTGCGTCTTTTCGGTAATCAATATATAACAATTTTCAATTTGAAACACTCAACACGTGTTTTCTAGACAAAAAATCTATAATTTAATTTTACACTTTTCAAAAGCACTGACATGGATGACGACTGGGATGATGGTGCCCCAAGTACATCAGCACCTGTGGTTAGTACCTCGATTTGATCCTCACAGGCAAATTCATACATTTGTTGGTTTCACAGATTATGGGAATTGCTTCAGAGGGTGGTCGGAAATTCACAGCAGGTCGAGGTTTCAAAGCAGCTGAGACAAATGATGATGAATGGGGTAATGGAGACACTGCCACCGGAGACGGTGATGAATGGAAGAGCTCCGACAACTATAATAACAACAGTCGTGGTGGACGTGGTCACGGTGGTGGCAGAGGAAGAGGTGAGAAAATGGAAAATCTTTTTACTATAAATTCAATAATGATAATCTTTGTTAGGTGGTCGTGGAAGGGGCGGTTACAGAGGCGGTGATGGCGATGGAGACAGCAATAATAGAAATGGTGGAGGCGGATGGGGAAAGGATAATGGCACCTCCGACGATCAGTGGGGTGACGCCGGAACCGGTGGTGAGGATTCATGGGGCGGTGGCGGAGGTGGTGGTGAGTTTTAACATAATCTTAGTTCTCCTGAATGTTCTAGTACTTAGAGCCACAAGAAAACCGCTCTTTTAAAACTTTCATTATTTTATTAGGAACATGATGTGATTAGGACAACTTTTTCATATGCGAAAATTGTGGAGAATAGGCCTTTTCCGTCAAGACCTTTTTTGAGGTTTCGGACAGCATCTATGCTCAAAAATATTGACAATGCTATCGGTTTTTTTTTTCAACCAATTCTCAAAAGATGAATTTGGTGGTACTGGTATTCAATTTAGATGTTGGACGTACTGCTAGAAATATAGAAGCTTTCAGATTTTGTTGAAGGACGTATCAAAATGTTTCAAAGTTTTCTCGCTACTGTCTTGAGCAAAACCTGTTTTTCGGCTATTGCCTAGCCATTAGTGGGAGCAGGATGCTCATTCTGTATCACAGACGAGCGGTATCAATGGACCGATTTTTTGCTCTATTTTTTGTTTTGTTGTCTACCCCTGACCCTTGTTGGTGATCAGGTTGGGTATCCTGCTTGCACTGGAAGCTATTCAATAGCAACGAGTTTCGCTCATGACGGTTGCGCGAAAACGGATCTAAGGATTTTGTTGAAACTTGTCTAAAATCTTCTGCTTAAAACAAAGTGAAAAAGCCATTAATAAAAGTTATGGTAAATTGAACTATTTGTTCATATTTTGGCTAAAAGTTTCTTCCTACCTCCTACGTCAGAATTGAATACAGCCATTGTTTTTGTTTTGAAACGCTGAATAAAATGAATGATCAAACGATTTTAATATTCGATAGAATGCGTTTTAGTGTGGTAGGAAAGGTGTGTGAAATGTTTTAATGGTGTAGTAATAATTATATAGTTCCGTCTAATATTTCCAGTAACAAAGTAATTTGTGTAACAAAAGAAAAACTACCCTCAGATAATCACGTTATTTTTTGGATTGCTTCCAAGTTACCATTATTTTGTTGGTGGAGAACAACGCGTTTCCGAAACTGAGTTAAGCAGAACAGGTGTTGAAATCGTTTTAATATTCAATTACGCCGTTCAGCGGTCGTCCTACAAATCTCTAAATAATTTCGCGGCATTTGTCTTAAGAATATTTCTTGATTGACCTGATAATTTTCTGTCACAGGTCGAGGAAGAGGTGGTCGCGGTAGAGGTCGAGGAAGAGGTGGAAGAGATGGTGATCGCGGCGGTGATGGAAGAAGGGGAGGAAGAGATGGGGGTGATGGTGGCTTTAATAATAAGAATGGCGATAACGAAGAACCAGTCAAAAGGGAGATTTACATCCCTCCAGAAAGGACGACAGATGAGGAATTATTCACTAGTACAATCACTTCGGGCATCAACTTTGTAAAGTTGGACGACATAAAAGTGAATGTATGTATGAATGCCATAAAATCAGAAGCCTTGTTATAAAAGTGTGACCTTCCTCAAAAAGT
Organism: Crioceris asparagi; assembly: GCA_958507055.1. Classification (NCBI taxonomy): domain Eukaryota; kingdom Metazoa; phylum Arthropoda; class Insecta; order Coleoptera; family Chrysomelidae; genus Crioceris; species Crioceris asparagi. The sequence goes on along the minus strand of OY293829.1, from coordinate 20,570,110 downwards.
CAAATTTTTTGATTTTCATTTTTTGTAATGCAAACTATTATTTTACTCCCCCAACTTTCACTCTATGGCGCGATCGTTAGTTTATTTAAATACAAAGGCCATTCTTTTAAATCATATTTATATAGATCAATTCAAGATTATCTTGTACCAGTCATATTATAATATTTCTGAATATGAATTCAATTGGTACATAATCAAGGTGATTAAGTAACTTCTGCCGTTTCTGGTAAATAATTAGATTACGCTAGGACGTCTAACTGTGCTTACAACAACTACTGCGAAGGCAAACACCGCTATTGAATAACGTCAACAACTGTTAGGGCAATACCTAAAATTTCGCATAGTCACAATTTTGCTTAATACCACTATTCATTAATTAATTACTATGGTAACGTTAATATTATACGTGAGTGATAGTTTTAGTATCAAACTAGTGCCGAACTTCAATCCATTTAAGTAACGTTGTAAAATCGTAACATTGACATTGATTAGAATCCGCTGATTATCTGTTCAATAAGTTATGATAATCATTTGTATCTACATTCGACGTTCGAACTATTTGACATATCTTAATTTAGAGGTACAAAACACAACACGCTTTATATTTTTCGAAACCAATAGAAATTAGCCGAACATTAAAATATACTAATTATGTATCAGAAATTTGACATTTGGTCAGCACAACATTCGTTGCTCGTGTTCACAGCAGTTATTGATTACCAATCGAGTAGTAATCAGAATGTTGACAGGTAGTCAGTAATGTCAGTAAACAATAGTGTAACATAACCTATCTTTTGTTTCTGCTAATAAACCGATTATATCGCAAAGAAACAGAAGATTGATCAAGGTTGTTGTTAACAAAAACCAGGAACAAACTCCCTCCTCCATCATATTTATTTGTTAGTAGTCACTCTGACTTTGTCAACCTACCGTTCAATAATCTGACTGTCCGTTTCGAATGTTGGTTGTTAAAGTCCAAAGAGTGTGCGCACCAACGAAAACTCCTGTTAGCACATAAATGACCCATCCTCCTTGCCGTCTTTTGTAAATTCACCCTCCACAGGAGTTATATCACCTTTCTATTGGCAATACAAAATACAAATACCTCTGTTATTCGATCAAGGCGGCCACGGACTCGTACACGATATAGGATAATTCAGTGACTCTACTCATTCAAACAGTGTTTTGCCAGAATATGAATTTTATTCAAGTGATATTAAGATATATGCTCATTTAACAAAAACAGCATAGTCTTCTATATGAACTTTATATTTAAAATCATAAATGAAGATAAGTTTTACAGGTTATGTTGATTTTTATGTCAATATGTTAATTCAATTGTGCCAACATGATCTGTGAGTTCTTTGCATATCTGCCTATCTTCCGCGGCTTTAAAACATTCGTTGAGTGGTACTCCGGTTTCCCTAATGATGTGGTCCACATATGTGATTGGTGATCTACCTCGGCTTCTCGTTTCTTGTACCTTACATGGACGGTGAGTTTCTCCAATCCGTTTCTTCGGACGATGCGTCCAAAAAAGGATGTTATTCGCTCGGAGGCGATGGTGCGCAATCTTTTTTTGGTCTTCAGTTGGTTCTGAATCGACTGGTTTGTTATTGCACATGATATGCGTAGCATCTTTCACCAACAGCATATTTCAAAAACGAATTCCGGAAGATGCATAACGGAAATCAAAAGGCGTTCAGCAGTTGCAAAAGAAGCCATGGCAAAGCTTAAGATTTGGAATTCATGACATAACCCTGTCCACCGAGATCTGACTAGTTAAAACTCTGGTATTCTCAGGCAAGGAAACGGATAAACGCGCTATCGATGCTTTTGGATCCCAGATACACGAATTGGTTAACCACAGCTATACCATTTATTTCCTTGGTTTATGACCTGTTATTTCTTGATCGATAATCATTATTTTTGTTTTTGATCTCTTAATAGTTAGCCCTGCCTCCTGACTAGCCATCTCGACTCTCTGTAACAGTTTTGTTAGTTCTTGTTCGTTGCTGGCAAATAAAGTAGTATCGTCAGCGTACCTAAGATTATTGATTGTTCTTCCACCCACAGAGATACCTCCCTCCCAGCCTTCTGTAGCTTTATGGATGATACACTCGCCATAAATGTGGAACAGAAGTGGACTTAAAACACATCCCTGTATTACACCCTTGCCGACGCGGAATGTTTCGGTCAGTTCCTCATTTAATTTTACTTGCGCCTTGTTATTTTGATATAAACCTTTCAATAGTTCGACAAGGTGTCCTAAGGTGTCCATTTCGAAGATATACCTCCACATGTCCTGCCATCTAATACAGTCAAAGGCTTTGATGTAGTCTATAAAACACACATAAGTAGGGACATTGAATTCTCGAGATTTTTCTATTATTTGTCTAATGTTGAGGATTTGCTCTCTGCTGCCCCGACCAGGAACAAATCCAGCCTGTTCTTCAGATATCTCAGGCAGGCGTGTCTTGAGTCTTTTCAAATCACCTGCAACATAACCTTACTCGTATGCGGTATTTAGACGATTGTCGCAGATTTCTCTAGATCCTTTCTTGTGAAGTGGTATATACACGGAAGTTGTCCAGTCGTCTGGCCATGTGCATGTGTCCCAGATGGTTTGACATAGTTTATGGAGTAATGTTATGCCCGTCTCTCCCGTAGCGATAATCATTTCAAGTGTAATGTTATCAACCCCTGGGGATTTATGTGTTTTTAGTTTGTTGTGGGCTGCTTCGACTTCGGCTTTTAAGATGTAAGGTTCAGGCTCATACACATTTGCTGTCTTCAATGTTGCGTTTTATGTTGCTTCCGCCCCCCGTATCATGTAAAATTGAGCAACCAGTTGCAATCGCGTTGTTGTCTCAATGTTGCCACTGTCTACATGTAGTCCATTAGACCTTCTCTATTAAATATTGGATAAATAAGTAAAAATAGCTATTTTATAAAGAACATGTTAAAAAAATCCTTAATTATTCACAAATACATGCTTCGTTTTGATCATTTTATTCAAGCATTAATTTAGGCTCTACATTGAATGTACACTGTACAAAATCGACGTTATGACAGCGACGATTGTGCAATAGTCGCGGTCGCATTGCAGTTGCTAGTTACATGATAACTCGGCCGGGTGAGCCATAAGTTGCTGACAATATGCTTTCCATCTTTCTAATATTTGGTTTGTGTCTTCCGCTCTTATGCATTGTGGTTTGGGATGAATTTCCGAGTTATTTGTTTAATCCTCATGAATAGGTCTCTGGTCTCGTTTTTGTTCTGGAGTGCTTGGATTTCTTGGCATATGTTGATTAAATATTTATTTTTGTTCTCTATTTTGTATTTCTCGCAAAGTCTCATCCGAAATCCACACTTTCCTGTTGCCGCTTTGCACGGCTGTTACATTCTGACTTGCATCGGTTATTGCGTGTTTTATCCTTTCCCATTTACAGTTTGGAGTTTCATCGGTGTTGGTGACAATTTCGCGTAGATTGCTTACGGCTAGGTCTTTGAATACACTGTTGTCTTTTGTCTTTCAGTGACCAGTTTGGCGGTTTGATTTACTTATTCGCTTTAAATTTTAGTTTCAAGCGGACCTCTGCTTCTAGGAACTGATGATCGCTGCTGCAATATTTTCCTGGAAAAGTTCTTGTGTCCTTTGTCGATGATCTGAAGCTGCATTTAATAATTATGAAATCAATTTGATTTCAATAGATTTCTCCACGTTTATAAATGCCAAGGATGATGTTGGAAACCTGTGTTTGCGATAAATAGATTATTTTCGGCACAAAAATCTATCAGGCGTTCTCCTCTTTGCCTCTTACCTAGCCCTTATTTCTCAACAGTGTTTATGTCGTTGTCTTCTGCAGTGGCCCCAACCTTGGCATTGAAATCCCCAATGATCAGAGTGAAAGCCCATGCTGGTAGTTTCTTGAGCGCATTCTCCAGATCTGCGTAGAATGTATCCACTTCCTCTGTTGTTGCGTCGCTTGTCGGTTTATAGACTTGTATAATGTTGAGGTCCATGGGTCTTGATTAAATTTTTACCACTAAGATTCGATCACTCACTGCTATGTATTCTTTGACAGCTCTGCTGTGGCGTTTATCTATTATCACTGCTACTCCGTTTCTTGAGGCAGATTCATGACCTGAAAAGTACACTGTGTTGCCGTTGTTGGTAATAAAGTAACCCTTGCCTCTCCAATGCGTTTCTCCTATGCCGACTATGGGGTATGATTGAATATCCTTCCCGATTATATCCAACTTTCCTGTTTGTAGTAGACCTCGTACATTCCAGGTGGCCAGCTTTGTTGTCTTCCACAATTTTCCAGTAGCCCACTTTCCACGGGATGCCTGGTTTCCTATATCCACATGGCCGGTAGCCCATTTCACACTTACAGGCCCGGACCCAATACTGCGCCAATTGGTAGTTGGATCGCCCGGCTTGTTAACTTCTCTAATGTCTCTGTGCAAGATTGTTTCGTGCTTGTTTCATCAGTTCATGATGATTCCTGGGATTTGTATATTTATATGTCGTGATGCAGTGGGGTCCCTCTCCCTTCTGCATGTAGCATCGGCATTTGCTCCGTGCTGATGTTAAGGTTATACCGCCTATACTCGGTCGTCAGAGCCTCGTTTGTGGGAACAGGTTTCACCGCGTGAAGGTGAGGTTGACACTTGGATGAAGAGATTACAACTTATATTGATTTATAATTTTGATTATGATGCACATATAAGACTGCTACTTTCGTTGAATGAGCACATATATAAATATCACATGAATAAAATTCATCTTTTGGCTATAGAATATTTGAATGAGTAGATTCTCTGAATTCTATATTGATTAAGGTAATCTCCTACGTGTTCGCGGCCGCGTTGATCAAATAACAGAGGTATTTGAATTTTGTATTGCCAATAGAAAGGTGATATAACTCCTGTGGAGGGTGACGGCAAGGAGGGTGGGTCATTTATGTGCTACTTGTAAGCATTCTCTGTCAGATAATGTTGGAAGGTCATAAAAAATTATCTAGAGTCCTTAGCTGATGACGTAACGGCATTACTTATTTAAATACACTATATTTTGTCTTCTAACTTTCTCTTCCTGATAAGTAAACTTATTGTCAAACTTACTATTAATCTGTGATATTCTGTATATTCAGTAACTACATTTGATTTTGTTTTTGATGTTAGCAATCATAAATGCTTTGACATTATTAGAGTGTAACCGAATTTCATAGTTATTAAAGCTAAGTTCAGCTATAAATGTATTGGTTTATCATGGTACTATGAAAGAAAGATGAGCTCATGCGCATTTCCGGTGACGTCAGTCCGTGACGAAACGTCAGGTATAACCATAAAACGCATGTTTCAAAATAGAGTCTCATATTTTGTGCTGGCTTGCAATTGAGGTTGCGGCAATTTAGGGTCTTCTGTATCTAATATATAATGAATTTATGATGTTTGGGGCTTTTGCAATATAATACCATACATAAGAAGGGAATAATAGACGAAGATCTAGTAAAATAAAAAAAATAGTTTGCCAGAATACGTCGACATTTATGTTCGATTCTCCTGATTTGTCTGACTGACAACATGCACGCAGTGGTCTTAAACGCGGTCACGAACTGAGCATGTCTTGTTTGTCCTAGTATCATGTCGGTTTATCATCATTTATGATTTAAAATTATGACTTCTTTTTTCAAAATAGCGATGACATCATAGAAAAGGTTTAGGGAAAAAATAATACAGTTTTTTTTCACATTATGTTGATATTTTTAGTTCTTGTCGCGCAATAAGCAGTAAGTATGCGGATGGTTTAGTTCTTACAATATGTCAAACTAGAATTATATAATTATATAAAAAAATCTGACAAGGAAATTATTTCAGGTTAGTGGTGACGATGTCCCGCCCCCATTAGAATCATTTGAAAAATCCGGCTTGAGGCCGCATTTGCTTGAAAATGTCCAAAAATCTGGCTACACCAAGCCGACTCCAATCCAGAAATATGCTATTCCCATTATTTTAAAAGGGAGAGATTTGATGGGATGCGCCCAAACAGGGTCAGGAAAAACTGTAAGTTTTGAAATATTCTAAATTGTTTTTGGTATTATTACATGACAATCTCTTGGAACTGAAGGATTAAAGAACAATTATATAACATTACAGGCAGCTTTCCTATTACCCATTATAAACAAATTGATGGAATCCAAGGAGCCAGCTTTGACCGAAGGAATGACTAGCAAGCCTAAAGTAGTAATAGTTTCACCTACAAGAGAACTGGCCATCCAGATTTTTGAGCAGGCTAAAAAGTTTGCTTACAATTCTATCGTAAAGACGGTTGTGGCATATGGTGGTGTCGCTGTTAGTTACCAAAAGAACCATGTTTTGGTAAGCCAAAAATATATAGTGTACATTCTACTTTTCAATTTTTTGATTTTACTAAGTTAATATCTACAGGGTGTCCCAAAATAAGTCTGCCAAATTTCAGCAGCGGATACTAAGTTTAAAAATAATGCAAAAAGTTCTAATAAACATAGGTCGAGAAATTTTCCTTAAGGGAGTTGCAGCCCTTTTAACATATGCGCCTGAAGATGATTTTTATTCAATATCTCCAAAACTAATGAAGATAATGGAGCGAAATTTCAGGAATCTACTAATGTTTTGACCCCCCAACATGATATGCTAATAGCAATTTAAAAATTTTAAATAGGGATTCATCAAACAAGGTTCTGTTGCGGCAAACCACACTCACTTTTTTGACCGACTTCAAAAAAAGGTAATTTTGAAGTTGTGCCTTTGTAGGCACCAACTCCAAAAGAACCAGCACCATTAGAATAAATATTATTTTGTATTTTTCAGTGCAACAACTAATAAAGTCGGTCCAATTTTTTGTAAAAAATATTTATTGTATAAAGCTTTTTATAAATTTTGTCTATAAAAATTTGGAATTTTTTACTACAAACAGGTCCTGTTATTAATTTGTCACAAGTGTAAATCAAAGAATTTGAGATCATAGTAGCCATGGAAAAGAAAAGTTTCGCGTTGACTTATTTGACATTTGGTGACAAATGTAGGTGAAGTTTGGCAGGCTTATTTTGGGACATCCTGTATAGTACGTTTCAAATTTGTAATACAATGGCTGTGTCCACAGCAGACACCTGCTGGCTACTGCTAGCTAGCAGGTTAGCGGAAATTTAAGATTACACTCTTGGACACAACTTTGGTTTGCGCGAAGCTAGCTGTCATATTAACAATTATTGAAATTCAAAAATGTAACAAGAAAAAGGCAGAATATTTGATTTCAATTCAATACACGAAAAGAGGAATCGTATACGAAACGACGATGACATAACATGTTCGCAAATCAAATGGGTTAAGTTTTTTGCTAGCTGTCAGATATGCCTTTAAATTGCTCCGCTAATCTGCTAGCTAGCTAGCTGTAGCTAGCAGGTGTCTACTGTGAACTCGACCAATGTGGAATCTAATGTAGCACATCGTTGCTAGCTTATTGTTATGCCGGGCTCGACGAACCATCAAGTCTGGTCATATAAGTTTGCCGCTTTAGGTCACATTTTATCTCAAAAATTTTATGTTCAATAATTAATAATAGACAATGAATTTCAAAATTACAAAAATATGACTGGTAAAGTCAAAGAGCGGCAACACTGTGTCGTTTTCCCATTTAAAATGCACCGATGGTTACCTGGTAATTCTGGGAATAAAAGATCAACTTATAGCAAATTAGATGTTCTGTTCTATTTCTTAATTTGGAAATAAAATTGTAAAATTATTTCAGTCTGGATGTCATATTCTTGTGGCAACACCAGGTAGATTGAACGACTTTGTGACTCGTGGCCATGTTTCCTTTGCAGCAGTTGAATTCTTTGTTCTGGATGAGGCTGACAGAATGTTGGATATGGGATTTTTACCAACCGTTGAAAAAATGATGGATAATGAGTCTATGGTGCCTACAGTAAGTATCCGAAGACTAATATTGTAATTGTTAATTTAAATCAAAATAAACCATTTTAATGCATGCAGCAGAAGCTGTTGACGATTGAGGTTAGTATTCAAAATATATGTTTCTCTTTCATGGAAATAGTCGATATTTGTAAATGTTATATTGGAAAGTCAAAAATCCCAGTAACATATCTTGCACTGAAGTACCAGAGCATATGACGACATTTGAGAATCCCTATGCTCTCATGTCCCCATTATAACAATTTTAATGAACCTCTTTGAGCTAAATCGCGAACATCCATTTATTCATCAGTTGATAAATGGAATCCTTATAAGATCAGCGGTTTTACTACATTCTTCGAGATCTGAATTAATCGAGAAACAATAATTGATAATCGGTGCCGGCATGATACTGTATCGAATCGAAACTAACTAGGAACGAGAAATCAGAGGTATCATTTCACAGAATGCCTCTAGATTTTCTGTTTGGTCGACTTGTTCGGTTGTGAGTTTTAGAACTCAAATAATGGTAAGCCCAAGTTTTGTTTCTGGTTATATGTCATAGCCCTTATTCTCCTAATCTACAGAATAAACTAGTTTGAATTACTTAGAAAGTGTTAAAATCAAGTATATAGCCTAATCAAGCGAATAATCATACTGAAGATGGTTTTGTGATACCAAATTGAAAAAAAAGTACTTATGTGACGTATCTGTATTTGAAGTTTCTTGTCATTTGTTTTATTGCGTCCTAATATTTTTTTCTTGTTTAGGGCAAACGACAAACTCTCATGTTTTCAGCCACTTTTCCCGAAGAGATTCAACATTTGGCGGGAAAATTTTTGAGCAACTATATTTTTGTCGCAGTCGGTATTGTAGGTAGTGCATCTACGGATGTTGAACAAATCTTCCATCAAGTTACAAGATTTGAGAAGAGAGAAAAATTAATCAACATGCTTAGCGAAGGTGAGAAGACAGACTAGAGATGGTCATGAAAATGTTACCCTAAATAGCTTGTTTTAAGAACAGTTCAAATTGATGGCGTTATTCCTAAACTATGTTCGAGCAGTAGTTTAACCTTAGTTTCCAACTAAGTTCTATGGTTGTGAGCAAGAGCCTTTCCATTATTAAAAGACCAAAATTGAAATCAGCATGCTACTTGAGTTTGGTTTAAGGTACTGCTCGAACACCCTTTTTGACCGATGAACCCCAAACGGAGGACGATATTCGGCAACGTTTAAATTGGAAATCTATCAAAATCTATCAAAGGTTTCCGAATTACACCAGTGGTAAAGTCCGGAATATGTGTGTGGGCTATATGGTGGTGGCATTTTTTTGAGACTGCCAAATTAAAGAAGAGATTATATGTAGCAACATTTAAATTGGACATTTTTCCAAAAAATACGGTTTATGAGTTACATTGGTGGTAGAGTCAGAAATATGGGTATTTTCGCGATGTTTTGAAATATCTGAATAAGTATAAGGGGCGTGTAATCCTTCTGTTGAATGTTGAATGGTTTTGATGAAAAATATAGTTTGAAATAATTTTTAATTAGTTGGTGCACTAAACAATACAAAATAATATTAATTCTATTGGTTCAGGTACTTTTGAACTTTTTTTTTGTAAAAAAGTATTTTAGCTACAATAATGATACTAATGTTTTTCTTACTGTATCGGTATTGCAGATTATCTCATAAATTATGTAATTCTTAGGTAAAAACGAGCGGACAGTCGTTTTTGTGGAGACCAAGAGAAATGCTGATTTCTTAGCTACATTATTAAGTGAAAGTGATATAAAGACTACAAGTATTCACGGTGATAGATTGCAAAGAGAGCGGGAACAAGCTCTTTACGACTTTAAGAAAGGCATATGCAACACACTTGTGGCAACTGGTGTAGCAGCCAGAGGTTTAGATATTGAGGGTATTCAACACGTTATCAATTATGATTTACCAAGCACCATTGATGAATATGTACATAGGATAGGTCGTACTGGAAGAGTTGGTAAGAGCATTATTATTTCGTAGATTTTCTTCCCGCCTTCAAATAATAAACCTGCAAGAAATTTATTCATGTTGAATTTGTTTTGTTTAGGTAATCGTGGTAAGGCGACTAGTTTCTTTGATCCTGAACATGATTCAGGTCTAGCTGGTAGTTTGTCGAAAATTTTGAAACAAGCTGGCCAAGAAGTGCCTGACTGGCTTGACAAAGGAGATTTCTCGTCAGGTGGCAGATCTGATAACTTTGGTGGCAGAGACGTTAGAGGGGTGAGAGATTTTATTTAAATTTATAATTATCTAATTAGGATCGATACCTAAATGCGGTGCTACTCGTATGTAATGAATGCAATCGATTATTCAGAGGCATAACATACTTTTACATGTATGAAATAAGAAATAACTGCCAGTTAAATTGAGAAATTGTGTTGGAATGCATTCTTGCTAACAACCAAATTTCAGCAAGATGTCCAAAACAGTCCGCATTAAGCAAAATTCATTTTGTATAGTCACAAATATGCTATTGCTGACCTACATTAATATGAGATTTTCCTTCGAATCTTCCAAGGATTTAAAATTAAGGTTCAGCTTCCGATGATCAAATTTATTTTCTAACATTTTCTTTTCTAAATAACATTTCAGTTATTTCTATCACAAAACCGACAGTGCCATACCTACATCTAAATGTTCCACTTTTTGTTGATTTTATTTTTTTTGTAGTATTTGCCCTTACCTACCCGTCCTTTCGTTAAATAATAAAAAAATGTGTGGAGATTTTTTTGTTGATATTTTTTTTTGTATATAAAATTGTCCTTTGCATGTAATTTTTTTGAGCCTGTTAATTTGTTGTTTAGGAACTACATAAAAACACTTATTCTCTAATATTTTAACGAATTTGGCTTCGGTGATCGGTGCCTTAATGGTGGGCTTGTGCGATTCGTCGGAAGGCGGAGCACCTTAGCGAGTGCGGACGTTGGTGTGTTGCATACCGCTATTGGAATTGGTCAGCCATGCATGCCTGGGTCAAGACATATTCCCGAAGCTTCAAGTAACTTCGCGCAAGTTCGGGAGAGCTCGCTTGGCATCGGAAAATGGGTGTAGAAAATACGAGAGCCAATCTGCTTGCCTATATATTGGAGAGTGCTGCGGAGTCAGTTAGTCAGTCAGTGGCAATCGCCCAGTGTAAACGAGTAAGTCTGGAGCTGAAAACCCGTTTGACGAGTGCTCCTGTTCTTGCATATCCCTTGGATGAAGGATTGTTCGTGTTAGACACTGACGCTTCACAAAGTGGAATAGGAGATGTTCTTTCCCAAATACAGAAAGGCGAAGAAGCTGTAATTGGATATTTCAGCAAAACGTTGGGAAAAGCAGAGAGAAACTACTGTGTGACCAGGAAGGAGCTGCTAGCGGTTGTACGATCCATAGAACATTACCACAGTTTTCTCTATGGACGGAAATTTTTAGTAAGAACAGACCACTCTGCACTACAGTGGCTGCTGAATTTCAAAAATCCGGAGGGACAGATAGCGCGTTGGCTGGAGAAACTGCAGAGTTACGAGTTTCAAATTAAACACCGAAAAGGAAGAAGTCACGCTGACAGCTTGTCACGAAGACCTTGTGGCAGTTCCTGTAAATTCTGTAAAAGGCAGGAACAAAGAGAAATAGCCAAGGATGTTGTACATATCCAACAAATGCAGATTAAGAATAGAGAAACGGAAAATACCGACGAAATCACCAGAGACAACTTTAGAAGAGAACAAGTCGCTGACAAAGATTTGACGATAGTACGGGGCTGGCTAGACCAAAAGCGACGACCTGAGTGGCAAGAAATATCCAGATTTGATCAGACAGTCAAGGGGTACTGGGCTCTGTAGGATTCGTTGTGCTTACGGGATGACTTGATCACTCGTAAATGGGAAAGTCCAGATGGTAGGAGCATTGTGTATCAAACCGTTGTACCCCGAACGATGGTAGCTGAAGTACTTCGCGAACTGCATGGCAGTCGCATTGGAGGGCATTTTGGAGTAAATAGAACACTGGCACGTGTGAAAGAGCGGTATTATTGGATCAACTGTCGAAGAGATGTGGAAGAATGGTTCAGAAGGTGTGACCTCTGTGCTTCTAAGAAGGGTCCGAAGACACGATCCCGAGGGAAAATGAAGCAGTATCTGTCAGGTGAACCTTGGGAAAGAATTGCGGTGGACATTGCAGGACCATTCCCTACGACAGATTCTGGAAATAAGTACATCATGGTTGCCATGGACTATTTCTCGAAGTGGCCAGAAGTAGTGCAGATGCCGAATCAGGAAGCAGTTACAGTGGCCGAAGCCCTTCTGGAAAACGTGATTTCCAGACACGGAGTACCCTTGGAGCTGCATACCGATCAAGGTAGAAATTTTGAATCCGAAGTATGGAGGCAGTTAATGAGGTTGCTAGGGATACGAAAAACACGAACAACCCCACTTCATCCACAGTCAGATGGAATGGTTGAGAGGCACAATAGGACCATCAATCAATACCTCTCAATATTTGTGGATGAGCACCAACGTAACTGGGATAAACTGGTACCTCTCTTCCTTCTGGCCTACCGAAGTTCCCAGCATGAATCTACTGGCTATACACACATCGATGCTGTTGTCTGGAAGAGAAATGAAGAAGTGTCTCTTCCACATTATGTAGCTGACCTACAGGAGCGAATTAGAGTGGTCCACGATTTTGCAAGACAAAAGCTTCAGTTGAAGAGCGACAAAATGAAGATGAGACTTGACAAAAGGCAGTCATTAAACTCTTTTAACGAAGGCGATGCAGTTTGGTTATACCAGCCACAGCGAAGGAGAGGATTAAGTCCGAAATTGCAAAGACCATGGGAAGGACCATATAGCATTGTCAAAAAGATTAATGACTTGGTGTACCAGGGTCCAACTTTCGCCTAGAGCCAAGCCAAAAGTAGTGCACGTGGAAAGACTTGAGTCCGTATCGAGGAGATAATCCACCGGTCTGGAGACAAACGGAAGAAGCTGTTCGGGGCGAACAGCTTTAAGGGAGGGAGCAGTGTAACATGTAAGGCGAACAGCCGCCGGTATTGGCATCCTTTTGAAGAAAGCGCGAGATCTATGTATGTGGTTGGAAATATCGAAAGCGGAGTTGACAAAGAGAGCGACGGCAGCAGTCGGCATCTACTCCTAAAATGCCGACAAAGGAATTTCGAGAAACGTCTAGTGGCGGCTTTCGAATCAAAGACCAGAAGCCGTCCAAACGATCTGGAGCCTTTGTCGGATATATATATATATATATATATATATATATATATGGGGGAATTGTCGGCATAAAGACAGAATGTAAAAGGCAGTGTGAATAAATAGAATAGTCCGAGTAAGTTAAGAGAGAATATAGTAAAGTTAAGTTGTAATCTATATTATTTAGAGTATAAATAAAGTTTATTTACCAATTATAAATTAGTCTCACTTATCTGCGAACCCACATACGCAACAATATATTCCCATAAAATTGTGTCTGATTTAAGAAATTAACTGGAATAGTCAAACATCCTCTTTTAGCCGAAAGAGCTCTTTTAAGATCTATTTCAAAGCAAATAAAGTTTGAACAACTTTGTTATCTTAAAGGGGATTGTTGAATGTTCTAACTATTCCAATGAACTTACGTTGTAAACCAAATATTTACGATTTTTATTATTATTACAGAGTAAGTTTAAAGCTCAAGACATGAACAAAGCATCTGAAGAGCCAGAAGAGGATTGGTAATCTCGAGTAACAAAAAATACTCTTTTCCATGTGATTTTGTCAAGGTCTTGCGAATGTGTGTTAAGTTTATTTTTTTCAGAGAACGGTTTTATGTTCTTTAAAAGAATGTGTTATCTTTTGCAGTCTATTTGTTAGATATTTTTTTTTTTATAATATTAGAACTTGACTAAAAATGTATTTGTAATGCCATATGACTGATTGTGATACTTGTTCCTTTGTTATATGGTTTCTAGAGAATAGCATTCCTTTGAATAATAAATCTTTTCATTATATCTATATTTTTTATTTATTCATATCTCCAAAAACCTTTGAAACCATAACGGATTAAAATAATTCTAGTTACTGGTCACATTATATTTTTTTGAAGATGTAATTGATTATGTCTTGACAAGAAGTGTAAGGCATCCTTCGACCTGGGTATGGAATTGAATTGAAATAAAATCATATGTTGAAATTTTCCTACGGCATGTCATGCCAGCGGTAAAAATGTAATAAAAGTAATCTCTTAAAATATCTATAAACCTCCTTTAAGCATTATGGATAAAGAACATATTCACTAATTTTATTTTTAAGGTGAAACGTTAGAGTAAATCTCAGAAATGATTCACTATTTCAACGATTTATACAAATGTTCAGTGATGGTATTTACAACCTTCAAATGTAATAATTTTCGAGATATTTGAATTCCATAGAAAATTCAGTTTCGATGAAATATACAAGGTAATGGCAATAAAGAACGATTTGTCAGTAGCAGTTAAATTATTAAATGTTTTAGTTCGCAATAAGCTTAAGAAATTTAAAAGAGATTACAAGTACGTGTAAAACTGATACCAAACATTTTTGCAGTCGACCTCATATCAAAAGTAAGTTTAAAATGGAATATTGACTAGAGTCAAAAGGGCTAAGAAATCCATATTCTATATACGACTGCACAAATTATCTACTTCACACCAACAAAAAATTCGGACCTCAAGATATTTTTTTGTAATATTACATCGCCCAATATTTTCTATAGCCCTAGGGTATTGCGTATAAAACTTGAATTAAATTGAATAAATATATTATACAACACATTGAAATGTAGAATGCGTTTATTAAAATCTATTTAAAACTTTACATATAAAAAATAATTTAGAAAGAGTCTTTTGGGTATTTTCCGGTTTTATCGCGCTTTCTATACATAAATATTCAATATCATTTAATGCTATAATAAACCAGATGTGCTTGGAGAATTCGTCGTCGTGTTGGCTGGAAAATCACCTTGCGTCCACATAATCAGGTTGTGTTCGGGCATTTGTGATGCTTGGAAGTGATCGGATAACAGCATCTGTGAGAAGTGAACATGCCTTTGATATGCTTCATTTTCTCTTTGAGTATCTCCGCACATCCTGTGAAGATCTACAAAAACAGTACAAATAGAATATGTTTGTTTAAATTTTTTATCCAAGTATTGGAGAGAATGATGTATTAGATTTAAATAAAATTTAATACAGGACCCTTCCATTATATCAAAAATATGTCTGTGATTCACTCACACTAACTGCCTATCACTTTCTTGCAAAATTCACTCGCGTTATTAATTTTATCTCAATTTTTTAAACAGCTGTTGAAATAAATTTGCCAATTTCGTATTGTTGTGGCATGTCAGGGTCAGAGTGTCTATTAAATGAAATAATGGAAAAATATATGTAGGGGTAAACCTGCCGCGGTTCATACTTATCCGTACATAAAGTAACATAGTGCAAAGTTGCCTATAAAATACTTCCATTCATATTTTTTATTTGAATTTTTGTCTACTATTTTATATAAATATCTTGTGAATGTAGATAGAAAATGAATCAACCAATAAAAAAACATGTTTTCAAGGAAATTTTGACTGACCTAAAAAAAAGCGTTACTTAAAATTTTACCAACGTTCAAAATTAGCTTTCCCACAACAATATAGGGACGAAATGAGTTCTGAACGTATTGAGCATCTCTGGGACCAACTGCCGTGAAGAATTCGTCGACACCTTAAATTTAAAATAGCTGCTAACTCACCAGCGTAATTTGGTCGCCATTAATAATTTTGACTACCAGTGACAAAAAGGTATAGCAATAAAATTGCTGAAGGGAATTTTTACAAAGTAACACCTTTTTTGACTAACCCAACTGGTAATCAGTCAATGCTTTCTCACATATTGCATGTGTCAGTGAGTCAGTCAAGATTACACATGCGTCGTCAGTCGAAGTAAGTCGATGAACAACACAACCACATAATCAATCAATCAATATATAGTTCCTTTGTTAAAGAAATACGTTACTATTTTTTCAATCTTCTAACGTCTTTGAAAGAGTGATGCAAATTTATTATTATTAAAGTATGTGATTTATCCCAAACCAACCTTAGCTACTTCCGGTAGCGATAACAATATCATATCAAAATTGGATAACATCTTTTATATTTAATTGAAAAATATAATAGTTTAAAGAACACGCTTCAATAGCAAACCAAACTAAAAATTACCAAAAACCTCCCAACCCACATACAGAGAGAAAGTTCCTCGAAAATTCACCCAGAAATCAAAAACACCCATAGGTATGGAACCCTCCACCAAGGAGTCCCACTCGCACTTACACACCATCACATATCCTCCCAACAAACATGCATATCGAAATTCCACGAGAATCCATCCACAAAGCTCAGAGATATAGCTATGGAATCCCCCATCAAGGAGTCCCACTCGCACGTAAACACCATGAAATTATTGTACTGTCATCAGTCCTTTAGAAGTAAACAAAGTTTCAAGTCGATTCGATCTTTTTAAGGGGGTGAAAATCGTGTCCAAAGATTCCGTTACATACATACGTACCAAGCTAATAAAAGCGTGTTAAAAATACCTTTTAGAATTGCAGAAGCCCACAATTGCACATGAACGTCAGGTATTTTGCTAGCCAACTGCATGGCCGGTGTAACCATGTTCATACTTTCCCTACTATTTCCCAATGATAAGAAAATATGACCTAAAAGTACAAGTGAACATGACGTCAACCTGTTGAGATCTTCAGCATTGGCCATCTTCAAAGTTTCCCTCAAGTATCGCCTATAACAATATTTACATATTTATTCAGTATTATAATGAAGTAACTAATTTTCTCTAGTATATTCAAAATGAGACTAGCACTTACTTGGCTTCGTTGTAGCGCCCTTGGAAGAATGCTTGAAGGCCTTGAACATAGTAAGCTGCTGCCCTCAAACTATGTGAGTGAGATGGTAAACTCTCCGGGTTAATTCTATCATGCAATGCCACGAATTCATTTTCGCGTTGTCCTCTCAAGTAGACGATGGCCAGGTTCAGATTTGCAAAAGTCCAAAGTTCTCTTTCGCGGGACGTCTAAAATAGTAGTTCATCTATAAGTGTGTTACAATTGTGATATTGCAACAAAAGCCGAGGTATGTGACAATTGTCAATTTCACTAAACGATAAGTGTGCAAAATAGGAAACTGTTCATGTTACGTTACATGCTCGAATTCAGTATCATATTATTATTCTATGAGCTATAAATTGTTAAATTACATACATGTTATCTCTGACAGTTTTGTATGGTCAATCATCATCAAAATGGTTGTTTGAAGTTACCAAACTCAAAGTCCAGATTTTTTTATAGGATATGACATTTTATAACCAAGAGGGCTAGATATGAAAGGAGAGTACCCTGCCTATGCTTCTCCACATAGCCAAATAAGATATAAGAAGTAGAATATCAGAGGCGTTTACTGCTGACAATAATCTGCTGTGATGAGTAAGCGAGAATTGCGCACGTCTACCAGCGCAAAGAGGCAAACGGAAGATATGAGAACGGAATTTCACATAAATTTCATGGCGAGTTTCATCTCTTTTTTTCCTGCTTTGTGGTTATAACTATACAACTATTTTATTATAGTATAATGACGTAATCGCCTCTACTCGAACGAGTTAGCTACTTTACGCACTATTGTATTAAAAATTGAACTTTCACCGTAAGTGTTGCAAAGAAAAATAATTTCCATATTGTCTAATCAATGTGGACCAAATTCCTCATAACTTACATTCAGAGCAGCCATGAATTGGGCCTCGGCCGCCTCCATACAATTCATGCTCATAGAGTATAGACCAAGCAGCGTATGTAGTTGAGGTCCATGGGTTTCCAATAGACGGGGGCATTGTTTGCATATCGTTGCTGCTGACGAAATTTCCTGCAAAGCCTGCGTCTTGTTACCCATAACTAGACGACACATGATGATGTGCTCCAGCAACATCAATTGAAATACTGATAAAATGGGTTTATTATCTACAACTGAAATTAGTCAATAAATCATAACATACAGATGAAATTTGAGACTTCAATACAAGTTGTTTTATTTTATATGCCATTAATTTGAGGCGACTGCGTTTACCTGTAATTATTGTTTTGGAATAGTATTTATCCGACACCCTAAAAAAAATTGTACAAAGGACGAGAATGAAAAGAATAGTTGAGTTTCATTAGCATTGTTCAGGTTTAGAAAGAATTATCATGAGCATAACAGCTTTGAACCGAGTTTCTGTTGAACCTGATCAAAGCTAGTGTTATATTTTGGGGTTTACCATATAAATAATCCTTTAATATTGAATAGAATCATATAATTTAGCTTTTCTTTTGCTGACGGAACAAATTTAGTATAAGGTACCGAGGGACTTTACAATTTCAACAAGATTGGCTTCAAAAACTGTTAAATAATATATACAAATTTGTTTTGTACTGGTAGAGTTCGAAAATCTTATGACGAAATTATTGAATTAAATATGCTAGTAGTCAATATATTTACTCACTTTTCAGCTTTTCTATTTGCATCAAAGCCTTATCCGTGTATTTCTGAGCCTTCTCCATATAACCTGCCTGCATGCTATGCATTACGGTGACAAGATATACCAAAACATATAAGTGCTCTTTTGGCATCCACAAAAACATGTCACCAGCGCTGGGTCCCATGAATACTGAAAATGTTGAACAAGTTTAAACATTTATATTTCTTAAAAAAATATATGAATAATTCTATAATTTACCATCGTCAGTCGCCATAATAGTCTGTATGCTTTGCTGCAATTGTTTTAAACAGGGCTTAACACTCTTCACTTGTCCAGCCATGAGGTAATGACAAACCTACAAGTAAGGATATTACATTTACTCCACCATCAAATAATGCGTATTGGCAATTCCTTTATTATGAAAGATTATATTATGTATATGAGTCGTAGGATGAGTGATATCTTACCTGTAAGACAAGGAAATAAACTTTCAAGTACTCTTTTTGATAAACTGCCCCCGTCCATGTCTCGATAAGGTGCCCAGCTTGGCTTAATACCGGTTGTACTTCTTGAAGCTTCTTATCAATCAACAATAACATGCCCTTACTTAATAAAAATAATACTCGTGTATATGAAGCATTTGATATATGTGCATAATCAACTCCAACTCCTAATAAACTACTTGCTAATGTATAATCCTTTTCGGTTGCATGAATTTGCTGTAATAAAATCCAAGATTATATCACATCATGAGCAAATCAATGCTACTCACAGCTAATTGAAATATTAATCTACAATGCCAGTAAACGTTGTGCTGCGACAACTCAATTGCCTTCCTTAAAATTGGTTTAGAAAGAGATATTTGTTCTTGTTGTTCATAAAGTTCTGCCAAAACACTTGCTGCCTCAAATTTGACATCATCAAATGAATTTATAACTTGAGATAGCAACCACTGAAACGACAATGAATAAAGTAGGTGATAGGTATAAGAGGGAGACCATTACCGCTTGTTCAAGATGATTTTTCGCCAAGTCTATATTCTTTGTGTGACTTAAAAGGATATTTCCTAGTTGCAGGTGTGTCCTTGCTTCTACTCGTTGAGGTGGTTTGAAGTTAAAGACAGCCTGTAAACATTTTATGCAGAATTTTATCATCGGAGGACTAGATGTTCGGAAGTGTTCTGCTAAACCTAAAAGAGAAAGGTACCAAGCGTCTTGGGAAGAAGCCATCTCTACTTTATTTTTTAAGAAGCGGCCTATTATTTTCTATCTCTGTATATGTTTTTGAGGAGCATTTTTATTTTTTATATTTTGTAAACGCTGGACTGGAAAGTCAAAAGTGACAAACTGACAAACTAACAACTATAGCACAGAACTACAGAACACGTTTTTTTTAAGCCGAACACAGATCAGAGAACACTACCTCCAAACACAAATAACCAACTCAGAATACTTACATGAAGGAATGCTTACAACTTTGGACTGTAGGATATACCCTCCATACTAACAACATTCATCTTCTGATGCTGGCAATGTTGCCAATTCTCATGCGATAGGTATATTTTGAAAATTTATAATTAATAATTGATAATAAATCCAAAGATTTTAATATTTGATAAATCACTGATAAAAATGGGAATTATTATTTCTATTTGGCTGTATGAAACCCGCAAACTAGAGGATCTTTGACATAGAGAAGAAATATCTTTGATAGATAGGTGATAGATGACAGAAAATATTCTTGTTGACGGTGACCGGAAAAAACAGAAATATAAAAATAGTCTATGGTTAGTCCATAGTCTATGAGCAAAAAGCGCGAAGTGCGCAAAGGAAAAAAGCTCACAGGCATCTCACAGAAAAAATGCACATGATGCAGAGAACACTACATGAGGCGCATAGAGCACAGGAGAACAGCACACAAGGAAAAATATGCACACGGAAAAATCCGTACAAGTGCACAAAGTAATATGATTCTTTATCTATGGTTATATGCACACAAAAAAGGGCGTAGGATAAAGGACAATCTTGCACATTAGGTGGTCTAATTTAGAGCTCCCCATTGCGCATGTCCAAATTTCAAAAAAGGACGTAAACAATGCCGGAGGTTTTGCTGTTAATTGACGAATTATACTTTTAGAAGTAGTTAATTTTTATTGAATCTAATTTACATTTTTAAGGTTACGCGGGAGATTTATCATTTATTTAATTTTGCTAAGCGTTATACACTACCTTGTGAGCTCTGATAAATTTGTGCAACTACATAAGCATAGTCTGTTTTGGTGTTCTGATTCAAATACTTAAAAGTAAATACTAGTTTCCAACATCTTGGTTACCAAAACAATTTGTGGAAAAATGTCTTTCCAATCCTGCGGTTGCCCCTATGGCTGTAAGTAGTTGCTCGTTTAGTCTTACGAAATTATTCTTATTAGGCCATTCTGAATCCTGTATAGTTAAGATTTTCCACCATATCAAAGGAGCGGTGTTATTGAAATGGGCACCAAAAATACATTTGGGAAATGGCTTTGATTTTGTTGTTAAGGAATTAACGAATGGGACAAATTCTGGGTTAATATCGTTCAGAAATGCATAAGCTTGTTCTTTCTGCAAATTGATTAGTCTATCGCCTAAAAATCTGTGGTCTAGCATATTTGTCAAATAATATGAAAAGCTTCCAACCTATTTAACATATTAAATAAATATCAAACAATAACTATCACGATATATATCAATGATATTTATCTGATATATATCGAGTAATATATGTATATCGGCGAACCCTGCTTTATAGTAAACAAAATGCAGGTCTCCTTTAAGCAAGTAGCAAATAAGTCTTTGTTGTATTTGCAAGCTTGAGAAAAAACATTACTAACTCTAGATTACGAGAGAGAGAGAGAGAGAGAGAGAGAGTCTCGAAGCTATTGACTTTTGAATAATTAAGAGTTCATTAGTAAATAATGAACTGTTAATTTGGCATTTTGTGTCTTGTGTTTGAAAGCATGCCACAAAGAATGAATTTTAATCGCTTACGCGAATGTTAAAAGTCTCTCTCAATTTTAAATTTTGAAGCAAAGGAATTATTTTTAGCCATTCCTTATACCTTAACTCTAGATTACAGTGTATATTTTATTGTATATAAGTCAATGAATTAGTAATTTGAGAATATTATCAATATAAGTTAACCTCTAGTAATAATTATTAGAAGGCAGAGCAGAAGACGGCAGAAGTTCCTCCTTATTTTATAGAATTAATATATAAGCATATTACATTTTTAATCATTTTTATATCTATTGTTTGTTTTCTATGGTCTATGAATCTTCTTCACAGAAAACAATCAATTCAAATACAAAAAGGGTGTTCGAGCAGTAGTTTGGACCAGTTTCCAACTGTGTTCCGTGATTGCGGAGCATGCGCATATTAATTTCCGTCTTCTTAAAATTAAAATGCGCATGCCTCTGACGGTTTGAGTTTGGTTTGAAATCCTGCTCGAACACCCTTGTAGTTGGACCTACTGAATGCACATTTGTATTCACTTTATATCTTATGACAGCAAAAGATCCGGCAACGTTGACGTGTTTTTTTTTGAAAATTACCACCTAAAGTGCAAGATTGTCTATTTTTGAATATAAATAACCTCTATAAAGGGTGTAGCATTTCAAACCAAACTCAAACCGTCTGGAGCATGCGCATAATGCGCATTATCAACTACCTTTAGGAAATCATAATTTTTAAAATAATGTTTAGAATTTTAGATTCAAAATATGCACTGATTGGGATGGTTATTGGATGATTATTTTTTACTATCAACATACCATAATAGTAGTACCACAGTATACAGAACTATTAGTTAATTTGGTCATATGGGCACAGCCTAAAGCTTTGATAATTATAATTATTACCTAGCGCGTGTCCAGAGAAAACATAGGTACCTACGCGTATTTCCTTTGCGCTTTTTTCCGGTAATCCTTGTTGACAAGATCAAAACTGAACGAAATTCAAACTGAAACACGTTTTTGAGATTAATCCATAATTTTTAACCGAGCTTAAGCCTCCGTTAAAACATTTTCATTTATTTTTTATTTTGATTCCCTTTATCTCGTATCCATCCATTGCCCTTGTGAGAACTATTATTCTACAAAATCTTTCAAAGTAGACTTAATTTTACATTTTCTTATTTTGATGAATGTGAAGAACAGGTCCTTTTCGATTTCGGCAATTTCCTTTTTACAGCAGCTTTATAACATGTAATGAAACTGTTTTCACCAAAAATTATCGTGCGGCCACTTCGCGTTTCCGAGAAAAAAAATTCTAAAGTTTACTATTTTCATCTCGAATTTCGCTTAACTCCGACTCATATGAAAGGCCTGTGCGCCACAACGCTGCTGGACTGTATACTTTGATGACGTATTATTAATATTTCATTGGTTATTTATTTATTTTTTGCTTTATTTCTACAAAATCAAATTCATGTATCGGATGTCCGTACAAACTAGTCATATTGGCAACATTGCGCAATGTCTGTATCTACAACATAAATAGCGGCAGGATGATTTTCCTTGTCCTTTTTTAATTTTGTATGGCTCCGTTTTGGCTAATTGCAACACTTTTTTATTTATTTATTAATTAATAATTAATTCAGTATTATATTATCTAAAGTACTACTAAAAGTATATCAATAAACACTTATTTTCCCCACCCAGCACCCCTATTCACTCCACCCTCCCGTTAGCTTGTTAAGGGTTGCCGCACGAAAATTTCAACGGGAATGTGTTTCTATTATATATTTCTACAATTCTAGCAAAAAAAATCCCAAAAATCGAAAAGGACCTGTTCTTCATATTCACCCTTATTTTTATTAGGTATACATTTTATTTTATGCACATATAAATTGAACACTTGCGAATCAATTATGAATAATTTGACTTCAGATGATATGCTGTAAGAATCTCATAAAAAAATCAAGTATTGGTACAGATAAAAGATTCCCTAATCTGTGGTCTTGGTGATTAATGTATATATATCCACTACCTTAAATTTATCTAATTATCTAGACATTTAGACATATATGTATATAAATATCTGATTTTCTTAACTTCATTTTTATAAAAAAAAACAACCAAATGACCCTGTTTATCTAAGATTTTCGAAAACTTACAATTTCAGTATGTTTTTATGTCGAAATATGTTATCAGTATGTAGGTACCTGGGTAATGATTGATCATTTCCCAATATCTTATCAGAATAAGCCATGCTTATCTATTCGGGATCATAGAACATTGTGTATTTTACAAAATAGTCTTATTTTATCCAATTTAATTGAAATATGTTATTTGAAGACATTTTTGATAATGATCTATTGTTTAGTTAATTTCCTTTTCGTTCTTTCACATATTGGTAAGAATCTCTATATGAAAAACCATGATATTTTTTACATAAGCTCAGATAGATAGATAAAAGGGAAAGAGTCTTATGGTCTTATTACATATCTAGCTAGCACTTGTCACTTGTTTATATAGACATAACAAATTATTAATTTTATACTCAGCTAGTCAGTTGATGTTAGTGGAAAATGAAATAATATCAACTTAAATCATTTCGAGAAAACCATTGTATTACCATATGTTAAAAATTATTTTGAAATCAGTTAAAAATCATTTTTAGCTGAAAAGTGAAATTGTATTTATTGAATAACTCGTTCATTATGTATAGTGATCTCTTGTAATTAATTGTTATTATGCACAAAATATTTATATAAATTAGATCAAAACATATAAATCTATGCTATCTATAGTGACTGCACAAGATGCGGTTCCTACGGCTGGGCCAACGGAAGAAACGGACTTCACAGAGCAAATAAAACTAATAGACTCTGTACCATCAGTATTGTGGACCCCAGACTTTCCACATATGACACAGGTTTATGCCGATCCTGGCTATAAAATTATCGTTACAATAGAAGAATGCAATATGAAAACTGAAGATAATTATGTCACCATATCGAGTGGTAAGTTTTTAATCCTCCTCAAAATTGTAATGTGCATTCAACTGTCTAAATAATGCTTGTTAGATTATATATTATGTTATTTTGCAGATCAAGCTGCAGTGGAGAATGTTTATAAATTTATTCTCATAGTAAATAAGAGACGATCTTTCTTGTATAATTTTAACGAAATATACGCTCGTTTTGATGGAACAGGATCAAACAGTTGCACTCTGAATTTCACTAGAATTGGTATGTATAACTAATATTGATCCAAAAGTTTCATTATTTGTCCAAAATTCCAAATAGGTGAACCAGCGCATACTACAACAACAGAGGAGCCAACTACGACCATAATTTTGCCAACTGCTGGACCTAAAGTGGATAAGGAATTGACTGTTTACTTAGCAGGAAGAAAGCCTTCTGAATACAAGAATATCAAAGTACAACGGTCGATTAGAAAAGCTATAGCTCAGATGGCAGCTGAGTACTGCCATTCTAATAATTATCCTCTAACAGATGAAGTAACGTGAGTATATATTGTTTTTTTTAATTATATGTTTACTAAATGCTTGCGTTACAATTATTGTGACAATCACTCTTATAAGTAGTTAAACATATAGGTACAAAGCAGACACAATTTCATCTATAAAAAGACAAAGACAAGAATTTTTGCTTAAAGTTTCGTTGTATGTAACGGTATGGGATTGTATAGAAGACGAACAAACTAACAAATTATCATTTTTTGTCAGGCAAATGAATGTTATTTAGGAACAGATAGAAGAAAAAAAACTTTCATTTTTATACAAGGTCGTTACTAAACGCTACCACATACTCTTGAGATCAAAATGAGGGAATTTCAACAAACTTTCTAATCGGTATTAATTTTAAATCGTTAATAAATATCAGATGGTTCATGGTATTTTTTTGAAATTTGTATGTTGTACGTTAATAGTAGTATCTAAGATTTGTTGAATTGCATTTTTCAAATTTCTATTCCATGATGAAAGGTTCAAGTATGGATTTTTGATTAAGTTGTTTATTATGAAAAAGGTGCACTATCAGTACTAATAATTTAGAAGTAATTTCTTTCTTTGTATATATGTATTTTGAATAAGATTCGAATTTCAGTATTCAAGTTCAAATCAATTCCAAATATCCAGTAAATTATTTTTATTTAGGTTAAGCAATGTCCTCTTGGGCAAACTCCTGCCATGTCCCAACTATTGGTTAGGATATGAGGCTTGCGTGAACCTGACATTCGCAGTACCCGTACGCACAAGCTGGACAGGATATGAGCTAACAGCAGATCATATGAAGAAAATGTGGGATAATCGAAAAAATGAAAATATAGCTGAAGGTATATGGGAATACTTCCCACCTGACACAGAAACATGGCTGACTTGGGAGATTTACCTCTTCTCTGGTGGCGTCGCTATTTTCCTAGTTGCATTGTTACTCATTCGACATTTCAGTATGAGAGTTACCAGATCCACCAGGTTAGTATTCTTCTTGAATTTTCCAATTATTTTTAGGATTTAAGAGAAGTTTATCTGTGAATGACACTGTTTTTGGAAAAAATCATTAGGTAGTATAAACAGTTCGATTTCAAAAGTGCTGATATTTTTCGAATTTCAAACCTAGTAAGGAAGATATTGTATTTCGATTTTCATCTAATTCAACAGTGTGTAAGATTATGACATACATACTTCGCATGAGAAATTAGAAGGCTGTAGATTTTTGAAAAAAATATTTTTTTCTTTTATAAATTCAATCTTGAAATTTTAAATTAGAACCATGGTTCAAAATATTGATTAAATACCTTTCTAAAAAGCTCAAAGGATGAAATTATAATGTTGATTCAGCACGAATTCGATCAGAATTGTATAATTTTACAACAAATTTGATCGCAATATCTGTAGTAATGCAACTTTTATGTTGTGCTTACAAACTTTTTGATATCCCGCATAAAGTAATCATTTATGATATAATGTGTTGGAAGTGCTATTTTATTTTGCAAGGAGGGAAGTTTGGAATACGACGGCGGGTCCCATCTATTTATTCCAACAAAATGAAATCACCTTTTAGCACTATCTTTTTTACAGGAGGCGAAAGTTCAGTGATACAAAGTCGATAATATCTTCTAAAAGAGATAGCTTCAACGATTTACGTCCACATCATTTTCAAGAAACACCCCCGCTATTTGAGAACGTTATACCAATTTATAATCCTGTGAGGACCCCATTCAGTTCACCATCGTATGTGAACAAAGGCTGTAAGTTTCCCTTTTAATTGATACGAATTTATTCTAAGCCCTCCACTTAGGTATTAATAATAATTATTTGATACAGTTTCAGAGGATATCCAGGACGCATCAGTGAAACAAAACGATGAAGGTTTAGAATTTGTTGATGACGAAGAATCCGGTGCATAGACTTTTTAAGTATTAAGTGATAATGAGATTAGTTTTTGTGATAGTGGTATTTAATTTAATATTCTCAATATTTTTACTTATTCATATAGGTAGGTACTAGGTAAATAAAAATAAATGACTTTCTTAGTCTGAAATTTTAAATTAATATAGATAAATATTTCAAAATTAAAATTATATTGTTTACTAAACATAACACGATCATTTTGTGAATTCAATAAATAATATTATTGGATAACACAAACTTTTTTTAATATATGTAATGTAATGAACAGAACCAGTTCTTCGGAATGTGTGGAATGTAGAACGGCTGCCTATGTCACGCGAAGTGGGTAGGTGAAAATGAAATTTCAAGCAGAGTTTCGCTATTTGCCGCTAGGGGGACAAACGAACATTCCACAAAAACAAACGGCCATTTAAAAAAGCGACGGGAGTTAAATGACGTGTGAAAAGTGCCTTTCCATTCCAAAATACAAATTCAAAATCGTTTATCTGTGAATGATTAGCTTATCGTAAAAGATGCATCCCAGTCGACGTCGGAAAAAGAGACCGAATTACGGAATTAGAACTGTGGAAGTAATGAGAGGGCCAAATGGATTTGGTTTCACAATATCTGGACAACAACCGTGTATTTTGTCGTGTATAGTGAACAATTCGCCTGCTGATCATGCTGGATTACGGGCTGGAGATTTCCTAATATCAGTTAATGGTGTATCTGTGTCGAAAATAGCTCATGATGCGGTTGTTAACCTCATAGGAAACTGTGCCAGTCCCATAAGAATGACCATAGCTGAGAACTACTATTCAGACAGCAGCGATGAGGAACTGGACTGTGGAAGGCTTGTGAACAGTAGGAAACCTAAATACATGCACAAACCAAGAGCTAGAGTTAACAAGGCTGATCTAAGAAGAACAGCTGTCGAGTCTAGTGATAAAAATGTGTTGAAATCAAGACAGTGCAATGCAAAACTAGCTAATGTTATAGACATTGACCAAAAACAAGTAAGTAACAATGAATCAGCTAATGTTTCGCATTCTATGCCAATAGATGACGAAAGACCTGTAGAATATAAAGTACTTGTTGGTTATCTGGGTACCATTGAAATGCCTAAACAGTTGTTACCTAATTGTAGGTTACAAACCGTATGTAGTTGCATAAGAAAATTGAGACAAGAAAAGAGAAAACCCACAGCTGTGTTGATGAGCGTACTTCCAACATGTCTCACCCTAAAGAATGCTGCTAGTCATATACTTGCCATATATCCAACTAACAGAGTTGTTTATATAGGTACTAGTGCAGAAAGAGAATCTAAATACTTTGGCTTAGTTACTAGCGCTGTTTGTGATAGCCGTGGCTGTGGGAGTCAGGACAAAAATTATGATGAGAACTTATGGCAGAAACAGGATCACGAAAATTCTGAAGAAATAGAAATATCTAATAGCTGTCATGTATTCGTTACAGATCCAAAAATAGTTGATCATAGCATTCATAAGAGGCAAGCAGAAAATTTTAAAATAAATTGTACAACTGATACATTATCAGGTAACTGCTTGGAGTTTCCTTCAACAGCAATGTATATAGTGAGCCTTATCCAGAATATTTATAAGCTACAAACTAATGACAAAGGCAACGAAGCTAACAGTCCTGTGGTGGCAAATTCACCTCAACCTAGTGCTTCTAGCAATTCCGATTCCGGTATAGGTTTTCGAGACGATTGTGGCAATATCAGTGATCGTATTTTAGTGGTTGAGTTTCCTATGCGACGACCTTTTCCTCTTATGTCTAATAACAATCGTCCAGCTGCCATTGATGCAACTAATATGAATCTCGAAGCTCTGGATCTTCCAATCAATAACGAAGAAATGCAGGCATTGCAGCTGAATAATGTTCGACAACAGAATTTTGTTGCACAAAAGACACAAAATAATTTATCAAAGGGTGATGAAGATTTCAAGCCATTGAATAATCTCAAGAATATTAGGGCTTGTGAAGGTGTGAATATAAAGAATCAGTTAAGTAATTCAGATCCAAAATCTGAGTATGTAGTTAAGCAGACCATCGATACCGAAGATTTTAACAAATTGACTTGTCGTGCATTATTAGATGGTAACAGTAAATTGAATAGAGGATTATCTCCTTCAAGTGCAACAAGCTCTGATGATAACACCCACGTTAAGGAGATCCAACCACCACAGGGTTATTCAGAACGTGCAATAGACGTCCCTAGCCCTAGCAAGAAATCATTTGAAACTGCCTCTCTTCATTCTGTCGAGTTCAAAGGATCTGTAGATAACATATCTGTACACAGTTCAAAAAGTCTGGAGCTGTCAAGCATCCTAAACATCTTCAAGATGCCATTTGAGCACAAAAAGTCCAAGCAGTCACTTAAAGTTAGCAGTTGCGACAACCTAGATAGGTACAATGAAAATATAATGAATTATAAGTTGAGCCCTAAGGTTTATGGTCTTTCCAAGCCGAATTTTAGTAGTGAAGAGTTGAATGTAGAGAAGTACGGATATGGCAGCCTACAGGACTTGTGCAGTTGGACGGAGCAGACTGAGAGTCGTATTAATATAGCACAAAGTGAGCCAGATGTTCGTGCATCCCGGAAAGAAAATGGTTTGGTGAGTAATTTATTTATTTGTTTACTTGATACAGTATGGGAAATCGCTAGCAGTGACAAGTTACCCGAAACAATCGAAACCAAACTTGTAATTATTTTTTTAGTGTTGCTATCAGAATACCTCCATTTTCTCTCTTATTTTTTAATAATCAAAAAAAGCTAATAATAAAAATTTCCCTTAATAGTTTTGAGTAATTTAAGTAAGTAAGTAAGTACCTACCACGTTTTTTAATTTGAACTAGAGTAACCAACAGATTCATTTGCCCTCGTGCTACCAAAAAATAGCATTGATCTTTTTTATCTAGGTATATATTTTTTCAGGCCATTATTTTTAAGAATAGACAAATAGACAGTTCATATGTATTGTGAGCCTTGAGTTATTGTGAACTACATAAATCTATTAGAAAGTTTGTATTTCTACGCCCCCAACAGATTAATTTATTGACATAGATTCAATGAAAACCTTTCAATTATGATCCATAATTCCAACATGCGTGTGTTCCCCTCTACTACCTAAGTTCTTTTTTGTAGGACATTTCGACGTCGCCGCCGTCGTTTGGTCGTCGCTTCCAAGCCTAGTTCAGTACAGTCACACCAATCAGTATTTGTATTTATTTAATAAGACGTGGATTCTCTGAAGTATAAATCCCCCACTCATTCATGGCCATCATTGACTAAGTATAACAAACAAACACCTCTACACTAGTCCTCTCTCCTCCGTATAGTCAGTCGGCATTTTCATTTAACTCATCGAATATGTTGTACTCTGTGAATAACTACACACATACAAATCATATTTGTTCTGAATGTGTGGCGAAATGTTAATTTAAATGAAAGCCCGCGTCCAGTGTCCACCAATTTAGCGTACTGCTAGTAGTAAAAAATCATACAGAGATGGTAGTGTGGTCCTGCTGCCTGCGATAGGCAGTTGTTTTTTGATTTTGTGTTGAGTACGAAGTGTATGAATGCTTCTGCTGAGTGTTTCGCTTTGACTGTCATCCAACAAGTGAACGATTGTTGTTCCAACGAACAAGCAGACAGTGCGCGCGCCACCAATTTTCAATTTCTCATATGGTGAAAATTGTTTAGTTATGGTTGATATTTTTTGAATGTGCTAAATTTTTTTCTGTGTTTCTATAGTTTTATTTTGTATTTGTTGTATAACAAGGATTTCATTGCTATCTTTCAAGATTCCTCTTGTGTATTTCCTCAAGGCTGAGCATGGAAATATGCACGTAAGTTGTTGTGTTATTTTTTATATTATATATTTTATATGTACTTAATATCTCTTATTATGTATTTTCTATGCAGAGTACTCGTTTGTTAATGAATGACACAGCAGCATTTTATTTATGAGAGCCAATGCCTGTCTGTGCTCTTAATCGAAATAAATTGGTACTAATTAGTAGGACGATAGTAGATACAGCACCCACTCGGTTGGAAATTTAATAATTTTTTGAAAATTATTTGGGAATATGAAATATTTTATTATTGGTTAATTTATAGTTTAAAGAGATCTTTGCACGAAACTGATACAACTTAATAGTGTCTGGGTAATTGTTCAGTATTGGGCAAAAATTATATTAAATAACGGAGTACACTTCGAAGATTTATTTGAATAGGTAATTTTTCACTCAAAATGAACAGCTTTCTTCTTAATATACAGTGTGTGCAAAATTAATAATGGAATTCAGAAACTATAAGAGATTGAGGAACGATTTTGAGTTTTAGTTTTTTTCAACTCAATAAAATTTACAAATCAGTTCCTATTCTGGAATTTTAGAATATTTGGGAGAAACTAGAAGTTTACATTTTTGAAAAAATCATCTAACTCTCTTATTTTCAAAACCGGTCAATTTGTCAGCTTGAATATATATATATATCCCTTCACACCTATATCTGTACTGGACAATTATCTAATACCCTTCCAATTTTTATCATTATAAAGTTCAAGTTCCCATAAGGACAATCATACATTTGAATTGTACACTACCTTCTTTTGGAAAGACGAGCAAAAATGCACTCTAATCATGATACCGTGGTAACACAAAACTCCTCTTCAAAGATGATTATTCTGATATCATTTGTTCATATGATTCCCGCCCCAAATTCGTAGGATTGAGCGCGACTAGGTCAAGGACTTTTTCATATCATGAAAATTTCCTGAATAATACTGGGGATACAAGGATCATTAGAACATGGCAAAAACAACTAGCGCTCGACACTACCAGACCACATCAGCGTCGTAAGGAACGCTTTAAAACTAACTTCCTGATTTGGTTGAATGATACGCCCTTAGAGACTGGTTTGAAGTTCATCCACCAGTAGGCCTGTAGGACCTTTTATCAGTGGTAACTGCGTCAAGGTAGTGAAGGAGAGACCCGGTCAGTAGTGGACAAAAAGAGAGCTGATCATTATTTTTTACATTTCCATACTTTTTTCAGTAACTTGCATTCAACCACCTACATACAACCTTAGTTGAACCATTACCCCGATAACCTTAGCAAGTTAAGGTAGAGTTCAGTAGTGACTAATGGCCAAATGCGCATCCAAAAGATGAAGAAATCATATTAGATAAGGTTTAGGCATTCAAATTAAGTGTATTTTGTGCCGATTTTTTAGCTTGTGTTCTTAAATTCAATCCAGCATGCTGGTCAGTATGGGGAGACATAATCAGCTGAAGCTATATATTGTGCTGGTGTCACAGTGGCATGTCCAGATATTCCAAAAACAAGATTCAGGGTTTGATTAACAAGTTCCTACATAATTAGTTCCATTTAGGAACAGAAGAGTATTCGTTGATGATGTTACTCAATACTGACCAGTATTATACTTTATTGAATTTAGGCTTAATATGTATGTACTTTTGACTAATTTCCTCTAAAGAGGCAGGTATACAAAATTAGGTGTACAAAATTCAAATGTATGTTTGCTGCTTTATGTAGGTAAGTATGTAGGCGCGTTTTGCATAGTATCTGAACTTGCACTGATTGCTGGGAGTTGGTCCCATTTTGAATGCAATACGTATGTCCTTCCCCACAATAGAGGTGGAAAGGGCAAATTTTTTGAAAATTGGATATTTTATCTGGCAAAATTCCGAAAAACATCCTTTCCGGCAATATTCAACTTGGAGATTGTCCAAAGATCAAAAAAATTCAGTTTAGAAAGCAACAAGTTGAAAACTTTGAAAGTTATGGCGATGTTATAGATATGGCCAAAGGACTATCCTACAAATTTAATAAATATTTCTGTTCACCAGAAACTTTTCAATTGGAATCAATAATGCACTTTTTATTCTTGTTCTTATTTTCAAAATTGGCTATCTCCGAACAGCTTATTTGATTTTGATTTTTTTTTGTGAACTCAATTATTATTCAACCGTACTGTGGTAGAAATTTTGATTCAGAGTTAAATATGGAAAGTGAGGGGTGAGTAAAATTTGCAACAGCCTGCAACAGAGGGAGCCTGTAGACCCTTGTTTTATGAGAATTTTGGTTTTCTATTCACGTTATGATATCTGTTATTGAAGAATTTACACTCTTTCAAAAGAAAGAAAAATAATATTGAAACGTACCTAATAATAATCTAAAGTTAATAAAAACATAAACATTTCATAAAAGTATAAAATGTTATGCTCTAGTATCAGGTTTGACCTCCAATCGCCAAAATGACTTCTTTCACTGGATGTGTTATCGGATAAACAAAATTATTAATGAAAGCTTGAGGAATTGCAACGAATACTTCGAGGAGTTCTTTATGTGCCATCCGCAACGGAGGCTGACAGGCAAAGCAGGTCCTCGTCGAATGCACCCCTGCAGTTGGTCACAAAGATGCTCAATGGGAATGAGATTAGGGCTGCAAGTTGGCCAAACCATTCCTTCAACACGTTCACAAAAAAAAAAAAATTGGTGGCCGTAGGTTTTTGAATGTGAGTAAAAGTCATTTCAGAAAATTTAAGAAAATAGAAAATATTATACATAGGCGCGTGTCCATAGATGTGACATAGATATGAACGCTTATTAATCAGTAATCATACTCTTGCGTACACCACTGATCGATGTCTGACGTTTGTTAAAGGAATTGAAATAATTTAATTCGAAAATTACACATATTAGTAAAATTTAACCGATTGGTAATCAGTAACTTATGTAGAAAACGACCAACCATACTTTTAGGAGTTTAACCGAAAATCTAATTTTCTTTGTTTGTGGCAGCCTTGACTCAAAATAATATCGCAAATAATTATTAATACCTACTAGAGATCAGTTATATTTTCGTTGAAACGTGATTATAAACCACACATGAGAATGATTTGTGATGCCATATTTCGAATTCCAAAGGGGTTTCCCAAGTGACGTCAAAATATCTCAATAGTTGTTGATTATCACTTTGCCGTATTAAAGCGCTCGTCATAATTTTATCTGTCTCTTTTTTACACAGAATCGACAGATGGTTATATGTAAATTACGGATCGCAATGGCGCCAAGCAATATGTGAATTAGATCGGATTTTAGAACTCAATAATAGATAATTACTTAAGGCTGTTTGATATACAGGGTGTAACATAAGTACGTTAAAATATTCAAGTGACGTATTCCTGAGACAATTTTTTTTAGAAAGTCTGTATAAATTTGTGTCCGGAAATGCTTCGTTTCGGACATACAGGGTGTTGAAATTGAATCTGTTCGCTTTTTAAAAATAACTTGCAAAAATTAACCTATTTGCACGAAATTTGGTACCCGGTTTTTTTTGAAAATAATTAAAATTGCAAAAAACTTATGACAAAAACCAACCATGTTTTTAAAATTCCAACAATATGTGTCTCGAAAACAAATAATTTTTCGATAAACATGTCATAGGAAAGAAAATAGTTTATTTTGACGAGACCTACCACATACTTAGTTTTTGTAATGTTCTTTGCAACTTCCACTTAGCGCTCTAGGAGCTAAGTAACACGCATCAGTAAAGAAAATTGTAAATATCTCGGAAACGATCATCTCCAGCGTTATTGAGCAAGTACCTTTTTTAGGGCAATTTGAAATAAATAATGACAGCGTACGCAGCGCCCTCTAGATGTTACATGAAAATTAATACGAAATTTTGATTTCCCACGTCAAAAAAAAACCCGAGTACCAAATTTCGTACAAATAACTTATTTTTTGCAAAATTTATTTTAAAAAACGAACAAAAAAACTCAATTTCAACTCCCAGGATCTCCGAAACGAAGCATTTATATAGAGTTTTTTTTCTTAAAATTTTCTCAGGAATACGTCACTTGAATATTTTAACGTACTCATGCTACACCCTTTTGTACAGGGTGTCCCAGGAACCAATGGATAACCTTGATATTTTGCTTGTAGCAGAACCAATGACCGTCCAAAAACAAAAAAAAATGTAATAAATAAGTAGGTTTATATACTTTTTACCTTAACTACTCGTACACCACACGGCCACACGTGATTATTGTACCTATTTCGCAGGTTTTTTGCTCTAACGTTAACTGTACCGATGGATAAGCTGATAAGATAGTATGAGTAGCTTCTGCACTTTACTATTTTTTGTTATTGACAAAGTTTAAGCATCATCATTCTACGTGACCGATTGTAAAAAAAAATATAAGTGTTTAAAGCCGATTTCAAAATCGCATAATTTACTGATTTGTTTTATAATTATTGAATTATTGCCATTGATTTTCAAAAATAAAATATCAGTTATAGCGAGGGTCATACGTTCTGCTACAAGCCATTTCAAGATTATCCATTAGTTCAAGGACACCCTGTACTATATTGTATTTGTATAATTGACCATTTTTATAAGGCAGTGGATCAGGTCCCGGCAGCCGGGAACCATAAATTACAATAGAAATCCCGGCAGCCGGGACCTTTTACATCTATGTTAGATATCCCGGCAGCCGGGACCTAAAAATTACAATAGAAATCCCAGAATCGGGACTTTCTACATTTTAGTTAGAAATCCCGGCATTCGAGATTTATAAAATATAATTAAACTCCTGATAGCCTTGATTTCTTACATTAGAAGAAATGAGCAATGAGTTTAGTTTATCAAAAATATTTCAATTCCAAATTATCATGAATTTTATACATAACAACATGTTTTTTTTTATTTATGAATATTTTTGGTTAATGAAAATTAAAATTGTTTACGCTAAGTACGAGTACTTTTTTATTTTATTTACAGGCTAAAAACTTTCAACTATTTTTAGGTTTATACATAGAGTTGTTTACTATTAAACCTGTTAAACTTACAGATTAACACATTCGACAAAATCAATACTTTTGTTTAGGTCTTCTTGTAAGAGAAACATATATTAAATGGTACCGATTCAAGCAGCTGATAAAATTTTCGAAAATATTTTCTTATTACTTCTCTCTCATTTTCGTCTTTATCTGTCATTACAAGTTTTAATTTATCACAAGCCGAATTTCGTTCTTTGAATGTTTTTACAAGCCAATCGACTGATTCTTTGTCCTCCATGGTAAGTATACCTATAGCAATAATTTCACTTCCTCCACACGAATCTTCCACTACGAAAACATAAACTGGTGCCCTAATATTTAAAAGTTTATATGTTCCGTCCACAAAAAGTATTTCCGATAAGCTATTGAATCTTTTCTTTATATGATCATCTTGGAAAAATAAACCCCTCAAATTTTTGTCGTTATCGGCAAGCAAATCTACTTGACATCCTTAAGTATTTTGAGAAGTTTAAGACACTCCTCTAAGGTGCACTCTTTTTGTTTTATAGCACTGTTAATTCGCATTAAATTGGTCACATCCCTAAGTAATATAACTTGTCCTGTTGATCAAGAGTAGATAATACTATTTTTTATATGCGCGCAAAGTCAACAAATCTCAGAAGGGGTCACTCAGTAACCTTCTTCACTGCGGTAGATGTTTAAAACTCTTTCTGTAAAAATATAATTTGTAATGATCATATAATCAGATGAATAACAAAGGCCTTAATGATTCCCAGTGCAACAACTTTTTATTAAATGACATATTAAGTGACATAATTAGGACACGGTCTAAAAAGTAACAATGAAGCAAATCGAATTTTGTAATATCTAAAAGATTTTCTTTTAGCAGATTTATTAGACGAAAGGATCTTCTGTTCAAAGAGCCTTCATTAAAAAGTATCTCAAGAATATAAGACTTAATATATGTCAGGCTAGCTGTTTAGCTGCCGTTTTGAAAAAAACAAAATTAGACATTTTTAGTTAAAAAAAAACTCCTAAACTACTTAACTTTTAGAAATTTTACATAAAAATTCTGGCTCAAAATGAAAGTATTTAGAACTTTGCTTATTTAACTGACCCATATTAAGTGAGATACCATAGAAAATCCAATTTGGCACACACAATTATCTCAACAACCAAACCATTGTGTCTTGTAACAATCACATGAATGAAAGAAGGTGTTTTTCTCACATGTTTCATATGTTTTTTACTACCTACAATATAAAACCAAAAATTTAAGAAAAAATACAAAACAACCAACATCTTATCTTATATCTAAACTG
The DNA here is from genome assembly GCA_958507055.1 of Crioceris asparagi. Classification (NCBI taxonomy): domain Eukaryota; kingdom Metazoa; phylum Arthropoda; class Insecta; order Coleoptera; family Chrysomelidae; genus Crioceris; species Crioceris asparagi. The sequence goes on along the minus strand of OY293829.1, from coordinate 20,533,016 downwards.
TACAACCTTTTCTACCGTACGGAAAGGACTAACTTACGCACTAGTGTGTAAAGTTACGCACTAGTTCAAAATATTCAAACTTTACGCACTGTGTGGCGTGCGTAAAGAATACTTAACGCATGGTAATAGGGAATAGTTATTGATGCACTAACTGTGTAAAGTAAACCTTCTTTTTTAAACAGGTGAATAAAATTTTTGTAATTTTGTAAATAGGTGTTGGTTTGTAAAGCTCCATTTTTGGCATGTGGTGATACTATGATCATTTCCCTTAACTATAGGACTTTGTAGGCTTTCCTCACGGACGTAGTCGCGAGCTCCCTCTAGTATAATGATAGAAAGATTAATTAAATTATCTGCTATTATCTTTCAAACATTATGGAACTTCTATTCTCATGCCTTTTAAAATCTGTAATTCCTAATAGGAGTAAATTGTTAATTTCTTTACAGTGCTTCTCAATTCTGAATTTCAGATCGTTTATTTGGATAGTCTTCTTCTAAATGCTTCAAAAATAAATGAATTGGTGAAGATTGCGAGCTTATATCAATATTCCCTCGAAAATTCCTTATTGGTAGTAGTATTTTTGAATTTATAGAAGTGAATGAGGAGTTATTATATTTGAAGACTCTTGGCACCTACTAGGAGATGTGGGGGCGCTCCATTTTCGTATATTTTCCTTAATATTTTCTAAAACTTTCAAGATGCGCATAAAGAATTTTTATTTTATTTTATTTTATTTTTTACAAAATTAACACCTCGTACCAGCATTCGTTTATTCACGCTGTCAGTAAGTACCAAATTCCAAGTTTCTCCATTCTGTAGATTTAGAGAAAATAGGCTGTGACAGACAGACTGAAAACCCTAGTAGTCTTATAAGGGTTCAGTACGAAACCCTAGAAAATATCAAATATCAATAAATCTCATGAAAACGCGGTCATAACTATAAATTGATTTAGGTACATTTTTAAATTTATATGATTTCTTGTTTAGTATTTTGTCTAATTTAAATTTTTTAAATTGAACTTTCTCGCTGACTATCGTGTTTTTTTAAATTGCCCTCTGATTCAAGCAAGTAATTTGTTCACAGATGAGCGATTGATTATCCTACTTCCTGCTTCAAGAGCAACAAGTTTTAGAGTTTTTTCATTGTGAAATTTGTGTTTTATCTAGAATTGAATCGTTAATTTATTTGACCTCTACGATATATGCGTACATTGGAATAGATTGCCACACCTATTAACTCATCGTACAATTTCTTTAATTGTACCGTCCCATACTCAATTCCAGTGTGTTCCGCCCAGAATTTAAATTATTGACGATGTTTCGTTCGTGTTCGAGCGAAATATAAATGATCGTTTATTTATTTTTGATAATCAAATAATCATATAATCAAAAAAATACATCATATTATGTTCTCACGATTATTCGTAAATGATTTCTTAGTTGAAATCACGTTTGATTTTGATAGGTGTATACTGAATATTGAGGGCTTACTTTTGACATAATTGCGAGTAGGCGTTTTGAGCATATTATTCTTCAAAAAACAGAAAAATTACAAAATATTTTATTTGGAATATCAGAAACAAAGCCAGAACAGTTTGGCATCTGACGTAGCTTTTCGTACTTTTTGCTTTCTGTTTGGAAGCGAAAGCCACTTTACTTTTAAAATTTTGCTATTTATTGCCCCCTTCCCAGATAATTACTGAAAACTCTATATACCTATATCTTGAAGTGATTTTTTTGCAAAAGTTTTTACTTGTTATTGTTGTGTTTGCCTAACAACAAATTTTCATTTCAGCAACCTTGTAACCGATAATAATTACTATCAACGACAAAATTGCAAACAAGTGTGTACATGGTTTCCTTTTCCTACAAAGACATTTATATATTATTTCCTTTCGGTTAGGATATAGGAATATTATCTGAGACCAGTCAAGAGAATTTTTTTTATCTGGTCGATCTGTCCAAATTGTTAATGAGGTACTTATAAGAATTGACATAATGAGATTAACAAGGATGAAATTAAATCATGTTCTTGTTGACGTCATTTTATTTTATGTTTTATTTGTATATTGTGTACATGTAACAATGTAATTTAGAATAAAGAAGTTTGAATAAATAAATATATTTTAAAAATGGATTATTTTGGAATTCTTTGAAATTCAGTAGTCTTATTCCTGAAACTAGATCGGTGCTCTTTTCGATTTAGAATTCGATCCACCAAAATCTTTAAATATTCCCAATCGAAAACTAAATCGGGACGCGTTGTGCGAAATGAATTGTCCTTGTATCTGATTAAAATGTTCTTGATTCCAACTGGATTGATTCGGAAGTCGATGCAAGTCCCCAGCATCCTTATTTTGGTAAACATCAATCACAATTTTAGTTATTCACCTTTCGTTTCATTTAGTTGAAGCTGAACGCTATTTTCGATCGAATTCCCAACAGAAGGAGGTATAAAATTCAACTGTAGGTATATTTGTTTTTTTCTTACATTTGTAACCTTCGTTTGCATACTAAACGTGCATCGATTTTGATGATCCTTGTTTTATTTCCAAGAGAGATTGTCCCAGATGCCAATTTCTAGGGTTTCATAAAGCTAATCTTTCAAAAAAGCCCTTCGAATAAAATGTTTTTTAAAAAGTTGAATCTTTGTTAGCTGTTAAAACATTTTCAAAATGATACGTTAGATTACGTCATTTGGTGGCGTTCATTCGTTGGACAATTTCACAAGGCCAATGATAGTTGTAAACAAACAAATCTTGTGTTGTTCGTTCCAACACAACTATTTTTAGATGACGAACAAAATCATTATTACATAATAACAAGGATGCTATTACCTTTAATTTGTGGGGAACCCAGTTACCGGTTCTTCGACTTCTGAACTACAAGAGCTACCGTGTGTGGTGTTAAATAAATTAATATTTAGTATATGTAGATTAAATATATATTGAGATAAATTTGTTCTAATGAAATTTGAAAGGAGCACATTTAAGCCTTACATACTTGAGATATAATAATTATCGAATATGAAGAGTTTTAAAAGCTTTTCTTTGATAATATTAATAATTGGTGAATCTTTTTATGAATTCCTCATTCTTGTCTGGCCAATGAACTTTGTGAGAGTGCAGGCATCGTTTTCTATTAGGTACAAGAACCCGATACAAGTGATTCAGGTTATTGAGATCTCCATTTTTTTTAATAAGATGTTCCATCTGCTTTGATTACAGGTACAATGCAATAACTTCGTACAAATTTCGTTATATTTATGTTCAAATTATATAGGCAAATCTCAGCGATCTTTTTTTGCTAATGACAATTTCCCATTCATAATAAATTTTGATAAGTGATAAGTTGATGCCATAATTTAAGAAGAGTTGGAATTATTATAAGTTAAACAGTATTTGATGTCAGCTTTTGGATTACATTCTTGCGGAGGTATAATTTACCACGCAAATAATCTGAATTAATTCGACTCATTTTAAATAGCATTAAATACTTTAGAATTACTTTTGTTCTAAGACCATTTTATTGTGCGAAATATTCGCTCGGATAATATGTATTTTTGACCGACGAACCCCGAACGGAGGAGGTATACAATTCGACTGTCTGCTTTATTTTTTAATTTTTTTCGTTTTGGTTCGTGCGCGCCTTTTATATAGTAAACGAGCTCCGATTTTGATGATTTTGGACTCATTTGAAAGAAGGGGATTGAGAAATGGTCCCATATTCATAAAAACGCAAATCCGAAATCTCCTTCCCTCCAAAAACCGCCCCCGAAGGGGTGGTGGGGGCGAATTTTCTCGAATATCGAAAATCTGAGTTGGTATAATTAAAGATAGGACAATATCCGGAAACGTTTAAATTGAACATTTTTTCAAAAGTGTTACCGTTTTCGAGATAGACGCATGTTAAATATGTATTTTTGCAATGTGGAGAGGACAATTTCTTTCGAAAATTGAAATTTTTTCGATACTACATGAAAGATATAATTATTTGTAGCAACATTTATAATGAACATTTTTTCCTTAGAGTTACGGTTTTCGAGTTAAATCGGTGTTAAAATGGTAACAACTAAAATATTCAAGCGTATTTCCGCAGCGATGTTCTGAGATCTCTATAATAACAACTACAAGCAAGGAATATACGTGGGTAATAGGATAAGTACTATCTTCATTGATATGGTATAGTGAACGTGAAAAAATATTTTTAATACCTCGTACGACTCATACCTGTAATTCCAATATTTTCCTCAAATTTCACTTTGACTATTTGCAAATCGAAGGTTAGGGATGGCGAAATGGTTTATAGCAACTGCAATGTACCTAATAGAAAGATATAAATTAGAAATGATAAATGAAAACTGGTCAATTACTCAATAATTCTCCGTACCTTTGTGATCTCGGCTTTAATTTGCATCGTATTTTTATTATTTGTATATTCATAGACGTCATGGGAACATGTGATTCCATTCATGATAATGTCCTTTGGACCGTAATGCCTCTAATACTCTCAAAAGAAAAAAACGTCCAATTCACGCTGTAATAATAAAGAGCATTTAAATTTTTATGCGGCTTGCAAGAGAACATTCCCAGGAAGTTTTTAATGGAACCGTGTTCCACAATTCAGTGAAACAGTACTAATTGGGTTCGTTGCTCTCTGTTGTTTCTGTTATTATATTATACTAACTACATAGTAAATTTCGCCTTTATGGATCTGCCATTGCTTTTACAGAATATTTGTATGAAATGGTTTAGTTAGAGAAAGCGACGATTTTTATCATCGATTTTATAAACGCAATGCTCTACTTCTCCATATTTTATTGGTACATTTACAAGTTTTTATGTATCATAATATAATGTTTTATGAAACCGATACGTTATAACATTATTGCTACAATCTTGATATAAGTATAGTAGTAATATAAAATGTTACGATATAGATTCTGCATACATAATTGTGAAATATATACATTCCCGGATATTGAGTCGACTGGTTTTTTTTACTTCATTGAAAATTATATTTAATAAGTGAACAATTGGAAAGACAAAATTATTTGCTATATTTAATTGCTTTTCTCAATAGAATTCTTTTCAACATTACATAATCTGAAATTTACAAAGTGTAATGTTTTTATACCTATAATACTATTTTATTTTCTACTTTATCGCGAATGAATCCATCAATTTATATTTCAAACAGATTTGTTGATGGTCACTTCACGGTGGTTAATTCTCATAACCAATTCCATGGAAAATAAAAATCTTCTGATCAGGCCGTGTGACCATTAATTTTTTTTATTCATCGTGCCAATGGAGACAATAGTCTTTTTTTTGAGGCGGGGTGTAGGAAATCTTCCTTCATTTTTATGGTGACTTTCTTCTTGCTTTGCGCTGGTCTACTTCGGGTTCCTATTCGGATCCTCTGGTGATTTTTCTCTCTTCACCCTTTATTGACTTATTTGGTGTCTTGGCCTCCTGTACTTTTTGTACTTGTCGACTAGCCTTTCAAGTTCCGCGTTTTGATGGTTGGCGGCTTTTTCCATCCTACCTGTTGTAATCCTTTTCATTTTTTCTAGGGCTGGTGTCCATCCCATATCCTTGTATATTCTGCTATTTGACATGAAGTATGGCGCGTTTAAAGCCATTATTTGGGCTTTGTTTTCTTGGGCTTGTATTCTTTTTCGTTGTGTGTAGCATGCGTAGCCCCATACTACACACGCGTATTTCAATATAGGCTTGATGATCGCTTTTATAAGTACCAGCGTATTCTTTAGTGACATTTTGCTTCGTCTTCCAATTAGAGGGTTTAGCTTTGTCCTGGCTCCAGTTGCCTTCTGGACTGTTGCATTGACGTGATCTTTCCATGTGAGAACTTTGTCAATTGAACAATAGTCTTATTCAGTTATAAAGTAGCAGGAACCGTTACATCAGAATATGATATTATATTATAGCAAATCTGACAATTCATTTGAACATAACTTTTTTCCTGCTCTTTCTCAGCGATACGCGTTATAGTGGATGGTAAAGGACTTCTACGAGAATACTTTCAGCAGGATGCTCAATCTGTGTTACCGGCAAGTGGTATCGATACAGCACAAAACAAAAAAAAGAAAAAAAATCGGTCCTTTAGTTTCAGAGATAATCTTGGTATAAACAGACAGAACAATGGCTGAAAATATGTTTTTTGGACCCAGGAACGTTTGAAACGTAAAATCTTTTGAAAACTGGACACCGAAAATTTTACACGAATACAATGCTTTTCTTACTATACTCTATTTGTCGAACAGAAATAGTTGAGCCCCGCCCTATAAATGGGCGCAGTATTTGAATAAAATGTTTCTATTGGTATATTTTTTAAAACCCGTAACACAAGCAACCGTAAGTGGCTGTGTGTGAAACCGGCGGCTGCCAGATTGTTCGCAAATGATTGGGGCGGGGTTTAACTATTTCTGTTCGATAAATAGAGTATAGGCTATTTGGAGAAGCGGTAGGTAAGTAATTGGCTAGTAGACAATTAATGTCCATAGTCTACGTTTTCAACACTTTTGAGGAAAGAAAATCATTGCCAAATATATTAGAGATATTTAAATTCCTAATTAATTACTTATTTGTAAATAGAGACTTAGAAAGCATTCTATAGTGTTGCATAGGCTAACGAAGACATTTTTTGTGTCGCCGGTAAGTCTGCTATTTCTTGAGCAACAATGCATAATTTTACATACATAATTGTTATTATCAATACGAAATATGCATTAGTTGCGAGAACTATTTGATAGCATTTAACTAGAAGGAGCTGCTAATACGTCATTATAATAGTCCAAAGGCTGAGTGTGGGTTTTGAAGTTCGCAATGCGGCATCCTTTTGACACGTAGGTTCTCACAATTCAAGTTCATGATATAAAAATATGTTTTATATTTGAAAATAATCATAAATTTTAACGATAGATATAAAAGACTGGGAACAAGTTTAGAAAAACCTGATTTCTGGCTCAAGTATATACGATATAGGTACCTATATGTAAATAATACCCTAACAAAAATTATGAGCATCAAGTTAGCTAAGCACCTGTCACGATTCGACTCGAGAGTAGGTGGATAATTTGCCGCTAATTAGTCGTGAATTAGTTGTGAAAATACCGATTTTGTCGTTTTTTTGTTTTTTTCGGATGCTTTGCTAACTTGATATAAAGTTAGCAAAGCACGCCTCCAAAAGTGACTTTGAAGCGTTCGTAGAAGAATGGGAATAGGATCAGTTTTTGCCGCTAATTAGTCGTTAATTAGTTGTGAAGAAATTAATTTCCTAAATTATTATATTTTTTTTGGGTGCCTTGCTAACTTGATATAAAGTTAGCAAAGCACTCCTCGAAAAATGACTTTAGAACTTTCGTAGAATAATGGGAATAGAACAAGAGTTTGTCGCTAATTAGTTGCCAAATAACAAGTTTTTCAAGCGGAACCGATTGTTCACAAAGTAGGAATATAGGGACCTTGGTTTCACTTTACTGAGAAGCTCTTCAGAAATTGTGCTCCACACGGGATCAGATTCTAAGGCAATATCATTGTGTTTATCATCACAAATGATATCGATTTTGTGATTCAAAATAGCATGAATTACAGTACTATTTTCGACAGAAGGTGGGCGCCCTCTAGACATAATTATTCTTTTAGAGTAGTATCCAAAATATTGCAACCTAAAAAAATTAAGGCAAACTTTGTCAGCAAAAAATTGAAGTAAATCTTGCAGAGTTGCAACCACAAAGTTGAATCTTGAATAAATATTGAAGAAATTATCCTTTATAGTAACCTCATATAACTCTGACATTATATCAAATTGAGAATTTTGAAATAAGAATTGTGATAGGAAGTGATTATTATAATAGCCCCAGTTCAACAAATTCAGGAAGAAATTCCACCAAGTACCTAATTCCTTGATGTATTTTTCTCGATTTTAGTACTTGTTTTACTATTTTTTTCAAGGAAATTCGTTAAGATTGGTTGAAAAATTCAGAAACTGATATACTGAGAGAAGTATATATTTAATGCTGAGACGATTTCTCTTTTACCCAAAACCATTTTATTACCAAACAAAATCATTTGAAGGTAATGATAATGATAATTCAGATATTTATAGTAGTTTATAAAATAAACTTAATGTATTCATAAAATACAAAGCAAAAGTATTTTTTAAAACGTACAAAATTCTCAGATTCTATGAATTGGCATTTCTAATTCACTCTGCAGGACATTTTGAAATCACGTAAAGAAATAAAATCTCGAACTCTGTTAGAATAAATGAAGAAGTTTAAACACGTTTTCCTTGTTGATACTGCTATGCTTCTTACACACAGAAAAACTCGCAAGCGCAATAACGAGCATTGATGCTACTCGCTGATTGGTATGCGCGCGAAACTTTGAATTTTCTCTGTTCTATTTCTTTGCGGAAAGAAATTCCGTCACAACTAATTAGCGACTAATTAGAGGCAAATTCTTATTCTATTCCCATTCTTCTATGAACGCTCCAAAGTCATTTTTTGGAGGTGTGCTTTGCTAACTTTATATCAAGTTAGCAAAGCACCCAAAAAAACAAAAAACGACAAAATCGGTGTTTTTACAACTAATTCACGACTAATTAACGGCAAATTATCCACCTACTCTCGAATCGATTCTTGTCAGGTGCTTAGCTAACTTGATGCTCATACAAAAATTTTTGTAGAACGTAACGATAATTTTCAAAATTCGAAGTTTTTTTTAAATGTATTTCAGTGTATATTTTGCATTTTCAAATAGTAACTTTTTCAACAATTTACAGGAAATAGAGTTTGGTGTGCGTCCGTCCTGTGTTTTTTGGATGAAATAAATTATTTCTTTTTAAACTAGCGTTAAAGTGCTCACTTATTTCAGTAACTAATAAATATTTAAGTATTATTATTAATCCTCTAATGATACCTACCTTATGAGAATTGAGATTTAAATAATCTCAGTTCAGGCACTCACCAAATTAAATTGAGTACATATCTGAAGATAAAAAAATATACAGGGTGATTTATTCAAAACAACCGACGATGATGTCATATCTAAAAATTAGAATAGCTGTCAAAAAGCACAAAAATTAAGTGAAATAAAGTTCTGCAAAAAAGTCTTATATTTTTTGACCGACTTCCCAAAAGGAGGAGGTATACAATTCGATTGTGTGCTTTTTTTTTTTTTTTTTTTTTTGGTTTGTGCGCGCCTTTCATATAGTAAACGTACTCCGATTTTGATGATTTTTGATTCATTTGAAAGAGGAGGATTGAGAAATGGTCCCATATTCATAAAAACGGGATTCCGACATCGCGTTCCCTCCGAAAACCGCCCCCGAAGGGGGTGGAGGGGGCAAATTTTGTCGAAAATTGAAAATCTGCGTTGATATAATTACAGATAGGACAATATCCGGAAACGTTTAAATGGAACATTTTTTCAAAAGAGTAACGGTTTTCGACATAGAGACATTTTAAATTCTCAAATATACCTATTTTCGCTATGTGGAGAGGGCGATTTCTGTCGAAAATTGAAAATCTGTTTGCAGTACATGAAAGACATAATTATTTGTAGCAACATTTATATTGAACATTTTTCCCTTAGAGTTACGGTTTTCGAGTAAAATCGGTGTTAAAATGGTAACAACTAAAATATTCAAGCGTATTTCCGCAGCGATGTTCTGAGATCTCAATAATAACAACTACAAGCAAGGAATATACGTGGGTAATAGAATAAGTACTATCTTCATTGGTATTACTGAACGTTCAACGATTTTGGTGACTACTGTTACACTCAAAAGTGTGAAATAAATATTTTTTACAAAAAATTGGACCGACTTTATTAGTTGGTGCACTGAAAAGTATAAAATAATATTAATTCTATTGGGGCTGGTACTTGTGAAGTTGGTGCCAAAAGTTACCAATCTATCTGCAACTGCACAACTTCAAAAGTAACAGCACCAATAGAATTAATATTATTTTATACTTTTCAGTGCACCAACTAATAAAGTCGGTCCAATTTTTTGTAAAAAATATTTATTAATATATGTAGTTAGCCACTTTGTAGCCAATACCGGCGGCTGTTCCCCTTACACGTTACAGTATGTATTTTCGAATATTCTTTTTTACAATTTTCTAAATTGAATATCTGATATTAGATATTATATAGATAGATAGGGTCCCAGAGATTCTAAAATGATCATTGATCGAATTCTGAATGTGCTATATTTAATTTAGATAATAGAACTACAATCTAATAGTGATAACATGTCGAGTCAATGTGTGGTCTTCAGGTTAAATGCTTCATCAGCAAATCGTCCACACGTTATAATAACCTAACAATTATTATGTCCCAAGTATATAAATACATATATCACTGGATTAATAACCTTTGTCGGTGCATTGGCCTTGTAGATTGATTCACCGTATCTCCTTTCATAAAAAACAATCAAAAAATAAAGCTTATTATGAAAGACTTATTTGCTTGACTTTTTTTTCTTACTTTAAAAGTTCCTGAGCTGAGGCCATGTGAAAATCGAAAATTATATATAGTAATGGTTTTGTACCGAAAGTTTGTGGAACCAAAAGAAAAAGACACGAATAATTTTTGACATGAATATGTATCTTATAGTAGGGAATCCGTAAAAAATTGCAACGGTTTGGTAATATCGGGTAATTTCGTCCAGTTGTTTGAATGGAAAAAGGAAAAATTTGACAATGTGCTCGGTTGGTGGATATGACGCCAACTAAGGATACGTTAACCCGCGTTTTACGCTGATTGGCCTGATTTTCAATAAAAAAAGCTCTAACTAAATTGTAATTTTACAAAACGCCCTAAGAAATATTCACTATCTAGCGAGTCTCCTAGTGAAGCATAAAATATTACTATTTTAATGTCTCATTAGTTCATTCTCATTACATACTTATTCATGAAGGCCACGTAAAAGTGAGCAGAAATTCAAAAGAGTACCATTTTAACCCGAGGAGTGTCCGACTACATTGGAAAATATAAAAAACGTAATATGTTTTTAAATTGGATTGAAATCATGATTGGGTATATTTAATAGGTACTTAAAATAAAATAAATTTATAGTAGATTTTTTTCAAAACAAGCTTTTATTTAATTTCTCTAACAAAATAAATTTTAAGTTAAATTAATCCTATCAGTTTTATTACATTATACAATTTTTATGAAATACATACATTTTTTTCGTAGAATCACTTCTCACAGTATCAGTTTAAATACTGTATTCTTGTTTGTTTACACATGTAAATCTCGTTGTATAATGTAATACATTGATAGAATTGATTAAATTTAAAGTTTATTTTTTATTTTTATTTTTTAGGGAAGTAGTGGGTGGAAACTAGTATTTTATAAATAGTACAAAAAAAATTTTTACTAAATATACTTACTATCTACTAATGCTTCCAAAACACAGGGGTATTTTTTAGAAAAAATCTTATTAATCAAGAGTATTTTTTTTGGGCCATCAATAAAGCGTCACTCAAAACTGTTTGATAAGTAAAATGACCGACTTCCATTAGATGGACAAACAAAATAAATTTATATATTGCTACTTGCACAACTCCGAAAATCTTTAAGATTTATACATCAACTGATGAGTAAATAACTTTTTGTTTCAAGTAATTGCATATAGAAATATGTATGTGTCACACAACAAAAAAGCTATTTTTATAATTTTTGTCTGTCACCGACAGGATTTTCAGTGGCAAGTAGCGCCGGTGATGCTGCGAGTAATAGCTCTAGTCATGTAATAAAGCCGCCGCTACCGATTTCCTAGGTCCTATATGGAAGAGATATATGCCATTCTACTGTTACTTTTCTATATTCACGCATTTCGCAGAGTAAAAATTCTCCGATTCTAATTAATTGTTGTTTTAAGGAAGAACGCTGAGAAATACTCCCATATTAAGCAAATTTAAAATTCATCACATCCCAAAAAGTTTCACACTGAGGGTGGATAGGTTTTTTTATAAAATCAAAAATTTCATAAAAATTCAAATAAGAAGGGACCATATTAAGCACAAAAATGATTTCAGAGTTAATGCATTAGTTTGAAATCAGTAGTTATTATCAGCATCATTAGAATTAATATTATTTTATATTTCTTAGTACACCATCTAATAAAATCGGTGCTATTTTCTGTAAAGAATTTACTTCAAATTTAAAATCAATAAGAACAATAATTCACGCCCCCATCACATTATCTTTGTACATGAGTCTTCAAGTTTGGTAGATGAAACCAATAAACAGCTGTCGGACTAGTGTACACTTTGTATGCCTTCGCAACTTATATGTATATATGTATTCACTATTCACCTATAGGTATAAACCATGTACATGTCACGTGAGACCTGTATTTGCATAATCAAACGAATTTATCGACCAATATTTGCCATATTATAGAGGAGGCATCCGGATACGTATACACATTAAAGGTGATAATGGCAGAATTGCTTTGGTAGAAATACGTCAGTGAAATAAATTCACTCCTATTTTAGTCTCCATATTATGTATATATATATGTACGTATATATACATCTATTGTTTAATTTGTTTGTCTTTGCCTATAGGTGTGATAAAACAGCAATACTGTTAGATTGTGATATTAATACTATTAATTCACGTGGTGATCGGATGGGACCTTTTTTTTCAATATTCGATAAGATTTTCCTATGTCATAACTAATGACTATGAAACTATGAATATAGAACAAAACTACATAATTATAGATTGATTGATAATTTTGATTCACAGAATTGGTAAGATGTAATAATTCATTCAGCTTAATATAAATTCCAGATGTTACTCATGACACTGTACAATTTGTACAACCACCATAATTGCTATTTTTGGCGAAGGTGTAAATACATTTTATTTCAACAATGAGAAAATACACCTTTACCTAAATAAAGACACCTACATGTTTTGACAATTTCAGTATCTAGATATTCGAATTTATCTAAATATTTATTTTATTATATCTGAATGTCAAATTTCAGTAGGTACCTACTAAGATACAAAATGCATTCCAACTCGTTCTCTAGAGAATTGCATTAATTTAAATTCTATATTTCATATAATCGAAAATCTCTTTCAAAGTTCTTAATTTTGCCCAAAAGATATCATAGCAATTATCAAGAACAAAGAAAGGCGGTAGTTTTTAAGCAATACGTTTACTTTTACTTAATGGTAACTATTAAAGATAATTATCATTTCTGAGAGGTGTAGTGTCATACTAAGCTGGTGCCAAATTTAAAGTTGTTTTACGAGGCAGGGTCGCATATTCAAACATTCTGTGCTGTCCTATACAAGTTCATGTATTTTTATCACAAACAACATAACCGACTTCAAAAAAAGGAGGAGGTATTCAATTCGGTTTTGTTTGCGTTTTTATGTACCTATGTCATACTATATATGTGAGGGGGCATTTTTTCTCGACAATATAAAATCTGAGATGGCAGAATTAAAGATGAGACCATATTAGGAAACGTTTAAATTGAACATTTTTTCAAAAGAGTTACTGTTTTCGAGTTACAGCAATTAATGTCTGAAATATGTGTATTTCCGCCTCGATTTCCGCTATGTGGAATAAGCATTTTTTTGAAAATGAGTCTGACAAATTAACGAAGAGATTATATGTATCAACATTTAAATTGAACAGTTTTTCTGAAGAATTACGGCTTTCGAGTTACAGCAGTAAAGTTTGAAATATGTGATTTTCATCACTAATGTTACTCTCAAAAGTGTGAAATACTTAAACACTTTTTACCAAAAAGTACCAGCACCAATAGAATTAATATATTATTTTATTTTTTCTTTGCACCAACTAATGATGTCGGTCCATTATTTTGTATAAAATATTTATTTAAAATATTTCTTTCAAATGCACACCCAGAAATATTTACTCAAGCACGATTGCGTTTCATGTTTGGACATAAATATAATGCTACAAATTGAGAACAGTCTCTGCAGTCTCCTGTCATTTTCAATTGACAGTGAAGGTAAATTTAGGTTCTTTAGGAGCTATGAATCATCAGTCCCTATAGATCCGTATAAACATAGTATGTATTCACAGATATTGAACAATCTCAATACCATTATAGGATTTCTATTCTATTTGCTGGTGACCCCGTTTCTATTTAATTTTATTACATTATGTACCTATATGTACACACACATACACTTTACATATCAGTTGTTGTGCGGCTACAAAACGTATTTTTATTGCTCCCCATTAATTAACCATTGTCGTATCCACTGCGCTTAAATGTCGATATAAATAAAACCAACTTTATGTCGTAGATACTGCAAAACAATTATTGGCCTATCGCAATAATACAGCAAGCAGCTAACAGGTGATAATCATTATTATTATTATTATTATACGAATCGAAGGTATATTAACCTGCTAACCTTTCATTGTGAAATTGTGGTTGGTATTGAAAACGATATATTATATGTGTGCAAGAGATTGTTGATATTTATTGTGAGAAAAACGTGATCTTGTATCGATGTTATGTACCTACTTGTACTTACACAACAAATTGAATGCAGGACTGTGCGAATGTTGTTTTGTTATTGGAATCTGGAACTTTCAAAAAGTTCGGCCAAGTGAAAGATACCGACAATGAGAAGAAAGAGATATGAAAAATAATATTTTTATTGCTTTTGGAAGAGAAAAATTTGCTACAAAAATCATTGATTGAATATCACGGCCAAGTTTGTTAATGGGCTTGATCGGACTAGTATAGTTTCAAAATAGCGGTCATCCAAAAAAACTCCTTCAAATTCCCATTAAAGGAATGTCTTGATGTCGTTTTATAGATATTATCTGTCACTACAATTTTTGTTTAACATATTTTTCCAAAAAGTTGATATAAATAAAATAATAAAAATTAAAAACTGTTAAATAATTTATCTATCCCCTGGCTACGAGCCGTCGGGTTTTTTTATGCCTTCTCCAAAAGTAGGTAGTTTTTTTCGAGATTCGAATATTTGAGACAGCAGAATTAAAGAAAAGAACACATTTTTCAAAAACTTGATGGCTGCCGAGATACACCAATAGTAAAGTGTGTTACTAGATCTAAGTGACCACTCAAACGTTCTGATGACTATTGACTAAAAATATGAAATAGTTCTTTTTCGGTACTAACCAACTTTATACATTGGTGCACTGAAAACGCAAAATAAAATTAATTCTGGTACTGGTAGGTACTTATGAAAACGCCGCCAAAAGTCTTCTATACAATCTATAATTGCACAACTTGAAAATTACTGACACCAACTGAATTAATATTATTTCGTAATGTCCAATGATTAAGTCGTTCTTAGTTTTTGTACAAAAATACATTTAAGAATATTATTATTGAATATTGATATCATCCTGATCAACTCAAATCTTTAAAACTGCTCTCTTAATTCTGGATAATTTCTAATAAAATAAGTTGGTAAACGTCTATTGCATATGCAAAACAAAAAAAATCTCAAACTACAAGCATTTCACCTTCTTTTTACGAATTCGGTAAAAAAAGCTCAATACTTACTATGCGTGTGTTTCTTAATTCGGTACAGTACCTAAAATGTATAGAGTATGTTTCATGACAATGTACTGGCCAGTATGTCAGAGGTTTTAATTATTGTGAACTGAGTAAAACTATATTTGAATTCATTTCATGTCCTACATTCATACCTAACCGATTTTTACATAATCTTGTCGATTACCACTTTCTAACGAAACCAAACCGACTCTTTACAGTATACAACAAATCATAAATATTTATTCGTTTGCCATAAGATTTTACACATAACACAGCATCAGAGATAAACAAATATTGGCCCAAGAAGACGCTCCAATGGCAATATATATACAGAGAGAGTCTGTAACTTGGAATAAATTCAGTAGTTCAAACTAATTTTTTTTTAAATGCTGGGACCCCTCGACTTGTATTTATAATCGCGCTTTTTAAATACACTAATAATGTATACAGGGTGTCCCGATTTAGAGCTATGACGTCACTCTTATTTTAGTGGCTGTTTTGAAAGGGTTTGTAGAGTTGTACATAACTACCAAATATCACTTTTTAATTCCTTACCAATTACAAGACCAAACCGGCAAATGTCGAGGATTTAAAAACACGACTGAGAAATGAGTGTAGATATATTTTTACAAATGAATTTAGATCGCGTTTAGGATATTGTCAAATAGTCAACGGACAACATAATGAGCATTTGCTTAATTGAAATAATTAAATTCAATTAATTGCACTACTTGTTTGTTACTTTGTATCTTGTAATTGGTGAGGAATAAAAAAGTGATATTTGGCAGTTATGTACAACTCTACAAACCCTTTCAAAAGAGCCCCTAAAATAACAGTGTTGCCATTTAAAAAAATCAAGTGTGACGTCATAGCTCTAAATCGGGACACCCTCTATACATTATCAGTGTATTTAAACAAGCGCAATTGGAAATACTAATCGACGTGTCCGAGCATTTTTTCAAAAAAAAAATAGTATTTGAACTACTGAATTTACAAGTTACAGACTCTCTCTGTATATAAGAAATCATAATATAATGTTGCCTACTTATGTTTAATGACTTGAAGGCATGTCAGTTACATAAACATTACATGTGTAAATATTAGGTTGAACGGAGGATGGAATCTTTCAATCGTATAATTCTTGTTTTTGGTTTAGAGTTTTCGTATGGGATATGTTCTTTTATTATAATTATAATAGACTTGACGATTGATGATTAGTTCAGAGAGAAATAATGATTTACAACAGTTTTACAAGTTTGAAAGAGACGCACAAGTATTTCTAGTTTTACAGAAGAAGTGGATTGACTTGATTAGAAATTCAACTGGAAACGACGCACAGATGGTGCACTAAAAAAGAAAATTGAAATTTTCATTTTCGAACACTCAGCATCATGACGAAAGTGCTCAATACTCCCCGCCTTGGCGATAACTTTTCATTGTTTTACCACACTCCTAGTAAAGTAGCTAAATTCTTCCGAACCATACATACCTACTTTACGCACTCCACACAACCTCAGGTGTCAGTCAGAGATTAAAACCAATAGGTACTACAGATACTTTAAATCATTGATTTCTTTCAAATTACGCCAAAACTAACGTAGCATACAGATGGAATTTATTGATTTTGATGGCTTTTATATAAGCAAATGTGAACAACTGTGACTAAAGCAATGCCAAACGTCAATCCATTGAAAAACTATTAGGTATTATAATGATACCAGAATAACAATAAATATTTTTTTGAAAAAATTGTACCGACTTTATTAGTTGTTGCCCTGAAAAATACAAAATAACATTAATTCTGTTGGTGCTGGTTCTTTTGGAGTTGGTGCCTACAACAACAAACTACAACGGCACAACTTCAAAATTACCAGCACCAATAGAATTAATATTATTTTGTAATTTTCAGTGCAACAACTAATAAAGTCGGTCCAATTTTTTCAAAAAAATATTTATTTCACATTTTTGAGTGTAACATTAGTCATGAAAATTGTTGAACGTTCAGTAATACCCAAAAAGTTATAGGCTTAGCTTGTACTTGTTATTTATTATTCAGAGATTTCAAAACATCGCGGCGCAAACTCTCCTCTTTCAAATGAAACAAAAATCGTCTAAATCGGAGTACGTTTACTATGCAAAACGCGCGAACAGCCATAAAAAAAATAAAAAAGCAAACCGAATTGTATACGAGATTGTATACGTATACCTTCTCCTTTTTTTGAAGTCGGTCAAAAACACAGCTATATCGCGTGAATCAAACTAAATGTGTAGAACTTCAATAGGTCACAATCTTCTTATGAACAGATTAAGGCATATTTTTTGAGAATTTCTAATAATAAAAGAATTTCACTTGAACTTAAAATATTTAAGCATTTAAGTACGAGGTAGCCAAATGTTCCATACAACTGCGGGAGTCCTTACTTCACTAAGGGCCAGTCTTAAAACGTCCAGCTGATGTTTACATCTGTTAAGATATCATGCTAAGTATGTAAGAGAACTGTATTCGTAAAAAAGTTTTTTTTCGCTTTGTATAGAAATAATTTTCAAAATTCCATAGGTAATACATTAAATCTGTTGAAGTTATGGCGATTATTGTTGACCGAAATAAACTAGTCATCTGTTTTTTCTGGATTTCTGATCATGTACATGTAGGGATTTTCTCCCTAATGAAAAAGTAGATTTACTTGCAAAAGATGACATAATACAAGGTATGCGGGGTTATCATGTAACTAGCAGCTGCAATGCAACCGCGACAATCGCACAATCGTTGCTGTGAGTCTTGAGCCTAAACTGATACTCGAGTAAAACGTGTCAAAGTGAGGTTGATTGCATATACATATTTGTGAATAATAAATTACTTTTAATCATGTTCTCTAATGAATTGCTATTTTCTCTTTTTATCCAATATTTTATGGACAGGGTCTAATAGACTGTGGCAACACTGAGACAACAACGCGATTACTACTAGTTGCTAAATTTTACATGATACGGGGGTGGCTTCTGAATCTTGTAAACAAATCTAGCAACCAGTTGCAATCGCGTTGTTGTCTCAGTGGTGCCACTGTAATCATAATATAGTCTATTCGACCCTCTCCATAAAATATTGGATAAAAAGTGAAAATAGCAATTTCATAAAAAAAAACATATTAAAAAATCTTCTATTTTTCGCACATACATGCAGTCAACTTCGCCTTTGTTACTTTTTATTGGACCATCAGCTCTAGATTGAATAAGCGACAACACTGAACAGTATGGACGTTTTGATAGCGATAGTCGCAGTCGCGTTGCAATTGCTAGTTACATGATACATACATATATACCTACATGATGATTGTTGATTCCAAGCTCTGATTTGAAATCCATTTTGGAAAGAAAATATGTTCGAAAATTTCAACGAATGGTGTATGCAGGTAGGATTAGAAAAAGGAATATTGGTATTTTTTGGAGAATTACTTTTCAGAATGTGCAATCCCATGGTTTAACAAATTGAATTCAACTGGGAAACATTTAGTTTTCATAAATAAATTAAGTAGTAATCATACCAGCCTTAAAGATAGCCTAATATTATAAAAATGAACATTATTAACTCTTCTGTTTGTGATTGCGAAGAAGCTGTTCACTCAGTTAGCAATGTTTTCTTCTAATATAAATTGTATAAAGATGAACGTATATTACTTTTGAAATATTTGATTAAAGGAAAAAAATCCCTACCACATGGAATCATTGCTCCACACGTTGGATAAATCTGCCTTTTTGCGATCAACAGGTTTCTGAAAAACATCAATTTTAAAAATGTATTCTATTGATTCCTTTAATTTTATTAATTTTGACATCTCATTATTGTTACTATTTATTATTATATGTAGTTCGTAGAATTTATTTTGTACGGTTGGTTAGTTGGTGATATGGGCTCGTTGAGGTACCCACCTTTGTGTTGTATTATATTTTTCCAGTAAAAAAAATAATTCGGTCAGTTGATTTTGTGTCCTTCTAGAAACAATGCTCTTCTCCAAGATAACTTATCCTAAACTGTAACTTAGGATATAAGCTATAACTGACTAGTTTCAGAAAAAATACTTAGAACTTATTTTTTGACCGACTTCCCAAAAGGAGGAGGTATACAATTCGATTGTGTGCTTTTTTTTTTTTTTTGTTTGTGCGCGCCTTTCATATAGTAAACGTACTCCGATTTTGATGATTTTTGATTCATTTGAAAGAGGAGGCTTGAGAAATGGTCCCATATTCATAAAAACGGGAATCCGACATCTCGTTCCCTCCGAAAACCGCCCCCGAAGGGGGTGGAGGGGGCAAATTTTGTCGAAAATTGAAAATCTGCGTTGATATAATTACAGATAGGACAATATCCAGAAACGTTTAAATGGAACATTTTTTCAAAAGAGTAACGGTTTTCGACATAGAGACATTTTAAATTCTCAAATATACCTATTTTCGCTATGTGGAGAGGGCGATTTCTGTCGAAAATTGAAAATCTGTTTGCAGTAAATGAAAGACATAGTTATTTGTAGCAACATTTATATTGAACATTTTTCCCTTAGAGTTACGGTTTTCGAGTATAATCGGTGTTAAAATGGTAACAACTAAAATATTCAAGCGTATTTCCGCAGCGATGTTCTGAGATCTCAATAATAACAACTACAAGCAAGGAATATACGTGGGTAATAGAATAAGTACTATCTTCATTGGTATTAGTGAACGTTCAACGATTTTGGAGACTAATGTTACACTCAAAAGTGTGAAATAAATATTTTTTACAAAAAATTGGACCGACTTTATTAGTTGGTGCACTGAAAAGTATAAAATAATATTAATTCTATTGGGGCTGGTACTTGTGAAGTTGGTGCCAAAAGTTACCAATCTATCTGCAACTGCACAACTTCAAAAGTAACAGCACCAATAGAATTAATATTATTTTATACTTTTCAGTGCACCAACTAATAAAGTCGGTCCAATTTTTTGTAAAAAAATATTTATTAAGTACCGATGAGTACCCGAAAATCCAACTAAAAAACTCAAGGTTTATTATATATAGATTATAGATATGTATTGAATTTACTCATATAACGTTTTCAGTTTTGGTTTATTTCACCAATTAATTAATACATTGGTCCTATTTAGTTGCATGCTTTTTCTGTTATTACAATTCATACAGGAACACTTGTTAACTCCACCTGTCGACTGAATTTAGCCGCCACTTGTTTCTCCCTTCAGGATTTGTTGTTTATATATACACCTTGCACCTGACTTCCTCTTGCAACCGTTTTTTCGTTATGGTTCTCGCGTCTATCTTCATAAAGAATTCAGTTACTTTCTAACGTTGAAGTTGTGCTCATTGTGACTTTTCCATCTCTGGTCATTAGAAAAAAACTAGACAAGTGTGGAGTGACGTAAAGAAGTGTTTATTTTCACAATCACACATGGTGATGCTTACTGCTTTATTTAGGTGAGTTTTTGGTAATCATAACATAAAACACAAAATGTTTTCTTGCTGTTGAATTAAAATAATAATGTTAATAAATAAAAAACTTTTTACAAAAAAATTGACCGAACGAACATTAATAAATACTGAAAAGAACAAAATAATATTTACTCGATTGCTTCAAGAATTTACAAACATAGGTTCATCGCATAAATCAAACAAAATGTATTTACAAAGTTGTGCAATAGATAGAGTTTCAGTTATATTTATATATACACCTAAATGACTCTTGACAACAACTTACAAATGAAAATATTTTTAAATCAGGTATTGAGTGATAATATATTTAGTATCTATTATATTACAAATACATCTCATTTAAAAATGGTACTCAATACACATTGGATCATTCGTGTGTAATGTAACAATATAAAATCCGTTTTCGAGCATGACGTTACAATACTGCATTAGTTTGACATAGGTACTGTAATGTTCGTCTTGACGTGTTCTTAGATTTAATGTTCAAATCTTAAGCTGTTACATTACAGGCGAATATTCCCTAAGGCTTTAATTCCGAGAAGTAATCGCTGTACCTATCTACCGTACTGAGTATACAGTTCTTGTACGATGGTACGGAACCCTCCGTGTGTGAGTCTGAGTCGCACTTGTCAGTTTTTCTAATCATAATTAAATCGTCGATTATTTTTAACTCTCATTATTTACACAGTATACAGCAGATTTTTTGAGGAAATGACATAACATTTTTTTCATTTGAAAAAAAAATCTGAGTAGTCTTCTATCTAATGAGAAAAGAATCATCAAAATCGGTGCATGTTTACTTTGCACATCTTGGGAGCATATTAAATTAGTTTACATATAGTTGAATTGAGTACGTCCTCCTTTTTATGAAATCGATCAGAAATTCATGATTATGATAATTCAAATGTTTGTTTTCTGAATTTGTTATTATTAAGTTTAAGGTAAAATAGAAGACATGCTCAAGATTGATGAAATTATGGGAAAACATGTTATATATACAAAATCAAAATGAGACTAATATTGGAAAAGATCAATTTTGATCTAAATTAAAAATGAACCCTAAGTCATCTGACACGTTTTCTCAAACTCTCTAGTTCAACCTAATAATCAATCAAAATATATAAAAGTATTTCTCAAAGGCATATATATTATTGTTTACCGTCCCGATTCCCATCAATCTATTCTCGTATCGTCATCACATCTTCTTCCCCTGCCTGTATCTCATCAAATTGGCCTAGAAACATCAAAATATTCAGGCAACTAGCAACATCATCCAGAATTTTATATATGTAGGTATTTACAAACCTACAGACATTGAGATATAACTGATTAGATTCGACGTCACTATCGATTATGGATAATAATAATAATAAAACAACTTATTACTATGGTGTGTCGTTTTAGTCTCCCATTCGATTCTATATTCATTGGAGGTGTCTGTCGCTTCGTCTGTCTTTATCGTCAGTGGGTTTCTCATCCTCGATATTATGATTAAACCGAAGAATACAATAATTGTAATGGATACGCTTTCGAAAATCTACCACAACCTGCTTTGCCGTCTGATTGGCTCCAAAGTTAAGGGGTAAGTTAGATCGCATAATAAGCTTCCAATGGTTGTTCAGTGCGGTTTTTGATGTTTTTAAAAAAATATTTAATGAATCTTCTTTATGCCAATCCTCGTTTTTCTTGAAAAAAAACATTCTCGTTTGGTAGGGTTCTTTTCAAACTCTTGGTTATTTTTGATTGACTTTATAGAAATGCTTTTTGAATGGTTGATTTGTTCTTCTTTTGAAAGAGGCCTTCCTAGAGAAGTCTTTTGAAAATCAAATTCTTCGGAAATACCTCCAATGGTAGTGTGCTTTTCTGTACTATTGAAAATCTTAGATAAAATTTAATAGAAACCACTTCATTAGACTCAAGTGTAAAAACTCTGCTTAATAATATTAATTCTAATGTTAGATTAATGCCTATTTCGCATTAATTTGGTACATGTTTTGTTGGTGGTAATATTTTCAATATTTTGTGTCAAAGGCATCGTTAGACAGCTTTCTACATACATTCAAGAAATTTAAGATACATCGATAATAATAGACTTATTAGACCTTCACATGCAACACCCAAATATACAATATTAAGTTTGGTTGGGTATTTGATAACTAGATTATAACTTGTTACAAAGCTAAAATATTTTCAGTTATGTCTATTATTTTGAAACCTGAATATGACAGCTAATATAACAACAAAGAGTGACAGTTAATCTGCGGATTCTAATGAATTCCAATTTTACAAGTTGATAATGGTCGGGTCCACAGCAGAGTCTGATTACCAATCGATTAGTAATCAGTAATCAAAAATATGTTTCTTGTGGACACAACTGATTACTGATTAGTTCATTTGTCAAATTGACAGTTGTCAAAAGATTTGAAATAATTCAATTCTACAATTACACATATTAGATGAATTGAAAATGGAAGAAGAAAAACTATTTTCCATTCAATATGTTTATAATGAAAAAGATTATGTGGTAAACGGAACGATAGATGTCCATAATAGAATTGGGAAATATCTGAAACAAAATGTAGGTTATGTTACACTATGGTTTTCTGATAGCTGTCATAGTAAAGACTTTTTGATTACTGATTACTAATCGATTGGTAATCAAACGCTTTGGACACGACCAATGTTTGAAGTTTTCCAGCACTTGATTAACCCAAAAAAATATGAAAAGAAATCAAGAAAAATCAGGTTTTCAAAAATGCTTTCATATTTCCTTCTGAAATACTGAAAACTAGTCGGTCAGTCAACACAGATGTCTTTGTTTATATCAAATATCAATAAGACTTTAGTGAACTAGTGTGTAGTCTTCATCTTAGATACAATAAAAGCTTAGGTATATTTTTCATCTTCGATTATCAAGATGAATTAATTATTCACTCAGCATAGTATTTAGGGTCTGTTATTCCGTAAGCCTAAAATTTAGCAGACGTCAATATTTCTCATAAATCAATCTATTTATTGTATTATGAAGCTTTTATTAAATGGAGAATATCACCATTATTTTACAGTGTAAGTTGTCAACACTAGATATTCCTATGAGTAGTTGAAGACTGCCAAAAATAATCCTTGAGAGTAGGTTCATATGTATATTGCGAAAATAACGGACATAATTTTCAACAGGCCTTGAAATTAACGTTTTGCTCACAGAATAAACCCAATTATTGTCGAATTCGATCAGAGAAGATCGAGAAAAATCAATATCGAATTCAAATATTATTTTTTTCTGTAGTAAGGATTAAATCTCCCATTTTCATTCAACTAATATTTCTTCAGTAATATATTTTACAGCTTTACGTAAGCCAAATCATTGCGCAATTTAGCTAATCTCTAGAATTTATAATAGCTAATCTTCCTAGGAAAAGGAGTTTAAATACCATAAAATTTTGATAATATGCTGTGTTAAATATTCCGATTAATCAAATGTTATAGTATAGAATCGATTATTTTCAGTCTGTACCTCTTATAGTTCTTATTAGGTATTTGATCTTTTTCTTATTCAAGAAAGTTTTCCATGGAATGTGAAAATAACAAGTATAAATTGTCTAATTGAAAGCCAAACCGATTGAAATTCAGTTTTTTCCTGTATAGTTTTTTGTCATTCATTATCAGTTCACATGATGAAAAAAACATTTATTACATCGTTCTCATAAACAAAAAATATTTACACTTTTTTCATTCCATCAAACTGTTTATGGTGCTAGTCATATATAATCCTTGAATAATGTTGACCGTATATTATGATATATTCCTATTCATATATAATAAAATTGTGATGGAGGAAATATGATTCTATCAGTAAACAAAAAGAATAAATATTTTTTTAGGGTCGGCTCTGTTATTGGAACACTAAAATATATGTACCTGTTATTAATTCTATTGGTACTAGTAATTTTGAAATTGTGTATTTATAGCCGGATGGAAGACTTCTGACACCAACTTCAAAAGTACCAGCACCAATAAAATTTATGTTATTTTCTATTTTTCTGTCTACCATCTTTTATAATGTGTCCTAGTTTTTGTAAAAAATATCTATTTTACGTTTTGAGTTTACCAAAAATCTTCAAATGGTTGAACGTTCACTTATGTTCAGAAATTTCAAAATAGGTATAGCTGTCAAAGTCTTGCCCGCTGTAAATGTTGTCGGTAATGGTCGTTTCTGTAGAAAAAAAACAATTTTTGTTTATCAATCAAAAAACACATTAACTACAACGGCCCGTAGCGAACCAAAAATAATAAAAAAAAATTATCCGATTGACGACTTTCTGATTTTTACTTTCCTAAATGTAAGAGTTTAATCGTGTAAATGTTTGGTGTTCATTTTTAACAAATTGTACGTTCAAGGGTCCCCTGAGTATAAAAAACATATTTTATCATATCAGTAACTCTTGGATTAGTCGCTATTGGTATTAAATGCCATTATAACTAAAATATACACTTACTTTTTTGAATTAGTTTGGTTTTTAGAGTTTTCTCCTAAATTCTTATTTCCTTTTATAAAATACATAATAATAATCCTAATCTATTATATGTATATCATGTATATGCTTGCTTTATTTGTAAAATCAATCTCACATCCATATTATAATATCGTTCAATACAAAAAAGAGCATTCTCAGTGTGCTGTGGAATTGGAGATCATGTCTATTCTGGAGTCATCTGAAATTAGATAATATATAGAAAAACTGGGCAACATTTTGATGTTATGTTCTTGAAAATATCGGGATTTCCATCCAAAAATGTTTAAATATCTTTTATCATTCCTTAAAAACAATTGGTCATTCTAACTGAAGATAAAAGTGCATCCAAGGAAAAATTTTGCAGATGCAAAGCTTGTGTCAATTCTCTGGCCTTGTGAGAAATGTCCTGGAAATGTTTACAATATCATTTGAAAAATTAATGCATTTACTGAATCATTCACCGCAAAATCGCAGCGGTAACAATAACATGAAAAATATGTAGTAGTTATAATATATTCGAAAAACTGATGTTAAAAGTTATTATAATTAATAGACAACATTAATCTTAATGTCTGAACTAACATTCTTATACGTAAGTTTATAAATGACAAATACTGATCTGACTCTAGTAAATACATGATATTAAATTCCATAGCCTACGCAGAAGAGATTTTCTCTTTTTGGTCGCTCGATATAAAACTGTATAATAATTAGTCTAACTGGGTGCATGTGGTGTTTGCTTAGAAATGGGACCCATCATATGGGAGGTGGTGTTATGGTGGCGGCAATGCGTCCTCCCTTCAAGCGTATCAACTCATTTCGAAGGACTGCTTCGCAGAGGTTGTCCAGCAGAAGGCCTGCATCATTGGTGGTAGCAGCTGCCCCGAATTTTCCCTCTCAGGTATACAAACAAATTCACTACCAATTGTAAGGCTGGATTCTCATGGCAATACACCGCATGTTTTTTTTCACAGTATTCGATTTTAATCGTAGAAAAATTTGATAAGTAATCTGCCCATACCTGTGATTATTTTATGCTTTATTTTACTATTGATTATATTACTATTTATATTAGAATAGAGGACGCCAGTATCGGTATAAGCACAACCAAAAAAACTCATTCAGTTATTTTTAGATGATCACCGGAAGTTTTGATAGCTTAAAATGACCAAAGAAATCAAGTTAACAAAAAAATACGAATATGCGAAAGTACTGAAAGAAAATTGGCTTTCTAGTTAAGCTACTTTTTAGTAACTACTGCAATATTAAGCCGAGTCCACATTAGTAAATAAATGCGTTGCGTTAAATGCGTGATTCGCCACTATACCACTATGAAATGTTCAATCAGATTGATTACCAAACAAAGCACCGACACCAAGACAAAAATCATGATTTCAAGGTTGTTGCCTATCTTCAGTTTGCCGCAGAGCTTCGAGCCGTGTCCGATAATCAATCTTTACTCTGAAATTCTTAACTCATATTAGTGTAAATCTTCAGCGTGCCGCAGACGGTGGAGACTAATATGAGCGTTGCATTAAACACGTATAGTGGGTGGATATAAACACCCGGCAAGTGGAATTCATTAATTCAAAATTATCCTGTACCAGTCATATTATGACTGGGTGGCGGTGCTTTGTTTGGTAATCAATCTGATTGAACATTTATAGTGGTATCACGCAATATTGTAACAAAGTGAAATTGTAGGTATTGCCATAACAGTTGTTGACGTTATTCAATGGCGGAAGGGGTGTTTGCCCTCGCAGTAGTTGTTGTCGGCACAGTTAGACGTCCTAGCGTAATCTAGTTATTTACCAGTAACGGCTTATGTTATATAATCATCTTGGTTATGTATCAATTGAATTCATATTCAGAAATATCATAATATGACTGGTACAGAATAATCTTGAATTAATCTATACATATACTATAATAAAACTAGCTGACTCGTCCGAAGCATTCGCATTCTAACCTACTTAAATGCCACTTAATTAAAGCACACCGTATATGTAGTATGGTATGTCGTACATTGCGTGCGTATTTAGTGCAATTTTGGGCAATTTTTCGAGACACGGTTAAGAGTCTGTGTTCTTCCTCTACGTTTCGATTCGAAAAACAATTGAAATGTGAGTGATTTGTATATTTTTCCGGTGTAGCGGTTAAGGTCATTCATGAAATTTGATGAAATATCAAGGAAGTTATGGCGTACCGACAAAAAAAGGCTTTGAGAAATAATATATATGATTGTAACAGGCCGCTGTCTGTACGTTATAGATATTTAAGAAAAACTAATATGGGGGGTCATTTTTAGAGCAACAGAATTTAGAATTTTTGTCTGTCTGTATGTTTGTACGCGCATCACGCAAACACTACTGCATGGAATTGAATGCAACTTTCATCGATATATTACTAGAGGACTAACTTAAAATATAGGCTCAGTTTTACTGCATCTGTCTTTCTGTTTGTTTGTACACGCAGCACGCACAAACTACCGCATGGAATTAAAGGCTGCTTTCCACTCGCACGAAGTCGCGGGCAAAATCTATTTAAAACATTATCATACAATTGTAACAGGCCGATGTCTGTACATTGAAGATATTTATAAGAAAAAATATAGGGGGGGTCTTTATTAGAGCAACAGAAGACAAAACCACAGTTTTTAAAATTTGTTCGTCTATATGTTTGTACGCGCAACACGCAAAAACTTCTGCATGGAATTGAATGCAGTTTTCACAGATGTATTACTAGAAGTCTAACATAACAATATAGGCCACATTTTATCGCGCCTGTCTGTATTTCTGTATGTTTGTACATGCATCGCGTAAAAACTACTTCATGGAATTGAATGCAATTTTCATCGATGTATTGGTTGAGGTCTTTCAAATTTAGGTTCCATCTTACCGCGTCTGTCTGTCTGTACGTTTGTGCACGAATCACGCAAAAACTACCGCATGGAATTGAATGCAGTTTTCCAAGCTATAATAAATAATAAAATTGTAACAGGCCGATGTCTGTACATTATAGATATTTAAGAAAAACTAACATGGGGGTCTCTATTAGATCACGAGAAGCCAAAACAACAACAATTTTTGTCTGTCTGTCTGTATGTTTGTACGCGCATCACGCAAAAACTATTGCATTGGTAATCAATGGATTAACTTTTCAATGTAAAAACCATCTCCAATGAAATATAAATAGCAATGGAATGGGCATGACTGGGCAGATATTGACAAGATTCAGAAGAAAATCTCAATTAGTTATATCAATGTTGAAGTTATAAGAATTAAGAACTTGAACAAATTTTCGCAATAAGAGACACACAAATTTATCTTTGAATGTTATTTGGAGTCGTTGCTCGAATACTCATTTTACCTTTCATCTAAATCTAAATGCACCTAATTCCTAATGATTTCATATTGCACAGCCTGCAGGGCTTTTAATTCGTGATTGCTTGATATTTGATTGCTTATTATGGGTAAATTTGTAATTACAAAGAAGAGTATTCAAGAGTAAAATTAGAATAAACTGAAGTTTACAAACTTCAAAGATAACTTAATAATAATAAAATTAAAAGTGAATTATCATATTTTTCTAGAAAATTTGTTGCGCGCTCATATAAATAAAGTAATATTAATACATTATGACAAAAAAATACATTCGGCGTCGAATCGACAATTGTTATCTTTTCTATCTTTATATAACTAAAAAAGATTTAATACATAATTTCAAAGTTGCAAGATTACAACTGTATACTTTTTTAACAATGACAACATTATTTCTTATCTTATCTACCAAGCGAGTAATATTCTCATTTCTTTAAAAATTTATCATTGATACCTACATACACGATAGTGTCAGTGTCTGACATAGAGCAGTAGTAGTAGTAGAGTAGAGTAGTATTACAGTATTTTCATTTGTATTGTATTTGTGCATTCTATACGGTATTCAGATGTGAAATGAATGTTCTAAAGCAAAACCTACAAAAATTGAGGGTAGCACATGAAAAGACTGTTATTATTGTGTTTGGTTTCTATCAAGAAGCTCTACTGCAGGTTAGCTTTATTGGTGTTGAGTGAAGTTTTTTGTGCAAGTTTCGCTTATTAACAATATTTGGATAATGAAACCTTTAGCGTAATCAACTAATAAAGTTTTGCAATCCGACAAGTATTTCACCAACAAAGTTAACTCCAAGATACCGTCGCGAATCCAGTGTTACACGAAATGTTAATATTTTCATTTAATTTTTATACTCAAGATTTATTGTATTGGAAAATTAATGCGTATTTCTACAAAAAATCTCTCATTATCATATTATTTCGAGGATCAACAAATTACATTTGTAATATTGTATTACTAGATCCGTTATTATTTCAAGATAAGCATTATCATGTAATCTAACTTTATTTTAAAATACTGGCGTATGTGTCAATTTCCCTAATAAAGAAATGTTCCAAATTTACATACACATATTGTGAAAAAAAATAATTAAGTGGGCAATTTAAAAAAAATAACGTTGCAGTAAGTAATAGAAATAATTATTATACTTTCATCATAGTACCAGCCAAATTCCTTCAAAAAACTTGGTGTTATTAATTAATGTTGTTATTATTATTAAACAATGTTATATGATTGTGGGTTCCTTTTTCTCTTGCTACATTCTTTTGTGGCTAGGTTCCGCTCTTCGGGGAAAACACATTCATTTGTTTTAATTGTTGATTATAATTTAACAAGAAATGACTCATCGTTACATTCATGTCAATTACTATCAGTAAATATATAAAATTACCTAATGAAATTCGTAGTAGGCGAATAAAAATATATTTGTCGCAGATAGAAACCTTTCCGCCATTTGTAAATTACTAGAAAATGTGTGTCCATCCTATCAAGGTAATTTTTTATTTTGGTTATACTTCAGTCCAATAATATCACACTTTTAATCGTATAATTATTACGAATATATGATATGTACATGAAATTCTAGGAAATTTAACATTATTGTTATTATGAATAATTTTCTTGTATCATATCCTAGTTATAAAGAAAAGTACTCATCATTAAATCTTAGTAATAAATATATTTGCACTCAAATGAAGTCATTGTCTTAACTGCGTTCTTGTCCTTATTACACTCCCAAAGACTGAAACTGAATTTGACTATAAAAGCGCATCAGAAGTCATTGGGGGCTGGGTTTTATTTAGACACATTAGCTCATTGTGCAGAAACGATCTTTCAAAGATTTCATTTAAAGAGTTATTTTCTATACACTATACTGAGTAAAGTATTCTCAATTATAAAAACAGAATGATAGTATTTTGTCATTCTAAAAATCAATAATACTATTTTTTCCTTCCTCGGCATCTTTATTTAGGGAAAAAATAACTCATCTTAAATTCTATGCAGTCTCAATGAATAGCTATCCCCAGTTTCCTACAACAATAATTATATACCATCTTCCATGCCATATGTTACGATTATGATGTCAGTTCATTTGTCTTAATTATTTCAACTCGAATACAATTGATTGAACTGTTCCGTCCATTCATTGAAGGGATTTACATATGCGTTAATTCTAAACCTCGCAACAACAACACTCATTGAAGTGCAACAATTGTTTATGAATGATCTCTTTTAACTTTAAGTGAATGCGAGACTTTTCAGTAGTGTTATTTGAACTTTTGTTTTGACACATAACCTTCTTGGATGTTGTTCAATAACGATGAATATTTTTGTTTACAGTGCGATCAAAATGGTGTCGCTAAGTGCATCAGTACCGAAGGACCGGCTACATGGGCATGTTCCTTTGAGAAACTCTTGGAGGATCCCTTGGGCCTACATACATTCGCTGTAAGTAATATTATTACGGTTTCGTACTTGAATGGTGACAACAGGACACCTTATAGCCTCGCTTTTATTTCGTCCCCCCTAGTTTCAGCAAAATAATCTTTAAACAAAATGGCTTGTATATAAAAATGAGAAAATCTAAAAAGTAATAGAATATTATGATCAAAATAAAACAGGTTCCTATGATTGGCTTCTTTATTTATGAAAATATAATAATTTATTTGTTTATCCCTCACAATGTCTCCTATAATGTTCTTCATTAATATCAACTAAATTCTAAATCTTAACATTCTCAATTCATTGCAGGAATTCTTAAAGAAAGAGTTCAGTGCAGAAAACATCTACTTCTGGACGGCTTGTGAAAGATTTAGAAACCTACCGGCTGGTAGTGAACGCGCCAGTGAAGCACAAAGAATCTATCAGTTACACCTGAGCACTGGTGCTCCAGAAGCTGTTAATGTTGATGCACAAGGAAGACATTGTACAGAACAGAGCCTCCAGGTATTATAAATTTGTATTATTTTATATTACCAATTAGACTACCAATATTCTCAATTATTGTGTCTGACACTCCTATCTTTCCTGCAGGAACCTAACAGTAACATATTTGACTTAGCCCAGAAACAGATATTCAATCTCATGAAGTTTGATAGCTATCCAAGATTCTTGAAGTCCGACATATATAAAAAATGTCTTTCCGGACAAATTGACAAGTGTCCGTTAGATACTAGACTTCTTATTCGAGTACCAGTTACGCCGTCAAAGCTAAAGAAATCAATGAGTAATGCAGAAGATAGGTTAAGAAAGTCGTTTTTGCCATGGAACAGAAAAAATTACAACAGATCAAAGTCGAAAGATAGAGAGAATGAACATTCACAAAAAGGGGGCGATGATTGCGTTAGTATTGGGAACGATATTGTCAGGAATGACAGGACCTGCCTTTCAAATGGTTCTTCTCTGACATCATTGGATCTTGCTGTTGCTCATCAAGAAAATTTAAGTTCAATTAGCCATAGAGAAGATTTATCCGCAAGCTGTCCAAGAACTGCACTTTGTCGGATACTATTGAGCAATGGAAGTACAACGGTGGTCCAGATTAAAGACTCGGAAACTATTCAAGAGCTAGTAAAGAAATTGCTGGAAAAGAGGGCACTCAATTATTCCTCTTTTGAAGTCTATACGGATAAACATGAAAAGGTAAATAAAATTTGAGGGTTAATAAGAAATCATAAAAAATATAGCAAATTTAATCGTGATAATCGACCATAATCTTTGTTTTTTCAAGCCTTTGGATATCAACGAACCGTCGACAAAATTATCAGGCTGTGAAGTTATTGTTGAGCAACGAGTCATCTTTAAATTGGATTTACCAAATAGAAAAACCATCAGTATCAAGTCAAAATATACAAAGATTATAATTGACGTTCTAAGGCCCAGTTTACACAAATACAACTACAATTTGGATCAGGTGCTTGTTTTGAGCGAAAATGGTCCGATTGATTTACATTTGCCTGTAACTTCAATCGATGGAATGCGGTTGAATGTACAACTTCTTGATGGTAAGTTATATGACATAATAATGATAAAAACCAGCGCAAATTAATTTCTGTAGATGATGCCATCGTAGATTTACTTTTCTCCCAATTGCTAAACAAACGTCCATAATTTTCATTAAAATCAAACATGTTTCTTTTCCAGAGTCTAAGAAGTCCAATCAAATGCCATCGATTCGGGTTGATGCTGCAAAACCAAATAAACTTGATGAAATTACCAACAAAGTATTTGAAAGGATACTTCAGGACAAGGCGGACACGGCAAGACTGATGAAACCAATCAAGTCTGACAAAGGATCAACTAAGGTATGGTTTCAGCTTGCTCAAGACTTATTTTATTGTCATTGTATCGGTTATCGAATTCGATGATTGGTATTTCTTTTAAATAATAAACCTATGTTGTCATTATAGAGTGAAGATTTGGGATCCGAACATTCATCAACGCTGATTGGGAAATTTCTGAGGAGAGATTCGGGAATGCACGATAAAAAGAAAAAGCTAGCTAGAATCAGAGGTGCTAACGAGGACAGCGAAGGCTCTTTGGCTAAGCCTCTTATTGCCAAATGGAAATCTGGAGCGAGCAAACTACACGTTACCTGCAGTGAAAGCGATGGTAAGATATATTATTACAGTATTGAAAGAATAAATTACTGGGCCTCTCAGTAGAAACGAAATCATATCGCAGCATAATGATACTAAACAACAAAGCGGACATTTCCGAAGTTTTTTCTTCCTCTTTTGAGATTTTTTTGTCTCTGTGGGTATATATTAGATTTACGGTTGTTTTTCGGAAGGAATACATTTTATACCGTTAAAGATATAGATGAATTATAAATTTGGCCCGTATGAAAAATGCAACTTTTTGAATCTACCTCTACAAATTCTTAACATTGAAAATGATTCTTATTTGTAGATCTTGTTGAGGGACTCACGAGGGCACAGCGTTGTCGATTGGAAGATCAGCGAGGAACAAAAATCAATTTTGAACTTCCAGACTTTTTGAAAGACAAAGAAGATGAACAGCAACAAAGACTGTGTAATAATAATAATTCTAAGGGAAATACTCAATTCTATATAGAGTCCAGCTGCAATTATTCCGAAAGAATACCAATAGTTGCATCTGCAAAAAACATGAAACTACAATTGCATTCAAATTACGAAAACAGAAAAATAGTGGCTCCCAGCACTAGTAAATATTATTCAGATCATCAAAGTGCTTCGTCGTCCAATAGTGATGGCAGTAACAGAACGTCGCGAGTTATTGAAAATCCAATACCATCCATATCTGCACCAACAACAGTATTAGAGGATGCGACATCTTCGCCACGACAGGAACCTCCCCCCTTACCACCTAAGCCAAAAGTCATCCCAATAAGGCCACCAAATTGGGGCCAACTGAATGGTTTGTACAAACCAAAAACCGTTATAACCACCACCACAAATCGTAACCAAGCCATGTTCCTTGAACAGTCTTCTAGCAGCTTTGTATAGCCAGATAACAATATTTTCTGTGTGCGGATAATTTTCAGTTTTTATAAAATACTTTTTTATTTTATATTCTGAATGAAGATAATTCTTAGCTTTAATTGGTTTTAATTTATTGGTTTCTAAGTGTATATAGTTGTTAGTTATATATATATATATATATATATATAATATAAAAAAATATTATTAGATCTGAATGACCTGCAAAGAACAAAGTATTAATGACAAAAACATATTTAAAACTTTTAGCTTTATATTATGAAAATATATATTTTTATGTTTTGACACTGTCTTATTTCCTTTGCAACTAATAATCTGATGTAATGTTAGGTTTTATATTGAACTGCAAAGCGAGTCATTTGGACCAGTTCAAAATAGAAAAAAGATAATCCAGTATCCAATTTAACAACTTTAATCTGATAGAGTACAGCTGGGACGCTATAGTTAACATATATAGTTTTATATTATTGAGAAAATAAATTGAACTCTGTTATTGGATTTCCATTACAATATTTTTTTCATCCAAGCACATTACTTCTATCTCACGTTTTTATAAATGTAGAATCAAGCAATGGGTTGAAAAAAAGACCATGAACTTATAAAATAATTTATTAACAATATTTACATAGTTTGTGGCTTACTAATAGGCGGTTCTGATTCCACCACGGCTACGGTATCATCTTCACCCGCTTCTATAGCTCTTTTGAAAGTTTGCTTGGATGGCTCCCTATCTGGCATCCAATCTGGTATGATCTTGGCATGTATCCTCCAAGTACCGTATTGATTGGCTAAATGTTTCTCAAAAACAACGTATTCCAAAACGTCTTTAGCTAATATTTCACTACCGTGCATCAATCGTCCAAAGCGATCGTAGATAGCCAAAGTCTATAGGAAAACAATGTAAGAATATTTCGTTTGTATAATTAATAAGAACAAACCTGTTGTGTGTGGAATCTAACAGTTATCTGACCAAACATATTTTCTGGAGTAATCATATTTGTGCATCGTGCTTGAACTATTCTCGGTAATTCAATGTCTTTCAGGTACCGCCACCTGATTGTTTTATTTTTTATATTGTGCATAACTTCAGGGAATGCCCTCTCAGTTACAACATCAATTAACTTGTCTTCGTCTTTCGTCACCATAAATTCGTGCATCTTGATATATAACTGAGTTGCCTGCCTACAAAACTCCGGACTGTCGAATTCTTCTTCAAACTGACCTATCTTCCGGATTGCCATCATCGTTTTAGACTTTTTTCCCAGGAATTGTAAACTCTGCATAGCACCCTATGAAAAAAAAGAACGAATGTATTGAATAATACTTTTTTCTAACAGCACCTTAGAACAAATCTACCTGTTTACTGATTGGAGAGACTTTGCCATCGCCTTCAGGTGGAACATAAGGTTCAAAAATACCCCCTGTCGAATGGATAAAGTAATTTCTTTCCATCCAAGGTCTGGGTGGTTGAAGTCCTTGCCTTTTCAGACGTTCTCTTATTTCATCTTCAGATAGTTCCTTGACATTTTCTTGATAATTCGGAAGTTCCACCTTCATTATTTTCATACGACGGAAAAGTTTCCATTTGGGATCATAATGCTTAGTTTGACGATGGCGAACGACTTGAGTGTTAGCGTGACTTACCGCTGGAGCGAGTAAGCCCCGACATGTCCTCTATAACAAATATTATTGGTAACAAAAACTTGAAATGGAAGAATGGTAAGGTAATGAGATACTTTACCTGGAGTAATCGCAAGTTATTAGGGATACCTATTTTCAAAGACATGACCTGGAATCTATCTAATAAATGAAAATCTGCACCTAAATGTTCATAATCAATAGCTGAAACTTTAGACAACCAAAAAATTATTCAATTCACAAATTCACACTCTTCTTGAATATACTTCGTAACTTAAATAACCTCAAACGAACTACACTCACTACACTGTTGTCAGTTTGTCATAGAATCAAAGAACCAGAGAAAACATCACAGAACACTACAGCACTACACTGATGATCTGTGACAAAATGACAGCCAGTGCCATACGTGACACCAAGAATATATGAAGGGAGGATTACTAACTCTGTATCCTGTTCTATAAGCAGAAGTGGCTGAAATAACTTCCTGTGATAAGTTGTCAATTTGGTATGTTGCGCAGTAATTCACTGAGTGTCTATTGTTGTATTTAAGCCAAGTATATGCTCCATAAGGAGGATAATCAACTACTGTTTGAGAGAGCATGCCTTATATTGTCGAGTCGGTGGATCTACTAATGAGTCGAGAGTCAAGCCAATCGCTGTTAGTTGGTGTTGGTGACTA
The DNA here is from genome assembly GCA_958507055.1 of Crioceris asparagi. Taxonomy (NCBI): domain Eukaryota; kingdom Metazoa; phylum Arthropoda; class Insecta; order Coleoptera; family Chrysomelidae; genus Crioceris; species Crioceris asparagi. The sequence continues at coordinate 20,496,252 of OY293829.1, read as the reverse complement.
GTGAAATGTCATTCATATCATATCATATTCATATTATTATGTTTGCGCTGTAACGGAACCTAAGACCAAAGTTTAAATAGCTTCTTAGACCAAACCTATTTAATCCCGACATCGTATCTTCAACATTATTTATGTTTATAATACTAGTTATAGATAGTGTAGCAAGGCTTACACTCTATGCAACAACGCAAGAGTAATTTCTTTCAGAATAATTTACAAGTTACATAATTTGAGTCTGAACAAACAATAATTCGTGATGTCTTCCGTAGTTGATCAAAAGCTAACGAAACGGAATTTTACAGAGATAATGAAATCCGTTAAAACTGCAGTGGTATGTGGTCAAAATAATCTTTCAGTTGCTGTCTTATTGATCTCATCGAAGATTTTACTCTCTCCAGTGAATTAATTATTGGGGCTCCACATAAATGTTAATCCTTCGGGTGTTCTAAATAATTTCCATCGCGTAAGTTCAAACTTATTTTGTGATTTCTTTACTTCCAGACAGTTATATACTAATGAAAGTGGCCCGTAAGCTACAACTTCATAAAAATACATTATTTTTATAGTCGATTAAAATTAAAGTGTCAAATAGGAATAAGATCATGGATCAAAAAAATGGCTTATAACCTATAATTTTGTATTTTATTCATCAAACCAACACATTTGTTAGCTAGTTTCCTCTTACTAGTTAATTGTCAGGTTCTCCTTTATTAAAACTCGGACTCGTAACTTTTACTCTTGATTATATATTACTCTTATCCATCTACACCTTAACACGTCTTGCTTCATACTGACTACTAACGCTCCTAGCCTACTCTACTTCTACCATTCTACTCTCACACTAAATGTATACATGGTTGCATATCCTTAATTTCATAATTGCTAACACTCGGGCATCCTGAATGATGAATGCCCTCATTCATAAAAGTTTTAAATGAACTATAAACACTAAATTTATTCGTGGTCCTGTAAATACGCTGGCCGTCTTCGACGTCGCTTCTCAGGTGCTGTCCTCTTCGGAAGTTCCTGATGCGCAACCATTGAGGGTGACTCTTCCTCACTGGGTTGGTGTTGCTCCATAATTCGCTGCAATTCGATTTTCGGTTGTCTTGGTGCGTTTTCGCTTGCGTCAGGTGTCTCACTACTGTCCTCCGACTCTGAATGATCTGAATCATTCGGTGTTTGGTAAAGTTTTAACTGAATCACGGTTGATGTCGTTTCATAGCGTCGTCCTCCTGCTCCTTGTATGCTTGCAATTCTGTATGTGTCACTTGGCAATTTCTCAGTGACTACTAGAGGCCCACGATATTTTGGCTGAGTTTTGGTACTCTCCCCAGTCATCGATGGAACTCTGCGCACAACCACGATGTCTCCTATGTTAAATTCAATGCCCTTGTATCGTTTTCTATCAAAATTGTCCTTGTATTTTCTCTGTTCCTCGATGATTGTTTTCTCCACTTCATTTGGTACTTCTCTGGCAAGTCTCCAACTGTCTTGCTCATTCAATGCTACTGCTGTCAGCAATCCGTCTGAAAATCTTGGTAGGTAGCCATACAAAACTTTATACGGTGTCTTGTGCGTTGTTTTATTAGGCGCTGTATTTAGAAATCTTTCAACTTCTGGTAGTTTACTTGCCCAATCGGTCTCGTTCTCCAAAGATGTCATTAGTGTTGGTATTAATGTTCGATGCACTCGCTCGCACTGTCCATTGGCTTGAGCCCAATGTGTGGAAACTAATGTCAATTTTACACCATTTTTCCTCAAGTTCTCGCGAAAATTCTCTGACGTAAAACAAGTACCTCGATCACACACTACTCTGTCTGGTAATCCGAATTGTTCGATTACTTTATTTAGCGCTTTCACTGCAGATCTCGTTTTAGTGTCCTTCACTGGAAACAATTTCACAAAATTCGTTAAGGCGTCTACGAAAACAAGAATGTGCTTAAATCCTTTTTCTGTAGTTACTAATGGTCCTACATGATCCAAATGCACACGCGAAAAAGGTCGTTTTGGGGGTGGGATGGGGTGCAATTCACCTGGTCTTTTCCCACTTGGAATTTTCACCAACAAACACTCTGCACAACCTCTGATGTGTTGTCTTAAATAGCGTCTTACCCTCGGAAACCAATAATAACGGTAAATTCGCGAAACAGTTCGATCTAGCCCGAAATGTCCCATTAAATCGTGGTATTTAATCGCGATACTCTTTCGTAAAGATTTCGGAATCACATATAAATGTCTCTCAGTACCATTGACACTCACTTTTCGATATAGTCTCGAATCTTGTAACACGAAATTATTTGCGTCTTGTGTCTCGGTTCTCGTTCGGTCCTCGCTAGGTTTTTGTAGGATTGTTATTAGTCTTTTTAACTCAGGATCACTCTGTTGTATCAATAAAATATAATCCTCTTCAGACATTATTTTCATTACCTCCGTTTTCTCGTACATTTCCCGAGATGTATCACTAGGTTCTTCGACGGCTGCTCGCGACATGGCGTCCACGTGAACCATCTTCTCTCCTGACCGGTGTCTAATCTCGAAATCATATTCAGAAAGTAAATTATACCATCTAGCAATCTGAGGGTTTTGAGTCTTTTGCGCGTTTAAATAGACCAACGCCTGGCAATCGGTATACACTATGAACTTAAGACCAATTAAAAAGTTTCTCAACCTTTCGATACAAAACACTACTGCCATTAATTCTAATTTCGATTAATGATAGTTTTTCTCGACATCAGTTGTCTTTTTTGACACGTAAAATATAGGGTGTAACTCATTGTCCTCGAATTGTCTTTGGGTCAAAATTCCAGCCAATCCTTGGCTCGATGCATCGGTGTATAGAACGGTTTCACTCGCGTTCGGATTGTAAAGTCTTAAAACCGGTGTACTCGCCAACGCATTTTTCAAATCATTGAAAGAATCTTCTTCCTTTTCTGTCCATACGAATTTTTCACTCTTTCGCGTCAAGTCACTCAGAGGTCTCGCTCGAATCGCATAACTCTCCACGAATTTCCGGAAGTACGATGTTAATCCTAGAAATCGACGAACTTCTGTTACGTTATGCGGTCGCGGGAAATTCACTACAGCTTCGGTTTTCCTCTGACCCGGTTTGATACTTCCTCCCGATAACAACATTCCTAAATATTCAACCTCTCTCGCCCCAAACACACACTTATTCAATTTTAACGTCAATTTTGCTCTCCTTAATGCATCGAATATTTTCCGCAATTTTCTAATCATATCTGGCCAGTCTTTTGCAGGACATATCAGATCGTCGAGATAACTCATCACCACTTCGTTTTTCAAAGGACCTAGTGCGAGGGTCATTAGTCGACTGAACTCATAGGAACCATTGGTAAGCCCAAACACCATTCTTTCAAATTGCCCTGTCTCGTCTGGTGTGATGAAAGCAGTTTTGGGTTTTGCTTCCTCGGTGAGCGGTAACTGTAAATATCCATGCGCGAGATCTAAAACTGTAAACATTTTACATCCGCTAATGCACTCCAGATGCTCCTCGGGATTTGCAATGGGAAAATTGCTTTTCACTGTCTGCTTGTTTAGCTGCCTATAATCGATCACTAAGCGCGATTCTCCTGTCTTTTTAGGCACTAATAATACCGGACTCGCATATGCCGAATTGGTTTCCGTCACAATTCCGTGCGATTTCCACTCACCAACAATGTTTTTAATCGTTTGTCTTTCTTTCAAGCTCACACGATAAGGTTTCGCACGAACTGGAATTCCTGTATCTTCAATGTTTACCTTCATTAACGTTGTACATCCCAACTCGCTGAGATTAAACGCGAAACAGTCACGAAATTCGTTGCACAAATTCACTAAATTGGCAAGATCATCTGCAGAGGTTTCACTATCCACTTTTAACATGCTTGATGTTATTTCTTGGACGATGCACTCGGAATCAAGTGTTCTTCACTCAGTTTTCCCAATTTCTGTACCTTCTGCTAAAACTACATTATTATCATTACAGTTTATCACAGGTACCCAAGAGTTTTCTTCTCCATTGCTTGCACGTATGAAGCTGACTGAATGTGCTTCCAAAATGTTGCACTCCTTGGTTTTTACGTGAATTTTCGGTGACGATGGCGTCTCCAATATCAAGTTTTTGAATGGTTCTTCGTCCGCGCGTCCAAATTTCAGAACGTCAGTCACTTTTGCGTATGCAACTTGCTTACCTTCGGTAAAAGATCGACCAATGAGAACTGGTATTTGTTGCGCACTGTCTGGAACCACGTAGAATGGCACGTTACTCACTGTGGCTTCGTCGATGGTCACAACTGCTTGGAACATCTGTTCAACCTCAATTGGTGCTCTGCCTCCAAATCCGAATAACTTAAAGTTCACATCGCTTCTTTCCATGTTTCAGCCGTACTGCGCCGAATCGTACACACGGAACTTCCAGTATCAATAGGCCTTTTCGGAAACCCAACCGAGTTGAGACCCGAGCTAAGTTTAGCGTTCGGAAACTGATCGAGTTAACCTTACCCTTTTCGAAAACATGCAGATTACGTACTCGGTCTGTGATCCGGGTTATTCCATAGCGACCCTGCCTGGTACGCAGAGTTATGACAACCTTTTTGGTTCGCGCATGCGTATGTATACTTGACAGATTTGTCAGTACATTAGTTTAAATTTTGAGTATCCATTGCTAACAGAGAATAGAGTGTTTCCAAGTCCTGATCTCAGTTGCGAATTTAAATAAAACTATGGATTTAGAGGAGAACTTGGGAAGATGTGACGAGTGTGGATACATAAACAGAGTTTCTGTTGTAACCCAGCATATGAAAGATGTGCATACGAATAATCAGTGTAAGTAAAGTATGATGTTATTTCAATCTAATACAAAATGTAGGTAGTTGATTTAATTAAAATAAAACTGTCTTAGATTATATCGTGGACGAACCAAACCCTGATATTGATTATATCGTGGAAGAACCAAACCCTGCTATAGATAATATACGCTTGAACGAAGAACCAAATACACTTCAGGAAATTTCAAATTCAGGTAGTTATAAATAATATAAGGCTTCTTCAAATAGCTAATATTTACAGTTCTTAAATTGACAAATCAGCCACCCCATTCGTTGTTTGGTATCTATTAACAGTAGAGACAATCACCAACAACATGACTGGCTGATTGGTTTTGGATACTCGAAACTATTTTGACTGATTTATTGTTTAACAAACCTAATTTACCAACATTTTTCTAATTTTAGTAGTCAATGATAAAGGACAAGAAGATAAATTGTTTTGGAAGACAGCACACGTCCAATTTTTGTTGTCATTGTATGAACGGGAGAAGTTTCGTTTTGACGATAAAAAAACAAGCAACAAAAAAATATGGAAGGACATAGCGTTGGAAATATCAAAAAAGTGTAATATAGTTGTAACGAACGATCAGTGCGAGAATAAATTCAAAAATTTAAAAAAGACATTTAAAAGAATAGTCGACAACAATTCAAGTTCTGGACGAGGGGCTATACAATGGGAACATTTTGACACCATGAACAAAATATTTGGAAATAACCCAGAAGTAACTCCTCTAAGTACTTGTAGCAGTATGGGTGTCACGGTGAGTAGTTTATTTAATCTAGTATCTTGGAATTCTAAATTATATTTAAAGGGAGAAGAGAATACCGAAAATATTGAAAACGATGCTACCAGCACACCATCGTCAAGTCGAAAACGGAAAAGGTCAAATGATGAGGAACCAGCGTGGTTCAGGAAATTCAGAGAAGACTCTGAGAGAAGGCATACAGACAGGATGCAAAGGCAAGATCGCTTACTTGATCTTTTACAAAAAATTATTGAAAAAGACTGAGGCAAACTGACGCCTATATTTTTTGTTTGTTTATATTTTAATAGGTTTTCTTCAAGAATGATCTCTTCTTTTTACTAGTCCTATATTTTATAATGTTAATTATATATATATCTGTTTTTGTTGATATTTTAATATTTTAGCATTTTATAGTTTTGTTTTCTATTTATTTAGAAAGATCTCTTAGAAAATATTTTGTTCCGGAAAAAAAATAAATAAAAGAATAGAATATCGTGTTTTATTTATTCCAAATACAAAACAACAAAATTCACTTGTATCAGTGAAAGTTATAACCCAAAAATACTAATGTTAACATTTTTCTGATTATACAGGCTGTATCCTAAAATCGATTTTAAAAATACAAATGAATGGTTGGTTTAAGCAATAAAAAAATAAGTGTCACTTCTAATAAAGGCTGTAGGCTGGGGTATCTATTTATTAAATAACAGATTAAAAATACGTTCTCTTTTAGACGTTTGTATCGTTGATGTCTCCTCGTCTTCCAAACTTCCTCCTAAATCTTCATCCAAATCAATATCCACATCACCAACATCTTCATGACTTATACATATATTGTGTAATATGCAGCATGCCATTATAATCTTTGGAATATCTTCAGTTTTGTAGACATTGACATATTTTAAAATCCTAAATCTCCCCTTTAGCAGACCAAAACTTTGTTCGATACATACTCTTGTTACAGAATGGAGGGTATTGAATTTTTTTTGTTGTGCACTTAAAAATCCATTGTCTTTGAAAGGTGTAATCAGAAAATTTGTACATGCATATGCAGAATCACCCAACATGTGATACTCCTGACCAATTAAATTTTGAATTGCCAAATAAAGTGGTGATTTTTTGAAAACTCTTGCATCATGGATGCTTCCTGGACAACCTAAAATATTTATAATATACCTATAATAGTTGGGCATATGCATGTATATAATAAACTTACCTGCATAACAGTCAATGAATTTGTAATTGGCATCGCATACTGCTTGAAGTATAATCGAGTGATATCGGTTTCTATTAAAATATGCATTAGGCATATATTTAGGTGCACAAATAGGGATGTGACTTCCATCAATTGCACCTATTACATTGGGAATGTTTCCTCTTTTCTGGAATTCCTCTGACACCCTTCCATAATTTGTTGGCCAACAAATGTATCTCTTAACGTTTTTGACCAGCACATTAACCACTCTGTGGAAGAATTCCCAGGTGGTTGAAATGCTCAAATTGAATCTATCAGCAACAGACCTAAAAATAGACATTATTAGAAAACACAGTAATTAAATCTTCAGGAAACTACCTATACACTTCTTGATTTGCAGCCATCCATAAGGTTACTAGCAACTGCTTTGTAGGGCAAGATGACCTACCACCTGTAGAAGTAAGTTGGTAAATTTCATTTCCGTGGGCTTCTAATACAGCAGCCACCGTAGTTTTTTTAAGTCTGAAGTGACTTTTAAAATCTATAATTAACATTAAAAATTACATAAACCTAACCATTAAAATAATTGTTCAAATACCGTTCAGAGAATAACAATTCAACACAATTGGTATGTAATTTTCCACGCAAACTCGTTTTCTTTTGGGGTTCTCATGGAGTGCACATATAATAAATTCCTCTTCAACATCATCATCGCCATAATTGAATATTTCGCTGATAATAGCAGATACGTAGTTAAATTTTCTTTTTAACGATTTTGCCATTGTGAGGTTAAGACCATCCAATCACTCAATACAGGAAAAAGGTAAACAAACAAACAACCCTGAGCCTATACTCTGAGTGTTCGTTTACTTTGCCGATCGAGTAGCTACCCTGTTGCTGCTTGTTGGAACCGTCACGTGACCAAAGAGGATCGAATTGGTAACACGAGTTGAGTTTCCGAAAAGGCCTAATGAAAGCATCAACATCGCGATTATTTACACGGATACGTCGTAAAAACTTGTCAACACTGTTCGGACGAACTCCTTTTTCGATAATCACACACACGTCTCGATTGTTGTCAATTTTTCAACGAGATTCACTAGTCGACGATTTGTGAATGGGTGTACTCGTAGCCGCAGGGTTATCTCGCCTTTTGTGACAATTTTTCGTGAAATGTCCACTCTGGCCGCACGTAAAACACGCCGAAAGATTCCTCGGTTTAGAACACATTGTTGCTACATGTCCGTATTCTGCACAATTGAAACATCGGACCTTAGTACGGTCTTGTCTCTCTTGATCACGCAAATCTGACGAACGCGTCTGACTCGTCGATGGTGCGCGTCCACGCATGTTTGTAGCGCTTGCATTATTCACAAAGACTACCGAGCTGATGCTCTTGTTCGTCACTCGTGTTAGTTTTAGAATGTCATGTAACAATTCGTTTACATTTGCATGATAAGCGACCATTAAACCCGGAATTAAACTTTTGTTCACAAGACCTGTCACAATTTGTTCTTTTAGTTCTTCAAATGATAGTTTCAAAGCATTACACAATTTATTTTTCTCATGAAAGTAGTTCTCAACCGGTTCGGAACTTGTCTGTATTCTTTTAGTTAATTTAACCCACTGCGCTGTTTTACTCGGTTCAACCACGAATGTCGCTCGAAACACATACTCAAATTCACGCCACGAATGTATGGCATCACGATTCACCTCGTACCAGTCTTTAGCCGCACCTTTCAAATGGATTCTTGCTGTCTCTAATTTTATTTGGTCCGTCCACCCGTGAAGTAGACCACAACTCGTGATGCGATCCAACCATTCTCTAGGTTGGTCATCCACGATCAAGCCATCGAAATCCGGAACTGCCCTCGATAAGTCAGGCATAACGTGAAAATCCGTTGTCTGACTTTGATTGTTGATCACATCATTTCATCACTTCTTGCTCTATTTTCCTCGACTCTAGTTATTAAATTCAAAACTGCCGTCATTTGTTGCTGGATGACGTCAACATTTGTTGGCACACTTGTCATAAAGGTCGCTGTCGTCTCAATGCGATCCTCTTGCTCATCCATGGTTTCGCGCACGCGCTGTTGCTGTCCTTCTCCATTCAGACAATGTCCGCTTTGGCCGCCATTTTGACTCTGTTGGCTTGCCATTTTTCTCGAAGTTTTGTGGTTCACTGGTTCACTCAAGATCCATTCTCATCTTCTGATCTTCTTATCTTCAAATCCCACTTCTGAATTGTTAGCTAGTTTCCTCTTACTAGTTAATTGTCAGGTTCTCCTTTATTAAAACTCGGACTCGTAACTTTTACTCTTGATTATATATTACTCTTATCCATCTACACCTTAACACGTCTTGCTTCATACTGACTACTAACGCTCCTAGCCTACTCTACTTCTACCACTCTACTCTCACACTAAATGTATACATGGTTGCATATCCTTAATTTGATAATTGCTAACACATTAAAATCTTTTTTTTCTTCCATTTTCAATTCCTCTAATATGTGTAATTGTAGAATTAAATTATTTCAAATCTTTTGACAACTGTCAGTTTGACAAATGAACTAATCAGTAATCAGTCGTGTCCACATACACATACACATTTTTGATTACTGATTACTAATCGATTAGTAATCAGACTCTGCTGTGGACACGACCATAGACAAAAAGCTTGGAAGACAGCAGATTATGATCAAGAAATGATCGTCGTACACGAAGCCACGCTACGCTAAGATATGCTTCGAGTCAGAGTAGGGAAAATTCGTGCGTAGACGACACGAGATGCTGCTCTGTATAGCCCAGCCCGTGGCAACTCTTATGGGAAAATTTTGACCGTAAGTTGCCAAAGTGTACCGATTGATCGCTAGTATCGCTTCCGACAATTAGTGGCGGTAACATTCAAATACGTAAATGTTCTATTATAAATATGTCTAACACCTCTAACCTCATTTTTCTTAACCGTTGTTTGTATTTGTATTTGTGGTATGTTTTCTCTGGTTTTGTAGCTTTTAGATGTTTTGAAGGTACGTATCTGAGAAATGAGAGAATATGCACGTTTTGTCTGCAATTCTCTGTTGTTGAATGTGAATTTTATTCTCTATTACTATTTTAGTATCTTATTCCTATCATTCGTATCTCATTTATTTCAGTGTTCGTAAGGCTCAGTGGCAAGAAAATGCCACTAAAGACCTGCTGTAAGACTGCTGAGAAAGCTGGTTGAACCCAGGAAAACATTTTTAATTAGGTATGGCATGATGAAAATACGAAGAAAAATGGAGAGCAGCGCAATTTATATATATAATGTTTTCAAGGAAGTTCATCCTAAAACTGGAATATTAAGCAAAGGTATGTATATCATGAATAGCTTTTTGATTGACATTTTCGAACGTATTGTTGCTTAAGCTTTCCGTCAAGCTCATTATATAGAGATCAGAGTAAACAAAAGAGATCGCAAATAACATGTAGGAAATAACTGTTAATCTACTTCCACCAAGTAAATTAGCGTACCATGTTGTAAGTGAAAGAACCAACTAGTACTCCGGTGAAGCTAAAAATATAGAAAAGTTGTTGAATGAGAATTTTATTCTCTATTTCTATTTTAGTATTTTATTCTTATCATTCGTATCTCATTTATTTCAGTGTTGGTATGGCTCAGTAGCAAGACAATGCCACTAAAGACCTGCTGTAAGACTGCCGAGAAAGCTGGTTGAACCCAGGAAAACATTTGTAATTCGGTATGGCATGATGAAAATACGAAGAAAAATGGAGAGCAGCGCAATTTATATATACAATGTTTTCAAGGAAGTTCATCCTAAAACTGGAATATTAAGCAAAGGTATGTATATTATGAATAGCTTTTTGATTGACATTTTCGAACGTATTGTTGCTTAAGCTTTCCGTCAAGCTCATTATATAGAGATCAGAGTAAACAAAAGAGATCGCAAATAACATGTAGGAAATAACTGTTAATCTACTTCCACCAAGTAAATTAGCGTACCATGTTGTAGGTGAAAGAACCAACTAGTACTCCGGTGAAGCTAAAAATATAGAAAAGTTGTTAAATGAGAATTTTATTGTCTATTTCTATTTTAGTATTTTATTCTTATCATTCGTATCTCATTTATTTCTGTGTTGGTATGGCTCAGTAGCAAGAAAATGCCACTAAATACATGCTGTAAGGCATAATTGATAGTTTATAATGTATTGCTGTTTAAGAATGTCGTCTAGCTCATTATACAAAGAGATCAGAGAATAATCAATAGATTGTTTGTCTTGTGAACTCTTTACAGCATGCTTCTCTCATATCAGCCCAGATTTGTAAGGCACAAGGCAAAATCGAATGTTTGCAGATGAACAACGGAAGAAGAAGGCTGTGGCAAAAGTAAAACACCTCAAAGGCATTTGAAGAATCTAGTTTCCGAGTCCTGGTGGTATAGAGAGAGTATAATGAGTGCATAAATGTGAGTATAGCTGAATTTTGCTTGTAATTATTTCAGTTTACTTGTAATATACGGTGCAGATGTTAAAAATTTGTTTTTTTATTTACATGTCTAATTTAGGAGAAACGGAAAAATGTTGAAGCAGAAATGGAGCAATGAAAGGGCAGATTAAGTATCCAGCGTCCGGGTCCTGGTGGTGTAATAAGTGTTTCACAAAAGCAGTTATTTAGACAGTGCTCTGGGTAATAATTTATTATACTAATAAGTATATTATATACGTATATTGTTATAGTAACGTATGTTGATGTTCACATTGGCGACCTTCAAGTTATTAAAAAATACTTCTAACTTTTTGTGTATTTATTATAACTTTATTAATTCCCCTTAGAGATATTGAAACTTTCAGAAATTGTTGGAGAACCCTTAATAAAAAATCTATGCTGCATTCATATGTTTTTTCAACTTTCTTCAACAATTTCTGAATGTTTTATTCCTTTCTCTACTTTGCGCTACTTTTATATTCCACCGTTAATTTGAATGTCCGATTTAAATCTGCCGCCACACGTAACTTCGTGAGTGTACCGATCGAGCGCTAGTGTACTCAAGGTCAAAACATGGTCAAAACGATTAACATGGGAGTTACCATTCTCTTGGAGGTATGTTTTCTCTGGTATAGCCGCCGTGAAACGAAAGTAGTATATCTATTCAGTGCTCTACTTAGACTAGAGCGTTGTATAGATGATTATTATCGCCAACCGCCATTGTGTGCCCTGACATGTCATCTATACCACAGTATAAAGAACTAGTAGAAAAGTCGTGTGTGAATATAAATGTGTATATAGTCGTGTAGTTATTGGTAGAAATAAATAAGTGAAAATAAATCTAACCCAGTCTTGATATAAATCTCCGTTACAAAATATTTCAGGTTAGGTTAGGTTTATATATATATATATATATATATATATATATATATATTTCAGGTTACCTGATCAACAAATACCTTAGAATTCATGATTGCGAAACATGTAGCAAATATGCAAGGTCAGTTGATGAGCTTGATGATAACGGAATATTTTAGATGGTCTAATTTGGAGCTTCCATTGCGCATGCGCAAATTTTAAAAAAGCACGTCAACGTTGCCGGATCTTCTGCCCTGCCTTGTAACAATTATTACTAGAGGTTAACTTATATTGAAAATATTCTCAAATTACTAATTTATTGACTTATATATAATATAATATACTTTGTAGTGTAGTGTTAGTTGCCTAAGCTTTAAAATAGAAGACTAATTTTATTGCTTCTGTTGGCATCACTCAAATACTCAAATAGGCACAACTTGAATGTAGGTAAGTTAGTAATGTTTTTTCTCAAGCTTGCAAATTCAACAAAGACGTATTTGCTACTTGCTTAAAGGAGACCTGCATTTCGTTTACTATAAAGCAGGGTTCGCCGATATACATATATCACTCGATATATATCACATAAATATCATTGATATATATTGTGATATTTAGTTAATATGTTAAATAGGTTGGAAGCTTTTCATATTATTTGACAAATATGCTAGACTACAGATTTTTAGGCGATAGACTAAGCAATTTGCAGAAAGAAAAAGCTTATGCATTGCCTTAACAACAAAATCAAAGCCATTTATCAAATGTATGTTTGGTGCCCATTTCAAAAACATTGCTCCTTTGATAGGTATGGAGGAAAATCTTTATACAGGATTCAGAATGCTTACAGCCATAGGGGCAACCGCAGGATTGGAAAGATATTTTTCCACAAATCGTGTTGGTAACCAAGAAGCTGGAAAACTAGTATTTACCTTTAAGTATTTGAATCAGAACCAGAACAGACTATGTAGTCGCACAGATTTATCAGAGCTCACAAGGTAGTTTATAAAGCTTTAGCAAAATTAAATAAATGATAAATCTCCCGCGTAACCTTAAAAATGTAAATTAGATTCAGTGTGAGTTTATACAATAAATAAAATAAAATAAGAAACAAATTAAGAGAAAATAAGAAAGTTGAACATGCTCATTTCTATGGGAGCGTTTATACACGAAATAAGCTAAATTAAGAAATAAGAATAAGAAGTAAAGATGGTCAACTTTCATCTTTATTTCTTATTTTATTTTGTTTGGAAACTGATTATGCGCATGATCAACCACCAGAGAACTCTTAACTTGCATACAACACAAAAGTTTTTGTCAAAATGCTGTGATTTGATTGGTTCATTCTAATTTCTTATTTTATTTTCGTCATCTGTACAAACCAATCTTTTTTGAGGTTATTCTTATTTCAATTTTAATTTGTTTCTTATTTTGTTTTATTTACTGTATAAACTCACCTTTAAGGTGAGTTTATATGAACTACTTCTAAAAGTATCATTCGTCAATTAACAGCAAAACATCTGGCAACGTTGACGTCCTTTTTTGAAATTTGGACATGCGCAATGGGGAGCTCTAAATTAGACCACCTAAAGTGCAAGATTGTCACGAGGAATTTAAATTAAAATTGAGGAAAAATGATTGTATGGAACAATTTGTGATAGCTAGTCATATTTTTTCAATAAATTGTTTTTGTATTAAGGAAGTTTTAATTACAGACCTGTTACTAACTTTTTTAATTTTTCACTATGGGTCTGACTACAACTTCTACTAGAATTTATTATTAATTTACTTTGCAAACGATAAATAAAGCAATCAAAACAAATACAACTTGAGATTTTATAGATCTTCGTGGTTTTTGAGTATTTTTTTCTTTTATCTGAAATCGATTTCCTGGGTTTCAATGTATTATATCTTCTCTGAAAACTATAACCAACAATTTCAAATTTAAAACAAATAGTGAGAACATTATTTTATGGACCAATTTATGATATCTATTATATCAGTTCAGTGAATTAATTTCGTATCAATAAGTATTAATTACGGTCCTGTCACAGTTCATGTTAATTTCCAGTACAGACCTGACTTTTTAAGATTAAAACATGGTTCTTCTACAGGTCGTGCTCCAATTCATGTTAATAGAAACATGGCCGCCAGCTCTTGACTTTGAGTCAATAAAATCAAAGGTTCCGACTACTGCATATTTCTTTATACTGTGTCTATACAGTTTTGGAGGTATGTTTTATCTGTTATACAGTGCTCTAGTTAAGGTGCATATACACGGCGACATCTAGAGTCGACACTTAGGACACTTGTGTCTAAAACAGTGTCTTGGCCGTCTACAAACTTTGCAATTTTTAGTCTAGAGCAGTGTCGTACACTCGTGTCGTGTTGGAATGTCGACATTATAAGTTGCACATTACACGTCTCTAGCAAAGGGTTATCAGATTATTCACGTTAGTGCGACATGGATGTACGTACTGCTGCTGCCGTGGTAACTGTGTGTTGATAAAAAGAAGACGTCGGAGAAGAAACAGAATCGTATGGGTAAAGGAATAGGTGAAAAATAGATAAAAATTTGGTTGTTTTGACACCTTAATGCGAGAATTAAGACTTGGTGACGAAAAGTTGTATAAAAATTTTGTGCGTATGTCAGCCATTGATTTTGATTATTTGCTTGAAAAACTAACGCCAGTGATAAAAAAAGAAGATACAGTGGTGAGGAAATCTATATCTGGTGAAAGATTGGCATTAACACTACGATTTCTGGCCACAGGTAATAAACATAAACTCAAAAGTTCAAAATGCGATTATTTGATATTATTCCTTGGTTTTTAATGTTTTCTGATATTATACTAAGATGAAAATGTACAGCCATAAAAATATCTAAATAAAAAGCGTATTTACTAAGTTGCTTGATGTTCCCACTTCCTTTCCCATTTCCATGCTTTTCGGAGCTCATTATTTAATTGATTTCGCAAATTATGTTATTTTCTCGCGATTTTTATAATATTCACAAGAAACATCCCACAGCGACGGAATGTCTTCCAATAGAGAAATTAATCGCCTGTTTTTCTCCCTGGTCCACTCAAATTTAGCGCTCATGTTGTACCGACACTCCTAAAAAGTTTCCAAATATCTGAAACACTGCGACACTCGATCTAGTCACTTCATTTGGCCTATCCACACTACGGTTGCAACTAATCTATCAACACCTCCACCAGATGTCCCGAGATTGGTCTAGGGAGCTGTACATACACTGACACTAAGTCTATACACTTAATCTAGACACAAAAGTGTCGCCGTGTATATGCCACATTAGTTATACCTATACAGCGCTCTAGTAACACACGATACACGTAAAGATATGTAAACAAGCAATCTACCTATACCACTGAAGTGACATTCAGGACACACAATGGCGGGCGGCGATAATACTCATCTATACTGCGCTCTAACGAAAGTGAAGCCTATTTTTCGTCGGTTGCCATTAGTTTCGTTCTCACCTTGGTGTTTATAGCTTATTTTGATTTTCATTTTTTGTGCTATTTTTTAATGAAAACGACGATTTTTTTATCTTAACACAATGGCAAAGATAATGGAACTCATAGATACACAACGGTATAGGGTTTATTGCCAATCGAAAATTTAGTTGACAAAATATTCCTAGATGGCGAGAGCATTAAGTTTATATATATGTTGATTCTTTTCGGCGGCCCTGATTCTGCTGGAGATGAAACAATATTATTTTGACCCTGCTAGAATTTGCGCGCGTTTGCCAAAGCAGGGACCAAGGCATCCTAGCGCCAGCAAAATATTTATACACGCGACGGACGCGAGAACATGTTCTGTTATAGAGTTAAACGTTTCTGACGAATATTTGTCCTACGGTTGCTGTTGTTTCATTGAAGTTCAGTAGTAAATATTTTAGCTAGCTAATTCATTATTATCTATCATAAAATTATTTTTATTTTATTTGCAATTTTTTATTATTTCCCATTTTTAAATAGTTTTTATTACTTTCGGTTCTTGTATCAATGGACTCCGCAGCGATTTCTCAGGCCCCATACGGTCTAGAGAGTTGAAATTTCGAATTTGTACTTAGATCGCAGACATCTCGCCGCCTTTTAAGCTCCAAGTGTGATCCAATATTGGTAATTATAATTATCTCATTCAATCTCATTCAACCAAGATTATTATTTTGTCGACATGGAACGACAATGGGATCCGTCACTGGAATTACGCACGAGCATGGAGCGTATATATACGTCTCGTTCTCTGGTATATAGGTACTTTCTGGAAGATCGTCTATGGTTATGTCGCAATTGTCAGACGTCAGACGTTGTTGTTAATTTGAAGTTTAATTTTGTGTTGTGGTAGACAAACAGTAATTTGTTATGGAATTGCTGTTGCTGGCAAACACATATACATAAGTATAGTTAAAATCGAGAAAAGGATAGCAATAGTAGGTACTCATCGGTACGGTTTAAATCTTAAATGCCCAATAAAAACTATTTTTAATTTTTTTTTTAAATTTCACTTGTTATTAAATAGTTTTTATTACTTTCGGTTCTTGTATCAATGGACTCCGCAGCGATTTCTCAGGCCCCATACGGTCTAGAGACTTGAAATTTCGAATTCGTACTTAGATCGCAGACATCTCGCCGCCTGTTAAGCTCCAAGTGTGATCCAATATTGGTAATTAAAATTATCTCATTCAACCAAGATCATTATAATGTCGACATGGAACGACAATGGGATCCGTCACTGGAATTACGCACGAGCATGGAGCGTATATATACGTCTCGTTCTCTGGTATATAGGTACTTTCTGGAAGATCGTCTATGGTTATGTCGCAATTGTCAGACGTCAGACGTTGTTGTTAATTTGAAGTTTAATTTTGTGTTGTGGTAGACAAACAGTAATTTGTTATGGAATTGCTGTTGCTGGCAAACACATATACATAAGTATAGTTAAAATCGAGAAAAGGATAGCAATAGTAGGTACTCATCGGTACGGTTTAAATCTTAAATGCCCAATAAAAACTATTTTCAATTTTTTTCAAAAATTTCACTTGTTATACTTACCTTTTAAAATTTAATGAAAATTAATTCAAGGTTTCAATAATTTCTACCCTCTCTCGTTCCTTGAAATAAAATAACATTATTTATAACAATATTTACTACATAATAAGTATTTACAAATATATTATAAAATAAAAATCAATATTTAAAACTAAAAACCTATTGAAGAAGTAAAACGGTGACTCAAGCCTAAATTGATTATCAAACCAAAAACTTACGCTACTGTATGGGCTAATGCCGCTTCCTAATGATATTAATATTAATAATAATCCTTACATGTGCTTCATAATTTTTAGTTTCGGATGCAGTAATAAACAGTGATAAAATCTTTTCTTTCTGTTTTTCTTTAACGATTCCAGTCATCTCCCATTTACACGCTTTGTCTATTTTGATTTTGACAAGAGTACTAATAAAAAAATCCATACGCTCTGGGCAATTTCCACGCCAAGACGAAAAACTTCGGTCTAAATTACGACAAATTTTCTTTATTATATTTTTTTTTAAATTGTATTTTTCTTTGTTTAATTTAAATGTAGTATCAAATTGCGACAACGATCTTTCGCAGATATTTGTACAAATATCACTTGGAAAATGTAGCCTACTGTGAGTAGTAATGCTTTTATCATATAATTTGTTGAGGATTAACAACTCTTTTTTCTGATTTAGAAATTCTTCGTGTTTCTGAATCAACATATTGGAGCAAAATTTACACTTACATTTATGTATACAGCGTTTTGCTAAATAGCCTGCAAAATAATTTAAAGCGCAATCTTCTAGAGACACATCATTCTCAAATTCTTGTTCCTTATCTGTAGCTAAGCTTGATGAATTAGAAGAAGGGAGAGAAGAACAAGAATCCTCGATATCGTCAAATGATGTGATGACATTAGCACCTATCTCACACTTGGCACTCAAAAGAACAATATCATCATCCAACTCACAATTGGCTGTCATAGGTGCTTTCATTAAATTATTTATTACAATCATGCGGAAACTTGCCCTTAAAATTCTCACTGATGGATTCCTATTAAATCCACCTTTCTGACGAAAAATAGCAAATAAATTTTCGATTACGTCTTGGTTAAGACAAGCTGTTAACAAAAAATCACAACCTTCAGTTTTTCCGATTTCAAATATTTTTTTTATACCACTGATCATCTGGATAATTCCATCGAAACAAAAGGGTCTTGTGAGTTCTCCTGATTTTAATTTCTTTAGGTCTGCAAATATCTTAAGTCCTTCTTCTAATATTTGAAAGGTTTCAGGTTTCTCCTGCTGTTTAAACAATCAAATAAATTGTTACATTCTTCTAAAAATTATGCAGTCGATAAAGCTGATTTGCTTGTTAGCTGTCCAGTTTCTACGCACGTGTTTTAATTGCAGATGCCGTTGAATGACTTAATACCTGTTAACGAATATAAAAATTATTAGTGTTGATAAAAAAATTATATTAAAAAAATTTAAAATACACAAGGTGCTTCAAATTAAAAACAATAAATAATAATATTAAAAGCTTGAGTTAAATTTATGAAATCACTGATTGACTTTTTAAAAAGTATTTTATTTCACAATAAGTGTTAGTAAAAAGTATGCAAGTAAAATATAACGGAACTGAATTTACAATTTGTTAAGCTTTTATAGTTATTATATGATGAGTAAGGGCTTTGTTGACCTTTGGACTCATTATGGTGGATGTTGCTAAATTAGAGCTACATAACTCCTCCCCTCTTAGTCAATGGCACGTCCTCGTGGCTTGGGTTGCAGTAATGATGGTGGTAGATTGATTTCTTCCAATGGGACTTCTGTTGATGTTGTGATGCTGGATTTCTTTCTGATTATGTTTATAATCTTTTGTCTAAATATATAGCATAAGACAGAAATTATGATTATTGATAACATAATAGAGATGGCGAGATGTCCATGGTGGAACTCGATTGGTAATAATTCTGGTTCTTGGTATACTGGAATTATTTTCGAAGGGTCTTCCAGATGAAAAGGTTTTATATTGACTTTATGAGGTACTCTCAATGGTTCTTGAAGATTGGGCCACTCTTGAGCGAATGATCGATTGGAACCGGTCCAAGTATGTTTTTGGAATGAATAGATGCAGTCACTTTTTCCAAGAATTACATTAAATGTTTTTAAACAGTCTTCATTAATATCCTCAGGGTATTTAGAACAAATTATAGTGTTCCCATTTGTTAATTGAGTGAATAAAGAAAAGTTGTTGTTGACTCTGGCATAATTGCATTTTGATAGATCTTCAAAGCCGCAGGAATCTTCATGTGGTAGTTTTTTGCAGTACCAAAACGAGAAGGTTTTTGTATATTCTTCGTTAGTCCATTTGGTTGAACCTTTTGAATTCAGTGCGTAGGTGTAGGGTGGCAAGAGAATATTATTTTCACTGCTTGGGATAGGAATGACTTTGGAAAGATGGTATAATTCGTCGGCTAATATAGGCACTTTTAGTGTACAATATAATGTTTTAGATGCGACCATAAGACTAACTTCAGTTATTTCTAAGAAAGTTGGAATATCTGGAGCAATTTCTGTATGTGAATGAACTTTATGTAAATAATTTAAGATTTCTTGAAGCTCTTGTTGTTTGATTAATTCAGCGTTTAATATTTTCTTATTACTAAATGAAAATGTTCTCAATAATGTTTGGATATAGTTTCTAAGGTTTCTGATTTGTTCTAATTGTATATGAATGATAATTTCTGTGTTAATTTTATCATTTAAGTTAACCACTTCTCTATAGACATCTTCTGCATTAGATTGTATTTTTTGTAAATCGGATTGCCATCTTTGAGTAATTTGTCCAGCTATTGTATGAAATTTTCTGATTTCGGTCATTAATTTCTTTTCATTTGAATCAATCTTGTTGAAATTATTTTCAATTTCTCTTAAATCGGTTTGATCTAGATTTCCAGAAATATATCTGACTATTGCTCCCAAACCATTGATTAAAGCTCTCTTATTAATTTTATCTGGATGAGTATAAATTCTTAACTTATTGATATCTTCCAACAGTAGATCGATATCTCTCTTGTAGATACTTGCTAATGTTAAATTGCCATGATTTATTTTATTATTAATGTGAACTTGATTGATAGATAATTTGGAATATGAGTTTTCAATATCTTCAATACTAATCGTGAAATATATCTTATGGTAGTTTGTCTTATATTTAGTTAAGCCTAGGTTATCTAGTATGTATCCAGGAGATTTAATTTTCTTCAACTGGAGTGTCTGGCTGAAGGTCATCATTGTCAACCTGAAAAGATTTTGTATTTTTGATCATACGTTTGCCGATTTTCTTTCCTTTCTTTGAAACTGTCACATTTATTTGGATCAATGAAGGTTTTTCTATATTTGGGTTTGATTCTATTTCTGGGTTCCATATTGACATAGATAATATCTGTTTTGGGAATTTCATCATTACGATTTGAATTAGTTTTTTCTAATTGATTGGTTCTCTTATCAATTTGTTTCTGATAGAGATCGTTAAAGAACGGAATAATTTCCTGTTTTCTGTGTTGGTTATAATCTTGTAAAATTTGTTCATTAGGATCAATTTCATGGAGATTGAGATTTTCGTAGGGTCCGTAAAGAAGAGAAAATGGGGTGAAATTTGTCACAGAGTGAACACTTTGATTGTATATAATTAGAGCTGTTGTAACCAATTCTGTCGTACTCTCTTTAGATTTTTTCGGAGTATTCTAAGTTTTTCAATAAGGGTTGAATGAGCTCTCTCTATTGGTGAGTTACCAGTATGCGATTGGGGTGTTGTATAATGTATATTGATTTGAAACATTGACATGAATTCTTTGAATGTATCACTTGAGAATTCTTTTGCGTTATCGCAAGTTACTTGAGAAGGACAATTATGATGTGAGAAGTAATGACGTAATTTATTTAGGATAGTGATTGAATTCGTATCAGAGAGTTCGTATGCTTGCAGATATCTAGTAAATAACTCCAGGATGGTTAAGTATCTTTTATTTTCTATATAAAATATATCGATATGCAAAATTTCAAATGGTTTTTTGGCAATTAAGGGGCCTGAAAAGGGGAATCTTCTAGGGTTTCTATCATATTTTGAAGTTAGGCACAATTCACATTTATTAATATGATTAGTGACTAATGTTTGCATTTTCGGGAAGTAATAAATTGATTGGCGATGTTTTACGGTTTCCGTTATTCCATTATGCGTTTCTGAATGGTAATCTGATATGATTCTAATTTGTTCATCTTTTGATAGAATGTCTTTGAGAAAAGTATTGACTTTGATTATTTTAACATTCGGTTCAAATATTTCAGAACATTTTCGAGAGGCTAAATTAATTAATGAATCATCGGTTGAAAATATATGATATGTTTTGGTGGCGTCTATTATCTCATGGAGCATATTTCTTAGAATATTATCATCTGTACCTTTTCTGATTCTGAGGCAATATCGATTTTTACCAAAGGGCTTGGTGTAGTCGATATCATTCTTATCACTGTATATTAATATTATTTGATAATGTGTGACATTTAGAGATAGTTCAGAAATAGGGAAACTGAACACAGGATTTTCTCGAGCAGTATGCCTAGTTTCGCCGGTATGATTACTTTCATCATCTGATGGGAATGGATCTGTATCGAGAATATTGTCTGCTTCACTAAATGTAATAGACAAGGTGGATTCCGAATCAACTCTAGGGAGTATTGATAATAAATCTAAATCTCTGTCGAAGTCTTTATTTAAATCCTCCTTAAGTATTTCTAAATTTTTCTTAGCTGTTGCTTTTGGGGGTACAACTACTATGTCACTGATGATATTTATTTTGGGTTGTTTCTTAGCCGGTTTAACTGGGGTTTTTCTTTGACGTCTATTGGGAATTACTTCATCTATTGCATTGATCTCGATTCTAGATAGTGCATCGGCAACGTAATTTTCTTTACCTTTCTTATATCTAATTTCGAAATTGAATTACAATTTCCATCTTATTAATCTTTGATTTGGCTCTTTAAGTGAATGAAGTCAAACAAGGGGTTTATGATCAGTTTCGATTAGAAATTTTCTGCCAAATAAATAGGGTCTAAAATGTTTGCAACTATCTATAATTGATAACAATTCTTTTTCAACTGTTCCGTAATTCTTTTCAGCTGAATTTAAAGTTCGTGAGTAAAATGCGATAGGATGTAAATTTTGTGAAAGAACACTACCTATTGCGATGTTGGAGGCATCAGCAGTTAGAGTAAAAGATTTACTGAAGTCGGGATAAGTTAAGACAGGGGCATTGCAAATCAGTTTTTTGCATTTGTCAAATGCGTCTAGATATTCTGGATCTTGCAAATTTATAGTTGAACCTTTTTTAGATATTTATTAATAGGATGTGCAATTTTAGCGAATTTTTTTATACATTTTCGGTAATAGGATAACATGCCGAGAAATGATTTAATTTGTTTTTCATTCTTTGGTAATGGAAATGCTTTGATAGCTTTAATTTTGTCAGCGTTCGGTTTAATGCCGTCAGGTGTTATAATATGCCCAAAGAATGCTACTTCTTTTCTTAGAAATTCAGACTTATCAAGTTGTATTTTTGGATTATATTTCTCGAGTTCAACAAAGATTTGTTTGAGATGTAGAATGTGATCTTGTAGGGATTTCGAGAATATGACAATGTCATCCATATAAACAAAGTATGTTTTATAGAGATAAGGACGCAGTACAGTATCCATTACTCGCTGGAATGTTGCAGGTGCATTCTTTAAACCAAATGACATACCCGTATATTCATAATGTCCATTATCAACAGTGAATGCTGTTTTTTTCTGCTGAATCGGGATGAATTTCGATTTGATGAAAACCTTGAGCGAGATCTAATGTCGAGAAATAAACGCATCTACCAAGGTTGTCAAGAATTTCATCAATGCGTGGAAGTGGATATTTATCTTCAATGGTTTTATCATTT
The DNA here is from genome assembly GCA_958507055.1 of Crioceris asparagi. Taxonomy (NCBI): domain Eukaryota; kingdom Metazoa; phylum Arthropoda; class Insecta; order Coleoptera; family Chrysomelidae; genus Crioceris; species Crioceris asparagi. The sequence goes on along the minus strand of OY293829.1, from coordinate 20,473,098 downwards.
AATTTTCGATAATCAATAACCATTTGAAATTTCTTTTTCCCGCTAGCGTCCATCTTTTTTGGAACAATCCAAACTGGAAAACTATATGGTGAAATGCTAGGTTTGATGATTTTGTTATCTAACAGCTTTTTAATTTGATTCTGAATTTCCTCTTTAAGATGATAGGGATATCTATAGGATTTTTGATAAATTGGATCTTCGTCTACTGTACGAATATGATGTTTAATTGCATGGGTGAATGTTAAGTCGGAATTTTCATTATAAAAAACATTTTTATAATTCTTGCACAATGAAACAATAGCATCTTTTTCTTCCGGGTTCAAGTGATCTGTTCGAATAAGTTTTCGAATGTTGATGTAGTTATTAAAGTCAACTTCAGGATTAGATTGATGAAATTTTGATAACGGTTGGACTTGTATAGGTTCATGGAAATTTATTGAAAGATTATGGATGGATAAATTTTGTTCAATCGGAACTTGACAAAATCCATCTGAGGCTGTAGTTATACATTCGGGTATGATGATATTATTTAAAGAAATTTCGGGTACTAATACGGGACCTTCATCTATTGAGACAGGTACTTTTAAAATAGGTTTATGTAAAGCTTCAGTGTATGGAACAAATAAACTTGGATTTAATTCAATGAAAAATGGTATCTTAATATTTCCTACTTTTAGAATATGTTTCTCATAATCTATTAGTGCTCTCAATATTTCAAAATCCTGACTTCCGATTAAAGCATCGAATCTTTCATGCCACGGTATATACATATCGAAAGAATGTCTTATGCCGAATTCTTTTAGTATAGGATGATTGCAACTAAGAGTTCCGTTATAAGTTGTTTGAATGGACTTTACTGAAAATGTTGAGTTGTAGATAGAATTTGGAAATAGTCTGTATGCAGGTTCAGGGTTGATTATTGAATTGCTGGCACCACTTTTAAATCTAAACTAGGAATATAAATAAATGTAAACTTAGGTGAAGAATTTATATTGTTTATGACAATTCCGAGGCTTTTAATTAAAAATTTTCAGATTCTTCATCATATTCATTAATTATCTCCTCAGATTGATCATTTATGTATTGATAATTTGGATCATTTTCAGGAATATCATTCCGAAAATTATCGTTGTCGTAATTATTGGTTTCATATTGATCTTGAGTATCATTTTCCACGTTAAACAATTCTTCTACTGCAACTCTAGGAGGTCCAGTAGATTTAAAGTAATTATTGGGTGGTAAATAATTTTGGGTTTGTCTATTCTGATTTCCTCTGAATGTATGTGCGGTAGTAGTGCTCATAGGCGTTGGTTTGAAGGCTTGTTTTTGGAAATTGTTCTGGAAATTTTGTTTTTGATGCATTGGTCTTTGCATATTTGTATTCGGAAATCTTTGATTATTTTGGGGTTTAAATGAATGATTTTGGAAATGTTGCCTGAAGGCTGGATTTGGCAATATTTGTGGTCTTATTGGATGTAGCTTTACTGGATAATTATTCGTAATTTGTGGTTTCAGTGGATTATTAGATTTTGAGGATTTCTGTGCTCGTAGAAAATTGGCAAATTCTATTTGAGATTTTTCATTATCTAGTTTCTTGCATTCATACAATGCTTGTTCAAGAGAAGGAATGGTGATATGCAAAAGATGATCTCTATATCGATTTAAGAGGCCAGCTTTGTATACGGCTAAAGCTTGTTCTGTATACATAGCTTCTTTAGATCCACGTACGTTCTCGTCAGCAGTATTAATGGCTAAATGTTCTTTGAGAACTTGTAGCTTATTTATAACTTCATCATAAAAGTCAGAAAATGTTTGTGGATGGATTTGGATAGATGTGTTTAAATCGTGAGATAGCAATTCTTCTAATCTTGGGTCTCCGAATCGTTCGGTTAGTGCCTTTTTAAGATCAGCCCAGGTGTTATAAGATCTATTAACTATTATATCCCTAGCAGGACCAGATAATTTAGATTTTACCTGTTCTAATAATAGGGAGTTAAATAATTCGTTAGTTCCTGAGGCTAAAAGTAACAGATATTTTTCAGATTGCCTAATAAAATAGGCTAAATCTTTCGATCCGCCTGAATAATTTGGCAAAATGTTACTAGCCATGGAGACCTCAAGTTGGGTTATTGGTGGAGCCTGTGCTTGAGCCATTTCGCTTATAGCTAGATTTTTTGATTTGTTAGCAATAGGAGATCTAGATCCGTTTCTCATAAACTTTAATAGAAATTAAGTACAGTATCAAGTTTCTAGTACTGTAATCTTTGCAGAAAATGTTTTCTAGTTTATTTCTTTATAATTTTATATTAAGCACTTGATGTTTGTCTTATTTAAATTAATATTCACTTATGGAATAAAACTGGTCTAAAAAAATTTTGAAAATTATTAGCCAACAAATTAATTAAAGGAAAGAGGACTTACAGAAGGATGCACTGAAGGATCATCTGTGAGCTTCTTCTTCCTTGTCTCGTGGTTCGGCAGAAGGAATACGAGCCTTGTTGACGACCTGGTTGATCTCTGAAGGATCCAACGGTGTGTAGGCCGGAGTTATGTCTTCTTTACACATTTGCACCACTTTTAAAAGTCTTTTTGAGATTTCTATTTTGATAAGAGTTCGGTATTCCGTCTCAATTTCTTAATAGAAAAGAGTAATCGTTCGCCACACAGAAGGTACTACACGAATTACTCGACGAAATCCTGTTCGCAGCGCCAGTTAAATTTATGAAATCACTGATTGACTTTTTAAAAAGTATTTTATTTCACAATAAGTGTTGGTACAAAGTATGCAAGTAAAATATAACTGAACTGAATTTACAATTTGTTAAGCTTTTATAGTTATTATATGATGAGTAAGGGCTTTGTTGACCTTGGGACTCATTATGGTGGATGTTGCTAAATTAGAGCTACATAACTCTCGTCAACAAAATAAAAGGAAAAATATTATGTAAATAAATATGCATCATTTATTTAATTTACTGTAATAAAAACATGTAATTATCATATGTATTTTTAAGTTTGGAACATTTAATGATATATTATTTAAATTTAATATATGAAGATTATAAATGATTTTAATTATATTTTAAAGTACTTATAATGGCATTTTACTCTTATCATTTTTTTACTATATAATTATTTATGGTCACCTAGTATACATATTTAATAAATTATAAAAGTGGACCAAAACATCAAGGGAACGGTGGAGATTTTAAAGTTTGAAAATTTAATATACTATGCAGCGACTTTGGACCCAGACATCACTCTCACGAGTAACTATGTAATTAATTCTAATAGGTATAGGTACTAAACTGAAGCGCCAATCTGCAACTCATCTTTTGGAAGTTGTTCGGGTTGATATGTGTCTCTGTCAGTTTAAGAGCAGCTCTTACTTTGTCGCTGAATTGATCAATTTCAAACATTTTTCGAACATCACTACAACTATTTTTTGTCATCCCTGTCATCCCATCATTCTGATATTTTTAAAAAGATTGGGAATGTCATAAAGAGCTACAATAGAACATTCTCCAATATTAAAGTAGGGTTGTTCTGTAGAAATATTTAATAAATTAAATAATTTTCTATTGGTAGCCCCTTGATATTGTTATTATTGCTTTGAGGGTAATGTCAGCGTCATATATTTTATCAATTAGTGGAAATATTATCTTTTTTAAATCATCTCCTCTGACTCCCTTTTTGACACAAAATAGGCTATTGGGAGTTTCTATGTTGCGTACAGTTCACGTATCATAAACACTAAAGCTTTTTTAGCGTGTATTGGTTTTATCCCAAAAAACCTAGATCTTCAAATCCCTCTATGTAATACAGTTTTGCTGAATACTCTAGCTGCTCCTTAATGTCAAGCTCATCAAAACATAGCACACATTGTTTATCTCTTTCCGACATTGAGTTTGCCTTCTTTTTAATTTGATCAAACAGGCTTTTGTTAATTCCTACTTTACATTTTCCGGATCCAATCCATTTTTTAATTGTAGTGGGAGCTGATAAAACAATTTTCTGCCTCCTTAAAAATTTATAAGCTGTAGGTGACTTGTAATTCCTTATAGTTCCATTATCTTTGACAATAATAATAATAATAACGGTTTATTTCCCAAGAAACATAAATGTTTATAACAGGAAAAGCAAAAAAAATATATAATAATAAAAAAAATCCCGATGGCCTGTAGTCAGCGGAAAGGTAAATTTTTCAAAATTCATTGAATTGAAATTTTAACAACCTTTTCATTGGTATACCTACATGTTATTAAATAAAATTGTCATAGCCTTGCGGTTAGAGGTTTTTGTTTTGGCTGTTGAATATAAAGCGGACAGGGTTCAAGTCCACTTCAAGGCAGATTTTTTTTTCGTCTATTTCTTTTCAATAAATATACTATATATTTTTTTAATCAGGGTCTATATTAAGATCTCCAGAAAATGTACAATTACATCAAATTTATATTGAGTGTTCATGTTTTATCAATATTTGTTATTTTTCTTTATTAATTTTTATTTTTTTACCTGTGTATTTTATGAAAAATTGCTTTGAACAAAAGTTGTAGGTACTGATTATATCTATAACCTAAAATTATTTTTAATAATATTTACACTACTGCTCTTTTTTGATAATTTTTTTAAATGTTTGAATGGTCGCCATTTTGAAACTACTTACCTGATATTGCCCAATAACGAACTCGACCGAGATATTTGAGAGATTGATTTTTGTAGCAAATTTGAACTTGATACTTTCAAAACTGCGACCTCTATCGTGTTAACAAATTTCGTAATATCCCATATATATATATATATATATATATATATATATATATATATATATATATATATATATATATATATATATATATATATATATATATATATATAAACTTTTGAACCAAATGTTTTTTTGGACTAACTTATAGACATATAACAACATGCCGTTGAAATTTTTTCGAAATTCAAAAGTGTGAACGATCGCAATAGGTATATTTCTATAAGAAATTTACCTAAAAACATAAGTATTAGAATAAACAATGAAATCAGAAATGTAATTAAAAAAAGCTATATGAAACTTATTTATTATAATAAATATTTTTTCAAACTATTTTTGAATCTTGTTTTGCCGATTTTTTTAAGAAAATCCGGTAAGTCATTATATAATTTTATGCCGTTATAAAGAATTGATTGTTTGCCAATTGTTGTTTTAATTTTTATTAATACAAGATTATAACACCTAGTTAAATAATTGTGTTGATCACAATTAAACCGAAAAACTAAATTTGAATGTTTTAAATTATTTATGACCAGATGAATGAATATACAAATTTTAATTTTATATAATGAATAAATGTCAAATAATTTCTTGGGTTTATATAAATTAAGTGTGGGTTCTCTGTAATTCAATTTGAATATGCACTTTATATTTTTTTTCTGAAGTATTTTCAAAGGTTTCAGTAATGATTTTGTTGCTGAACCCCAAACGGAAATTAAATATTGAAGCTTTGAATATACTAATAAAAAGATATTAATTTCAGATATTTTAGAGGTAAATAATTTCTAATTTTATACAGAATTCCAGCTATATGTTTTCTCAATTTTTCAATGTGTTTGAACCATGTTAGATTTTCATCTACGAATAATCCAAAAAACTTTACAGTGGAAGAGTATTTGATATTATCATTATTGAATTTAATTTGATTTTTAAAATCAGTAGATATATTTTTTCTGGCTATAAAAGTAAAAAACGATTTTTTATAATTTAGTGTTAGCTTGTGACATTTTAACCAACTAGAGATTTTGCTGATATCCTGCATCATATTAGTTTTGATTTCTTGTAAATTACTTCCACTATATACTATAGAACTATCATCAGCAAACAAATTTATTTTTCCATTCGATTTCAAACTTATCAACGAATTTATATACATAAGAAAAAGAACTGGTCCCAGGATAGACCCTTGTGGAACACCACATAATACGGTTTTTTCTGAACCAGATACTTCTCCCATGCATACAAACTGTTTTCTATTAAATAGATAATTTTGAAACCATTTGCAAACCAATCCCCTAATTCCCATATGATACATAATATTCAACAAAATTTTATGATCCACTGTATCAAATGCTTTACTCAGATCCAGGGATAAAAGTCCACCATATTTTTTGGAGTCCAGATCAAGTTGGAACTGAGTTATCACATCCAAAACAGCTGATTCTGTGTCACTATATTTTCGAAATCCGTATTGAGCGTTATGTAATAATAATTTTGATTTATCAAGGTATTGCAATAATCTTGAATGTACAGTTTTTTTAATAATTTTAGACAGTACCTACTGATAATATTGAGATTGGTCTATAATTTGTCATTTCATATTTATTACCTGTTTTGAAAATTGGTTTTACCTTGGCAATTTTTGTTTTATCAGGAAAAAAATATTAATATGCTCATCAAAGGTGCCAGTTCTGATTTCACTACTTTAACAATTTTGATACTTATTTTGTCTAACCCTGGAGCTTTTTTTGCATTCAGTAAACAGATTATTTCTTCAATCTCTTCTGGGGTGGTAGGTTTCAGGTACATGGAAGTAGACTTTGACTCCATCGGATATTCATTTTGGCTGGGAATTTTGGCAGCTAAGCCTGGACCAACATTAATGAAATAATTATTGAATTTCTCACAAATTTCATGTGGATCTTGTATTATATTTCCATCAACGGGAATAAATTTTATGTTTTCAGTATTATCCTTACTTTTGTTATACAGGATTTCATTTATCGCATTCCAGGCTAGTTTTGGAGTAACATTTTTGAATTTTTCGCCGTAATATTTTTCTTTAGATTTTCGAACAGATTGTTTTACAAGTTTATTGAAAAAATTGTAAGAATCAATTATTGATTGTACATTGGGAAACACTTTTTTTTATAATGATATTTATCTCGCTGTTTTATCAATTTTGAAATCTTTTCATTGAACCATGGTTTAGAATCCTTTCTTATTAGGTAAATTTCTTATAGAAATGTACATATTGCGATCGTTCACACTTTTGAATTTTGAAAAAAATTCAACGGCATGTTGTTATATGTCTAAAAGTTAGTCCAAAAAAACATTTGGTTCAAAAGTTTATATATATATATGGGATATTACGAAATTTGTTAACACGATAGAGGTCGCAGTTTTGAAGGTATCAAGTTCAAATTTGCTACAAAAATCAATCTCTTAAATATCTCGGTCGAGTTCGTTATTGGGCAATATCGGGTAAGTAGTTTCAAAATGGCGACCATTCAAACATTTAAAAAAAATATCAAAAAAGAACCGTACTGTAAATATCATCAAAAATAATTTTATGTTATAGATATAATCAGTACCTACTAACTTTTGTTCAAAGCAATTTTTCATGAAATACACAGATAAAAAAAAAATTAATCAAGAAAAATAACAAATATTGATAAAACATGAACACTCAATATCAATTTGATGTAATTGTGCATTTTCTGGAGATCTTAATATAGACCCTGATTAAAAAAATATATAGTATATTTATTGAAAAGAAATAGGCGAAAAAAAAAGTCTGCCTTGAAGTGGAACTCGAACCCTGTCTGCTTTATATTCAACAGCCAAAACAAAAACCTCTAACCGCAAGGCTATGACACATACGACAATTTTATGTAATAACATCTAGGTATACCAATGAAAAGGTTGTTCAAATTTCAATTCAATGAATTTTGAAAAATTTGCCTTTCCGCTGACTACAGGCCATCGGGATTTTTTTATTGCCTTTTCGCACGAACAATCCTCAAATATTTTCAATATTATATCATACATCTTGTTTACTTCATCATATTTGTGAAAGTTTTCATGAAAAATGTTCAGTTCTTCCTTCAGTTTTACTTGATCGAAAACATGAAATTTCTTATAAGAAAACAGTTTTTTTGATTGCGTGTTTTTCATACAAATGTATGTAACTATGAGTTTGTGGTCACTCAGGGCACTGTTTATGATAGAAATATTACATTCTTTAGTTGAATTTGTCAATACATGATCAATTAAAGATGATGTACTCTTAATGTCTCTGGTAGATATTTGATCATTGAAAATTTTGAAATTATTTGAATGGCAGATATCACTATAAAAATTTGTTTGATCGTTATTCTTTAGAATATTTATGTTCATATCACCAAATATAAAACAGTCCATTTTAGTTTTATTTATACTATAAAGTTTCTTATCAATTTGGTTTAGAAAAGTAGAAGCGTTTTCTTTTGGGGAACGTTATGCACCACCAAGAATAAGGTTGAAGTTTGGTAATTTCACTTGAATATAAGCATTCTCAGTATCCTTGTCCAAGATTTCAAAGTCTATGTTTATCTCCACAAAAATTCCTATGCCACCTCCACCTTTCTCTCTTGATGAATATAATGAATTATAATTATTGAAGTTATAATAAATTTCTTCTTCTTTACTCATCCAAGTTTCGGAAATGATCACAATATTTGCTTTTATTGTATTAATGATAATTTCTATTTCTTCCATTTTATTTTTTTATTGATCTAGCATTAAAGTAGATTATTCTAAGACTCTCACATATTTTAGTGCGATAATCTGATATTGAAGTGTACTCATAAATACTGATATTTTTTTCTTAAATTTTTCATAAAAATCACTTATACGAGTATTTTTCGGAGCCATTGATATTTTGAAAATTGTTGGAGTCGAATGTGGTAGTATTTCAGTTGCTGTAATCGATTTGTGATTCAAGCTGATTTCGATAATGAATATATGTTGGACACTCTCTATGTGTGGCAAGGTGACTGATATCGTGACTGGTTTTATATTTAGTATTTGAATAAAGACAATTGCTGCATTTAAGAATTCCAATATTTTTGCAGGATGATAATTCATGTGAGCCTGAATATTGTGGACATACAATATCGTTTCTGCACTTCTTACCAGAATATCCAAATCGAAAACATTTATCACATTGTGAAAGTTTGTTGTTCTGATAAACTTTCAGATTCTGCCAGCCAATAAATAATTTTCCTTTACCAATTGTCATAACTTTATGAAATAATCTTCCATTGACTTCCACATATGCAGTCAAGCAATCTTTATGTTGAAAGGTTCTTAAATGTTCAATATTAAGCAAATCTTCTTCATCAATAAAGGAATTTTGATCTGTTATCATTTGTTTTATTTCTTCTTTTGTAATATTACTGTCTAATTTCAAATTTGGTATTTTTATTCTTGGTTTAGTTAACTTTTTCACTTCTGTTTGGTAGTTTTTGTTGTATTTCCTCTTGATTTTTTCCAATTTCTTTGCTACCACATTTTTTGACGACATTTCTATTCGGCATTTGTTTCAATTAATTTATTCCTATATGTAATTCTGGTTTCCTAATCTTTCCTAGTTTGTGCTGATGTTTGGTGTTTATTAGGTTTTACCACCATAATCTTATTTACGGAATAATTAATTGAAACCTTTGTAACCTCAGAGTAAGATTTTTAATTTAAATGTTGTCTCGGGTACGATTCTAATTGTTCAATTTTTGTGTTAATTTTCTCTAAATTATCCATGATACTCTCTTTGTCTACTATATTTGATAACAATAAATCATAGTTTTGTTGGAGCTGCTCTTTATTTATGATTTTAAATAAAAAGTTCACATAGAAGACTACGCTGCTTTTGTTAAATGAGCATATATTTAAATATCACTTGAATAAAATTCATATTTAGGCAAAACACTGTTTGAATAAGTAGAGTCACTGAATTCTCCTATGTGTATGGTAATCTCCCACAAGCCCGCGGCCACCTTGATCAAATAATTTAATTAATTTATATATGGTTATTTGTATTGCCATTGCCAATTATTGTTTTGGAAAAATCTAATTGAATTCAAAATTTGTAGGTTCAGGCAACTAAGTATACATAATTATTAAATCATAAATAAATAAAATATGTGTATGGAACTGCTGGTGCTTTTGAAGTTATGCAATTGTTGTTAGATATAAGCTTTTGGCAACAACTTCAAGTATCAGCACCAATAGAATTAATATATTTTTTTATTGTGCTTTCCACACCGACGATTTAACAGTGATGTGATTTAGTTGCCTAAACTTACAAATTTTGAAATCAATTTGGATTTTTTTGAAACAATAGACAATCACAAACGATTTCATTACTAATATTTGTGCTTCACAAACGATTTCTGATAAATTGAGAATGTAAGGTCTATTTTCAAGGCGTGTTGGCAAATCGGTGTTAATTATTTAACAATCTAATAGCTCATTAAATACTGAGTCACAAAAGAAAACAAACGCGTCACAAACAATCGGTATCAACAGAAATTTAAAAATATAAAATTTTCAAATTCGTGTTGGCTATTCGGTATATGGTGATCAACACACACAAAGCCTGCTAGTCATGGCAACAATTATGGACTATACCCTCCATAGCAACATTTATATTCAAAAGACGCTATTTGTATGGAAATATATAAAGGAGTTGAACGATTTGCAGAGGTTGTTGATAGTTCAATCTTAATCACAGATAAGTAGGTGCCTTTATCAAAGACAGTATGCTATTTCGGTTTTCATGGAAACTGTTCAACTTTGCCTAAAAAATAAAAGCATGTTTTGGAAAACTAGTAAGGTATATTTTATATAAAGTACATTCTAATGAAATAAGTAGGTACAAATTTATAACAAAATACTTGTGCTTTTACAGTGTAAGATGGCAGTAGTTGATAAATACGTCATTTATTCAGATCTTGAAGTTTCTTCTTCATGTAGATGTCTAATTGAGAGTAATCGAGAAGCGTGTTCTGGACAAAGTTGTGTAAAATGGACGGCCATTCTTGATCTAAGATCACCAATTTACTCATTGCATTGACCATGTCTTCCAATAAACCGGAGATATGATGTTTTGCTTTCTGCCTCAAAATAGTTTCTTCCTAAAAGATACAGCTACTAGTACCTAACCACATATTCATGACCACGATATAACGCCAATAAATTACCTGAACAACTGAACCCTTTTTCCATTGCAGGGCTTCCTTGCTAACAACCCTTTTTAATTCAGGATCGGCAGTAAGAAGCCATTTTTTCGCATTATGTTCCGTAACACCATGGCTGACATCTATCCTCAGCCTTACCAGTAAAGGCTGCAGCAATACATCGGGTAGCGACCAAAGAACCAAATCACTTAAGCCCTGATACTCCTCGTTAGCTTGTTTCACCTCAGCTTCGGTCACCTAAGACATATTCATAATGGAAATAGGATACTCTATTCATTGTTAATATAAAGTAGACTGCCTTATTGCTACTCTTTCTAATTCAGAACTATTTCAGGGCTAACTTGATTCTTTTACCAATTAACATACGGCAGGAAGCTGGACAATAGTATCCGACAGCGGCAACGCGGTGTATACCGACTGTGGACGGTCTTTTTATAGGGGAGATTTTCCAGCTTTGGATTCACGAGTATTATAGATGCATGTGAACACTTTTCATTCCCTCATGCTTGCGGTAAATGGAAGAGCAGCTCACAAAATGTTCTCAAAGATTTTTTGGCGTTGTTTCCATACACACTATTCATTTTAAAATTGACAACTATCTGTAGTGGAAAACCAATTTTCAAATCAAAACAATTAGTTGGAAAAATTTCAAATATGTGCAGGTGTCATGTTTTCGCTGTGAATTTAAATTTCCATTTTAAATTTTATTAATGGTAAAACGCTGAGGGACTGGGTAAAGGGTAATATGTAATTTCTATAAAACACGAATAAAATAGTCTTCTATTTCGGGAATAGTGGAAACAGTGAACTAATAAATGTACCTTCTTGTGAAATCTATTTTTCCCCCGAGAAGTATAATTTTAATGAATTGAGAAACAGCATTCAAACATTTTGGCTGGCTATCCACTAATCGGTAATATCTTCCACTATTTTCATTTGGCGATGTTTGCAGTGCAATTTCAAGAGCTTAACAACATATTCGACCAATGCAGGTCAAGTGTTTTCTTAGAATATTTAGAATTCCCATATTCTAACCAGAGGCCTAGCTGACCATAAATTTAGTGAAGGGCCAAACTCATAAATAAAAAACATTTTTTTTCTTAAGAAAAAAATGATTCTTCAGGCTTAATGAGTATGGACCTCGAGGCCTGCGGATGGACTACCGGTTAGGCTGGGGGGTTGGAAAAGTTTTATTTCGGTACTAGTTTAGGTTGATTACAAAAGTGGCACGTTTGATATATCATTACCATACTAACTTAACAAACTAAACTAGTAGGTACCGAATTGATTATGAATGTGGCTTTGAAGATGACTGCCGCAGATGGCATTCTCTACATCAACGTCAAAATTAACACTTCACATAAAAGTGTATTAAAAAGTACACAAAATTAGTCCAGGATAGATAAACTATGATAAAATGTGTGTAAGCATTATTTATTAAATTTATCAGGATGGATAGTACAGTTTGACCAATTTCTCTAATCAATTAATTCATTATTGAAGTAATGCTTGTAGTTTGTTTGGTATTTCATTAATAGTCTACCACCTACCACTACCAGTGGTAGGTCTCGTTTAATTACTGGTTAATTTTCAATTTCTCGGAAAGTTATTGGTATTTGGTTTATAGTCACCGGTCAAAAGGTTCACAGTGTTGGTATATCGAGTATCGAAACACAATATAACAGTACCAGTGTACCAGATGCTGATTCTAATCTATTACAGTTTCAATATTTGACCTTTCTAGGCATACCCCATATATGAGGCAGATCAACTGCTTATTAATTATTATTATTATTAATATTAAATAAAAAATATTCACCTCTTCATCATTGATGTATTTCAAACCCCAGTGTGCCAATCTATAAATAGCATAGCTTCTCCAATTCTTCTGACAGATGACATTACCCTCTTCATCAATAGACAGTGAGTTGAAACCCTGAACCTCTGCTAATGCGTTCAATTGTCCCAAACAAGTGATGTTTGTTTCCTTGAAAATCAAATTTTCAATATGTTGAAATCTGTGCTTCAACTTGCCCAAGATGCTAGTGATGCTGTTAAAATTGACATAGTTGAATTTTACAGTTTTTACATCGTTGGCTTTGCTCGAGTTCCAAGGTTTATCAATGAATCTCAATGCACCCTGACCATATACATTTAAATGTCGACCGCATATTTCAATCAAGTAATCTCCACCTGAATACAATAAATCAACAAGAAACGACAATAAGTGAAGTGGAATATCTATTTTTAAATATATCTACCCTGTTCTCTATCCTTGGGCAATGCTGGTGAACACTGCTTCTTGATTTTAGCCGTGGATGCTCTGACATTGATTCTGGGAGGGACGGATTTGCCATGTATTGCACTCCTAATATTTCTTGTGTTCGATTTTTGGCTTGTGTTCCTATTCTCTCCGCTAGAATTGCTGGGGATAGAATTGTTTGAGGATGTAGTGGCTCCTGATAGAACACTGGATGAATCAGTTCCACTTTTTGTGGTTGGGATTTCTTCTATGTTAACAGTCCGGCATGGAGGGGGCGGTCTAGGGTATATGAAAAGTATTTTATCACATCGATTAACTGTATGTTCAAGGAGGTTCAAAAGAAAAGGGTTTCTTAGATGTTTAAAATTAGATGAAGTACATAAAAATGCTGTTAATTTTCATAATATCGACATAAGGGCGCCAAATGTGTTTCCAAGAACGCTCAATTCAATACTTTTTTCTCAGTATCAACGCGATAGTAATTGGTTTCGAAATTATCTCTGGTTAGCAAAATACATGTTTGAATAGAACGATTATCAAGATATTTGAATGAATCTACAAAATAAATAATAGTAATTTTTATGTTCTAATTTTTTAAATAATTTGAATGCCTAAGTGATTTCGACACTGTATAATGAAATATTGGATGAACTGGTGCTATCATACTGATTTATAAAATCTGATACTTTTGGTAGGTACCTTAAAACGTGGAAGTATTTCAACATTATTTGTTCAAATCAAGCCAAACGAACTCCTGCTATGATTCAAATTCACAAAAGTATAATAGGATCTACTGCCATGTCTAAGAAATTTGTAGCCATATCGATTAATCAATATTTCAAGATGTTTGCTATTTTATGACAACACAGGTACATAATTGAACTGTCATCTTCTAAGCACTTCCTTGATTCAAACAAACATTAATTTAAACACAACTATATAATACCAGCTATTTCGTACACCCGTTGGTAAAGGCCCAATGATCCAATTATTTCTAGATTTTTTTTCCTTTTCCCTCTCATGAAATATATACATATCCGCAAAGCATATGAAGATCCGCTCAAAGAGAAAAGGAACCTAATATTTTTCTGGGATAAAAAGTTGCGTTAATCCAGGTAATAAACTATGTCTGCCAAATTTCATCCAAATCCGTTCGGCTGTTTTTGCGTGATCATCTAAATATTTTCCAAGATATTTTCACATTTCTTTATTACAGTAAGTTTTACTTTTTGAGATGTTTGACGGGTTAAGAAAAAACAAAAATATGAAAACTCACATTTCTGGTGCAGCTGTTTCCTCATCTTTTGGCTGTTCTTCAGACTCTGTATCTGAATCATTGGAACTAGGAGGAGGTGACGAAGATGATGATGATGACGACGACTGGATATGATCTGCATCAACTTCACTTCCGCTTGCTAGAGATCCAACTGAGCTATCTGGATTAGGACCAAGACTCGACAGACTTTCTGACAATCTTATATTGCTTTGTTCATGATTTTGCTCTTCTAGTTTGTTGATAATTGGAACTAAAATAGGAGGCAGTTTGAAGAACTCATTAGTGGAATTATTGGAGGATGAAGTATTCTGTGAGTTTTCTGTATCCTGTGAAGGTGTCCGTACCAAACTAAATTTTTTATCTGGTAATACTGGCACCTTGGTGGTCAAATTGACGTGAGTCTTTGATTTTATAAGGCGGTTAGACATTTTCAAATTGGGCTTTGTTAAAGAAGTCAATATAAAATCAGAATCTGGCTTGAGATCCTTCAAGGTTTTCTCGACTGGATTATTATTGCTTGTTAAACATTTTGTCTGAGACCGTAGTAATTCCCAATTGGTTCTTGCGTTAGAGATGACTTCTTCTCGTCTATAATTCGAAGATACATCGCTAGTGAGATCCATGAATGTGGCACTAGTTGTCTCTTTATTCCTTCGCCAGGCCATTGCTGCTTTTCGAACTTGATCTGTGACTTGCATAGTATTCAATTTATTTAATTGAGGCAAATAAGAGACCAGAAATGAAACACAGTCTCCTCCAAGAAAGATGGGGTTGTTGTCAATGGATATCTCTTTGATATTGGAAGCTTTGGCAAGGCTGCTTATGTCCTCTATACTGAAATAATTTTCTCATTTTAAGAAAAACAATCAACAATTATTATTAATTATATTTACCATTGTATATCGTTATTACTAAGGAATAATTTCATCAAATTCAATGCTCCAGCAAATCCTAATAATTTTTTCAATCTATTTCTTCTCAAGTTAAGTTCTTGTAAAGAATTGAGCCCTTCCAGGTCCTTTAGACCAATAATGCGTATTTGATTTCCTGCCAAATTCAACACCTTCAGTTCTGTTAGAGAGGTCAAGTTACAGACTTGACTTATTTGATTTCCGTGTAAATCCAAAACCTCAATTTTACTAAGAAATTGTAAGCCTTCAATCCTTTTTATTCTGTAAGATTAAAAGATTTGGTTTCAGTTCAATACTATTTTGATTGTACATTTTACAATTCCAATTTCAAAGATAAATTCCTTTTCAGATTGAACAATACATTTCATTTGTTCAGGCTCAGGCTTACCTATTCTTCCCCAACAATAAGACTCTCAAATTTTCTAATTTATCTAAACACTGTATTTGCTCTATCTGATTATCGTAAACATCCAAGAATACTAGTGATGGGAATGACTGCTTGCCTAGCATGTCCATACTATTCACTAAATTGTGCTGCAACGATAACAATCTAAGTCTAGGTTCTCCTTCAATAACTGGAATGTTGGTCAGTCCTCTTCTATCTAAGCTAATTCTGTCTGGATGAGCTTCTTTCTCCTCTTGTGAACGAGAAATATGTAGAGAGCCATCCAGATGAGGTCGTAATTTCGGTTCATATAAAGTTGAGTCATGGAGCTTTGTGAGATTCGAAGAGCTTAAGGTACTATGAGATCTGACATAAAGAGTTCTTTTATCTGAGATAGGCAAAGCGGGAGCAATTTTTAAGAGATTCCTTTCAGTTTGCTGAGGCACATCCTGGTCGATACTTTTCAGCTGAGTATGCAATTTAAATGCCTTTTTCTTTTCCTTGAAATCAATAAAGCAATCACTCAGTAATGAAAGCAGTAAAAAAAGAAATAGGTACTCACAATTGTAGCAGCGCTGCTACTAATTGGCATTTATAATCCATACAATTATTTAGAAGCACATTTTTATTTTATCTTATTTTCGATTTTTCACCTTTGTTTGACATAGTTGACACAGTTTGTTTGTTGCCTGCTGTTGTACTGTTGTGGTTATGCAATTATAACCTAGAAATTACAAGATTCATATATTTCAAAATTTTGAGCACATTATTCATAAATCTGTGGCATATTCATTACTTTTTTATTTCTCATAATGACAACGGTTGGGACTTTTTGTATGCTCAATCTACGTAAGACATTATTATCTTTCCAGTTCTCGTTTCCAAGAAATAACTATGCCAAAAAAGATACAGGAAGTAAGTGAAAATCTTGTTGATTTGAAAAGGTATTCTCGAAATGATTTGTAGGTGTTAGTATGGTTGGCGGAGTCCTTAAAAAGAATAAAAAGTTAGCCAAATCCGGTCCAGTTATGGAGAAAAAAGTATTACCAGTAGAAACGGATCCAGTCAAATTGCTTAAATATGCTTGTGGTACAAATATTTACAAAACGGGCGATGATGTCCTTTTGAAAGCAGATAAAGAGTATCCTGACTGGTTGTGGAATATTAGACTAGGCCCCCCGCCTCCTCTGGAAGAGCTGGACCCCAACTCCAAGGAGTATTGGAAAAGAATACGTAAATTGGCCATGAGAAGAAACAATAAGTTGCATCAACTTAGGAGATTCTAAATATAATTTAAAATAATTGGTATTTCATTGTCCTCATTCCCTGATCCAGTATTATTGAAAGTACATACATTAGGTACTTGACCTTGAATAAGTCAAATAACAACCATAGGTTACCTTCTTACAGGTCTATATACTGAATTAGCTATACAGTAAGACAGTGAAGAAATTCTAGACTAATCGAATCAAAGGAAAAATAACAATTCATTTGAGTTAAAGATCATTAATAATAATGAAACACTGCAATCTTGCAGTATGGACAGATACTGTCTAACACTAAAGATCAAACTGCACCATTTAATATTGACGTGTTATGAATATATTGTCTGTTTCAGACAAGTACGTGCAAAAATATAGATCTCAAGTTTCTTGATTAAAATAGTTATATTATGCAATAGCCGAAAAACATGTTTTTCTCAGGACTATAGCGCTGAAGAAATGACGACGATTTTGCTGACACTTTCAAAAATATTCTTCATGAATCTGTAGGTATAGTCATATTCTATCCTTTTTTTCAATAATACCTAATTTGACAAATAGAAATGTGTATAGCCATTAGCAGGATAATCATCTCAAAAATCCTAAAATTATTTTGCACATTTATTGGACCACTTAATAGATAGCAGAATGGTACGTAAGCTGTATGCAGCGTTCCATTGAGTAAATAGGTTAAAGCTTTCTTCTTACATAAATATGAAATATGACATTAGTAGATTAGCTGTATCCCAGAGAACACTACCTCCAACTGTAACCTCTATCCTTCACCTTTGACCTTTGATATTTTTTTCTTTTTCGCCCCCCACTCTCCACTACAACTATATTTGCAAGGTGCAAGGTGGTTGGTCGTTTTGTTTTCAATATAGTGTCGACTGAACAGTTATTTTCCTCAAAATTACTATAATATGTAATAATGGCAACATCCACAACCAGTGTTTTTATAGCCTTAACTATCGCTGTTATAATAGGAAATGTATTGTGTAAGTTAATTCCCAATAATTAAAATGGAACAAACCACTGTCATTTAGTTTATCGTGTGTGAAAGTTGCTAATTTGCTGTTCAACCAATTTAGTTAGAATAATATCCAGTACCTAGTAATACTTGAAGATTAATATGATAGGCTATAAAACATGCTGTGCTAATATTTCAAAGCCAAAATTAATTATCAGATTTCCTTCAAAAATGATCCTCATCTATTATTTATTTGAAAAGAAGATTGCGTTAAACTCTAGCTCATATATCATCTAAATAACAAGGTCATTGTTAATTTGTTATACAAAAAACCAAATCAAACAGGTGCGGACTTTACCAATAATCGCCAAGCTGCCCAGAGTCCTTGGCAGTCTCAAAATTTTAACAAAAACACGACTGTAGGACAAGTAGTTCTCTCAGGACAACAATCCACTACACCATGGCCTGCGCTTGGTCGAAGACCCGGGCAAATAAACCGTTCACCAAACGGTGCCATCACGAATACCAATAACCATCAACCTATGTGGGTACGTCCCAATGGTGGTACAAACTGGGTGAGAAATACTCCCCGTCCTAGTAATTCCAACCAAAGTATGACTCAGAATACCAATACGCAAGGCAAAAATACAAATTATAACACTGTTTTTATAAATAACGAGAAAGGAGAAAACCCTTACTGGGCTGATGGAATGAGACAGGGAATTCCAACTCAAGCACCGATGATACCTCCAAGACCAGTCCATACCGCAACAACAAATGGACCAGTTGCAAATAATAAAAAAAGTCAGGAAATGGCCATTAGCAATTCTCCAAATCCTTCTTATGCTAACATACTTGGAAATACCCATCAGGGTATCTACATACCCAATCCGGTCATGAAAAATCCAACTAGTTTGCCAACTGTTCTTTCCACAGGGTCTTCGTTAACTAATAAAGATACCGTACCAACTGGAGGTAACAATAATAATGGTAACGTAGGTGATAACGAGTTGAGGGAATTTGCTGAAGAAATTTACAGCAAAGACATCAATAATCCAAGTAAATATGTCACCGTCAAGCTGCAGGGCACGACAACATCCCGATCGTCTAGAGATGAGGCACCAGAGCCGTAAGTAGCAAAGAGTATTTTATAATAAAACTAATCTGTTTCAATATTTGAAAATGTATTTTTCGTGTGAAGGCTGTTATCAATAAACCAAGAAGTATATAGGATACCTTCAGTGTCAAAAATTATGCAATTGTACAATAATTACATCCTCGCAACTAATGAGAACGAAGTCTACACTGCACAAGAAAAGATGGAGGAAAACGATCTACTGGACACGATCCTATCAACTTCGGTGATGCAACATACTAGAAATTTCCTCGTTACGAAGGGTAAGACATTTCACTTCACTCAATAAATACTTCCATCTTTCACTTTCAAGGCAAACTTGGCAAGGACCCAAAAGAGTTCAAAGACTTGATGAGACTGATCTGGTTCCAGATGTATTCACGAGGTGGCGGTCGTATTGGCTCTAGTGGTTTTGAACATGTTTTTCTAGCTGAACTGAAGAACAAGAAAGTATCTGGATTGCACAATTGGTTGTATTTCAGCGAGGAAGAGAAGAAGAACAACGCCAACTATTTGGGTTATATGAAGAAGGTTGACTTAGGAAGTGTGCGTTACTTTCCTCATTTGCGTTTAATATTTATAACTGATATATGCTCATTCACAGAAAGGAGCTATCCTGAAGTATCATTTCACATTCCATAACGTTGATAAGCCAGTGGGTACGATGTTTATTGGTACCAGTCCGGAATTGGAGATGGCCCTGTATTCAACATGTTTCATCTTGAGAGCTGATAGGATTTGTCCATTAAAGATGAACGGCAATAGATTTATAATACGAACATACACATATAGATACAGAGGCAAGAATATGATAGGCAGTGCGTTCCCAGAAATTTAATTTTTGTATAGCATATTTTTATCTGTAACCTTCATTAATACGTCTGAAAAAATCTTGAATACTCAAATGATCTGAAAGATTTATCAGTTATATCAATAAATGATTTTCTATATTCGTCATTTTATTATACCTTCAAATAATAATACAAAATTGAACTAATTTATTTTATTGGATAACAAAATATAAACTCAATTCAATCATTTCACATTATTCGTGCAAATTAGCACGATTGTTTTAATAAAATCTTGAACACTACAGGAACTTGATAGTTATATAATTCTTATTTCTAGATCGTTAAAAACTTAATCGCAAAAGATTATATGTTACAATGTCTTTCGTCAAGCTTTTAATTCAACTTTTTTTAAATCCATATATATCTGCCTTGTTAAACAAGAAATGCACTGTAGATTCATTGTAATAAGTACCTATAGTTGATTATAGCAAGAAAATTTTTACATCATACAATCAGAAATGCACCATAAAACACTAAAAATGAGAACTATTAAATTTGGAAATATGTTTCCAAGTCTTCAGAATCTATTACATTTATAAATGTCAGGTGTAGTTAAAATAATTCTTATATCTAATACTGGTGAATTATCAATGACATTTTCCAGTATTCATAACTTGACACAAATAAAATATAATTTATAACAGTGTTAATTGATAATTGACAATGAAACACTGCTAATTCGAGGTATGCTCATTTAATTGAATTACTGACTCGGCTTTGTACATATACCCACAATCTTTCCATAATGTTCTGGTTGTGTCAAGCTGTCGATGAGAAACCTTCCGAGATCGTGTTTCGAGATCACACGACCTCCGGGTGATGCATCATGTTTCACTTGGTAGTCTGTTCCAGGTATATCTGAGACAAAAATTGAAAAAAAATTAACGCTTTTCTAGAATTTCGGTTGTAACTATGAAAACTGTAATATGTGACCTCGTGGCAGAATATTAGAGTGAGATAGCAGAAATGATTTTTGATTTGAATTCTCTATTTAATATTTAATCATGAATTATCTATTACACTATAACATGAATTTTTGTCCAAACTAGAAATAGAAAACAAAAAATCAGGGGGGAGTGATGCTCCAAGCATTATAATGAAAAACTCAAAAATGCATGCATATTTATAGCCCGATAAATTCAGCAGGTTATTCATGTATTTCCATGAAGAAGTTGACAAACCCTCCAAGATTTTAACTTTGATGTAAAAATGTTCTTATCTTTAATCAATATTTTATCAATTTAGGTCACCACGATATATTAAGAAAAATGAGATGGCAACTATTATAATTTGGTTTTCTGATTTAAAGATTCAATAATTATTTCTATAATCAGATAAAGTAATAACATTATTCAGACATTATTCTTTACTAAGCTTTAACTATCCGAAATTAAGTATCTAAATAGATAACGAATGTTCAATATTATAAGTGATAAGGAATAAGAATTCCAATGAAACAAAATTCAACGTACCAGCTATATGGGGAGGGAAGACTGCAACATAGTTTCTATCACAGGTTTTCAGAGCATCTAGCATACGCTGGTGATCAGCATTCACTTCATGAAACTGGGGTGGTACTTTTGAGGCATCATAAAAAAGAAAGGCTGACAAACAAACTGACACAATCTCCACATTCAATTCCTTCATGGCATTGAGGATATTTTTCAGACCGTCACTCATGACAGTCGTAGGGCTAAGGTCGTTGCGCGTACCTAGGGCAACAACTACAGCAGATACTCCTCTAATAGCATTCAGAACATCCTTGTAGCTTAGAACATCGCCTTTCACAACTTCCACGCTATTTCTAAGGTGGTCGGGAAGTTTAGCAGGATCCCTAAGGAAAGCTCTAACATTCAGGCCTAGAGAAAAACCGTATCGAGTTAGCGTTGATACAGTAACTTTATGAGTCTTATTTTTTTCGTATATGAAACATACCTTTTTTCACTGCTGCATCGACACAACAAATACCAGTCATACCCGTTGATCCGAAGATCACAACTTTTTCCATATTTATGTTAATAAACTAAAAAATCAAGCAGAAAATACTAGGTACTCAACGATGAACGTCTGGCTGTACTACTCAAATTATAATTGGGACAATCAAACAGAAACTAGCTTTATACTATTGTATTGTTGATAAGATAAGGCCGACCGAACTCATCGACAAATAAAGTGCCCAATGACAATGATAAAATGATAATACAATACCGAATAATACCGATATACCTTTTTAAGGTTCAAGGTTGTTTATTTTGTTCATTTTCATTATTACATATTTCGTTAAGTAATCACATTCTACACTGTTGCCAATTTATTTTTTCTGTTTAAAAGCATGAATATCTGAAAAACATTTTGTTCACATTATTTTTAATAAAGCGTTTCAAAACATGACGAAAGAAAAACAGATACCTATCTCTCAAGAACTCAAGAGCATTCCATTTCCATTATATTTATAAAATATATTATGGAATGGACATGCTCACCTAAATCTTTTTATCTTCTCGTACAAATTTGGCAACGAATTATATCCAGAGCAAGGATGATCAGAGTAGCAGAGACACAGAGTACAGAGACGTGTCTCTGTTCTCTGTTGATACATGATGCTGGTTAATTTTGGCAGAGAATACAGAACAATTTTGAAAGACTAAGTAACAATTATCAGTTTCTTTAGAATAAGCATTTTCAATAGATATATGGAAATATTGAAGATATATAATTTTTCCAAAATACCTGAAAAGTTGTTTATGTCATGGAATGCAGAAAGAATAAATATGGAATGCATAAGGGAATGCATATTACAAGTTAAATGTTCTGCGAATAATATAGAATAATTGTTCCATGCACTCGATTTAAATTTCAAATGAAAATATAAATATTTTCAGTAATAATCAAAACTATATAAATAAAACAGGGATTTTCCTGCCGTTCAATATATAAACATAACTCAACGTCTTTCAGATGAATAAATATTACTCAGATAATAATTGATCATATTACCACTTTTATACTGACACATTTACTCATTTGTTTTGTTTCCTAATCAACAAACAATTTTATTAAAATTATTCCTAATCATTCGAGTCAGTAAGAATTTGAAAGCACAGCTCCTTTGATACAAATATTTGAGGAACTTAATCAAAGTAGTTGTTAAAAATGAATCCAATTGATATTATTCCGATGAATATTTATAAATTAACCAGCACCGGAACCACGGTTTCCGGGATAAGACGTGAAATAGACGTGAATTCAAATGCTATTATATCCAGTCATTTCTTTCTCCCAGAGAATGAAAAGATGACTATTGTAGAAGACAAACTACAAATGAACTACGCTCGCCACCTTGTAGAAATTGGAAATAGAAGAACATTAATGTATAAGCTAAAAACTGTCGATAGAACACACGTAAATTTACCTGTTATGATACGCTGCCAGAACTGTGATACAAATTTTCCTACAAAATATCAATATCAGAGACATCAGTGCGAGTTTAATGCAGAAAAAGTTGTACTGAAGCCAGATGTAGATGGGAAAGATGCGGACAATCGAATGCAGATAAAGTACGTATGCCAAATTTGCAACAAACAATTTGTGAGTAGAAGTAATCTTGAAAGACACCAATCGAGTCACGAGAACATGCAAGAAAATATTTGTGAACATTGTAATAAACAGTTCGTTAGCGAAAATCGTCTGAAGACTCATAAAGAGAACCACTGTAAGAAAGCCGGTGATATATCAAAATTTTACAGAAGTGATGTGACTGTATGGAAATGTAAAAGATGCTACGAAGTATTTTCTTCACAGTTCACAGCAACTCATCATATCTCATCTTGCAATGAAACAATCTCATTCAATCAAGATATGAATGAGAGCCTCGTGATCATGCAGGAATCTTCAGGCACTGAAAAAAAAAATATCCCTGTAGAGAAAATGCTCACGGAAATATTACTACAATGCGAATTTTGTAATAGAACTTACGCCGACAAACGTTTGCTATTAATGCATCAAAGAAAGCACACTACCGAAAAAAATTATCAGTGCGTCAACTGCTTTAAGGTATTTGACTCGTATGCAGTTGCTGCTCAACATTGGATGAAAAAATGCACTGAATTTGTGAGCCTCTTCTATTTGCCAAAATTAACTTATTGCGAATATTGCGACAGAACATTCAAATCACACGAATTGTTGTATACGCACAAAATTAAAAAGAAGCATTACACAGCTAAATTACATGTTCCTCTTAAAGATAATGATGAAGGGATCATTTCAAAGAAGCCTGCAGCTGAGAACAAAGAAGTTTTGAATATGCTCATTGAAGATGTATTGAAGACTCTGGATGTACCTGTAAACAAAATTAATAATACTTTGCAAATAAACAACGATGAAAATAAAGAGAACTCCAGTGCTCAAATGGAAAATATCCAGAATAACAATCTAGAGGATCATCAGAATAATGATTCTGCTGAAAAGAAAAAGAGAGGTCGAAAGCGCAAGTGGCCAAAAAGTGATCCGATTTGTGTGAAGACACTTTGCCCTATTGATAGTGGCTACAAGTACCAGTGCGAAAGATGTAATCATGTTTTTGGGACCGTGCCAGAATTGGAGAGTCATCGTGAGAAGGAACACGCATCTAGTTTCACCTGCGAAGAATGCGGAACGGTAAATATGACCTTCTATGCCAATTCACTATCATTTCAAACACAAATTGATTTATCCTTTATAAAAATTGTAATTCCACTCTTCTTTGCTTCTTTTTTTTATTTAAAATTTATACATAATGGAGGTAGCACGATACTGTAATCTATGTTGCATAACATAACATTTCGTCTTTTTCCTATGATAGCATGGAGGAAGGAATATCTTAATGTATGATAGATACTATTCATACTATTTATACAGCTCACCAACTATAGCACAGATTAGGGAATCTGTCGAAGCCCCGACAAACTGCGTCAAAAAACAAAATAACGGCAGCTATATCAATTTTTGACCGACGAATCAAACGGAGGAGGTATACAATTCGACTGTTTGTCTGCGTGTTTTTAGATATAATGTTCCAAGTCAGATCTTCTAGTTATACCGAATTTCAAGTGGATACGTCGTGTAGTTCGTTTTTGATAATCTCACAGGAACCTTACATTATTCCGGTTTAAAAAGTATGCTATGTGTTATTTCAGGTAATTGAACCATGTGTGTCATATTTGATTTAAATCCGTTTAGCCGTTTTTGCATTCTGACTTCTGGCATCCAAGGATTTGGTTTATTTTTGGACAATACTTAATTAAGTAGTGTGATTTCAACATATTGGAACATTTATTTTTTAAATTATTTTTCATAATTTTTTTGAGAATTTCTTAATCGGGCTCTGTCCAGATCCATTTCTCGCAGCCATTAGTTGCTATATTGGTCCTATGTGTGGTCTGTAAAACAATATCTTTACTGTTTTATATTAGACCTTTCTGTCGATTTGACTTGCAGACATCTTATTTTAGTAATATTTTCTTTCACTTTTTGACAATGTAATAATGTAAATATTTTTTACAAAAAATTGGACCGACATTATTAGATGGTGCACTTAAAAATACAAAATAATATTCAATATTTGGGCGACCGAGCTTTGCTCGGGTAACACAGAATTTAGAGTGGATCTATAATAGTTACCTTATAGTTCAAAAATGTGCATATTTATAGTTAAAGTGTATTGCGATCGGTAATTATTGCTTTTATCATTCACATGGCTCAGAATTTTAAAATTTCAAAATAAATATGAATGTGAAACATGCCAGAACTCAACTGTACCACCAATCGACTTCTCAACCCACAAACACTATACATACTGAAACTTTTATCTGCGGAGCCATTCTTGAAATAGCTAGTGTGAACCTCGAGGATCACACCAATTGAATATGAAAGTATCGTCAATCGATTTCTCGTCTCCGAAAACACCTTTTTGCTATTTTTTACCAAAATCTGATAACCCTTCCTTGAAATAGCTAATGTGTATCTTAAGGGTCGCAATATATTAGATATGAACAAATTTTCATTGAAAATTTCCGATTAAATTTTCAGAATCTCATATTAACTTCTTTTATTGAAAAAAATGGGTTTTGTTAAAAAACAACTTAAAGGTGATCAGAATTTGAACCGAGGAACTCTAGATTAATACCCCAAAGCTTAACGATAGGACTATTTTTTCCAATGACATTATCTGGTTCATATTGATATCTGAAATATAACCTGTAAAACTCCTAAAATGGGAATATTAATTGCTGAAAACGATTTTTCTTGTGAATGTGAATACAACCAATCGATTCAATACACTCTAAAACCCATACATATAAATTTTCATCGAAATCGGTAGACCAGATTCCGAGATAAAATTTGCATATATATATATATATATATATATATATATATATATATATATATATATATATATATATATATATATATATATATATATATATAATAAAATAGATTTTTGTTGGGGATGCAGTCATTTAATAAATAAAATTCTTTGGATTATGCCAAGCTTTCGAGAATGTTTATTCTTTTCGTTGGGGCAAACTAAAAATCGTTACAATTTTTTTTTAACTACATAATAGATTATTAATTAAAGTACTTACATTCGTGAATTTATATAAAATTAACCACAAACAGGAAAGATTTCATAGTCAGCAATCAGAAATGTCATTAGTTATTTATAAATGTCATGGTAACAGCATATCTAGAGTTGAAAGTGTCTAGATTCAAGTTTTCTTAGAAAAAATCCAAATAGGAGTTATCTTTGTGTTTGTAGCTCTTTTTTAACAAGTCACACATTAAACTTAAAAATATTGAGGCAGATATAAGTTTAGTAAAAAGAAAAAGTTATTATTCAATTATATATATAAAAAAATATATTCATAACAGACTTAGAAACACATAATATAAATAAATATATACCCGTACACAGACTAGACTATCTGAATTCGTAGGTATTGCAGTATAAATTCAAGTTTAATAAACTTTTTTTATATATAATTGAATAATAACTTTTTCTTTTTACTAAACTTATATCTGCCTCAATATTTTTAAGTTTAATGTGTGACTTGTTAAAAAGAGCTACAAACACAAAGATAACTCCTATTTGGATTTTTTCTAAGAAAACTTGAATCTAGACACTTTCAACTCTAGATATGCTGTTACCATGACATTTATAAATAACTAATGACATTTCTGATTGCTGACTATGAAATCTTTCCTGTTTGTGGTTAATTTTATATAAATTCACGAATGTAAGTACTTTAATTAATAATCTATTATGTAGTTAAAAAAAATTTGTAACGATTTTTAGTTTGCCCCGACGAAGAGAATAAACATTCTCGAAAGCTTGGCATAATCCAAAGAATTTTATTTATTAAATGACTGCATCCCCAACAAAAATCTATTTTATTAAATAATAAACCAGTCAAGAATTCAGAATCAAATATATATATATATATATATTAATATATATATATATATTTACATCCTGACAGGTATAAGTCCTCCATGCGTGGCGCAGCAATAGGTCTTCTCCCAGATGCAGTGTGAATATATTCTTTTTCTCTCATGTATATTAACTATTAGGCTGTCAATATGTCATACCACGCATAAAATATTTCCTGAAATTTTTGAAGTTCTGTGTAATTTTAGATATTAAACTCGTCCTTATATTTCACATTTGAATAATCCTCCTGGTGTATATGGAATAAATGTAATTAGATCTATGGGTCTTCTGGTAATACCCGCTTGATATGTTCTCCAGTGGATCAGTTAACCGGTCGCGTTGCCACATCAATAACTTACGAAGATTTTCCCATTTTCTTTACTCTATTTATTATCGTTCTTCCATAAACTTACTCTCACGACGTGTCTACGAATGTAGGTACCTACCGTTTGATACGTATTTCTATTAGATTTTATAGTGTTTATAAGAAAGGTGGATAGAACAATAGAATAGCAGGTGAGTAATAATATTTTTTTACAAATTGACTTTATTTACTTATATAAGATTAGATCATTTCAAAAGTAGTGATAAATGTAGTATTCTTGAAAAAAAATTCGTTAGGTTTGGCGCCATATTTCTTAAATGGTTGGAACGATTCATAAGCAACGTGAAGCCGATGAATTGAAGCAAGAGCGGATAAAAATTTATTTATTTCTTTCATTTTCCATTCTTCCATTTTATTTAGGTCCAAACATTCAGGTGAAGTTAGTGATCTATTTCTTAACGTTTTAGAGCTAGACTTTAAATAGAAAAAATAAAAGTTGCATTTGAAGTTACACTAAAATAGTAGTTATTGCCAGTAATATAAAGAACTTATAATTAGTATTGGAACATTCAAAATAATATCTCTTCTTTGATAGAATATATTCAAAGTTAACAGTGAGTCACGTACAAAATACATTTTTATTTGGATTAGCGGCGCATTCTAGAATGATTGGCGATATTTTGCCATAATTATATATTCTACATAATTGAGTGATTCTGATATCAACCAATATGCTTATTGTCTGAAGAAGGGAAGATAAACGATATTCCTGGATATATCTTTTGTCATTTTGTAAGTTTTAACCATGTCTGTCAATAAACTAAATACTAAATACTCACTTTTCTGGGTATTAGAATACACTTGTTTTACAGAGTAATCTTTTTTCTCCTTTCTTGTAACTTTATTTGGACACAAACTAAAAAAATCAAATGTAAAATAATTTTTATTGATTTGGTTATTTTCGGTGAAATTATCAATGGAAATGGTTCTTTTGAATCTACTCAAATTTAATAAGTGTTCAAGAGAAATACCCATATGTAACAACAACTTGGAATCTAGATGTTCTTCATAGTATGGGTGGTATTTTTGGATATTATATAATGGGTCCATAGTTTTTTGAGGAAACAGTGAACAATGAAGATTAGTAAGACTCTAGAAACTCAGTTTCATGTGTGCCATAGAATCTGAAAATATGTCTTAACTAGAGTCTGATAGGAATTATTTACCTATCATCTAAACAAGCTCAATGCTTATGACATGAGGGTAAAAATCTAGTTTAGCGGTTTTTAAAATAAAAAATCAATTTTTACTTCCCTCAATAAGGGAAGTATTGTATGCACGTAAAAAATCGACCTCGAGATTTTTGCTGATATTTACGTTTTGGGGTTCCTAGATCACGAAAATCATGGTATCTCAAGTCCGTCGATCTGTCTGTGTGTCTATAGTCTGTCTGTAGTCTGTTGGCGTGGTAGCTCAATAACGGCTTGACCTAGGACAACGAATTTTGGTATGCATATTGAAGGATTACTGGCGACGCAATGTAAGGGTTTTCGTTAATCATATATACAGGGTGTCCAAAATTCTAAGTGTCAATATAAGAACGGTAGAAGCGACGAGGTTGTTTCCATCTCGAAGCGAAGTGGTTTGTCGAGGGAAGTCATAGGTAAAGGCTTTTACCAGTTTTTTCATAATGTGTGAATCATAAATATTTTCAATTTGACCAAGTGATAATTATTAGTAATAGAATACATTCTCTGGACCAACTTCACAATCTTTATAACTCTTACATTATGTTGTTTTATTATTTTTAGTGCGTTATCTCAGGATGCCGGTCCTAGTCTTAACTTAGGTATAGGTATATCAAACGCTGACTATGGTTTGATGTAAAATACATGTTAAAAGTCTTTATTTATCTGCTGATATCAATAGGTTTCTAATCGTTCAAGAATTCTCAATTAAATTTTTTGATTGCTTCATACTTTTAAATAAAAGTAGTTCTAATGTAAGTTTAAATCGTTTCAGCCGTTTAGGTACAATGTCTATCATAACTATATTTGAATAATGAAAGATATTCATTTCAGGGTTTATTCGTCTCAAAATGAGTGAACCATTCAGATTTCCATCTGAATACGTAAGCAAATGAGGTATTTAATTATTCTGGTCTCACAAATCAGATTTGATTTTTTTTAGTATGATGTTACCTTGGCGAACTCAAAAATTGAAAAAGATAGGTGGTTTTGTAACAGTCAGCTTCAGCCATCTCAAAATGTGAGTATTTGCATCCTTTCATCTCTAATGTTATACATATTCTTCATTTTTTCCAGTATGTAAAGCACAATGAAGGTTACAAACAAGATCCCCATATTTCATCCTCTCCAGATTCAGATCCATCAAGTAAATTCCTGGTTGTGGATGACAGTATTCAAAATCAAAACAGTAATGGAGTAAGTGTTAGTCTCACTGAAATATAGCATTGTGCCAGTGTTTTCATTATTACAGAAAATTTCACTCTCCGATCAAGATTCTTCATTGACAATTAATTCCAACGAAGATCCAGAGTATGTTCCCAATCTGTCTGATGTTGCTTCGGTTAGTACTAATTTTATTATAATACTTCCAGAACAAATAGAGGCCATAGGTCATTATTAACAAATGTTTGTTTAGTGTACAGGGTGGTCCGAATTATAAAGGCGAAACTTTAACAGCGTATTCAGCAGATAAAAATAATTATAAAAGTTCATATAAACTTATCTCCAAAAACGCTTGGTTTTGGAGATACAGGGTGTTGAAATATTGGGAAAAAACGGTGTTTCTTATTTTCAAAAAAACGCTTCTAAATTTTGCTTTCAAACTTAGTAGGATTATTGCCACTTCAAAACAAATTTAGAGCATGATAAATACTTGTTTTTGTTTTACCAGTGGCGTTCGCCAGACCGTTTTAAGTATTTTAAATAACAAAAAAAATGTACGCCAATGGTTTATTGCAATTTTGTTAATAAATTTACATATATTGATCAATTCTAAACAAAAATGTTCTCTATAGTCTTTTCGCTAAAACGAACCGTTCTCCAGAAAAAAAATAATTATTTTAAATAATAAAAAAAATCTCCCATGGTTTATAGCAAACCTCAGATACCTCGAGAATGGTTCGTTTTATCGAAAAGACTATAGAGACCATTTTTGTTTAGAATTGATCAGTATATCTAAATTTATTAGCAAAATTGCGATAAACCATTAGCGTACCATTTTTTATTATTTAAAATAGTAAACACGGTCACGAACGTCACTGGTAAAACAAAAACAAGTGTTTATCATGGTATAAATTTGTTTTTAAGTGGCAATAATACCTACTAAGTTTGAAAGCGAAATCTAGAAGAGTTTCTCTAAAAATGAGAAAAAAGTACACCCCGTATCTCTAAAACAAATCGTTTTTGGAGATAAGTTTATATGAACTTTTTTAATTATTGTTATCTGCTGAATACGCTGTTAAAGTTTCTCCATTATAATTCGGACCACCCTGTATACTTTATTTCCATTTGATGTACCTAACTAACGACCCTACCTGTGTTTGGTTTGCGCTGTAAGAAATGATCCCATAATTTTGTAAATATCTGATTCACCAAATTCAAGGAAGGTCTCAAAAAATTATGGCTGTGATGGATTGATTTTCTGAATAGATCATTTTTTACATTTAAGTTAGGTACCATTTGAAAAATTTCTCACATCAATTGATAGTTTTTATATTATATTAAATAGAATATCAATCACATAAGAAGCTAATTCTTTATTTTTCAGGAAATATCATCGAGTTCCCCTCTAATATTCTGTACGCCGCCTGACAGTCCTTTAACAGAATCACCGGTGCTAACAGAAATAAATAAAGATAACTCAAAAGTAAAAGCCTATGTGACTGCTTCATGCTCAAAGTCAAAATCGAACAAAATGGTTTTTTGCTACTATTGTGAGATGGAAGTACAAAATTTTCCTAGGCATCTAACACGTAATCACAAATCTGAAATAGATGTTCAAAAAATATTATCTTTTCCACAAACAAGTAAAGATAGAAAAAAGTTAATTTTTGCTTTAAGGAAGAAAGGAAATTATCTCAGAAGCAACATCGATTCAAATAAACCAGTACGAAGAGGAGATGCTGATACAAACTAGCTGCCTTGTATACACTGTCTAGGATATTATTCATCCAAGAATCTTTGGCGACATCGAAAATTTTGCGATGCTAATCCGCATAAGGGCGAATCTACAAAAAATTCGATGTCTGAAGCACAAAATTTTCTGCTTGGCAAAATGAGAATCGACCCTCAACTAAAAAATGATGTTTTTCCTAGAATGAGAGCTGATCAAATCTCTCTTGTTGCAAAGAAAGACACGCTTATATGCGCCTTTGCATCTAGATATTTGAAAATTCATAGAGAGAAGCATTTCATTCTTGTGGCTTCAAGAAAAATCAGAGAGCTAGCAAGGCTCCTTATAGAAGTAAAGAAACTGAATCCTGATATTACAAGCCTTTATGAGGCCTTAAAGCCGAACAATTATGATACTCTAGTCTGTGCAACAAAATCAGTTTCTAAATATGACTATGAAACCAAATCATATCAAGCTCCAACCTATGCATTAAATATGGGTACTTTAATAAAGCAGTGTTGTGATATAGCCTTAATTCAGACTCTTAAAAAATCAAGTGAGATATCAACAATTTACTCGGCGAACCAGGAAGCAGATCTTAAAACTCTAATACAGTTGATTAGTGGTAACGGGAAATTTGACGTTTCTAGTCAAGCTGCAAATGATCTCAATATGCTAAAATGGAATAAGGTTACTTTAGTGCCGCTGGCCAATGATTTAAAATTACTAAAAGATTGTCTCCTTAAGAAAGCAAATAATGCACTATCGCAACTTAAAGAAAATAACTTAGATGAGAAATCGTACAGCATTTTGATGGAAACCATATATTGTAGGATTATACTGCTAAACCGGGAAGGCCAGGGGAGTTACAGAGACTTTGCGTTGATACTTACACATCCATAATTGCTAATAAAAATCCTCAAGGATACGAAGAATTCAACGAAGTTATCTCAGAAACTGAGAAGATTTTGATGAATTCCTTCAAACGTATTGTAATACGAGGAAAAAGAGGTCGTGGAGTCTCTATACTATTGAGTAGGGATGTTCAAGATCACTTGAATGTTATAATACAACATAGAGATAAGATTTTGAAAAAACCTAGTAGCTATCTTTTCGCAAATCCCGGATCAAGCGAACCGATCGTTGGATATAAAGTTTTACGGAAATATGCTACACTGAGTGGTGCAAAGAACCCAGATGCACTAACGTGTACCCGGCTGCGGAAGCATCTAGCAACACTGACTCAATTATTCAGTATGACTGAGAATGACATGGAGCAACTAGCCTCTTTTATGGGTCACACCTTGAGTATCCATAGAAAGTCTTATCGACTTCCTGATGATATTTACCAGACATCCAGAATTTCTAAGTTACTTATATTGATGGAAAAGGGAGAAGCTGGAAATTTCAAGGGCAAATCTCTAGATGAAATCTATCTTAATATGGAAGATAATTTATTGGAAAACATTGAAGATGAATCAAGAGAAATAGAAAATGAAGAAGCAGAGACACCATTTGAAGTACAGAATAAGATTCCAAAGGACATAACCCTACCTGGTAATATTTCAGGAAAATTAGAAAAGCCTAAAAAGAGAAATCTGGTTCCCTGGACAAGCAATCAAAAAAATTGTTATCTCTTATTTCAAAAATCATATTAAAAATAGACGTCCTCCGAAAAAAGCTGAGTGCGAGGATCTCATTTCCAAAAATGTTGAATTGTTGAAAACAAAGAACTGGTTGAAAATTAAGGTTTTTGTCCAAAATCAATATTCAAAAAAGTAGCTTTTATATAGCCCTGTAAAGTTTCCATGCAAGGATGAACTTTTCCCATACAAAAGCAATATTTGGAAGTAGTTTTTTAATATTTTACTTAGAATTCTTTGTTTTTTTTTGTTATGATATGAATAAAGATTTTATTTTAAATTCAATAGTATTTTCTTTCTCCACTGCCTATTATTTCTCTGATCTTTATTTTTATTCACATGTACTTTATCACTAAAATTTTTGGACTCAAGAACGTTCAGTTGAATAGTTTTGAAATAATTTAAAATATAATTTTCCCGATGTTACTCTCTCTTGTTATGAGTCTAAACTCTACCATTCATAATATCATCAATATTCATTACACATATAAGAAATAGCGTACACTGTTGCCGATTTGATGGAAGAATCAAAACCTGCAAGTTAGCTAGCCTATACGCTGGAAGACTTATCCACTGGGATTTCGATATAGAATATACAAGGCTGAAAATATACACGCGTGGCTCTCGTCAC
The DNA here is from genome assembly GCA_958507055.1 of Crioceris asparagi. Classification (NCBI taxonomy): domain Eukaryota; kingdom Metazoa; phylum Arthropoda; class Insecta; order Coleoptera; family Chrysomelidae; genus Crioceris; species Crioceris asparagi. Next base: position 20,438,834 of record OY293829.1, on the reverse strand, counting down.
CTCTGCGTCAAATGCTTGAACTGAAATAACCATATAATCGAAAATCCGGTCAGAAGTCCTCCAACTCAAATTTGTATGGAAGAATCATTACTTCGTTATGTTTCATTTAACGGGCGTTGCGTTAGCTCCTCCGTATACGGAGGAGCTAACGGTGCCGGAGGACCTATTCAATGCAACTGGTCTATTAGAGGAGGATTTATCCAATGTGGTATGTATATATATATATATATATATATATATATATATATATATATATATATATATATATATATATATATATATATATATATATAAGCATTTCTCGTTTAATATAATTAGATTCTATTGGTAGGTGGTAGATACTGGTAATTTCGAAGTTGTGCAGTTGTGCAGTTGCAGACAGAAAACTTTTGGTGCCAACTTCAAAAGTTATGAGTAATGCATTTTGCGAAAATATAGAATACAGGTATTCACTCATCGCTTACAGGAAAACGAATACGAAAATGACCAGTACGGAATCCATCCAACTTGCACTAAAATATTATTTTATGTATGTTTGTTTTGATGTAGGCAATCAAAAGCTTCTTGAAACCCACCATTGATGGTGGTCTAGATTTTATTTTGAAGTCAACTTCAGGCTGAAGGTCAAGAAAAGGTTCAATGGGCCTTTAGCTACTTTGAATTATTGATAACAGCCTCTAGCCTATATATAACAATATTTAATTTTAGGTTCTCCATAGTGCAAAAGCCCTTCTCATTCATAGTAGAGCTCATCAAAGTTTGAAGCCCTATGTTTGTGAAACATGTGGGCGTAGTTATTCACAAACATCCCATCTATGGCAGCATATGAGATTCCATCAAGGTAAATTTGATTAGGTATTTGGCAATCATTACTTACATACCTACTTATATGTACCTATAAAACTTATATAAAAAGTTTAGGATATGATGTAGCGGAATTAAGTCCTTTTTCAGAGTTTCGTCACGTTTCTCTAAAAAAATAACGAAAGCAAATACTTTTGAAAAAATCCAGTATTTTATAGCTCCGCTAGTTTTTCGCACTATTTGAACTTGACAAAGCCTACTGAACATTGAATGATTGACATCAAATTATCAATCTTTCCCAGAAATTCAGAACTTGTTGTCACTGTTTTATAAATAGGAGCTTCCTGTTTTTCCGAGCATGTTTACAAAATTCTACCTCCTGTTTTCTGAGATCAAAATAATTTGAGTTAGGCGAACTTACAAAACTGGGTATTTTGGGCGCTTTACGGCCATGATGTTATAATCTCAAAATCGTTTTCTTTTATATTCAATTTCTAACGACTCATAGGATTTAGGGAAAATAAACACATCAAAAGTATAAGAAATATTTTTTATTTCTAATTTCTAGGCTAATAAATAAATAGGAATAAGAATAAAATTTGGAAAAAAAAATATTTACTAGAAAAAAGGTATTGTTGTAGGTTATACAAAAAAATAACAACTGTAATATTTTTTTAATAAAAATTTGTTTATAAAATCTACAGTTAATTCTAAATTTACAAATTTGGCAATAACTGTAAGACAAATCGAGTCTTATGGAGAATATCTTTCCTATAGTAAAATTGGATATATGAAATTATTTAAAAAAGTCATATGCCTATGGATATACATATATTTTTTAAAATTTTGACTTGGGTTTTGGTTTTTGTCATATTTTATAATATCACCGCACCTTTACAAATTTATAACAAAACAATGATTTTAAAATCATGTTTTCAGGACCGTTAGGCGACCAAAATACCCAAGTTTGCCAAGTTTGTACTGAGTCAAATTTGCTTAAATCCACTTATTTTGATCTAAAGAAGTAGGAGGTAGCATTTTAAGAAGAAGTTTTAGAGAATTCCTGTATAGTATTAACACTTAGGTAGAAAAAATGCAACAAGGTAATATTTGATAATAATTAGAAGTCTGATATTTTTTTTATTTTTGTCTAGTATTCATATTTTTTTGAGCAAATGATGGATAAACTATTTAAATTAATTTCCTCCTCCTTCATCCTTTTGTAAACCTCAACATTTGAGACGAGATATTTTCAGAATCCTTCTGTAACACCACAGGTTTTTCTACCATTTGCTATGAAAATTAGACTAAAAATGGGACTTCAAATTTTACCAAATAAGTATTAAGTAATCTTTTGCACCTGAGTGCATATAGAAAATATGTTTACTGTCAACCTTTTCGTCAGTTCCACATATTATTGGTAAACAAAAAGCTACGTCAGATTATTCTTACACTTGGTCTCATATTAAAAAATAATAATATTTATTTCGATCGTCGATCAGTATATATTGAGACGTCATCAAATTCTTTTTTCTCAGGCATAAAACCTTTTGCTTGTCCTCATGAGGGATGTGAAGCAAGGTATACTATCAGACCGGATTTAAAAGATCATATCAGGAAGGTGCATACTAGAGAAAGGCCCTTCAAGTGCAATGTATGCGACAAGTGCTTCCTAACTGGTTCAGTGTACTATCAACACAGACTTATACATACCAACGATAGACGTTATGCTTGTGATGTGAGTGTATATGTATTTCGTGGATTATTCTTCATTCATTGATTTTTTTGGCATTTCAGTTATGCCCCAAGAGATTCTTCCGTGCTGACGCATTGAATAATCATCGAAGAATTCATACGGACGAAAGACCTTATCCTTGTCATATGTGCGGAAGAGAGTTTCGCCAGAAAGGAGATCGCAATAAGCATATGCGGACACAACATCATACCATTAATTTCGCTTAATTAAATTACAACATAATTTGATTGTGTATATTTATTAGTTAATTGAATATTTTAAAGCTAGATTAGATTTTTATATCAAGTTTAAAATATTGAAAATATCTTTCGATTAATTTGTTTCTAGTTTTAATTGAAATTGCAGGTTGTACTGCGATTCTATTTCACTGTAGTAACAATAAAAGAAATTATAATTCTCTGTAATTTTGTTGCCTCTTTAATATATGAGTATTTGGAGTTGTAATTTTCAAATTCTAAAGGGTTTCCCAATAAGCGCGTCAGAACTTTAAAATGAAACACAATGATAACTACAAATAATAATCACGTGATTTTTATATTATTTGGAAGAACAATCGATGACATTACGTTCTGAAAATAATATCATTTAAATGTCCTCCTCGGCTTCGATTGGCTACATGCAGTCTTGAGACCCAATTTTCCACTACTTTCTCACACATATCGCGCGATAAATTTTCAATGGTGCGTTGGATGTTTTGTCTAAGATCGCGAATCGTTCTTGGCTTATTCTCGTAGACCAAAGATTTCAAATAGCCCCATAGGAAAAAGTCCAAGGGTGTTAAAGCGCACGATCTTGGCGGCCAGTTCACATTACCATTTCTTGAAATAACTCGTTCAGGAAATTTTTCTTGCAACAAGTCGATTGTCTGACGAGATGTGTGACAAGTCGCACCCTCTTGTTGAAAGTAAACATTGCTTATGTCAACATTTTCCAATTTAGGCCAAAAATATTCTGTTATCATTTTCCTGTAGCGCTCGCCATTCACAGTTATGTGATTTCCATGTTCGTCTTCAAAAAAATAAGGCCCGATCACGCCTTGAGCCCAAAAACCGCACCAAACGGTAATTTTCTGAGAATGAAGAGGCACTTCGTGAATCGCTTGAGGATTTTCTTCAGCCCAAATCCTGCAGTTTTGTTTGTTCACGAACCCATTAAGCCAGAAATGCGCTTCATCAGAAAAGATAATTTTGTTTTCAAAATCTGGATCGGTTTCTAACTGCTCTAAAGCCCAATTCGCGAACGCAAACCATGATCACGTGGTTTGAGCTCTTGAGTTAGTTGAACTTTATAAGCCTTCAAATGAAGATCGTGATGCAGAATTCTCCACGTAGTCATCCGAGAAAGCCCAAGTTCTTGCGAACGGCGTGGAACGGAGAGATTCGGATCTTCTCTCACGCTCTGGCTTACAGCTGCGATATTCTCCGCTGAACGGGCGGTTCGACGACGCACAGAGCTATGGCACAGAGTGTGACTTATCTGCAACTGAACCAGTTCTTTCAAACTTTTCAATCAGGCGATAAATAGAGCGTTCGGTTGGTCGATTACGTGGACCATACCTTTCTCGCAATGCACGAAACGTCTGGCGAACTGAACATGCATTTTGATGATAAATTCGAATAATTTCTACGCGCTGTTGAATCGTGTACCTTTCCATTATCATTTGTCACACTGTACTGAGCACAGCACTCAAAGTTTGAATTTGACTTTTCGATCCGTGTTAACGTTGTGGTAGTTGAAAGTTCTGACGCGCTTATTGGTAAACCCTTTACAATGCATATAATAATTTACGATAAAAAAGTTTGAATTTGAAATTATATGTACCATTTGACATTCTACAACGCACGAATTTTTGCGTTCTCTGATAAATAAATGAACTACTAGCAATTTTGATTGAGTTTAATATGGTTGTCTCTGGTTTAATTAAAACTCAATGTTATAAAAATTGTATATAATATGAATTGTCTCTGATAATATATCATTTATCATATATAAGGATCTTAATGATTGATTGAGGTCATGATTTTTCATTTGGACATCTAGCAGAAGCAGAGACAACCATGGTTGTCTCTGCATCTAGTCTAGTTATCTTGAAGTAGCTCATATGAACCATACGCCGCGACATCTCTTGGTAATATTTTCGTGGGAGTCTGACATTCTGCTGACAGAAGTCCGGTGAACGCCGAGCGGTATGGTTAAGGTTAACATGGCGTCTGCTAATAATGTATGACTTTGACAAGCGATTTGATAACAGCAATGAGATAGTGATAATACAATGCGTGTTATTTATTAAAAAACTAGATCTTTTTCTTCAAGTGTATTAAAAATGATTCGGACATCCTGTTATGTGTACTATTTCAAATGCAGTGTGTTATTGTCAGTGATTGTAGCTTCTGTTTTGACACAAGGTAACATTATGTTTTTTTAAACTTTAATTTACCGTTTATAGTTCCTGATCCGGTGAAAGCATTTATTAAGAAACAAAAGAAATATTGAAAATAATCTCAAGGTTCACACTTAAGCCTCGTTGTGTATTTATTATTATAGACTACCTATAATTTGTTTGTTTATTTTTGGTAGCCCGTTATGTTGTGGGAGTGAGAGTATTGAGTATTGAATTCTCGTGTTGATTTGTAAATACATAGGTACCTATACACATTTTATTACGTTTTCAAAAGGTCGATTCCATGCTGGACTGTATTCAAATCATAAGTGCCACTCTGTCTGGCATAAATAAATCTAAACTTATCAGTTGTATAAATAATATCAGGATATCTGCTTCAATAGCATTTTTAAATATCTGCTTGTATTCTATCTAGATAAAGCGCTTGGTAACTGTGACGAGAGTTGATAAGTTTATGAGAACCTTAAAGAAAGTTTACCTTATAAGTCGATATTAATTTTATATATTTTTTTCCGTAAATATATCCGTAGGTTGTTTGTTATTACATTAATTTGGAGGAATAAGATGACTTTTGAAACTGCATTAAGTACACGGATATTCCGTATTACTGGACCAATAATAAAAAATACAAAATATCCTATCCTTACCAATATAAAAAATATTACTTTGTATTTTTTCAGCTTCATCTAAAAGTTGGTCCTAGTTTTTTCAGTAAGTCAGTTAGGTACTTCACGCTTTTGAGTGACAACAGAATCAGCTGAAGCTGATACATTTAATAATTAATTTCTTTCTAACACCGAGAACATTGGAAGTTTTTGAAAAATCTTCAGTTTATTTGAGGGCTTCCGGAATGACTTATTCTATGGAATTTGAATTTCTTTGATTATGTCTTGACGGCTCGAAAATTCAACTTACATTTGTATCTTCAGATTCACAGAGCGATAATTCAGACCAATAATTTTACTAATCGTAAGCCAAGATGTCAGGCCTTCTAAAGTACCTTCAGCCTTCATAACTTGAATCATCTCATATAACATACCCTTTTGAGCTAAAACCTGCAAGCTGCATGGTTAAAAAATATAAGCTGTGATTGATTTCAAATATGATATGTCATTTTTCAACAATTCAAAATTTCTATTTCGTAACCCGCCAGGTTGTAAGTTTTATCCTAAATAGAAATAAATTGATGAAAATCCTCTAAGTGGAAGTAGTTACATGAATTTTTAATGGTGTATTATACTCTTCAGTTGATTGTCGAATATGTTGCAGTTTGAACAGTTAATCTCTTATTTGACAAGAACTGTAAAATGACTAAGGCAGCATGGACATGAAATATATTAACAAAATTTAGAATAAACCAAAATTATTATCAGCAGATATACACGTATAATTAGTGCAATTATCTTTCCTATGTTGTATTTATATTAGATATGACAGCTTCATTATTCATCAGCATTTTCATATCAAATAACTATTGTTTATTATGTTATGGCTATGCAATAAAGGCCCTTTAGGAATAATTTATTCTCAAATTCGACTATATACCTATACTGTTTCGGATGGCTTTTTCTTGGTGAAATGGCGCCTCTATGGCTCATTCACCGTTTCGATAGACTAGATATGGACGAAAAACCCTTTGAAACACACATATGTATACACACATATTAGACATGTGTATGTCGTCTACAGACATTTCTGTATATCGCAGGTTCTATTCCTGGTAGTGGATAGAAGTGCGATTTAGTTGTGTCAGATTAACCTCATATTTATCTGTGCGACGACAAATTTATACGATGAAAAGTGCGAGAGGCAGCACGTTTCCGTTCTCTTCAACAAGAACAAGAGGAACACAACGAAGGATTTTATTCGAACAATGGGTCGCTTTGAGTCTGAGGTGTATGTAGGTATTTTGTCTTGGTGTTTAAAAATAATGTTTTATTATTAGAGAGATTTAATTATTTGAATATCTATATCTTCTTATTTTCCTATTTAATTCATATTATTTTCCTTTTATATCCACAAAAATTAGCTAATCTTAGTTATCGGATTTGATTTTGTAGAAGAAAGGTTTTATTTGCTTTTTCAATTTTTATAGGTAAGAAATCCTATAAAACCTTGACTTTTTCATTGACCGACGAACCCCAAACGGAAGAGGTATACAATTCGACTGTCTGGCTTTTTAGGTAAATTTCTTATAGAAATATACCTATTGCGATCGTTCACACTTTTGAATTTCGAAAAAAAATCAACGGCATGTTGTTATATGTCTATAAGTTAGTCCAAAAAAACATTTGGTTCAAAAGTTTATATATATATATATATATATATATATATATATATATATATATGGGATATTACGAAATTTGTTAACACGATAGAGGTCGCAGTTTTGAAGGTAGATATCAAGTTCAAATTTGCTACAAAAATCAATCTCTCAAATATCTCGGTCGAGTTCGTTATTGGGCAATATCGGGTAAGTAGTTTCAAAATGGCGACCATTCAAACATTTAAAAAAATTATCAAAAAAGAGCAGTAGTGTAAATATTATTAAAAATAATTTTCGGTTATAGATATAATCAGTACCTACAACTTTTGTTCAAAGCAATTTTTCATAAAATACACAGGTAAAAAAATAAAAATTAATAAAGAAAAATAACAAATATTGATAAAACATGAACACTCAATATAAATTTGATGTAATTGTACATTTTCTGGAGATCTTAATATAGACCCTGATTAAAAAAAATATATAGTATATTTACTTATTGAAAAGAAATAGACGAAAAAAAAAATCGAGGATACCTTAGTAGTTTAAGGAGAACGATCGTTCTGAAAATTTCAATCGACTGAAAATATAGACTGATAAGTAGTAGTAGTGCCATATTTGAACCGATTAAAAGTTCTAACTTTGATTTGTTTGAGATGATGACGTCAGCACTTAACTAGTGTATTTTCAGCTCTGTAACATTGCCTCTTATCTCTAACAATATTATCAACATTAATTCTGAACATGGGACACCCTGTATATTAGCTATTGCTTTACTAGGTTTTCTAATGTCTTCTGGTTACTTTTGCCTAATAAATTCCTACAGAGATTCCTGCATATATGTATCTTTAACGGTTTCTGAGAAAACAATTATTTCCTTATTTTTACTTCAAATAATATCTCCAAGCAATAAAATCAATAATGTTGGAAGAATAATGTAAGTATAGCTAAGAATAAATCTATAAGAACTAATGAACATTGAATTTTCAATTATAAGGTAGGTATTACTTATACCATCCATGGTATATTAAATGTATAAAATAGACCATGGGTACCAAAGTACCATCTGCCCATTTTATGAAGTTGTTCAATAAAGAAATGACTCATGTCCAAGTTTTTTTGCTCCAAAAATTACAATGCCTCTTTGTTGGAATATCCTTAGTTTGTGGACCAATCCGAAATCTATTAATGTTTACAGATTTCATACCAGTATACTTTTTCCATTCCGGTACATTTTTTTTATTTTCATCCTGTTTGATACAGTTTTTATACAAATTTAATATCCAGTGTCAGCGACCCTTGTCCACTTTTACGAAGCCTTTTGTCGTTGAATACAAATATACTTTGAAAGTTTCTTCATGGCATAGCTGCTAGAAAATAGGAAAAAACTGTTATCTATGCTTTCCTGTCAACTCTCCATTTTCCATTCTTGTTAGTTCGGAGCGAGTTTTTAGTGCAAAAGCCGGTGGCGATATCTGAGCAATATTCATAATCCTTATTTGGATGGCATACCTCTTTTACAAGAGCTCCTGTCATTACTTGTATATCCTTCAATTATTTTCACATATTTTATTTTTTGATGAGAATGAGACTATTATTATTTTAATACACCGAGATGGTCTAAAGTAAGAACAAATTCGTTAAAAAATCAGATAAAATTTTTGAATAAATCGCTTGGTGTGCTTTTTCTCGGAAATATTCGGTACTTACATAAAAGTGAACCAAAAACGAGATGCGATGTGAAAGTTTCCATTTTTATATGAAAACTCAAACTTTTTGTTTCATATTTGGAATCTGTATCTAATTAGAAGTTTATTTGATTTAAAATATTCCAATCCCGTCAAACCTTTTTTAATACAGTGTGATGCAAATTCCAAATCAAAGGTGAATGTTTTGGTATCTTTGTAAATATCTGAGCTACATAGTTGTTCAGAATTCAGTTAGAAACAAAATATTCTTTTCTAAAATAATTTAGGTTGGATGTTTTTCTATGTAAATGCGACATTTTTATAATTGTCTAGAAATCATAAAACCTAGATTATTTTTGAGAAGAATATAGGCTTTCTTTCAGGGTTGTTAACATTTTGCCCTGCCCAATAAAACCCGGGTGTGTTTTTTCGGGGAAAATTGTGTGAAAAAACTCGGATGGGTTTTTTCGGGAAAGATCATCGGATATTTTTTTTATTATATTTTTATTTTCTTAAAACACACCAAGAAACAAACAATACATTCTTTTAGCTAAAATAATTTATTAATTAAAAACAACAAACATAATAATTCTTTGGATCTTTGTAACTTATTATATAATTCTTGGTTTTATAATAAAAAAATATGTAAGTACGTAAATTTCCTAATACCTGCTTCCTACTTTTTAAAACATTTTATAGAGAATAATATAAAATTTAACTAGTTTTGTCGCGTTATCTAATCCAAGCCTGTTTCTAATTTTTGAGCAGATTAATCCATATATGTATTAAATAATCTATCAAGGGATGCGGAGTTGGCGTGACAACTTTGTAAATAACTTATAAACTCGCAGAAATCCAAGCTAAGCATTGGATTTATTTCAGCTTTTTTCACTAGAATACGCTACCACTTATTAGCAGACATAGTATTAATAATATTTTCTGAGAACATTGTATTTGAATAGATACTTGTGTCTCTGATTTTGTAAGACAAAAAATGAGCTGTAAAATTGATATCATAATTTGTGAGCCATTGTTATGCAATTCCTTCTTGTTGACAGTTTAATTTTTTCCATTATTATTTAGTATTAATGATGTACGATAGCCGAAAAAACCGAAAAACCCCACTGGGCTGTTTTTATTTTCGAAAAAACGGGTTTTTCACAACCCTGCTTTCTTTATCTCTGAAATATGATCACTTTTGTCTAATTAAGCGCTCAGTAGCTCAGATATTTACAAGGATAACAATATCTCTGATTTGGGAACATAATTATCAGACGGGAAGCTAACATTTTATAACAAATAAACTTAGAATTTGATGCAGATTCTAGATATAAAATAAAAATTTTCATTAAAAAATGAAAACTTTTACATCATATTCACTTTTTTGGATCACCGTGTTGCTTCTAGAAACATGCCCGTCAAAAAATAAAAATAGACGGGTCTGTGCGATTTTCTTAAAAATTATTATGAATATTATTATTATTTATCTATTTCACATTTGCTCCTCATTGTATATTGAAAACTTTGAGGTCTTTACTAAGTCTGTTTAAGTCCTGTAATGATTTGTAAGATTAGGATCATTTATGTGTATCTTGATGGAAAATTTGCTACAAAAGTCTGGGAAGATTTTGTCCGAGTCATTATCATCTGTTCATCAAGGAAAATATTTTGTTTATATATTCTGTAGACACTAGACTTGACCGAATGTTTTGGATCGTTCACATGCATTTTTTGGCATCTTTAACGATTATATAATTGACCACTAGGTCAAACTATTAATCATTAAATTACCAATTACCCATAGAGTTGTGATATATTTCAATAATACTTACATTATTGCACAAATTTATTACTTTAAGCAGATACAAGAGATCAGATATTGTTTCGTAATTTTAGTTGCACATTGAAATTTCTAGAGTCAAGTGTAAGTGTTGCCATATTCCAGTCGACATAGAAAGATTTAAAAGCCTTACATCTATAATAATAAAATCATAAACTTTCACTGTTACACACTATTGTATGAATTAATAACTTTGCATAATAAACGTACATAGGTAGTTCATCAGGATAAATACGCGGAAATGAAGAGAATCCAAAGGGTTATGTGAAGACATGAAATTTACGACTTATTGAGCGTCCCCTAATGAAATTCAACTCTTTACTACTTTGGCCTCTTGCCAAGTGATGTCAGTATTACTTAATTATTTATTTCGTGAAAAACAGTTTTCAAATTCTATTATATCGTATAGAAGAGTCACTAGTGAAAATACAATTTGTGAAGTCTGTCTATAGATTTACAATCCTGGACAAAAAAAACGACAAAGAACATTTTTCTCAGATTCAGTACCTATTGGATAACAATTTTGTATGGTTTTTGATTTTGATTTTGATTGTTTTATCAACATGTATTATCCTGAATTTGATCTAATAATGAGATTAAGAAAATACCGACTGCACTTGGTGTTGTATCGGGTGAAACTTGCATTTCGGCCTAGATTTCCAAACACTGTCGAATAATTGTAGCAGTGTAAAAATGTAATCCTGTGATTGTCGGTTTGAATTTTAGGCTAGCACAGCTTTTATTTCTTCTTATATAATACCTTCAATAAATATTAAAATGCAAATAATAAAAAAAAAGTTTTTGAGGTTAACTTCTTTATTTATGAGAAATTATTTCATCCAAAGAGTGTTATTTAAGGTAGTTATCGTGGACAAGTCGGAGTCAAAATCTTTATATTTTATAATAGTTATTAAAAATTACATCAATATATGCACTAGTTTTTACACGATGGTCGTCTCTTTTATGGACATTACGAAGACATGTTTAAAGCTGCAACTACCTACTATAATTCCATTTCAAAAATCATCTGCCATCATCATTGCGTTTATTTATTCAGGTTGAATCAAATTTTGTTGAGTCTTTACAGTTTTACTTGCCTACCGATACTCCTAAGTAGCCTATTAAGGAAAGTATTATTGTCATCGTGTACAATTTTCGGTGTCCAGTTTTAAACATTATGTTTAGGTTCTAGAGATCCCTGAGCACGAAAAATATTTTCACTGATTGGTCTGTCTGTCTGTGACAAGATTATCTCGAGAACGGAATTTTTTTATTGAAATGTATCGGAAGTTAAAGGCAAGAATAAAAATTGATTATCTGCATCTCACTAATATTAAAAGTGTAAATTTGCTGTAAAAATTGGTCGTACAAAATATCTCGTCGACTTCGTTAACTGGCATGATCGGAATGGTATGGAGAATCTCAAAATATGAGCGTTAATCAAATGTCATCAAAAATATTTTTGTGTTATATATATGATCTGTACCTACAACTTTTGTTTAAAGCATATTTCTGAAAAATTGATAAAAAAAATAATAGAAATAAAAAAACTGAAATTTACCTATTTGCTGGCTACGAGCCATCGGATTTTTTTTTTCGAATTCGGTAGGTAGTATGTAATTATTGATTACTGACATTTACGTGATATTCTGTTGCATTTATTGTATTTAACTGTAGTCTTTGTGATTTATAATATTTTGTTACTTATCATTTATTATATTGTGATATTTAATTGGATTTTTTGTAATTTATTGCATTTATCGAATATTATGTATTTTATTGTAGCGTCATTTCTGTATTTTTTAACAGAAACAAGTGTTTCCACTTATATCTATAGTTATATTTATTTATTCTGAATAATCTTATATAATAATAATAATAAGATTCTAAACATTCAGAAGGAATGATCCAAATTTGCTAATGTAAACTTTATTTTAGGATCAATAATGACGAAAATATCCATCTAGTAATTTATAATGAATCACCCTGTACCTATATGAATACAGTATTTTTTAAAATAAGACTGAATTTATTAGTTGGTGCACTGAAAAATACAAAATAATATTAATTTTTCGTAAAAAATATTTTACAATACTTCACTTATACCAAAGAAGATAGTCTTTACTTAAAGTTTTCAGAAATTCCAAAAAATCTCGGATATACACATATTTCAGACTTTACCACCGTTTTAACTCAAAAACCGTTTTTGTTAATAATCTTTTCTTTAATTTGGACGTCTCATATTCTCTAAAAAATTACTCCTTTCAAATAACAAAAACACACATATTTCAGACTCGACCACTGCTGTAACTCGGAAACCTATGATGTAAAAAATGTCCGATTTAATCGTTATTCGATATGGTCTCTTCTTTAATTTTGTAGTCGCAAATTTTGGATTTTGGAAAAAAATAACCCCTTTGGGAGGGGGTTTTCACGAGAAGGACATGTTGAATGTAATTTTTTTCAATTGGACCAACTCTCAATAATCTTCTTTCAAATCAAAAATCATGAAAATGGGGTATTACAGTAATTTTGAAAAAATGTATTTTTTGGTTCTATATTTAAAAATTGAAGTCTAACATCTATCAAAATTGCATAATTTTGCTTAATAATGAATATATTAAGAATTAAATAAAACCGTTATGATGTCACAACAGAAAACTTTGTTATCCTTTTTTATTCAAATATGAAAAACAGAGATGGTCATAGTCTACGGAACTCTTATTAATTGCAACACTGCTCTAGACCTCAGATTAGGCAGGTTATAGATAGTGGAACTAACCACCCCTTCTTTAGATCTACTCTAATGTCAAAAGTGTCCATGCCAAATTTATATGAAGGTTTGAATTTTGCTCATCACTTTATTTACTACTGGAAATTGTATTTTATTTAAGTCATTGTTTTCTTATGTTACAAAATGGTTTATAAAGTTAACGTTGTCCAGGAGTTTTATCTGTAACAACTTCTACATTATATGGTGTTTTGGTGATTTTGTGTTCTTAAGTTATTCTTCCACGGGCCACGGACTGCGCAGATATTATTTACCCTTCTGACCTGTACGTATCCTACAGAATCATCATCATAAAAATTAAATGTGGTACAGCCTACAGCCATTCAATACAAATCAAGTGTATTATACAGGTGGATTTCACATTAAACAAATACAATTTTTTACTACAATGCCTAATACTTACTTTTTCAGTTTTAATATTGCGAATTGCAAAATTGCATAAAAAATATTGATTATCTCGCTGTCCACTAATGGCAAATTATCTTTGTCAGGCTTAGAAAATCCTTGATTCATTTTTATTAAGTAATATGAGAATAATATTAGAAAAGCAATATAATTATAATCTGAAAATAAAATGACAATTGACTATAACCTCAATTTATTCTTCGTTTCCTTTGGTTGATTTGAACTATTTTTTACACTTCCAACTTTAGCTGCGTTGCAAAAATTTTCTTTTGTGACGTCAGAGATCTTGAGGGCTTTTTGAATTCTATGAACACGAATTCAATAACTGTGACTTTACAACTAAATTATTTGATTGTTTTATAAAATAATCTTGCTTTTTACATTGCCAGGTAGGTATAATTTAAAAGTTATAAAAGTAGTAATTTCGTTTCTGCTGAAATAGCCTATTGTAGCACCTTTACTATGCAAAACGCGCGAACAGTCAAACAGACAAGTTTACAGAATACATACTACTCTGTAAACTTTGGTCGAATTGTAGGTATGTATACCTTTGTTTGGAATGTCGGTCAAAAACACTTGGGGTTGTGCAGAAATGATATTCCTTGTCCACAGAATAAATACTGTGCCTAGTCCACGATTATAAAGGTACCTAACTAATATGAATTTTGTTGGTAAATCCAAAATGGAAGTACCTATCCATATATAAATAAATATGAATGAGTTATTGCGTGCTATATTATTCGGAAGAGTGGTTCTTTATTTAAAAACTCACTTTTGGTAACGCAAAACTCGCGAGATTTCCGATATTTGGCGGATTTTATTCCAATTTCCTCATCCATAATAATAAATCATCCGTTAAACGGCACACACAGAGAGAGCGTCCACACACATAAATCAAATTATTGAGAGCGATTTGCTCCTGTCGACTGTCGAAGTCAGCCGGTTGTCGAACAGAACAACAAAAAAAAACTGTTGATTCCAATCGATATTATCAAAATTGCGTTTTTCACGTGTACAGTGTAGTTAATTAAGGTTATTTGTTTTAGAAATAACATATTTAACTATAAATGCATATTGAAATATTTATGTTCATAGAACCTTTGAAGTAATAATTGAATTGTGATTGGGAATCCGTGTTACTGATTTAACTTTTTTGTTGTGGCAGTTGAATTGCGCTATAATAAAAAGCAAATCTGTAATTTTGCGTTTATTTTTTCTGGTTGAATAAAGTGTATACATATGTACTTTCCTACCGCTAAATATGTTCAGGTTTCAGAGGTCCCTGAGCCCGAAAAATATTTTTTGTTTTCATTTGTGTTTTGTTGGATATCGAAAAGGCTCGCGCCAGTGACACAGATTGTGCATCCTGCTCGTACTAGTTTCTATATAGGCAATAGCTGAAAAATGTTTTCAATACTATAACGTGAAAACGGATTTTGATGAAATATAAAGCCTCCAACCACATGCTGTAAGTCGTATCTCTGAGAAACAAAAGAAGAAAAAGATATATTCAAATGAACTGTCAAGTTAACTAACTGTTTATTCATGTTCTGGCTAAAAGGTTCCTCCCATGTGAAAATTAAATAAGAACTATTGTTGTTTGTCTTGGCACGCTGAAAACAATGAGTGCTCACCCGACCTGATCAGATAATTTTCATATTCGATGGAATTAATTTAAGATCGGTAGGAACGTCGTGTTTTCTACATTTCTTTCGCTACCCCAAATACCATGTAGCTATTGTAAGGAAAATATTTCAGTCGTGTAAAATTATCAATGTTCATTTCCCCTTCCCCTCAGTAAAAACATATTTTTAGCCATTGGTTTGTCTGTCTTTATCAAGATATTTCGGGAACAGATGCAACGATTTTGGGGTTTTTCTTTGGTTTTACAGGGTACCAATATCGCTTGCCTGCGCAATGACAAAAACGGTTCTTCCTAAGTCATAATAGAATATGACCATTGTTTTTTGCCGTATGGGTTGATCAGACCATTTTATATTCGATGAAATTTGAGAGCAGAAGGAAAGTCATCTGAAACAAACCTATAATTTTGTGTTTATGTAATATGCATCTGCATTTAAAGTTTTTAGGAGTACCTATGTCATGTGTGTATGTCTTTGTATATTCCAAAAACCTCGACCTGGGTTGAATTTTTTTTACAAAACTAGGATCTACTCGAGGACCTACTCTTTATTAGTGGGTGCACTGAAAAATTCAAAATAATATTAACTCTACCCATTGCTGGTAATTTTGAAGCAATAATTCTACCCAGTGCTGGTAATTTTGAAGCAGTGCAACTATGGAAGAAAAATACTTTTGGCACCAACTTCTCCGGGTGATTTTCTAAAATGTCCACCTCCATTAACTTTTTTGTTTTTCGCTTTAGAAAAAAATGTTAAATACGAAAGTTGAAGGATGTATTCTATGCTATTTGCAGGACATATATTTGTTTATACAGGGTGACACATAAACAAATGTCAAAGCAAAGTCACTTTTTTTAAAATAGAACACCCTGTCTATTATTGCATTTTTGAACTCTACGGAGAATTCTAGATACGTTTTATGTAGAATGTCCTATACCTATCTTCAACTGTTATAGAAATGTTAATAATCAAAAATCGACAATGTGGATGAAATTGAGTTGCTACACAGGGCCTCTTGCTCATTGCATTTGATGAATGTTCGTCGGAGTTTCTCTAAAGATCCTGTTATAAAATCTGAATGATTGTCATTCAGATCATTTATTTCATTCCTAATTAGTTGTAGATGTTCTATATTCTGAATATGATTTTGGTAAATGCGATTTAGAAACGCGTTAGCTGGCCAGCTAAGTGGTGCATTTCTACTACCAATCCATATTTCAAATGGTTCAAATAATTTCTCACTCTTAAGGTGCTATGGGATGGGGCTCCGTCCTGCTGGCAATTCATCCAGAAAATCTTCGAGTTCATTTCCGAGAAAGTTCAAATATGAGTCTCCATTTAAGGTTAGATTAAAAAAATGAGGTCCTATAATTTTGTTATCTATTAATCCGCACCAAACGTTAATGGACTCGTGCCTTTGAAATCTAAATTCTCTGTAACAGAATGGGTTTGCTGTAGCCCAGTACCTAGTATTTTTTCTATTTATCATGCCATTCGTCGTAAGGGAGGACTCGTCCGTCCACAGGATGTTTCTTAAAAAGTTAGGATCATTATTAATTCTTTCCAGCATAAGGCGGCAAAATATAACTCTTTTTTCTCTGTGCGTCAGTGTCAATTTTGGGGTTGGTCCAATCTTGAAAGGCTTGTATCCAGCTTTCTTGAGAGTTCTCTGAACTTTTGAATAGGAAGTATCACGGATGTTCCATATGCCTTATGGATAAATTTAAATCCTCTTGCACATAAAGTAATATATTGAGTTGCGTATCTTCGTTACCATTCACCACTCTCTTCTTCCTATTCAGACTTGATGTTGGTTGAAATTTTTCGAATATCCTTTTAATTGTTTTTTTTATATGGAGTGTGCAATCTTAGATTTTCTCGAGCTAAGTCTCTTTGCGTTGCTGCGGCATTATGGTTGTTTCGAATGAATTAACTTAAAATTATTTGTTTTTCTATTAACGAATATGGCATTTTTCATAGCAAGTTACAGCGATACTTGACTTGACTTGAATTACTTGACAAAGATAACTGCCACTGTCACTTTGTGTCAGTTTTGGTTTGCCAATATTTCGATTTTCAATTATTAATATTTCTAAAACAGCTGAAGGTGGGTAGGGCATTATACATAAAACGTATCTAGAATTCTCCGTAGAGTTAAAAAATGCAATAATGTACAGGGTGTCCCATTTAAAAAAGTAACTTTGCTTATGTAACAACCTGTATTAACAAATATATATCCTGCAAGTAACCTAGAATACATACTACAACTTTCGTATTTAATATTTTTTTCTAAAATGAAAAACAAAATAGTTAAAGGGGGTGGACGTTATGGAAAATCACCCGGTACCTGAACATATAAGATTAATATTGATCTTTATTTTTCAGCTAATAAAGTCGGTAATTTTTTTCGTGATTTTTTAAATGTCCATTTATAATGTTGCCGGATATGGTCTTTAATCTTATCTTAAATTTTCGATTTTCGAAAAAACTAGCCCTTTGGGGGCAGTTTTTGAGCGATGGAAATGTTGGAATTTGAATTTATTGATTGAACATAAAAATTTGATGTGTCCACTACTACTTTTCTACCACTCTCGCACTAATTTCATCGAACATTAAAATTACCTAATAAGATCATGTGACCATTCATTTTTTTCAGCGTGTTAAGATAAACAACAATGGTTATATTTAATTTTGATAAAGAAGGAACTTTTTAGCCAGAATATGAATAAACATTTAGAATGTTATAATCTTATACACTGCTTTCCTGCTTTTTCTCAGATATATGTGTTATGGCTGGTGGTAAAGGGCTTTGCAAAATGTTTCAGACAATTTTCATCAAAATCATTAGAGCTGTTTTCTCGCCACAGTCTTGAGCGAAAGAGGTTTTTCAGCTATTGCCAAGCAACCAGTGCGAGCAAGATACCCACCGGCGAGCCATATCGATACCATACCATACAATGGTTGAAAATGTTTTTGGACATTGGACACAGAAAATTTCACCCGATTACTATACTTTTCTTACTAGTTGGCTAGGGTATAGCGGTAGGAAAGAACAAGCAAAAGCTATAGCTGAAGAAATACATCTTTCATCAATCTTTAAACAGTGTTTCTAACAGTATAACTTCTCCGTTTGGGAATTCGAATAGAAAACATTCCCTATTTATCTCTCCTGGAACGAGAACCAGAAAGAGTTCACAATTTACAGTGATTTATCAAAAAATTAGAAGGCATAAAACATAAGTTATAGGTACTGAAGCTTTCAGAATCGAGAATTTTTTAGTTAAGAAATTCACTTTCTAGTTGCCAACGTTTTTGTGTTGATAGAACTATGTGTTCCAACAGCTCCACTTAGCCATACCCTCCAGAATATGGATGAACTTTTATATAGATGTAAAAATTCAAGAGGATACTTCTCTCTATTCTCGCTCTAACAAATAAAACCAACACAGTGATTTCAGCCTGATCGTAACTTTCAACTTTTTGATGTCTCAAATTGTCTTTTTATCGCAAAATTCTCCCTTTTCATGAGATTCTTTATTTACCTTCATGTCTCGGGCGACTAGATTTCGCAAAATAGAGAAAGAATCACGGCGGGCGTGTGTGCTTCATCCGATTGATCCGCATCACCGACTGGAGTTCCTCTATGGAAGAAGATGCGGAATCTTTCGATTTGGCAAACACTTTATCCCTATGTATAAACAAAATCCTCAAGGGAAGCCTCACCAGAAGACCGCCGTTTCTTGCTATGTTTGTGATAACATGAGAATTCTACATTCTAGGACCAAGGGTCAACAAATAGACCTATAAATTCAAGAAATGTGGCGATAATACGAAGGAGATACATGTAAATGCGGCAGAACAAACGTTCATTTTATTAGGCTATTAATCAATTAATGTAGGTGTGCTCTGTGGTCTGGCTCAGGAAATTTAATGTAATAATAATTCAAAAAAGTATTACTATAAGAAAGACAGCAAGCCTCTGTATTTATGATATTTTAGGTTATCGAGAAGCATTGGAGTATACTCCTATAGGTAACAAAGTAGGTTCGATAACCTGGCAATCTAGCCACTATGGAGGGTATAGGAGGAGTGCAATCTTAGTGTTGATAAAGATAAAATGGGACCCAAATTTTGTTGTTCCCTGCAGTATAGAATGTACTCATTTACGTTGGTAGGGGTTAGCGGGAAGATTTAAAACATTGATTAGATTGCTGTTCTAAGTGATATCCATTGTATGTTGTTTTTATAAACGTCCGAGCATTTTGCATACTAACCGTCTAAACGTGCTCTGATTTTGATTATCAAGAATATTCTTTATTTTAAAAATACCTTGTAAAGCGAGTCGAAGTTTTTTCCGAAACTTGAAATAAATTAGATTACGATTCTAGTATATTCTTTTTTGTCTGCAGTATTTCCAAGTAAGAATCCTTTGAAATATTTGTGTGATCTGATGATAATCACTCCTCTCATCACATAAATTTATAATCACTCCTTTCCCAATCACAGAAACATAAAACATACGTAACATCCAGAGAACACTATAACCTCTAATAGAAATACCATAGACATGTATAAATAATATATCCAATTTGTTGATCTATAACATCTCTTCCTTTCGTTCTTCTGTACACTATCACCAACCAGCGCTAATGCGGATCTTTTAGGAACCCTTCTTAGTCCACAACTTTGGAACACTATTTTTAGCACACTTGCCCATTGAAGATTCCAATCCTCTTCTACTAGCCACTATCTTGTGATGGAAATAATTTAAAAACAGCTTTAGTATTTATTTAGTATCGGTCTGTCTGTCACAGTCTATTTTCTTCGAATCTACTGAACAAAAAAAGTTCAAAATTGATACTTCGACGGAATTAGGTAGCGGTCGAATAGAGTGAATTTTGATTCCGCGAGTTAATTTTCTGGGACAAATCGAAAGAATAAAATACTTCAAGTGTCATGTCAAATAGAAACAGAAATATTTATTTATCCTTTGTGACATTACTGAAATTATATGACAAGTCAATCACTCACTTTAAGAAATATTTTTTAGATTATTTTAAAATTATTATTACTTAAAATATATTATATATATAAAAACAATGATTTTTCTACATGGTATCATGGAGGTATTCTTTTACACTATATTGTAATTTATTCGCCATCAGAGACTTGATTGTGTTTTTGAAATTATTGAGAAATATATGCCTCTGAGAGTTGTTGAAAGTTTATTGTAAATTTTCATTCCCATATATCTAAAGCTACCTTCTAATTTTGTAGTTTTGTGTCTTGGGGCACATAGATCATCATCAGAATTCCTAGTATCATAATTATGACTTAAGAATATAAAATACAGCATACATGTACTGGGTGGCCTATTAATAAAGGACGCCAGCTATATCTCAGGATCCGTTTATTGGACGACCAAGAGAAAAAAATTCAATAGGTAAATCGGCTAAAAGAAAAAACTGGAAAATATTTATAAGTTGCTAGCGGTATAGAGGGCGTAACTCACACCGCGAATTAAAAATCACTGTTTTTTTCAAAATTATCCCAAGTGAACCTATATTGATTTTTTTTGTAATCTACAGAAAATAAGACAACTATTTTACATTCATGTTTTTTCCCTATCTTGTCAAATATGGGTCGGGGAGAGGGGCAGATGTTGTTTTGAAAAAAACTGGATAACTTTTTTTTTGTACGACCTATTTTGAATAACTTTGTTTCATTTTAAAACGCTTTTTTGGGCGCTTCTACTGGAATAATAACATTTTGAGTTTAATTATTTTCCGAGTCGGTAGACGGCGCTTTATGACAAAGTCGCAGATTTTTATGAATTTCTCGAAAATGCAATGGTATTTTTATTTTTCAATACGAAGAAAGAGCATGAAAAATTACAGTTACTGGTGAAACTGCAGCTTGATATGATTATTCCTTATAGACTTATATAAAAATATATTTAAACGTTCATTTTTACGTAACACAATTAGAGAACACTCTGAGTATCAGTAATTTTTATTGAAGTTACCTATATTCTATATAACCTACGTTAACCATAACAAAAATTGTCTATTGCCCATGAAGCTCTAGATGGGGTAACTTAAGTATAGTGTAATTAAAGGAGAATTAAACATAAATAACTGTAGCAACAACCTAATATAATAAATTAGACTCTCGCTGTACGCCTTGACATGACTGAAACAAAACAAAAGAAGCGAAAAGAAAATATTTTCTATACAATAACAAAACAATTGGCATATTATTTTCCTTAGTCAGTTATTTTACGATTTTTCTCTCGAAAATGTCGGTTGTTCTTAAGAGAACCGAATTAGGAAAAACCTAGACACCTAGAGCTAAATTATTTAGAACCTAGAACTAAAATATGAAAATATTAATGACGCCTTAAGTGCTCAAAGCCTCGTCCGTCCTGAGCAATACAAAGTTGAAACCTGCTTGGGCAGTTATTGTGTTTAATTCTCATTTAATAACACTTTACTCAAATTACATAAAATATAGGTAACTTTAATAAAAATTACTGATACTCAGAGTGTTCTTCAATTTTGTTACGTAAAAATGAAGGTTTAAATATATTTTTAAATAAGTCTGTAAGGACTAATCATATCGAGTTGCGGTTTTCACCAGTAACTGTAATTTTTCACGCTCTTTCTTCCTAATGAAAAATAAAAATACCATTGTATTTAAAATTTTAGAGAAATTCATAAAAATCTACGACTTTGTCATAAAGCGCCGTCTACCGGCTCGGAAAATAATTAAACTCAAAATGTTATTATTTCAGTAGAAAAAAAAGTTATCCAGTTTCATTCAAAACAACATTTGCACCTCCCCCCGCCCCTTATTTGACAAGATAAAGAAAAACATTAAGACAAAAATGTTTTCTTATTTTCAGTTGATTACAAAATATTTTCAATATAGGTTCACTTGAAATAATTTTGAAAAAACAGTGATTTTTAATTCGCGGTGTGAGTTACGCCCTCTAGCGATAGACTTAGCAACTTATAAATATTTTTCAGCTTTTTCTTCTAGCCAATTTATCTCTACATTTTTTTTTTCTCCGGGTCGTCCGACTACCGAATCCTGAGATATAGCCGGCGTCCTTTATTAATGGGCCACCCAGTACCTATATGCTCTAGAAAGACATAATTTTGTATTTAATAAATGTGGGCTTAGAAGATTGTTTAAAATCTAGGTTGAACATTTTTCGTAGGTTTCTTTTTTTGTAAATGAAATTATTTCCTGCATTATCATGCATACTTTAATTCTTGATATTGTATAACAAACCTTATTCAGTTTTATGTTAACTGCGTTAACTTGCACTGTTTATCTAATACTAGAATCGATATGCAAAATTTTGATGTTGTATTTGATTCATTTATTGACTGACAAACCAAACGAAGGTATACAATTCGAATGTTTTTTTTTATAAATAGTAAAATCGCTCCGATTTTCATGATTCTTTTTTCATTTGATAGAGAAAAATTGGTCCCATTGAAAAAATCGACATTTATAATGTCGTTACCCACAAACAAAATCCAAAAGGGATTTCCGCGATGTTTGGAAATCTGAATAAGTGTAAGCAACGTATTATCTTCTTTCGTGAACGTTAAATGATTTTGATGACTAATTTTACACTGAAAAGTGTAAAATATTTTTTACAAAAAAAATGACCGAGTTTATTAGTTGGTGCACTTAAAAATACAAAATATTATTGATTCTATTGGTTCTGGTATTTTGAAGTTGGTGCCAAAAGTGTCCAATCTAACTGTATTAGACAAGTTACTTTATAACCGTTTTCACGCTGCAGTCTTGAGCAAAACGCGATTTTTGCCTAGTAACTAGTGCGAGCAGGATGCCCTGTGTCTCAGGCGCAGACGTTATCAATACCCTACAAAACAAAAAAGAAAGCAACAAAATCGGTCTATCCGCCCCAAGATAATCTAGACTCAAAACGACAAACAGAAACATCGACAGACAGTGCAGTGGCTGATAATATATTTATTAGACTTTGGGGACCATAAAATGTAAACATCCAAATCTCCTAAAAACCGGACACCAAAAATTCTACACGATTAGAGAACTTTCCTTACATAGCTACTACTTGAGGTAGCAGTAATAAAGTAAAAACTAAACGTTTCCTGTTTGTTTGCATGTTTGTATAAAAATTAAATCCGACCATGTTCTCCTTCAGAAACTTCTTCCACAGCGAGTGGAGTGGACTTTTTTTTCTTAAAAACTATAATTTTTTAGTATTGTTAAAGAAGAGATCATTTCAGTAGCTTTTAATTTTTTATCTTCAAGGGTTTCCGAGTTACAGCCTTATCATTGAATTTATTGACAGACTTATGTGATTTTTATAGCCATATTATCACGAAACAAAAGACCTTATTGGTGATTGTGTATTATTTATTACAATCATTCAAAGTTGTGAAATAATTTATTAGATAATGACTGAAAAGTATTAGGTATAAATTAATAACATCTAGTTGGTGCCAAGAGTCTTTTAACTACCCATCGTAACTGATACTCATGGCAAAACTAAGAAATGTTTATGATTCTTTTATCATGTCATGTCATTTTATTCTTTTGAGTGCATCTTCTAATGAAATCGGCACTAGTTTTGCTAACCAACTTTGAAGATTGTCCCTTGACAGAAGATTGCTGAGAGGATTTTCATTTTTAAATCACCCCTAAATATTCCCTACAAAAGAATAGGTGAATATAATATAAAGCTTTCTTCTGGGTTATTCGTGAAGGAAAAAAATTGCTTTATTTGATAGTGGAATAGAGTATAAAATAACATTTTTATTTATTTGCGTTCTAATCTAAAGCTTAAGTACTAACTTAAGTGAATCGTGCAAAATTCATTTGAAGACACATAGTAATTTCGAAGTAAGAGGACAAATAACTTAAATTTATGTATAACTGATACTTTATCTCTAATATTTCTTATTTTGAGTATAAAATAATAATAACAACCATAATATAATATTTGCTTAGCATTTTTGCTATTTAATACAATCAATCTTTTTACCTTATGTAAGTCATTAAATAACTATAATCCTGTGAAAAATATTGTCTTACTATATTTACAGAACTAGCTTTCTCAATATCTCGATCTTGTCTTGTTTCGTAATTATCGACATAATTATTATTTTTAATTTCGTTTATGAATACGCAGTTGTAATATTATTTATCTTTTTATAAAGAAAAAGAATATTTTAAAAATATATACTGTTTCACAGACATGAAGTTATGTACTTACTGTGTCTTAAGCATAAAACTGATTGGTTTATATTTACAACACATTGAAGTATTCCGCATCATCTTATTTTTGACCGTCGAAACAAACGGAGGAGGCATTCCTACAATTTATTGAACTGTTTGTTTGTATTTTGTTAAATAGATGTTCGAGCCTTGAAAGTAAATGTGCTCCGATTCTCATGATTCTTTTTTCATTTGATGAAGGACTATTGAGAATTGGTCTCAATAAAAAAAAATCGACATTCAACATGTCTTCCCTAAACTTCTCCCAAAGAGGTTGGAGGGGGCACTTTTTTAACCTAACCTAACCTATTAAGAAATATTTTAATTCAAAATAAGCATTACCTTTATAATGAAAGTTAGGTACCTACATTGGAAGTTTTAAAAAACTTTTATTGAGGTAGGTAATGTTTAAGACACAACCGAATTTACTAATTATTGCAATGACTCACATTTATTTCAAATTTTGAATTTGAAACTAATTAGACAAATCCATCTTCTTCCATTAATTGCGACAACAATTAAATGGGAAATTTTCAAAAAAAATACGGTTTCTCCGAGTTACAGCACTATGAATTTGTGCATTATGTAAATTTTGGGAATTAGAACATGTAATCACCGTTATATCATCGGCATAATCTCTGCAAACAATCCTTTATCCTGATAGAAACCTTGAAGTTAACAATAAATTGCTTATGCAATGTTTGCATTCGCGCTTGCGTCACTTTTTAACGTTTTCGCGATTTCTTGAGTAAATTTGCTTGCTCTCACAACATAGCCTGGCATGGCATGTAAGAATACATAAGTAAATATAATTTTGTTGCAGGATTATTTGTTTGAAGACAAACGGTCTAAAAATAAAATTATGTGCAAGTCTGTGTCTTGAGTTTGTGTGTGTATGTTTGAATGCGAATTTATGACTTTTCTCATTTTAATTGAGTATTGTTCGTTGGGAACGAGCATTGGTTCCAGTTTCGACCGATTAGGGGGCTTTTGTAATTCAATTAACGCAGAAACGAGCGACGCTAATTGGCAGTTCCGTTTCAGATAATTGGAATAAGATGCAAGTTTTGAATTTGTCAAAGTCAAAGCATGACTGAAATAATATGAAGGAAAATCCTCGGCCCCTAGGATAATGTTTGAACGGTATTTGAGAATGTTTCATTCACAGATGATTTTTTTCTAGATCAACGTCAGGCATTCTTTTTAAATTTTTGGGATACATAACAAAAGGAACCCTTTAAATCTGTCTAATCTTCTCCTCCGAAGATAGCAAAGTGAAAAATCTGGGGTGGATTATTACTGTTTGTTGTCTAGATTGCAAGAAAAATAAAAATATCTCTCTAATGATGTAGTTCAACTAAATCTAAATTCAGAAAATCCATTTTTTTTCTCAAATACTTATGTCATTGTGAAAATAAAATAATTCTTATTCAATCACTACGAACAAAACATAATCATTTAAATATGTAAAGCATTGTACCTACTTGTTACCGTAGGCAAAGACTAATCTTCACCGTAGGGTTCTGATTTTGAATACCAGAGGCATAGTTTTTTCAATTTTTGACCGACTTAAAAATAGGAGGACTATACAATTCGGTTGTGTTTGCTTTTTCTTATGTATGGTTGTTCGCGCATTTTGCATGGTAAACGTGCTCCGATTTTGATGACTTTTGATTCATTTGAAAGAGGAGAGTTGAGAAATGGTACCATATTAAGAAAAACTCAAATCCGAAATCAGCTTCCCTCCAAAAACCGCCCCTAAGGAGGTGGAGGGGTCAATTTTTCTCAAAAATCTGAGACGGCAGAATTAAAGATGAGACCTTAGGTATCTGGAAAAGTTTAAATTGGAAAAAGTTACGGTTCTCGAGTTACTCTGAAATATGAGCATTTCCACCGCTATGTTTTGAGATCTCTGAAAAATAACAAGTACAAGCAAAGAATAAACATGGGTAATTGTAACAAGATAAGTACTATCTTCTTTGGTATTAGTGAACCTTCAACGATTTTCATGACTAATGTTACATTCAAAAGTGTGAAATAAATATTTTTTAGCAAAAATTTGACCAACATTATTAGTTGGTGCCTGAAAAATAAAAAATAATAATAATTCTATTGGTGCTGGTACTTTTGAAATTGGTGCTACATTTGCTCAACTAATCAACTGATAAAGTCGGTCCAATCTTTGGTCAACAATTTTTATGACTATATTTTTTATAACAAGATATTAATGTAATAATGATTGAATATAATAATAAAGTATAATGATAAAAATTTGAGTTTCCTAGGACGAAATCCTTATTTTTGTAAGCTGATATTTTTTTGCAGTTCATGATTACTCCTATAAAGTCCTTGTATTTACTCAGCAATTTAATATAAATGTACGGAACCCACGAGATGTGAGTTGTACTTTCCACATTTTTATAACTAATTTAATAGTTCCATTATAAATGCGGTCTTTGTCTTAGCTGCCAAATATAGGATTAACAAAATCAACATTTCCTTCGAAAACATTTCCAAGATCAATCCCTTTAACATATTATATTAATGGATATACCTACATAACTTCACTACAATTTACCCCAAAACTTTTGTGGTATGGACACAAAAGCATGAACTGATGTCCTTTCCCAAGTCCAGATTGTGGGTGTTGCGTTATTGTGCACCATTCCCGCTGGAATTGTAGATTTTATTCAGCCCTCGGGTTGGCGTTGACTCTCTCGGGGCACTTTTATTCTGAGTGTATTTTCTACGATCCGGCCTGTGTCATTGGATCTAAACGTTTACTCGATTGTGCTCTTTCTCTATCAGTCCATTTATGAGATAGAGTTCGAAAAAACTTTTCGGTATTCATCAGAAGTTCCTTTTTTGCTTTGGTAATTCTAGCACTTCTTATATTTGCATAGAAAAATTACTCCTTATAACTTTTATCTGTTACATAATTTGTACAAGTTGGCAAATATTGCTTTCTGTAACATGTAATTGTTAGATAAAGAAATAATAATTGTATTCACAGGAAAGTTATCTAACATGTAATGTTAGTAGATTGAAGATAAATACCTAGAAGTGAAATATCAAGCAGTCGCTCCTGATATCATTTATATCTGACAAGCATGTGATTGTGTTTTGTCTAGAATCTCCAACTACCTATTGTGATTTCCATTGATTCTGTGACTCATTGAAAGTGTCTCAGATCATCATTTAATAAATGTCAGTATTAAGTAGGCACCTTATAAAGGTATAATCATAAAATACAGATATCTAAACTTGATCATTACCGACATTGGTAAAGCTGTATATTAACTGTCTAAATAAAAAAATGCACTGTTTTATACCTACTCTAGTTCATAAATTATAGGCACTAAAGTCTATGAAATATGGAACCCTTAAAAGGAAGACGATGATATTCTATTATTTGCTACTTTAATAATTAATAAGATGCCAAATAGTTTGAGAAAGAGCCTGAAAAACACTGAAACGTCACCAACCTTTCTGACAATTTAGTGCCTCGACTTATTCCATTCCTTCATTAACTTTGACAAGCGATCTGGAAGATTCATACTATTGAAAGTTCAAAAATAATAGGCTCTCATTTATTTCGTTCACTAAATGTGTGTGATTTCTATATTTATATCTTCTAGCTACGCGATTGGAAGCATTTGTTTTTATTTAAAATTTTACAAAGGAACATAATTATACTCCATTTCAAAAAGGGAGAGAGTAATAAACGATTATGATATTGAAGTGATCTCTATTATATTATTATATATTACGGCAAAAACATAATTTATTACTCTCTTTTTTTTTAAATTGAGTATAGTCAAAAATGTATTTTGTCGTATGGTTTGTAGAGATAAGAATAATTATATTTGAGTGTTAGGCGTTAAGCAAAGAGTACAGCGTCCTTCATTCTGTCGTTAGATTTCCAATTATTGCCTTTCGAAAGGGGGATTACAAGCTTTCGAACGTGCCCCCTGTTTGTTATCACTGATCACTCATCCAAACACTTTACGCTCAATGCTCTTTAACATCGAATATCGATGCCAGTACATTGAGTACACACAACATATTTATATATTAGTCCTAAAGATTGCTTTCCAGTCCACGAAATATGTAATAAGAAATAACTGCAAACCTTGATGTGAAGAATTGATGAGCATTTTATAATCATCAGAGTTCAAGGAATATATTTCTAAATAAATGCAAGGCATGGTTTAGGCAAAGATTAGAATTAATCTTTGGTATAGGCTAGACTAGCTTTAGGAAAAAAACTGGTGTTTCCACGCACACGACTTTCCTAACGCTCGCTCTAAAGCGAATTCCAACGAATATACAA
Organism: Crioceris asparagi; assembly: GCA_958507055.1. Taxonomy (NCBI): domain Eukaryota; kingdom Metazoa; phylum Arthropoda; class Insecta; order Coleoptera; family Chrysomelidae; genus Crioceris; species Crioceris asparagi. Next base: position 20,409,628 of record OY293829.1, on the reverse strand, counting down.
ATCTTCTGATCAACTCATTCAAGTATTCAACTTCTTTAGCGTGCCAAGACAAACAACCTTTGTCATATTAAAATTTAAAGTAGGAAGATCCGTTTAGCCAGAATATAAATTAAGTCAGCCAGTAAAATTGTACACGTTAACAATACTAGCGGTAAGACAATAAAAAACGTCCGAACGAACATGACTGACAAACACAACTGATTATTCTTAGTTATGAACAATGATAATTTCTATTAATACTGTCCTTGCTGCGGTAAATCTTTAGCTGCGTCCGTTTAAACGGCTGCAATAATAGTATCGGTTTTATTGACCTTCCTGTGATAATCAATCTGATATCAAATTTTACTTACAACCCTATTACCAGAAACACATACACAGCCAGTGGATATGTCACTCTCCAGTTACATAATTTTTCAAGCTTTTCGTGTGCTGTAACTACATCAAACGATTACATACACTACGAATCATGTTCATGGTTTCAGTGTCGTCATCATCAATCAAGCAAAGCAAAAGTGCAATGCAGCGCTTCAGATCAAAGCGTGTTAGATGGACGTCTTCTTCTCTTGTAGGTATTGCTTTTTCTATCCTGTTACACACTACGTATACATATACTCTTAACACTTCATCAGGATTATCGGGAACGCCTCCAGACGAAGAAGAAGACGAATGAAGCGTCTCCTCTATCTGCTATCTTGGTAGATTACATTTTTAATTATCAGACAAAAAAAGGATTCTTTGGTGTTTAGATGTATGCCTCGAGGCGAGATTAAAAGGCGACGTGATAATTAAATTAGTAGAGGAACATTTGGATCGGATCTCGAGCGAAGATGGCGAACATGAAAGTCTGCTTTGTGTTGGTATTATTATTATTATTATTACAACATTGATCTTGAGTATTAATCCAACGGGAATCTAAGTTCCAATGTACCAAGCGTGAAAGAATCTTTTGTTGTTGGACTTATAATGGACGTTATAGATATTTTAATTCAATTTTAATTTGACTCCCGGACTAAGCATCTTGAAGAGTTTTTTTTTCACACTATTTGATCTTTGTGGTTGATGGAAAAGGACATATATATATATATATATATATATATATATATATATATATATATATATATATATATATATATATTATATAGAGTAGAGACTTCAACAATAAAATTATGTCCATTCACGACTTTCCTACCGTTCTCAGTCAATTATTTTTTCAGCGTGTCAAAAAAAACAATGGTTATATTCAATTTTTACGTAGCGAGAACTGTGTAACCAGAATATTAATAAAAGAAAATTTGCCAGCTGTTTTGAAAATAACTTTTTTCTTGCTTTTTCTCCGAGATGTGCCAAGAGATGGTGGTAAGGTTTCATCAAAATCGTTGGAGTCGCGCTTGAGCAAAACAGGTTTTTCAGCTATTGCTAAGTACTGCGAGCAGGGTGCCTATTCTGTCACAGCTGAGCGGTATTGGTAGTCTACAAAACAAAACAAAAAGAAAGCTACAAAATCGGTTTATCCTTTCCCGAGATGATCTGGGCACAAGCAGAATAGTTGCTGAAAATTCAATACTCTCCTTACTTGGATTAGCGGTAGGAAAGTGATTAGACTGAATTCATTAGATGATATGATTGAAAAGTAAAATAATATTTATTCTGTTAGTAGAAGATTTGCAAACTTTGGTATATCTGTATCATCTAAGCGACCTTTATCACAAAAATATATTTTTTCTAATTTTTGATGAACAACCCATAATGAGACTGCTTGTTTGATAAAAGTCAAAGGCAATAATTCTTCTTGATAATACATAATTACACATTATATTAATTTAAAATTTATTTATCTCATACTTTTTCTGGAAGTCTATCAAGAAATATATTCCATATAAATGATAGAAAATATAAATAAAGGACGTGTTATCTTTCGAATTCGACAATATACAACATAAAGATTATATTTTATTTGGGTTCCGTATCTGAAAGGTGACAAATAGCGAAATAAAAGCTCGAAAAAATGGAGAAAAAATAAAACAATCTCTCTGATTCATGTTGTGAAAAGAATGTAAATTCAGAAAATCCATTTTGAAAAATATCCTAGCGCATAAACGATGATAATGTCATTAGCAAAATAAAACAGGATCATAATCAATTATATATTTGATTATCATAATCAGTTATAAAAAAGAAATAAATAGAATGATGGAAATAAAACAAATACCTGAGCATTAGTTCTTGTTTCGAGATTTTGTCTTTTTGAGAAAAAAAATGACAGTTGCAGATATTTGGATGATTCATCATTAGTAGTAATTCAAACTATAAATTAAATAGCCATTATCATAAATCTAAGAAGCAGAGCTGAACATTTGTAACTAATCCAGAAACAATCTCTGGCAACATACAGGGTGAATACGAAAGCGATAAAAATGTTCAATTGAATATTATCAATTATCTCCGATTTTTTTAATGCATACTCCTTTTTTATATAATCAAAGATCTACAGACTATGAATATTAATAACTGGAGAGAAGCTATGACCGAGGCAATAACGGAAAGAGACCAGTGGAGACAGATCGTCCTTGCAGCAAAAACCCACATAGGGTTGTAAAGCTACTAGATACATATACATTTTTTCTGTTTCGCTGTATTCTCTACTAAAAAAAATTGAGTTACTTTCTGTTTACTTCCCTGAAAAATTTTACACTATTACCATACGCTCCTTACATAGCGACGATAATAGCGGTAGTAAAGTAAAAATCCTCTGGTCAAATCGTGCTACAACTCATTTTTACTTCCCTCAATAAGGGAAGTATTTTCAGCATGTCAAGACAAACAACAATGGTCATGTAATATTTTTTCGCAAGATGAAACGTTTAGCCAGAATGTGAAGAAACATGTGGAAAATACGGAATTTTATTCAAGCATAACTTTTTTCTGCTTTTTCTCAGAGATGTCGCTATATGTGGGTGGTAAAGGCTCTCAGAAGAATACTTTAGGCAAGTTTAATCAAAATCCTTTCGCCGTTTTCGCGCTACAGTCTTGAGCAAATCACCTTTTTTGGCTATAGCTCAACACCCAGTGTATACAGGATTCTCATTCAGTGCCACCGGCGAGTAATATTGGTACCAAACAAAATCAAAAAGAAAGCAACAAAATACACCGATCCGTTCCCGAGATAATGCTGTCACAGACAGACGCCAAACAAAGAGACCAATGGCTGAAAATATGTTTATTAGACTTAGAAAGCTCTGAAACGTCAACATTTGTAACAATCTCGATACCGAAAATTTCACACGATTACAATACTTAACTTATACAGCTACTATAGTAACGTAGGAAAGTAAAAATGACATCTTGTTTGTTTAATTCAATGTCACACTGTCACTTGTGTGTGCTTTTGTAGAGCCTCAGCAGTTTATCATAGTTTTAGAAAATGTATTCTCAGCAAGAAAGGTTTGATTTGTTTGAACATTTTATTAAAAACAATAGAAGTAGGTAATGCCCTAACAGTTAGAGAAGGTCGTCGAAACCTCCCTGAAAGAAAAATTCTAGATGAATCAATTTTTGAATATTACTTATTTATAACAGAAAATAATCAAATTTAATATGTATATTCCCCCTTTTATTTAACACCATATCTTCATGATATACTGTACTTCTAGTAATATGAGTGTTGTGACTCCTTTGTTTCTAAAGACAAGGAAACCTGCAGTTTACGGTGATCCCAGCGAAACTGTAGGTACTAGGAAAATAAACTCCTGCTTGTTTTCCCGGCGCCTTGTGACTAACCTTTAAAATATACATCATAAATAATTGTATGCTTTATACTTAATGCTTATTTCTTTTTGCAGGTGAGTTGTATACGAACTATGATTTTTTTGTCCATCGAATGATTGAGTAAGTCCAATTTTAATAGAAAATTGATAAGATTTATTTAAACTGATCTATTATTACTATTGTTATAATTATTAGGTATAAGAATAATTTTAATTGTCTTGAACTGAATGAACACAAATGCTAGAATATGGAGGATACCAAAAGCGTTTTTGGCGATCAGGTACGTCAACTGCACCATTTCTGAATGAATTGTCCTGCATACGTAAATGTTTAAATGTCAAAAAATGACATTTTCTTGTTGTATAGATATTTTTTGCCAATTCTACCTTGAAAGCTCTATCTCCGAGCACTGGGTGTCTTGGCGAAAGTACCTAATATCCATCGACGATAACTTCCAATTTGACTACACCAGTAAGTAAAGTAGCTACTTCTTTCGATCCATAAGCAACTTTAACCGACTAGTGCGTAAAGTAAATAAGCACGCAGTAACTCAGTCAGACCTAGAACCAGTAGGTACCAATATTAATATTTAACAGATTATGCTTTCAAACTAAAGTATAGCAAACCAATGTGTCATACAGATGCAAATTAATAATCTTAGTTGTTAAGTTTATAATTATCACCTGGCATATTCCATAACTTTTGTACGCGTTAGATATTCGCCCCTTTACACAGTTGCAGCTTTAATGACTGTTCAAGAGTTGATAAGTTGAAAATTATTGAATTCCCCAACAGTTGAACTTCATCCATACCTTTATCGTTACTCTTTTACTTCCCTAAGTTTAAAAATTTTGACTTTCAAACAGCATAAACTCTTCAATGTGAACGCGTATCGTTAACGCTTTTGTATCTCAGTCCTGCTTCCGGATAAATTTTTCCTGTATTTTTCTGCCCTTCCGCATCACAATAATTATAAATTCTTGGAATTCAACGCTCATTGAATATCTGTACACAAAGATCCATTCATTTTTCCTTTGAGAATACCTAATGCCATTCTGGCGGGAAAAAGGCCTATAGCCGTAGTGGCAGTGAACCGCGTCTTACTGAAAAGATTTATGTATTCGCAAAGTCGGGGATTATTAACAATCGGCCCTCTTTTGGGCGAGTGGGTTGCAGTAGCTTTGGCACCGGGGGTCGCATCTCCCGTTTGTAGTAGAGGGAGAGGTTGGACAAAAAGCCTTTGCCGCAACTAATACCATACCCTCCTCCCTCCAACCCCCCAACCAGACAGAAACGCCGACGAGCGACGACGCTATATTGTTCACGTTCGGTTACAGGAAGGTGTCGAGGCGCTAAGTGTTAAGTGCATCGAAAATTTAGCATTAGCAATAACTCTATCGATATGTTTGGAACTAAACTACCAAAACTATTTCTTTTGAAATGGATTTGTTGGCAAGTAAAACGGTATTCTGTGTCCAATTTGGCGTACAATATTTTGGACCGACTTCGCTAGAACGAAGGAGTTATACAATTCATTTCTATGTTTACTTTTGGAGATGGAGAAAAGAAAAACTTTTGTTGGTGGTCACAGATACGTGTAATACTCTTTTTATTTAATGTTTATTGTACATTTTAAACATGTTATATTGATGTTTTGTCATTGTTTGGACAATAAACGATTTATTATATTATATTAATTATCTTCTACAGCCTTAAGGGATACCTCCTTGTCTTCATCTGCTGTGATACGAATATTATGTTGTCCGGGTCGCACGGGAATCTTCCTTCCTCGCTTTCGTGTTTCAACGGGATTGTTTGTAAATCGACGAGATTCCTTGAGAAAGTTTAAAAGACTTTCGTCCAATAATCTTTCTGAACTTGATGACAAATTAGGAAGCTTGCTCAACACAGCTGCTGGGTTAAATGAACGTAACCCTGTAGTTCTAAAACCTGATTTCAAATTCTCCTCTGTTTGGATGAAATTGCCAACCAAAGTTTATTACGGAGTGTTGGAAATTGCTCCTTTGGTATGGAACATTTTCGTCGCGATTCCTTTCTCCAACTTTCCAAAATCGAACTCCATTTTATTTCATAGTAGTGAAAAAGCTCACCTCCAACGGTTGCATAAGGTGTGGCGTTCGGTGACAGTGGAGTCATGTAAATATTATTCGCCTCATTGCTGTTTAATATTAGTTGCTAAAGGCTTTGTTAAGTTGTTCCTGGATGCGAAATCCTTCATGTAATCGTATTGTCTTTCCACTCACTTTACTTTATTTAATAATGTTTTTCGGGGTATTTTGAATCGAATGTTTGCAGCTTTTTGAGACATACCCTGTTTTATTGCTGAGATCCTCTTCACTATAACTAATATATCCCCTGCCTCCTTACTTTTTTCTGTACGTTCGAACAATTTTTATTATTATTTTCGAATACAACACATACGTACATAACCTCTACAAACATCAAAAATACACAAAATATAGGCACATAACCTCGCTATACGTCAACAGTGCAGCCAATTTAATTATTTGTGATGAGGTGCCCATGCGCAACGCAATGTCGAAGTTGCCCTGTGCCGTAATGTGTCAAAGTAACCCGCAATGTCGGAGTTCAGAGTTTCAGAGTAGCCCCAGTTTATGGTGCACAAAGAAAAAGTAAACAGGACAGTAGAACAAATAGATACCAAAGCGAATGATAACCGAAAGTGGTAAACTATACCTACAAGTAACAATACTTTGCTTATATAGCTACTCGGAGTAGCGATAGGAGAGTAACGAATAAAAAAATATATACTCCAGCTATAATTTTTTGCTGAATTATAATAAGCCATTAGGTATACAATCCAGTCAGAACAGTGGTGCTGTTACGTCATAGCATGACATCTTTCTATATATATATAGATTATTATAGATAAAGACGTCATGCCAGGATATACAGCGCTACTGTTCTGACTGGTCTATAATCTCTTTCACCAACATTCAATAAAGATTAAAAAACTATCTTTGTGTCAAATTTCATCCAGATCCGTTGAGCCGGTTTTGGGTGATAGAGTAACAAACATCCAAACATACAGAGCTGTATTCATAAACAACTTTAGAGTTGATATTAGTTTATTTTGTTAATTAGTTAATATGGTAACATTAATATCCTAGATGACAGCTTTAGTATCAAACTAGGCTAGTGCCAAACTAGTTTTATTTAGGATAACACTTTTTGTTTACGCGTTATATAATAATATAATAATAATTATAATAAAGAATAAATTTCAAAAATACAGAAGGAAATTTAAAAAAGTAAATTTAAAGAACACTAGTACTATGTGCCGTTTTCTCCTATAACCGGCCACACTGCATTCTCAGTGTGAAAGCGGTATAGATGACTTCATGAATTCGCATATTTATTGATATCTTCAACATTCACAACGCTTCGAAACTATTATGTACCGTTAAGATTTCTTATGATTCGAAATTCTCTTTTTGATGACAAATCAAGCAGCTTCTGGCTAATAAATTAGAAAAAAGCTTGGATTCGGTAGTATTGAGTATTGGTCACGCTTGAAGTATTACAGACTCACCACTATTTATATAAGAATGGTCTGGAAAGTGAAATGGGAAAACTAATTGTATTGAAGAAAACCATGAAAAACTACCGTCTCCGCAGTTTCAGGGAATCACAAATCAAACTGCTTCCTGGCAATGATTTATAACGGAAGTTCCGGAGTTGGAGCTGGAAGTTGTGACTGGATTACGTCTGATGTGGAATTTATGTGGCACTCTTAGCGCCTCGAGCTGTTCCTGAGACCAAATGTGAACATTTGATTGAATGAAACACCCTCGTTGGTTTAGTTTAGTTGGTCTCTTTTTCAGTTGAACTTCTGTTAGAAATATTTCGATGTTAATCTTATTAATTGGAAACATTTGAGTAGTATATCTGTGGGATAGAAAATTTTCGACTAGCGAAACATAATTAATTTTATCGGTGTCTGACAATAATTAGGTATTTCAAAAGAATTTGATTCACGGGTTAAGCTTTTAACTGAATTCAGCAGAAGTAAAGATGTTACGAATTAACTGAGGATCGGGCATACTTTCGATTTTTATTAATAATGATCTGTTCTGCTCGAAAAAGATGAGGTAGAAAATGCATTATTAGGTGTTAGAAACATATTCCATTTGGAGCATTTGCATGGTTTAAAATTGTTGCCGCGATAATTTGAAATCTTTGAATATAAAATAGAAAAAGAATATATTTTTGGTGTTGCCGATTATGAAATTTATAAAATAAGAGCATTATTTCGTTATTTACATTTTAAATTTCTTTGAATGCAGTCTTTTTTGCGAACTTCAATAACATATATCAAATACATGGTTTGTTTGGAGTTGGTATGTACGAATATTACCAAAACTTGCATTGTATTGGCTAATGAACCACAAAAAAACTTTGGAGGAATAAATCAGTTTGTAATCATATTTTTTATGATTCTCGCATTATTCCAGAGTTTGTAATTCAAGTTTTCTGTTTTCTTTTTTCTTTCTGGTAAAATTCTATTTTTCAGGAACATTTTCAAAAACCTTTTTCTTCTGAATTTCAAAGGAAAACCTACAAAAACTTGCTATTATAAAAGAGATAAATAATTTACGCAATACTTAAAACATTTAGTGATACAGTGATTTAGTGATTAAAAAATATAAATTTTAATAATAATAAGTCATAATTAATCAACAACTTATCGGGGTTCTCATGTGCCTTGCGTTGTCAAAAAGTTGGTACTCCAGTATACTCAACCGTAAGCGGTAGCAACCTGCAACCTTCTCACTAAATTATTGTAACAATCCTAGACTAAAAAAATGTACCGTCCATCCGTGGGACTTTTTTTAAAGACTCATGTAAATGTGTCGGTTTCGCGCGCTCTGGGAACGTTTTGCGGCTGATATTGAAGTTTACTGTCGACTGCGAGGGGTTTACCACTTTGCAGCTCCCATGAAATCACCTTGAAATCACGTGTATGCCTAAATGTAAAGCAAAGGTTTGCTAGAGAAGAAATGAGTAGTTACTTACTCTCAAATGAATATAAACAGGACTATTTTGAAACGTATCATATTTTCCAGACAAATTGAAATTTAAATCATTGTAATTATGTTACAGTAATGGTGTAATCATGTAATCCTGGGACACCTTTCAAGATAGTGGTAAACCCCTCGGTCGACTGATTCCTGACGTTTCTCTGGTTCAGTTATTAATCCTACTTTTAGCTGAATTATAATCAAACATTCATTGTTTTAAAAGTAAGGATAATTAAAACTTAAATAGATACATATTAAATTACTCTTAAGGTAGTTCCGCAGAAATCCATAAAACTTTGGGAGGTTGTTTTTGAAGGTTTATCGATTGTTTCTTGGAAATATATTAGACCAGATTGATAACTAAACTTTGTAAAGGAGACATCTGAAAATGATCCATTTGGTATTATTTACTTATCTCGTTTTCGCAACATAAAGAATTCATGCATATACATATATATTTTTCGTAAAATGCATTCGTCTCAATGAATAATATCGATCAATAAATTAGCTATTGTTAACGAGGAGTTGTGGTAGAAGTAGTAACAGTAGTAGTAGCACGGCAGTTGATATTTTATTCAAGTACTTAATTTGCTTTAGATCGTACAACGATGGCATGTGAAGTTGGTAGTTCTCTAGTTGTTATAGTACAGGAGCTGACGACTATCATATTATCGTTAGACGCCCGTTAAATATATAAATAACGAATATCGTCAAATGCGAGGATGTCTTATGTATAGGATATAAACCTAGAGGGCCGAATGTTTGACGTGTTCTCGGAAGCATCGATATGAGGAAATGTATATGGCTTTAGCGGAATTAGAACCAGCAGCTTCTCTATGATCAGCAGACAACCATCGCCTACAGACGGCGCGCTTACCAATTACCTACCCAATAGGAATCCCCCAAGAGATTCATATAAACCAAGGCAATTATTTTTGTATTAGTACTTTTGTGTTAAACATTCGAAATACATACTTATTCTTTTTTGTATTATAACTTGTGATGACAATCCCATATAATGAGCGCGAAAGATTCTCATAGATAAATATGGTAATCTTTATCAACTATGTTCCAAAAACTTCACAATACTGATGTTTTTCATCTGATTTGCTGAACCTGATTTCGTTTTGATCAACTTGGTTCATGAACAGGTTCGATGATGTATGGGCCTGTTAAGATGGGGTAATGATATACCAGACATAATCAAACTCTTGAACATTTTACCTGTCTGTTTATTGAGGTGAAATCTTCGGTGTCCCGTTCTCAACATATGATTAGATTTAAGAATCTCCTGAGTTGGAAAAACTTTTTGTGAGCCACTATTCTGACCAACCGAGTTTATTTTTGTAGCAGTTATTGCTAAATGTTCTTTAATGCACAAACCATTTGATTCCGTCATATATCTAATAAATATCAATGTTTTTATATCAATTATTGTGATCGGTATTTATATTATAGAATTTCTTGTATTAGCTATTGGACTAATAGATATCGTGCGAATAGACGATATCCTTTCTATACGGAAACATCTGTCGCCGAAGGCATGAAGATTATGGCATACAACATGAGGCGGTAATTATTGTTGTTTTGTTGTGTTATTACTGTTGTTGATGATGTTGATGGAAAGATGTGAGGACGTGTTGAGAGGTTTCGTGTTCTTATCGTATACGTATCCTTACACCTTTAGTATGTGTCATGATATGATCGGTTTATGTAAGTACATACGTGGATTATGTTATGAATTATTTGTCAAAGGATTATGAAGAACTTCATGGCTTTATTCCAACTGTACGGAACCGATTTCGTCGTTCTAACGCAATTTGAACTAAATCCCATGTCTGTCAGATAATTGATTGTGTACCTGACAAATCAGCACAGTGGTTCGAACAACTGAAAATTTACAGGATTTTGAATTTTTTGAATATTATGTAAATGTTTGTTAAAACAAGTACGTCACTTAAGATAAAAGAAACAGTTTGAAATTAAGCAAAGAGAAAAATTGGTAAAAGCCTTTACCTATGACTTCCCTCGACAAACCACCCCGCTTCGAGATGGAAACAACCTCGTCGCTTCTACCGTTCTTATATTGACACTTAATATTTTGGACACCCTGTATATATGATTAACGAAAACCCTTACATTGCGTCGCCGGTAGTCCTTCAATATGTATACCAAAATTCGTTGTCCTAGGTCAAGCCGTTATTGAGCTACAACGCCAACAGACTAGAGACAGACAGACGGACTTGAGATACCAAGATTTTTGTGATCTAGGAACCCCAAAACGTAAATATCAGCAAAAATCTCGAGGTCGATTTTTTACGTGAATACAATACTTCCCTTATTGAGGGAAGTAAACATGGTAGTTCCACTATTTCTTCAATTAATAAATTGACCCATGCATACACACGTGCAAAATTCACAACCATAAGAAAAATAAGAAAGAAATGATCATTTGATTTTTTCACTTAGTTGTTGATAAATCGAAATCAATTTGAGAATTTTTCTAACTCAGAGGTACCATTATTTGAACTACGATTATTAAATAATAAAAACCCAACCAAACTTTTCAAGTGTCTATTTTAAATGAAATAGTTATAATATACTGCTCAAATATCCATATAGAGAAAAATATTAGAACACTTTGTTGGGTTAGACTCAAAAAAATTCCTTATTTGTCAAGTCTATGGAATAAATAAATGTATCAGAGCATATATTGAATATATTTATGTATATGCACGAAGATGCTTCTCCTTCTGACCACACTAGAAATTTCCTTTACGGATAGTCTGGAGAACTCAGAAGAAATTCCACAAACCTATCTGACAGCTGGTAAACTGTCACAAGTCACAAATCGTAGATGTAACAGAAAGTTAATAGTTGGTTAATCTTCGGACGCTTGAGTTGGAACGCGGTTGGGCCACTTCGCAGAATACTGGTTATAAGGCTACATGCTAAACCTCAAGCTATGCTATTTTTAATTAAATTCATACAAAGAAGAGTTTTTTTCTTTTATTTTATCATGTACGAAAACTATATTCTATATTTTTTTTGGATCAAATTTGCTTCGAAAGGTAACTCTACTCCCATTAAAAGCTTGATCAATGCCTGACTGTAAAACGACGAGATAGCAACTCATAGATTGTTGAAAGTAGCCAACAATAATCTGTTAAACTCAGTCTTTACACATTTGATTCTGGATTTACTTCATATTATCATGACACAGTTGCTTTTATTGATAACCAATAATTCTCTATATAAATTCTCTATCGATAAGTAGGTATTATTAAAACCTTTTGCAATCTCAAATGCGTGGGATGCTTGCTTATACAACAAGTGGTAGGTACACAACAATCTATTTTATTCACGACAAAGAAACTATATTTGCATAGGGAATGTCGACTTCAGGACATTTTTCAATAATGACAGCATAATGTGAAACGTTTAATAGCGCTCCAGCAATTATATATTGCATTATTCTCGATCACGTCATCAGCGTAAGAGATGTAGAGAGAAAAAAAATTATGTATATACAAACTCCAAGCCTACAAAGCGATATAGATTTATAGTGGTTGTTGGTATGTGGGGTAAAGAATAATAAAAAAGCAGATCAGTGAAAATGATTGTGTACACAAACATTTTGCAATAGTATAGGGTACGGTTTTGAAGATGTGTAGTCTAAGTTCGGGAAATGCACAGTGAAGGCATCTCTGACACATAATTTAAAACTGAAGAATATGATATGCAAATATAAAAAATGATTTTTTATAACTATTAACAAGATAATGGCAGATGACACGGAGAACACCCTGTTCCCACGGCAGTACAGTTTTAAAGGACATCGCAAAATTGACTATGGCATGTACTGTTCTGCAAAGCGCCAGTTACGGGTTGAGGTTACAAAAATTCGGACACGATGAGTGAATGGCGCTCCAGCGAAAAACCGGATGCTGGAGGCGTGATGAGAACACTTTCATTGAAACGCATGTATTTTAAAACTGGATCCTGAGATCCAATTTGAAGTGACAAAACCAATATTCGACTGGATCACTTTTTGCAGGATACCGCGAACGGGATGATAGTGTGAAAGCGAATACCTATTGAAACTTGTCTAGATTTCCTAGTGACTCGCTATGTAATTCCTACCTAATTGTTGAGTTAGCTCATTGTTATATTTTTTGTTTAAAAAAATACCCGATTGCCCATTGGTCGAAATTCAACCGTAATTTATTAAGTTGGCGTTTGAACACTATACAGATTCTTCTGTCAATAAGTTTTTCTCTAGAATTATTGGATATATTTTTTTGAATTTAGTTTATCAATAAAAAGGTGGCCAAAAATTGAACCCGGTTGACCTGTACGAAGGGCCAGTACGTTACCTCAAGATCGATAATTATCAACGGTTGGTCAGCGTAAATTTACTTTATTTAATGTTTTTGTAACACATTTTTGACAATTTTTGACTGATGCACTCCTTTGTCATACAAGCTTTAACTATATGTCAAATCTCATTATTTCCTTCTGTGACCGCATTAATCTTGAATCTTAAATATTGGGCCCAAAGAATTATTTTAGATTAATATTAATATTAATATATATATATATATATATATATATATATATATATATATATATATATATATATATATATATATGTAGTGTATTTGAATGAACAATGTGATTACGTCAGCTAGGGACTTTTCAGCGACTTTTTTATTCACCGACGAACCAAACGGAGGAGGTAAACAAGTCGACTTATAAATTTAGAATAGGTCCCATTGAAAAAAAAAAAATCATAAGCCATATGACCTTAAAAACTTCCCCTAGAGGGGTTGAGGGGGCATTTTTGCGAAAATAAAAAAAATGAGACGACAAAATTAAAGAAGAGACCATATCCGGCAACGTTTAAATTGGATATTTTTCAAGAAATCATAGGTTTCCGAGTTACAGCAGTGGTAAAGTCTGAAATATGTGAAGGGGGCAATTTTATTCGAAAATTAAAAATATGAGACGACCAAATTAAAGAAGAGAATGAGTAGCATCATTTAATTAGGACATTTTTCAAAAAAATTACGGTGTCCGAGTTACAGCAGTAGTAAAGTCTAAATCATGTGTATTTCCGCAATTTTTTGAGATCTCTGAATAAGTATAAGCAAGGTATTATATATCCTTCTTTGTGGAACGTTGAATGATTCTGATGACTAATGTTACACTCAAAAGTGTGAAATAAATATTTTCTACAAAAGATTGGACCGACTTTATTAGTTGATGCACTGAAAAATACAAAATAATATTACCAGTACCAGTAGAATTAATATTAAATAATAATAATAAATTATCTCATTAAACGTTCGTTCTCCGAAATATTAGGTGCAATTTGCTTGTTTGGTTATCATTTTTCTATATTATTACATCAACGGATTTTTTTGGGAAATTTCGCAATTTCTGTACTAATATCGAAAAATGCCCTTTTAAGTGGCAACAACAAAATCACAACGATTGGTAGATTTGTGCGCCTAAAAAACACTTTCAGCAGCTTTGAAGCTGCAGGTAGCGATTACGTCCTCTAGTGTCCATCTTAGAAACCTGAAAATCATTTCCAGCATTTTCTCTTGGTAACTTTAGTCATTAAGTTTTTACCGCAAGTCTTTTCATTCAGTTGTTTCCTTCCGAAATATAGCACTTTGCACGCTTATGTGGCCATCTTGTACAAAATTTTGACAAAATACAAAAAATACATATTAGATACAAAAGATTTCGTATTATAATCACTTCTGCTACATATTGATATCTAGGTAGAGTTATTTAAGGCACAACCAAATTACTATTTTCAGAATGGCGTTCGTCAAAACTTTTAAAAATGTTCATAGAATCTATGTATTTTTTGTTAATCAAATAATTTATTTATTGCTACAATTTTGTCAGAATGTCTATAATAAAAATAATAAATCTGTAATTTTGTATTCTAACTTGTAATTTGTAATAAGTTTATTTTTATTACTATAGTAGTGCGGTATTCTTTAGGAAAAAGTTCTGGTGGAATTTTACACCAATAGATATCTACCTATTGGCAGTTTAGAGACTTTGAGGGTCTGGTTTGTAATTTCTTTTCACTTATATTAATCTTAACCTATATGTATTCGAATTTGTTCATGACAATATTTATAAAACATTCTCAATACATGGTGTAATATCTTGTTGTAACCTTCTAAGTAATTAACAATTCTTAGTACAAGAAAACAGTATTCACGTCAAGTTTTGAAAAAAATATTTTATTGGTATATAGCATGAATAGTGCTCAAACAAATACATAAACAGAATAAAAATATAAAACTTTTTTGAGCTTTCTTTCGTCAAAAAATATACCACTTAGATTTCGAGAATCGACTATTCAATTTTTTCATTGTTTTATCTATAAATTTTCATTTACACAATTCTGCCGTATAACTAGTGAAAAATACTTGACAAATATGAATTGAAATACACTTAGATATTGTGAAATGATATTATTGCAAAATTGTGTATATATTTAAACATCGGGCGGTTAAACTAGTATATTTGATTAATTACAATTTCGACATGTGCATCTGCAATTAAATATCGATATCAGTTAACGTTGCTTGTTTTATTACAATACACATATTAATCAGTAGTGCGGATAATGATTTCAGAAAATTTTGAAAATTTAATCTATATTTTTAGATAACTTCCCAGTTGGAAGCGATTGAAAGGGAAGCAGTATTCGAAAATGATATTTTTCACGTTTTTTGAATCGGATATAATGTTTTTTTTTCCGTGACGGGAAAAAAAGTTTGACATTTTATCTCTGTTGACAGGTTGCAAAGTGTGTACTTTTTTCCCGGGTAGATATATAGATACACACACATATCAATCAAAACACAGAATTAAACTGACAGATATTTGATTACTTTAAAGGTTTCCTTGGCAACGCATGTCTAATTGTCGCCTACCACTTTAAAACTTCAAATTTTACTTCGATAATCTTCTGAATTTAATATTTTATAATATTTTTTCAATCCTAAGTCATCATTTTTCCCGTCACGTCCCTCCACTTCGCGTCGGTCGACAACACAACCTCGAGCTAAAATCTAGTACTTTTATATATAATAGAAAAAATAATTATTTATAGTTATTTATTATACAAGGAAAAAACTTTGATTTGATATTAAAAAAATAATACAATATATTTAAGTCAGAAGATTATCGAAGTAAAATTTGACGTTTTAAAGTGGTAGGCGACAATTAGATATGTGTTGCTAAGGAAACCTTTAAACTTTAAAGTAATCAAATATCTGCCAGTTTAATTCTGTGTTTTGATTGATATTTGTGTGTATCTATATATCTACCCGGGAAAAAAGTACACACTTTACAAAGTGATACTTTGTCACCTGTCAACAGCGATAAAATGTCAAACTTTTTTCCCGTCACGGAAAAAGATTTATGTCTGTATGTAGTTTTTGTTTTGAGAAATATACGGCTGTACTATTTCTAGAACCGAAATAAACTTGAGGTTGGATTAATTTTATTCGATGCATTATTAAGTAAGCCAGTTTTGGTTTAATAATGAATAAATTTCTCGTAAATCTAAGGTACGGTTTTCGAGTTACAGCATTCGTTAAATCTAAAATAATTATGCGTATTTCCGCCGCGATGTTCTGAGATCTCTCTCTACATAATAACACGTACAAGCAAAGCATATACATGAGTAATAGGATACTATCTTCTTTGGTTTTCGTGAACGTTACACTCAAAACTGTGAAATAAATATTTTTTACAAAAAAATTGGATCGACGTTGCTGTTAGCTGCCTATATGGTAGGTAGATAGACATATATATTATATATCAGTATATTAGACTAAGAAAATATTTATATTCAATATTGGTTACTACGCGTGATATATTTCCAATGTAAAAGTTATCTTATTGATTAAAGATCATATTTTTTTCTTCTCTCTATTTACCAACTACCTTGCTCCACTCAGATAAAATGTTATCGTGCAATTATATCGAAAACAAATTATATTGATCTGATCCTAAATCTAAACATAAACAGTAAAGTTACGTTTTGTTTTGTAATGGATTATTCCATTTTGGACAAATTATTATTATTCGATTCAGGAAAATCAGTACATAAGAATCTTGTAAACCAAGAGAGGTAAGTAACTATATGAAACAAATTCCATAAAAAAAATAGGAAATGATTTTCTAGAAAATTGCTCGCACCCGTTGATTTTAATTTTTGGTCGCAATTTTTTCCAGTGAGTATATACAGGATGATCCAAAAAGTAGAATGGATGTCATGTTTTCTCTTTTTAAATTTTATTTCTATAGAATTTTCTAATGCTGTTAGATATTTATAGAATGTGTCCACTGTGAATGATAAATCTATTGGTATCTTTAATCTTGTGAAATATCTGAGTTACACATTCATTTAGTTAAAGTTGTTAAGAATTCGGAGAGAACGGCAGTATTCCATCTAGAAATAAACAAGATTATATATATATTTTTAATATGTATCTTATTATTATTTAAGAATAATACCTACATTCTCTCAACTCAATAGAACTTTTTTGAATGCACTGTGTTTCTTCTTCTTAAAAGAGTGCCTGAAGAATGTTATTATTCTTCGTCCTGGAAAATACCTAGTTATTTTATTTCAATTCATTCATTTATGCTAAAAATGAAAAATATATAAATGGGAATATTGTGTTTCTCTCTGGATTCTGAACAGTTCTGCATATTTAAGCTAAGCTCAGGTACATATTATGATATCAAACGGAACATTTTATATGATATATACTTAGGATTTGATGCAGTTTTAAAATATTCCAATTAAAAAATAGGGTTTTAAATTCAAATGAGAACTATTTTATCGTATCTACTTTTTGGGTAACCTACAACTTATTATTACTGAAAGAATGCCCATCCAATAAATATTTTTTACAAAAAATTGGACCGATATTATTAGTTAGTTGGTGCACTGAAAAATATAAAATAATATTAATTCTATTAGTGCTGTTACTTTTGAAGTTGTGCAGTTGTAGTTAGATTGATAACTTTTGGCACCAACTTCACAAGTACCAGCACCAAAAGAATTAATATTATATTTTTCAGTGCACCAACTAATAATGTCGGTCCATTTTTTTGTAAAAAATATTTATTTCACCCTTTTGTGTGTAACATTAGTCACGAAAATCATTGAACGTTCACTAACACCAATGAAGATAGTATTTATCCTATTACCCACGTATATTCTTTGCTTGTAGTTGTTATTGTTGAGATCTCAAAACATCGCTGCGGAAATACCCTTATGTATTCAATACCGATTTAACTTGAAAACCGTAACTCTAAGGAAAAAATGTTCATTATAAATGTTGCTACAAATAATTATGTCTTTCATGTAGTACCCAGAAGAGATTTTCAATTTTCGAAAGAAATCGCCCTCTCCACATAGCAAAAATAACTACATATATTTGAGAATGCCTCTATCTTGAAAACCGTAACTCTTTAAAATGTTCAATTTAAACGTTTCCGGATATTGTCCTTTTTTTAATTATACCGTCTCAGATTTTTGATTTTCGAAAAAAATAACCCCCTCCATCTCTTCGGGGTGGCTTTCGGAGGGAAGGAGATTTTGGATCTGCGTTTTTATGAATATGGGACTATTTCTTAAGCCTCCTCTTTCAAATAAATCAAAAATCATCAAAATCGGAGCTCGTTTACTATATAAAACGCGCGCATAAACCAAAGAAACGCAGACAGTCGAATTGTATACCTCCTCCGTTCGGGGTTCGTCCGTCAAAAATAAAAATCGACGGGTTCGACAGATTTTCTTGAAAATTACTTCCTAATCCTCATTTCGATAAATGAAAAATGTTACCTCCATGTAGTTCATCAGATTAACAATACCATGAAAGGTGACGAGTTGTTATATCAAACAAGCTCCTATTTGCGAAAAATAGCGATAAACATTGTATTCAATTTATATTTTTTAAAGGAGTTTTGAAGCTCTCCATTCGTTATTTATATCGTATATTCTCAGTAACAATAACATGTTTATTATTAAAATGCATTTTTTTGGTTGTTCCTTGAAGATGGTTCAAACCCTTAGCTTTTCAATACTAGTGTCTCAAACGTAGCATAGAATCAGCAAACTTACAGAAATATGGTACACCCACACTTTAACAGAGCCGCTTTACATATACCTACCTGTGCTATGCTAAAAAAACTTGGGAATCAGGTCAGATGAATAGAGTAGAATAGTTTTATCGAATATTGAAAAATAGAGAAAGCATTTGTTAATATTACAAAGAAGAAAGCCTGTAACCTTTTTCTTGTAGTTCTTTGAATTATGTTTAAAACAATCGATATAACTAGTGTAAGCTAATAGAAACTTGCTGTAATGAAGAAGTCAAACTACAAAATTTAATAGATATAATAAGCAGCCTTATGCAACATCCTCTTTTAGCTTAAAGAGAATCGTGAATACGAATAGTTTTTGTTTACTTCTATCTATCTATCTTCTTTGATTATACTATTCTATTATATTGACTTGTCAGAAATATTTGTTAATTTCTCATAAATTATTATATAGTTTTGTTCAGCATTTTTTTCTGCTTTACTGCTCATTTACCATATTGGGAAATCATCTTTGGAAATAATACAATGGAATCGATATATCTGCACAAACAATAACTCAGTGTCAGCATTCTTCCGAGAAATCCCGTATGGATATTGTATAAATTAGCGATAAATTGTGCAAACATGACTTGGGAAAACGATTTCCATTTTATTATATACTACGTACGAGTTGGTGGAATTGCGGGAAACTTAATCTCGTAGAGCGCAAGTGGTTCCGTTTCTTCGTTTCCGAAACTTTATTGTCGAGCAAGTAATAAAATACCCGGATACTGAGGATAAACCTATAATATTGTTATAATAATATTATGTATATCTGTATCATTGCAATAATAGTTTTTGTAGATTTGTACATCATGTATATGTTGGAGTTTATCAATAAAACTGACGTTGTTTGATGGTATGTGAATATTATTTGCAGTATGCATTGGTTAGGGGAATTCCATATCCTATACGATAAAAAATATAGCAGCTGGCTTGTTAGGTATGCTACTGGATTCACTAGTTTGTGGAGAAAAAGAAAAAATGAAATAGGTATAAATATATTTTCGAATATAACAAAGCCAAGACAATTTTGCAAGGATTCATGACAAAAACTAAAGCAGAAGTTATTTTACTTTTGTAATAATTTATAATTCAATTTATAAATTTAACATCTTTTTACCTCGGTAGCGATACCAATTACATTTTGTCCATTTTTTTCTACTGGTTGAATCAGGTGCAAAGGACAGTAGGTACTCCGGTACCAACGAAAATAACAGAAATAACTTTTTACACAATCTTGGACCTAGATGATGCACTGAGAAATACAAAATAATATTCAATGGGTATATAATAGTCGTTCTACTTGATTTTGAATAGTTCTTAAAGGAGGAAAGTGTAAAAAATGTACATTAATATTCCATGATCACTGGGATATGGATAGATATGGTATGTTTTTTTTTGTTTTGGTTCGTGCGCGCCTTTTGTATGGTAAACGTATTCCGGTTTTTGATGATTTTGGATTCATTTGAAAGAGGAGACTTGAGAAATAGTCCCATATTAATAAAAACGCAAATCCGATATCTCTTTCCCCCCCGAAAATTTTCTCGAAAATCGAAAATCCGAGATGGCAGAATTAAAGATAACATGATATCCGGAAATGTTTAAATTGAACATTTTTTCAAAAGAGCTACGGTTTTCGAGTTTCTGCGATGTTATAATTTGAAATATGGATATTTTGTAGCAACATTTATATTGAATTTTTTTCCATAGAGTTACGGTTTTCGAGTTAAAAGAGTGGTAAAGTTTATAAGTTCAACCATTTTCGTGACAAATGTGTGAATTAAATATTTCTTATAAAAAAATGGGCCGACGCTAGTTGGTGCACTGAAAAGTACAAAATAATATTAATTATATTGGAAGTTGGTGAAGTTTTCAATCTAACTGCAACTGCACAACTTCAAAAGTACACCAATAGAATTAATATTATTTTGTACTTTTCCGTTCCACCAACTGATAACGTCGGTCCAATCTTTTGTAAAAAATATTTTTATTGGTGGTAATGATGGGTTTCAAAAACTCATTTACCTTTGTCGAAACTCAAGTTCTGCTGCCGGATTTATCAGGTCATCACAATCCGTCACTCTTTTGTAGTTGCCATAAACTTTATTAATCCTCCGGAAAGGAAACATTAATATTTATTTATATACCTAAACACATTACAAGTGAATCAACTTAAAAATATTTATTTACTACTACTCTTGCACTTACACAATCGACATAAATTTTATTTGGATATTCAAGATAATAACTTGTTAATTCGGTATTCCCTTCGAAGTAGAATTGAGTTTTTTGCCGCATTCTTGCCGGTACTCAGTTTAGGATAGTCAAACAATCCACGACAATGAAAAATCCTGTTATTAAAGCAACTGTAATTCAATTTACTTTTTGCTTCCAGCATGATTTCTTAAACATATATATATATATATATATATATATATATATATATATAAGACTCTAAACTATACACGTTATTTTCTAATGACCTCACATATAGAATCAATTTTGAAATTCTTATGGTGATAAGGTTTATATGCATTTTTATTCCTGTGCTGTGATTTGACATTATCCTTTACCAACACAAGCCTGACGAAAAGATCACAAGTGAAATTATACTTTCGTGTTTCCATATTATCCTATTGAAGCCGAAGATGGACCACTTCGACCTAAGAATTTCATCGCCTTTGAGAATATGACTAAAGTAGAAAGTTGGTAGTGGAGAAGGGGGCTGGGGCTACATAGATAATGGAGTTACCGGAGTTTAATTAAGTGGGGCTGCTTCTGGCTGACTGGCGCGACCTTTTGACAAGGTATTCGAGCTGCTTGGTTTGGATACCTCTCGCGTACCTCTGACTTTTTGGAAATTACAAAAGTGAGGGCGATTGTGAATGCAAAAGCAAAATGTCGTCGTTCGATCAATTTTGCCGGTTTCACCCGGATGTGATGTAGCGTAGCTGGTGGCTGCTGTGTTCTTTTTGATTTACGATGTCGCGGCAATTTTCCAAGACATTTTCTCTATTATTATCCGTCGGTGCGAGTAAATTTTTGTTCGGAAGTTCGGAAGAATTATTGAATTACTATTTGTAATTTGGGTTTTTTGATATATGATTTAGTTGACATTCAAATTTATTATTCAGACAAAATAAAAAAAATCTGGTGTGTCCACTCACACGACTTTCCTACCGCTCGCAGGCAAATTCCAGTGAATGAAAAATTTTACACTATTACAACAATACTCTCCTTACATAGCGACGATAATAGCGGCAGTAAAAATCCTCTGGTCAAATCGTGCTACCACTAATTTTTTTCAACATGTCAAGATAAACAACAATGGTCATGTAACATTTTTTCGGAAAATGAAACGTTTAGCCATAATCTGAAGAAAAATGTTGAAAATACGGTATTTTATACAAGCATAACTTTTTTTTGTGCTTTTTCTCAGAGATGGCGCTATATGTGGGCGGTAAATGCCTCTCAGAAGAATACTTTAGGCAAGTTTAATCAAAATCGTTAGAGTCGTTTTCGCGCTATAGTCTTGAGCAAATCACTTTTTTTTGGCTATAGCTCAACACTCAACACCCATATACATATACAGGATTCTCATTCAGTGCCACCGGCGAGTGATATTGGTACCAAACAAAATAAAAAAGTAAGCAACAAAATACACCGATCCGTTCCCGAGATAATGCTGTCACAGACAGACAGGGAGACCAATGGCTGAAAATATGTTTATTAGATTTAGAAAACTCTGAAACGTCAATATTTGTAAAAATCTCAATACCGAAAATTTAACACGATTACAATACTTTTCCTTATACAGCTACTATAGTAGCGTAGGAAAGTAATAATGTTAGACTTAAACACTTTAAACCAACCCCTTAACAAATGAATCGAACTTTAAACCTCATATACCTACTGATAATTTGTAGACATATGTTTTTTCATAAATGTGGAACGCAATCTATCTTATAGATTTCAATAATAGAATTCATTGTTCATTTGAACAATTCTTTTTACTTTGTCTATATTTGTACCCTTCTCGGGTATTGTGTAGATGGGTTGATCGTCTTAAAGAGCACTAACATTCGTATTGGTGATTTTTCATGTTATCACACCACTCCTCAGCCATTATACATTGTTAAGTTACTCTCATCTCAAAAGCAATTCAACACTTCAACTGAGGTCAACAGTGTAGACCAATCACTTCTGTATAACGCTGATCAAGTGGTGTTGATGACATTTTGATCGTCTGAACATAGATAACTGGTGAAAAAGCACCAATACGACTGTTAACCTTCTTTCAGACGATCAAAACAATTCAACACCAGATCACAGCTAGTGTAGATTGTTGAGTTACACTTTTCACTGAAGTAATTCAATACTCGTCAATACAGTGGTCTCAACAGACCAACCCATGACCATGGGTATATAACACTAATTAGGTCTGGAGACTTCAATGGTAGTTCGCTTTTTGATGCCAAAAAGGTTCATTAAACATTTCTGGACTCATTCAGAAATGGTTGAAAAATTTCATGTTTTCGTAGAACATTTCATCTAATAGGAAAGCCTAAGTTCACTTCTTAAAGCAACTAGTGGATGCTTCCAAAATTATCTTTATTCATTATCTTATTAAAAACTAATAAATTAATTGGAATAACTTCTTGAGCAGAATATTTCATTTTGAAGTGAGAAGAGGAGGCCGAATGCAACAAAATCCGAATTGTAGGGTATTGGTTCAGTTGAGAAGATCTACGGAGAAGTTCTTTCAAGGCTCATTCCTATAGGTACAGTTTGACATATAGTAAATACAATTTTAATCTTATTCAATGCGACCTAGTTTATATTTATCATTTAAACAACTTTTGCATACAGTCATACTCATTGACTATGGTAATCTGTGTGCAAATTTGATAGGCTGCACTAGTGTATATAATCAACGCAAAAAAATCGAATAACTCTGATATATGAATCGCTGATTAGTAATTGAAAACTAGGAAATTACCACAAATCCCCATAACTAGATTAATGAGATATCATTTGCCGTCAATATTAAGGCCGATGATCAAATGAATTTGTATCAATCTAATGAACTGTTTTATGTCTTAGGAGAGGATATTACTGCACCTACCTAATGCAATTTGGATTTATGAAATCTTCTGGATTTCTATCGATAATTGTTTCGATAATATATTTTTGTAAGAGGATGACTTTTATAAGTCAGCTCAAAACAGTATCTTCTATTTAGATATATATGGAAACAATATTATCTTTGATTTTTTTATAAAATTGAACATTTTATGTGACATTGTTGAAAAAAATATCATTTTCAGCTACGTTTAAATTTTAGATTTTTCAATAAAATCAAGGATTTCCGACTTACAGCACTAGGAAAATGCAAGATTTTTACTGTCATATTTTGAAATCACTGAAGTGTGAATTCAACAATTTCCATGACTAATGAAACACTCAAAATATGAAATAATTATTTTATATTTTCAATTTTCGAAAAATATTGCTGCCTCCACATAGCGGAAATACACATATTTCAGACTTTAAATGCTGTAACTCGCAAACCGTAACTCTTTACAAAATATGTTCAATTTAAACGATTCCGGATATGGTGTGATTTCCCTCTCCACTCCCTTCGGGGTTGGCTTTCAAAGGGAAGGAGATTTCGTATTTGAGTTTTTCTAAATATGGGACCATTTCTCAATTTTCCTTTTTCAAATGAATCAAAAATCATCAAAATCGGAGTAGGTACGTTTACTATGTAAAACGCGCCAACAGGACATACATAAAAAAATTAAAAAGCAAAAATACAACCGAATTTCATACTTCCTTCTTTTTTACTATATCGTGTAGTTTAGCCAGTAATTAGTTTGATTAAAAGGAAACACAAAGTCTTCTCCACAGTTTATTGTTAAAAGGTTAATTGAGACATGTTTCGAGATTATACAATCTCATTTTCAATCAAAAAATGTTCAAAGTTCTGTAACAAAATATATGAGATATTGAAATAGAAAGTGAAAAGAATTATAGAGTTAATGACACAAAATGGTGGATACTATACTGGATATGATGAAATTATAATTTGAGGAAACTATAAAAATTAGAAAAACTGGAAAAACGAATCCCTAACCAGTGAAAATTAAAAAATGATACTTAAAAATAATGACAATTGATTATCCCATTATAAAAATAATAAAAAATAAAGTTAAATTCAACAACAAAAAACTAAAAAACACGACAATTCCTGTCACATTGTCTGGGTGCCCGTGCCCGGTGACTATGGTCAGCTGATGGTAAAAGAGATATATTTCTGGTCTGGGATCGTTTAAATAGTTTTTGGAATTTTCATGTTCTTTATTTTTTGTTCTTGTTTTAAAATTTTACTTTATTTTTTATTATTTTTATAATGGGATAATCAATTGTTTTTATTTTTAAGTATTAATTTTTAATTTTCACTGGTTTGGGATCCGTTTTTCCAGTTTTTCTATTTTTTTTAGTTTCTTAAAATTTCAATTTCATCTTCGCCATGTGAGTATAGTATCCACCATTTTGAATCATGAAGTCCATAATTCTTTTCACTTTTCATTTCAATATCTTATATATTTTGTTACAGAAGTTTGAACATTTTTTGATTGAAAATAAGATTGTACAATCTCGAAACATGTCTGTCTCAATTAACCTTTTATCAATAAACTGTGGAGAAGACTTTGTGTTTCCTTTTCATCATACCACTTCACTCCTCTTCGAGAATGAACTTCTTCATACATTATCAATAATTAGTTTTTTTGACACTTTTCCCAACCGGCCAACCACGTACGTATATTTCTCCAATACTTTATAATAGTCACAAACAAAAAAGATAATCTATAAATTTCCAATTGTTTTTAAAGACTAACTGCGAAAGTCTTCTATCCAACCGGATGAATTTCAAAATAGAATTTGATTAAACGATTAAATAATAGAAAAAAATAACAAATCAGGTACTGAAAAATGTAATTTTTGTATTAATAATTTCTTAACTTTTAACTGCACAATATTGAGTACGTTTTCAAAGTCAATACAATGAACAAACTGTATAAATACATTTGATGTCCTTCTGTTTAGACTCGACAGTTTTAAAATATAATTTAGCTTTCTTTTACTGAAAAACATGCTTAAGAATCTTGTCTTTGTTGAGGAATCAAGCAATCGAAGACAACAATCGGAATAATTTGCTTTATTTACCGTTACAAGGAAATGCGGAACGAAATGACTATATACTGCCTTTGTCAAAGAATCATTCAAACCGCACAGTCATGTGTCCATACGTGCAAAGAATACCACCGTTCCCAGAAGAAATCTCACAATGAAATCTCTCTATCCTTATGTGTGACATTCATCGGGTCGGCCATGCCGGTCAAAACTTTTTTCTTTGCAGCCAGCATAATATGTATCTGCTAACTCCATCACGTCCAAATCCTCTCTTCTTCGTAGTCTCCCTTTTTTCCTTTTTAAAGGTCATCAAATTCCGCGATGAATTCATAGCACGTTCTCTTTTTTTTTTCACTCCCATTGGTCGCTTATCTTTTTCTTTTTAGCTTCTACATATATGATAGAAGACGAGTAAATCTTGAATGATCCAATGGGGATACATTCGGTCCACTAGGAGAAAGGATTTTCAAGGGAATTGTCGAAGTATATTGGAACTTTTGATGTAGTAGAATATCAGAATATTGTATTATATAAACAAAAATGTGGTATGTCCACTCACATGACTTTTCTACCTCTCTCTAACAATTTCGCCGTATATGAAAAACGTCCGATCGGATCGTGCGACCATTCGTTTTTTTCAGCGTGCCAAGACAAAAAAACAATGGACTTGTTCAATTCTAACGATGAAGGAATCGTATAGCCATAGTTATCGTATAACATTTCGATAATGGAACAGTTTATTTAAGAATAACGTTTTTACCTAACAACTAGTTCGAGCAGGATGCCCATTCTTGTCACAGGCGAGCTTTACCGATACCCTACAAATCAAAAAAAAGCAACAATACCGGCTATCTGTTCTCGATAATCTTTGCACAGGTCAACAGACAGACATACCAATGGATAAAAAACCCTAACTCGCAAACATCTGTTAAATTTTTTTAAACATATGCAATATTTTCCTTATTTAGATACTTGGGCTAACGGATTCGTCCGCTTGGAAGCTAAGATAGACAGATAACAGAAACCCATGCTAAGCCCTAACTAGATAACACTCTTGATCAAGTCACCTTTCGGACAAAAAAACTCTATTAAAATCGATCCATCCGTCCGTTTGGCAACTACGATACCACAGACGTCCACACAGATACACACATCAAACTTTTAACAACCCTCTGTGTGTGTCGGGGTTTAATTATCTAGCAAGAATGTGTAAGAAGAGGATAAGTGCAGTAATAGAATAGTGGTGGGCTCGAATTCGTTATCAGCTGTTGCGGCCAGGACCCAGCAACGTAACAAATCGTCATTTCAAAAGTCCTTCGTGTTTCGTTCAGTTAAAGTTAATGGGAAATTTTGTATCTCTCCGTCCGTTATTGGTTAAATGTAAAGTGTGAGGGTGTTCACAGTGCATATCATCTATCGTTTATTCCCAAATAGTTGCTGGGTGTTCGCCTTTTGTTACGACAAAGGCAGTGGTAACTAAGATGGCGCGTTTGTTTACATAATATGGGATTATCCCAGCTTTTTATCTGAATTTTCAGTTCCAATCTTAATTTGCCCTCTCATATATTGTAAGATGTAACACAACATTCTTATGGCATTTTCATTTTGAATATTCATAGATATTTCAGTAGTTGTTGATCGTCTCTCTAGCTGAATATTCTGCCAGAAATCCCCGCATGGCTGAAAAAAATCGATTGGTCTATTGTATGTTTGCTTATTTTATGCATTTTCGTGTCTAGAAAATGTCTAGCGATTTTGATTGATTGATTTTCTCAATTAATATTATAAGGATTAAAGACAATATCATTTAATAATACATTTAAATTGTAAAGTTTTCAAAATACGGCACTCCCTGGGCTAACACTTTGGAAGATTGTGCTACGAAAACATTAAGTCATTAAAAGTCTTGAGTATGTAACCCTTCTATGAGACTTACTCGCACGTAGAACCAGTCCGAACACCAACCCAGATCAATCCACAGATATGCATCAAGAGAGAACAGCATGATAATTTTTCCTACATATGTCTTAAGGATTTTCCGGTATAGAACCCTCCATCTTTAAATTCCATTTATACTGACAGACTCTCACAAAACAGTCCAGTGACGTACTACACACAAATATATACCGAAAAATTCACGAAAATTCAGCCACAGAGCTCACAGATACTTCTTTGGGAATTACAGATATGGAACCCTCACCCTAGGAGGCCCAGACACTCATAAAATATAGCCTATGTCACCCGCGCAAATATAAAAAATCAATAAAAAAATTATTGTTGAAATCGGATAAGTAGTTTTTGAGATTTTATTTGGTCATACGAAAAGTCGTTACTCGTTTATATTATATTAGTATAGATATAGATAAGTTAACGTTGAGTGATTCTAAAGACCTATGAATCATTTAAAAATGCGATATGAATAGGACCGACCGAAAAATACAAAATAATATACATTCTTTTCATAGTTGTACTTCTGAAGTTGGTGCCAATATACTTATAACTGCACAACTTCAAAATTACCAAAAAATGTCCATGGAATAAATATTACTACTAAATAGAGTCGGTCGTATTTGTTGAAAAATAAAATTCTTGTTTTTGTCCCGAAAAAAATATATCTCTTTTTTTCAGGATTTCAAAGTTGCTCTGTTAATTAATGATCCCCAATGATTATTTCCCAGTTGCTATGTAGATCGCATTTCGAAAATTTAAATTCTTTTAATTGACACGAGAGTTGTTATTTGATAATCTTAGGTATAAACAAACATCGATTACTTATAATTGGGTCTATTCTGTAAGACAACCCTTAAAAATTATCATGCCTTTAACGTAAATTTCTGTTCTGTAAGCATCCGATAACATTCAATATTTTAAGGCACCTGCTAAATCTTCTCCGAGGTGCCACGGAACATGCTGGTTTGTATGGAAAGTTGTGTTGGCTCTTGTGTCGATTTTAGGGTTATGTTGTAATAATCTATAGTTACGATCTGTTCCTTTCCTATATTTGATCAAAATTGGAAAATGTGGATAATGAACGTTGAAAATCTTAGAAGTCTGAATTTAATCTTTTAAGAATTTATTTGTTGCTGTTTCATTGAATGAATAATTTTACTTGATGACAGAAAGTAATAAGTATATTTTGGAGATTCAACTGAGGCTGGTAATTTCTTTTGAGATTTGGTTGTTGTTTTTATAAAATAAATAATCAAAAGCGAGAAAAGAATGGGTGTATTTATGGTTTCTTATTGTTTGAACGAACTTGAGCATAGAAAAAAATCTATCTACTGAATCATGATTGTCTGTCAACTCTTTTCTTTATAATTTTACTTTTGAGAATATTTTGAACAATTTTGTTGGACACTTCAGCAATATCTACATGCTAATCAGAAAGATGCAAATAATTTTCAACCATTTGTCAAGTTTCTAATCAAAGCTTCATATATAATGATCAATTATACTCATATAACACCATAATTTGTATTCCATTGAGAGGAAAACGATCTCTAAATTCCTCTAATCAAAAAATATGCAAGCCTTAAATATGTTTCTCAATATGTTAAATTCAAAGACTGACGTTAAATTTAATGCCTGATTTACTAGCTATTAACGTTATGGATTTTAATGAATTCTTATTATAATTATCGGATGCAGGTTACAGAACAGCTAGTTACTTTTAAAGTTCATTATTTTTAACGGGCCTTAAAAATTTGTTTTTCTTGCAAAATAGCCTCAAATATTTCAACTTACTGTGGAACATGCAGTCGTTTTTACACAACTATTAGAATATTTCCACAAAATTTATGGAAATTTGTAGAGGGTTAGAGGAATTTTTTTGCATCATTTTCAATTTTTAGACAAAATGATATGAAAATATTCTTGAATATTATATTATATAATATATAAATCATACTAATCATTTGAATTTTTACCGGAAAGATTTAACGCTTGTTTACAATTTAAATTCTACAAGTTCATGTTGTTTTCGTCAAAATTAATGAGGCATGTCAGTTGTACATTACTTGGAGAATAAAAAAGTTTTCGAAACCGTTTAATTTATCAGAGACGAGTTTAATTATCATGAGTAACAATAAAAATAAATTACACGATGTACTCACGCTTTTCGGCACATGCAACGATTATGTTATTTTATATACATATTGAAAAAAGATAGATACTATTTGAAAAATATAGAATGTATTAGGAGGGAAATAATTCCACATATGCAGTCTGCCTGAACTTTGATAAAATGTAATTACATATTTATCTTTAAGGCAACTATTTAACTGTTTATTTTGTAAATATCTTTATATTTCCACATAGTAGATTATCGAAATTGTATACCTCTTATACAATTTTGATTCTATGATCTCGCGTTTTGCAATTAATTGGAAGAGGGGGTAGGGCCCCTGAAAGCTTGACTTAAGGGCGTATGGATCCTTTTACCAAATTCGAATCTTTTATAAGGTAGAATAATAAAAGAAATAAACATTCAAATTTCCTTTCAAAATAATTTGAAAGGAACCGAAAATATCAGGAAAAATAATATTTAATTCATAGTAAATTAATCGAAAAAACAATATTTTGAAATTACAATTTTTTCAATCTAGTTTGTTATGTCAAGCAAGGATGGGTTAAATTCATTTTCATTTTCAGAGGGATAATATGATTACCAAACCTAGAAAACTAGATTACCTTCTTGTTGCAAACCGAACACAATTCAAGTTTGTAATATTATTGTTAGTATTTCAAATTGATGTGACAAAAGATACTATAGCCGATTATGACAAGTAATCAGCTGATTCTAATCAATTCCCACTTCATGATAAGGTAAAGTTTGTGATTTGAATATTTGTTAAACAATAACCCTACATTAAAATGTATCCGTCAAGTCTACCATGTATTTGAGATTCCTCCCTTCTTCCCGACACCATTTTACCTATTAGTGATTGTATTATAAAATTAGACAATACTTATCAAATCTATATTAATAATTCCGTCAAGGGATACGGTAGACTCGATTGAAAACTTACATGAATAATAAAACATAAAAATAATGATTTCGATATATACAAATATATCCGCAAAATTCGCATTGTCGAGTATTTTGTTAAATTCTAATGGTTTTAACCGCTCAATCATCAATCTCTATAGCCTTTGACGTAAATCGCACATGTATTGTTAATTCTCTAATACTGAGTGCTTAAAACAGAGAGGTTTACAGAGAATAAACCTTGAAAGCTCTTTATTTTGTTAATCCTTGAAAACCGATAACTACAAAAATATCTACCTACATTTTGTAAAAGATTGTGTATTATGAATCAAATTTCACCGGAGCAAAGTCTCGTTTTCATCTAGTACATTCGTATCTGAGCAACAATGCTTCCTACATATCACCTTTTGCGCTCATGGTATCCTCGAAAAGGAATACTTTCATTTGACTTTTTTTGTTGTCCACCAGCGCTAATCTATATGTTAATACATAAGTGAAATTTATTCTGAGAGTATAATATAGTTTCGCTTCGATTGAGATTTTTTGTGATGTCCTTCATTGGTGCAACCCTCTTGATCCTTACCCTCCATCACTCTGGGCTTTTTGTTCGACGATGTCTGCATTGAAATGGGACTGAACTGAAAGTGTGCTCTGCTCAAATGAGAAGGCACTGATACATTATTCAAACACTACTACACACATACACGCCCTATCACCGGCATGGGCTTACCCATTGTATTATTTTTTTTTTCACTACATGGAATGAACCAGACGATGTCGTAAAAGATGAACGTTTATGTTGTACCTAGTGGGTGAGTGAAGAAGGAAAGGCTTAATAAAAGATGTGTAGTGACAATAGAATAGCCTCCATATGTACAGTATTTAATATTGTTCAGTGCGAGGAGTTTAGTTGAACCTGAAATTTAAGTGGAAAAAGGAATAGCATGCGTTTCAACTAGCTAGCAAGCTGCCGTAAGTTCGGTCTGGAAAAAATCACACAATTTTTTGGTTCGCTATTGTTTTCGCTTCCAAATACTCAAGTCATCAAAATTGTAAAATAATATACGTTTTTTATTTTTTTTACAATAAAAAGGACCGAGTTTATTAGTGCACTGAAAATGTTGTAGGTAAACAGAAGACTGCAAAATATATTAGTAGCAAGTATATAGTAGTCCATTCTCGAAGTGGACTGAAGTGGTAAGATGAAAAAGAAACACAAAGTCTTCTCCACAGTTTATTGTTTATGGAGATGATGAAATTAAAACTGGAAAAATGGATCCCAAAACGGAAAATTAAAAATTAATACTTAAAAATAAAAATGGATTATCCCATTATAAAAATAATAAAAAATAAAGTTATATTCTAAAAAAAAACACGAAAATTCCAAAGTCACATTGTCTGGGTGCCCGTGCCCGTTGACAACATCGTTATTGTCAACTGATGGTAAAAGAGCTTCTTTTACCATCAGGTGATCAGATATTTGCTATTATGCTTTCATAAATTTCAAAAAATCAAGAATATATTGATCACATAGTCAAAACATTATGCTAACCCAATCTTAGAAGACCTTGCGGATATCAAAACATTTTAAATTGCTTGGGAAAGCTAGTGAATTAACTTAAACATTAAAATTGAATATTCTGACTTTTTAGTTAAAGCACTATAAGGAACTTTGTTTTTCATCGTATAAGAAGGAATAGGAATAGATTTAGATATGCCATTAGAAATAAAATGTGGCAAATACTAGTAGACCACATACCCCGAGGGTTTTAAACATTTATATTATAATAAAACATTGTAAATACAAAGATTTTATAGTTAATTGATTAACAAGATATATTCATAAATAAAAGAATTTAACCTCAGAAATATGTTCAATTTGTATCATTATATTTATTCCATTATCTCATATTATCATTATTTTTTTATAAAAAACTAGATTAAAGAAGAAGAAAAAGCGTGGCCACAGTAGGAATTGAACCTCCGCCTGTAGCAAAAATGATTGTTAGATGACACAGGTCACTCCAGCTATTGAGTCATGTTGTATCGAGCTCGTAGAAATGATAATCAATGAACAATCATTTCATATATGAAGCATTGCAATATTGATTCTTAAGGATTTATAATAGGTAGGTTCTTATGTCTGTTTTGTTCGTATTCCTATTCCTTATTAATGATCGTTTCTAACCAACATTACATAAAAAAATCTGAATTTAAATTCTATTCAATATGTTTATCAGACAAATCATTTTTTTGCAATCTTGACGTCAAGCTATACCAACCCATTTTATTTAACTTTCCTATCTTCGGAAATTAGGGTAGGAATCGGACGAGAGAAAAGCGACATTATAAGGGTTCCTCTTGTCGTTTCATACGGAACCCTAATAATAGGTAATTTTGTATGAATATAATACATTTTACTTCAATCGCCTGGTATAATGTAAAAGCAATATCGCGGCTAAATATTGCAAACAACAAACATAAAACAATTTAGTAACGCTCTCTAAACAGTTTATATGTGCTATAATAGGTAACTCTGTATGTTGTAACATTTTCTGTCTTGGAAATATGTTATTGCTTTTAAATAAACAAGGATAGAAACAATGAGTTAACCTATCTTCACTCCTATAGGGATTTCACTTTATAACTGCTCATAACAGAGACAACAATGGTTGTCTCTGCTCATATTTCCATCTAATCTTACTTAACTTTTGTTATTTCTTATGTTACTGATGTGAATCATAAACATAGAAATTCCAAATTGATAACGGACATTAAATGTCTGGCTTCCTTAAGTTAAGGAGATACTATCCTATTAGCCGACAGTAATGATGAATCATAGATAGGTATTATAGTAAAATACTCTATTTTGGTATTCAAGGTATATTAGGTATATGTTCGGGTAGACAGGCTTTATTATTTCAGTTCAGGTGCCATTTTATGTGAAATTCTTCCTCTTTAATCTACGTTTTACTATCAAAATTTTGAATTTATCTTTTTGATAACAGTTTCAGGAACAAAATAAATATTTTATATGTACTTACTCTCTTATATATAAAAAGTAAATAAGGCATGGTTTTCAAAATGTCAGAGTTGTGTGTTATCAGAGATTAAATTAAAATTAGGTACATTTCAGGACAAGATTCACCTTCACTGTAAATCTAAAATTCAATATTGCAATTAGGTAACTAGTCTCTAGACTTATGACTTATAATTACCGAAAAAGATCAATAAAATAGTCATATAATATTTTTTTGTGAAACTGGTTTGAGTCTGTCGATTTCTATGTTTTAATGAGCATTTTGATCGACTTCGAAAGATTGTACGTTAGCCTTGTCTATGTATGTATGCACCTTTTTCATTGGAAAGAAGAGTATTGAGTAATGGTACCACATTAAAAAAATAAAATGAAGTTCAACATCTCCCCAAAACAGCTACAAAAGTGGAGGAGGGGACAGCATTTTTCGAAAGTTAAAATTTTTTTGTAAAAGAATCAAAGAAAAGATTATTTTTACCAATGTTTATTTTGGAAATTTTTCAAAATATTTATAAGTTTTCAAGTTACAGCCCTATAGGAAAGTGTCATATTGTTACCGTCATATTTTTAAATCACTAAATATAACTGAACACTGAACATTCAACAAATTGCATGACTGATGGAATACTCAAAAATGTGAAATAAATATTTTTGGTT
The DNA here is from genome assembly GCA_958507055.1 of Crioceris asparagi. Lineage (NCBI taxonomy): Eukaryota > Metazoa > Arthropoda > Insecta > Coleoptera > Chrysomelidae > Crioceris > Crioceris asparagi. The sequence continues at coordinate 20,374,722 of OY293829.1, read as the reverse complement.
ATAAATACGACCGACTTTATTAGGTGGTGAACAAAAAAAAATCAAAAAAATATTATTTCGGTAGGTGCTGGTACTTTTAAAGTTGTGCCAAATTCTTCTTTTTACCTACAAATCCAGTCTTAGGTCTTAGAATATTGATAGGTAAAACTTAGCAAATATTAATTTTCAAAGATTGTTAATATAGAAGAATGTCTGTTACGTAAGACTGCATATTATTCTACTAATATATTTTTTATCAAATAACTCTCATTAAAAAATAACTTTGTTTAAACGTTTTTTCCTGTTACCCGATTCCATAGATTTTCTCATAACTGTACACTGTATCATGAATTTTACTATGCTGTTTATCAGCAGTTCATCACACTGCATATTGCCCTAGGTTATGATTTGTATTTGTATGTGTAGCACTGAACCATATTATTAACGTGTGTTCTAAAAATATATACTTCCGTTTATTTATAACTTCATCTCAAATACATTTGCTACGTCGGTTCAAAATAAATTTTTGATCTACTACTACTCTTCACAAGGCTTTATTTCGAGAATGGTTGGGAAGGCATCATTTAAATATTTCTTATTTTATTATTTAATTAACATAGAGTAAGTTATACATACTTCCGTGAATATCTGCCGTAAAGGAGATCTATTCCTACTCCTATCCGTAAAGATTCTTCTTATCATTTGTATATTTTTTGAAAATTTGCTCAAAATGAAATTATAAACTGAATTCACAGTGCCATGCTCTTTGCTTTTCTATATCTAAAATCTAAACTATTAAGTAACTGATCCATTATCAATGAATGCTAAAGTGATCAAGTTTATGCCCGAATATTACCCAAATCGTAGTTGTTTTACGTAACATTCAAATAGTACCTTCTAAAACAAAATCTCTAACATTGAACATTTCTCTGCAAGACAAAAATATTTTCCTCTTGAATATTGAACACCAAAATACTCGTAAATTTTGTGTTTCCGATATTGTATGAATGTAATAACAGCTTTGGCAATCCGTTGAGTGAACATTCCGCCACATACTTATTGGCCGTTATCCATTTTAAATTTGTAGAACTAATCATTGTGGATGGACTTAACTCGATAAATTCATAGACTTGCAAATTTTGCCAAAATATCTCTAAATATATAGGCATTATACAGGTAAGTACGCAAAACGACGGTATTTATACCAATATAGCGGATCTCACTTTACATAATGGCCGGCGATACTACTCCCTAAAAGGGGTTGAAAACGGGCTTCATGAAATTTAAAGCGGCAATTTTGCACGATTACTTACTCCGCATATATCGGACGCTTGCATTTTGTAAACGTAATAGGGGAACAGCAATATCTATTACCAAGTCGATAAAATTGAAAATAAACTTTACTTTTGTTGAGTTGAGATACGTGTATATAAAAGCTTTATACGAATAGATCGATACATTGCCAGTTTCTAATTTCTGATAGTCGAACCAATTACGGAATATGCTGGTGAAGAAAAAATATGATTAAAATGTGGTCATTGTTTTAGATCCTCATCATAAGAAAACCCACACATACAATACACCGAATTAAAGCTGACAGTAGGTATGTAAATTTGCGGAAAACTATCTAAATTATCTATATATAAATCATTTTCAAAACGGTGATAATTATTTTCATTTCTAGTAGGTCTAACTCCCAATGGATGGCAATGGCAGCACATGTTAAATAGCATATTGCATACAGTTCAAATTTTATAGAATACGATCGGAAATATTCGTATAGTGCGTTCAGCAACGACAATGCATAAACCCGTGAATTCAAGTGTTAACCGCTTGGATTACGTTAAAATAACGCTGTTCATTGCTTAATCGCAGTTCTTTTTCTATTGGACCTGTTACCTATTGATTTCAATATATTCCATGTACCTATCCAAGTTAATTTGGGTCTTCCTCTTTATGTGTTTATATATCCATTTCATTATTTTTTCGCTAGTGGTTCTTCCCCATCCATGGCACGTGCCCCTACCAAATTATTTGTTTTTCCTGGTAAGCTCTATGACTCAAGTTAATTGGCGTTTTTTGTAGTTTCATTCCTGGAGGCTAATTCTGTAAACGCCCGGTTTTACGTTTCGGCTTTGACATACGAGAATATTGTCACTGTTGTACAGTTTTGAAGAATTCCAGACAGAACAGTGGTGAGTGGACCAACGTTATTAGTTGGTGCACTGAAAAGTACAAAATAATATTAATTCTATGGGTACTGGTACTGGTGCAAGTTGTACAGTTGCGGTTAGATTGAAAACTTTTGGTACCAATTTCACAAGTACCAGCACCAATAGAATTGATATTATTTAGCACTTTTCAGTGCACCAACTGATAACGTCGATCAATTTTTTTAATATTTATTTGACACTTTTGAGTGTTTCATTTGTCACGAAAATCGTTGAATGTTCACCATTATCCATGTATGCTTTGTTTCTATATGCTATTATTAAGAAATCTAAGAACATCGTCGCGGAAATACGCGTATTATAAACTTTATCTGCCACTCTTTTAACTCGAAAACCGTAACTCTATAGAAAAAATGTTCAATGTAGCAACATTTGCTACAAATAATCTGGTCATTAATTTTCCATTCTCAAATTTTCAATTTTCGAAAGAAATTGCCTCTTTCACATACCGAAAATACACAGAATCGCATAATCTCGAAAATTTAAACGTTTCCGGATATTTTGGTATACTTAATTCTGCCGTCGGATTTTCGATTTTCTAGAAAATTTGTCTTCTCCACCCCCTTCACTGGCAGTTTTTGGAGGGAAGGAGATTTCGGATTTGCGTTTTTATGAATATGGGACCATTTCTCAAGTCTTCTCTTTCAATTGAATAAAAAATCATTAAAATCAGGGTACGTTTACTATATAAAAGGCGCGCACGACCCAAAAAAAGCAGACAGTCGTATATTATAACTCCTCCGTTTGGGTTTGTCGGTCAAAAATAATATAAACAATTCGTTTTTAACCAGTTTACAATAAATATAAAAAATATATTTATTTGGCCATTTCCGAAGCCAAGGAAATGCTTGTCGTACCTACTGATCCACTAGCCGTCCACAACTTGCGCGAAGTTGGGATACGACGTAAATGGGTTATTCTCTAAATGCGCTATGATCCTAGTTCGGTGATTTGATCGGTATACAAATCTATCCTCACATCAAAACAATTTTCTAAAAAAATATTCGGACAGTAAAACTACTTTTGAGAATAAATTGAGGTATTATTATTAAATAAAAAGTCCACAGTTTTGTTCAAATGGAAATTTTTATACAACTTCAGGTATGCTCTAATGCAATTTTTTTGTATATCCTGCTGTTCGTTCTAATTAAAGCATTTGGACTGCTAATTCTTTCCCCTTAACAGATAATTCCTTATAGGGGGCAGTCTGAACCAAACGCGATTTGGAGCAAGTTTACGACCGAAACTCAATAATCGGTGGTTTAAAATTATGAAGTTCGCTGATATTTGCTTTTTGAATATCTTCAGCATTTTACTTTCCAACCATTACTCTAAGTAGCCAATTAAGGAAATTATTATAAACGTGTAAAATGTTTTCAAGAGACGTTTACGGATCAATCAAACAATATTTTCAGCCTGTGGTCTATCTGTTTTTAAGAAGATTATCTCCGGAACGTAAAAAATTGAATATGACCATTGTTGTTTGTCTTGACACGCAGAAAATAATTAATCACACGACCTAATCAGACCATTTTTATATTCGCTGGAATTCGTTTGAAAACGGTAGGAAAGTCCTGTTTGTGGAAACATCAGATTTTCTCCTTTTAATAAAGCTAACGAATAAATGTGATTTGTATATTTTCTCAACACATTTTTTTCTTGGATTTTAGTGTGATGGAGAATAAATTTTATTCGTATTTGAATGAAAATTGCGAGTGTCCTTTAAAACCAATGTCAAAAGTGGATCGTGAAGAGAAGATGTGTTTTTTATATGCCGGAATCGGCGTCAAATAGTCTCCGTTTTATGAGCTTTTTATTGTGAACTCATTTTTATTTGCTTCAGAAACGGCGAGAGGGATGGGTAATTTCAAAATGCGATTAAAGCCCATTCCCCCTCCCCAAAAACGTATTTACACATTCAGGGCATCATAAACTCTGTGGATAACGATTACTATATAAAATTAACCTACTAAAACCGTTCGCCCGCAAAATAAAATTACAATCGTGGTATAACATGTGGCCCAATGGTGAAGGATAGAATTTTAATTTGTCCACCAAATAGCTGCTAATTATATCGCCGTAATTAATTGAAATTATCTCTAAAAAACGGCTGGGAATGTCGAAAAGCACATTACAACCTCCTGTAAACAGAGATATAGATATTATATATTATTGACCTTTGTTTGCAGTTCAGAATGTTCCGAAGGATTTAACTAATTTCATGACATATTGATAGTTTTCATGAAATTTTATATTTTAGTGAATGTTGATGAATCCCTCATTGAATATTCATATGATACGCACTCGAAGCCTGTATTCCTATATAAATTCAATTCAAAATATAGACTAGAATTTGGTGATTTGTCATTTGACAACATACTGGTGTGACACCAGAGTATAATGGCTTCGGATGGTGACATCACTTTATACTGGTCAGTATGCTGGATCGATTTCCGAAAGACAGGCAAAGATTTCAAAGGTATGTTTTAATATTTAATTTAAATATGCTATTCCGTAAACAAAACAAAAAATGATAAAATATACCTACCTATTTGAAACAGGGCCGATAGATAAAGATTTTGTTGAAAGTCTAAATCGAATTGGAAGTTTGAACCTAATAATAAATGTGAACTGGTATTTTTACTTAAATTTCTCAAAAAATAATAATAATCGATCAAACATGTTAAAATATTACCTTAAAAATATCCAGACATATCAAAAAATCTGATGTGTCCACTCATACGACTCTCCTACCGTTGTCAACGGATTTGAAAAGAATATTTTAGAAAATTAGTTTTACCAAAATCTTCGCAACCAATTTTTTATTTTTTTTTTATATTTTTTTACTTTATTTTATTTTACACCATTCAATGGAAACTCCATTTAGAGAATGGAAATAAACATAAAATATGTACAAAAAGAAAAGAACCAAAAAATAATTTTACTTAAAACTCTATTCTGAATGTCTACGTAAGGTACACTGCAGTTGAAAATATCGAACCGATTTTTATTTTTATTATACAGATCAGATAGTCAGTATAGAGGCTGCATTATATTAGTTCTAGCCATGGGCTGTACAAAAGTACGATTGCTCCTGCCATCCAGACGGAATACTTACAATGAAATAGATTTAATAATATATGAACACTCTATTATGTTGTTCAGTGCCTTGAGTAGGAAGAGTAGCTACGATTTAGCTCGTCTGTGTACCAAAGATTCACACTGAAATCGATTAAGCAGACATCGAGAGAAATATTGTGTTCTGGGTAAACCCCATCTTTTTTAAAACTCATATACTTAAGACATTTTCTTTGAATTCGTTGTGCTATCAAGTGTAAGTTGGGCACCATATAATTGTTTTGACCGCACAAATGAATTAAAAAGCAGCATGGTATTTTTAGGAAGTGTAAAATCCCTGGAGCTCCTCAGTATAAAGCCATGGCATTTATAAGAATGTAATACTAACTTATTTATGTGGGTACTAAAAGATTCTGAAAGATTACTCCCAAGTCTCGAAACTCAGTGCATCTATCAAGTGTTTGGCCTTCCAACTGATACTCATACAAAGTTTAGAAAATTTTCTTTGTGTATGATACTACTACTTACTACTTTGCATTTGCCGATATTTAGCGAGTATTTTGTAATTTTATGGTGTCATTTTTAGAGTAGATTTCGCGATATATATAATTTGAAGTCATCAGCATAGGCCAAGTTGTACAAAATATATTAATGATCAGAGGACCTCAGATACTGCCCTGGGGTATACCAGAGATTGGATTCATACTGACAGACCTATGACCAATGCATTCGATATTCTGTTCTCTCTTCAAATAGGAAATTATTATCTTAACTAGCGTTGTGTCAAATCCTATTTTTTGCAGTTTTGATATTAATAAGCCATGATCTAACCTATCAAACGGTTTTTCCATATCAGTATATATGACGTCTGTTTGCCCCCCACGGTTGACAGAGTCAGCCATTTCCCGGCTACAGTCTTGAGCAAAACGTGTTTTTCGGCTACTACATAGTAACTATAGTGCATTTCAAATTAAGAATGCAGTGTGGCGTCTATTTCATATCTGAATTTTGTTGAAACTGTAACACCTAGACACGTTTCTCAGATACGAAGTGAAGAAAAATGGCTAGTTTCGCTAATGCAAGTCTTCTTGAAATCAAGATAAGAGTATCAGGTGATCGGGAAGTATGTTTTTTAGAACAATTTTGTTACAAAATAAATTACTGGGGATCAACGTATTTGGGAATTATCCAGTTCTAACGTCTTTACCTATTTTAATAATAGTTTAAGTTTACTCTGAAAAGCATCTGCAGTACTTATATTCAACTTCTCAACATATTCTTGTTAACTTCAATATTAGTCTCCATTCAAATTTCGAATCGTTATTATGGAAATCCATCTTCATTTCATACTAGACATCAAAACGAGGTCCCTCTCCTCCCTATTCATTGGATCACAGCTATCTCTGCCATGCCATTCCCTTTCCCCGAGACAGATTTGGTGCATTTGAACGTTTCTGGGGAACTTATCAAAACTATTGTATTGCGAGCGCAATGATGATAATGATTCGATTGAATATTAAACTTCATCCCCCAGAATATCACACAGAAAGTTGAGTGGGTTTTGTGTATATACAAACATAAGTTAATACTTGTGTTGATTAAGCTGGCTTCTAGTAAAAATTGTGGTGAGCTCGAGTTATACTTCGAGGGTTCCGTATATTTATATTTAGGTAAAACATTGTGACTTGACGGACTTTTTAAAAAAAGATGAAATAATATATTTTAAATAAAACAGCTTAAACTTAAGAACTATATAAAAATAATAATTAGAAACAATACCATGAAAAATTATGACTAAACAGAGAAAACTCGGCAGAGTTTGAACTGATAACCAAATGCTTATAGACAGAATTCTAGTTTTTTGAAAAATAAATATTGAAGTTTATTACAATACCTAATTTTCGCTACCCCAAGTAATGTAATCGTGTAAAATTTTCAGTATATAATGTGAACTGTTAAACTGTTATTCATATTCTCAACGGTTCTCCCCTCATACACATTGAATATGACCATTGTTTTTAGTCTTGACAGGCCGGCCAAAATAGTCACACGATCTGATCAGACAATTTTATTTTTTTATTGGATGGAACTACACTAGATTTTTATGAGGTTTTTTACTTTCCATTGTTCAGGGATTAGAGAAGTGCGAATTTTTATATGTACCTATTTCTTGAAATTTTTACCTGATTTTTGTGACTCAAAATTTATAATAATTATTTTTATTAGAAACGCTTGATTAGGCGAGCCTCACAAAAATACGATATAATAATATTTATTGTATCGGTACTTCTATTATACTCTACTCCATTTGAGAAAGATGTAGAGTAATAAATTATGATAATGAAGGGATCTCTATTGTATTCTGCCATATAAGCGCCATAATATAATAGAGATCCCTTCATTATCATAACTTATTACTCTACACCTTTCTCAAATGAAGTATAGTAATTCTGAAGTAACACTGTACTTAAAAATTTTCAGTATTAAAAGAAACTATATTATTTTGTGTTCTCACATCATTTGATAGAAAAGTCGGTTTCTGTTTTTGTAAAACGTTTTGAATCAACCATAGTTTGATAGTTATTTTTATGTTATAATTTGAATTATCATTAAATTAAAATCAAATTTGTTGTCATATTTTAGTATTCACAAATAAAAATCGATATATGGCAAGTTTTCATTTTACTTTGAATTTTAAACATTATCTAATAACTTATTCAAATCTCAAAACATAGAATGTCAGTATCTATTTTCTAATATAGTCGTTTGAAAAGAGGGTTGGGTGAGAGATGATCGTGCGATGATCTTTTAAAGAGCCCTAGAGAGGGTGGAACATCTTTTGCGGCATGTTAAAATATTTATTTGACCCTGGAAATCAGTATGAAGGATCAACAAGAACATCTAATGTAGGCGAACATTGATTGTGCTTTCAAAGTGAAATCGTCTGGGGTTAGAAATAAACATCTGCCGTTTATCAGAAAAGAAATTGGATATCATAGAATCGATAAGGTTACTATGTTCCTTGTGTACGGGGTGGTGTGAAGAAATTGTTCAATATTTTAGTATATTATGCCAAGATTTAATGGAATAAATAATAATAAATTGATTAAATTTGATCTATTTAATTGTAAAAACCAAATTCTCAATTATAGTTAGTATATCATAGCATAAGTATCTGAACACATTTTTAATAAAATCAGGAATAAAAATAATGGGGGTTAGATTTGAGGAATATTATCTGGATTGCAAGCAAAATAATAATAAACATTTATTAAGTAAGCACTTGCAGGTGCACCTTATCTAAGTCATTTCGTAAATATGAATAAGAAAAATTCAATTATCCACTTCAATAATTAATGGAAGGTACGATAGTTAATCAGGTACTACTTCTTTGAATTTTACATACTTAATACCTTATATTGGAATAGAAGAGAGTTGATTTGATTCTAATTATTTTCTATTAGTTGGTATCGTGAATACTTCAGAGAACAATTAATTGATAATGATAGGAAGACCTTTCGGAAATAATGATGCCATTCAATGTTTATGATGATGTTATTACTTGTGGGGTGAGTTATCTAAGCTGGGGTCGAAGTCTTCAACTATAAGCAGGTAGTTTAATGAATAAATAAGTAATTGAAAGGAATAATCGGTAGAAAAATATTTACCTGTTACCAATCAATTGCATCTATATACCTAGGTATATATAGACAGAAAGATACATCTTTACATAAATTGCTCGTTTAATATAAAATAAATAATTTTAAGATCATTGTCAATTTCATTACATTATCAGGATTGACCCTAACAAATGTGAAAAACACTGATCTTGCACTTGTCTATTTTTTTATCTTACTATCTTCATACTTTATAAGACTTGTTTGATATTTACCTCTGTTAAGAATATACTATACCGTTCGATATTGTCTATAGAACCGTCGTTTTCAATAAAGTATAGCGATGCGAGCTTTGGGGTTTCAGGTAGAAAGGAGAAAAAGATCGTATCGCACACACGGTAGTTTTTTTATACCTTTTCCCTCCAGCAGGATGAATTTAATCTCGAGGAACTCGCGGTACGTGATATATAGTACAGTTAAACGTGCGCTCAATATTTTTCCTTCTTATTTTATTGCATTATGTAGGTACATGTATACAACTGAAAGCTCAAATTATTTCGAATAGGTTGAAAGAAGAAACATCCATAATAGCAATTTTTAGACATAAGGAGTAGGGAAAAAGAAAATGTACCTGTTATTGATATATGTAGGTATTAGCTAATGTTGGATTTTATCTATCATTCCTTCAGTTCTTTAGGTGGAATATATACCTTTTAGTGCAATACTACTTTACTATTTCACATTGAACGATTTTATATTGAACAACCCTTCCCGCTTCACATTACGCTATTTCAAACAAATAGTTGTTTTCAATAGCTTTCGATTTGGAATAAATTAATCTCCTGTTGGAAGAAACACGTGTCTTGAGGTTCTGGAGAGAATGGAACACTACTTAAAGAAATGGTACAAGGTAAATTCTGTCATTTATTGTTTACACAAATAGGTAAATTTTAATCTCTTTTTTGATTTACGGTCTAAATTGCATTGTATCTACATGTTTCTCTCGTGGCCATTTACAGATTAAAATCACCTATATTATGAAGGTTTATTTTGCAAAAAATTGTTCTGTGTCATTTCTAGTTCTCTGATGAGCTTTACAGCAACTACTTAGTCTACTTCAGTCTATCATAAATGAATATCGGCTCAAGTTTTATTTTTATGTCATTATGTTCATTTTTATCTTATTTTCATGTACATTTTGCCCGTACTATATGCGTACACCCTGATGAATTTTACGGCGAAGACATGACCGCTGTCAGCCGCGACCTCAAATAGTTTTGGGTTTGATGTGTTTTTGTATTTCACTCTCTAAACACCTTTTTGTTTCATGCAATTTCAGCTCGATTGAAGTGTACCTGGTAAAGAATAAAACCAAAATGGCTTTTCCGGATTTTTCTTATAAAATTGGACAATCGGGAGTCCTGTGATTTGTTTTAGTTTAGAGCGTCATCAATTTGATAATTACATAAACAATTTCGACATTGTTTTAATTTTTATGAAGTTGTGGGTTTGGTTTGATGTTTTTCTATTTTTATAGACAAAACTTTTAATCTTCATTATTAATATAGAATTAAGAACCGAGCTGAAAATAGGGGAAACTATACCTGAGAATCCGTGATTCTGTTGAAATATATTTATAGCACATTAAAATAGTTATTTATTATACAAGCGAAAAAAGTATTAGATTTTAGCTCTAGAATCTAGGTTTTGTTGTCGACCGAATCGAAGCGGAGCGTGACAAAAAACCGAGAGCTAAAATCTAATATTCTTCCCTTGGGAAAAACGATGATTTAATATTGAAAAAATATTCTAACACAAAATCTTTAATAGCTCGACTAAAACTGATTAAAACATACTTACAACTTGATAGATAGTGATAGACTATGGTACTCAGGGATGATGTAGCTATCAATCAAAGAATTTTTATAATATCAATAAGTACTATATACCTAGATTGTTTGATTCTGTATTCTTCTGGTTCTATATTCAGTAAAAGATATTTTTCTTGGGGATTTCATTACCATGACTACCTATACCATTTGAAAAATAGAAAGAGTAATACATTATGATAATAATTTCCAGCAGAATACAAAGGTATCCTTTTATTATAAAAAAATATTACTCTTTTTTTTTGAAATGGAGCATATCTAATATAAATAAATTAATGAATTTTCTGGCCGATGGATATGAATTAGTTCCTGTTGGAGGTTCATTTCTTCTTACTCTATAACCGACTTCCCAAAAGAAGGAGGTAAACAATTCGACTGTATGTTTGTTTCCTTTTTATTTTGTAGTCGGCGTATCTTAGCTGTCTATGAAATTGCCAGATAATTTCGGGCATGATTATGAGTACTAACTAGTGTAAAATATATAGATGTATACTTCAAAGATGAGTGCTTTGAGTTTCATGAAATCATATTCGACATAGTATATATTCCGTAATTTAGATATAATTTCATGCTACTGGAAGATCTTGATAAATCAAAAAACAGAAACTATCCATCCACTTTCTGAGCCGCAAGCGCTCCAGAAATAGTGTCAAGAATGCATTCCGAGACCAAGTACGCGTAAAATTATCTCGTATAAAATGTAACAAATTGCAGGCGTCGCATTTATTTTAATTATTATTCCCCACGGTGGTATCCCGATAAATCACGTCAAATGCCAAACGCTATATGGCTGCGGTGGCGGCTAAGAATTTGTTATTTATTCATATTTATATTATGTATCTCTTTTTTCCTCTCGTGTACGTGGTCGCGTTATAATTATTATTATTTGGAAAGGTGCTACATAAATCACTGTCCGACTTTCTTGATATCTACTAACTACATACACATAATGTGAGTCGAATGGGTAGTACCTGTTAGATTGATTTGGAAATTATTGGATTTGCCAGGTAATCATATATGGACAGTTTGGCAGCAAGTTGTTGAAGTTTATAGGCTGAATGTGTTATTGCTGTATCAATAATATGAGTTTTGTCATCGATGTCAAAAAAAGAATGAATATTAAAACAAATAACAATCTAGTATTTCCATCTACACGACTTTCCTACCGCTCTCAAACAAATTTAACAACTTTATTCGACTATGAAAATCGTTTAAACAAGTCATGCGATCAATCATTTTTTTCTAGGGTGCCAAAGCAAACAACAATATCGTCACATTCAGTTTGAATTTGTTTCCTAATTTTTCTCAGATATGTGCTTTGAGATTATGGTAAAGGGTTTTAAGAATTTTTTTTAGATAAGTTTGATCAAAGTCCTTGGATCAGCTATTTCCTAGAAAGCTAGTGCGAGCATGATATCACAAAATCGGTCTATACCTACATTCCCGAAATAATCTTGACCCTCAACGACTGATAGACAGACGAACTGACCAATGGCTGATAATAACATAATAAAAATGGAATATGAAATACGAAAATAGAAATACCATTAATGTTTATATATTTCTATTGAATTTATTTTCATATCAAAAACTGATAAGACTTAGGGTCTCCTTTACATCGATTACCTATTCCTGTTTCTTGTTATCCTCGTTTTGCACTCCTATAACTGCTTCCTTTCCTTCCATATTCCATATTAACCTTGTCTGCATTACCGTAAACAGACAGAAAGATAATACCTTAAACTTGAGATATACTAGTTAACAACACCCTCGCCCAACTCAATTTTCAAACAAATGAACCAGATCAAAATTGGTTCATCCGTATAGGAGCTACTTTACCTCAAACAGACATACATATACATTTGTTAAACCTAATAATAAAAGTATTTTTTTACAAAAAATTGGACCGACGTTATTAATTGGTGACTGAACTCTAAAGGTAGGGTGTCCAAGGCGCGGCCAGGGGCCGCGGCCTGTCACAACGGTTTGCGATTGTCGAATTGTCGATAGACGCCGAGTACCAGATAGTGTCCAAGACGCGACACGTCGCATCTTGTGGCGTTTGCACGTCTATATTTGCCAGTTAGATTTCAGACAATGGACGCAAAAGTGCAAGCGTGTATCAACAATAATACAATTGTTCAGTGCTTACTAGAAGAAGAGGAGGAAGACGAGTTACTTCTAGTTGCGAGTAAGAAGAGGCGGGAATGCAATTCGCTATTTCAAAAACGAAAAAGTGGAGGATATTTCGAAATTTTGGTCAACAAACACCTAATAAAGAACGAAGAACAATTTGGGGATTATTTTCCAGTAAATCACAAGCAGTTCGATTTTTTGTTGTTTTTGGTTAACGATGCAGTATATTTCCCATAAATTATTTTTCATTATGATATTTTTGTAATTTTCATTGGCAATATCAAAAAGAACAGGATATTTTCTGATCTCTTCGATTAGCCGCTCGTTATCTTCATGGGAAAATATTTTTTGCTCTTTGCGATTGCAGGTGTACGAAGCTAGAAATGGCTTATCTGTACTTGACGGTGTTGTTTCGGATCGTTTCGTGTGGAAACAAATCACCAGCGGCTAGCTGGCTGCTCTCACTGCCGCTTCTTGGACACCAGAAACACACAATCACCATAATAACAGTGACGCGATTGCGGCCGCCGCCGGCCGCGCCTTGGACTCCCTACCTTAAGGAAACAAGGTTCATTATAAGTTGTCTTTCATGTGGTGCCCAGAGATTTTCAGTTTTCGAAAGAAATCACCAATTCCACAAAGCGAAAATACACATATGTGAGGTTTTAACATCGCTGTAACTCCAAAACCGTAACTCTTTTGTAAAAATTTTGAATTTTAACTTTTCCGGATATTGTCCTATCTTTAATTCTGGCATGTCGAATTTTCGATTTTCGAAATAATTTGCCACCTTCATCCCCCTCGGGGGCGTTTTCGGAGGTTTTACGAATACGCGACCATTTCTCTCCTCTTTCAAACGAAATAAAAATCGGAGTACGGTTACTATATACAACGCGCGAACAAAGAAATAAATAAAAGCAGACAGTCGAATTGTGTACCTCCACCGTTCGGGGTTCGTCGGTCAAAAACACCAGTTTGGGGGCTAATATGCAACAGCTAAAAAATACTCTTGATCAAGTCACCTTTTTTTAAAGAAAACTAAATACAAATCGGTTTTGTCCGTTTGGGAGCTACGATGCCATAGACAGATACAGAAGTTAAACTTAATAAAAGAAAAGCTAGTTAACACTATCGGTCAAGTAACCTTCCACACAAAAAGAACACTAAATCAAAATCGTTTCATCCGTTTAGGACCTACGATGCCACACTCACAAACTCACAAATACATACATCAAACTTATAACAACCCTCGTGTTTGTGTCGGTGGTTAAAAACAACAGATGGTAGATTACCTCAAAATCTGAATATTCTGTTCTTTCTAGTTTATAGAGCTATCTTTCTGTATTTTGCTGCCGTAGTAGGCGTAAACTAATTTAGGTACATATTTTGATATAATACAACATTGTCAACACTGGCCAAATACTTCCGGTTTTCAATAGTAATGTCATAAGAACTCTATAATATGATATAATCTTCATTTCGTCATGGTGTTTGAAAATGTTGCTAAATATTTTGTCAATCCTTAAAAAACATGTTCCTGCACAAATATTTGCTGACGAAAATATAGCACAGATCAACTTAAACTTTAATATCTTTTAAACAGTTTATTTTTAAATTCTGAAACAAAAATGAGCTACTTATTCATATCAAGCCGTTTCATATGATATGCCACTTGAAAAGAAATGTTTTAATTTTCTACTTTTTTCTTCTAAATCAACACCAAATTGAGATTTTTCTTATTTAAGCTATACTTTTGTGATGAGGTCACCTAGTTCTACATATCTTTTTCTTATGTAATTTTAGTGAAAATAGGCTTTGACAGACACTAGAGTGATCTTCTAAACGTTCCATTTATTCATAGGTTTTACAGCACCCTAAAAAAGGAATACCTATTCAGTTGAAATATCAAGCAAACCCATTCTCATTTTTGATAGAGAATATTTCAGTAATAGCTAATCTTATTTTATTCGAATTAGAATAATCATTCATCTGAATATGTGCTTTGAAGCATGACGGGCCGTACAAACACTACAATTTGGTATTCAGTACCGTGGACATGTCCACTTCAGAAACTTCCATCCCAATTCAGATCTTCAGTCTATTTCAAATACAGATACCTACTCTTCATCCACTTCCTAATAATAATAGGCATCCAGCTGTCGAGCGTGTCGCTAAGCTTATCACGATAACATTGTCCTCAACAATCATGCAGTAGTTATACCAGGTGTCTCTAAATGGTTTTTAGAAAATGCTACCACATATTAGATCAAAATAAATTATACATTGCATTCATACAATTTTACCCCTTCCACCTTCCAATTTATATGACGTCATCGTTATTTTATTCAAATGGACAGGAAATAATTTTACATCATGATCGGAAAGTTTTTATTATCATTTATTTTCTGGATTCGAAAATACCATATTCGTTGGTAGGTATGAAGTACTGGTTGCTACAAAAATAACTTTCTCTTTGAAATTAATATACTCCTACAAAGACCTAGAGACAAAAAATACTAAAATGCTAAGTTATATCACAATAAATTTTCAAATTGTGGCCTTTGAGTAACTTGACAGTAGTCAATGCGAGCAACGAATTCCTCAATTACATTTGACAGCATTTCTGCTGTAATTTCTTGCAATTCTGCTCGAATTCTTTCCCTCAGGTAATCCATCTTAGTGGGTCTGTTTACATAAACTTTACTTTTTAAGTAACTCCAAAGAAAAACGGCAAGAGTAGGCCATTCAGTTGGACGAAAAAAGGCAAGAGAGGTTAGGTCTGGAGATCTAGGATGCCATTCATTAGATCACCGTCTTCCTATCCAGCCAAAAACCTCATTACCGAAATCTCTTACCCTTGCTCTATCTTGTTGTAATCCAATATTAGGAACTATTGAGGTAAAAAGGTGCTTCATTGGAGAAAACCAAACAATGTTAAAAGCTATTGTTTTCGTACATATTCTTTCTCTGAATAGCCTCACGAAACTCCAAATCAAGTTACCGTCTTTTACTTACTGTAGTCTTGCTTATGGATTTTCTGTCAGGATATTTTTCGACCGACGAACCCCGAACAGATGAGGTATACAATTCGACTGTCTGCTTAATCATTTTTTTTTTTGCTTCATAAAAAACCGCCCCCCAAGGGGTGGATGGGACAAATTTTCTCGAAAATCGAAAATCTGAGGTGGTATAATGAAAGATAGGACAATATCCGGAAACGTTTGAATTTAACATTTTTTCAAAAGAATTACGGTTTTCGAGATAGAGGCATGTTAAATTCTCAAAAATATGTATTTTTGCTATGTGGAGAGGGCGATTTTTTTCGAAAATTGAAAATCTGTGGGTACTAGGTACATGAAAGACACAATTATTTGTAGCAACATTTATAATGAACATTTTTTCGTTAGTTACGGTTTTCCTGTTAAATCGGTGTTAAAATAGTAACATATAAAATACTTAAGCGTATTTCCGCAGCGATGTTTTGAGATCTCAATAATAACAACTAGAAGCAAAGAATATACGTGGGTAATAGGATAAGTACTATCTTCATTGGTATTATTGAAAGTTCTACGATTTTCGTGACTAATGTTACACTCAAAAGTGTGAAATGAATATTTTTTACAAAAAAATGCACCGACTTTATTAGTTGGTGCACTGAAAAATATAAAATAATAATCATTCTATTAATATTGTTTTATATTTTTCAGTGCACCAACTAATAACGTCGGTCCAATTTTTTGTAAAAAAATAAGTTATCATTGAAAACGTTGCATTTCTCTTTCATACACATTTTACGATTACCTAATATAATTAAAAATTCTAAAATTCTATAGGTTTTTTTTCTAATAAGTGATTCATCATATATGAAGCACCTCTGAATTTTACTAAAAATGAGCAATTACAAATCGATTTCTAAATAAATAAAATATATTCAATAAGTAATATGCATTGGTAACTAAGAACTTATTAGTGGTTGCTAAGGACAACGATTCATACTTTTCTTTTTGCACTATTAAATTTGTAGAAAACTAGGATTAAAAAATGAAAATAATTAACTATATAGCACCCTGTTTTTCATATTTCTTAATATTAATACCCATGTATTTGGTACTCAAAAACCATCAGCTTTCCGTTTATGATACAGAATAATTATCTTCCAATAAAAAAAAGATTATCATATTAGTTCATTTTGAGTTTTAGTCTATGCAGAACTCTTTATTAAGAACGTTTTTCATCAAAATAATAATAAAAATTTTCCATATGGTGCGGATATAACATGACACACTGTGTATCAATAGGCATATAACTTTTAGTTTTAAATTATTCCATATCCCAATTTCGTCGCCAATGGATCAAAAAAGGATTTTGAGTGTACAATTTTAATTAGGTATACTATTTAGGTACCTACCTTGAAAAAATATTCTTGATAATTTTATACCTGTTATTTTAAGCCAGTCATATACCTTGATTTTGACAGGTTGCTATGACGACAACCTGAATTTTCAGAAAATTTTCTCGGTCACGTGACATAGCTCCAAAATTAATAAGGCATAATTTCCCTGACTTGACAGCGGTCACGTGCAGATGCCAGAATAACAAGCGTAGATTATTTTTGACAAAAATTTATTTATAAACTGTCAAAAATTGTATTTACTTTTAAATACAATTTTTGGTATAATTTTTTTTTACCGAATCTCCCGCGAGCTTGAATGATTCTCAGTAATTTTTTTCTCAGTTTTTTAAAGAAAATTGCAAAGGTAGCATTGTGTACAGATCTTTCAGAGACACACTGTATATCTAGAGATTAAGTTTGTATCCCCCAAAAATGTTAACTGATACCACCATCAACAGACAACAATATGATAATAGGAGAAATTAAATTCCAAATGGACGACGCGTGCTTACCTATAACATAAACGTTTATTCTTTTGTTAGTTAATACAAATATGTTTGGTTGAGTATTTCTTGTATTATGGCTTAGGTATCCATATGGCGGTTACCATTTATTATTTTGAACACCAAGTTCACAATCTAAACGGCCGTAATTGAAAATCGATATGGCATTTTGGAGATCGGTTACTTCGGAAGTTCATTGGCGTACTTTGGGTCTTATCTTGTCATGCAAGGATTAGTAATTTAGGAATATTAAATATATGCTTGTTGAAATATCTTATGTTATATTTTTCTCAGAGTTTTTTTTTCATTACTTGTTACAGTGTTTCTGAATCAAATAGTGATATATTTTCGACATTCCTTCCTATTAGCATAATCAGTTATTCAAACTGGCAGCTGTATTCGAAAACAAATCTTAGTTTGGTACTAGCTAAGTTCTATACTAAAACTGTCACGTTATCGTTACCGTAGTAACCAGCAAACCAACTGTACTGGTAAGGAATTGAGATTTGTTTATGAATACGGTTGTGGAGGTTTTGTGCAGATGAGATTGATACCTAGCTGACTATCTTTTCCAAGGAGACATTATTTTCATTGAAAATGACCAATTTAGAGAATCGAATAAAGACAATATTCAGATGTGATAAAAGGACGAGGTATATAAATCGATATGTTTGTTTATTCGGCGCGTTTTTTCATATGAAAAAATGTACCCAAAGATATTCTCAAATTAAACTTTTCAAAATTCAGTATGTTCTTGACTTGAAAGAATTTGGAGGGTTTATTCTTCTTTCGAAAATTATTTTTTCTCTGTGACGCAAAAAAGTTTTGACATTTTATCTCTGTCAACAGGTGACAAAGTACACTCACATTTTTTCAGGTATAGATTTACAAATAAATATATATAAATCAAATCAAAGAATTAAATTGACAGATTGATATTTGATTACTTTAAAGGTTTCCTTAGCAACGCAGGTCTAATTGTCGCTATAAGTACAACAGACTACCAGTTTTAAACGTAAAATTTCTCTTCGATAACTTTCTGACTTTAATATATTGTAATATTTTTGCATTATTAAATCATCGTTTTTCCCGTCACAGAAAAAAAAAGTGTATTATACACGGGAAGAATATTGGATTTTAGCACTCGAACTAAAATCTAATAATTTTTTCCCATGTATAAAAATAAGGATTATGAAAATATAATTTCTGAAATGATTTAAATTGGAGATTTGTCAGGAAGTTCAAGCGTTTCCGAATGGAGAAATGTGCAATGTGTGTTGCTAGTTGCTACTATGTTTAGAGAACACTGGATATGTGAATGTTAAAAAATTTTGATGAGTGATGAATGAGCTACTAAAAAATGTGAAATAAATATTTTTTTTGCAAAAATTATGACTATTAAGCGCCATCATGCGGATCAATTTCCGTCGAATTACCCCATTTGCTCCACAAAATAAACTCCTAGAATCAGAATTCGTTTATTTAAGCTATTTATTCTCTCACCTATCCAAAGTACCAAATTTCAACTCTTTTTTCAATAAATTCGGCGAAAATAGGTTGTGGCAGATAAACCTAAAAGTAATTGCTGTTATCATACTTGAAATATTCGTTCCGATGTTTCCTTTCATAACATTATTTTTGTTAATAGAATTATTTCAATCTGATCTCTTGATGATCCGTTAGCGAAGGTTATTGAAGGATGAATCTGAAACACACGCCACTGTGTCATGTTGAAAGGTCTCCTTTGTCCACGGAAATCAAATAAAACATCTGGAGGTGCTGGTGGTGTTGGAGAAGTACGAGAATAAGGACGACAGCGGCTGCTCTGTCTGCATATATATCTAGGTATAGGTGGTATACGAGTCATCCTCAACACGGTTGAGCCACCTTCGACTGTTATCAGGTCACGCCATCTACACGAGTTTTTGCATAGTCGAGTTTTTTTGTAGAAAAAGCTCAATTTACTCTCAACATTATTTGTAGAGTGTGCAAGTGAAATTAGATGCCGTTAATAAGTAAATTCATACCCGCAATAGCCTACTATTTGAGGTACTTTTTCTTAAGGGATGGTGCAAACATCAATGTTATGTAGGTTAGGAAAGTCAGTGCAGACTTTCTATTAAAATAAAACCATAGCTTACCATAACGTAAGCTGTGACAAAACTATTTTGCAAATATTATAGGCGTGTAGTACCTACCAAAAGTTTCATTTCCCTTTTTCATGTGACATTTATACAAGTGATATAAAAATCTAAAACAATCGCATAAAAATCTAAAACAAGAACTTCAACTTCTCATAAACGTATTTTTTAATATCTATTAGCTGAATATTATAGAATGAATTATTCTTATAGGGCACTTTTCTAAGTTGTAATTTGCGTATCATAAAGATTAGGTGCTATTTTGACCGGTTGTAGTATCTCTGGGAACATTTTTTGAAAATATTTACTATAGAAATGTACCTATTGCAGTTGTTCATAATATCGAATTTCGATAGAAATTCAACGGCATGGTGTTATATGTCAGAAAAGAAGTCCAAATGTATTTTTTTTTCTTTGAAAGTTTATGTATATATATGTATGGTATATTACGACTTGTGAACACGATAGAGGGCGCATTTAGGCATCAAGTAAAAATCGATCGTACAAAATATCTTGTCGAGTTCGTTAACAGGCATTATCGGACTAGTAGTCTCAAAATGGCAGCCGACCAAACTTTTAAAAAATCTTAAAAAGTAGCCATTGACTAGATGTCATTAAAATTTGAAATTATTTTTGAACTATAGATATCATCTTTAACTAGAACTTTTGTTTGAAACTTGAAATGTATCTATCCGCTGGCTACGAACTACCTTATAAGGAAATTACTTTAAAACTGGTGCGAGAATCTATATCTACATAACATAAATCTGTTGGGGTTTTTCTCGATGTTCGCGGAATGCCTACGTGAGTACGTGACAGATAATCGTAGTTCACGAATGTAGTCATTGTGATTAGCTTACATTCTAAGTCACATTCTAGGATAATTTTGACCCAGTAGAAGATAATGTTTTTTACAAAAGGAATCAAGAATTAAATTGAATGGATTGATCGGTAGCGACATCTGTTGCTGAATAGTTAATCCACAAGCTCACAAAACAGGTAAAATGATGGCAACGAGATTGAGAGATCAACTTCAGATTTAAAAGAGTGCGTTGACGATTTCACGGGCATATTCTTTTTACAATAGGGACCATATTATCCTGATTTATTGTTGTCGTAAGTCATCCGCATAAACGCAACAAATTTTTGTAAAATAAAAAATAAAAAAATAACATTCTTCATTAGTTAGTAGTACCTAGTTATTTTATCGCTACCTTATCATATAGGTATGTTAGGTGTTTATTCAAATCAACAAAAACAAATTAAATATATTAAAGAAAAAATAATATATACCTATTAAGGGAAAACGTAAAAATATATTATTATACTATAAATTAAATTGCTTCACTCTCCACAATCCGTTACATCTTCTGTCCTTATTACATGCTCCGCTCAAAGGTTGAAAGGAGCCGAGTAGCTTGCAATACAGCTCGGATCTCAACTAGCAAGAAACCTAATTATTGACTATTTCACTTCCTATTTTTATTTTTTTGTTCGTATCCTTTACGGTCTAAGTTCATTGATTTTTGATCATTTATGTATCTGCTTCATGCATCCTTCAAAGCAAACTCGAAGAAAAAATATTCATTAATGCTTCAAATCAAAGCCTTAATTTTTGTAACGAACAACATATCATTATCTGATATTTTCTAATACGATTATTTTTTTTAAAATGTATATTACTTTTGTTACAGGTCATGTTCTGGAATTTACGGTAGAACCTTCAGATACAGTGGTAGAAGCAGGCCAATCAGCAGTATTGGACTGCGTTGTCAAAGCTGCCCACCATCAGGAATCAGTTCTTATACAATGGCTGGACCAGGATGGTTCCAAAATAACCTTCATCGGTGACTCTTACAGGTACCAGTCAAATTAAATATTTGCTATTATACCAGCTTCCAAAATTAAGATTTATAGAACTATAAGATTTGAAGCTTGTTTTAAGATGTATAACTAAGCAGGTGGCTTGACCGTCAAATTGTATATACCTACCTATCATACTTATTGAAAGAAATCTAGATGACTAGATTTGGAAACCTGAAATCCCGCAGCTTCACGTTAATATGCGGTAAACTTACGCCCTTCAATTCGATCTCGTAAAATAACATTCCCAAACGGTATAAAAGCTGCGATGTCAGTTTCATAGTATTTTATCTGTTTAAATTTGAAGAAAATTACACTAGCATAAATAAAATACTCGTAATTGAAGAAGAATAATGCATTTTTGATACTTGAATTAAATGCAGAAAATTATGTCTAGTTTATATGTCTATAGAGATAAATCTGATAAAATATTAATTGCAGCTTATATACACAGTTTTAAGAATGTAAAATGATCGTTTGGAATGCCTATATAGTAAAAATAAGTTCATTGAATGTCATCGAGAAAGCTTGGATTGAAATCCGAGACGTGGCTAGGTTTTTTTGAATATAATAAAAAAATGGCACCGACTTTATTAGTTGGTACTCTGAAAAATACAAAATAATATTATTTCTTTTGGAACAGGTCATTTGGAAGTTGTCCTGTTATAGGTAAAGAGAAGACTTTTGGCACCAACTTCAAAAGTACCTACCAGTACCAAAATAATTAATATTACAGGGGAACTTCCTTATAGCAAACGTCCGTGTAACGAATTTCTCCGTATAACCACATACATTATACTGTGGTATAACGAATTGTTTGTAAGATCTAGCACTTTGAATCCAATTACCATATTCAAAACACCCTCTATACCGGAGTAAATTCTCTCTATAACGAATGTTTGTGGAATATCCATCACTGATTATTCTTGGAACAACACTGTCTAAACGGGTATTTATAAGAAGGGTATTTCCGTAATTATTCCGGACGTAGCTAATATATCCCGACAGGTGACCATAAAGCATTACGGTGTAAATTTTGGTACGTTACCTCTTATTACCCAGATTGTTTAGTTCCAATTGAACCATTAAGCGAGCGTTTAAAAAGTAGTAAACTTTTCAAAAGCAAGTGTAAATATTTATAAATACGCTTTAGATATGATAAATAATATTGTTGCTGGTACTTGTGAAGTTGGTGCCAAAAGTATTCATATCTTTAGGTAAAAAATACTTATATTTTAAACCTTTTTTTTTCTAACTATCCTATGCAAAATAAACTCCGAATATAGCTATTTTTCAATTTTGTGTAGTCGTTACATTTTAGTTTGTAAAAGATAGAAATGTGAAAATTAATCTTCTCTATTATTCACTTGTCTAATTTTCCATCTCACAAATATTTCTTATTTCTAGTTTAATTTTAACCAAGATACAAAAAATACTCCATTATTATGCTCTCTTTGGGTTGAGTTGTTCAACTCCTTTCAAAACAAAAGCCATATATTATACAGTACACAATCTCCGTGAAACTTCATTCACTTATCTTGTTGGCTAAAGGGTTTGTTCACACTTTGACTCGCTCACAACTTAGCCGGAAATGTATTCTCTTTGGATTATCTTAGGTGTACCGAATGTTTTACGTGTGCACGAGTAAGAAACCTTGAAAGGCAAGAACTTTAGAGATATAAACTAGATAGACTATCGGTTGAGAAGTTGGAATGAACGAACTTCTCCCAAATAACATTATTCATTTTGAAAATATCAAGTAAACTAGGGAGAGACATTTACAATATTGAAAATGTACAGTAATCGTCTTGGAATACAAGTTATTCAAGAATCAAATCATTCACCGCAATTTGCGATGAAATAGTTGTTACGTAATCCAAATATTAAGGCTGTTGAATTTGAGAAAATGGCAGTAGGTATACAACCGGAATTGGCTCTATCCAGAAGTACCCTCAGAAACTCTCCAGAGTATGAGAAATTTTTGTTGAAAATTGAAAATTTCATCTGGCAGAATAAAATAAAACTTAAATTTCAGCAAAATTTAAATCGGACTGTATGTTGCCATAAATACTCACCTAACTGTGATTTATATAAAGTTAGCAAGACTCCCTAAATTTTTAATAAAAGTAAAAGCTGTAATTTTTTGCACATTTCGTAAACGGCAAAAAGCTGGGTTCATATTCTCCTCTAGGTAAATACTTATCTCAATATCTTTAATATTAACGTAGTTGTCTTAAAACTTGATAAAAAGTTAGCGAGAGCTTTTTCGACTGACGAATCAAAACGGAGGAGGAGGTATACAATTCGACAGTTTGTCTGCATGTTTTTTTATGGATGTTAAATAAATATATAAATAGTAAACGTGCCCCGATCATTCTTTTTTCAATTGATAGAGGACTATTAAATTTAATTCAATTCAAAAATTTATTGTTCCTGGGTAAAAAAACTTACGTGAAGAAGTGAGATGACAATAAATATATTATTTTATAATACTTAAAAGATTATGTTTATGTTGATTAACATATCTATTTTAATATACAGACTTCATATATTTGTTAATATTAATGAACATAATATTTAATCCAGAGGTACAAATTGTCCACCATTCAGCGGAAGGTTCAGTGGGTTATTGCTCTGATAGAGCAACTGATCTTGTTTTTGCTGCAAAATAATAAATTTTGATGTTACTCATTTTGCTCCAATAAAATTGAAATTAAATTTTCTTCAGGTTATTATCAGTTACTTAATTCTTAATTAATAAGTTATAAATTGGATATTCAATAATAATATGGGAGATTGTTTCGAGAGCGAGACCTAATTAAGTTTTGATCTATCTTATAAGTTGTTCCGTGAACAAAAAGGGAGATAGACATCAAGCCCTGGTTTCGCAGTTGTATAAATAAACTATTAATTTAAGAGAGAAGTCCAAGCTAAGAAAATTTAGATGCAATTCGTCCTAAAATGGACCATTCATCTGCCATAGGAATTTATAGAATGGTCGATTTGTTCTAAGAAGCACTTTAATATAGTTCTCATAGAACGATTTTTGAGAATAAAATGAGTCAAAAACTTTTCACAAATGGGCTGGAAGGGCAATTTTTCGAGAATCAGAAATTGCAGACGACAAAATTAAAGAAGAAACCATATCTGGTAGCGTTTGAATTGGAAATTTTTCAAAAAAATTATACTTTTCCAAGTTACAGCAGTGCGAAAGTCTGAAATATTTGTGCTTCTGATATGTACGTAGTGGGTTTTTTTTGGGAATTGAAAATATGAGAAGATCGGCCAAATTCAAAAAGAGATTATATGTAGCACCATTTACATCGAACATTTGAAAAAAAGGTTTCCGACTTACAGCAACGAGAAAGTCTGAAATATGTATGCTTCTGCTATGTGGTATGGGGGTATTTTTTTATCGAAAATTGAAAATATGAGACGGTCAAATTCAAGAAGAGATTATATGTAGCAACATTTAAATTGGGCATTTAAAAAATGTACGGTTTCCAAGTTGCAGCAGTCGGCAAGTCTGACATATATGTCAAAACGCTATGTTTCGAAATCTTTGAATAAGTATAAGCAACGGGTTATCTTCTTTGGTGAACGTTGAATGATTTTTATGTCTAATGTTACACAGAAAAGTGTGCATTAATTAGTTCTGGTACCTTTGAAGTGGATGCCAAAAGTGTTCAATCTTACTAAAACTGCGCAACTTCAAAATTACCAGAACTAATAGAATTAATATTTTTTTTTATTTTTCAGTGCATCAAATAATAAAATCGGTCCATTTTTTTAATTAGATATTTAATTAAAAGAAAAGTGGTAAAATTTTTATTCCCACTAATTATTTACGGCAATAAAGTGACAAATTCTCCACTAATTCGTTTGTTCATCATTTTATTATAAAAGCAGTTGCTTCGATAATTTGATATCAAGTTTATCGGTGTCGGTACATCGGTACCCTGCACAAAACAGTTAAGAAAACAACAAAATTTGTAAATATGTTCACGAGGTGATCTTGACTCAGAGAGACCAATTATCCCTGAAAATATTTTCGTTAATCTCAGGAAACTCTGAAAAGTAAACATCCGGCGAAAACCCTACGCCAAAACTTTTACACGATTGTAATTATTTGGTGGGTACGTAGGAATGTAATAGGGTGTTTCATCCATAAAAATAATCTTCACTTTATATTACTTTCTGAAACACCGTATACATACAAATTTTTGAATATTAATGTTTCATAAAATATAAAATCTTATAGAATCTATAACGGGATACAATTGACTATATTCATCTCTCATATTCAAGATAAGAGAATGTAACAGATTCATTCATTGTTCTTTTATAGGTCACAACTAACAAATGGTTCCTTATACATCAATAGCGTAATGGAGGACCAACGACTGACAGGCATCTACCAGTGCATGGCTACATTACCAAATGTTGGTTCTATTGTTAGCAGAACAGCCACCTTGAGCATAGCAAGTGAGTGATTAATTCAATCCATTTTTTTGCTTGAACGTTTCCTTCAGAGCATTGTTAGTTGATATGAATGAAGTACGCATTTAAACAAAATGCTCACTTATTTCGATTGAATTTTCCAATGGGCTTTATCGAATCATTATTTATTGGTATAATTTGTTTTGCTGCTCCGTAGCTTCTGTTCTGCTATAAATGTTATTCGTGATCGATGATGATTAAGGTAAATAATGTTTCTGAAACATCTTTCAGAATTGATTATCAAAAAGATAACTTATTTTCTAAGGTAACAGTACATTTTGTGTTTTTTTGATATTTAGCAATTAACTAAATTTAAACCATTTTACTTGATAGAGATATTCATAAAAAATTGTTGCAAATTCTGTTTTGTTATATCTACTTATACCTACCACCATGTGCAGCATAATACGCTGTGTGGAGGAGGCCAAATTTAAGAAGAGATCCTGCAAGATTTAAAATGGACATTTTCCCAAAAATTCATAGGTTTCCGAGTTACAGGAGTCGTAAAGACTGAAATATATGTGTTTCCGCTATGTGGAGGGGGCAATTTTTTTCGAAAATCGAAAATATGAGACGTCTAAATAAAACAAGAGACCATGTTCAGCAACATTTAAATTGGACATTTTTTCTTTAAATCTACGGTTTCTGGTAAAGTCTGAATATGTGTGTTTCCGCGATATTTTGAGATCTCTGAATAAGTATAAGCATAGAATTTACATAGGTAATAATATGTACTTACTGTCTTCTGTGATATAACTAGTGTTGTAAATGGAAATATTTCTATGGAAATGGAAATATTGGAAATTTACCAACGTGTCACGGAGATATTGGAAATATCGAAAATATTGGAAATATTTTAAAAAAATATTTAAATCAGATGTTTATTAATATATCTTTCATATTTTTAACGTTATAAGCATTAAACTTGATATAGAACAATCTAAATAAACATATAGTGCTCGACGATTCAAAAACTTACTATTGGCAACATCGGATTTTTGCGGCTGGCGCCTGGGAAGTCCCGACTTCATAGGGGAATAACCGGTCGACGTAAATGTCCTGTTTTTTGGTAAAGCAAGAACGTGGTAAAGCAAGAAACAATAGATGAGATAGCAAATTAGCGTTGCAGAAGTGGCAAACTATTTGAAAATAACTATATACGGAAAAGTAGTTTTGACAACTCTCTCCTGGTGGAGGGGGACTTTGTTCTTCATCTCCATTATCACAAGAAGCTTTACGAATTTTGATGATGCCGGCATCTTCGGCGGCCACGGAATGCAGTTTTAGCGTCTATAAGTAGTCATATTCATTCGAAAAAGAGAAACAAACTCACAAATGACAGAGCCGCTAAATTGCTCTATGTCTCCCACAATAAAAATTTGATGAAGAAAATCGAAAAGGGCGACAAGTCATTTTTTATCATTGATTCTGTTGAAGCTTTTGAGGAAGTTGAAGAGGAGGTAGACTGGCAAGATGCTATTGATGACAGCGACAAAGATATGCCTCTTACGCAACTTGTCAGTAAAAGATAAGTTTTTTTAAATTTGATCTTATTTTTATTTATTTTTTTGAAGAATAATTTATGTTCCTGTATTAAGAATTCTGCGTGTTTTGTTGTTTCTTTATATATAAATATCTCGTTTTTCCTTAATCTGTAGTATTTTATATATTTCCATTATTTCCATATATTTCCAATATTTCAGGAAATATTTCCAAAAATATATTTCCGGAACTTTTACAACACTAGGTATAACTGTACTAATGATAGACTCAAATGGTGAAATAAAACTTGAAAAAAAATTATACTGACTTTATTAGTTGCTGCTCTGAAAAATATAGAAATAATATTAATTCCACTGGCGCTGGTACTTTTGTTGGTGCTCAAAGTCTTCTAGATATAAGGTAGATACCTATAACTCCAAAATTACCAGCACCAGTGGAATTAATATTATTTTGTATTCTTCAGAGCACCAACTAATAAAGTGGGTCCTAGTTTTTGTGAAACAGTTTTATATGAATACATAGCTACTTATTCATGATGGAAACTGTAAATAATATACTTCCTGTGTGTTTAATACAAAAATATTTTTTACAAAAAATTGGACCGACTTTATTAGTTGTTGCACTGAAAAATACAAAATAATATTAATTCTATTGGTGCCGGTTCTTTTCGAGTTGCTGCCTACAACAACAAACTGCAACAGCACAACTTCAAAATTACAAAATACAGTTAGTTGTTTCATCAAATCTGAATAGAAAAAACTTCCAAAAAAATGGTAATATGCAACACAAGCATACCAGAATAGGCAGCTCCACAGAAAAGCAGAATCTTCAATTATTTGATCTTATGTAGGTAGCCATGCACGGTGACAGTTCCATGCACGTTCCGTGTATTATTTTGAAGTTTTTGTCGTCAAATTTAGTTATTTTCAACATATTTTGTGATATTGAAAATGATACGAAATTTTCTGCAAAATTTCTTATCAAAGAATTGAGAACTTGATTCTGAGTGCTTGTAACTTTAACGAACAAACAAAGATCAGTTTAAGGACATTATTCGACGAGCTATTGTATTTTTTATTACCTAATTATACCAAAAAAAAATCACTCGTTTCTGACTCATTTTTCCAAATTTTCAAACCTCAATTTTTTCTTTCACTTAGATTAAATTAAACAAATTTTCGTTTCCAGTAATGAATATATCAGCATAACCAGATGAAGTCATAATAACAAGAATGGCGTTAAAAGATGCGCAATCGAATTTAAAATATTAAATTTTCGAGCCTTTTCTCGTAAATTATAGAGGACGTATTTTATTTGCGGTTTCCATTCTGAACAATCACACTGTATATTGTAGCATATAGGTATATATGTATCAGAATTATCTATGTTTAGCAAATGTTTTATGAACATGCGGTTTTTGTATGGAAATTGCACCAGACATAATATATTTTGACCTGCCTCCTCAACAGACGCACATACAGACAAATCCCGAAAATATTCAGCTTTTGTTATCGAGAATAAAATTAGACAAGTGGTCAAGCGCGATTGTTTAGATTTCCGCTTAGGTTTCCTTGTAAACTGCAAGTGAAACGATATATGTATTCTGTATTTTTCAAATTCTGCTTAAAAAAATAAAATTCAACAAGTCCGAGCTATTTTCTTCAAAATAATTTTTTTATCAGTATTGTACATTTCAGTAAAACTACAAAAACTTGATATATGGCAAATAATTAGGTTTCTCTAGTAATATTTCTCTTACTCAATATATCTAAGGGTATTTCTTGGGACTTAGTATAACAAACAGCTGGCATATCGCTTGAAGACTACGTTCCATTATATTTATCAAACTTTTCACAAGTACATCCGTTACATATCGGCTTTAAATTTAATCATCCAAACCTTGTCGTGCTAATCTTCTAACACCCATCCCGAGTATTGCGATTATTTTCAAGTTATGTACAACAAAATTAATTCAGGTCCACTGAAATTTTCTCTCGAAACTCACACTTCTCTGTCGTCTCTTTCTATCGCTTTTGAGAATGTCGGCTATTCGAGAACTAATTTCATGCCGGATTTGCATGAAGGCCTTTGTGTGATATTGCCTTGAAAGTTCTGCTCTTCTCTGTCCCCAATTCCACTTAATATTCCTGGCTTTTTCGCATGAAAATATGTTTTTCGACAACGCCAAAGTTTTCGCCTTCTATTTTAAAGAAAGTTGAAGTGAGTGAATGGACATAAGATGTTTTCATTGAGATATTTCTATGGAAATGTTGTACATTTGGTCAACGAGAAAAATATAAACTGGAAGAAGATATTTTAAAAAAATAATTCAGTAATAATGTTGCTTTCATATGTTACGAATTGTTTGACAGCCCTCGTTTTAGTTCTTATTGTCCAACTTTCGCTCTAATAGGAAGTAGCTACGAATATTTTATCATTTTATTTTCTTTACTAAAGTAGACAGGAAGAGAACGGTGTATGGTGCATAACAAATCTCTTGTGTCCACTCACACGACTTTCCCACCACTCTAAAATGAATGTCATCGAATATATAAAAAAAAACTTTTTTACTAAAACTAGGACCGATTTTATTAGTCGGTACAAAAGTCTTCTATCTACCTATAACTGCAAAACTCCTAAAGAATCAACACCAGTGACAGTTCTTATCCTATTACCCATTGTATTCTTGGCTTGTATGTACTTGTTATTATTCAGAGATCTCAAAACATCGCGGCCGAAATATATAATAATAATAATAATAGGCAATAGCGTGTTTCACTCATGACTGTAGCACGAAAGAGGCTCTGACGATTTTGATGAAACTTGTCAAGGCATTCTACTTAAAGTCCCTTATAACCTGTTATAATGCGAACCGCTGGGAAAAAGCTATTCAAATGAATGTTTATTCATATTCTAATTCTAACTAAACGGTGCCTCCTACAGCAACAATGAATATGAATTATTAATTGTCTTGCTAAAAAATGAATGGTCACATAACCTAATTATACGATTTTTATATTCGATAGAATTAGTTAGAAAAATGAGTGGACACCCGATTTTTCTTTTCAATTTTTTCACAATTTTCCATTTTAATTTTTCATTTTTTGTTCACCTATTATTCTAAAAGTCTGACCTTATTAAAAAAACATAGTGGAAGACTGTTCATTAAATCACTATAATTATTTCTAGGCCTTATCGGTTTCCATGAGGAACCTCGCGACATAACAGTTCATGTTGGACAACGTGCTCACTTTGCTTGTCACGCTATTGGCATTCCACCGCCAAAAATTCGATGGCTGAAAGATGAACGACCCCTGCAGATAGACGATCTGCGTATGGTGATACTGCCTTCGGGGGCGCTGGAAATCGACGAAGTTGTCGACGCCGATCAGGGCTCATATAGGTAAGAAGAAACTGTTGATGAGAAAAATTAAAGTTTTAAAAAATATATAAGAAATAGTATGATAAAGAGTCTTTAGCAAGCCAAGCAAGTAAGCGCACTAGTTAGGCAGAAATAATGGAATCTATCAAAAATTACGATAATAAGGATGAAAGTTTGCCTCCCTACTATTCGCCCATTGCCGATAATTTATTTAAACTCTTGTTTAATACGTAATTTTCTTTATAATTATCAATAAGAACAAATTATTCTCAAGCTAAAATATAGCACAAATGATACGATTTTCAGCATTAATTGGCTAAATAAGTTATAAGATGATCAATCCACAGATAAAGTACAAAACAAATCCAAAAAAAGCTTTATATTGGAAAAAGTGCATCTCTAATATAAACCAATTTTTTTAAGGAACAATACACACTTTCTATATTTAACAAAATAGACGCTCCTACTTTAGAAAGGAAACCAAATTGAAAATATACCGCAAGAACTATAATTGGTCGATCTGAGAGACATACCTTTATTATTGGTGTAGAGTTGAAGGCAACGCAAGAAGTTTATATAACATATATTATGTTTGTTCTTAGGTGTAACGCAACTGGCTTCAGTTCACATATGCTAAGCAATAAAGCCATCTTGTACATAAACGGTGATCAAGAACAAGCTGCCCATGTTGCTCCGCCCAGTTTCATTGCACGTCCCCGTCCAGGTACATACATCGAAGGCCAAAATGTTTCCCTGGATTGTGCCGCTAACGGGAATCCAATGCCATTGATATCTTGGTTGAAAGATGGCTATCCCATAGATATGAAGTAAGCATTGTTAAATTAGTTATTGTTGTTTATTTAATGATGTGATTGATTTCCTTTTTAAAAAAAAATCTAGTGATTTGGATAGTCGTTTCACACTGGTTGGTACAACGAGCTCTTTGAGGATCACCAAAATCCAAGAAGAAGATGGTGGGACGTATCAGTGCCGTGCCGAGAATAGAGAGGATAGTTTAGATGCATCCGCCTTAATCCAAATTCAAGTGAGTATATTAGGTAAATTTCTTATAGAAATATACCTATTGCGATCGTTCACACTTTTGAATTTCGAAAAAATTTCAACGGCATGTTGTTATATGTCTATAAGTTAGTCCAAAAAACATTTAGTTCAAAAGTTTATATATATATATATATATATATATATGGGATATTACGAAATTTGTTAACACGATAGAGGTCGCAGTTTTGAAGGTATCAAGTTCAAATTTGCTACAAAAATCAATCTCTCAAATATCTCGGTCGAGTTCGTTATTGGGCAATACCGGGTAAGTAGTTTCAAAATGGCGACCATTCAAACATTTAAAAAAATTATCAAAAAAGAGCAGTAGTGTAAATATTATTAAAAATAATTTTAGGTTATAGATATAATCAGTACCTACAACTTTTGTTCAAAGCAATTTTTCATAAAATACTCAGGTAAAAAAATAAAAATTAATAAAGAAAAATAACAAATATTGATAAAACATGAACACTCAATATAAATTTGATGTAATTGTACATTTTCTGGAGATCTTAATATAGACCCTGATTAAAAAAATATATAGTATATTTATTGAAAAGAAATAGACGAAAAAAAAATCTGCTTTGAAGTGGACTCGAACCCTGTCTGCTTTATATTCAACAGCCAAAACAAAAACCTCTAACCGCAAGGCTATGACAATTTTATTTAATAACATGTAGGTATACCAATGAAAAGGTTGTTAAAACTTCAATTCAATGAATTTTGAAAAATTTACCTTTCCGCTGACTACAGGCCATCGGGATTTTTTTTTCTTGTTCTGTGTTGATTTTACTTCCCTCAATAAGGAAAGTATTGTATTCACGTAAAAAATCGACCTCGAGATTTTTGCTGATATTTACGTTTTGGGGTTCCTAGATCACGAAAATCATGGTATCACAAGTCCGTCGGTCAGTCTGTCTGTCTGTAGTCTGTCGGTAGTCTGTTGGCGTTGTAGCTCAATAACGGCTTGACCTAGGACAACGAATTTTTGTATGCATATTGAAGGACTACCGGCGACGCAATGTAAGGGTTTTCGTTAATCATATATACAGGGTGTCCAAAATATTGAGTGTCAATATAAGAACCGTAGAAGCGACGAGGTTGTTTCCATCTCGAAGCGGGGTGGTTTGTCGAGGGAAGTCATAGGTAAAGGCTTTTACCATTTTTTTAAATTAATTTTCATCATAGTGTAGGTAAAAGTGATGTTGATAGTTATTTATAATTTAAAAAAACAATTCCTTCACAGCTCTCCATACTTCTCCCTGATTGGCTTTTTCAGTAACTGCCGTATTCATAACCAAAACTATATATGCTACTAGAAGATGCCCGTGACTTCGCCATCGTATACTGTCTGTAGTACTTGTTACTTATGTATGAATTTATTCTTTAAATTTTATCCATGTGATGTGTGATCTTAGATTAATTCATGGTGTGAACCCAAAATAAAAAATAACCTTCCTACCGCTTATAATCATTGCTCCACACGTTGGATAAATCTGTCATTTTCGCGATCAGCAGGTTTCTGAATAATATCAATTTAAACATTTGATTCCTATTAATTCTATTATTTTTGAGACCTCTTCTCATATCGTTAATAGCTATTATTTTCAGTTTGTAACATTCATTTTGTAATATGGGCTAGTTGAAGTTCCTATCTTTATTTTGTATTATATTAAAAAAAATGATTCGGGCAGTTGACTCTTGAACCTTACTTATTCTAAACTTTAGGATATAATCTGTCACTTTGACCAAGAAAATACATGAAATATTGTTCATGTAGTGCCCGAACATCTGAAGAAAAACAAAAGATTTATTATATGTATAGGCTGACTTCAAACCTTTTTACTAAATTTAGTACCATACTGTCGATTATTTAGTTAAATAACTAGAAATTTATCGGCTATAAATATAAATAATAATCAAATATGTTTGTTCATTAAATGTTGGTTGACTTCGATTACCGAAGTATAGCAGCGCAGAGCGAGGCGAAATGTTTGACGAACTACTAGTGATGAACTGATTTCGCGCTCGAATCCCAGGCTATATCTTTGCTATTGTATTTCACTAGCTTCAGCTTCTCTGAAATGGTAATCAATCCTGGGATCCGCTTAAAGAAGTTTTTAAATCAATATATTAAATACCGATAAATTTTTAGCCTGGTAAAGAGCTGCTAAATTCAAAAAATGACTTGAGAAATTGTTTTTGTTTAGGTGCCTCCTAGATTTCTTAAGAAACCCCAAGACAGAACTGAGTCTACTACAAAGGATGTCGAAATGGAATGTGCCGTATATGGTGTACCTGAGCCTAAGATACATTGGTTCAAGAATGGCGAATTAGTTAAATATTCTGAATATTATAAATTAGTTAACGGGTGAGCATTGTGCAACTATATATCATATTTATCGAAATTACTCTTTGTTCCCAGTGTTTCTGGTATTACAGAGAGTAGGGCAGTAGGGGGTGTGGTGCAATAGATAAATATGACACAAAGTGCAACAATAACTTTATAAACTATCTAAATCCATATCGATCTTATATATTTGTACTTACCACAACATTCCAGAACATCTTCTTGCTCTAGCTTTAACTCGTTCTCCAAAAAAAGCTTCTTTCAAATTTATCATGATTGTATTAAATAATGTTTTCTGTTTGCTATATTAGGTATAACCTGAAAATAATGGGCCTTATGACGTCCGACTCTGGATTATTCCAATGTTTCGCATCAAATCCGGCGGGAAATATCCAAGCTGCAGCTAATTTGAAAGTACTTTCGAATGCAGGTATGACATGATAAAGAAGTTTATAAATTAGCTTTACTGTTAGTATTAAGATCCAACATTTTGGTTTCGTATTAATATAGTTTTTTTTATTTTTGTTAGTTTTAAAGATTAAGATCTTAATTTTTTATCAATCTCAAAATCTTATGTTGATGATTGTTGTAATATTTTCGATATTCAGAAAATGCTGTCATCTATAATTTGTTTTCATGTATAGTATGTTTTTATTTGTTTTTATTTAGCATTAATTTTATTGTTTTTTTTTTGTTTTCTCCCTCCTTTTATCATTCCAAACCCTTTCCTTCCCATATTATTTTCATATATTGCATGGACTTTGGACATGATTATTATTGCACGCGACGCATGCATTTATGTAGACAAGAGACGAACTCAATCTAAAAGTCGTCCTAAAAAGACGCATATGAATCCACGTGATCCATCATCTCACAAGCAACAACAATCCATATCGCTGTTACCGACATTGAAATCGGAAGCGACACGCATTGCGTTTTCAGCATTGAAAAGCAGCGAAGCTGGCGATTCTGAATTCAATCTTGGTGATGTACAATCTGCATACACTCCCCGATCCCTTGATCCCGTTCTAGCTAGCGACAGTAGAACCATGGACAGTTTACCGAGTGCCCCACAGGACCTGAAAGCACCCATCGTTAAGGCCAGATTTGTTATACTAAGTTGGAAACCACCAGTGGAGAATGCAGAAAGTATTCAAGCTTATTCCGTGTATTATCGACAAGAGGGCAGTGACAGGTATGTAGTAAATATACCGGGTGAATTTGAAATATATTAGC
The DNA here is from genome assembly GCA_958507055.1 of Crioceris asparagi. NCBI lineage: Eukaryota > Metazoa > Arthropoda > Insecta > Coleoptera > Chrysomelidae > Crioceris > Crioceris asparagi. The sequence continues at coordinate 20,338,859 of OY293829.1, read as the reverse complement.
GAATATCAAGAAACCGTTATATATTCAACATATCATAAACAAAAAAACAAAACATTGCTAATGGAAGTGCCAGTAAGGTTTAAGAATCTACTGCTTGTCACTTATTATGTATATCGATAGTAACTTAACCATTGTTTAATGCTTAAGTCAATTATTAGATACCGGGTATCAACACGGCGTTGTAAACAAGTGTTCACTGGTCCAAGCAAAGACTAGAAGATTTATCTGTTTTGGATTTGATTTTAGAGTATCATCATATGTAAATCTCCGACCGGACAACTGAAATCTTCCAGATGTTCGTTGTATTCGCCCTATTGGTATTCCTTTTGCGGTCACCGAAAATTAATACTTCAGATATCTAACTCATTTTTAGATACATCACCATTCTCACTGAAGTTCATTTAACGGTAAAAAACGAACTATCACGCATTGCGCAAAGTTTTATAAATCTGAACCTAGGTATGTGGTAAAATAAAGGTTTTGACCGTGCCAAAATCATTTACAGCTGTTGAATTTCCAAAACTAATTGGAATATTTTGACTTATATACTTCTCTGTACTAAATAAATTTATACCATATTATTTCAGTACTTTTTTGTATTCATGAAGACCTATCTAAAAAATATTCATATTTATTTCAAATTCACCCGGTTGAAAAAAATATACAAATCCTTATTTTCTTATTGTTAATTTGTCAGGGAAAGATACCAAAATACCACCAGATCCAAATTGGAAGAGATCAACATTGGTGGTCTGACGCCTGGAAGAGTCTACCATTTCCGTGTCGTTCCACATACACCACAAGGTAGTGGATCATCATCCGAGGTTCTAACAATAACAACACAGGCTGAAGAACACGTAGCTAGTGCACCACAAAACTTTAATGTTTATGCCACCAGTCCTCGTAACATTCACATCAACTGGCAACCGCCAGAAACACCAAATGGCAAGATTCTACGCTACACCATTTATTATATGGAGGTAATTATGTTTTGCGATCGTTACCGAATAAAAAACAGAGTACAAAAATCTGCAGTTACTGGAAACGCTAAAAATATAAATGTTGTTTCAAACAATATACTCATAATAATTCATTTTTGCCGATCAAAAACTAAAAGTGATTCACACATTGCCTCTTAAAATTTAATAATAAACCTCTTCTTGAAAATATGTTTTGATTTTATTTTTGTACTGATCAAAGTTACTTAACAGGCTCTAGCAAATTATATTTGTATATTGTATACCCTCACATATTGAAATAAGTGTGTAAGTGTTGTTATTTCTTCTCTAGACTAGTGCCTCAGTCGAACACAATGTGGATACTACAGAATTGTATTTTGACCTGAACGGTCTCAATCCATATACGGAGTACAGTGTTTGGGTGGTAGCTGTAAATCACAATGGTGCTGGAGCTGCAACAGAAGAAAAATTGGTGCGGACATTCAGTACCACGCCATCTGAGCCACCCAATAATATCACAACAGAACCAACAAGTACCGTAAGTAGTTCTTGATCCTCTGATTGGTTACTATATATTCCATTTCTTATACATACTCGGAATTACAATGAGTTAGAAAGAGAGGTATTTGAGCCTGTCAACCAGTACAAACTAAACATATTGACGAAGAGGATGTCAAGTATGCAGCTGAAATAATTGTATAATCATCCTTCTTTCATTTAATCTCGAGCGATAATCTATTCACAACGCCTCATTGTGTGCGATATTTGTACAGGAATATTGGTAAACTTTATCATAGGTCTATTCGTTATCATTGTTAACCTAAGCGATATCTACAATTTCTCCAAAATTTCAGCAACTTCTTAATTTTGTGGATATTTGGTTCAAGTCACCAAACTACGTATTAGGGTCATTTGATGTCACAGATCATCAGTGGCGGCTTGTCCTATGAGGCAGGTGAGGCAGTGCCTCATCACATTTTTTAATCGTAATGTCTTGCATTTTTATTTAAAATAAATAATATTAATAAAATTTAAACGCTGACCAGTTGACCATTGCTATCCTCGGCGCGAATTTGAAAATTAAACCGCTGTCCAATTTACTGCTACCCACATACATCGAGAAATGGGAGATGCGAGATGCCTCATCATATATTCATTTGTTTCTTTCTAGCCTACAGTATCACGCATACACTTATTTCTCTCTAGACCGTAACACTGTCGATAGCGCTAGCGATCGGGATATAGTGTGCTAGAAAAGGACCATCTTGAGGCTAGCCTCAAACTCCATATTACAACGTGTCTGACAGAGATACATAATTAACCGTAGCAGCAGTGTGTACACACGGTCTGTAGCTACAGGGTAATAACACAGAATATGTTATATAGTTAGTTCATCTGTGATAAATATTTTATCTATGATTCTGTGGTAATAAGTCTATGGTGAATGGTGTATAATGGTAATGCAAATGTGATTATTGTAGGGTTTGCTTTTTAATAATAATTATATAATAAAACTCTTTATTTAGGGAAAGAAGAGTTACATTAGTTCAACCACTGTTTTTTTTACTTCTTTCCTTGTGTTTTTATAACCCGAAATAATTATTATTGAAAACTTCAAAATATGGTAACTTGGTGATTAGGTGTTTCATCTGAACTTTGTGTTAATGATCTACTTAAATTTCTTTTGCGGTTCCTAGCAATATTAAATGTTAGTAGTATAATTATACACAAATGGAACTTCTGGGATACAGTACCCAAGTAGATGGGATCAAAGTCGATTTAAATGCAGATATTCAAAATTGTAAAGCTATTGTTATTTTTTTAATTAATACTTGGTCATTTTCTCACTTAATCTACGATAAAAAATTGATTATTACCAAAGAAAATAAATGTCCTATGTGACAAGTTGTGGTTTTACTAATAATTGGAAAAAATACGATTGGCTGACAGAAAGTCTAGAAAAAAATAAATTATTTTGGCTGGCCATGTGTATTGTTGGCATATAGTAGAGAAAAGGTCTGAAGAAAGACTGGATTTTCGGATTTGAAAGTTTTAACTGTGGTACTGCCTATGCCCTATGCCATGCTTAAATATTGGCATAAAAACGATCTAAAATCTTGCATGCCAGATCTTTTTGAACTGGTTTGCTTCGCTATTGTTCTTGTTCTAACGGTATCAACGGCATCCATAGAGAGACGTTTTTGGGCACTTAGAAGAATAAAGTCTTATATAAGAAACACTTCACTTTTAAGCAATACGGCAAAAATTTCAATAAAAAAATAAAAATACAAACACAAATCAAGGATCATAATTTTATAGAAAGATAGTTTTACCTCTATCGTATGCTGCTTGTCGAGATGATTCCACAAATTAGTATGTTCTCACTCAGAATTTTGTTTTATTTGTTAACCTCTTTTTGTTTTATTTATATATATAAGATTTTTTTATGCTTTAGTATAGTTTACCGATTATTTTCTTTTCTTTTGAATAGCAAATAATTTACTTTTACATATTTAAATTATTGTTAAATTAATTAGAATCCTACCGCAAACATTTCTAAACAAAAGTATTTACAGATTTTCATTTTTTTAATAAATATTGCCAAAAAATTATGGAACAAATATCTGACCTAGTTCTAAGGTACACATCTTCCCTAAAATGCACCTCTGATTGAGTAAAGATCAAATCCCGTAACTTTCTTATTTTCGAAATCAATATTGGTAGCTAAACACCGAGACATGGGCGCAACTAACGTAAAGAAAATAAAACTTAATTTTGATTGGAATTATGCCCCTATTAGGGTGTGACCTTGAAAGTGTGAAAAAAATTTTGCCTGCGGCGCATTTTTTCCAGTATTACATATTTGCCTCATCACTCATTTCGACCACAAGCCGCCACTGCAGATCATATAATGTATATACAAATGATTTTTTGAAAGAGGCTGCTTATCGACACAGCTACAGATATCTCGATTAGTTAAGGGAGACAATTATTCAATTGTGTGCCAAAATTCCGTCAAATCTATTCATAGACTTGAACATATCTCTGAATCACTGTGGATGTACGCCATTTATTTAATTCAAGTTACAGCAAATAAGAAAGGTGATGTCCGCCTTCCATGATGCCATTTTCGATTCTTTTGAGGAAGTTCTCCCAAAATCATACAATTGTAGCTTTCGTGATTAGTTTCACCTCTGTACGAATTGCTGCATTTAAATCATCCATAGTACTGGGTTTATGTTGAAAAACATTTTCCTTCGAAACTCCCAAAAAGCACATGTTAAGGTCGGGAGAAGAGGCCAGGGCACATCCTTAAATCTTGAAATCACATGACCTGGAAACAAGTTATGCTGCAAGTTAATTTAAACTTGCAGACTGTTTGACCATAAGTTAACCTGAATGGCCGTTCAGGAAAGTTGAATGTACGCTCCTCCCACCACTTCTCCATCACTCACCAAGGCTGAGTACAATCCCATAATAAATGTTTTCATGGTCAACCTGAATTATTGATAATTTTTAGAACCTCTTTCCTGATAAGTTAGAAGTTTATCCCCTCGGCAACATTTTCATACTAAGCCTAAGCGTATGAAAGTGCACAAAGTGAGGCGCCTGGTGACTCTATCACTCGAATTCAAATGAAGCCATGAAAACGATTCTACGGTTGAATGCTTAATATCCTTCTAGTGAATCTATTATATTTTGTACTAGTCGACTGGCGTAAATATCTCTCTTTCTAGCTCAATGTGAAATATGTTTCGCGAAAATTCAGAATCTGTATTTATATCTTAATGTTGAATAATTCTCGTCTGTAGAGCATTGTTGTACGATGGGAGCCACCGCCGATTGAATCTCAGAATGGCGTAATTTTGGGCTACAAAATCAAATGTCGGAAGGCGGGAAAAGGAAAAGGCAATACGTACACAGCTCAACCTAGCGAGAGGCACACTGTCATATCTGACTTGGAACGAGGTACAAAGTACCAAATTAGAATATGGGCGATGAATGTTAATGGTACCGGACCAGGTTCAGATTGGATAGAAGTGGAAACGTTTCAGAATGATGTGGATGAGAATCGGGTGCCTGATAAACCGTCCAATTTGAGGGGTAACTTTTAGCCATTGTATATAGTATTCTCCGAACAATTTTAATGATCTTCATTATTCTTTCTAGTGCGTCCTACATTTGACAAGCTTTATGTAATGTGGTCTCCACCAGAAAATCAGAGCGTTCGAGTACGGCACTATATCCTTGGTTGGGGTAAAGGTATTCCTGACATGTATTCACACGAGCTGGAAGAGAAGAATAGGACTTATATAATTGAGCGGTTAGGTGAGTATGCGGAAGTTTATTTTTATTCTCAGATATAAAATTTCCAACTGCCTTGTTTATTATAAAATATTATTGACTTCAGAACCGAATTCTGAGTACGTGTTGAGTCTCAGAGCTAGTAATCAAGTTGGAGCTGGTGCTCCAATATATGCTACAGTTCGGACACAAGATGAACCACCTCCAGAACCAGTTGCTGCTCTGTATCCTCCAATGGGCCTAAAAGCACAAGTTTTGAGTACAACATCGGTGGTTCTGTACTGGACAGATCCTACCTTGAAGCAAAGTCAGGTAAAGATATATATGTATTTTGACATCATTATAAACATGTCTTATGGCAAGGAATCGGTCGGAAATTTGCGATAAGCAAGTAAAAACCGTATTTTGGCCTTTTGCTCTTGATGTAGGAGCACCAAAATATTTTTTTCTCTTCTCTTCAAAAATCATATTTCATTTAATTTTGATATAAATAAAATAGAACTTGACAAGACACACTACATTATTAAAATTCACTTTATTTCTTGTATTTATTTTGCATCATTATGGACATCTTAGGAATAACAACATTTAGGGTGTTGTTTTCAAAAAATAAATATTGAAACATTAATTACCTTTCTTATTTCAGTATGTCAGAGACAATCGTTACTATAAGGTGAAATACACTGACGAAAAAGCCAAAAAGACCAAATATCTTAATGTGACAGATTTGAACGCTATGGTAGATGATTTAAAACCCAACACTTTATACGATTTCTCTGTGAAAACAATTAAGGGTAAGTTTATCGATTTGATATCTTTCTTTGCAAAATTAACATTCCTTATAAATTTACTTATCCAGGTCGAAGGGAGAGTTCCTGGAGCATGGTGGTCCAGAACAGAACGTGGGAGCAACCACCCAATGTAGCACCTCGCGATCTCGATGTACATTTTAAGGATGAAGAATCCCAATTGGTGGAAGTAACCTGGTCACCTCCAAGAACCTATACTGGTCGTGTCACCGGCTATGTCATACTGTACACAGACAACAAATCCCTACCAGATCCCGAATGGAATGTAACTGCTGTTAAGGGTGATGTACACGCACACATCGTATACGATCTCAAACCATTCACAATGTACTATTTTAAAGTGCAAGCTAGAAATAGCAGGGGTATTGGACCTTTCTCCAATGTTGTCACATTCAGGACTGGACAAAGTAAGTACCAGTTTATTTACTCCAGCTCACAATTTCAAAACCGTGTTGTTAATTTCTGCTGCTGTTAAATGAGATACGTACAGTAGCTCATTGGATTCGTAATGATAATTAAATGACGTAATCTGCGAAAATCTTAAACCTGTACATTAACAATTGTAATCTCTACAAGTTGATAACATTTTGCAGTAGCCAGAATTGAAACTGTTTTTAACTTGTGAACCAGACTATTACAAAAAATAAACTTTTTTGCATGTTGCACGGTTATAAAGTATGTGGTCAATTTATATTTTATTTTCTAATATCCATCTAGCCATATAATTTTCTGATTTTCCTTTTTATTTATTTTATATAGATGTTGCATCCTATGCGTATGTAAATGGCCAGCAAATAGGTAATTTTTTTATTTTTATTTAGTTGTTTATTTTTTCTTTGTGGAAAATTGTATACTTATATTATTCTTTACTCATATGATATAGATTAGAAATATATTGCAAAATTCTTTTTCTAGATTCGGGGGGAGTGTTCTCCAAGGATATTCTTTTATATATGACTATCGGCGGTTGCCTTGTAGCTGTCATAACGATTGCGGTAGTTGTGGGCTTCTTTTGTTGTAGAAAAAAAGATATCACCACATCACCTGATAGAACAAAAAAAGGTTACCAGAAAAATGTTCAAGATGTCAAACCACCCGATCTATGGATACACCATGATCAGATGGAACTCAAAGCCATGGAGAAAAGACATTCTAACAATGATGGAGCCAGCAGTAGCGGTAAGTGATGTTTGTGATTTTTGTTTTACTTTTTAGTTTGATTTTTTATTGAAATTATATTCAGTTTTGGGCAATTCAAAACTACGACCACGAACAACGACTATTGCCAAAAATGAATTTACTCTTTTATTTTTTATTGGCAGCTGGTTAGACATAGTTTAACTATGTTTCTGATACAGTAAAAAATAATGTGTGTGAATTTTTTTCAGCACTAATAATTATCGAAAGTACGAGTCGGTACTATTATTTTCTTTAATAACTATATATTTTGTTAAAACGTAATGTTGAAGGGCATAACATTAGGTATTCATTAAATTAATTTCTTTAGGCGTGATGACTCTACCAAGAAGTGTTGGTGGCAATGAATATGAAACTCATGAAAACTTACACACAAACTCATTGGATAAAAGAAATTATGCTTCAAATTACGTAGGTAGGTGTAAAAACTTTGTTCTATATTTTGGTCGTTACTTATTGTTTCATATAAACTCAGAATTCATGTTTGCTTTCTTATATGCTTCATTTTTCAACTCACTGCACATACATATACACATTTTATGTTATTTATATTTATATTTATATATATATATATATATATGCACATGTTCGCTTTTGCTGCAAGTAGGTGAAGATAAAAACAAAAAACCATTGAAAACCAAGCCAATCAGCTTGCCAGTGGACTCAAAACCACCCAGAGAACGTAAGTATACTTCATATGCTTCTGCATCTGCATGTTTTGTTCCGCTTTCTCTATGAAATACTTGTCGGTCCCATACCAAAACCATGAGAGTTTGAGGTATTCTATCAGCGTCTGTATTATGGTGGAAATTATTAGCTGCTGCTGAAATTTAGTTTCATCTTAATATCTCCAAATAAGAATAACTTTTTTGCCTGACATTCGATTTAAATAAAACAAAGCCTTTATTCTGCTCCAAGCCTATCTTAATTTAAAAAACTGCATTACACTCGTTTTTTGTTTTCTATTACCTCTCTCTTATCGTCCTCTGTCCATTTTTGATAAATACCTCAATGTACAGATCCACCGGGCGGTACTGTTTTATTTTATGTATAGATTGGCTAATTGTGTATTTTCCGTTAAAGAACCGCATTCTTATGGGTTAAATTTTTGACAATCTTGAACGTTTCATAGGAGACCTTATAGTTGAGTGCTATTTCATATTTTATTGATTCCAATCTAAAGTAAAATTGTAGGTTACATCTCTCTGGTTAGTTTTAAGCTTTCTGCTTCCTATTTTCCTCACAATCTGCTATCCACACAACTAATTTGTATAAACATACATATTATAAATATTCTACAAGAATGCTTGGATTCTTCTCTTTTCCAGCAATAGCAACGCCCATTAACACAGGTACTTTGAGTCAATCGAGCTCAGATTCGACACCGTCCAGCCGTCCATCATATCCTCGAACACAGTACTCAATGCCGAGAGCACATGTATCGCTGGAGTCTACGCCAGCCAATCAACAACATACACCGGTGGCACAGGAGAATCTCTATTCCTCACATCCTACTCATAATTATGATAATAACACATCATTAAATACCAATTACTCAGGGTGAGTTATTCTAAAATCTGTAAATAATAAAAACTATATCAGATTATTTATCTATTGCATTAAAAACATTTCTGGTGTATCTTCAGATAGTTACTTGTGTCAGTCAATTTTAGGATTTCGTACCTAAAATTTAAAACCTGTATGTGTGCTTTTTTATTATTTTTTAAGGCCGTTCGCACGTTCTGTATAGAAAATAAACTACGATTTAGACGATTTTGTTTCATTTGAAAGAGGAAAGTTGAGAAATGGTTCAATGTTTAGAAAAAAATCCTTTCCTCTGTTTTCCGATCGTTACGGTTTTCGAGTTACTGCAATGAAAGTCTGAAATATGTGATATGTGTAATTCTGGTATGTGGAAGGGGCATTTTTTCCAAAATTGAAAATATGAGACGGTCAAATTAAAGAACAGATTATATCTAACAACATTTAAATTGAACATCTTTTCAAAACAGATATGGTTCTCGAGTTAAAGTTACAAACTAAGCCTATATATGGGTAATAGGATAAGTACAATCTTCTTTGTTATTAGCAAGTATTAGTGAACGACAAGGAAATACTTCATTAGATTATTAGATGTTTCACTAAAAAGTTTAAAGTAACAACAGATAACCTAAGAATAAAAAAAAATTGTCGGTTCCAAGAGATGATGTATTGTTATTTCATACTTCTTAGTGCAACATCTAATAAAGTCGGTCCTTGTTTTTTAATGTTATTTATTTAAATTTTTAATGATATTGGTTAATAACTCACAAATTAAGTCATTTTTAGGCCTTTCATCAATAAACTAACTACTCAAATAACTAATTATTATTTTCTTATAATTCTGCAAGAAAGAATATTACAAGTAGGTTGTATTCTATAACATAAAATATAAAAAGGTTAAAATTTTGCGAAACACTCTTAAACATAAACTGAAGGTTAATACAAAAAGATCGTTAATTTATAAATCAATGCATTAACTACAAACTTGTGAGATTTATTGAGAAATTTTCAAGTACGATTATTTCAAGACATTATCTGATCTATAAGATGAGTCTAAAAAATTGAATTTCAAAAGTTTTTTCCAGCATTCGAAGAGATAAGCTTAATCAAACACTCTCAGCCATCCTTTTTCAAATGAAATTATCAAAATCTGTGCAAGTGTGCCGTGAGAAACGAGGTTTTTTTCATCTTCTTCTTGTGGAAGTCGGAAAGCATTAACTAAATTTGAATTATTGAAAATGTTTTTCTTCAATTATATTTCAGACAACCGCCACCTGTTGCTCATATTCCACCTGGAACAGGATATGCTCCCGGTATGGGTGTCCTTGCCGAAAGCCAAGGGGGAAAAAGACTGCAGGGTCAAGGTCATCCTCTCAAGAGCTTCACCGTTCCAGCCCCACCGCCTATATCGGCACCAGGAACCCCGCAACCGAAACATATTGGTAAGTTAGAAGAAGCTTTATGGCTGCATTATAATTCGCGCAACAATAAAATTGGAGGGCAACTTGTAATTTGTTTCTAATAGCTCTTGTGAGCAAATTTTACAATTAAATTTAAATAAATGGTAGACTGTTTTAGAGTAGTAAGTTAAAACTTGATGTCTGCTTTGAATGGAAATATTCCAAGGACATTAATATACTGATATTATTGAGTTATTCTAAGACTCGCAATACTTTTGATACCCACTCACCCACGTCCATCTACTAAGATCTTAGATTGCAGTTAATTTGTTGCTCGATTAAATTCATCAAGTCAGTTTTATTTACCATTAACTAGTTAACACTTGCTACAAATACAAACATGCCCTCAGCATGCGTCTAACTCTATTCAGTTACAGTTCGACCTAATGCGTCTCCATACAAAAAATTGCCGATTGTCACGTCGTCAGCAACATCCTCACCTCCATCACGCATCAGCCAGGCCAACCCTCCACCGCATACGGCCGAAGAGGTGCAACGATTGCAGCCGTCGCACTCTACAGAAGAGCTCAACCAGGAGATGGCCAATCTGGAGGGGTTAATGTTGACGCTCAATGCCATAACTGCCAGTGAGTTTGAGTGCTGAAATACGAAACACTAGCATAGTGTGGCTCTGAGTGTGGAAGGAAGCCTTTAAAATCCTTTTCGAGATTTATTTTTTCAAATGTAATTTATTCCGTTTCAATGGTGTGTAACGCAAAATGTGAGATGGTCCCGGTGTGTGCGTGTGATTGGTTTCTGTTTCATGTGGACGTTTCCTTGTTCTTGATCATATTTTTATTCTTCGTATCTTATCTAGTCAAATGATAAAAATGGAAAAAAGTTTGTAGATGTCGATTCTTCTTTTGGATATAATTGTTGAAGATGTTTTTTTTTCGGTTATAAAACCAACCGTGATTGTAGCACATTTTGCCTGTATGCGTGTGTCGGCATTTAATCTTGGACTATTAATGAAGTGATATAAGATGTAAATTTGCTGTATGGACACCATGGCGAAATTAATAATTATTTTCGTGTATAAATGTTTCTTGATCAAAATGTTTTTGTTAGCATATACAAATAGATTGTCCTTTCTACGTAACTAAATGGAAAATATCGGCTGGATATTGGCTGCAGTAGAATATTATATTGTTTAAAATTTCATATAATCCTGGAATATTTCAATAATATTAATATAATTCCACTGTTAATTATGGTGCGATAAATACCAATTTTATTACCGTTTCAAGTTGGATCATCCATTTAAATAAAATCTCTGGCCCATAAATAGATTGAAATGATGATCTGTCATTTGAAAATATTTCCACAATTTTTGTATTATTTTAATACTTTTATTATATCTGTGTGATGTTGGGAGCATTAGCGGAAAAATAGCGTTTGCCTAACTAACTCTTGTAACTATTAGCTGGAAAAGATCAAAATAGTTACATAATTTTATAATCGAGAAATGAAATATCAATTATTGAGAAAAAAGATTCATAATTACATAAATGGCTCCAAAACCATCGCTATCTTCTATAAAAATGCATGCAAGCGCTATTTTCCTCTGAACGCAGTCATCAACTATGTTTACGAGGTTTATTTTAATTAAACGGTAAAAAGAGGCAATTTCCAACCTCTTCTGCCCCAGTAAGATATTTGTTTTGGCACCACGGATTTTGTTATGTCATCTTTTGAATTTTATTACTGACAAACTACAAAACAGCATTCAAACCTAAAATTTAAGAAAAAATATTGATATGTCACATGATCTAGTTTGGTATTAGCACTTTTGTGATTTTATTATTTCCATCAAAAATGTATCAATACACATTTTTTTAATTCGACGCTTAACCCTATCAAGTAAAGTTATAAAATTATCTCTACAGATGCCCAAAACTGTGATAGTATTTTTTTTTGTCAAATTACATGCGTCATATTTTGTTCTAGATTTTGGTAGGCCTCTTCGTTCATCTATGAAAAAATATCATACCCTTTACCGAAAAAAAAAGAAAATAAAAAAATATGATAAAATTTATTATTATTTTGTGACTGAGTTTGGCGTGCAATAAAAAAATATAAGGTATGTAACACTTAAAATAGAAGGTTGAGAGTAAAACATACACTGCACACCGGAACTTCATTTTTTAGAACTAAATTAACTTTTCACCAATTTACTTTGAGAATCTTTATTTTTGTACGAGGTGGCTTTCCGCAAAATCATAATCGGAACCTTACTAAGATTGTGAATCAGTTTTAACAACCTGTATAAATCATAGAGGGTGTTTGAAACTTAACAATATATTGATGCATTTACATTTCTAGACTTAAGCCAAGTTGTCAAGCTAACATTAGGGCAATAACGACGAAAGCCAACTCGTTAACTAACAATAAAATTTCTAAAAGTTAATTTCACTGAAAATATGAACCAATGTACCTAAAGACATGAACTAAAAAAATAATTCTAGGATAGAAATACTTGTAAACCAAAATTTGTATTTTAAAAGAATTTTGTTACAAAATTAATCTATAGGTTGTTTTAAAGATAGTATTATGTACAACCTTTCATTTCCCTCTATATAATAACTAAAATGATAGCATTTAACCAAGGACTGTATTTGCAAGATAAGTCATTATCCACCATTTGCAAAAAGTGATGAAAATTGGACTAAAACAAAATTTTCTGACTTAAAATTTTACCTCATATTACTTTGTTGTGTTGTTGTTGTTGCATCTGAGATTTTGATCATTTTCTATTTTTTTCTTTTTCAATACACTATACATACCACTTTTATATAGCTGAAACAGAGAGGCGAACAAGAATCAAGTACAAATTATGTAGCATGTCATTTTAAGACAAGTTGACTATCGTAATTTTGACATATGTCATAAAATTCAATGAGTGGGTTTTATATTTTGATGAAATATGAAAATTACAAGTGTGCGAATACAAACTGAATCACTTGGTGTATGCTAAGCTAAAAGAATGATCTATCTCAAAATTAAAATTGTATTGCTGAATTGAGTCAACTGATGACTCACTGGGGTTGAAGAGGTAGCAAATTACCCCTCATTTCCGGACCACCCTGAATAATGTTGAAGAATGTGATTTCATTCTTTTGAAATGATTCCTATTATGTTATTAGTTATACAATCTCGTTCATGCGTTATTTCATATATCTTGCGATCAAATAGTGTTTCACAATGTTTTCAGATTAACGACGCAGGAAATATTAATGAGATTTATATTTAATGGTTAGGCTCCAACTTCAACTTAATGAATATTTTGTGCTATAAAACGGGAAGTTATGTGAATTTCAGCACAAAATCAAATGCACAATCAACTTTAATATTATGAAACACATTTTCTGCAAATGAATTGTCTTCAAAGTTCATAGATTTTGCACACTAAAATTCTAAGACTGAATTTCCTTTAATAAAAATTTATTCAGAACCTGTCTTGATTGTCTATACTAAGTGATTTATGCAAGGTAAATTTTGATATATTGGAAAAAATCTAAATTAAAATTGGGAAGGATTATTATTAATTTCATCAAATGGCAGCTTTGAAAATACCGGATGGAATTAAATTGAACAAAAATGTTTGTATACCTAGTACTATTTGTATATAGTTATATAAGTTAAACTTATTAGTATAGATCTCAGAATTATTTAAAAAAAATGTTTCATGCAATTGCGTTGAATTAATTTCAACCCCTCTAATTTTGGTCTAAGTGCTGTTGGCCTAATTTTTTGAGATCACAAAAAATCTAATCAATCACAACCTATTGTTACAGTTTGAAGTACATTTTTTAGATATTTGTGATGTGTATCTTAATTTTGTGCCAATTAAATATTCAAATTATGTTTGAATAGGATATTTATGCCCAAAATAGAACATTCAGTAAGAAACAGACGAGAGACTATAAAATATTCCGTAGTTATGGAATAAAAAATACTCTTATGTCAGTTAATTTTTTCTTCTGTCAAATTATCCAACCTATTTTTTTAAAGGTGAAAATTTGTTATAAAATTTTTAGACTTATTGTATGTATTATCCTATTCCAACAAAATTATCGTAATTTTATTATACTTTACAACTTGATAGATATGTGATATTTCGAATTCTTATATTTATTCCTTAATGTTATGGTAGTTTATTCAAAAACTACATTCAATGATTACAAAATGTCCATAGTCACAGAATTCTTGCCTGTTAACAACATAAGACCACTCATTTCTTCCATAAAAACAGCTGGTTAATATTATTTATTTATTTAATTGTTGCGTAATTGTTAAATAATATGAAATCGATCCACTGCTGAAATTTTGAAGAGATCTAGGGATCACTAAACACCAATTTTTAATCATATTAGTCTCCCATTGATTTTTTGATGGCCTCATGCTTTCTTCAGCTAATTATTTCTTTGATGAAAATTCTAGATTCCTATATCTCTTTTACATAAAAGAATGTTGCTAGCACTAGCACTGGTCTACAATTACAGTTTTTTTGTATATATTGGATGTAAATAGTTTGGTTTTGCAGATATTTTATACTGTTGTAGTTATATTATGTAATTTCGATATGGAAATATTTTCGCTGTAGCAGTGGAAAGTAAAATAAAGAATTCTTAGAGAATGCTTTAACAACAAATATGACAGTATTCTAATTTTTGTACATTTACTAACATTTATACTTTTGCCATTTATTTAGTTTTTCTAAACTTATGTATGTATTTATTTTGAACTATCGAGTACTTTTATAAATATATGTGATGTGTGAGATTTTTCATTTCAAACTGAAGGCAGAACTGTTTGCCTTAAAAAAAGAGATATTTAGCTATCTGCAATTTGTATAATGTAAACGTAATATTTTACGAGAATTTTTTACTATATCTGGTACTATTAAATGTGACTGAATAAAAGAATAAATATTCAATCTATTTCCTCTTGTTTTTCGCACCTTTGATAGTTGTTAAGAGACCTCTTGTCATGAGTCATGAATATCCGGAACTTGTAGCACATATTTCCATTTTAAACGTTGACATTTTACCATTATTGCTAGACCCTAAAAGAACAGGCGACCCAAAAATAATATCC
Source organism: Crioceris asparagi (assembly GCA_958507055.1). Lineage (NCBI taxonomy): Eukaryota > Metazoa > Arthropoda > Insecta > Coleoptera > Chrysomelidae > Crioceris > Crioceris asparagi. The sequence continues at coordinate 20,323,490 of OY293829.1, read as the reverse complement.
TATCGAAAATTTGTTTCACAATGAGTTCATTAGGTGATTGGGAAATCCTGTTTGCTTGTAAGAGCTTCGTTACGCTTTTAGTAGCTGTTTGAATAACACGAAATCATGTTGCAACCCGATTGACCAACATCAGCGTTACGAGAGTTTCTGGACGTTACTATATCATACACTGATTAGAATAATAGGTTCTTTATTGGTTATATAGGTATACCTCATTCCTTAAGGTGGAGACAATAACAGAATACATTAAAAATCTCACGACTAACGTACACAAAGGTATACAAACGAAGAATTCAATCACATACTCAACCTCAACAGACTAATAATTAACACCTGCAAAATAAAAAGGCCGACAGAGAGAGAGAGAGAAATGCTTTATTGTCGAAAAAATATAAATTTTGTAGACAAAGCAAAATAAAAATATCAAAATTAAACAGTACACAAACAAAACAAAGTCAAAACTAAAAATTAAATTAAAATTAAATAAATTTATATAATATAAAACAAAACTATAAAGATGTAAAAATATATAATAAGAATAAGAATGTAACCTACAGCTGTTTATTCGGTTAGAAAGTAAGTTAATATTGTATATTCAGTCAGAAGGTAAACGCTAACTAAATCACAAAAAAAAACAAAAACAAATTATGTACAAACAATAAATATATGCAGAGGGATATATTTTTGCATATTTATACTTGGTGTAACTTTTACCCTCGCACCCCAGGATCATCACCAATTATTTTTTAATGGAACATGCCATTTCTTGTGCACTTTTGGATTTCAGAAATCGATAATAGGGTTCTAAGTAATTAATAGTCTGTGGGCTAGAGATAAATTTTAAATTGGGTTTTTCACAATATGATGGATTGAAATTCACACTTTATTGGCGAATTAACAATTCAATGAGGTATAAAGACACAAATCTTACCCTTTTACTTTTTATTAAGATATCCCTAAAACGCTTCATATCTTCAATTCACCATTGCTGAAATGTCGAAGGTTATATAACGATAATGACCTCTGTATTAATGCAGCATATTTAGATTTCGATATATTTTATGTTAATTTTGAACGGCCAGTTGTGAGGAAGAGAATCATATTATATTATCATTATAATACTTAACATAGTCTAAGCAATAGGTACTGTTTCGCATTTTCCACATGCCGAATAGCCAACACGAATTTGAAAAATTTCTGTTTATGCAAATCGTTTGTGAGGCATTTGTTTATTTTTTGTGACTCAATATTTAATGAGTTAGGTATTAGATTATTAAATAATTAACACCGATTAGCCAACACGTCTGACAAATAGACCTTACATTCTCAATTTATTAATCAATTTATCAGAAATAGTTTGTGAAACATAAATATAATAATGAAATCGCTTAAATAAATAATAAATAATAATAAATAATAAATTTTTAAATTTGTTGGTTCAGGTAACTAACAATTTATCACTGTTAAATCTTCAATAAATTAAATTTGTGTATGGAACGTCAAAACACAAAATAATATTAATTCTATTGGTGCTGGTCCTTTTGAAGTTGGTTCCCTGAAGTCTTATATCTGTTAGGTACGGTCATAGACATGCAGTATTATTTGCTCAACTAATGTCTGGATATTTATGAACTAATGGTTGTCTCTGGTTATTTATGTTCCTATCACCAGAAAAGAGTCACCGTTAATCACGCTAAAAAATTTGAAGCCTCCATGCGAGCTAAGCACGGGTTAAAATTAGCACAAGATTAGCCACTGTTTCGAACAACAGGCCCGGTAAGTGAATTATTTATTATATAATAAAAGCGATTAAATGAATGATTGTCTCTGATATTAATTTTAAACAGATACCAGCCACTGACATATTGACACTGGCGACCATAGATAAAATATTTATATACGGAGCTAGCGACTAGCGCAGGCGTCTTTTGGCAATTGTCTCTCGGAACCCTGCTACTACTATTTTTTGCTCAAGAACTTGTACAATTGTATCTTTTAATTGATTCGATGTCTAGCTTTAAAAATAATATTGTTTATCTTGTGTATTCAATACAGACAAAACAAATTTATTAAAAGTATGTATTATGCATTATTATTTACTCTGTGTCTCTTATTTCACAGGTGTTCTCAAAAGCGATGAGTCAGCAATGGCCACTGCTTTCTTCATAAGGTTTATGGACAATTTGTTCGATGCAACCAACGGGAGAGGTTCTATTCCCTATAAAGGAAAAGTTCTCAGAACGCGTCTGAATTCTTCAAGCCCCCACCTTGAGTTTTTGAGAGAAGTAGAAGCGGTTATTAAAACCTGGACGTATGCTGGGCGCACGAAATCCAACACTCCTCCATCCCAAGCTGGCTGGCTGTTCACCATCCGTGCAATAAGACATATCTGGGTGGACCTCGAAAAAGAGGGAGGCTTCAAAACTGCCATAATTGCGAATTTGATAATCTCAGCCTTATATACGACCTACAAGTATTGCTTCTCAGCGAGAAGCAAAATGTGCGTGCTGACACCCAAGAAGACAAGGATGTCGAGACTCTTCTGAAAGAAATTCAGGAGTTGATTGGGAATAGCACAACAACGTCAGAGTCTATGAGAGAGGCAGTTGAGACTGGCGACAGAATATCTCGCCTTGTGGCATATATTGCTGGTTTCATAGCAAAGAGGATTCTTAAAACACTTAGCTGCAATTTTTGCACGGAGTTATTGGTAGTTAACTCTGAACAGCCATGCCATGCACTGATTGTTGACAAGGAGTTCAACAAAATCAAGCAGAGCTTGACATATCCGTCTGTGCAGCTGGTCGAATGTGTTGGCTGTTGTCTCACATTCACAGACGACTTTCTGAATAAAACGACCTACCTGCCAAAGCTAAAGTCACAGTGGCACTTCAGAAAGCGTTTGGTTTTGATTGGCTGTCTTCTGGTCACTGTCACGAGCATGCTTCTCGTATCAAAGCTCAAATTTGTAATGATGTTTTTTTTATTGCAGTGAAATGGTGGTGCACCAGGAGCAATCGGATGTTTGCTGAGGAACAAAGAAAGGAGGACGAAGCGAAAGTGAAGCACTTCAAAGGCGTTTGAAGTGCTTCTCTTTCTTCATACTGGCTATTATTGGCGTCATGAGAGAGTACGTTGAATGTGGCAGTATATGCTTCTGTGAGTATATTCAAATATTTATTGTTTATTTTCATTTGAGATTTCTTTGCTATTTGGTATACTTTACTGATCTTTATTTCTTTTTATTTATATGTCCATCTGAGGAGCAACTGAGGAAGACGAACCGAAAATGAAACACGTGTTATTCGTTTGTGGATTGTGTGTGTAATTGGTGTTAGTAAACCGGTGCATTTTATATATTTTGGATTATACCTTAACATATGTAGATGACTAATGCACTGTCTACTCATAAATAGTTTACTTGTTCTACTCAAAACTTATTTTGATATAAAGTATCTTCTATCTATCTTCTATATGTCGATGTTTTCGTCATTACATTTTTTGTGATGAGTAATCAGATTTGCGCTAATCAAAATTTGCCCTAATTATTGTTTGTTTCAAAGAGTTATTTAGACAATGCATTAGTTAGTTCCATAAATTAATATAACAATGTGTTTACTTACAAATAACCATATTTAAGAAGTATTCAGTGGATTTTTGATTTGCTTATTTATTCTTTCTATGTTATAATTTTGCAATAATATAAAATGACTTAAAAATATTTACAATTATATTCTTATTTACCCCTCATAGATCAGAACTATTGAGGAAGGAATAAAAATCTTCAGAAATTTTTGGAGTGACTTTTTGAAAAAATCTCTCAGCATTCATTTTACATTTCTGATCATGGAAAGTAAAATGAATAATCTCGAAATTCAAAAAATTTCCTTCAACAATTTCTGAAGATTTTTATTCCTTCCTCTATTTATAAGCTAGGATAATACTTTCAGCAAACTTTGAATCTGCCGCCATAAGCAAGTTAGTTTGCGAGAAAACATCTTCAGCGCTAGTTGTACTTCAAGGTCAAAACGTAGTCAACGAAATTAACATGGAAGTTACCGTTCTCTTGGAGGTAGTGTTCTCTGGACATAGCCTCACCCAAAATGGTTATAATGCAAACTAAAAATATCTTCAAAATCCATGACAATTTGGCCTACCCAAACTCCGGGGTGTTGCAAGACCTCATATTATGATACGACCGTGGCCACAGCAAACACCACAAATTGCTGCCAACCTTTTGAATTCAAACTATTCGTTGCTATAATTAGCCTTTGTACAGCTGCTTGTTCTACGTTCTTTCCGATTCACTTAAATGTTGACAATTTTCATTCAAACAACCTTTATTGGTATCATTTTTTTAAACGGTTGGTAACCCAGTGACATATCCTTACTTCAAATGTGTGAAGTGAATCAGAGAACATTTACACACTACCTCCGCTCCAAACTGAATATAAATAGGGAGTTATGCAGTATTAAGGGGTTGCCTTATTTTAATAAGGTCTTAACTTTATTTCTCGAAAAAACCAAGATCTATTGGAACGCATTCTTTAAATTGACAGTTTGTCTGAATAAGCAGCAGCAATAACTAACTGATTACTTTTGTGAGCGTCTTTGCTTTGTTGTTCAAAAGTGATTTGGCTAATTTTAACACAGACAAACCAAATATTTGAAGGTTTTAATGAATTCATGTTTTTTGTGGGGTTAGATTTATTGAATAAGAGAAATAAGGAAACCTTAAATACTTACGGTAACTATTCGTAAATAGAGGAAGGCAGTATTTTATAATGGTTCCCTTATTATTTTTTATAAGATGCGCATGCTTAGCTGTCATTTTAAGAACGACCGTAATAAGGCATTTACCCATAGACATCTGAACACCTAGACGAAGCATTTCATTCAAAACATGTATCCAAAGGCGATCTGCAGTGGGATTCTCATTCACGAACTCGGGACGTTACGTACCGAATGGACGTTTTAGCGATTCTCATCTGCTCATCTGTTCCCATCCGTTCACGCATTCGATAGATCCCGACCCGAGCTGATCTGTCAAATCTACTCGGGACCTAATGATGTACCGAGTTGATGAAAAGTAGGGTTACAGTAATATTTCTGTCTCTTTTTTACATACTAACTACACCTCTTTTAAGTCAATGAGTAAGGACATGGTAAAGAGCAGAGAATATATACCTACAAGTAAAGAGTAAGGACCACAGACCGGTTACTATTTGGGTAATGATATAACACAAGAATGTATAAAGAGAGGATGAGTAACTCTGTATGCAGTGCTATAGGCAACAGTGGCTAAAATTACTTCGGTGATAAGGTTGCGCAGTATCTCACTGAGTGTAACTACCTCACTCCCTTTGCGTACGTGCAACATGTCAAATAAGAAAAGATAAGTTAACCTATAACAACAAATCCTATAACCTAACCATTTAACCTCTCTTTAAATCTATGCTATTTACTATTTATTACATTACCTGAAGTCATTAGAATAGTCAGTTGAGGTAATTTTTTTGTCATCAAATTTGAATTGTGAGCAATATAAAATCATTGTTGTTTGTAATGATATAAAATCAATTAAGAATTTTAGTGCTTTTGTGAACGAGAGCATTTTATTCCTGTGTTCCACTCTTCTGTAAAATACTCTATGTATATGAATTAAAAGGGCTCTGCAAGAAGTCTGAAAGTGAAATTACCAAACAAGCATTGGGCGGTATTTCTTAAGGGTTGAAGAAAATATTGAAGCATCTGTACTTCTTTCTTTTGATCGAAAGATGTGAGGCGACGTATATCATCAGGAATATTTATTAACTTGGATGACTTGGGATATTCCAAATTGGATCCAAGATGTGGAAGAACTTTCAGTGAATGAATGCCTAACTACTCAATACTCAAACTCGTTCTTGCTCATACTCCAACATAAGGAATAAGTGATAGTAGTTCTTAATGTTGTTTAATTTTCAGATTCCATTTTTTTGTATGTTAAATGTTTATCGCTATCATCTGTAGCTTTTTTATGAATTCGATTGTATAATATTGGTCGTGTCATTAATTTCCTAAAATAATTGTTCCAATCCAATATTTATCCTAGTGGAATCTGTGCTTTTAATCTTACATTTTTCTTTTACTTTAGGTATTGGGCTCAAAAAATTAAACTGTGAAAGGTAGGAAAATGAAACCTTATTTTTTATATATATAAGTAAGTATAAGAAAAATTAAATTAATTATTGGTGAAACATTTTAGTTCTTTGATTTCTCTTATTACATATGTACCTACCTATGTTACGCTCAAAGACATAAATTCTTATCCAGAACGCGACGTTGAATTGGGTTTGATTTTTTTTTCTAGTAAAAGAAATATAACACATTTGCCTATGTGTTGTTGTGGGCAAGGAATAATTTTCAGAGGCAGAATTTGGTATTCTAGCGTAGCATATATTTACTATAGTAGGTATTTTATTGTGAACCTGTGTGAAAAAAAGTGTTAAGTCCTACCTACCTATATAATAAATTGAATGTAGGATAAGACTACTCACGGAATTGAATTCAAATAAACTTGCACAATTATTCTCTTGGACTTGGTTGCCTGCTTTGGTGCCGCATTGAATCACACAACATGATGGCGGCATTTTCTTCAATTATTTGTAAGCACCACTGTACCTGTACCTCAGCAGCCTCAACTCTTGTACTGTCTCTGTGATACTAAAATATGTATAAACTATAAACCAATATATTAGAAATTTTAAACAAACACAACTAACGACAATTGATTTCAGCTTCTAGCTACATAAAAATAAACATATATCTTTGACTATAACTGTGGCTTGGAGGCAGGTGTTCTCTGCTGGCCACCTCGCCCCATACATCAAATAAATAAACAAAACCTCGCTCACAAAGAGAACGTACTACTATGGTACTACGTACAATAAATCAAGTAATAGTCTAGTTTAGGGGCTTTTGCTATAAAAGCCCTAAAAAATCAAATGTTAGTAAAAATACATATGTGGTAACATAACTTTTAATAAAATTGAGGCGGAAGACGGTATTTTTAACGATTTATTACAAAAAATAGCAAAATATGGTGGTTTTGGTACATATGACTTTTAGCAGAAATTTTCGATTTGGAATTTTCTTTTCAATCCCAAATAGTATATAACCATCCTTGTATTCTATTTAATACTAAAATAGTTCAAAATAAGCAAGAATATGCGTAAAAATATAAAATATAAGTTCACAAAAAAGTGAAGTAAAACGAATTGACGGTTGTCTTATGTAGTACATCCTGAACTACCAAGTTCTATTAATATCAATGTTGCCAACTCTGTCAGTATAACTTTTGTACTATGAAATACTCTGTCAGTATAACTTTTGTACTATGAAATTATTTTATAAATATGTATTCTATGATTTGAATTTCATTTCCAATAATACTTGCTTTAGAAAAGTTAACAGCAATAACAATTTAGTATATTATACGAATTTGTCTTGTATAGTTTAACGTTTTCTAAAATGACAAGTAATGAGCTCTTCTTTCTTTCTCAATATCTTGTCGTAAAGCAATCAATGAATTAATATTTTCAAAAGCCTGAAGACAAAACTCGTCACCTTCAGCATCAAAAGTTGCCATGATATGTATCGTATTTTTGCTCTAAAGCAAGTATTTATGAAAAATTCATTTTTAGTAAATTTTAAACATAGAACTAAACCTTCAGACATTTAAAATCTTACTACTTAGTTTATGCTTTCGTTATCGAATATTTTTAAAGATGTTCAATAGTTCAATATCATAAACATTAGTTTTGGCAACGTTGGAATTGTCGTATATCAATGCTGTCAACGTCAAGTCGTGTCGTCAAACATACTACATAAATCAACCGTCAATCCTTTTTATGTGAACTTATATTTACTTTTTTCACGCATATTTTTGCTTATTTTAAACAATTTTAGTATTAAATAGAATACAAGGATGGTTATGTACTATTTGGGATTGAAAAGAAAATTCCAAATCGAAAATTTCTGCTAAAAGTCGTAAGTACCAAAACCACCATATTTTGCTATTTTTTGTAATAAATCATTAAAAATAGCGTCTTCCGCCTCAATTTTATTAAAAGTTATGTTACCATATATGTATTTTTACTAACATTTGATTTTTTGGGACTTTTATAGCAAAAGCCCCTAAACTAGACTTTTACCATAAATCATATCATAATCATAACATAAAGTATACAAGTAGATGTAGATAGGTTATCAACATAGAGTAAATAACACAGATGAAGGAGGTTAGGTGAATGATAAATAAATATCAATTTTATATTTTATCCAATCCTGGTCGCCCGGTACAGAAGGATGCGCAGCGGGATTTGCGCAACCTACCGAAATGACAGACGATAATCCTGTGTTTTTTGTGCTACCCCCACTACTCGTGTTACTTGTCCTCCCTATATTTGTTCATGATATAACACATTGAATGTGTCAGTATATATCTTCTGTGAGTATAGTTGAATATTCATAAGACGTTCTAATTTGAGTTTACTTGCTTGTATTATACATTACTAATTTTTGTTTATTTTTAATTTCATGTCCAAATGAGGAATAACTGAGGAAGAGGACGAACAGAAAATCAAGTACCTCGAAGGCATTGAAGTATCCCGTTCCTGGTGGTGTAATGAGAGAGTACGTCGACTGTGTCAATATATGCTTCTGTGAGTACATTCGAATATTTATTGTATGTTTTCATTTGAGATTGCTGGCTTGAATTTTATTTTTTTTACTGATCTTTGTTTCTTTTTATTTTCATATCTAAATAAGGAACAACTGAAGAAGAAGGCTGAAGCGACAATGAAACACGTGTTATTCGTTTGTGGATTATGTATATAATTAGTGTATTTTATATATTTTGGATTATACATTAACATATGTAGGAGACTAATGCACTGCCTACTCATAAAATAGTTTATTTTGATATTAAGTATCTTCTAAAAGTATGTCGATATTTTCGGCATTATATTTTTTGTGATGGGAAATCAGATTTTAGCTAATTAAAATTTGCCCTAATTATTGTTTGTTTCAAAGAGTTATTTAGACAATGCAATAGTTACTTCCATAAATTAATATAATAATTTGTTTACTTACAAAAAAACATTTTTAAGAAGTTATTCAGTGGATTTTTGATTTGCTTATTTTTTCTATGTTATAATTTTGCAATAATAAAAATAAACTAAAATTATTTACAGTTTTTATATTCTTATTTACCCCTCATAGATCAGAACTTTTGAGGAAGCAATAAAAATCTTCAGAAATTTTTGGAGTGATTTTTTGAAAAAAACTTTCAGCATTCATATTATATTTCTGATGACTATCATGAAAAGTAAAATGAATAATCTCGAAAGTTATTTTCCAAAAATTTTCTTCAACAATTTCTGAAGATTTTTATTTCTTTCTCTATAAGCTAGGATAATACTTTTACTAAATTTTGAATCTGCCGCCATAAGCAAGTTAGTTTGCGAGTAAACATCTTCAGCGCTAGTTGTACTTCAAGGTCAAAACATAGTCAACGAAATTAACATGGAAGTTACCATTCTCTTGGAAGGAGCTAGGTGTTCTCTAGTCACAGATTAAATCTGGGGTATGGTGACTATGGTGCGATTGAAACATTTTTGTATTTACATTTTACGTAAAATTTTTTTGGTTGTTTGGCGTCGTCGTGTACTGTTTTTTTATTTTAGGGTTTATTTTATCAATAATAATGTCGTCTAAAATTAACGAGAAAGATTCAAATACTGTGTACTATGTACCATCTTCTCCAATCATCCTCTGATTTGAACCTGTAGCATAAAAATGTAATGCCATTAGCATTTTAATTTCAACAGAAATGCCCGAACGATACATGTATTTTAGATATGCTGTCAAGATCGGACATAAACGTCCATACATCATTTTATTGATTCTAAACAGTTCTATAAAAGGTGCGCTAGATAAATCTTCCAAATTGAACTGATTTCTTATTCTTATTCGCATTTGTAATAATTTATTGGTATTTATGTATGCATTTAATTTTTTATTTTATATGAATAAATTTTATTATTATTATTATTGATCATCTTCTTCGAAATGTTATATTTCCGCGATGTTTATCTTCATGTCACAATATTTCATAGAAAACTGTTAGTATGTTAAGTATTCAACAATATCAATATACGAAACTGAAAAAAAGAGAAATATGTCAAATATGCGGAAAAAACTAAATATAGTTCTCATTTGTAGTTATTATTATCTTTAAAACAGAGAACATTACCTCCTTACCTTCAAAAGACTTGTAGCCAATCCGGTACTACGTACTACGACTCGCGAGAGAGAATCAATTTCATCTCGGTACCGAGTTGGCTATCGACCTATTCGGGACGTACCGTCCCAGGTAATGAGAATCTTCATGCTGGTAGCATGTTTAGTATTTAACGATATCAATATATGAAACAAAAATTAGGTTAGGTTAGGTTAGTTAGTTAGAAATATTTCACATATGCCTTAAAAATTTAAATATAGATTTGTATTTGTCATTAAGCTCCAAAGATTCGTAGCAAATCGGTACTACGACTCGCGAAATGTTCAGAATCATTTCATCTCGGTACCGAGTTGGCTACCGAACGGTATATACCTAGTCGGGACGTAACGTCCATAGATTATAGAATAAATAGTAACGTCCCGAGTAATGAGAATCCCTATGCTATTATTGTTAGAGAATTGTTTTTCTATTTTCTATGTGTAAGAGAGAGGCAACATTTTCCTATAGGAAATTTTGGCAACAATGTACCTGTGTAGAAGCATATAAATTCGTAAAACTTAGTAGCACCACTCAAATTTTGAATGGAACAACGAAAAACAATATTTCGACTAGCGACGAAAGCTGGCGAATTCATACGGAGGCCTAAATTATATTTTCCTGTGTTGCCGCGCTTAACTCAATCGATCGATATCGACTGATGATCCTCTTATTTCACAAATGAAAATTTTTATTTTGTGTTGTAAAATATAAATTCGGTACATAATTTAATCTGTAGGTGTTTCTGAATAATCAGTAATAACTATTTCAATGACCACCTTTCAATTACGTCTGAATGTCTTTGATTATTACTCTATAAATCAGAAGTTGCCATGAAAAATAAGAAGTTTGGCAAATATGTTAATCGCATCAGTCGTACACGAAACATTATGGACCAGAAGAATAATGGTCCTGAGATGTTGGATCGCTCTGAAAGAGGCTATGCGTGGTCTAGGTGTTCAGATGTGTATGCATTTACCTTATAGCGCTTCCAATTCCCTAATATAAATGCTGTTCGAGCAGTAGTTTGGGACGGTTTAATAACTGTTTAAAATGCGAATGAGCGATTTGACTACCCCTTTCACTTTCTTACAATTTTGTCGTCATAGAACAAATGACTATGCCGATAGATATGTTTTATGACGAAATATAAGAGAGAACATCAATGAAAGACTGATGGACAAAACACAAAACCAGAGTTTAGTTTAGGACTGTGGTGGTGTTCTCTTAAAGGGATTTCTCCAACAGCAACAACAGAGAACACTATACTCTTTGAAGAAGAGGACCCTTCAACTGCGCCTGTCGCAAACTGAGTTTGAAAATCGTCAAACTACTGCTCGAACATCTTACTAGTAGTTGGGAATAAATTATTTCTTCGTAAAGTGAAGTGCGCAGGCGTCTGACGGTTTGGGACTGGTTTGAACCGCTGCTCGAACACCCTTATTGATACAAGATAACTAGCCTCTGAAAGGGTGGGAATAACTTTCGGACGAAGGGGAATTCGATGCGAAAGGATTTCGCGGTCGCGGTACTTCGATGTATAGAGAATTCGATGCGCAGATACGTACTCGTATTGACACAGCATATACAGACGCTCCAAAGCGGTGTTGCCAATATAAGATAAATGATTTTTCCTAAGATCTGGTTCCTGATCGTTTGCGGAGTAGTTTTATGAATGACTTGTGGGTTCTATCCTATGTTTAGAGGTCAATGGATATACTGTATTTGCGAAGCTGAAATGTTTTCTTAGCCAGCAGAATCAATCGACAAAAATTTCCAGAAGCAAGAACTCCACGGGCAACTTCATTCAATAAGGTTAGAGATCGATTTGAACTCATTGGTAGCGTGTTTTATACTATAAAAAGGAAATTTGGTATAGGTGGTCGGATCACCGAGCAAGATGAGCTGCACATTTCATTAATGCTGCAGGAAATTTCTCACTCAAGTACTAGGGAAATAGCAGTGGAAACAGATATTTCACAAAGTAGTGTGAACAAAATAAGATTAGAACATAAGTTACAACCATACCCTCTGAACCTATATAAAATTCTGTTTTCTGATGAAGCAACATTTAAAAATAAGGAGTCAGTCAACAAACATAATATACATCAACAGCTATGTTCGCTGAATGTTTGGGGAGGAATTACTGTTGATTAAATAACAGGACCCTACTTTTTCGATAATGTGGAATGGTGAAAGATATTTACAATTTCTTCGCCAACATCTTCCCAGAATGTTAGAAGAAGTGGATCTGAACACCAGAAGGACCAGGTATGGTTTCAACACGATGGTGCTTCAGTGATTACAATAGAATAATACGAGAGTTTTTAGATGAGTCTTATTCGAATCATTGGATAGGCAGAGGAGGTACTATCCCTTGGCTCGTATGATCTCCTGACCTCACTCCTATAGATTTCTTCCTTTGTGGGTACGTGAAGTAAAGGGTTTTCCAAGATCGTCTAACAAATAGTGAAGACATGAAAAACAGTATCTCGGAAGCCTTCCATATTAGGTGTGTGCGATTCGTCAGAAGGCGGAGCATCTATTTATTTATTTAGTTACACTGCTCTACGGGAAAAAACGCAACTACAGAGCAGGGGAATACCGTGGCATTAAGAAATCTTAAAATAATTTACAAAATTTACAAAAGTATGACATGTTAGGTAGATGAAGAAATGAGACAATGTAAGATATTGTATAAAAAAATATGTCTATATCACAATTCATGGAATTAACAACGTTGCATGTGGTGTGAAGTGGAGAATTCTTCAGGATATTAGTGCGTGGTGTACTTAAATAGACGGTATTTGGATTTCTGGACTCTATTCGTGGAATGTGAAAACAGAGTCTTTCTAGTAGTTCTGGGCAGTCAATTATATTATTTATTAATTTGTACGCAAAAATTATGCAATAATAATCCCGTCTTGTTTTCAAATTAAAAAAACAATGCCGCTGTAACAAATCTGATTGTGATATACTAAAAGGAGGGTAAACACCATCAGCCTTAAAATTTAGGAACTTTACCTTTGAACGGTTCCAATGCAATTTTTCGTAAAGCTTACACATTTCCACGAAAGCCCTGGTACAATTTGTAGAAGCTCGATCAAGTTTTCCGGTTTCGAGATGCAAATAACGTGAAATTCTGTCCTACAGCCATCACAAGTAATACCAGGCCTCGTTCGACTAACTGCCGAAAAACACGTTGCACAGTTGACCATTACAATTTATTGGGAGCCCTTCATACTTGTTTATCTAATAATTTAATAATCGAGTACGGACGTTAGTGTGACCCGGGCATACTGCTATTGGTTACCGATACATGCCAAGATGATTTGCTTCAGGAGTCAGATAGTGAGTCCGGGGCAGTCATCCCGGTGCAGTCGTGTCAGCCAGATAGTGCAGTCGGAGAGTCAGTATGGTAAATACGGTGGAGAGCGGTACTGCGTGGAAGAACGGCGGTACGGTGGTGACCAGTGGTACGACGGAGACCGGCTGTATGGTACTGTCCGTCGAGACCGGCAGTCCGGTCCCTAGTAGGGGGCCACCAACAAAATAAATCAATAACGCTACAGTCCATAGGTAGAGAGCCTGTTTACGTATCTTTACGTGTATAACCTATAAACCTATAGCACTGACGTGACAGTCAGGACACACAATGGCGGGCGGCGATAATACTCATTTATGTAGCGCTTTACCAAAAGTAGAGGACAGCGTCTTGGCACAGCGCTCTATGGCTCTACCAAAACCATCTGCTGGGATAAATTGTCCCTTTACTACCCCTTTCTCGCGTTTGTTTTTGCGCCATAAAATATTTAACAGAACTTGCACAGACGAGAAATACAAAGAAAATAGGTAACTACCATAAATAAATACCCTACGGAAAGAATGGAATATGGACTTTAGAAGAGGACTGCAATCTTCAATGGGCAAATGTGTTGAAAAGAGGGTACCAAAATTGTGGAACAAGGGTTCCTAAAAGATCCGCATAGCGCTGATTGTTGATAGTGTACTAGAACAACGAAAGGAAGAAATGGTACAGATCAGCAAATTGGATACATGTCTATGGTATTTTTAATAGATTTTATCGTGTTCTCTAGATGTTATGTATAGTTTTAAATGGTTTATGTTTCTATGCTTGAGAGAGGAGTGATTATTAATTTTTTTACTTAGCACTCTTCTATCGAATGAAAAAAGTCTTTCGAAGCCGGTTTAAACTACACAAAACGTCTAATTCGTTTATTAATTTTTTAGAAGGATTTTCATATACATAGTATATCGCACAAATGAGAAAATGTTTATTAAAAGTCGCAAGATTAAAACTTTCGAAGTTGTGTAAAGGATAATTTTTCCTCTTTTATTTTTTATATCATAAGATTCTTAATCCTAAACTATTGATCCCATGGTAATAAATATATTTATCCAGATTACATATATATTTCAGAGTATTCCGACTTGGAAATAATCCTGAAAGTAAAGAATATACTGGAATCGTAATCTTATTTCTAGCAAAAAAGTATTTCAAATTTTTGAAAAAACTTCTACACTTTTTGCAAGGCATTTTTGAAGGAAAGAACATTCTCTATAATAAAAGTCAGAGCAAATGCTGAAACGTAAATAAAAACAACATACAATGGATATTATTTTGAATATCAATATTTTAAATTTTCCCGCTACCCCCTACCTAACTGAGTACATTCTATACTGCAGCGCCTATAAGTACAGCAAAATTGCAATTGTCCAATCCTTCAGAAAATCCATCTGCTATGTCCCTATGTTGACTGTAATGGAGATTTTTTTGAAGGGACATTTCATCGAAAATTAACACAGTATTTTGCTTTTGGTTTAATAGATCCATCGATTTCCTTCAAATTTTTGAATATTGCTGAGTTTATTCCTGGTCTGACTGGTATCGCGTTTAATAGCCACATCAAAGTTTTTCTGCTTGGTAGACAGAACAATTTTGATAAATATCTATAACATCTACCACTTTGTTTGAATAATGTGAGAGCCATAATTTTATCATCTAATGTGAATCGTCTGCCTTGAACAGGTACTCCATGGTTTCGCCTCGAGCGATAATATCTGTTGAATTTTCTCGGAACGTTGTTTTAGCCAATTCTATTTTTTTTCATAGATATTCTACGTTTTCTATAGAAATATACTTGAGATCTTAATTTTTTATCTCACTGTATAATAATCCCTTCTTAGGTGTCAAAAGCTGACTGGTAACAGCAATACTAGATAACAAGTTACGACCTGGAAAAAGATAGTTAATTAAATATAAGGTTTAATTACTATTTGCTATATACATTCATACATCTATAATTTAAATATATTCTAACCGTGTCCTGAGGCAATTTAAAAGTTGTGCTAGCATGAAGTCTGAGTGAAGAGAATTTGATATTTTTTTATATATATTTAAATATAAAATATACATGAGATCTGGAAATCAAAATAACATTTTAAAATTTTACTTAATATGGTCCTTGTTGAGGTATGTTTTTTTTGACCGACTTTGAAAAACGGGGGAAGTATACAACAACAAAATATACAGTTATATGTTTCCTTTTTATGTATGTATGTGTGCGGGTTTTACATAGTAAACCTACTCTGATTTTGATGATTCTTCTTTTATTCGACCTAGTCCAATCGGGAAATGGTTCCCACCGCTCTTAAATAAATACGAACCAATTTGAAAATTATTCGATTTCTCAAACGACATTTTTTTTTTCAAAGTGCCAAGAGAAATAGTTCATATTACATTATTTTGTTAGTGTAAGACATACCGTTTAACCGTAATTTAGATAAAAATGCAGAAAATATGGGATTTAACATGAATGCTCCTTTTTTTTGATTTTTCTCAGAGATATGTTTTAGGGCAACTCATCAAGGACATCCGGAATAATACTTGACTGAAGCTTGATCAAAATTGTTAGAACCATTTTTGTGCTACAGTCTTAAGAGCAAGATTTTTGACTGTTGCGCGGCAACTAAAATTATCAAGATGCTGTTTCTGTACTATCGACAAGCGGTATCGATACCATACTAAACAGAAAGGAAGCAACAAAATCGATCCATTAGTTTCCGAGATATCTTGGCGTAGACATACAAATCAATACATGCAGCAAAAAAAAACTGAAATCCTTAATTTTATTTCGCAATCACAATAACTGTATTTGTACAATGAGGGAATATTATTCTCATCAAGTAAAATATAATTAATAGTTGACGGTAACAATAATACGGGAGATTATACAGATATATTATAGATCTGCAGCATTGCCTTTACTAGCGCAAATTATTTATAATTCTGTAAATTATTATTTTTATCTCAATCAATAATAAAATGCTTATTCGAAATAAAAGATATTTAGATATTATTGATTTTCAACAACGAAATTCGATTATGAACGGTTTGGTATCACAGAACCTCAGAAATAAAACAAAATTACATGCCAGTTCAACCTTAATAATCATAACTAATTCAGAAGATACTGAGCTTGCAAATATCCTAATAACCAATTGCAAGATACAAATTTAAAACATTAAGTTAAAAAAAAACTCACGTTTTTTATGTTCTGAACTGACGCCAATTACGTTGTGAAGTACAAATGAGGAAGAACTATGTAAATTGTCTGGTGTGTAGATATTTTCCCTCAATTCTTCAATGCCTGTACTCTGATGTTCATGCTCGATTTCATCTGAATCTGAAAGAATATTAATAATTATTCTACATTTATCAGGTTTATAATATCAACTAAAAGCAGTAATATTATCAAATAATAAAATATCCAGGCACAGAATACCTGTCACCCAAATTTTAAGGTAACAAATATTAATATACGAATTTAAGTAAAATAACTCACTTTTTCTGGGTGCTGAGCTTTCGCAAACAATGCTGTCAAGTACAACGGATGAAGAACTTTGTACATTGAGTGGTGTGTACATATTTTCCCTAAATTCTTCAATACCTGCACCCTGGTGTTCTTCAGGCTCGATTTGCTCTGAATCTGAAACAATATTAATAATAAGATCCAACAATTATTACGGTAATTCATATCTATAATTGCAAGAAAAAAGAAAGACATTTATACATGATATATACCAATATTTGTCAATAAATGTGGTGATTTTAAACTAAATGCAAAGAAATATTTCTAAAGTTACAGTGTGTGAACTATACTCAAACAAAAAGTTTACTAATTAAAAACTATTTAGATCAAGTGGTTGTTATTATACGTAAATAAACCATCTTACATGATATACAAACAAACAGAATAATCACTACCACAAAAAACACCAATAATTAATATAAAAGTTCAAACAAACAAAAACACAAAGAAAATTCAAAATACACGCCAAGCAAAACCAAAACTAAGAAGCTATTTAAACAGGAGATATAACACCTGAGTAAAAAGTAATAAAAATAATAAAAGTGAAATCGTTGTATAGGGTATTGAATTGGTAGTAATATTTAAGTAGTGTTTCTTGTCTTTATGGGATTCCGAATTTAAAAAACGATCCAAATGTATTATTGTGCATTTCATAACAGGTTCTAAACTCGTATTGTCGTTCTCACTCAATTTGCCCTTAATATCTTTCTCTTCGACACCGTCTCTCAATATTGTTATAGAATTATTTGGCTCAAAGCATCTGTCCTCGATATGCAGATCTCAAATAAATATTTTTTTCATAGCTGCTCTACCTTTTTGAGAATTCTGCAGATAACTATTAACTATTCATTACAATAAACAAAAATACTGATATGAAGACGATTTTCTTAAACAAAATGTCATTAGTTCTACTGTTATATTTCTCCGACTTGCAAAAACATTATTCAATGGAACAAACGTGAGCCATAATATAAAGTTGAAAACTAATAAACACCGAAACGTTAAACAATAAGATTTTCCTTGACATGAATTTGAATTTAAGAATACATCAAAGGCAAATGACACGTGCGCACTAACGTAGCACGCATACCCGATTTTAATAGGCCACGACCCTGCCGCCGTTTGCGGAGTCAGAGCGTCACATGGTTTTGTATAGACAGTTGAATCTCCTGTCTACAGAGCTTCTTAACCAAAACAAATATGAAAGATGGCTGCTGACGTCAAGTGATCACTCATGAACAAATATAGGGAGGGCGAGTAACACGAGTAGTGGGAGTAGCACAAAAAACATTGGCTTATCGTATGTCATTTCGGTAGGTTGCGCAAAATCACGCTGCGCATCCTTATGTATGTAGTATGGGCGAAGGAAGTTTAAATACAACAATAGACACTCAGTGAAATACTGCGCAACATACCAAATTGACAACTTATCACGGGACGTTATTTCAGCCACTTCTGCTTATAGAACAGGATTTTTTATATATTCTTGTGATCACTAGTCACAAAACAAATTATTAAACCACGGAACATATTTTAATAACTGAATCATAGACAGTTTCCACAAAACAAGATCTACCGACCGACAAGCTGTCAATCGCAATCCGTGAATGAAGGAACGACGGCTGAAATACTGAAATTATTTAAGATATAGATAACAATGTTAGTTACAGGTAAATTGAACTGTTGATTTATATCTTTTTGATTAAATTTTCAACGCTATAAGCAACCGTCAGAAATCAATAGATATAATTTTAACATTATTAGGGAGATTTTAAGCCACAACTTGAGCATCATACGTTAAATCCCTTTATCCGCTATTAAAGTAAATACAGTACGCTAATAACGTAGTTTAAAAATTAGTTTTTGAGCCATCCCATTTTGCCGCTATTTACGTGATAAGTGACTATTACATAAAAAAACAACTTACCATTTAACAAACGAAAATCGAACACTCAACCAAAAAGCAGGAAGCAATAATCACGTACCATAAAGTAAATGAAATATACAATATACCAGAGACAAACATACAGACCAGAGAAAACATCAATATAGACAAATACTACAAAAGACAGGTTAGGTACGAGACTTATATGCGACGGACGCAGAGAATACTACTCTCAAGACGGACGGTATCCATATGCCATATCTGATGTTGCCATAGCATTTAATCTTATAAAATGTTTTCATTTCATATTCAAACAAGTGAAATTTTGAAAAAAAATTAAAAATAATTTTTATTGGGCATTTAACATTTAAACCGTACCGATGAGTACCTACTATTGCTATCCTTTTCTCGATTTTAACTATACTTAAGCCCGCTTGACATGAAGCAATAGATCTTGCAAGAGGTTGCATGCAATTTCTTGCAAGGTCAAAGTATTGCCGATGCCGGTCTTGCATGTCGTTTGACATGATGCAAGTCTCTTGAAATTGCATCATGGCCGCCAACCCCCAAAGTATATAGAACTGTCGGCCGCCGCGCGCCGATTTAAATTATTTTAAAAGGACTGGTGTGACGGTTAAATAATAGCAATTTTTCTAACCTCAAATATTTTTATTTGTCTTTCTGTTTATAGTTTGTGTTGATTACCATTATTTTTGTTGATCCGTTTGAAAATGAAATTATCAAAACTTAGCAAAGTAAATAAGAAGAAACTAAGCAGTGTATCACTGACAATAATTATAGTTGCTGCTTCCTTACTTCGGGAACCTGAAGGACAGGGAAGAGCACCAAGGAGGTGGTGGGCCAGGCCCTGGCTGGATAGGCCAAAGGGAAACATAAGTTTAGCCGAAGAGTTGGATCGGGAAACTTATAGAAATTATTTGAGAATGGAGGAAGAATCATTCCAAAAAATTTTGAGAAAAATAAAACACAGAATCACAAAAACATCCTTGGTGAGGGATGTTATAACAGCGGAACAAAAACTGATTGTGACATTGAGATACCTAGCTACAGGGGAAAGTTTTCGAAGCTTGCAATTTAATTACAGGATTTCAGAGAGTGCCATATCTCGCTTTATTCCACTTGTGTGTGAGGCAATATATGAAGAGCTGAAGGAAGAATATCTGAAGGTATGTTATATTACCGAGTAAAAATAATCATATACAGGATTCGGCGACATGATTTAAACATTTTTCCCAATTTTTTCAGGTTCCCACAACTGAAGCAGAGTGGCTACAAATTTCTAGAGAATTTGAAACAATATGGAATGCGCCAAATATCATCGGAGCACTAGATGGTAAACATATAGTCATTAAAGCACCTACTGATCAAGGCTCGGCATACTTCAACTACAAAAAACAACATAGCATTGTTCTGTTGGCTCTTGTTGATGCAAATTATAACTTCACCTATATAAATGTTGGTATGAATGGAAGACTGTCAGATGGCCGTGTGTATTGGGAAAGTGATCTCTCTGAAGGTATTGAGATGAATTCTTTGAATATACCAGAAAGCAAAGCACTCCCTGGAAGATCTAAACGAGTACCTCATGTAATCGTAGCTGATGCAGCTTTTGCTTTATCAAAACACATTCTAAAGCCTTACCCTTTCAGAAATATGACTAAAGAGCAAAGAATTTTCAATTACAGATTGAGTAGGGCTAGACGAGTAGTGGAGAATGCTTTTGGCATACTTGCAAATCGTTTTAGAGTACTAATAAACATAATACCTTTGAAGCCTGAGAAAGCCAGGATAATAACACAAGCCTGCTGTTCTCTGCATAATTTTTTAAATCAAGAGACTGGACATGCATCTTTGTCAAAGCATCCTGAAGAAATAGATAATCAGTACAAATTTATCTCTGGGCTCAGTCGTCAAAATTATGGAAGACCTCGGAACGAAGCACTAAACATCCGGGAAGAATTTAAAGAATATTTTAATGGATGTGGCCGAGTACCATGGCAGGACAATATTGTTTGAACTTTTTATTTTTGGTTAGTTTATTTTTTTAGAATAAAACTCTCTAATTGTGTTCTAGCAAAGAAACTTTTAGAATATATATATATATATATATATATATATATATATATATATATATATATATATATATTTATTATGTATTTATACTTTTTTAAATTGAGTTTACCGTCATTATACTATCGAATTAAAATCTGTATTTATAGCAGTGAATAAAATTAAATATTATTGAGATTTTTTTTTATTCTGAAATATCTTGGGATAGGTTATAATAAAAACAAAATCCATACAACGAAACTAAATTTATTTTTTTCTTTCCCTTTCTTGTTTTTTTGCTTTATACAGCAAATTTATAAAATTTACTTTTAATTCATCTATAATGTCTTCATCCTCTAAAGCCTCCATTTGTTCAGCAATAAACCTAAAAAAAGAAGACAAATTACATTATAAAGAAAATAAGAGAAACTACCAAATATTTTTCAAACCATCCCCAAATAAGTAATTGCGATAATTTTTATTTGCTACTTTCATTGTTGAATTATTTTTTTGTATGATCAGGAAATTGGATTCACTATCCTTTGAGTGACATTGGCGGAATAAAAAAATAAGACAAGAAAAAAATATATAAATAAAATAAGAAATTCCCACCCTAAATCATTAGTTTTTATCAGAAGAAACTTACTCTGCAAAGAGGCGATGTTTTTTTGGCGGAGGCTGGACTTCTTCCTCATGTTGATTAAGGGTATTTAAAGTCGTCCCAGCAGAGTTTAGGAGGGTGGCTAGCTGCTGTTTATCCTTTTCCAAGTCCTGAACTTTGCCCCTCTTCCTTTTCAGTGATTGGGGCACTATTGATGGGGTAGCAGAGCCCTCCCGAGATGTACTGCTGAATTCTTCATGTGATTTAACTCTACAGCAACGACTTTGACGGACTGACTCTCGCGATTGGGCACTTGAATCCTCTTGAGCCATATCAATCTCAACTTCATCAATTTGCGAGAGATCGCAATCCTACAGAATTTCATGTTCAGGACAATGCTTGGTTTTCTAATGAAAAAGTTTTTCAAACTTCGTTTGCCTTTTTTACTTATTTTGCAATGTATTTGTATGCATCAGCGTGTTCTTTGTGAAATAAATAAAAATAACGACAATGGAAGTGTTAAATAAGTATAAAGACAATGGAAATTCGAAACACTTTTTCATGAATATTAACAATAGTATGCACTTACACTTTCTGGAAGTCCTTGTGACATTTCTGTTCTTGTTGCAGTACTTGAGCCGGAAGATAGGTTCGAGGTCCCTCTTTCCACTACAACTGTTCCTTGTTGCAGGAACAAAAGTTCCTCGAAACACCACAATTTGGGTGTATAAACACTGTCAGTGGATGTTCCCGATGTCTCACTCTTCCTTATTCTTTGCATTTCTGCCAAAAACTGCGTCCTAAGACCATGAATTTTTTTTTAATGTCATCAACCACCAGACTTGTCAGGTTTCTTTGGTTGAATGCAGTGACGATCTTCTCAAGAGCCACCTGTCTCATGTTTCTATTGTGATAGTCAGCACTTGTTGTCAGATACAAGCATGGATGTTGCTCATACAGCTGAATCAACATTGTTGTTGCTGCTCTCGGCCAATCTCAAAACCAGACCTAAAAAATATTTTTGTGTTGTTTATTGCATATTGAGGATTATTCTACCACATAACTCAGCAAAATAATGTAAAAAGAGTATAGATAAATATATATATGCAGAGAAGTGATATTGAAAAAAAAATGTGTACTTACTTTCCACACGGAACTTTCTTCATCTCAAGAATAAACAAATAAAAACAGACAGAAAAACGATAAACCACAATGAAAATAACGAATATGCTCAAGCCAAAACTAAACACAAATGTGTCAATCTGTCAAATGACAATCCTGCCTGAGAAGTGACATTTGGTTGGTTGGTAAACAAAAAGTAACTAAATTTCTCCCTAGAATTGCAACTTTTCATGCAATACAAATGGCACCAAACCGATAAAGTTGCAACGGCAAGCCCTTGCAGAAGTCGATCAGCTGGGTATCAACTGCGCATGCCTTCATGCAATAAAAATTGCGTCTTGCATGGCGTTGCATGTTCTATTGCTTCATGTCAAGCGGGCTTTATGTATATGGGTTTGCCGGCAACAGCAATTCCATAACAAATTACTGTTTGTCTACCACAACACAAAATTAAAGAACCGAAAGTAATAAAAACTATTTAAAAACAGTGGTAGAAATGGTGAAAAATACAGATGTACTCAAATCTTCTTAATTTTACATGTATTTATCATGGACTTTGGAGTTTACGATAAAACTTAAATATAAATTTTCTACAGGTTATCTGAACTTTAATAACGTAAAGCAATATCGGTTAATAACGTTTTCCCTTATTTCACCACTATTGCGCATGCGATTTATAACGGATAAAGTATATTGCTGTTCAAATAGGTGGCTTAAAATCTCCCTATTAGCTCCATCAAATTCCTCTTTTGTCACTTTGATGTTATAATTTGTCCCGGTACTTTCATCCGACAAGATTAATTCCATTATATCTATTATTTGAATGAAAAAATATTTTTATTGGATCATCTATACATAAACCTACTTTGGAGGTAGTGTTTTCTGCTTCTACTCTCAATGCACTTGTTTACACCACCTCCACGGGAAAAGCAAATTTAGCATTTGCAGTAAAGTTAACGCATGCGCAGTATCGCATCTAATAGCAAACAAAACTTGCGTTAGTGAATTTTAGACCATCAATTTTTTGCTATCAGTGAACGAAGTGTGCTCTCGACCGCACCCTAAACTCGCTACCCCTGGTAACTACTAGTGTTCATACTTTCATACCACGGTTGTATCGTAGTGTAGTTCATTTACATCAGATTCTGAAAAGTTCCCTCTAAGGAGAGAAAATTTTCTCGAATATAAATACTCTACTCTAAGTAAAGGTACTTAGAGTAGAGTATTTATATTCGAGACAATTTTAATATGTTCTTGGTTTCATTTTACCCTTCTGTAGAAAATTATTAAGAAAATATTGGATTAAACAGCATAGAGGCCACGGTCGTACAAACAGGTTTGGTCTGGAATCGAATATCGAAATACATTGGTAGCAACAGGCAAGTGGGGATGTTACTTAGAACATAAATACCTTAATCTTATTAAACAGTTATAAGTATATGAGCTCAAAATACTACGATCATGAAGGACTATGATGAATAATATCCAGAACTGTCGAGATGGAAATATGTTAACGGAGAACGGAGACAGTGGTCGTGTCCACAGCAGTGTCTGATTACCAATCGATTTATAATCAGTAATCAAAAAGTTGACGTCTTTAATATGACAGCTATCAGAAAACCATATTGTAACATAACCTATATTTTGTTTCAGATATTTTCCAATTCTATATGGACATCTATGATTCTGTTTACCACATAATCTTTTTCATTATAAACATTTGAATAGAAAATACTTTCTCTTCTTCCATTTTCAATTCCTCTACTATGTGTAATTGTAGAATTAAATTATTTCAAATCTTTTTTCAGTTTGACAAATGAACTAAGCGATGCATCAGTAATCAGTCGTGTCCACAAGATTCCTTTTTTTTATTACTGATTACTATGGATTACTAATCGATTGGTAATCAGACTCTGCTGTGGACAGGACCAGTGTGAATCTATTCTTATTACCACTTTTCGCAGCATCATTTGAATTGGTATTTTTTATGTTTTGTGATAGGGCAGTAGCCGTATTTTATGTCCTATGTCCTATGTCCTGACTTCATTTATTCCCGCCAATTACATGTGCAACAAACTTTTTTGTTGGTATTTATTTTTGTCCTGTTATGTGATTTGTTATCTATTTCCTGTTTTTGTTCAAGTATCATATTTTTCTCAATTTAAGAGAAAGCGTCATTGGTGTTAATTTTGCGCACTATTACCGTCTTGTGAAAAATGTCCTCTCCCGGTTCTCACAACGATTCATCTCCATCTCAGACACCTCGAAGAAGTGGTAGAAGACCTGATGGCTCCCGCACTCCTGGCAGGGATAATGCGCCCCCAACTCCGTCAAGAACTCCTCGTAGAAGAGGAGCAAGTACTCCTGGACCTGAATCGTCACCCGCTGGCAGCGCAGCTTCATCATCACGAAGAGGAGAATTAGTTTCACCAACAAGAAGTGTAGCGTCTTCCACCAGAACTCCTAGAAAGGGGAGAGGCACACCAGCAAAAAGTATAGCTTCTTCAGTGAACACGCCGCCTCGTAGACATTTAGAAGGTAGAGAGATCCCGCAGTCTCCTGCAACAAGCCTCGCCCCTACTAGCCCAGGAATGGGTAAGTCGTGGTTGTCAGATCTTGAATACCAAAGTAACACCCTTCTGTCACAAATTTATACAATTAACAACTCTTCTAGGTCTTGCAATGAGCGAGATAGACCTGAGCTCACCTTTGAATTATGGTACTCCAAGTTCCTTAGGATCAATAAGAACTCCACGATCAGGCATTAGAGGAACTCCAATACGTATGAGGTCAGACGTTCGATCTGACAAACGCATTAGACAGGTCAATGTTGGTGGAGATTCAGCAGTAAGTGCACGATATTTCCAAAAATCTATTTTCTATTACCATTTCCATACAAATAAAATATATTGGCGTTTTGAATACTTCAAATTTGCATTATATGATGGCATTATATTTTTGGTTCAGAAGATCAGACAAAATTAAGTTTGAGCTCTTGACAATAGATTGCAACAATTAATTTATTACAATTTTATTGGCAGTAGCTAATTATATTCTTCTATATCTGTATTCTATTAATATACTCATCGTTAAACCATAAGAGTACATGCAAAGCTTTCTCGATAAAAATGTATGCCAATATTACTGCAAGCATGTTATAGTACCAAGTATCTTGAAGTATAATGATTGTTTTAATCCTGTTGAAAAGGGAAGTTGAGGACATCCTTTCGATCTTTCTCATCATCGCTTTCTTATCGGATTCAGAATACACATCGGCCTAGAAAATATAATCGAGCTCAATTTGCAATATTCTTATTCTATATAAATTTTGCCACACATAAATCAACTTGAAGTTGCTTATGGTTGTTCGACACAATGCACATTTGTTGTTCCAGCTAGGTTTCCTCCAGTACGTGTACAAACATTTTAAACAATATGCATGACCACAATCCAATTTTACTGGTTCGCATTGTATGCAGAAACAGATTGGACATTCTTCATTGTATACAAATGATGACTCTGAAACTAACGTTTTTTAGTTTTTGAACCTTCTAATGCTTATAATATTCCAATAAAATGTAAAATTTACCATTTTTATGCGTTATTGCTTGTTTGATATTTTCCCTTTTGAATATTTTAAAGCCAAGTCTTAGTGCAATAAAAAGGCCTATGTTGAAACCGAAGATCAGTAAAGACCATAAGGAGGTGTTAGAATGTTCAGGTTCTTCCATCTCTTAAGTTTTCCGATCTTTGTTAATGTAATATTTTATAAAGGAAATTATAAAGTAAGTAAAAAAATATTCTAAAGAAATAACATTGTCACTGTCAAGACAATATACTCTATACTCTATAACATAATTATACAGGGTTTTGATGCCAAACATCGTTTGAGAAAATGCTGTTTCTGTATTACTTGATTGTATTTCTCAGCTGGAAGCTATACCAGAAAGTCAAGAGAGCGATTCCACAGCTCCCCATCTGGTAATTTGGGGTACCAATGTATCAGTGGCTGAATGTAAGGAGAAATTCAAACAATTCATTCTTCGTTTCATAGATCCTAACGCAGAAGTAGATGAGTTGACTGATGATATGAATCTCAACGAACCCCTCTATTTACAGAAATTGGAAGAGGTAAACTTTGTGTTACTTTTGATCATATATTTTATACTCTATCCTGAAATTAATCCAGATACACACGTTAGAAGAACCATTCTTGAACGTGAACTGCTCTCACTTGGAAACATTTGATGCTAATCTATATAAACAACTGATTTGTTATCCTCAAGAAGTGATTCCAACATTTGATATGACTATCAACGAAATGTTTTACGAAAGATATCCGGTGGCAGTTCTGGAACATCAGATTCAAGTGAGACCTTTCAATGCAGAAAAAACCAAAAATATGCGCTCTCTGAACCCTGAAGGTAATAATTGTAAATTGTACAGTTTCTTAATCCCTTCATTGTATATGTCTTGTAGATATCGATCAGTTAATAACAATTAGCGGCATGGTTATACGTGCATCAAATTTGATGCCTGAAATGAGAGAGGCATTTTTCAAGTGTATTGTGTGTCAATTTTCAACAACAGTGGAGATTGATAGAGGTCGCATAACAGAGCCGACACTTTGTTCCAGTTGTAATACCAATCACTGTTTCACCTTGGTTCATAATAGATCTCAGTTCACTGATAAACAGATGGTTAAACTGCAAGAATCGCCAGGTAAAAATATATACCAAACAACAATGAATGCATATACCATTTGTTTCTCGTTTGATTGGATTCTAAGGCCTATTTGAATTTTAGATGATATGCCTGCTGGTCAAACACCACACACAGTGGTATTGTTTGCCCACAATGATCTGGTGGATTCGGTACAGCCTGGAGATCGTGTCACTGTCACGGGAATATATAGAGCTCAATCTCTGCAAGTGAATCCCAGAATGCGAAATATTCGGTCAGTTCACAAAACACACATTGATGTTTTGCATTTTCGCAAAATCGATAATAAGAGACTTTATGAAGAAGAGGATGGGTAAGATTTTTTAAATAAATCAAGTGAGGATAATAAACTACCGATTTTTACAGCAAAGACCATCGCTTCACTCCTGAAAGGATTGAATTGTTGAATATTCTCTCACAAAAACCAGATATTTATGAACGTCTTGCAAGGGCTATTGCACCGTCAATTTATGAGAACGAGGACGTTAAGAAAGGCATACTCCTTCAACTATTCGGTGGGACTAAGAAAACTTTTGTCACTTCTGGCAGGTCTAATTTCAGAGCTGAAATCAACATACTGCTTTGTGGAGATCCTGGTAATTATATTTTTAAATAAATAAATAAATAACGTTTATTGACAATTTAAGAAATCACATTTTTGTCAACAAACAACAATATTAAAACCTACGAGACTAAAAAGTCTGTTTGTTGGGTAATTATAAATAACATATTTTTAAATCAATTAATAGCTAATTGGTAAGAAACAAAGCATTACAAATAAATAAAAGTATGGAATATCATATGTAGATATAAGTTCTATCACCTTTGAATAATGTTTCTGATGAATTCTCTAGAGTTACTTCTTAAGAAATTATCAACCTCATTTTTAAATTTTCTGATTGTACTTATATTTTTTATAATTTTGGGTAAATAATTATATGCTTTTGGTCCTAAGTACATACAATTTTTTTGACCTATATTTTTATTTTTAAATGGTATAACAATGTTTTGCTTTTGTCTAGTGAGATGACAGTGAGAAACAATATTATGATCTTTTTTATTCTTAAACTGATCTATTACAAGAATTTTGAAATAAATTTGTATTGGATCAAAAATATTAATTTCTTTATATAATAAATTACTTGGATATCTGCTATTTTTCTTCAATATTATTTTTAAACAACGTTTTTGTAAAATTTCAATTGGTTTTAAATGCGTTTTAGAAATTCCCCCCCCAACCTATTAAACCCTATTCAAGATGTGGTTTGAATAGACTGAAGTACAACATTTTCATATATTTATAATCCAATATATTTTATAGAATTTTGATTTTAAATAATATTCTTCTTAATTTAGCACCTAGGTATGTTATGTGTCTTTCCCATTTGAGATGGCTATCTAAAATAATACCAAGATATTTAATTTCCTGTTTTGAGTAAATAATTATTTCTGAATTTATTGAGATTTCATTGAATTCTGGAATACCTTTACCAGAACTACAAAAAGGAAGAAAAAATGTTTTATTAAAATTAATTGAAAGAAGATTTTTGTTCAGCCAGTTTATAATATTGATGGAATCAATTTCAATCTCAAGTTTTAAATATTTCCAATTTTCGTTTTCATAATAAATCACAGTGTCATCAGCAAAGGAAATAATTTTACTAGTAGTTTCTATTGAAAAAAAATTATTAATATGTATAATAAAAAGTAATGGACCCAAAACAGTTCCTTGGGGTACACCACATGATATAATTTGTGTTTCACTTATTGTACCATTTAGTTTAACTTGTTGTTTTCTATTTGATAAATAGGAACAAATAAGATCGTGAGCTAAGCCCCGTATTCCCATTTGTTCTAATTTTTCAAGTAATAATTTGTGATTGACTGTGTCAAATGCTTTTGCTAAATCCAAAAAATACCTGTAGCTGGTTTTCTATTATCAATTGAATTATAAATCAGACAGGTTAAATCTTTTATTGCATCTTGAGTTGATTTTTTATTTCTAAAACCATATTGCATATTGGAGAGTAATTTATGCTTTTCAAAAAAATTATAAATTCTATTTTTAATTATTTTTTCTAATATTTTTGATACATTTGAAGTTAGAGAAATCGGTCTATAATTTATCATATCTGTTTTGTTTCCATGTTTATAAATTGGTATAACTATTGATTTCTTAAATTCTTCTGGAAATATTCCTGTAGATAATGATTTATTAAATATATTCACTGATATATTTACATAAAATGTTTAGTGTTTCATTTTTTATCTGATCAGGACCTGGTGATTTGTTATTTCTTAATTTATTTATATCTTCAATTTCATATTTATCAGTTGGATATAAACTATTGTAGATTTTGATATATTCCGGATTTCGTTCAAGTTGTTAAATTTTGATTGTTTCATATGTTCTACTAATTTATTTCCAACATTACAGAAAAACTTGAATTCTGTACATATGGAATTTGGATCATTAGTTATTTCATTTGAAGAATTTTTAATTGCTCTGACATTATCTTTCATTTTATTTGAGGTTAATTGGTTTATCACATTCCACAATTTTTTTGAGTCACTGGTGTTGTTTATTTTATTTTTGTAATAATCATTTTTGACTTGATTTATCATTTTAGAAAGGATCTTCTTATATTCTATATATTGATTTCTTAAGGTAATATTATAAGGGCATGGTTTTAATTTTCTACACAGCTCATTTTTTTTATTCACTGAGATTATAAGACTTTGTAATCCATGGTTTTCTCATTCTCTTGTTACTTTTAATTGTAGTTATACTTGTTGAATTTTTAACAGCATCTTGAATTATGCCTAAAAATTTCATAACTGCGAAATTTACATCATTTATATTCGAAAAATCTGACCAAGATTCATTTTCAATTAATTTTATTAACTTATTGTTGTTAATTTGAGTGTAATATCTAAAGTGTTTAATATTACTGGAATTAAATTTGCTTTTTATAATTATTTGTATATAAGTTATATAGTGGTCTGTAATATCCGACTCAATGGTCGCTGATATTATTTCATCATAATTGTCATCTTTAGAATTCACAAAAATATGATCAATGCAAGTATTTGATAACGGTCTAGTTACAGAGTTTATAGATGAAACAAATCCATATTCGCTAAGTATATTTAGATAATTTTGTGTAACTTCATTTTCTTTAAGCAAATCTATATTTATATCACCTAAGAATAAGCTATATAAATAATCTTTTGGTTGTTTTTCCAACATATTTTCTAAATCATACAAAAATGTTTCAATATTTGAAATATTTGGTGATCTATAGAAAGTATTTATATAAATAGTTTCTTTATTATAATTTATTTTTAGTTGAATTAAATTACTTTCAGCTATTTTAATAAGTTTATGTGAAATATACAAATCTTTTTTTATGAAAATTACTACTCCAGCATTTTGATTTGTTATGCCATCATTATATATTGTTATATAACCATCTAATTTATAAAACTGGGTATCTAATATCTTCCAAGTTTCTGTTAATACTATACAATCAATTGAGGTATCTATTTCTTCAAGAAATATAGTAAATTCATCAAAATTTTTGTTTATACTACGAATGTTATTATGCAAAAGTTTTAAATTAGTAGTATTTCTGTGATAAAATTGTTTTCATTTCATGAGTATTTTTTAGTTCCACATATCATTTATATATATATATATATATATATATATATATATATATATATATATATATATATATATATATATATATATATATATATATATACAGGGTGGGGCACCGTATACGACACGGTCTCTCAAGGGGAATCCATACAATATAATGTTTTTATGATAAACGAAATAGATGCAGAATTTTTCTGGCCACAATCTAAAATTATTTTTATACATACAGGGTGATTCAAAAAAAAGATACATATCAAAGTTATGTTTTCTTAAATTGAATGTCCTATATTTTTTATTATTTTCGGATATAAGAGTCAAAATAAAAGTGAGTTTCTTCAGTATTCCCTATACCTATCTCTTTCCATTTTGAAAATATCCAAAGATTTGTTGAAATGTAAGGTATGAACTATTTTTCTATAATTTCCAAAGTTGCTCATTTTGAACTTGAGCTATACCTTCTATCATATTGATGAAGGTCAAGGTTATAGCCTGTATCATATTTTAATGTCAAAAATCATACAGGGTGTTGGAAAAATATGGTTGTAAAATTTCAATATAAGATATTGAAAAACTTCGTTATCTTAAATGGAACACCCTCTATATTATTACATATTTTAATGCAGAATTGAATCCTCTTTCGAATTGTATAAGGGTTCCCTATAACTAAACTCAACGAATTTCTTCAATTTCGCACTTCTCTAATAATTCTGTCTTATATTCCCAATGCCATTATGATTGGGATGACGTTTTAAAATAATCATTATTATAGTTAAATTCCATTATTATTATTACAGTACTAATTGATTCACGATTATTATCCAATCTCCTAGAATTTCAAAACTCATATGAAATAATTAACTGACGGGTAATGATACTATACTATTCTATTGCTGTCGGTTTTACCCTTAAAAGACAACTACTCCATTAATATATTTTTTTTTGGAATATCAGCGTTTTACATTTACATAGATACTGTGAAACGTAAAGAAATACCTATAAGTATTTATTGATAACGTATTATTATGAAAGCCCAAGGAAAAATGTGGTAAGTCCACTCACACTTCTTTTCTACCTCTCTCAAACAAATACTGACGAATATGAGAAACATACAGACAGACAGACCAATAGCAAAACATATGTTTGTTGGACTCAAAAAGCCCTGGAACGTAGAAACAGAGTACCGAAAATTTTACGCGAATACAATACTTCCCTTACACAGCTACTAGGCGTAGCGGTATAAAAGTATTAAGAACAAGACATTTATTGAATGATATAAAAATAATAACAGTATAAAAATATAATAAAATAAGAAACACTAGAGTAAATGTTCAAAATGTCGTCCATTTTCTTGAATACATAATTGAACTCTCTCTTCAAAAGATCTTTTAACTTTCCTCAACATCTGTGGTGTCACGGATCGAAAAGCGGCTCTTATTCTCTCTTTCATATTTTCAGCTGTTGTGGGCTGGGTGTCATATACAATGTTTTTAATGTATCCCCATAAAAAAAAGTCCACACATGTTAGATCTGGAGATCTTGGTGGCCAATTTTGCGAGCCGCTTCTTCCTATCCATCTGTTTGGGAAACGCCTATCAAGAAATTCTCTAACATTCCTTTGAAAATGGGCTGGAGCACCATCCAACTGCAGCCACATCTGCTGTCTGATATTCAAATGCACATTTTCTAAAAGTTCGGGTAGTTTATCACGTAAGAATCTTAGAAATTTTTGTCCATTTAAAATGCCATCAAAAAAGTAAGGACCTATTAATTGGGACCCTAGAACACCCCCCCATACATTAACTGACCATCTATGTTGGTAATTAGTATTTCGAAAAATTCGAGGATTCTCATCACTATAATAATGGAAATTATGTCTGTTCACCAGGCCGTTATTATGGAAAGTGGATTCATCAGAAAACAGAATTGAATCTAGAAAGAGTTCATTATCGCCTAATCTGTCTAGAGTCCAAACACAAAATTCAAGTCTGTGATTAAAATCCATTTCATAAAGTTCTTGGTGTATCTGAATATGGTAAGGATGAAACCGATATTTTTTCAATATTCTTGAAATGCTTCTCCTACTAATACCTGTTTCTCTTTCTATTTTGCGTTGACTGGTATGAGGGTGTTCTATAACAGATCCTATGACCACAAACTCATTTTCTTCATCATCTACAATAGGTTTTAGCGTAGTTTTTTGTTTGTAGGATACAGTACCAGAATTCCGAAATTCTCTCAGTAACCGTTCAAACACAGCTCTATTTGGATGTGATACGGTTGGATATCTTTCAGCATATACTCTTGAAGCCAATAGGCAATTTTCATGACACTCACCAATTATTAGAAGCATATTTATTCTCTCTTCGATAGGATAAGTCTTCATTTTGCTTTATTTGAATAGTACACTGATTTAAATTGTATTTATAAATTAAACGCTTCAAAACTGTCAGTTATAAAACATTTCCATGGTAACAGCCTCAAAGCTGTCCAGATTAATTGGGTAATGTTCCTACTGTGATAAAGAAGCAAAATTCAAGAAATGCCTTGAGTTTAGTTATAGGGAACCCTTATACAATTCGAAAGAGGATTCAATTCTGCATTAAAATATGTAATAATATAGAGGGTGTTCCATTTAAGATAACGAAGTTTTTCAATATCTTATATTGAAATTTTACAACCATATTTTTCCAACACCCTGTATGATTTTTGACATTAAAATATGATACAGGCTATAACCTTGACCTTCATCAATATGATAGAAGGTATAGCTCAAGTTCAAAATGAGCAACTTTGGAAATTATAGAAAAATAGTTCATACCTTACATTTCAACAAATCTTTGGATATTTTCAAAATGGAAAGAGATAGGTATAGGGAATACTGAAGAAACTCACTTTTATTTTGACTCTTATATCCGAAAATAATAAAAAATATAGGACATTCAATTTAAGAAAACATAACTTTGATATGTATCTTTTTTTCGAATCACCCTGTATGTATAAAAATAATTTTAGATTGTGGCCAGAAAAATTCTGCATCTATTTCGTTTATCACAAAAACATTATATTGTATGGATTCCCCTTGAGAGACCGTGTCGTATACGGTGCCCCACCCTGTATATATATATATATATATATATATATATAAATTCTGATTCTGATCGAATACAGTTTTCGATCAGAATCCAATTAAGATTATATGCTTATGAAGATGCCCAATGAGATTTGGGCGAAACGTCAAGCAATTTTTCCAAAATGGAACGAACAACGGATGTATTCCCGAATAAAACCACCAACATACATATATATTTCCAGGTACATCTAAATCTCAGTTGTTAACATATGTTCACAACTTGGTGCCAAGAAGTCAGTACACATCAGGCAAGGGTTCTTCAGCTGTGGGTCTTACAGCATACGTTACAAAGGATACTGAAACGAGGCAGTTGGTCTTGCAAACTGGAGCTCTGGTTCTAGCTGACAATGGTATTTGTTGTATTGATGAATTTGATAAAATGAACGAGTCTACCAGAAGTGTCCTGCATGAGGTAACTGAGGAAATTAATTTATAGTAGTTAGTAGTATACAGGGTGCTTCTTAACAACATGTTAATATTTAAGGAGGTTATTCTTTGGTTCATTTTGAAAAAAATATGATAAATTTAGTATGTCTAGGTATTTTTGTAAAACTTAGCATTCATCTCCTAAGCATCAAAAGGAATTTTCTGATGTACAACATTCATTTGTTCGCATCTTGCCGGAACACTTACGAGGAAAAACAAATTGTTAATTTAAACAAAAAAAATCATCTGAGAGAATAATTTTTAAACGGAAAATTATAAAATTCCTAAATACCTAAATACAATTGGAGAAAAACTTAATTTTACTACTGAAAATTTGTTTTTTAAGAACTTTATTGCTAAATTAATAGCGAATCCGGTTTCTTATTTCAAATAGGTTACTATACGCGACATACGAATAATTGTTATAACAAGCAGAAAAAAATCTGGAATTTGTCAACAAGTTACATAAAAAAAATCGCAAATTGAAAGAAATAAATTTTGTGTTTACTTCTGGTATATTCGGAGAAGCTGTTATTTTTGATACGTCGAGCATTTATAAAAACCAACCACTGAAAAATTGAGGGAAGATAGTTTACTCAAAAAATGTAATAGAGCACCCACTATAAAACACATTATTGTATAGTATCACTTTTACAAATAGTATCAAAAAAGTAGGTACATAAAACCATAGTACCTATGTTGCTTTAAAAACTGTGAAATAGACATTTAAATTTCAAGAAAAAACAAAGAGGATTCTTATTATGACAATATTTTTTTTATATTCCAGGTAATGGAACAACAAACGCTTAGTATAGCCAAAGCTGGAATCATTTGTCAGTTGAATGCCCGGACATCTATATTAGCTGGTGCCAACCCAGAAGATTCACAGTGGAATAAGAATAAAACTATTATTGAAAATGTTCATTTACCACACACACTTTTATCTAGGTGAAAAAAATAATATTCTCTCCTTATTTTGTAGATCTAATTCTCGGTTTTTTATAGATTCGACTTGATATTCTTGATCTTGGACCCGCAAAATGAACTATTTGATAGAAGGTTGGCACGTCATCTTGTATCTTTGTACCATAGAACCCGAGATGAGGAGGAAGATGAAATATTGGTAATAATATATTTTTTTCTCCCTATTACATCTTTTTTTATGCCCATTCACTTTTTAGGATATGTCGATTTTGAGAGATTACATTGCGTATGCCAAGGACCACATACATCCAAAGCTCAGCGACGAGGCATCTCAAAAATTAATTCAGTCTTATGTGGATATGAGGAAGATAGGTTCAGGAAGGGGGCAAATTTCTGCATACCCCAGACAGTTGGAATCTCTTATTAGACTAGCTGAAGCACATGCCAAAGTGCGTTTTTCCCAAATTGTTGAAGTTGATGATGTAGAAGAAGCATATAGGTAAGTTAATGTTCCTGATCATTATCATACCTGCATTATGGGTTATTCAATTCAAGAATTTGCATCCTCTGTTAGGGATAAATAGTCGAAAACATTGCCTTTATATTTATTAATAATACATGTCGAATAAAAATGAATGTAATTGTTAAATATTCAACGTTTTCGTACAAATCAATTAACTGAATTATTAAATAAAGGTTATCTATAAATGAGAAAATGTGTATTTTTTTATCTGACTATTCCGCACATTAATTAATTGCTACATTATTTTTGTATAGATTACATAGAGAGGCTCTCAAACAATCTGCCACAGATCCTCTTTCTGGGAAAATTGATGTTGGTATTTTGACAACTGGTTTGAGTAGCGCATCTCGAAAACGTCGCCTTGAGCTTAAACAGGCCGTTCAGAAGATTCTTGATAGTAAAGGCAAAGCACCGATTGTTAATTATCAGAAAGTGTTGATGGAATTGAAGGAGAGCTCCAACATGGTAAGAAGGCTTATTAGTCTGTTTTACTATTTGTAGAATTTTTATTTGACTGTAAATAACTATTAAATTATTTTCCACAGGCTGTAACCCGTGATCAGTTTGAAGATGCTCTCAAAGATTTACAAGATGAAGGCTTGATTGTTGTTCTTGGAAAAGTTTCCATTCGTATTGTAGCGAATAGAGATTGAGTCTCTGAGCTGTAATGCCGAGCAAACTATTTTGAATAATAAGTTCTAAGGGCCCATATAATAAATGTTTCAAATTCATATTGAATCAGAAATAATGAGTAAATTATTTTATTACATTTTATTTTGCGTTTTATTTCTATTATGTTGCACATCGACTCATCTGTGTCTGTAACACCTAAAGCAGCTAAAAGACCCAAGGATGTGGCCGCTAGGCACTGAAATCGCAAAATCATCTTTTACACCCTTAAAGATTTCACCACCAGCGTCAGTTTTTCGACCACGGGTTGTCATTTTATTCCAAACTTTGTAGAAAGCCGTACCCCAACACCACGCCCTGACTTAACACCTCCAAAAGCTAGGGAGATCAAATCTGTTAAGGTTGGATCTGACAGGGAGGCTTTAGCTGCCTGTAAGTCTCTTGCGCAGGAAAATGTAGACTTTGTCGTGGAAAGATGATTTGCTAAATATTGACCCGATGACTCCACCTATAGTGCGGCTGTCCCGTAATTCGGATACGGCTGATGGTCGTTATTTGTTGGCTAGACTGAGGGACTCTTCCTTATTAAAAGCTCTTCGGCTATTTCTAGCCTATCTCCATGACCAACCATCCAGTGTATGTTTTGAAGGGCACACCACCACCAGCATCAAATTAACTCTAGCTTCAGAAGGACTTCCTAGTGACGTGGACACCTTGCGTAAGTTGTATTATCGCTACCACAACGCATATGGTATTGGCTCAGCCGAAGTGGAACCTGATCTTGCTGCCTTCAGGTCTTTCTTAGCCAAAGCTGGAATCATTTGTCAGTTGAATGCCCGGACATCTATATTAGCTGGTGCCAACCCAGAAGATTCACAGTGGAATAAGAATAAAACTATTATTGAAAATGTTCATTTACCACACACACTTTTATCTAGGTGAAAAAAATAATATTCTCTCCTTATTTTGTAGATCTAATTCTCGGTTTTTTATAGATTCGACTTGATATTCTTGATCTTGGACCCGCAAAATGAACTATTTGATAGAAGGTTGGCACGTCATCTTGTATCTTTGTACCATAGAACCCGAGATGAGGAGGAAGATGAAATATTGGTAATAATATATTTTTTTCTCCCTATTACATCTTTTTTTATGCCCATTCACTTTTTAGGATATGTCGATTTTGAGAGATTACATTGCGTATGCCAAGGACCACATACATCCAAAGCTCAGCGACGAGGCATCTCAAAAATTAATTCAGTCTTATGTGGATATGAGGAAGATAGGTTCAGGAAGGGGGCAAATTTCTGCATACCCCAGACAGTTGGAATCTCTTATTAGACTAGCTGAAGCACATGCCAAAGTGCGTTTTTCCCAAATTGTTGAAGTTGATGATGTAGAAGAAGCATATAGGTAAGTTAATGTTCCTGATCATTATCATACCTGCATTATGGGTTATTCAATTCAAGAATTTGCATCCTCTGTTAGGGATAAATAGTCGAAAACATTGCCTTTATATTTATTAATAATACATGTCGAATAAAAATGAATGTAATTGTTAAATATTCAACGTTTTCGTACAAATCAATTAACTGAATTATTAAATAAAGGTTATCTATAAATGAGAAAATGTGTATTTTTTTATCTGACTATTCCGCACATTAATTAATTGCTACATTATTTTTGTATAGATTACATAGAGAGGCTCTCAAACAATCTGCCACAGATCCTCTTTCTGGGAAAATTGATGTTGGTATTTTGACAACTGGTTTGAGTAGCGCATCTCGAAAACGTCGCCTTGAGCTTAAACAGGCCGTTCAGAAGATTCTTGATAGTAAAGGCAAAGCACCGATTGTTAATTATCAGAAAGTGTTGATGGAATTGAAGGAGAGCTCCAACATGGTAAGAAGGCTTATTAGTCTGTTTTACTATTTGTAGAATTTTTATTTGACTGTAAATAACTATTAAATTATTTTCCACAGGCTGTAACCCGTGATCAGTTTGAAGATGCTCTCAAAGATTTACAAGATGAAGGCTTGATTGTTGTTCTTGGAAAAGTTTCCATTCGTATTGTAGCGAATAGAGATTGAGTCTCTGAGCTGTAATGCCGAGCAAACTATTTTGAATAATAAGTTCTAAGGGCCCATATAATAAATGTTTCAAATTCATATTGAATCAGAAATAATGAGTAAATTATTTTATTACATTTTATTTTGCGTTTTATTTCTATTATGTTGCACATCGACTCATCTGTGTCTGTAACACCTAAAGCAGCTAAAAGACCCAAGGATGTGGCCGCTAGGCACTGAAATCGCAAAATCATCTTTTACACCCTTAAAGATTTCACCACCAGCGTCAGTTTTTCGACCACGGGTTGTCATTTTATTCCAAACTTTGTAGAAAGCCGTACCCCAACACCACGCCCTGACTTAACACCTCCAAAAGCTAGGGAGATCAAATCTGTTAAGGTTGGATCTGACAGGGAGGCTTTAGCTGCCTGTAAGTCTCTTGCGCAGGAAAATGTAGACTTTGTCGTGGAAAGATGATTTGCTAAATATTGACCCGATGACTCCACCTATAGTGCGGCTGTCCCGTAATTCGGATACGGCTGATGGTCGTTATTTGTTGGCTAGACTGAGGGACTCTTCCTTATTAAAAGCTCTTCGGCTATTTCTAGCCTATCTCCATGACCAACCATCCAGTGTATGTTTTGAAGGGCACACCACCACCAGCATCAAATTAACTCTAGCTTCAGAAGGACTTCCTAGTGACGTGGACACCTTGCGTAAGTTGTATTATCGCTACCACAACGCATATGGTATTGGCTCAGCCGAAGTGGAACCTGATCTTGCTGCCTTCAGGTCTTTCTTTACATCCGAGAAACTTCAACAGCTTCAGCTTTCTACTGGCACTCCAAAAAGAAATCAAATTTTTTAACTAAATTGACGCGAACAGAGGATCAAGCTCTGGCCGATGGCAAGCTTAGTGTTTTTCTTATTAATATTCAGTCCTTAAGACACAAAACAGATGAGTTATTTCTCTTATTAGAAGAACTTAATTTTCCAGAAATTATTGCCATAACTGAGCATTGGTTAAATGTTGATGAGCCTGTGTTTATCAAAAATTACGCTACAGTAACTAGATTTAATACAAGTAATTTATCACATGGAGGTACTTTGACAATGTCTACAAACAGCGACTTTTCGGCTGTAACTAAATTCGATAATCTTTTGTCTGAAAAAGTATTTGAATTTTCCATTGTCTATCATAATGCTTATGATCTTTATATTGTTTGTATTTACTGAACACCTGAAGCTGACTTGCATATATTCAATCAAATATTACAGAGCTTGCTTGAATCCCTGCCTTTAAGAAGCAAGTTAATTTTGTGTGGCAACCTTAATATTGACTTTTCCAATGTGTGTGCTGCTCAAGAATCTCTTCAGTCCATTTTCGACTCTTTTGGCATAATCATGCAAGTTGACTCACCAACCAAAATAACTAAAACTAGTTCTAGTACTATAGACTATGTCGTATCATCTTTCGATCCACAATTCGTTGTCTGTACTGTCCTTAATTCAGGTTTCTCGGATCATGAAGCAATACCAAAAAAAATTTCGGCTAAATCTAATTGCAAAAATGCTTCGCGCAAATTATGCCGTATTTTTTCTGATAAAAATTTCAAGCACCTATGTCTCACAACAGACTGGCTTGTCCTCTCTGACGATTTCAATATCGAATTTCCTAGATTTATAAAAACTTTATCTAACTTGGCATTCAAATTCTTTCCTCTTAGGCCTCT
Organism: Crioceris asparagi; assembly: GCA_958507055.1. Classification (NCBI taxonomy): domain Eukaryota; kingdom Metazoa; phylum Arthropoda; class Insecta; order Coleoptera; family Chrysomelidae; genus Crioceris; species Crioceris asparagi. Next base: position 20,282,777 of record OY293829.1, on the reverse strand, counting down.
AAAAATCAAACAACATAAACCCTGGCCTACTAAAGGCTTACGTACATCTGCAAAGAACATGCGCTCATTATCATCGGACCGCGTCTTCTACCATGATTACGTAAAACGTTACAGAAAAATCTATCATAAGACTATAAAAGCTGCCAAGGACATTTATTATAATAGGAGGATGGCCAATTCCGGTAATGTTGCTAAAGAAACGTGGTCTATTGTGAATGACTTAAGAAATAAGACCTCTTCATCTAACACAATCTCTATTTCACCCGAGAACCTAAATAATTACTTTGTAGATGTAGCAAAAAATTTAAAGAACACCATAACTCCTTCCGATGACTCCCTCTCATATCTCCCTAAGGCTAATATGAATTTACACAGTCTCTTCTTTACGCCCGTAGCATTAGCAGAGCTTAACAGTACAATTAATGACATTAAAAACAAATCCTCATCTGGGGCTGATGGGCTTACCCTGAAAATGTTCTCGAACCTGCCGGAATGCACATTGAACCATTTTATTACTTTAATTAACAAATCATTCCAAAATGGAGTTTTTTTGTTAAAAAAAGGCTTCTATCTTTTCTCTTTAAATATAATATACTCTCTACCCATCAATTTGGATTTTTAAGTAACAGATGCACAAATGTTGCCATGTTTTCCCTCTTTAATAATGTATATTCAAACCTTTTCAACTATCACTCTATAGCAACAATTTTCTGTGATTTCTCTGATGCTTTTGATTGCGTAGATCATAATATATTAACTAATAAATTGCAGTACTACGGTTTCAGAGGAGTGTCTCTCGAATGGTTTAAATCGCATCTCAACAGCAGGAGTCTGATCGTGAGGGTTGATACGTCGATGTCTTCTTGCAAGCCAATTGAATATGGAGTGCCTCAAGGTTCAGTACTGGGCCCTATTTTGTTTCTGCTTTTTATCAACGACATTGCTAGTCTGGACATTAGCGCTGAAATCTGCCTCTTTGTGGAGCAACCCGGATATTACGACACTACATAGGACTGTATCTAGAGACTTAGTCACGATTAAATCTTGGTGCGATTCAAATCTCCTATGCCGCAACGTTTCTAAAACAAAAGTTTTGTCATATAAAAGTACATTGCAATCTTTTGTGCTTAATAACACCACTATTGAGGCCGTTGAATCTGTGAAATTCTTGGGGCTTATTGTAGACAACCGTTTAAAATGGGACCCGCACATCGATGCTTTATCAGGTTAAGTTCTGCCTGCTTTGCGCTGAGAGTTTCCAAGGAGCTCAACTTGTCTACTTCTAGAACAGTCTATTATGCCATTTTTGAGTCGCACCTCCGATACGCCCTTCCATTCTGGGGTACGTGTTGTGCGACTTAACTTGAACGTATTTTTAAACTGCAGAAGAGAGCTGTTCGGTATTCACTGAGACTTAGCACTAGGACTCACTGCCAGGATTACTTTAAAAAATTTAAAATATTAACTCTTCCGTCCCTATTCATATTTGAATCTGAATGCTTAATCCGCAAGCACGTATCTTCTATTCCAGAGAGGCCATCTCACAACTATCCGCTTAGAAATACGGAGCATTATCTTTATCTGCCAACCCCTCGCTCAGAGTTGGTTAAAAGCTCTATACTGTACAATGCAAAAAAATGCACAATCATCTACCATTTAAAATCAAGTCCATAAGATCTTTTCCTGAATTTCGAAAGGTTTTGAAATCATACTTACTGGAGAGAGCCTTGTATGCATTAAGCGACTTTTTTGTTAAAAATTGTTAATACTTGATATTAATCTTCTTACACCCACTGGTTTAGTGAATATTATTTGATGTTTGATATCCTAAGGGTCTTTTGTTATGTAAAATCATCTGTCACACGAAATTAAATCTATAACGGCTTTTCCCAGATTTTGCCAAACTTTCAATTAAATTACCTACTACCTAGATAATGCCTTTTATGCAGTTAACAACTTTTTCACGTTTCTGCCCTGCTCACGCACTGGTTTATTGTTTGTACACAATCTGTTTTTGTTTTTTTGTGATTTAGTTAGTGTTTACCTTCTGACCGAATTTACAGCTGTATATTAACTTACTTTCTAACCGAATATACAGCTGTAGGTTACATTCTTATACTTATTATCTTATATTTTTACATCTCTATATTTTTATTTTATATTATATAAATTAATTTAATTTTTAGTTTTGACTTTGTTTTGTTTGTGTATTGTCTGATTTTGATATTTTTATTTTGCTTTGTCTACAAAATTTATATTTTTTCGACAATAAAGCATTTCTCTCTATCTCTGTGTGTCTGCACTAACAAATAAAATCGAAGTGTCTGTAATATCAAAATCACAGGTTTTAACTAATTGCATATGGAAGAATATTCGTCACCAATAACAAAACAACAATTTTTATAATCTTTGTATGTCTTTCTGTCTGTATCGGCGAATCTCCGTACTTTAGTGCTATTAGGTAAGTTTCATATTAAAATGTACCTATTGCGACCGTTCGTACTTTTGAATTTGGATAACATGCCAGGGTGTTATTTGCTAGTAAAGAAGAACAAACAATTTCGAAAGTTTATACAGGGATATTGACGTTATTTGAGACGAAGCATGGCATTTTATTTTATGAAAGTTTTTCCCATAGGATGGATTAGCGCTACTTTTTAAATAAAATTTCATGTTGTATAGAGTGTTCCAAAAATATTAAAAGTATCAAAGTTGTTATTTTTTAAGTTTGCTAAAAATGTGCATTTTACTTGAAAACGTAGCTATAGTATTCGATAGAAAATTAAATTTTACACCTGCTTTGGAGATAAAATACAGGGTGTTCCATTAAAATTGAACAAGTTATTACTGCTTAAGGATTGTAATTATTTTGCTTTAATTTTTACAAACCTTGTATAAGTTAGTAGATATTTCACAAGTTCGACATAAAAGTTGTTCAGTTAGTAGCCTTTAGCATTAATTTGGTTACAAACAAGAAAATCCCTGTTGAGAATTTAAGCATTAAAACTGATAGGTATTACATTTTCACAAAATCTGAGGTATTTCAACAACTATGAGGATTAGGTGAATTAAACTTTTATGAAACTTGCCTTTATTTTGATCGTAAAATCCTAAAATGAAATAATATGCAAGGTATTCCTTTTAAAAAATAACAACTTTGATATTTTTCATGTTTTTGGAACACCCTGTACAACATGAAAATATTTTTAAAATGTACCGCTAATAGGTCCCTATCCATCCTAAGAGGAAAAATAAAATGCCTTTAGCCATAATGCTTCGTGTCTAATAACGTGAATAACCCTGTATATACAGGTTGGCTAAAAATTCTGGAAACACTTGATTTCTGGTTTAACTGTACTGAACTATATTGAAAAAATATTCTGACTAAAGTTTCTGTTCATTTCTTCATTCGTTTCTCTTTTCTTTAATGTATTTTGATGCTACAAAAATTTTTGGGATATGACATCGTCGGTGTTTTTTTAAATTGAACACCCTATATATTTTTGCATTTTCAGATACTTGCACAATTTACAGGGTTTGTTGGGTGTGCGATTTCTGTTTTTTGTAATGATAAAATAACATTTGAGGAGAACTGGATATTTATTACTTAATGAAAAACAGATTTTATTACAAAAAAATCAGTGCTTTAACATTGGTAAAATAGGAAATATACTAGGCTATGTGCCGTCGCCATTTTTTTTGTCCAAATGCAGGATATGTTTTGTTTTACCTAAATTTCGCCGACGAACAAGTGATTTTTGTAGAAGATGAAAACGGGGTTAAATATATATTGAGAAATCTAAGTAAGTCGTATAAAGGATGGCGACTAAACCTCAACTGTGACAAAAACAATATAGGGTGGAGAATTACTAACTGATATGTGATATGGGATAAATATTAGTAGCGACAGCAACCAGTACGACTGATGACTGTTCCGTCGGCAATATCAACCAATTTTCGAAACGACATATTTCTAGAGACCTTGGCTAATGTATATTCATCAACAAATTCAGGAAACTAGTAGGTACACTACTTTACTTCAGTTAGAGCGCTGTGTATACAGTATATATCTATACAGCGCTCTAGTCTACAACGCTAGAACTGGGCTAATGGCGAAATAAAAACATTGGTCGTAAAAATAATTTAATTATTCCATTAAAAAAAGATTTCTTAATTTTTGTCGATTGTGTAGAAATAATAGAAAAAGATTAATGAAATACTTTTACCCTATACAAATCGCATTTTTTTCAGAAAATTATAAATATCTCCATCCCGAGATCACAGGAAAAAACAAATCAATTAATGATACTGATTTGAGCAAAACCCTGCTAGTTCGTTTCTATATCCTTATTTCAGAGTATGATATTTCCGAAGTTATAACAATTAAATTAAAAAACCAAGTCAGATAGGCACAATAAACAGCTTCACTATATAATAAAAATAATGGTGCCATGGATTGGAGGACTGAGGGGGTGGTTCAAAAAGCTACAACGCAGACCTCCAACTCGGCCGGCGTATTGTGGCTTAGGGCTTGCAACGTGGAAACGATAACGAAAGCGATAAAATCCACGTGGTTGGTCGTCCTACTGGTATCCTGGTTAACGGCATGTCTCGTGGTCAGTGCTACTGGGGGTCTTGGCTTCAGTGCCAAAGTGGAAACTCCTCAATGTAAACCTGAATCTCACTTTGGGGCACCAGGCCCGGGAAATACTGATTCCACCTTCGGGCACCGAGCGAAACCCCATTGCACCTTTTGTATTGGGTCAAGAAAATTTTGAATAAGGCGCCCAGTTGATAACTAGGCTGAAGGAGCCGCTGAATTAGGACATCTACTGATGTGACCGAGACATGCTGTCATCACAAAGATAGATTTGTAGTGAAATCTAGACCCCCGATGCCAAAAAAGAGGCGAAACAATGCCCTCCATATGTAAAACCTGTGACAAAACGGCCCAGAATGAAGGCTAGTTTGTTCTTCAGAGATGTGGCCTCCCCAGAAAGAATAGCTGTAATGGAGGAAGGTTATCCTAACAATCAGATGGAACAGGATATGCTGAAAGCTCTTCAGCACTCCATTATAAAAGCCTAAGATGTGGTGTCAGAGGTCGGACTTCAACTAAGGTTCATCAAATGCACATACAATTCCGGCTAGCTTCTCATCTCTTGTACAGATGTTGCAAGCACAGACGGGCTAGAGGCAACGTTTACTCTGCTGGCTCCCTGGGATACCGGTCGCTTGCTATGTCTTTATCCCAGACGAGGACGGCGCGAGATAGGTAATTGGTGTACGAAAAAAACATATTTAAGTACAGAATCGCCCTTAAGAAGATGTAGGGCAGATGTGTGGTAAGATCTGGGGATTAAATCCGGAAATGTGCAGGCCGTGAGGCCAATAAATATACGGATCAATAATGTGATGACCCAGGCAAAAGCAGGTCTGCCATGAGAACGTCAACAACTGCCGCCTTGGGAGTAATACTGAACCTACCTTCAATAAATTGTTCAGGGCTGTCGGACACAGATTACTACAGGGAACTTCATTTCAAAAAGTTATATCAAGAAAATAAGGCTGATTCAATAGGTACTTGAAGTGGCAATAGATAAAATGGCTCCACAATATAGTTTAAAGAAAGAATATGCAGTTGTACCACATAAAAAGGACTGGGTGGCAGGACCGCCGTATAAGCGAGTCTTGAATGGTTCATTGACGGACAAGCAAGAGAGGTATATGATCTATCTGAGTCTAGGGATTACGCCACAGTCTGTCAGGCAGAGATAATGGCGATACAATCCTGTGGGAAGGAGCTTCTAAGACGGGAGGTAAATAGCCAAGCAGAATTAAAAGCGCTGAACTCATATCAAACAACAAATATAAATTATATAAAATTAACGCATGGCTCAAAACAGACTAGGTAGTCACAATAGACTGATTCTAGCCTGGGTTCCAGGGCACCAGGGAATTTGAAGTAAAGACAAGTTCGAACAACTAGCCAAGCTGGGAGCTGAGCAGGCCATGATGGGATTACAATCTTTCTGTTGAATGGATCAAGAACCAGGCGTAGAAATAGTGACAGTGGCAAGAGATCCCAGGATAGAAACATGCACAATTTGTCATAAAAAATCCTTCAGCTAAAATGTCACGCGAAAAACTAAACCAAAGACGGAAAACGACAAAGATATTTGTAAGAATGCTGACATGATTCTGTAGGCTTAGGAAGCATATGAACAATATCGGCCTGGACGAGAACAATCAATGCAGGTTCGGCGAAGAAGAAAAGGAAACTGCGGGTCACATACTTTTCGAGTGTGAACCTTGGTAGGGCTATGGTACCAATTATACGGTGAAGGAAAACCGAGGGCAGATATCTTCTCGAAGGGCTCGATATCTATATTATTACGTCTGTTAAAAATATATATAAAATCAGACAATAAGCTAAAATGCAATGGAGAACTACAATAGACCTGAACAGGTCACAGTAGGTTAGGACGTATTAGAATCGAATCTAATCTAGTGTCTTCTATATTAAACGTATTATTATGCTCTTGCTTATTCGGTTTTAAAATGCTTTTATTTTTAAATTGTCCAGGTTTATTAATAGAAAAGGAATATATATTTATCTATCCATAAGACAGTAATATGAAATAAAAAAATCTGGTGAGTCCACGCACACGCCTTTGTTACCGCTTTTAAGACGAATTTGAAAGTCATCAAAAGTACTACTACTGTACCTATTTTCACTTCGATATCTAGCACAGTTTTGAGAGAGTTAAAATGACTTTACCTGCGATAAAGGTTTCCTTAGCAACGCATGTCTAATTGTCGACTAACACTTGAAAACTTCAAATTTCACTTCGATAATTTTCTGAATTTAATATATAATATATTTTCTCGATATTAAATCATAGTTTTTCCCGTCACAGAAAGAAATAGTGTATATACACGTGAATAATATTAGATTTCAGCTTTCGGTTTTTTGTCTCCCTCCGCTTCACGTCGGTCGACAACACAACCTCGAGCTAAAATCTAGTACTTATTTCCCTTGTATAATAAATAACTATTTTATGGTTGAATCTGATATACATACTCGGTGTACCATAAAGAATAGTCATACCCCCTTGAAGGGATATTCTATGGTAAATTTTTAGTCGATTTGACAAAACACACTCATAAAAATTTACAGCCCTTCAAAGTTGCATGACACCGATACCTAAGTCTTTTGGCTTGAAAATCCAAACAGAACAAAATTATAGCTTCAAATTTTGGTATCTACTATTTCTTTAAGGTTTAAAAATAGTTTGCGAGTAGAGTTGGAAACGTTCCAGTGAAGGAACGGGGTGAAATTGGCATTGCACCTACTTTCAACCCCCATATTTTTAATTTCCAGCCAAAAAACTTATCGTTTTAATGCAATTTTGAAGGGCTGTAACTTTTAAGGGTGCGTTTTTGTATATAGATAAATGTTGTCAAATCGACTTAAAATTGACCATAGAATATGCGTTTAAGATTATGACCTTTCTTTATGATACACCCTGTATAAATAAATTAAAAAATAAACACACGCGCGATACATACGATCTAAGCGTGATTTTAATTAAAATAATAAAAAAATAATCACGTTATAAGAGAAGGTGATCATCCAAATGTTCTTAAATTTCAATAGTTACTCCACTTCCTAAGATAATAAATGGCAGCGAATTAGACCGATAGGTACCTATTTTACAAAAACTCAAAACTTTTATTTTAGTTATAAGAATCTGCAAGTAAACAAAGAAAATAGAAATGTTAAATTCTTGGGGTTCTATATTGATTCGAAGCTAACATGGCACTGTCATATTGCAGCTCTCTCAAAGAGATTAACTCGGAGTATATTTGTATTACGATCTAAACGCTAAAGCTAAACTTAATAGTCAGTTTAGCTCCTCCAAAAAACTTGATAAGTGGATCACTCGACAACATGCTGATAGAATTTTTGGATTACAGAGAAAGGTTTTAAGAATTATTTCTTAGGCTGGGATATCAAGAAGATCTTAAAGAACTATTTAGAAACATGAAATTATTAACACTACCATCAATGTATACACATTACTGCTTGATTTTTGTTCACAACAATGAATACATGTACGGATTAAACAGTAACACTCATAACTATGAAACCCCAGTATCTACAGATATAAAATTATCCTTTTTACGGTTAAAACATAGTAGATACAGTAAGAATTACTATGGATCAATATTTTACAATAAATTAATACAATAAATGCATGTGAGAAAATTAAATAAAAGCAAATTTAATACGATCATTTTTGAACTCTTGTCAAATGAGTGTTACTACAGTTTAAATGAATTGATTAAAAAGAGCATAAGAATAGGTGACTTGAGTGTTCCTTAAACATTTTTAGTATGTGATTTTATTCTCTTGTTTTTGTTTTTGTCCCTTCAAGTACCTACCTGTGTTATTGTACTAGTAGGTACTTATACTGTGTATATAAGTGAACGTATGTCTAAGTGTGCATGTATTATATTGGCGAATCCATGACTTAAAAGTTAACGGTAAATAAATAAATCATTTAACATTCTTTGTCATTTTTCTTCAACTTTTTCTGGACACTTCAAATTATAAAAATATATTCGTATTACTCATAATGAGCCCTTTTATTTGATATGTCACATAATAATGTATTTTCTTTTAATTTTATAATTTATTTAGTTAAGCTATACCTACTACCTCGATGAGATCAGTTTAATCTGTAGATATAAGTAACAACCAAAATTATAAATCTTTTTTGTACAGTATTTTCACCAAAATGATATAGTCAGGGTTTTGTATTTAAAACCCGGAAAGTCTAAAAGAACCTGATAATTCGACTCATAAATTTGAAAAATAGGTTAACATTGACAAAATGTTATTATAACATTCAAGATCAAGACGTAAGCAGTGTGTATTATTAGGCCAAAAAAGAATTTTACTACAATGTCGCTCCTTCTATCCCATCCTATATGACAGCCATTTGCGTTTGATGTACCTATCGTTTTTAATGAAATTTTATTTGGTAAACTAATACGAGATTATATTAGATATATTATCTATGACATCTATAAATCGTACCATGATCATTCCTATTAATTAACGAATTTTCGATCATTACATGTCCTATAATAAGTCCTACCTTTAAAAGCATAGGTAGTTGGTTGGATTGGTCCTTTTTCTTATAAGGTGGGATATACCTTACAATATTCTCAAATATGAATCTCATCTAGTAAATGTCCAAAAACATGTTGTAACATACAGGTGGTATTACATAGTCTTCATTATCATTACCATTTATCTTCTTTGTCAAAGTTTGGCAATGATGCTTAATTTGAATATCTCACATATGTAACAGGACCATCACTATAAAGGTCACGCGTCTTTTATACAATGATAGAAATACTATAAATTAATGAATACATTAAAATTGATCTGAAATTGTTTGGTAGGGATCTAGATTGTCAAATTTCATATAAAAATCGGTTCTGATAGTTGGAAGATCATACTGTTCATCTGTTATCAATACAACCACAATGAAATATGTAAGTATAATTTAATACAAAATTTCTTTTAGCTCAAAACGTTTATGTGATGGATTTATTATTATTTCTAACGCAATCTTCACTGAAATTAAAACAAATTATATTACAGTTCATCGTTCTCGCCTTCGTCGCCGTTGCTTCAGCTGCAAGCTTGGCTTCTGATAGAGATGCACCTATCCTCAGACAAGACATTGATGTCGGCGTTGATGGATCATGGCAATCTGCTATTGAGACCGGAAACGGTATCAACATCCAAGAACGTGGAGTATTGAAGAACGCCGGACAAAAAGACGAAGCTCAAGAAGTAGTTGGACAAGCCTCATGGACTGCCCCTGACGGTCAACCTATCCAACTCACCTGGGTAGCCAACGAGAACGGATTCCAAGCACAAGGTGCCCATCTTCCAGTTGCTCCAATCGACACGAATACCCCACCCCCAGTACCAGCTGCCATCCTTCGTGCCCTCGAATGGATCGCCGCTCACCCACAAAAGGAAGAACCTCTCCGCAGGCTTTAAATTTATTTTTTGATTAATGATGTACCTCCAGTTTTGTTTCATACATATTTATTAAATGAATTTTCCAAAAAAAGTTTCTACGATTCAAATTCTCACAGTTCCTTATATAAAAATTTGATATTTTCAGGACTGATTCGAATTAATGGAATTAAATTTATGTATCACCCCTCCATGTATAGTATTGTGACGGGTATGTGAAAAAAATGACGGGCTTATTTATTTTCACAAGTTTTATTTTCTACTTATCATATATTATTTGTATCACATGTATATTTACTATTTAGACTATATAGTTTGTGTCAGTTTGAGTGGGATAGCATGGCTACCTTTGTTAATAATAAAGATACAATTTGGGTTAAATGAGCGATGATGAGTTTATTAGGGCCGATTTCATAATCAAATTTAATCTCTTATTAATTTTAATCCTAGATTAAAAATTTCATAATTTTTTTGCTTGGACATATAATTCAAAGTTACTTTAGAAAAACGAAAGAGATGGTAACTAACGCTGTAAAAGTTATTGAAAAATGCAAAATTTTTATTCCGTTATCGAGATATGACAAACAAATTGGAAAAATTAACTAATCTCCCATTAATGATTGATTATGAAATCGGCTCTTAGGCTGATTCAGGTTCTGGTTAGAAATCTACAAAATTCCGAGCAGTTATTCGGAATAAAACGAAAAACTACGTTTGCGAAATAAAAGGTCAATATTTCCATTATCGTGTAAGTTATGGAAAAAATATAAATACCAGAGTTGCTAGATTCATTCAAGATAAACTCATAATAATTAAAAAAAATCACTTCCGTGGATTTCCAAATAGAGATAGTATGTAAATAACTTTATTTTTGGTAGCCCTCTTGGATTTCGCTGCGTATTTGAAAATTATTATATTTAGCCATGAAAACAAATGATTTAAAGACAATCAATATTGATAGGTTATTAAAATAGTTAATTAAAGCAAATGCTCAAAATGTTGGCCATTGTTTGTTGAAAATAAAAATATAACTGATGTTTCAAGATACTATTACTACTCCGGATTCCCGTAATTCTTGAATATTATTATAATTAAAATTACTAAAGCTTTGCTTCCTCGAAATTCTAGACGCTTCAGATTTATTCACACCAACTAGCATTTCTGTCTGCCGAGTTGATCCGTTGGATCCATTGCTATGCAATCCAGAGTTAGTTCCTAATTTCTTTCAGGTATATATATTTTTCTCACGAAAAAGTTTGCTCAAACATCCATTCTGCATATTTAAATCTAATCTGTTAATTTAACATTTGGCTCTTTCTGGAAAACAATTTTGATAGTCTTGAGCGGCAAGGCTACACCTGTAGACACAAAACATATCGTTTAGTGGGATAATGATTTCATTATCCCCCCATCATCATTTCACTTAAGTTACTATTACTGGATTCCTTAATTGAAATATTTCACTTGAATACCTAATAAATCACTGAATATTTAACTTCGATATTTCACTTCAATTATAAATGAATCACAGAATCTTTAATTTATATGATACATGTACCTATGTATAATCAATAACTCAAAACTGACCGCTCAAAATGTTATTTAGTTTGAAGGCAAGACAACATAATGCATTTGTTTTTATGGCTTGCATGGTTTAATATAACAATTTTCAAATACGTAGCTTTTTATTACCTGCTTTTTTAATGGTGAAATCCAAGATGGCGCCAATTTAAAAATATAAAGTTACTATCACTATCTCGATAACCGCGGAACTGATTATTTTTTTAAAAATTATTATCTTAATGCATCAAGCAACTTTTGTATTTACATATTTTGAATAACTCACGATAATGGAAATATTAGCCTTTTTCGCAAACGTAGTTTTTTCGATTTTTTCTGAATAACTTCAGTCACTTAACCCAAATTGTATCTTTATTAATAACAAAGATAGCTACGCTATCCCACTCAATTTGGGACCCACTGTCTATAACTATCTACATTTCAACTCAGCGGCATTTATTTCTGTTGTTGCTGGCATTCATACATGGGACCCGGCATGCCAGAATGCAACGTACAGCAGTTGACTGATTCGTTACAATATTTATATAAATTCATTGCTAGTGAAAGAACTTAAAACTATTTATTTCTTAATACTATTGCACTTACACAATCCGCATAAATTTTATTTCAGTTTTCTAGAAAGTGATCTGGTAATAAAGTAAAATTGAATTTCATTGCCGCATTAAAGAAGGCTAGTGTTCACCCCGTGATTAAAACTCGACCATAATCACTATAGAAAATTTGAGGAAAATATCTATAAATGGTTCAGTTTCGACCTTATACCGAATGTAAGAAAAAAACTGGTTAAGTGTTAGTCAAGTTCGCTTAGAAAGGGTTCCGTACTTATGACTTTTGTATAGGTTTTCCAAATATATTGTAAGCCCATCTCGCACTTGTCCAACTTTTGGTTCTGTAGATTTTTAGATTTAGATTTAGATTTAGCGTAGATTTGGCGTAGATACAAAAATATAAAAACAGAGAAATACCACAACACACCAACAACTTTATTAATTATTGTCACCCGACAATTGTTTCGCCAACAAGTTACAACCTGTTACAATTTTTTTTTTATTCAATAGCTGTCTCCCTAAAACCATTGTAGGTATATAGGGTCCTAAGAATCTGGAATTATCTTAAAGTTATAATTCTTTAAAATATAATCAAGTATCATAACTTCCTAATTAGAATTGTAATTAGAATTTTTTATTTTTCAACGTGAAATATAGGAATCGTTTGATTTGAACTATCGTGTTTCGGGGTAGTAGTTAGTAGTAAAAAATATAATTTCTAACTTTAATTTTATAAAAAAATGACTTACACAAGAATCCTTACAAGAATCTAATCGATCTTGATAAAGATTTAACGAGAAGTCGTAGCGACATTATTAGTGATAAAGAACGCAAATTCGCGATACCAGACGTGGTGGGTCCTATATACATATTTAATACTCCATATGGGTCCTATCAATGCACCATTGCGGTATCACCTTAGTTCTGTCCTTCAAGCTAACACGAGTTCTAGAAACGAATATTTCCGTGGTTCCAATAGAATTAATATTATTTTGTATAAATATTTCAGAGCATAGTCTAATAAAACTATTTTTTTTAATTTTCAATTTTACAAAAAATTGGCGCCGCTCCCTCTTTGGTGGAAGTGTTTGGACCATCTCTCAACACTCCTTTGAAATAAAAAAAAATCTGAGCACGTTTACAAATCAGAAAAACTATCGAATTATATACCCATCCGTTTTGGAAGAAAAGGAGATTTTTCAAATTAGAATAAATTAAAATAATTAATAAGTTAATATTGGGTAACTATAATATCCATCCTAGACCTAGCTATGGTTCTGGAAGAAAAAGTACAAGAAATACATATTAAGGGGCCTCGCTAACCAAGTGTAGATTTACTGAATTTTTCTGTTTACCGTCTCCGAGGTAAAGTATGAATGTTGATCCACATGATATAATACCTGACAACCCTTAGTAAGTGTATTACAGGTAGCGTTAATGAACAGTAGCGGGTACAGCGATAGTTAGCTAAAAATGTAACAGTAACTATACTCTTTTGTTTTTAGAAAAAGATTGTTTTAAAGAACAGATATGTCTGGAGTTTACTGTAGAATTGCGGACCATATTTTTTATTTTCAATAAAAAGATAATAACAGTCATCAACTTAATATTTTTTTTTCTATGTGATCCACGATTCACCATAATTTTCTCAGTAAGCATACAAAATTTTACTCAGAGAGGTTAATTAGTTTAGGAGAAATAATGTAACATGACTCTTTTACACCAATTGGGAAGCAAACAATCGGTGACTTCAATAAAACTTAAACTTAACTCATTAAATAAATACACACTCCAATAACAATTTAAAAAACTAACTTGTACGTAATAAACTGCTATGCTTTAACAGTTGACCCCCTGGATTAATCGCTGGGGTCAGTCTTCCACTCGCAGCTGCTACGAATGACAAATACTGATTACTCGATAAATCCTCTTTGTCCTATATCCCAGCCAACTGTTCACGGCGTTTCTTCTCCAGAGTCCTAGAAAATGGTTTCTATATTATTAGTGCAGGTGGGTGTTTCTTGAAAAGGTGTGCCTATTGGTTTTGTCGCGCTTAGATCATCTCGATCGTATGGGATCATTTGGCCGAGATAACATGATAGTGGTATCACCGCCGTGCGGATGGGTATTTCTCCCGGCTCGTCACACTGCCCCCTCCTCTCTCTCTCTCTCTCGTCCCAGGATATGGCAGTTCCCAAAGCAGGTTGTCCCATAGACGTTCCCGTCTTACGTGGGCATTGTTGTTATCTTCAGCAAACGGGACCAGCCAGTTGAAATTGATCTCTAGAAGCGCAACAACTCCAATAGGCACACCTCGATTTTTCTTGAAAACGTCTAAATACCCAGTACAACGACTAGACGCCCAGTAAAACGACTAAAATCTCAGTAAAACGACTAGACTACAATACGCTTGGCAAAAAAAAACGATTCTCACTTGGTAAAAAAAACAAATGCTCAGTAAAAACACGAAATGCATGTCAAAAAAATAATTGATCGATAAATAAGCTATTGTTTTGCCATACCTAGTTAATCTTTGCCTAGTTTCTTCGATTCGACCTTGAATTTGATTTTTTTTCTTAAAACAGACTCGAGCCGACTTAATTGAGGTTAGGTTAGGTTAGGTAAGATCACACATGCACTGCAATGTGCATTCCCTACTTCTACTCCACACTCCGCAGTGTTTCCAATGCTTGATTCATTATATCAGTATTGTACGGGTAAAGAGAGTTTGCTTATATGAAAAATTGATAAAGCTAATGAGCTTCAACATTCCTAAGACCAAATTTTTTTCATGTCTCCAAAAATACTTCCCCGTTTTCGTATATTTGTAACTGCACCTTATTTACAAGTAACAACAGTAGAATATTTTATCAGACGGTTGCTACCATAAAACTGTACTTGCAGTTGATTGAGTAGAATGTTGAGGATATCGATTCATTAGAGTTCGAGGGATATCCAAATTACATTCTCGAGCCCTGGAAATGAAAATGGAAAAAATATCGAGATCTGGAGGAAAAATGGAAGAAAATGCTCGGGCTCTGGAGAACAAAATTCTATTCACGAGCCTTGGTAATGAAAGTAGCAAAACAATCTCGAGCTTCGGAAATAAAAATGGTAGAGAGCTTGGAGAATAAAATCTCGGAAAATTCCAAATACCTGGAGGAGCAATTTAAAGGTGAGGAGAGTGGTCTTGAAAAACGGTAGACAAACTGAGGAATATGATACTAGCGCCACTAACTTCAGAATCTACAATTTGACGTTGCAGCTACATTGAATGGATGGTCCAACGACGATAAGGCATTGGCGTTGGCTTTGACCTTACGGGGTGGGGCTACTAGTGGTTTTCAAGCACTTCCTCCAACAGGACATGGCAACTACTATCAATTGGTGAGATATCTGGAGCTGAGGTATGGCCAAGCTCATTTAGTTTATCACTCTCAACTATAGATGCGCTGCCCGAAATATAATGAGACTCTCCAAGAATTCGGATCCGATGTACTTCGCTTGGATCGCTTGGCGTATCCTGCAACTCCTCAGGCCACACTAGAACGACTAGCTATCCAGGCGTTCTCGGATGGACTTCATGAAAATTCCACCAATAGCGCGATCTCACAAGATGTTTCGTGATATAATATGATACAAACACGCGACTCGGTTCCCACGAATGTCCACACTCGTCAACATGCTCTGCCTTCTGACAAATCGCACACGCCTTCTTGTGATTGCCGCAACTCTATATCCAAGACTCATTACAGTATTGTTGGAATAGTTATTTGTTAATGCCTATCAGATTTCAGAGACTTATTGTTTTCCAGCTGGTGTTTGCTTGGTTTGGTATCTGTTTCACTGGGTCTACCTCAATGCCATATTTTTCACAGATGCATTTGAAAATATGTCTAAGTATCTTTCTTTCAAAGACTCCTAAGATTTTTTTATCTGTTTTTGTTAGGCTCCAATTCTATGAGCTTGCACTTTTTTTGATATAATGTCCGATTAGTCCGATTTTGGTTTCCAAAGCCAAGTTTAAAAGGGCAAGCAAAATTGCGTCATCCAAATCTGAGATCAGTTTGAATTCTTATTTTTAAAGATAATAATAAAGTATGCCATTATTCCCAAACCTACTATCGCTTTGTACAAGGCATTTATTTTTACAGTGTTATATGCACTTTTAAAGTCATTGAAAATATAGTAGGATTTTATTCTATCAAAAATTATGTTCGCTCAATAATTATTGATCTTCTTTGCGACGGACTTCACAAAAAGAGGAGGTATAATATTCGAGTGTTTGTTTGTTTTTGGAGTTTATTCCTTGAGAATCGATTTCATTCAAAGTCCCCGAGAGTTTGATGAGTAGTAAAATCGAGCGTTAAACAAGAAGCGTTATGTTTTTATAAATTAATTTATGTTCGCGCCATCTCAGCGAAATATTTCAAAATTAAATATTTTTTTAACATAGAAATATACAGAATAATATCAATATTCAGTCTGCTATTCACCTATAACCAATCAATTTGTGGAACTTTGGAGTTACGTTACATTTTCATTTGTATCTATTGATTTTATATTCAGTGAATTGAGTAAAGGAAAAAAAGATATTGTAAAATGTGGAAGATACCAGTTCAAGTTCAAGTGAATACCATATGTGCTAGTGCCAAAATAACAATAATATAAATTGGATATTTTGACTATCAGCTCCAGTGGGGGCGTGCTCCCGATATTTTATTAGTGAAGGAAGCTTACAGGGGCGGCTCTGATATTTGTCAGAGTCTTTTCACAACCAAAACACATCATGGGACCTAATGACTACAGTAGTTCTCATGATACGAACCAAAACAATGAAAAAACAACCTCTACCAAAAGTTATTCATCAGCTGTTTCACAACAAGTATTTCCATCAAAAGAACAAGCAATTGTTTTCAGTGCAATTGAAAACACCCGACTTCAAGATTATTTGATCCCGGTAGGTACTATTATTCATCCAAAGAATATAATTTTTTCGTCTAGACTTCTGAATCAAAGAATACTCGCAAGTAAGACTGTCATAGATGATTTCATCAAGAACCATGGAACGATTGAAGTCAGTGGCCAAACAGTTAAAGCTAGACGCCTTATAACACCAACAGAAAGACTTATCCTTTCAATCGTATGCCCGACTATACCTCATGCCATTCTGGAAAGTGAGCTTCAGAAATTAGGCGTAAAATTGGTATCTCCCATAACTTTCCTAAGAATAAACTCCTCGGAGCCAGAGAATAGCCACATACTTAGCTTCAGGCGACAGGTGTATATCAATTCCCAGTCTGATAATATAACTGACTCAATTGTAATCAACTTTGATGATACTTCATACAGAATATTTATATCCCAAGACAATTTCTCATGTTTTTAATGTAAAAAACCAGGACACAAGGCCTCTCAATGTAAAGGTCTTGTAGAAGAATAAACCCAAGTAAATAACCAAACATCTGAAACTGAATCAATCAGCAAACTGAACGAGACATCTGCAGAACGTAATGACAAATCCCCCACACCAACCATTAGCAACTCTGTCAAAAGAACAGTAAACGAAATTCTCACACCTATAGACGAAAATCCTTCGGAATATCCGTTGTTCACAACACCACAACCGGTAGGAAAGAAAAAGATTAGATTAAATAAGTCCAACCCAGTTCTACTTCAACCAGCAGAAAAATTCTTAGAAGATCTCAGCCCAGCACCAGTATTAAACTTTCCTCAACTATACAGCCTATTTGATAAGGTTCTAAGAATCCTATTAGTATTGTGAAGGATTAAACCAATGATCTGCTAGCTTTAGCACAACTTCTCACATCTATCCATCCTCACCTCACCGAAAAAACAATTAAATTAAGAATTAACAAATTAAGAAAAAAACTACTCACCGAAATCGGTACTGTGACAACCGAAAGTGAGAGCGACTCATCACAAGACTGTTAACAGACCTAAATTAGTACTCATTTTCAACATTCCTACATTCAATAATTCCAACAAAATTATTCAGTGGAACCTCAACGGATACTTTCGACGCCTGACTATATTATAAACTTTAATATCAGAAACCAGACCAGATATAATATGCTTACAAGAAACCCATCTCACCTCTCAACACAATAGCAACTTATCAGGCTTCAATTTCTTTCGTAAATATAGACACCGAAACACAAAAGCAAGCGGAGGTGTAGCAATACTGGTCAAGAATACAGTTATGTCCGAACCTATACAAATTACCACGAATTTGGAAGCAGTAGCGGCAAAAATAATTGATAAAAAAACCATACATATATGCAACATATACCTACCACCAAATGAACATATAAGTGAGAATGCGTTAAAGGATCTTATCGACCAAATTCCAACCCCAAGACTCCTTCTGGGCGACTTGAATTGCCACAATCCTATCTGGGGCTCCAAAGTTATTAGTCCCAGAGACAGAATAATCGAAAACTTCATCCAAAACTCCCAATTTTGTATCCTGAATAACGGAACTAATACTAGATTCCACGCAGCTACAGGAGAATCGTCAGCGATCGATATATCACTATGTGACCCAGGACTAATACCAGCTTTGACCTGGGAAGTACTACCCTACACATATGGAAGCGATCACCACCCTATAATAATATCTAGCTTGGCTCAACAAAATTACAACTATGAGCCAATTGCAAAATGGAATCTGAAAGCAGCAAAGTGGGATCTCTTTAAACAAGCGATTGATAAAGGAATGGAAACGTTTGAACACCTCAACAACATTGACGATACGCTCGGAAGCAAACAAATTAAGGGACATAACCCGGTACCATGGTGGAATCACGAATGTGAGACATCGATTCGAGCAAGTAAAACAGCTTTCAACCGATACAAACGACTCAAAACAGCTGAATCTCGAGTCGAATACAAAAAACTGAAGGCAAAGGCTACCTTAACAAATAATACGTCCAAAAAGAGTCGTGGAGAAACTACGTATCAAATATTAACAGTTCTACCCCTATGTCTCTTGTCTGGAAGAAAGTTAAGAAAATATCTGGAATAAATCCATATCAGCACATCTCAGCTCTGAAAAAAGAAGGGCGCACAATCACTTCTAAGGTAGACATAGCAGAACTATTCGCAGAAACATACGAATCTCATTCGAGTGATTCCCAATATGAAAAAATATTTCGAGTAACCAAAAAAGCGAAAGAGCAAGAAGTGATGAATATATCTAAGAATTGCACAGATTCTTTACACTTACCAATCACTAGGCAAGAACTCAACGACTCAATCCTCAACCTGAAAAGCAACTCACCAGGACCTGATGACATTCCCTCTATATTTTTAAAAAACCTTCCCGAATCCGCCAATCATCAACTTTTAGAAATATACAACACTGTCTGGTCGAAACATGTTTCCTGCAATCTGGACCGAAGCTACGATCATTCCAATACTTAATCCCACCAAAGATCGACAGAACCCAGAATCATACAGACCTATCTCGTTAACATGTTCATTGAGTAAACTAGTAGAAAAAATAATTAACAAACGCCTACTGTGGACATTAGAAAACAGAAAGCTACTACTCCCCGAGTAAAATGGTTTCCGTCCTCATTGTTCCGCCATCGACAATATTTTAGATTTAGAAAGTGAGGTACACGAAGCACTTGCCTCAAAACAAATATGTCTAGCTGTATTCTTTGATATAAAAAGAGCCTTCAACACTGCCTGGAAATATAATATACTAAAAAAATTACAGCTACTGGGCGTAAACGGAAACTTCTTGGCATTTATACGTTTTTTTTTTGAGCAATAGATCCATTCAAGTTAGAGTAAACGACACCCTTTCAAAAAAACATACTCTGCAAAACGGAACACCACAAGGGTCAATAATTAGTCCAACATTGTTTCTTGTAGCAATAAATGATATCCTAAGCAGGCTAAAAAAACCTTTGAAAGCAAGACTCTACGCGGATGACCTAGTTGTTTACATAAAAGGAAAAAACATAAGTACAATGGAACAACTCACACAGGAATTTCTGGTAACTCTCGAAAATTGGAGTCATGATACTGGATTTCAGTTTAATGTACTTATATTCAGTTCAACAAATTGTAATCTCATTCCACGACTCCGACTACATCAACAACACTTAGAATTGAAAACTACAATAAAATTCCTAGGTATGATATTCGATCAGAAACTAACATGGAAAGAACATATATCCAACCTGGTATTTACGGCTAACAAAAGACTAAACCTTGTGAGAACACTAGCCAACAAAAATTGGGGATCAGACCAGCAAACATTGCTGTACCTGTACAAAACCCTCATAAGGTCCAAAATTGACTACGGCTCTGTTGCATATGCTTCAGCAAGTAACACAATCTTAAAACATCTGGATATCATCCACAATAAAGCAATAAGAATAGCCCTAGGCGCCTACAGAACGTCACCAGTCCAAAGTCTTTACAGCGAAGCAGGGGAACCATCACTTCAAATAAGAAGACAATTTTTAAGTCTATCATATGCTTCGACAATAGCCGCAAACAAAGATAAACCTTCCTATGGAAACACGTTCACAGATAGATACCGAACACTTTTTACAGCCAAACCTTCCTGCAAAAAACCTTTCTATGAAAGAATCCGAAAGAGCTTAGAAGACCTCAACATAACACTCCCAGATATTTTCCCAGACAACATCGATCACCCACCTCCCTGGACAGTAAAATCTCCGATCATCAACAAAACCTTCACATGTTATGATAAAGCCAATATCGACTCTAACATCATCAGAAATTCCCTTAAGGAAATTCTAACGGTCACGTATAGCGGTGCACAAATGATATTTACAGATGCTTCTAAAACAATAGAAGGAGTGGGAGCAGCAATAGTAACAACAAATATCACCAAAAAATTCAGACTATCCCCTATTAGCTGCATAAATACAGCAGAATTATATGCAATACTACAAGCGCTTATATACATAAATTAAAATCTCTCGGATCAGCGAAAATTCGTCATTCTAACAGACTCACTAAGTTCCATACAAACCATACAAAAATTATATACTCACCATCCCATCGGTCAAATGATAAAGGAACAGCTGGCTCTGCTACAAACAACTGGAAAATCCACGTACTTTATATGGATACCTTCTCACGTTGGGATCGAAGGGAATGAAGAAGCATATAAAAGTGCGCGCGAAGCAGTGACGTGTGATAACCTGGAAACTATTAATAAGTGTATATCGTATGATATAAAAACCTTCGTTAAGCAAACATTAATGAATAAGTGGCAAAGTGAATGGCAATCCAGTCAATCCAAACTACGGACAATCAAACCGGACATCAAACCTATGGTAGACTCTTCAACCAAGTAATCATAACCAGACTTCGGTTAGGTCACACAAGATTAACACACGAACACTTGACAATCGTAGAGATATCCCGATATGTGAAGTATGCAATGTCCAAATAACTGTGGCACATATGTTAACAAATTGCCCAAAATACCAAAACTATAGAATTATACACAAAATCCCACAGAGCTTATCAGTTCTACTAGGTCACTCAATTCATTACCCAAATCTGATTAATTATTTTATTATATATATATATATATATATATATATATATATATATATATATATATATATATAAATAAGATGATGCTCTACACCTTTATGCTTTTGTTCAGTCGGACACAACCACCCACTAGAAGCGGATCACGTGATTTCAAGCTTGTTAGCTTTCATCAGCGCCACATAAGTGGAAGCTGTATCCAACTAAACAAAAGCAACTGGAAGTAGTCAAAAACTTTGAGACATTATCTACCAGTGGGACACAATTCGCGCCACCTAGGTATTGAGAGCACAATTACGTTTAACGTAAGTATGTATAATAATTAAAGAGTACTGTTAGTTCATTAATGAATTAAATATATAAAATATAAAAATAAGATGATGCTCTACACCTTTATGCTTTTGTTCAGTCGGACACAACTACCCACTAGAATCGGATCACGTGATTCCAAGCTTGTTAGCTTTCATCAGCGCCACATAAGTGGAAGCTGTATCCAACTAAACAAAAGCAACTGGAAGTAGTCCAAAACTTTGAGACATTATCTACCAGTGGGACGAAATTCGCGCCACCTAGGTATTGAGAGCACAATTACGTTTAACGTAAGTATGTATAATAATTAAAGAGTACTGTTAGTTCATTAATGAATTAAATATATAAAATATAAAAATAAGATGATGCTCTACACCTCTATGCTTTTGTTCAGTCCGACTGATATATATATATATATATATATATATATATATATATATATATATATATATATATATATATATATATATATATATACCTAAACATAGTTGAAATTATGTAATCTCGATACAAAATGTACTTTTCCGTTGCTAATCACCGTTATGGTGGATGCAACTTTTTCCAATAAAAAAAAAATCCCGATGGCCTGTAGTCAGCGGAAAGGTAAATTTTTCAAAATTCATTGAATTGAAATTTGAACAACCTTTTCATTGGTATAGCTACATGTTATTATATAATATTATATATATATATATTGCTGTATGTGTCATAGCCTAGCGGTTAGAGGTTTTTGTTTTGGCTGTTGAATATAAAGCAGACAGGGTTCGAGTCCACTTCAAGGCAGAATTTTTTTTTGCCTATTTCTTTTCAATAAATATACTATATATTTTTTTTAATCAGGGTCTATATTAAGATCTCCAGAGAATGTACAATAACATCAAATTTATATTGAGTGTACATGTTTTATCAATATTTGTTATTTTTCTTTATCAATTTTTATTTTTTCACCTGTGTATTTTATGAAAATTTACTTTGAACAAAAGTTGTAGGTACTGATTATATCTATAACCTAAAATTATTATTGATGATATTTACACTACGGCTCTTTTTTGATAATTTATTCAAAACTGCGATCTCTATCGTGTTAACAAATTTCGTAATATCCCATATATATATATATAAACTTTTGAACCAAATGTTTTTTTGAACTAACTTATAGACATATAACAACTTGCCGTTGAAATTTTTTCTTATTTCAAAAGTGTGAACGATCGCAATAGGTACATTTCTATAAGAAATTTACCTAAAAGTGATGAACGAAAAATGGTTATGGTCACATATCATTTTCTTGGAATACGTAATATGAACATTTTTATATTTCTTTCAAAGCATGTGTCGAAAAAAAGAATGTATCCCTACTCGTGAGCAAAGGGGCGAAACTAACAATCGTGAAATAACAGTCGTTTCTAGGTATATATATATATATATATATATATATATATATATATATATATATATATATATATATATATATATATATATATATATATATATATATATATATATATATATATATATAGGGTGATTCACGGTCGATGGTATCTTAGACGTTTAAGGAGAACTATTCATAGGATCGTTCTGAAAATTGTCTTATGTAGATTATACCTAGAGACCTATCGACTGAAACTATTTTCAGCCTTGCTTGCGAACTCCAAGAACAAATTCGCGTAATGTGACAACTGCTAATTCCTTTGCGACACCATGAAAGTGTAGCAGTTGTTGGTGAAGATGTTGACCTTCTGGTAATAATGATAGGAATAAGTACATCTGCCAACGTGTACTTTATCAAGCCAGGGAAATGAAAAGCACTACCAACCACCATTAACAAGCACATGGTTGAACTCTTTTTACATACAGTCAGTGGCTATGACTCAACATCAGCACTATACAAACAGGGCAAATTGAAATGTCACAAAGTGCCCACAAAAAAATCTGGCCTCAAATTACTTGTCATGAAATTCGGAGACCCCAAACTGATCAAAAGGAATTATTTGAGGCATGTGAATAGGTTATGGTGGCACTATATGGAGTCGATCATAACAATATCACTTCAAATAAGATGATGTACAAACAGTATCTCATGTCATTTTACAAAGTAACCTCCAAACTCGCTTCAATTTCTCCAACTGCTGCTACTGCTACCAGGAGCCACTTCCTCCTTGTGTATTACCAAATTCAGTTGTGGCTGGGTTACAATTAACTAGATCCGAAGCAGTAGGGATGGAAATCCTCGAGAAACTTCCTGATACCAGTCACAACACACACACAGGCAAGCATGATTATTCTGCACAAATATTTGCGCTGAGTATGAGGGCAAATGCAGCAACACAGACTCCCTGGATTTTGAGGAGCTGGATGAAGACACTGACTTTTGCCAAATAGCACCAGTACAGCCAAAACACTATAGCACCAGTACAATGACAACTTAAGGTAAGATTACAATCAAGTAATATAATTTTTCATGTTATTTATTTATCCTCTGTTGCTATCATCGCACGAGTTCACAATTTTTATATAGGTTACGAAGACCCTCAGCTTGGATCTTCCAACGTTCTGGAACTATCACAGTCTGGACTGGGAGCAGGACTTTTCAAAGAAAGCAGAGTATCAACATCAATACCTACCATACCGTTTTGATTTCATCTTTGGTTTTGCCACCTTTTTTCTGAAGAGATACTGTTGCATTGATCTTACCCTCTCTCTGTTCTTTCCAGATTCAGAACCAAAAGCGATGAAGAAATGAAGATGTTAGTAATTATAAATAAAAACAATGACCTTATTTTTAATATGATTTGTTAAAATTTTCCGTTCAAATGAGCGAAATTTTTGAATTATGTCAACACTAATTATGCATTTCTGTATGAGGAACCTTTGAGAAAGATAATTGATTTTTGAGTGACTTACTTAAAACTTTCGCCAAGTGTCGGACGGGTGAAAATTCAGATCCAGCACTCTCGGTAACACATAAACCAGATAAGGAACGTACCTATGTATTTATCTATGCACGTTATAAGCAATAAACGCCAAAATAAGCCCAATTTTTATTTTTTTTATTTTTATGATGCGTCACTCGTACGACGCGGCAAAGTTGAAATTCGGAAACGTTGAGAAACCTAAATCCGGATTTTTTTCATGTCAAAGCTACCATTTTGCTGCACTATTACGAAATTGTTTCGTTACTCATCTTTGGAATCATAAGTAGACTGCAGAGACGATTGGTTTACCGTGCTCTGTAAATTTATATAAAAATAACAATAAACTTTCATAGATATCATACTCTTGTCTTGGCAAAACAATAATAAGTAGATTTAGATTAGATTTAGATTTAAGAGGGGGTTACATTGCACTGCGACCATAAGGTCTATTGTGCCCCCCACCTGAGTTGCACTCGCCTATACGCGGTCTACAACTCGCCTTCCAGTTCCAGAGTTCTAATGAACTCCAGTATCTGGGTTGGCTTCAAGGAGGATACTTCCTCACTACTGCAGGCTGCTAGTCCAAGGCAGTGTTTGCGTTGGCTAGCAATGGCGAGGCATTCCGTCACCAGGTGATCCGGAGTTTGCTCCTCTTCCCCGCAGAATCTGCACTCGTCCTCCTCTGCTAGACCTAATCTCATTAGATGCTTCTTGAGGCGACAGTGTCCTGTAAGAAATCCAGTGAGTAGGAGTAGCTTGTTCTTGCTGAGATCCAAATACCTTTTGGATCTTGCAGTGTCAAAGTTTTTTAGAAACTTTTTGGAATGATCCAATCCAGGGGTATCCCGCAAGAGTGTTTCTCTTACGGTTTTTTCCTTCTCCAGAAACTCCTTCTTGTAGGTGCTTTTATCTGTGCCACAGAAGGGTTCTGGGCCAGTAAATGGAGTTTGTGTTCCTTTCCTGGCAAGTGTGTTGGCCTCCTCGTTGCCTTTGATTCCAGAGTGGCCGGGAACCCAGACTAAGTAGACCCTGTTGTTCTTGCCTAGCTCATTGAGCTTCCTTCGGCACTCCCATACCATTTTAGAGTCAATGGTATGAGAGTTCAGTGCTTTAATTGCAGCTTGACTATCAGAATGTATTGCAATGTTACATTTCTGATAGTTTCTTTCAAGGTTCACCTCCACGCATCTCTCAATTGCAAGCAATTCTACTTGAAAGACGCTTGGGCAGCGGCCTAGCGCAAGTGAGCATTTGGTGCGATTCCCAAACACTCCAGCGCCTGTCCCCGTCGTGGTCTTAGAACCATCAGTGTACCATTCAATGGTATTCTTTTTGAGAGCTTGGGTTGTGAGCCCCCTGTCCCAATCTTCTCTGCTACTTAGCACCGTGGTGAAATTTTTCTCGATGCTAATTTTCTTTGTCATTACATCACTGGGAAGGTTTGCTGATGGGATGTGTTTGGACAGAGAGGACCAAGCTCTCTGATTCCGAATTCCCACAATGTCTGAACCTTCTCTAGATAGTCTTAGAATGGCCTCATGGGCCAATCTATCTATCACTAGATGGAGAGGTGTGAGATCTGTGATGATCTCTAGTGCCCTGGTCGGGCAAGTTGTCATGGCTCCAGTGATACAGACACAGGCTAGTCTTTGTATTCTATCGAGGGTTTTCCTCGTATTGCTCTGACTTGCCTTGCCATGCCAGGAGATTGACCCATATGATATTATCGGTCTTACAATCATGACGTACATCCATCGCAGTATTTTTGGGTTACATCCCAAAGTCTTACCAGTCAGATTTCTGCACGCCATTAAGGCCTTTATTGCTTTGCTAGCAGTAGCCTCAATATGCTTGTTCCACAGAAGCTTGCTATCTAGTGTTAATCCCAGATATTTGACTTCAGCCT
Organism: Crioceris asparagi; assembly: GCA_958507055.1. NCBI lineage: Eukaryota > Metazoa > Arthropoda > Insecta > Coleoptera > Chrysomelidae > Crioceris > Crioceris asparagi. The sequence goes on along the minus strand of OY293829.1, from coordinate 20,255,882 downwards.
TCCAGCTTATTATGTCTCCACTTAAAGTGAGAGGATTCATAGCTGGAAGTTTCCTTTTCCTAGTAAATGGAATAATTGTGGTCTTGGATGGGTTTATGCTAAGCCCCACTGACAAGCACCATTGCTCAATAGTTCTGAGGCCCTCCTGCAATAATTCGCATAGGGTGTTCGCGAATTTTCCTCGGACTATTAGGACTATGTCGTCGGCATAGCCTATACATGTGAAGCCAAGCTCTGTGAGTTTGTGGAGTAACTCGTCTACTACTAAGCTCCATAGGAGGGGAGATATTGCTCCTCCTTGAGTTGTTCCACGAGTAGCTTTAACAGAGGTGGTATGATCACCTAATTGGGCCTCAGCTATTCTCGTCTTCAACATCTCATACATCCATTTGATAATGGCCTTGTTCACTCCTCGCCGTGTGAGTGCCTCCCTGATTGACACATGTGTGGTGTTGTCAAAAGCCCCAGATATGTCCAGGAAGGCACACATTGCGATTTCTTTATTGTTCAGAGAACTCTGAATGACCTCAGTTAGCTGATACAGCGCGGTTTCTGTTGAACGCCCCGCCCTGTATGCATGCTGACATTTATGAAGTGGTTTGTCCTTCAGAATCTCTGTTCTTATGTAGTTATCCACTACTTTCTCCATCGTTTTCAGTAAAAACGATGTTAAACAGATAGGTCGGAAATATCGGGGATCAGTCCCATTTTTCTTCCCTATTTTCGGTATGAAGATTACTTTGGCTCTTTGCCATATGCTAAGTATAAAGCCCCGTGCTAGGCAGCTTCTTGCAATCTTCAGGAGATGGGGAAGGATCTCCTCCATTCCTTTCTGTAGGAGTATTGGGAATATGCCATCTACTCCCGGCGATTTATAAGGTTGAAAGGTGTTGACTGCCCTTCCAACCTTTGTCTTGTGAATATCTTCTTAGCAATACTCCAATCTTCCTTGCGAGGATTCTTGGTTTGGATTGCTACGTCAATACTACTTAGGGGTTCACTTCCTGGGAAGTGTGTTTTGAGAAGTAGAGCAGATCGCTCCTCTTATCCCTCAGTGTATGACCCGTCTGGCTTCTTGAGCGACATTAAGGGGCTGATTGCCCCTTTTGCCATGACTTTTTACAATCTGGCTGCAGTAGGAGTCGAAGTGATCTTTTCACAAAAAGCTTGAAAGTGAAGCCTCTTGGCCTTCCTGATCTCCTTATTGTATTGTGTGAGCTTCTCGGTGTAGCCCTGCCAATTATCGTCTCTTTTGACCCTGTTGAAGAGCCGACGGACCTCTTATCTGAGGTTTGACAGGTTTTTGTTCCACCAAGGTGCTTCCTTGCTTGGTCGAGCTTTTGAGAGTGGGCAACTTGATTGGAATGCCTCCGTTATCGCCACACTGACCAGTTCGACCTCTTGATCCAGATCGCAGTGTGGGTGTTTGACCCCATTACTTTCGATCTGTTCCAAGTTTTGCTTCAGAAGGGTCTTATATTTAGACCAATCTCTATTTCTAGGGTTACGAGTTGGAGACAGTGAGGTTACTTCCCCCGCAATCCTAAACTCTAAAATCGTATGATCGGAGAGAGAAGGTTCCTCCATCACTCTCCAATCAAATACGTTATTCCTGGCAGTAAGGCTGGCAATTGTTACATCCAGGACCTCTTCTCTTGCTCTCGTGACAAAAGTGAGGGTTGTTCCCACATTAAGGGTTTCTAGATTATTAGCTAAGAGATATTCAAGTAAGTACTCACGTGGAGATGAAAAATAACTCTATCTCAAACCAAAATTCGTCAAAAAATAAAATAAAATAAAAATACAATTCAGAAGAAAACTTTCACATTATACCCCAAAAATTAAATAAAATAAAATTAAATTCTAAAACAAAAAATTAAAATTAAAAATTGATTCTAACTGTCCTGGACTACATGATTGATGTGAGGATCGATGAGAAAGAGAAAAATTTTGGTTGGAGACGATAATTTATAGATCATCAACCCATGCGTGGTGCCATCTATAAATGACTGGACATAATTGATAAAGTTACTATCATTTAAGATTGAAAGTTGAAGAAAACTCTATAATATATAATATAATGAAAAGTAAATAAATGAGGTTAAGGAGAAGCATAAATATAAATATCCCTAAACAAATTCAAAAATTGAGAGTGTTAAAGAATTGTATGCAATCAAAGTTAGTCTGTTCATTAAGAGATATGATTAATGGGTTCTTGTTATTAGAATTGATTTCAAAGATTTCTAAGATATTCAACAAACGGCCCTTTGGTGACAGGTGTAATATTCTGACATCTTTAGTGATATCAAAGGTATGTTTATGATTAATAATATGATTCGCGAAGGAACTGTTGGAATTGATCTCATGGAAAGGAGCTGTGAGAAACAATGATCGATATTTGTCTATCACTTTGGTGTGTTCATCTATTCTGATACTTATTTTTCTACCAGTTTGACCTACATATTTGGCTGAGCAGTTTGGTGTAGAGCAAGAAATCTCGTAGACACCTGATCTATCCAAGGGACTAACCTTATCTTTGCTGTTGACCAACTTATTATATAGTGTGTTCCGAGTGAAGAAGCATACCTTCAATTCTTGGTTATGACGTTGGAGTATGTTTTTGACTTCTTGGGAAACTTTTCCAATGAAGGGCAGTGAACAATATCTAGATGGTAAGGCAGGTATAATTAAATTTCTATTTATATGTTTTTGTAAATGTCTATGGTATATTCTATCTATGAATTGAGTCGGGTAATCATTGTTAATACCAATTTGTTTAATGATGTTTAGTTCATTGTTAAAGTCTCTAGCACTCATAGGGATGGAGAATAATCTATGAAAGAATGAATTGAAAGAGCTCAGTTTGTGCGATATCGGGTGACATGATGAGAAAGGGATGATGTTGTCTGTGTGTGTAGGTTTTCGGTAGATTGAGAATCCCAACTTATTGTTTGTTTTTGTAATGAGGATATCTAAAAAGGGTAGACAATTGTTAGTTTCGATTTCCATGGTAAAAGAGATCGCTGGATGTAAAGTATTCAAGAAAGTCAGAAACAGATGAAGTTGATTTAAGTTACCATTGAAAAGAACCAAACAATCATCCACGTATCTGTAGTAGAAAATGATTTTATCATAATGAGTGAAATTATGGAATTGCATCTCTAAATTATTCAGAAAAATTTCAGCTAGTAATGGGGAAAGGTTGCTGCCCATGGCTAATCCTGTTAATTGAGCGAAAAATTCATTATTAAATTTGAAAAAATTTTGTTTTAGGACTGTGTCTAATAGTTGACAGATGTTAAGGCAGTGATGGAAATTAGTGCCTGCTTCGAAGAGGAGATTTCTTACTAATTGGATGCAATCATCTGGAGGAATACTTGGGAAGAGGTTAACTACATCAAAGGAAACCAATATGGAGTTATCGGGTATTACCAAATTAGATATTTTGTTGATAAGGTCTTTAGTGTTTTTTATTGAGTAGGGATTGCTGAATTCGGTTAATTCCCTAATAAGTTTATTGAGCCATGATGCTAATTTGGATGTAGGAGAGTTACAATAAGAGACAACTGGTCTAATGGGTATGTTTGCTTTATGAATTTTCGGCAAACCATATAGTAATGGGGTAGACGGGTTCATGGGGATTAATTTGTCTTTATTAGATTGATAGAATAAGATGGTATCTAAAGTGTTGTCCAAATCTTTTTTCACTCTTCTTACGTATTTGGTTACAGGGTCACAATCTAAACTTAGGAATCCGCCCGATGTCAAGAAGTTGAGGACTTTGCTCACATACTCAGAGCGATCTAAGATCACGAGACAATTCCCTTTATCTGCTTTTGTAATTATTAAATTATTATGTTTCACTTTGCTATTAATACGATTCAAATTAAACTCTAGTTGCTTATGTTTATTGTTGTATGATATGTTCGGGTTAAAAGAGAAATTCCTGTTTAATAGACGTGCAATGTCACTCCTAATTAAGTCTTTATTGTTAAAATTGGAGGTTTCAATGACTTTTTCACATTCTATGGCAAGTTGTTGAAATTCTTTTTTATCTTGGTGTTTGTATATATTGAATTTTAAACCTTGATTGAGACAATTCAATTCATGATCATTAAATGTAATCGACGATTTGTTCATGACTCTCGGGTGAAAATTGTAATCGGAAAAAGTGTTAATTGTATTATTGGGTTGAGAAATATTAGAATTTAGTCTAGATAATTTATGTGATAACTTATTATGCTTCTCCTTACCTTTTATTTCAATATAATCAAGTAATTGTCTATGGAGCGAATCCAGTTCCATGGAGTGTAGGACATCACCCAATTTCAAGTAGAGCCATTTGAGATGAGAATTGATGATGTTGAGCTTATTGTAGTGGGCCTTAATTTCATATTTGATCCAAGTGATGTTAGCTGTGGAAATGGCTTTTTTGGCTGCTGAGGAGTTGACTCTGGAGTGTAGTGATATGTAGTTAGGCGTGAGATTCCTCCTTAGACAAACGTTGTTGAACCATATGTCCAATGATACGGTTTTTCGTCGTAATAAGAGAACCTTATATTGGCGGACTAACGTTGCTCGACTAGCATATTGGAATTGTAGGTAAAAGTCCATTGTCTCAAAGTGGAGTGAAGTAAATTGTAGAAAAATGAAACTCGCAGTCTTCTCCACAATATATTGATTACATAATTACCATCAGAGACATGTTTCGAAACTATATAGTTTCATTATCAATCTTAAAGGTTCTGTAATAAATTTGTGCAAATTAATGATATTATGATACAGTTGAAATATATCTTAGAAAATATGGCTAATATGGTACTCACGTGGAGATGAAAAATAACTCTATCTCAAACCAAAATTCGTCAAAAAATAAAATAAAATAAAAATACAATTCAGAAGAAAACTTTCACATTATACCCCAAAAATTAAATAAAATAAAATTAAATTCTAAAACAAAAAATTAAAATTAAAAATTGATTCTAACTGTCCTGGACTACATGATTGATGTGAGGATCGATGAGAAAGAGAAAAATTTTGGTTGGAGACGATAATTTATAGATCATCAACCCATGCGTGGTGCCATCTATAAATGACTGGACATAATTGATAAAGTTACTATCATTTAAGATTGAAAGTTGAAGAAAACTCTATAATATATAATATAATGAAAAGTAAATAAATGAGGTTAAGGAGAAGCATAAATATAAATATCCCTAAACAAATTCAAAAATTGAGAGTGTTAAAGAATTGTATGCAATCAAAGTTAGTCTGTTCATTAAGAGATATGATTAATGGGTTCTTGTTATTAGAATTGATTTCAAAGATTTCTAAGATATTCAACAAACGGCCCTTTGGTGACAGGTGTAATATTCTGACATCTTTAGTGATATCAAAGGTATGTTTATGATTAATATTATTATTATTAATATATAATATATTTCTTGCTCTACACCAAACTGCTCAGCCAAATATGTAGGTCAAACTGGTAGAAAAATAAGTATCAGAATAGATGAACACACCAAAGTGATAGACAAATATCGATCATTGTTTCTCACAGCTCCTTTCCATGAGATCAATTCCAACAGTTCCTTCGCGAATCATATTATTAATCATAAACATACCTTTGATATCACTAAAGATGTCAGAATATTACACCTGTCACCAAAGGGCCGTTTGTTGAATATCTTAGAAATCTTTGAAATCAATTCTAATAACAAGAACCCATTAATCATATCTCTTAATGAACAGACTAACTTTGATTGCATACAATTCTTTAACACTCTCAATTTTTGAATTTGTTTAGGGATATTTATATTTATGCTTCTCCTTAACCTCATTTATTTACTTTTCATTATATTATATATTATAGAGTTTTCTTCAACTTTCAATCTTAAATGATAGTAACTTTATCAATTATGTCCAGTCATTTATAGATGGCACCACGCATGGGTTGATGATCTATAAATTATCGTCTCCAACCAAAATTTTTCTCTTTCTCATCGATCCTCACATCAATCATGTAGTCCAGGACAGTTAGAATCAATTTTTAATTTTAATTTTTTGTTTTAGAATTTAATTTTATTTTATTTAATTTTTGGGGTATAATGTGAAAGTTTTCTTCTGAATTGTATTTTTATTTTATTTTATTTTTTGACGAATTTTGGTTTGAGATAGAGTTATTTTTCATCTCCACGTGAGTACCATATTAGCCATATTTTCTAAGATATATTTCAACTGTATCATAATATCATTAATTTGCACAAATTTATTACAGAACCTTTAAGATTGATAATGAAACTATATAGTTTCGAAACATGTCTCTGATGGTAATTATGTAATCAATATATTGTGGAGAAGACTGCGAGTTTCATTTTTCTACAATTTACTTCACTCCACTTTGAGACAATGGACTTTTACCTACAATAATTAAACATTTATAATACATTCTCAAAATGACAGCTGTTTCTTTCCAAACATCTAAGATTAAGTTTCTCAACCAATAAAATAGCTTTTCTTATTTCACGTGCATCTATCTCATCAATGCATTTAATTACGCCTTGACGCAGTTCATCTTTACTTTGTACTAGTGTTGAATACAATTTTTTCTTCAAATTTCTGCGTTTCAGATAAATTATTTTAAGGAATACCTCAAATAATGTTTGTTAAATAATAATTTTGTTTTATCCCCATGGTAACCAGCATATACCTACTATAAAAATGCTAGAAATAATTCACCTTAATAGATAGTTGCTTATATTTTGAAAACCTGACCATTGAGGTATAGGAACATGATCTATCATTTCAAAGGTATTTTGATTCTCTTTCTGAAGAAGTAATAAAATATAAGGTGTTCCATTTGAAAAAACGCATTTTTGGGTCTTTATAGATCTGATGGAAAGATCAAGAATTTTGAGTGACCCTGTATAAAATAAAAAGAAAATTTTCATGGTTTCACATTTCTAAAATTCAGAGTAGTGGTCTATTGATTGGGGCTCTGTTTTGAACAAAACAAAAGAAAATTAATTAATTCACTGGAAACTGTTGAAGATAGGTATGGGTATCTTATGATAGAATAACCAGAAGGCGATAGAGAATCTAATAAATTGTTAATATATAGGGTGTCAAAGTTGTTAATACTTTTTGATATAAGTGGCAAAGTCGCAAGGAAAATAGTTTCTGTCGATAGATCTCTAGGTATAATCTACATAATACAATTTTCAGAACGATCCTACGAATAGTTTTCCTTAAACGTCTAAGGTGCCATCGACCTTGAACCACCCTATATATATATATATATATATATATATATATATAGATATCCCTATCAATAGAGCGTCCGTACATTGACGAATTGCATTTAATAGAGCGTCCGTGGTAATTGAGCGCTCTATTACATACACATCAGTGTAATTCTGGTCAAGACGACCACCTTAACCGATGGAACAAAAATTGGAGGACGCTCCATGCACGTCCCAAGAGATTTTTGATTGATATTCGAATATAATTAGTTCGATATATCTGGCGCACCGCAGCGATGAAATATTCATTCTGAATACGTTGATTTTCATTCAATCGCGTATTGGGCGTCCGTCAATCTGGCAAGGAAATACATGAATTTCATTTCAAAGACTTTTCCACTCATCTAGAGTCTCTGATATACATTCAAATCACTTATAAGTTAATCAATTGTGGTCATGTGGATAAAGCTGGTGCCAGACGAATCTATAGAAGAAAAAATCGCTCAAGATAATAACCTTTCATTGAGACTTTTTTTATATAGACTTTGTATTTGAATTATTATTATTCAAAGTATTAGAAACATAGTGAATTAACAATACGCACAATATTGAAGAACTACTACTGACAGAAGTTTCATTAAATTTGGAGGACATAGATTCTATCGTATTGTATTCCGAGGATATGGACTAATAAGTCATATTCGACAGATTCGTATTCATTCATAACTAAATAAATAGTTATCTCTGTCAGATCTTTACAAATCATGTTTTCCATAAAAATGGGTATGTATCCCTGAAAATAACTTATAATGTTGAGATTTCTACGTCCCTAGAGCTAGCAGAGCAAAGTGAGCAGAATCAAAAGTACATATTTGCTACCTGTAGAGCTAATTAAGTGCTGTGTTCCAAAATTGATTGCTCTTATAGTTTTTTTTTGGAAAAAGCTGCTTTGTTAGCTTTAGACTAAAACTAGCACAGCAACTTTTAAGAATTTACTTTTTTTAACTTCTTTTATAGTGCTTTTAGGACTAATTAAGTGCTAATTAAGAGCTGTATTCCAAAATTATTTATTCTTACATATAGTTTTTCGGAAAATGGATGCTTTGCTTTTAAAAATCAATTCTTTCGAGAAAATCTTATTTGGTGCTTGTAGAGCTTATTAAGTGCTAATTAATTCCTGTATTCCGAAATGGATTGCTCCGATATTTTTAGAAAATGGCTGATTAGCTACTGAGAACTTTTCTTTTAGTACTTGTAGGGCTAATTAATTGCTGTACTCCGAAATTAATTGCTCTAATAATTTTTTGAGAGAGAACGTTCTTTCGAGACAAATAAAAAGGACAATTTTGCTATTGTTGGGATATTTATAGCTTTAAAGGTACAACGGGAAACTTGAAAGTCCTTTAGGTAGATCTTCTTAGGATAGTTTGTCTACCTATCTACTTAATCTATGTAATCCATTTTTAATTCCAGTTTAAAATTGAGATTTTAATGGTTTTGAATTTATTATCTCTCCCAATTAAGAAATGTACAATTCTGATACTGAAAAGCTAAGCGGTAAAACTTAATTTTTGTAGGACCGGACTGTTTTCGATTGCTAACTGTATATGTTCCTAAGACTGTAAGATAGGTTTATCGATGGCTAAGTTCCTTATTAACTACGTCGGTAAGTATTTTTCTTACCGATATAATTGTATTGGCCGAAATCTTATAGAAATTATAGCACTTAATTTCGGGATACAGCACTTAATTAAATAAAATAGGAAATATTTTTTTTTCTATAAAAAATACCTCAAATAATAGTCACTAATATAGTTTAGGTACCGTATATAGTATAGATTATATGTTTTTGCTCTGATAGCGACAATCTCTGCCATTTTCTTGAAACTATAAGAGCAATTAATTTCGGAATACAGCAATTAATTAGCACTTAATTAGCTCTACAAGCACCAAATTGGATTTTCTCAAAAAATGACTTTTAAAAGGAAAGCAGTCATTTTCCAAAAAAAATATAAGAGCAATTAATTTCGGAATACAACACTTAATTAGCACTTGATTAGCTCTACAAGCACCAAATATGTGTTTTAGATTCTGCTCACTTTCTCTGCAAGCTTTAATGATGTCTCAATACTATAAAATAAAAAGCTCTGCGCCCTACTTTTCTCGAGGGTATGTTTGAGAACACCGAGTAAGATAGTTTGTGAAAAAAGTTTTGTATCAAGTAGATCAACACCAACAGAATTAATACTCGTATTATTTTATATTTTTAGGCAATAAAGTCGGTCCAATTTTTTTTAAAAAATATATATTTTACGTTTTTGAGTGTTTCATTATTCCTGATATTTTTTTAACACTCACTTATATTCAGTAATTTCAAAATATGACAGTAACTAGGGAAATTGTGATTTAGATGGCGTATGCGGACTATAGGAAAATTTGTATATCAAATAAACAATATAAAAAAAAATATTATTCTTGACTGCAAGTAAAGATATTTATTTGAAGAACATGTAATAAATTTGTGACGCGATAGAACAGAAATGATCACAAAAATATGTTAAGAAAGTTCAAGAGCTTGGGAATTGTAAGGGCTAAAGTACCTACATATAAAGAAATACGTTGTTAATAATGAAAATCTTGAAATCGCAATTTTGGGATATATGGACGGACTATCCAGCAATTTCTGCTAAACAAGTTTTCGATTAGGTAATCCCGGTTCGAATGCTACTTGCCTTATACCAATTTTTGGATAGAGATATTTCAGTGAATATCTCGTCGCAAATGTATTACATGTTCTCAAATTAAAGTCACCCTTATTTTTACTGCTTAATATGATAAAGTTATTAAAAATGGGGGTTTCAATTTGAATAAATGGACTTTTGACTTTTCTTAGATTCTATTTTTCGAGTCAGTTTTTGCATCACCCTGTGTAAATAATTATCATAATGTCATGAAAATAATCTAAAGTAGATCTTCTACCAGATTAAAGCCAGTTTCAAATTTTCAAACTTCTTTCTCGATTTTTAACTGAAACTCTTCTCATGTGCACGTAAAAAATCACCCTATATATATGCAATTATTGTTTCAATTTTTTTTTTAATAACTGAACACGGCGCCAAATCGTCCCGGTGCCAAAGCAGCGGCCCCAAAACGGCCTATCCGTTTAGATAGGCAAAACTGTTAAAAATTTAGAGTGAAGCACAATTTTCTTCTCGAAGATAATCTTTTTAAAAATGAGCATTCAGAAAATTATAAGATTGTGCAAAGACTTATTTTTATATTATCCAATTTTGCACCCAATACGCGTAATTTACAGATTTATGAATAATAAATATTTTTGAAAAATTTAAAAAAAAATTGTAGATACAAATACATACATACAAATTCGAATTTGCAAACGATCTCTATTAGAGGTTTACCTAAAGGAATATACATTTTAAAGAGATCCTGGAACAAAATAATAGAATCTATAAGTGTCCATACAGAACTTGGTAGGCTTCAGAAGTTTATTTTCAATAAATTACCTATTTACCTATTGATATGATATGATGGATTTTTATAGAATAATAAAATCTCAGCATGTCGGAATGGTTATCCTCATTGTAATTTCTAGAATTTGATATTATGTTGTTACTTTATTTCAACAGCCACTCGATAATGAAAACGACAACAAAGACATTGACAGATAAAAACCATGAGGCATAAGTGCAGAAGTAGAGCATGATACATGTCTAATTGTACCATGCATAGAGTGGCTATTGACGTAATCCAGAAAGTGTGTAATTTGTATCATTAAATTCTTCCATATAGTAACTACAACTTAAGGAAACTAAACAAATTGTTTACATTAATAACAATTCGTTGTGTACCTACAGTGTTTTTTGTCGGAATATTTTCAATCAATCGATCTGAGATAGAAGTAAAATAATCGTTAAAATTTTCACTAGTAAGTGAGCCGTATTTATGTACCTATTTGTTACCGACGGAGGAGGTATACCTACAACTCGACTGTCTGTTTTTTTGGGTTTGTGCGTGCGCTGTATGTAGTAAACGTAATTCGATTTTGATAATTTGTGATTTATTTGAAAGAGGAGTATTAAGAAATGGACCCATATTTAGAAAAATTCAAATCCGAACTCTACTTCCCTCCAATAACCACCCCCGAAGGTTGTAGAGGGGGAATATTTTTCTCAAAAATCGCTAATTTGAGACAGCAGATTTAAAGGTAAAACCAATCTGGAAACGTTTAAATTGAAGATGTTTTCAATAGAGTTAACGAGTTTCGAGTTACAGCAATGGTAAAGACTGAAATATGTGTATTTCCGCCACGATGCTTTGAGATCTTTGAATAATAACTAGTATGTACAAGCAACGAATATCATGGATAACAGGAAAGGTATCTACTATCTTCTTTGGTATTAGTAAACGTTCAACGATTTTCAAGACTAATGTTACACTCAAAACTGTGAAATAATTTTTTTTTACCATAAATTGGATTGACTTTATTAGTTGGGGAACTGAAAAATACAAAATAATATTAATTCTTTTGATACTGGTACTTTTGAAGTTGGTGCCAAAATTTTTCTATATAACTACAATTGCACAACTTCAATAGTACCAGCATCAATAAAATTAATATTATTTTGAATTTTTCAGTGCCCCAACTAATAAAGTCGGTCCAGTTTTTAGTGAAAAATATTTATTTATTATAAAATGTTCTTGTAGTTAGTAAATTTTGTAGGTACATAAACGAAATTCTATTCGCGCTTTTCTAAAAAAATCCATAAGGGATATCTCAAAAATATCATTCAACATTCAATGTTGAATGCATATTCCTGAGATTGTCATCAAACCAATTAATTGTGTTCCTTGATTTAGCACTAGCTTTATATTTATTTATTTTTGTAAAACAAGTCCATGTTTTTTGTTATAATGTTTACAAAGTAGATACATGAAAAGCAGGCCGGTCAATAATATCTACTGAAAATGAGAAAAGATTCATCAAGATTTGTGAAAGTATTGTCTATACAGTTTGAGGCTTTTGTTGGGCAAGAATAACGTCCTTAATAGCTGCAGACCTATCTGACAAAGCGAAAGGCTTAAGATCCAGAAATTGCTGAAAATGAAAATCACCTGTAGGTGATTATCATATCTATCCCCTTCATGTGAATACCAGATATTTCAATGTCACTGCATGACAAATTTGAGACTATTAAAACTTTGATGAATGGCCATTGCATTCTTTAAGTTAGATATGAAATGCACTCGGAGATAATATTTGGAAGATATAATCGTACTTGTAATGGTTTCTTCTTTGAGAATAATAAATATTTGGAAGATTCTACACATTGAAGTAGACAATATTATTCACAGATTCATTTAATAAATATAAAAGATTTTTAAACAAAAGTCCGGTCTATAGTACAAAGAGAAATCACAAAATTGACATTTTAGAGCTTGCGAACAGGCTCTTCCTTTTGTGGGTGTGCGGCGATCCATTCAAGGGCACGGAGGATGGCTGCTGGTATTGGAGGTGGGGTTGGGGCGACTGGGAGATGGGCACCTTGTGCTTGGAATCCATTCTCGTTGGCTACCCAGGTGAGTTGGATTGGTTGACCGTCAGGGGCAGTCCATGAGGCTTGTCCGGTTACTTCTTGGGCTTCGTCTTTCTTTCCAGCGTTCTTCAGAACACCATGTTCCTCCAAGACGATACCGTTTCCGGTTTCGATAGCAGAGTGCCATGATCCATCTACTCCAACATCGGTGTCTTGTCTAAGGATTTGAGCATCCTTGTCAGCGACTAGGGAAGCAGCTGAAGCTGCGGCAACAAGAGCGAGAACCAAAAACTATAAAATAAAACAGATGATATAAATATTGCTCTACAAATTTTAAACAAAAAATCATTATTGCTGTTATGTTAAGTATATTTTAAGGTAAAATGAACTTACAGTTTTCATTGTTTCTGATATGTATCACAAGTGACGAATAATTCACCTAATGCTGCTTATATATCAAAAAATTTTGTAATTCACAACATCTCCTACCAGTTTCAACTAGGTAAAATCATTTTAATTTATTCGACGATCATAATAATTTGAACATGTTGAAGGTATTTTTGTTTTGTTTCTTTACTAAAAGATGAACCTCCGACCTTTAAGACTGTCGATATTTATATATTATATTTTTTTTAAATGTCGAATTTAAATTTGTTGGAAATTATATTTTCTTCATTATCGTCAGATACATTCATTAGTTTTCGAAAAACATGTCCCCACCACCACTGTTGGGATATTTTTGGTATTATGGGATAAAATATCTCTCAAAATTCCTTTTTCCAATGAAGATACAATCGGTGCACGTTTATTAAATATGTAAAATTGGCAAGCATACATGAAGAAATTTTTATAAATTTATATTTTAAGAATATTGGATGGATCATTAGTTTATAGATATCATAATGAAATGGGTTTATAGTCAGTTATAATAATTCAAAATTTAATAATATCAATATAATTGTGCTACGCACAATGATTATACCATGAATAAATAATTAGTCTACCTATCGAAAACTATGAATGTACAATGATTTACTCAAATTAGAATATTATATTTATCCAAGGACTTATTTTCTGCTTGATGAAAACGCTAATGTTGGGCTATATTTTAATCGCTAAAACCTCTAAATATGTCTGATATGGATAATCAAATTTGTCATTGTTCTTATTCTTTTGGTAGAATCTTCAGATTCTTGACATTTTGTCATTTCTAATATTAGATATATATTTAATATCAAATTATGAATATCGACAGTCTTAAAGGTCGGAGGTTCATCTTTTAGTGAGGAAACAAAAAAATACCTTCAACAAATTATTATGATTGTCGAATAAATTAAAATAATTTTATCTAGTTGAAACTGGTAGGAGATGTTGGGAATCTCCAAAATTTTTTGATATATAAGTAGCATTAAGTGAATTATTCATCACTTGTGATACATATCAGAAACAATGAAAGCTGTAAGTCCATTTTACCTTAAAATATACTTATCATGACTGCAATAATCAATTTTTGTTTAAAATTTGTAGCAATATTTATATCATCTGTTTTATTTTATAGTTTTTGGTTCTCGCTCTTGTTGCCGCAGCTTCAGCTGCTTCCCTAGTCGCTGACAAGGATGCTCAAATCCTTAGACAAGACACCGATGTTGGAGTAGATGGATCATGGCATTCTGCTATCGAAACCGGTAACGGTATCGTCTTGGAGGAACATGGTGTTCTGAAGAACGCTGGACAGAAAGACGAAGCCCAAGAAGTAACCGGACAAGCCTCATGGACTGCTCCTGACGGTCAACCCATTCAACTCACCTGGGTAGCCAACGAGAACGGATTCCAAGCACAAGGTGCACATCTCCCAGTCGCCCCAACCCCACCTCCAATACCAGCAGCCATCCTCCGTGCCCTTGAATGGATCGCCGCACACCCACAAAAGGAAGAGCCTGTTCGCAAGCTCTAAAATGTCAATTTTGTGATTTCTCTTTGTACTATAGACCAGACTTTTGTTAAAAAATCTCTTATATTTATTAAATGAATCTGTGAATAGTATCGTCTACTTCAATGTGTAGAATCTTCCAAATATTTATTTCACAGTTTTGAGTGTAACATTAGTCATGAAAATCGTTGGAAGTTTACTAATACCAAAGAAGATAGTAGGTACCTATCATATTATCCAAGATATTCTTTGCTTGTACATACTAGTTATTATTCAAAGATCTCAAAGCATCGTGGCGAAAATACACATATTTCAGTTTTTACCATTGCTGTAACTCGAAAATCGTTAACTCTATTGAAAACATCTTCAATTTAAACGTTTCCAGATTGGTTTTACCTTTAAATCTGCTGTCTCAAATTAGCGATTTGTGAGAAAAATTACCCCCTTCACAACCTTCGGGGGTGGTTATTGGAGGGAAGTAGACTTCGGATTAGAATTTTCCTAAATATGGGTCCAATTCTTAATTCCCCTCTTTCAAATAATTCAAAAGTTATCAAAATCGAATTATGTTTTCTACATATAGCGCAAGCACAAACCCAAAAAACAGATAGTCGATTTGTAGATATACCTCCTCCGTTGGTAACAAATAGGTACATAAATACGGCTCACTCACTAGTGAAAATTTTAACGATTATTTTACTTCTATCTCAGATCAATTGATTGAAAATATTCCAACAAAAAACACTGTAGGTACACAACAAATTTTTATTAATGTAAACAATTTGTTTAGTTTCCTTAAGTTGTAGGTACTATATGGTAAAATTTAATGATAAAAATTACACACTTTCTGGATTACGTCAATAGCCACTCTACTGCATGGTACAATAAGACCTGTATCATGATCTACTGAGGCCTTCTGCGCTTATGCCTCATGGTTTTTATCTGTCAATGTCTTTATTGTCGTTTTCATTATCCAGTGGCTGTTGAAATAAAGTAAGAACATAATATAAAATTCTAGAAATTACAATGAGGATAACCATTCCGACATGCTGAGATTTTATTATTCCATAAAATTCATCATATCATATCAATAGGTATATAGGTAATTTATTGAAAATAAACTTCTGAAACCACCCAAGTTCTGTATGGACACTTATAGGTTCTATTATTTTGTTCTAGGATCTCTTTAAAATGTATAGAGATCGTTTGCAATTTCAAATATGTATGATCTGTATCTAAAACTTTTTTTGAAAATTTTCCAAAAATATATATTATTCATAAATCCGTAAATTACGCGTTTTGGGTGCAAAATTGGATAATATAAAAATGCCACATTGCACACACATCTTATAATTTTCTGAATGCGCGTTTTTTAAGGAGATTATCTTCGAAAATAAAATTGTGCTTCTCTCTGAATTTTTAACAGTTTTGCCTATCTAAACTGAAAACTGCAACACAGATGGTTAAGAACATAAGTACATTATTCATTTCTGATATGGGACCACTGTATAAATATAGATTTTTATTTAAAAATGAGAATTTTGACATCGTAATGTAACGGGCATATAAAAATGAGTGGAAAATATTTATTTTACAAGTTTATTTATTTACACACTAAGATATCACAGATTATTTATACCCATACAGTATTTATATAATATCTTACACTACACTATCGACTACTATGTTCAATTTATATTTATTATTTACAATATTTCTAACCGTATTTGGACTGAGCGTTATTTATTTATGTTGTTGGTGGCCCTTCTAGGGACCAAACTATACCGGATTGTACCATACTCCAGGCCTCCACTATACTTCGGTCTCCACCGCACTACCCGTCTAACTACTGCACTGGACTGACTCCGAAGCTAATACTCTTCGGCATCTTACATCGCCCCGAACATTCCACCAATAGCGTGAACTCACTAGATGTAACGGGATATAATCTTGACCTTACCACCCGGACCCGTGCTCGTCAAGATGCTCCTCCGTCTGACGAATCGTACATGCTTCTTCGAAATAGCGTCCATACTATATTGCAAATTCGTTACAGTATCTAGTTTTTGGGCCACTCTGTATATAAAAATCAATAAAAATCGATTGATCCAAGCAGTTATCATGAAAACTATTATCTAACTTTTATCGAATTTAGTCCATAAATTTACTTCTCTTTGTACCTATAATGTAAAGCGTGCGTATTGTTAGGTGGATGAACATAATATAACTTGTAGGAAGTATGAGTAGAAATCTGGCGAAACAGAAATTGTGCTCGTAATACTCGAGAGTTTTTAAATTCTATAAAATTCAAAGAATTCTAATTTTAGCACACTTGACCTTTTCCGATATTTCATTTTTAATTTTGGGTGACATGAAAAGGTCATACTTAGGCTAAAATATGAATTCATATTGAATAAATTGTCTGAAAAATGCTTCTGATGAAATTTGGTGGGACATAGAATCTCATATACTTACTATATATATTTGCAATCAAGCTGAGAAGAGAGTTATTCTAATCATAAACTTGATAAGACATTGAACAAAAATGAAGGCCGTAAGTGGAATATCATTCTCTTGCTTATTCAGATTCAGTAAAGAAATCATTTTTACATATTTTCATGCCTAAGATAATTATCACTTCTTGAGTATTCATTTGTATCCTAAAAAATGTAATCTGCAGAGTATTGAAACCATAATTTATTCTATAATCTTGTTTTTTTCTTACATGGATCTGGCACCTATACAATTGTAATAAGTGATCTTAAGTCACTAATACATATCTATTAAATAAATTAAATCACTTCATTTTATACTTAAGAAAATAACCCCACTATAACTATATTATTATTTATTATATCCTTCAAAAACTGTGTTCCGTATTGTATTGAGATTATAATTTGTTCCGAATCTCGTTTTTTTCTGCAGTCAATCAGGTGTCATAGGAATCACAAATTACTATTAGTGGAGGAGCGATTAACGAGTTCAAGTATTAAAACATTGATTGTAGAGGATATTCAGTATCTTAAATATAATAACATCAATTGAAATATGCTTGCAGTTTATCGTCCTTGCTCTCGTCGCCGCTGCTTCAGCCGCCAGTTTGGTTTCCGACAAGGATGCACCCATCCTCAGACAAGACGTCGATGTAGGCGTTGATGGATCATGGCATTCTGCCATTGAAACCGGAAACGGTATCAACATCGAAGAACGTGGAGTGTTGAAGAATGCTGGACAAAAAGACGAAGCCCAAGAAGTAACTGGACAAGCCTCATGGACTGCCCCTGACGGTCAACCCATCCAGCTCACCTGGGTAGCCAACGAGAATGGATACCAAGCACAGGGTGCCCATCTTCCAGTTGCCCCAATCGACACCAACACCCCACCTCCAGTACCAGCTGCCATCCTTCGTGCACTCGAATGGATCGCCGCCCATCCACAGAAGGAAGAATCTGTCCGTGTGCTCTAGATTAATCCCGCTTTCGAAAAAAGATTATTCCAAAATACTTTAGCTAGGCCTTCTCTGTTACAGTTTTGTTGTATTTATTAATAAATATGTAAATAATGATGTCACCGTATATTTATTTAATGAGTCTGTGAATAATTTTGTCGTCTTCAGTATTTAAAAACTTTAAAATACCTATTATTCTCAAAGGTTGTGCGACTCTCAAGGTCCACACTATTTTAATTCAAAAGCAGAGATAAACTTCAAGCACGATTGCATCTTTCAAATATTATCTCCTTGTAAAATCCATAAGATACAGAATTATGCCCAGCATTGGACATTCATCATTCATTCATAATAGATGTAAAAGCATTTTAGCAAATTAAACAAATAAGTATTCCAGCCAAAACATGTTTCGGTAAGATCGTTGGCATCTTTCAAATATCATCCTCCACTGAATTTTTGAACTTCTGCAATCAGGTACATGTCAACTGATATATCTTTGTTGACATTTATCCAATAATACGTATATTCCGTAGATCATTTCTATTATTAGGAGAAGCAGACTAAAAATGGGATGTCCCATCCAATCACATCCAAAATTCTAATTTTGACACATTAAAACTTCTTAAGATCCCCAAAAACTGGTGCAATAATATTTGTAGAAGAATATCTGTTTGTTAACTTCTCAGCAGGAAGTTATTGTAATGGGTTCGATTTAACAAAATTGTAGTTTTGACAAATCTCCACGACAAATATCTTATTTTTCAGGTGTAAAAAAGAAAAACCGACCTTCAATGAATGGTGCCATTGATAATATTTTATCAGATTTCAACAATATATTGATCGGATCAGCAAAAAACAAAATAGTACCTTGGTGGAGTACAGATTCTGACCGTCCATTAAAAAATGCAAGAAGGCTCTAGATAACTATAAACGATACAAAACTATAGCGTTACTGACCTAAGAAAACGATCTTTAAAGAAGTAGGTAACTTAAAGCCAAAAAATAATTTTGGCAAAATTACGTAGGGTCTATAAAAAACCAAAACTGCGGCTTTTTCAGATATCGTGTCGGTGAAACACGTGTCATATTGACAATATAGTGAAAATTTAAACCAGTGCTTTTTATTTTATTTATTACTGTAATAAATATATTTTATAAGTGTCCCTGCAGAACATAATCGAATCCAGAAGTTTGGTTTCATAAAATTTTCACGATAACTGAAAAAGCCGATGTTTCGGTGAAACACGTCTCATGTTGACAATATAGTGAAAATCTAATACAATGCGTTTTTTTTTATTTATTAGTTAAATATGGATTTTCATCACGTAAAAGCCGAAACTATCAAATTTTTATATTAATTTCTTCCAGTATCTCCTTAAAAGCATATACTCGTATTTATAGTGCATTCAATAAGTGAAGAGTCAAATGGATATACCTACCTCAAAAATGGTTTATTCGAATCTTACAGAATTTTCGCTCTCTTTCCTCTAAATCACCTTCAACATTTATGCAATCGTCCCATCGTTCGTGTAGCTTCTTAATTACTGTTGCAAAGAATTCTTTCGGTTTTGATCAAAGCCTCTTTTGCACCGCTCCTTTGCTTTTCGAAATGTTGGCAAATCTTTTTCCACGTAAAATCGACCAACACAATTATTGAAGTCTATCAAGGGTTAGCTGGACCATATTAGGGCGGCCGTTGTCGTGCTAAAGTCTTACTCTTTTTGCCAAGAGTCCACAGCATTTGCTCTTGATAACTGAATTAATATTCAGTTCCAGCTCTTCAGAAATACTAACTAATACTAGATCGCTGATTTTCAAGGTAATCAAATTATATCGTGCTCGGGAGAGCTGGTGTGGTTTCACCACATATACTAATATACTCTGCCTTTTGGTCTCAAAACAGTAGCAATGGATTCTGAAAGAATTTATCTTGGCCTTAGATCTTCTGCGACAAGAAACCTAATGACAGAGCGCTGGTCTTCTTAGGTACAATCTTCTACTGTAGGTAGGTACTTGCTATACTGAGGTAATGTTGACATAAAAAAATCGAACAGCTAACCGGAGCTCATTCTAAGATTGCAAATTTACACCCCTGATAATATTGCAAAGATTGTTTCAAAATAGGAGCATTGTTTACTTATTGAATGACCATCGTATATTCTTATATGGAGTACTTTCAGCAGAGTTCGACGAGCCTTTGTATGGTAGGCTGTTCAATTATTAATTTGTAATTTAATGCAACTATGAATTAATTTAATCTTATAACAAAATTATGAGGAATACTTATTGATTTTTTCTTTTAAAAGCTTGACTTGACTTGGGTCGTGGTTTGGGTACTACACAGTTAGGGGAAAATATATGAACCTTTATGTCGATTTTAATTTTCAAGTTTCCATTATTAATTTTCCATTAATAATAAGTAGGTATATAAAAGGTGATCCAAAAACTAGATCCCATGTCAAAGTTATAATTGCAATAAAATCCCAGATTTTCTATTTCATTATTGATATCTGCATCAAATTATTAGTTTATTTGATAATAAAAGTTCCAATACCGTAAATTGGTATTTTGGATAATGTCTGAGCTTTGCAGTAGTTTAAATGGACAAATTTTCTAAATTCATTTTTGGAAAATTTAAAATTGTATAAGGCAGCTTTTCCATATTTTCAAAAAACATAGATTAGTTTGAATATTGTGTTTCACTCTTATAATGTTTAAACTGTTGTAATTTTCCCAAAATACCTACCAATACATTATCTTTTATTATATGGAATATTTTGTATAAATATCTGACGAGAGAGAAATTATAACTAATTTTTGTATGTATTTAGATAGTTACCTATTACTAGGAAGTAGGTATGCAGAAAAATCCGTTAAAACAGAAATAATGATAGTCGCGAGAGTTTTAAATTCCACAGAATTCCATGAAATTCATTCTTAGCATGCTTGACCTTTTCCAATTTTTGATTATTAATTTCGGGTGGTATGACGAAAAGGTCAGAGGCTGAAAATACAAATTAATCTTGAATAAATTGTCTTGAAGATGCTACTGATGAAATTTGGTGGGATATTGAACCAATAGCTAGAATTTCATATATAAATCTGCAATCAAGCACAGAAGAATTATTCTGATCATAAACTCGATAAGACGTTAAACTACAATGAAGGCCGTAAGTGAAATATAAATCTGTGTCGGTTTCATAATTAATCGCTAATGAGAAATGATTACTTCTTCAATTTACGTATTACGATTGCTTTTTATAATAATTCTTATAACGTCAGTTAATTTCTCTACCATTTTTGTAAAGTAACTTTGAATTATTAGTCCAATGAAAAAAATAATCTAGAATTAAATTAAATTGAAGATTAAATTTGATTATGAAATCGGCCCTGAATTAGTCATTAAATAAATCATAACACTTAATTTTATACGTAAGATAATTATCACTCTTCAAGTAAATATTCTTTTTTATCCTTAAAAATGTGCTTCTTATTGTATTGAAATCATAATTTGTTTCGTTAACTTTTTTTCTGTAGTGAATTTAATTGATATTATTGAAGGAAAAATTAACGTGTTTATTCAGGATATTTAGTATCCTTAATATATTTACTCAATAATATATTTACTCAAATGGAATATTCTTGTAGTTCATCGTTCTTGCCCTCGTCGCTGCTGCTTCAGCTGCCAGCTTGGTTTCCGACAAGGATGCACCCATCCTTAGACAAGACGTCGATGTCGGCGTTGATGGATCATGGCATTCTGCCATTGAAACCGGAAACGGTATCAACATCGAAGAACGAGGAGTATTGAAGAACGCTGGGCAGAAAGACGAAGCCCAAGAAGTAGTTGGACAAGCCTCATGGACTGCCCCTGACGGTCAACCCATCCAACTCACCTGGGTAGCCAACGAGAACGGATACCAAGCACAAGGTGCCCATCTTCCAGTTGCCCCAGTCGACACCAACACCCCACCCCCAGTACCAGCTGCCATCGTTCGTGCCCTCGAATGGATCGCCGCCCACCCACAAAAGGAAGAATCTGTCCGTGTACTCTAAAGCAACCCCTTATCGAAGAAAGATTATTCCAAAATACTCTAGCTAGGCCTTCTTTGTTACAGTTTTGTTGTATTTATTAATAAATATGTAAATATTTATGTCACCGTATTTATATTATAATTTACAATTTATATACTAAAGTCCAAGAGAAGTTTGTTGACAAAATGTTCTGCAAACATCTGCTGAATTTGTCTATTCAATTAAATAGATGTTTTTTACAAAAAATTGGATCAATTAATAAGTTGTTGCACTGAAAAATACAAAATAATATTAATTCTAATGGTACTGGTAATTTTGTAGTTTTACAATTGTCGTTAGAAACATTTTTGACACCAACTTTAAAAGTATCAGAACCAATAGAATTAATATTATTTTGTATCTTTCAGTGCATTAACTAATAAAGTCCGTCCAAGTTTTTGTAAAATATATTTATTTCGCACTTTTGAGTGTATCATTACTCATCAAAATCATTCAACGTTCACCAAAGAAGATAATGCGTTACTCATACTTATTCAGATATTTCAAAACATTGGTTTTAAGCCAATCAGATGCCTTGAATTTGACAAGTTGCTATGACGACAACCTGAATTTTACGAAAATTCTTTCGATCACGTGACTTAGCTCCAAAATTGATAAGTGATAATTTCCTTGGCTTGACAGCTATACTTTCAAGAATTGTATTTACTTTTAAAAATAATTTTTGGTATAAAATTTTTGTACCGAACTCCCGCGAGCACGAATTATAATCTCAATTTTTTTTTTCAGAAGCGATTTTTTTTAAGAAAATTGCACCTCGAACATTTCTCGGAAATTATTCAAGCTCTAGGGGGATTATAAGTTAAAATATCATTCATAAGTCATATATGGGATATTTTTAAATTTCGATATATAGATATTTGTTTTAGCATTTTTATCTTCAGATAGCATTAATATATGTACTTGATATTTACAATGCGGAGTTCATCACTGGACAGATGAAAAAATGCGATTTTTCTATTCCAATTATTAAGGATTTTTCGGGATATGAATTTGAGTCTTAAAGATTAAATTTATACGCCGATCGTTAATAGTACGAACTTATTAATTATAGTATCTACGAAATCATCAACCTTTTGCAGAGAACAAAACAATTTTGATCTATAGAAAATAGTGTAAGCGACAACAAACGATTATTTTTCAATGAATTACGGCAATAGGTTTTAATACGTTTAAGGCAAGAAAAATGTCTCTGAACGGAAACACTTCATTGGAATGGTAGCAGTTAATGTAGGTAAATAATTTTCAAGTCTCTGGAAAGATTGTTTGAAAATCATTATTTGTAGTGTTTTAACATTGATGCGATTTTTGGTAATTTTAAAAATCTTTATCATATTTTTTAAATAGATTTTTATAGCATTCAAATAAATCCTACGGTTGTAAAGCTGATAATTCACAAATTGGCAACAGAAACTCAATTAAAATTGAACACAAATATCACGAAAGCCAAAATTAATCCAACCTCAATTCTAATCTATAGATCGTGATAAAATAAATAATAATGACGAATTGACTGTACTGCCGATGTCTGTACGTTAAAGATTTTTAAGAAAAAAATAATATGGGGTGTCTTTAGAGCAACAGAAGACAAAACAATAGTTTTTAGAATATTTGTCTGTCTGTGTGTTTGTACACGCATCACGGAAAAACTACTACATGGAATTGAAAGAAATTTTCACCGATGTATTGGTAGAGGTCCAACTTTAAATTAAGGTTCCATTTTACCGCGTCTGTATGTCTGTATGTTTGTACATGAATCACGCAAAAACTACTGCATGGAATTGAATGCAGTTATCACCTATGTATTAATAGAGGTCTAACTTTAAATATAGGCTACATTTTATCGCGTCTGTCTGTTTTTCTGTATGTTTGTACAGGTATCAAGCAAATACTACTAAGTACATAGAATTGAATGCAATTTTCATCGATGTTATTGCTTAGTGGACTATCTTCGATCATATGTTTCATTTTACCACGTCTGTCTATATGTTTGTATACGCAAAAAGTACCGCATGGAATTGGATGCAGTTTTCCACGCTCACGATGTAGCGGACAAAAGCGATTTATATTATAAGTTCAGTTTTTGAAGAGAAAATTATAGAGTTCATTTGGTTTAAAAGAATATGTTTAGTGATATTTTGAGCAATAATAGAGAAATAGGCATTAAATTTGTCAACTGGGACGTTGCACAAAGGCTGTCCATTCTTGACCTTTGCCGTCAAATAAACCATTGATTTTCTTGTTTATTAAAGGTCATGTGTATTGTTGGTATTGATAAAAACTATCACCGAATTCATTAAAATAATTTTGCTAAGTTGAAACTAGTATAGGAGTAGGAGATGTTGTAAATCACCGAATTATCTATAGTAATATATAAGCTTCATACACTGACTCAATCATCACTTGTGATACATTCCAGACACAATGAAGGCTGTAAGTGTATTTTCAACATAAAATATACTCATCATTATTATTATAAAAATTTAGAGAGAGAGAGTTAATATGTTTTTCTGTGACAGGAAAAAAGTTTGACATTTTATCTCTGTTACAAGTGACATAAAAAGCACTCACTTTTTTCCCGGGTAAATATATATATATATATATATAAATCACAACACGGAATTCAATTGACAGATGTTTGATTACTTTAAAGGTTTCCTTAGCAATGCAGGTCGCCTACCACTTTAAAACTTCAAATTTAATTTCGGTAATTTTCTTTAATATATTGTGAATTTTTTTCAATATTAGATCATCGTTTTTCCCGTCACAGAAAAAAAATAGTGTATTTTACACGGAAGAAAATTAGATTTAAGGCTCTCGAGCTAAAATCTAATACTTCTTTCCCTTGTATAATAAATAACTATTTTTGCCTATCGTATGTGATGAAAAAATAAAAGATAAATATGATTTTTTTCCAATAGTTTTTGGTTCTTGCTTTTGTCGCTGCAGCATCAGCCGCTTCCCTTGTCGCTGACAAGGATGCCCAAATCTTGAGGCAAGACACCGATGTTGGTGTTGACGGATCATGGCACTCTGCTATCTAAACAGGAAACGGTATCATCTTGGAGGAACATGGTGTCCTGAAGAACGCTGGACAGAAAGACGAAGCCCAAGAAGTAACCGGACAGGCCTCATGGACTGCCCCTGACGGTCAACCCATCCAACTCACCTGGGTAGCCAACGAGAACGGATTCCAAGCACAAGGTGCCCATCTTCCAGTTGCTCCAATCGACACCAACACTCCACCCCCAGTACCAGCTGCCATCGTGCGTGCCCTCGAATGGATTGCCGCTCACCCACAAAAGGAAGAACCCGTCCGCAAGCTCTAAGTCTGTTTCTGAGAGAGAGAGAATTCTTGATTTGCCTTATACACTGTTGTCTATTTAATTATTAAAGTATTTACATAAAACAGAGTCTTTATAAAAAACTACCACATATTCTTGAGATCAAAATAAGATAATGTAAGCATACTTACCTTATTATAAGGTACTAGCTGACTCTTGCGAAGCATTTGCATTCTAACCTACTTAAATCCCACTTAACTAAAGTACACACCGTTTTTTAGTATCGTATAGTGCGTATTTAGTGCGTCAAGGGCATAGGTGTTTTTTAATTGCAATTTTCCGAAACACGGTTAAGGGTCTGTGTTCTTCCTCTACGTGGTGGCCTGTCTTCGAAAAACAATTGAAATGTGAGATCAATATTTTTCTGGTGTAGAGGTTAAGGAAATCTTCAAAATGATGATTCATGAAATTTTATAAAGTATTAAGGAAGTTATGGCGTACCGACAAAAAAAGGCCTTGAGAAATAATATATATGATTTTGACTGCCACATGGTCAGAAGTGATAATTTTACAGTCTTGATGAAATTTGTCTGTATTTTGGTATAGTGACATTGTTTAATAGGGCAGTTGAACCCATATCAAAGTTGTCAAAAAGATCAATGCATAGGAGTAGAGCTTGAAATTTTTTAGGTGAAACTTCTTTGGTCGCATCATACTGATTTTTCAAGGTCGCGTCACGCTACGTATTCTGAATCTTTTGCGATGCAAGAGAGATGAAGTATTTGAAAGAGGTGAGGTTCCTTTGTCTTGCTTGGATAATAAATCTTACATAATTACATTTCCTGCCTTTCCTGCTATACTTAGCATTCTAGTTTTGAAAACTGCTGTAGAGTATTGTAGATAGAGAATACTTGAATAATATTAGTGTCTAATATTGTACGCCATCAGCATCTGAACATCAAATCTCATAACCATAAATATTGCAAGCGCGGTGTCGCCGGCTTGTGTTTATTGGTTATATTGCAAAAGAAACTTGTTTCAATTTGTTCACCCTTGCCGTGATATATGCCTTATATTTATTTGTGATATGAGTGAATCTAGTTTTGCGCAACAGTTTTATTGTAAATAGTCATTATTCAATAGTTTAACACCAATTTCGGCTGAACTGCTAAAAATAACAGAGAAGTGTAATATCCTAGCCTTAACCCCATATGTTTTATATTGAAACTAACAATTGCCCGCGACTTTGCACAAGAGAATCCCCTAAATATTACGTCACACAAACTTCAATAACGACACCCATATCGGATCTCAGGTTCATTTGCGCCATTCCACCCCTCAGGGGATGTATATCGGCAAATGATGAAATAAATGTTTGCGTATTTGTTTTTTGGAATAGGTATTCATACGAAGTTTCAAGTCTTAACTATTTCTCCATAAAAAAATATTCTCATTTTTGACTGGAATTTTTTGATGTAAGGTTCCTTATGTCCTTTTTTGTACCCCCGTGTATGAAAATTTCATTATGATCGGTTGAGTACTTAAGGCGTGAAAGCGTAACAAACGAACAAACAAAATCATATTCGCATAGTTAATTATCGTAGCTGATTATTATAACATGTTACAAAAACTAAGATCGACTTTATTAGACGATGAACTAAGAATACAAAATAATATTTATTCTTTTGGTAATTCTGAAGTTGTCAAAGAGATATTAGAAACCTATCAATTTATTTCAGTACCTAGATTGCAAAAACTTGGCACTTGCTTACTTATAGAAATACTCACCTACTTCAAAGCTACTGGTACTTTTGAATGAATGAAAAATTATGAAAATCGTGTTTACTATGCAAATTGAACAACATATATACATAAAATATCAAAAATCGACTTGAAAATTGAGAATAACAATAAGTATTGTGTTGTCACCGCGTTAAAATTGCCAGATTGGGCCAGGCTTGACCATCCATCAGGTTTTACCTCATGCAAATTTCACCGCTTAGATTTAAATCTTATTTCAACATTTTAATTTCAATAATTATTGTGTGTGTTCTCATTTAAAATACATTTAAGAAGATAATTCTTTTTGCAAAAACAAGGACCGACTTTATTAGTTGGTGCACTCAAAAATACAAAATTATATTCATGAGATTGTTCAGAGGACAAATTCATTGAATTTATGTTTGAACACTATTGAGGTTCTTCTGTCAAAGAACATACCTTTATAATTATTGGATATCTTTTTTTGAATTTTGTTCATAAAAAAATGTGATGGTCAAAAATCAAACCCGGGTCAACAGTATGAAAGGCAAGTGCGTTACCACTACATAACCATAGCATTTATTTTCAAGATCTTATATTATTCAATAATAAATATAAACGTCAACGTAAATTTACTTTATTTAATTCAATGTATTTGTAACACATAGGCAGGTACTACCAATTATTTTTTAAGCTGAGTGCACTTCTACGCCATATCAGCTTTTAACTATGTGAAATCTCATATGCTTCCGGGACCGCATTATTCTTAAAATGTTGCCCCAAATATATGACGTGCCATTTTGCTATTTAATAGCAAGGATCCCATTAAGTAGAAATAAAAATAAATCAATTATTTAAAATTTAGGGGCGAAATGTCTCTCCACATCTTTATTAATCATCAATACTAATAAAAAAATATTCTGATTTATTGTAAAATGTATTGCGAGTCTATAAGAGCAAATGACAAAAACCACGGATTCGTATAATTGTATAGACATGACCTTTATTATTTTTTTATTCTTCGATATCTATTCATGATATTTTTTATATCATGTCAAAATAATAGCTCAATTGATTTACAATACGATAGATTACAATATAATATTAAAGGATTATAATTATGCTGTGATGAAATATAAACTATTTTATTGAAATTGCCGAAATAGTTTCAACCCGTCTAACATTTAAAAAAAACTACGGTACAAAAACTATCATAATTTCATTACGTACATAATTTAAATTAATAAATTAATCTTATCTCCATAATTCTCATTTCTTAATTTTCATTCTTGAATTAAAATAATCTTAATTCTAGAATAAAAATTTGTGAATTAAAATTGTGTAAATAATTTCAATTCAAAAGTGAAAATTAGGCATATAAGTTCGATTTTTATTATTTTTTATCGTAACATAGGTAAATAGAATGGAATGAATAGTAACTAGAATTGAAGAGTTCATTATGATTTAAGAATAATAGATATATTAAATTTCTGAATTTAAATTCCATTACCGAGTAAAACACATTTATAATTTACCATTTTTCATCTTGATTTTCATTTTCTAGGGTAGATATACTTACCCTATGCAATTTTTGAAAATCAGAAACTAAAAAGGTTTCTTTTCGAATCTCTTACAGGGTAATTTTCGATGTAATTTATGAGAGAAATATGTAATTCAAATTTTGAGCATAAATCAAGATATCACCAACTGATCACATGTATTTCATATTAAAAAACATGCTTTTATGTGTTAAATAGGATTAAATAATACTAAAATTATTATTTTCGTAAAGGTCGCTGATGAAACCCGAAAAAATATTAGAATATATGATGATTATGTTAATATCCAAAAACTAGAAAGATGGTAGGGAACGTAGAATAAATTTTGTATATATAAATCGTTGCCAATGTCTTCATATCATACTGATCACGTTTTCAAAATCAATCACAATGCAAGCTGTAAGTATTGAATCAGCAGAACTTATCTATCAAATATTATTTCATACTTGTCCGAGTTAGAGAATCATCCAATTGAAAATCGTTATATTTTAATTACATTCAGCATTCGTCATAGCATGAAGAAGTAACGCATGTAGAATTCTTCTTGTTTTGTTAACAACCGATGCCATATCAGTGTTTAGTATGTAGATTTATATAGAAATTAATTTAATTTTAAGCTGTGACCTTTACTTTAAATATGAGCATCAGCACCATATTTGATAATAAATTACAGGTTCTTCTTCCTTTCGAATAGGTCAAGAGGAATTTCTTGAAATAGTTTTTAAAAAAATAATCAAGGTTATCAATATTTATTCGAATATCGAATCGAAAGTTTTATAAAAATACTGATCCGCCCTACTCAATGATATTGTGAAGCAATTAAAAATTGGAATTATTATAAAAATTATGTTTGTTTGATTGTGAAAACTTATCTTTTAATATTTATGTATTTAAGTCCATTAAGATTCATTGTTCTTTTCTTCATATTTTCCATAACATATAGATGGATCACAGATAAATTGCATTGACGACTAATCAAGAATAGATCGTAAAACTTTATTCATGCCTATTATTTTACAGTTCTTTGTACTCGCCCTCGTCGCCGCTGCTTCAGCCGCTAGCTTGGTTTCTGACAAGGATGCACCCATCCTCAGACAAGACGTTGATGTCGGCGTTGATGGATCATGGCATTCTGCCATTGAAACCGGAAACGGTATCAACATCGAAGAACGTGGAGTATTGAAGAACGCCGGACAGAAAGACGAAGCCCAAGAAGTAGTTGGACAAGCCTCATGGACTGCCCCTGACGGTCAACCCATCCAACTCACCTGGGTAGCCAACGAGAACGGATACCAAGCACAAGGTGCCCATCTTCCAGTTGCCCCAATCGACACCAACACCCCACCCCCAGTACCAGCTGCCATCGTTCGTGCCCTCGAATGGATCGCCGCCCACCCACAAAAGGAAGAATCTGTCCGTGTGCTCTAAGTTGATCAATTACGCCATGAATTTGTTTCACTGTTAATTTATTTATAGAATAAACTGCTCTCATAGTATTTACAGATATATTATTATACGAAAAACGGGATGGTTTGGAGCTTTTCGTATATTTGGGAAAAAAATCGTCATCTATCTTTTTGAAATTTGCTCACATCTATACCTACACATATTTAAGTTCCTTGATAATAACTTAGCTACTGTTTTTTTTTGGATTTTGCTCATGCTTTTGCTATGGCGAATCACAAAATATTTTTAGCTTTGTTACAATATATGGGTTAGGGTTTTAGTCATACTGCTTCGACCCTGGTGTTTTCTTTTTTATCAAACAGAAAACAAATAGTAATTCTTAATGATAATATATCAGGAGCCCATTGGGGTACACCAAGGTATCTTTCTAGGTTCATTGTTTTATACTATCTATTAACAATTAACAAATAAATGTTTAAAGTCATCATTGCTCCGCAGATGACACACAAATATTATTATTCATTTAAAATTAAAACCAATGCATTAAGACATATTTAAATATCTTATATACTGGAACCCAACAGCTCCTATAAAAAACAATCTAAATGAATCACTCACGATTCATTTTTGCAGCGATTACAACTGAGCAAATTTACGTATGAATTACTATACCATAGTTTTAAAAATCTCTGCAAAAAAATTGGGAATATATTTTTAGATTTAAAGAACACGTTTCACTTGAAGAAGAAATAGATACCCCGCCTTAAGAACAGTATTCTCGCAAAGACACTTTATAATTTCTATCTAGCACTAGGAAAAATGTTTGTAAGTAACTATATAGTGTTATCTATAGTTAGTGTTAAGGCCATTGAACTTTTGTGATACCATCTACATCATTGTAACTCAAAAACCGTAATCCTTGTTATGTTAAATTCAAACGTTGCCGAAGAATATTGCCCTATCTTCAATTCTGTTGTCTTAGATTTTGGATTTTCACGAAAAATTGCCTATCTCCTTTAGGGGCAGTTTTGGAGGAAGGAGATTTCGGATTTGTGTTTTTACTAATATGGGATCATTCCTCAAGTCACCCCCTTCAAAAGAATAAAAAATCATCAAAATCGGAGTACGTTTACTATATACAGCTTGCGAACAAACCAAAAAAAGCAGACAGTCGACTTGTATACCTCTTCCGTTCGGGTTCCTCGGTCAAAAATACTGGATATTTTCAATACACACAGATCGTAGACGTTGTCAAGCCAACACCAAGCAGCAGTGTTGATGAAACAGCCAACTTCTTTTTATACAATCTTTAAGCTAAAGTCTCCACTATATTTAAACGAAAATGTAACTCATCATACATCAACAATCTTAGTATAAAACAAAAAAATCTATTAGATATTCCATCACATAACAAAGAATTTCTTAAAAGGAGGTCATTCACGTTTTCGACCACACATTTAATTAACAAATTTAAAATACTTTAGTTTATTCTATTACCCTCTAAAATGCACGATTTTCGAGATACAGGGTGAAGAAAATGAAAAAAAGAATATGTGAATATCTCCGGAACCGTTCATAGTACAGAAAGCAGCTTTTGTAAGCATTTTCCACTCATAATAAGCTAAGTTATGGTTATTGTAGAAGATTTTGAAGGAGTAATAGTTGTTTTTCTCCACATTTTCTACGTCAATGGAAAAAGTACGGTTTTGAGGCGCCCCTTTCAACCGCCAGTGTTTTCTACACAAAAAAGGTACTGTTGGTAAAGGTAAAGTTGACCGTTTTCAAGAAAAATAAACTTTTATTTTGAAAAAACACGGTCAATTTTAGCTTTTCTTACTTGTTCTAAAGTTTACATAAATTTTGTTTGATTAATAAAACGGTCGATTTTAGAGCTCACGACCAACAGTACCTTTTTGGTGTAAAAACATTGGCGGTTCAAAGGGGCGCCTCAAAACCTTACTCGCTCCTTTGAAGTAGAAATTGTGGAGAAAAACAACCTTCAAAATCTTCATCAATTATTTATGACTTAACAAACATTTTTTTCTGACTCAAAACTTAGCTTATTATGAGTGGAAAATGCTTACAAAAGCTGTTTTCTGTACTATAAACGGTTCCAAAAATCGATTTGTTTTTTCAATTTCAACACTCTGTTTCTCGAAAATGGTGCATTTTAGAGGGTAAGTTAATAAGAACTTTTTTGCGTATTTTGCGCATATATTATGAAACACCTTGTATATATTTTCCTGTTTTCATTTTCTCTATCGTATTTTTCGTAAATTTTCAATATTATTATTATTATTATTATCTCGATAGAGTTCGATAACAGTCTTGTTCAAGCATTATTTTTTATCACTGGATACATAATTAATATAATAATATTGCTTTAGTAATATCAACGCAGCAGTGTGTCAGCCTAGCAACGGGGAGACTCATCGGCAGTGGATTATACTACAGGAATCATTTTAGGCCACTTTCGACCCCTCCATATCTTAAAATGTATCTGACCTGCTAACTTGTGATTTGTTATGTCTAGTAGGAATCTCTTCTAATTACTTAATCTCAGATTTCGAGAGAATACCTCTATTCACTATTTTTAGGGAGTGGATAAAGTTACTCAAATAATAACTATTCATCTTTTTGACCGACGAATCCAAACGGAGGAAGTATACAATTCGCTATATGTCTGTTTTTTTATGGATGTTCGCGAACTTTGTATAGTAAACGTGTTCCGATTTTGTTTTTTTTTATTTATTTGAGACAGGTGAATTGAGAATTGCTCTCATTGAAAAAAATATCAACATTGGACATGCCCTTCCCCTCAAAAACTTCAAAAAATTTAAAATCCGAGACGGCAGAATTAAAGAAAATTCAGGAAATGTTTAACTTGGACATTTTTAAAAATAATCATAGTTTTCCGCGTTACGGTCTGAACTATGTGTTGTGGCTATGTGAAAGGGGCAATTTTTTTCGAGAATCGAAAATTCAAGATTGGAAAATTAGGAAGGGGACCATATCCGGAAACGTTTAAATTGAACATTTTTTCAAAACAGTTACGGTTTTCCAGTTATAGCGATGGTAAATTCTGAAATATGTGATAGGTATATATGTGTTATCCGCTATGGAAGGGGCAATTTTTTTTAAATTCAAAATATAAGACGGCCAAATTAAAAAACAGATTATATGTAAGTAGCAACATTCAAATTGGACATTTTTTCAAAAGAGATACGGTTTTCGAGTTACAGCAGAAAAGTCTCGAAAATGTATATCTGCCCTGCGATCATTTCACCTTATAAATTTTTCCCTTTTATATTAAGAAATCATTAAAAGTAGAGTCTTCCGCCACAATTTTATTAAAAGTTATACTAACATAATCTGATTTTGCTAACATTTGATTTTTTAGGGCTTATTTAGCAAAAGCCGCTGATCTAGACTGTTATCCGGAATTCGTCGGTCTGGATTATCATCGCCTGGTACACGTGACTTACATTTTTGTCCGAATGCCTCTAATTAAATATTTGAGCTCATCCTACATAACACTGGCTCTAGGAGTCAAATTTGAAAATTATCTCCACACGTTCAGGTATACCGCAAACCATCTTGACAACTACAGCTGACATTTAAATGACTTAAATATGGACTGTAACAGAACCCAAAAAAAAAACAGATGTTAGATAGAAAGAATTACGATAATTCTGTTATCCCGATCATTGAGCATAATTGAAAAAAAATATACCCACACACCCATAATCATTTGAAAAGACCTATGTAATGTTATTTAATTCATTCGAAAAAAGGGAATAAGACTGTATCTATGAATTTTGACTTTGTCAAATTATTATTAACCATTCATTCTAAAGCCTACTTTCAGCTCTGCTTTGTAAATTATTCTAGAAAAAATATTTGACCATTCTTCACGAAAATGCTAGCGGCTTTGCAAGAATCATTGACACTCAGTACTCAAGGGTTAGAGGAGTTTAATTTAGTAGTCCAATGACAAGTACATTTTTTAAAGAAGCACTACTAATGTATAATACTATTTGAGCGACACGTTTACTTGATTCGCCGAAAAAATGTCCCTCGCCTATTAGAATTCAAATCTGTCACTCAATTGAAATCTAGTGTCCAACTCTCTTGACATTTTCTTGAAATCAATGTAACTATTTTAACAGTTTATTAAAAGGTCGCGGACGTACTAATAGATAGTTATCAATGAATAATATTATATTGAATATTTCATTAAGTGTAATGGAAGGGAATATTGAATCTATGGATTTTTATATATAAATCAGTGTGAAATTTCTCATCCTCACACCAACCACTGCCATTAGAATAATCATCATGAAATCCGTGAGTACTTTTAACATATCCGTATTTAAAATGGTACTTTATTGAAATTCAAAACCAAAACCAGACATACCTATTAAACATTTTTTTTTCCTTGTAAAACGTTCAAGATTCATTTTGACTATAGAAATATATTTTTGGTCTTCAAAGACATAAATGTAAAACTACGGAAGATATGGAATAAAATTTACTTATCTCAGACATTCTTTCAAAATTGTAGTTTTCGAATTTGTTATGTAGAGTTTTAAGTAGTAGAGTTTACTTATAAGATTTTTGCCTTTTACCTTATTTCACTAGAGATATATTTCTGAAACATAAAAATTATTGATTTCTATTTTTTGTAACACAGTTCAATTCTGGGTAATTCAGATCTCAGCTGGCCATGTCAAATAAACAATTTTTATATATTTTCGTACTTGAAGGGTAAAATAAGCCCTTATGATGTGATCTCATTTGATAGCAGATACCGCTAATATTCAAACACTGTATAATAATAAATATTTTTTACTTTATTAATTAGTGCACTGAATAAATATTTCTTACAAAAAATTGGACAGACTTTTTTAGTTGGTGCACTAATTCTCTAATTTGGCCTGTCAGATTTTCGATTTAAAAAAAATTGCCCCCTCAACTCTCTTCGGGGGCGGTTTTTGAAGGGAAAGAGATTTCAGATTTGAGTTTTTCTAAATATGGTACAATTAATCAACTATCCTCTTTCAAATGAATCAATAATCATCAAGATCGGAGCACGTTTACTATGCAAAAATCGCGAGCAGCCATACGTAAAAAATAAATAAAAAAGCAAGAATACAACCGAATTGTATACCTCCCCCTTTTTTGTAGTCGTTCAAAAACAAACTTCGAAGCCTACTGAATGAACAGCAATATTTACAGAGATTGAATTTCTATTTTAAAACATGAAGATAATTCTTTGGACTATATTTTTAGAATATGAGGCATATAATTTGTTAAATTTTAATTTAGAGAAGAATCTTAACAAAAAGCAATTAAGAAATAAAATATGATTATTCATTCAAATAAGTGACTTTTTTCATATAAGAGATGGTGTAGTTCAGCCTCCTTTTTTGAATATCTTATATTCGATCAAGGCTCTATTTGTCATAAACATTGGACTTTTTTATCTTAAGCAATGATTTTTTTTGAGAAATTTTTATACAAGCTTCTTCATATAAAAAGTATGTTCATATTTTGGTATATCTAGGAAGTGCTTTGGTAACTGTTTAGCGCTAATATTTTAGTTTTGAGGGCATTCTCGGTAAGCCATCAAAGTAAAATTTTAGAGCACGAATTTAAGTAGTTTCTTAATAATCATTATTGATAATATTGTAAACAACCTTTCTGGTAAGATTTTTTCTGGCACTTGCCGTTATTTAGAGCCGGTAGCTTGCTTTTTTACAAATCATTGGCTATATAATCACTAAAGGAAACGATCATATTTTTCACTACAATGGAGTTGTATAATTCGACTGTGTTTCCTTTTTTATGTATGGGTAAACTTGCCTTTTGTATACATAGTAAACAAGCTCCGATTTTTATTCCCAAAGAGAGTGCTGAGAAATGATCTACGGAATTTTAATTTTACGTTTAATTTAATGTCTTCCTCCACAAAAATCTCCTCAAAAGGGGGAAGAGAGGATATTTTTTGTCGAGGATCCAAAATTTGTGACCAAAACATTAAAACAGAGGAATAGTGGTAAATCGTAATTCATATTTGTTGAATGTCTTATAAGTATTTATTATATTTTCTATATTGAAAGTCTTATATTTAATTTATTTTCTATGGACACTACAAAATGAGATATAAATAACTAACTTGATTATTTTGTGCACTGAAAAATACGAAGTAGTAATATTAACTCTTTGGTGTTGTTACTTTTGAGAAATTAATTCTCAACTATCATTTCAGCTGTTTTTTTTGTTGGCGGTCATCGCCTACACCTCTGCCGCCTCTTTAAGCAGTGACAAGGACGCACCCATCCTGAAACAGGATGTGGACATTGCCCCCGATGGCACATGGCACTACAGCGTCGAAACGGGCAATGGCATCGCCATCGATGAGCAGGGTAAGCAGACGAATCCTGGTCAAAAGGAGTCAAACGAAGAGAGAACCGGACAGGCATCGTGGACGTCCCCAGATGGACAAAAGATCCAGATCAGTTGGGTGGCCAATGCGGATGGTTTCGTGGCACAGGGAGATCATTTGCCTGTGGCACCGACCCCACCGCCCATTCCTGCCCTTATTCAACGTGCTCTCGAATGGATAGCCGCCCATCCACAGAAGGAGGAACGCAGAATCTAGTCACACACTTTATTATTTGAAATGAAAGCATCACGGCACTTTGGAACATATTTTTTTCTGATTTTGTACTATTTATTCAATAAATTATTCAGGGATTATCAAATTATTGTTTGTTTAAACCCATATTATTACTATTACTAGATTGTATTTGGGCGTGTCTGTTTTTATAAAACATTTTTTGCCCTTTTCGCTAGGAACTCTGGTTAAAATAAAAATGTTGACCAGAGGAATTATCATATAAATTATCAAGAGTCCAATACAGTATATACGCAAAGGTGGGCACAGTTAATCCAAATCCAACTTCAATTATTGTTTATTCGTTTGTTAAAACAAAGTTAACTTCGATAATCGATAGAGCGTTAAATTCTCGAAAATTTAACGCAAGTTAAAGTTAACCTTTAAACGCTAACAATTTAAAACTTATACTGCTTTTAGGCTGAGAAAAGTAGGTAAATAAAACAAAAACAAGTAGAAAGAAGAATTAAGCACATTTATTTATTTCAATGATGAAAGGACGTTCTACTGCAGCACTAGAGGGGATAGCAGTGTTATATTTAATAAAAAGATTTATTAACAGTGGTTTACCTAGAAAGGCAGCATCCGTAAGAGATTCTTTGAACTTCGTGTCTAGCCAAGTTGCTATCAAATTCTGAGCTTTGTTTTTCAGTGATTTGTGGTCTCTTGACCTATTTTCTGCAGACTGAGTAACGATGCTGTAATAATCATCCCCTTCTTCGTGGCGCGGGCGCGTAATTCTAACAAACAAAATAACAGCATATCAACAAACGACTAATGTAACGGACTCGGACTAAGTTAACGGAAGTCAACAAGAGCATTAACGTAACGTGAAAGTCAATCCGCTCAGCAGAATGTTAGCTCCGTTAATTAACGATTAACGGATTAATGGATTAACGAGTTAATGCCCACTTTTGGATGTACGAATAATTTTATGATAGTTTCTCAATAAGGGAATTTATCTGAGTTCCTCTAAAGGTAAAAATTCTTCTTGTCATAAATCGGGAAATCACAAAATAGTAATATACCTACCATTAAATTTGTGATATCTTCAAAAGCATCTTAATTATAGTACATTGGTAATAATTTTTAAATTTCAAATTATACATGCAA
Source organism: Crioceris asparagi (assembly GCA_958507055.1). Taxonomy (NCBI): domain Eukaryota; kingdom Metazoa; phylum Arthropoda; class Insecta; order Coleoptera; family Chrysomelidae; genus Crioceris; species Crioceris asparagi. The sequence continues at coordinate 20,217,813 of OY293829.1, read as the reverse complement.
CGGTAGAATTCTATCGATCTAAACCATGAATGAATAAATATTCGAAGGCTTGCACATTCCTGCATAATTCTTGTCTATTTATAGCTCGAATTGTCCCAGCCAATGTCAATAAGTTTAGACAAACTAAATTATATAGCATTTTTTGTTCATTATTCTATCATTTTGACTCATTTTTCAATAGGGTAAACTTAAAAATTGACAACAAGATGTCTCAATATTTTCTTTTGAACCTTATTTATTTTTCCTTGTTTTAATTGTCTAGGTGAGCAAAGCTCTCACCTTAACCGAAATTAATAACAGTTAAAAAAATTAACAACAACAATAATATCAACTCTATTGGTGTGTTTACTTTTGAAGGTATACAGTTGCAGATAGATTGAAAACTTTTGGGACCAACTTGACAAGTACCAGCACCAATAGAATTAATATTATTTTGTATTTTCCAGTACACCAACTAATAAAGTCGGTCCATTTTTTGTAAAAATTACTTGTAGTTGTGTTATTATTCAGAAATCTAAAAACATCGTCGCGAAAATACGCATATTTTAGACTTTACACACCGCTCGAAAACCGTAACTCTATGGAAAAAATGTTCAATATAAATGTTGCTAATTTGGTTGCCTCAGATTTTCAATTTTTGAAAGAAATTGCCCCCTCCACATAGCCAAAATACACATATTTGAGATTTTAACATCGCTGTAACTCGAAAATCGTGACTCTTTTTAAAAAATGTTCAATTTAAACGTTTCCGGATATTGTCCTATTTTTAATTCTGTGATCACAGATTTTCGATTCTCAAGAAAAATTGCTCCTCTTCCAATTCTCAATACTCCTCTCTCAAATTAAAAAAATCATCAAAATCGGAGCACGTTTACTATGCAAAAGGTGCGAATACCCATAAAAAGACAGACATACAGTCGACTTGTATACCTCCTCCTTTTGGGTTCGTCGTTCAAAAATAAGATTAATTCTATTGGTTCTGGTACTTTTAATGTTGGTGTCAAAAGTCTTCTAAGCACCACTTTAAAAGTATCAGCATCAAGAAAGTTAACACTATTGTGTATTTGTCATTGGACCAACTGATAAAGTCGGTCTTATATTTTGTAAAAGATTATTATTTTATATTTTTTCTTTATACATGGAAAGTGTTGAACGTTCACTTCAGTGAATTGAAAATATGGCTTTAACAATCAATTCCCAGTGCTGTAACTCGGAAACCATTGATTTAAATTTAAATGTTACTGGAAATGATCTTTCTTTAAACAAGTCTGATAAAATCTCCAATTCTGGAAAAAAATGCCCCCTCCACGTCCTGTGGGTGAGAAAAGACATATTTTATTTAAAAAACAGGAATCGGACAGATTTTATACCGTGTCAGTTTTTCGAAGTTGGTAAAAAAAAAATCTGAATCGATTTTAGCTGGAGCGAATCCTAATAAAACCACTAGTATTATATAATAGCAATAAATTAAACGCTGAACATATTAAATTTGCATGATATACTAAAAAAACATTAAATACAACCAGAAACCCGCCAAGAGATAAAACATATAAATTCGCCTTGAATACAAATAATGAGTGTAGTTCATCACAAAAGCTTGAAAATGAGATTCTTCGTAAGTACATACTGAACCAACTATTTGAAGATTGATTGATATTAAACGCATTTTATGAAAACAATCATTATTTTTGTAAAATTCAACTATGCATACCTATATATTTTATTACGTTATACATATTTTATAGAATCTTCAGTTCAGTGCGTGGTTAGAAAGGCTCCCACTGAAATTATGCATTCATACCTATGTGTTATGTAACCTGATATATGTCCTTTTCTTAGTAACATTTATCTTCATAAGACTTAACAAAGATAAATACATCATTCATTCTGATATCTTCCGTTGGAATGTTGTGAATATTAATTAACATTAAATAACTTATTTGTCTTCAGAGAAAATATGCTAAAAGACATTTTACTGGAATACTACAATCAATTATTATAATGCCAATAGGTTCTCCTGACCGTCATCGGCGCTTCTATGGCAGCCACTGCAAGCCTCGACAAGGACGCACCCATCCTGAAACAGGTAGTGGACATTGCTCCCGATGGCTCGTGGCGTTATAGCGTCGAAACTGGCAACGGCATCAATATTGAGCGTCATGGTCAAATTAAAACTGTAAACCAAAAACCGGTGGCCGAAGAGTCGGGTTCTGTTTCGTACACAGCTCCAGATGGCCAGCCCATCCAGCTAACCTGGGTGGCTGATGAGCATGGCTACCAACCACAGGGCAGTCATTTGCCAGTTGCTCCACCCGTGCCCCAGGCCATCCAGCGCGCCCTTGAATACGCTGCTGCCCATCCACCCACTGAGGCGTCAGTCACCCGCAAGCCATCTGTTCTTGTTTGAAAGTTAATATAATCCGAACTTCATATTAATTAACTTCTTTATTTTGTAAATAAATAACTTCTTTGTAACACCTATTTGAAAGTTCAGTTTTCGAACACTGATGGTCGTCACCAAAGAGCCTTCCAATACCCACAGCATTTACGATACATTCTCAGTGTACCACATCATTAAGTAAATTAACACTGCGGCTCGATGCCTCGAAGCCGCTTCTGTCTAAAATACCCACCCAGTATGGCAATGGCAAACGAAAGTCGTTGAAAGTTTGCTCCCTGACTCAGTAATTGAAACTATATATAGCTCGACATGAACCGGGTTCCTCAATTTAGTTGATCAACACACGTGCTGTTATAATTGGATTGAAAACTTGAAAAGTACCAGAATTAATAAGTATAATTTTGTATTTTTCAGTGCACCAACTAATAAAGTCGGTCCATTTTTTTGTAATAAAATAGTTATTTCCCACTTTTGAGTGTAACATTATTCACCAAACATCATTCAGCGTTCACCAAAGGGATAATATGTTGCTTATCCTCATTCAAAGATTTGAGAACATCGCGGAAATATACATATTTCAGACTTTACCTTGTTGTAACTCGGAAACTGATTTTTTTGCAAAAAATGTCCAATTTAAATGTTGCTACATATAATTTCTTCTTTAATTTGGCCTTTTCATATTTTCAATTTTCGAAAAAATTGCCCCCACCACATAGTGGAAACACACATATTTCAGACTTTACCACTGCTATACCTAACTCAAAAACCTATTATGAAAAATGTCCAGTTTAGACGTTGCCGGATAAGGTCTCTTCTTTAATTTCGTCGTCTCAAATTTTCTATTTTCGATTTTCTAAAACAAATGCCCCCTCCACCCCCTTCGGTTTGGGACAAGTTTTTAAGGGGAAGGACATGTTAAATGTAATTTTTTTGGGACAATGGGACCGACTCTTAGTGGTCTTCTATCAAATGAAAAAAGAATCATCAAAATCAGAGCACTTTTCTATAAAGCGTGAACATCCACTCTTCCAGTCAGTATTTATATTGCAAATGGGGAGTTTCATGTAAACCTATTCCTAAAGATCATAAAATCATCCAACCTAGTAAAGGATTCTCTTATTTACAATGGAGTAAAAATTTATAATAAATTACCAAGTGAAATTAAAGTGAGTAATCTCTAGGTTCTTAGAAACAAAACAGAAAATCTACTAAGCGACAAGGCATACTACAGCAGTTAACATTCCTGCATTAAAAGAACGAACATTTTGATAATATATAATTTTATGATGACGATCTTTGTAGAAAATCGAAAATCTCAGACGGCGAGGTGAGACCATATCCGGAAACGTTTAAATTGAACATTTTTTTTATAAGAGTTACGGTTTTCGAGTAGCAGCAATGGTAAAGACTGGAATAATATGTGTATTTCCCCTATGTGGAGGGGGATTTTTTTTAGGCCAAATTAAAGAAGAGATTATATGTAGCAATATTTAAATAATAATAAATACCTAAACATTTTTGGACCGACGTTATTATTTATTTGGTGCAGTGAAAAATACTAAATAATATTAATGCTATTGGTGCTGGTACTTTTGAAGTTGGTGTCAAAAGTATTCTATCTAACTACTTCAGAAATTTAAGTTTGCAATTATTATACTGTTAAAAAACTGACCTAGTCTAACATTTTAGCGCATTTATATTTCCATGACCTTCTGCTAACAATTTCTAAGATGTGTTCACCTGTATCAGGATAAGTGAAAGTAGAAGCTGAAGAAATTTTGTTTGTTATTTTTTTTGAATAAAACATTTATTTTGAATTTGAATAAATATCTCATTTAGATATTCAAATAGATGTAAGTATTTAAAATATTTAAATATGAGAAACAGTAGTTATTGTCTCATAATTTATCCATAAGTGTGTACAAATAAATAGAAGTTATCTCAAAATTGTTGTAGAAAACGTTCTATCTATTAAACATTGTTTGAGCAGCTTTTTCTTTTCAGACGGAAATAAAACACTAATATTTTCCACCAAAGAAGTTTAAGCTTTTATTTAATATTAATTTCTAATTTTATGTTATAATAAATGAAGATCAATATAAAAATAAATTTTGGAAATATCCCTGCAAGATAAAATTGACTCATGAACTTAATGACGACCATAATAATGATCGCTGTCTGCAGATTTTTGAGGTAATGAGCGTATGAGTGAAATAATGATCCACATAACATTTGTTGATAAGATAGTTATTCCTTTTTCAAATACAAGATATAAGATTCGATATTTTATTTGTTTTTTAATGTCTGTTCATGCATTTTAAGTATTAGAGTTAAATAGTAGTCGAAAGTGCGTAAAATATGATGGCTCTATGGCTCGAATGTAAAGTAAGGAAAATGATTCTACTGTTGTTACAGTTAATATTTAAAGTTCTCACCGGAAATGGGTAACTTTACTGTACTAGTCAACTTCCTTTCTCACTGTAAAACCCAGATTTCGTTTTTAATGTATTTACTCTTAACCTTTATCAAAACAACCGTAAATCTTCAATTCCGGAATTTAATAACATAGAACGTCAGATTTTTTTATCCAAGCAAGAAAAAAGGAAAACTGGAGAGTAGGCAATGCCGGAGAACAGTGAACGTTTCATCTGACAACGTTGCGTTCATCCTACATTAGGTAATCTCTTTTTCATTCCATCTCACCCATATCACATCCTTTACCTCCTTTACATCGCAAAAGATTCCGAGAACGTAGGGTGTACGACCATGAAAAATCATTTTAGTGCATCCAAAGAAGTTTCACTTAAATAATCATCAAAATTGGAGCTACGTGTGGAAAGTCGGTCAAAAACGAACGTATTAAGCAACATGTCCAAATCAAAGAAGTGAGACTAAGGGAAACATAACTGGCAATGAAATTGGTGCCAATGATGAGGTGTTCCAACACCACAAATTTCAAGGCAAAAACCTTTTACTCACACATGATAACATTTCCTAAATACAAAAAATGACTGAAATTGTGGCGAATACATAAACTTCAAGCGGAGCACAGATTCTTGGTAAATTCATGAATTGCAATGAACAAGATTTACTATAACTGGATAGCCCATCATTTTGGGCGCCGATTGATACGAAAATACTTATACGTTTAAAACAAAAGAGCAAAATTCCAAAAATACGGCTCAACTAAAACTAACGGCACAACTATCCTAGCAAGAAGGCGTGCTACTGATGTCACTAATATCACATTTAACTATTGCTACAATCGATATAGCATACAGCCACATTCTTAGCTTCAGGAGGCATATATACTAGAGCCCACAACAATAATACCCGAATATATAATAGACTTGGAACATGAGTAAGTACAATACAGAATATTCATCTCGCGTTAAAATCATCTGAGTTATAAGAGTAAGGAAGCTGGCCATAATGCAACACAATGTGATAAACATTCCAAACCACTACCATCTCCAACTTTCAATGTATCCACAATATCCAACAACTCAATCCCAATACAGTACCCCGGCTGCGGAAACATCACAACACAATAATATAGAACTAGAAATAACCAACCATTAGTACAAGACACCATCCCAGACTTCAACCACACGGACACTGCAACAACCAACAACTGCAGATATCCTGACACCTATCACTGATGGTCATGATTCAGTTCTCTCGTTAACAGCTGAAGCATCAGTCAAGAAACACCAAACTGATAAGAATCAAACAGAACATATCCTCAAAGAACAAAATCTAACTAAAATTAGAAGAGTAATACCTGAAGACAATCCCAGTACCAGCTGTGAGCGAGGATTTGAAGAAATAGCTTCACGCACAACCCGGGATGAATCTACAGTAGAGGTAGAGAAACGAACAAATTTCGCTATACCAAACGAAAGAAATATTATAAAGAAACAAAAATGAGATAAATTGACAGCAAACATTGCACAATCGCCCCTAGAACCTATGAAACAATTCATTGATAATCAGTCCTCCCTTTTTACGGAACTTAGTAATTAAAAAGTTTTCTAGAAAATATACATGGCATACAAGATATAAAGAATGTAATTAAGTAATTAGCGACTACAGAATTGATATAGGTCAGCAAATTGAGATGATAGTTATATCATATCCCCATATCACTGACAGAACTTCTAAAAAAATTGGATTTTAATTTTTGGCTGAATTATAAATAGATAATTTTGGAAATAAAATGAAAACGAGGTATCAAATCCTACTTTGGATAAAAGCGCTATTACTATTATTGTTGTAATTAAATTAAAATGAGAACGAAGTTTCAATTTTTTTTTAACTCAATGACTTATTTTTTTTAAATAAATTCGTTAATAAGTAGTTTTAAACGGATGGAGATAAGGTCATGCGGTTTAGACATATTGTGCTGTAAATTTGATATAGTTTCCGAACCTAATAAAATATGCATACCATTCCATTTGCGATTTCGGAGCGAAATTATAAACTTTTAAAACCCGCCTCCTAGCGGGGGCGACCAGAACCAGAATGGCATGGATAGTTTTATAATATATTCACCAAACCTTCCTTTTTTGAACCAGACCTTCTTAACAAAAATATAGACCCTTATAGTAAAAAAGTTTAGCATCCCCTCCCGCCTTTATTTTAAGTCCTACAATAAAAAATCATTTATCAAAAAGATGGACCATTACAGTAGCATTCACATGAGAGTATTCATTTCTAAACTTATATTGGATAATTTTCGAAAAAAACACATTCTTATACGATCGAAGCTATTACGCCCTTTGGCGGTGGACGTATGAATTGAAAAAAATATTTCCAGCAATTTTCCTTGGCCGGTTTCCTCGGTACTATATAATAATATGTGAATACTTAGTTACTAACAGTAGAACATTTATTAGAGGAGAGTGCCCTTTATTCGAAACCCATAGAGACACATATAATATTTCAAATTCAATAGAATCCATATTAGGGCAAGAATGCAACATAGATAACATTTATGAAATACCTGAAGCATTGTTATTATTTATACAAATTATAAAAAAATACTGACACCGCTAATGACCAATAATTTGATGCGGTTTACTTTTAAATAAAGCGAAATTGTTCCAAATTCGGAAAGGTAAAATAAGTTAATGATGTGGTGATATAGCCCATTTCAACGGTTTCTGCGTCTACGTCATCAATAGCAGTTGAAACATGTCGTCTGATAGTATTATGAGCGGCGAAACCAAATTTAACTTATACTGAGTAATTTTTGGATATACTAAATGTATATACTGTAACGGGAATTTTAATTAAAACTGGGTTCGATTTATTTTCACTTATTTATTTACACTAACAAACTATATACACATTTATAATCACAGTATTACTTAGCGCTCTATTGATATTCACTGTTCTATGCATACGCTCAACTGACTGAGTGACTGTCAACTTCCGTGATCGATGTTGTTTATATCTACTTAACTTCCACTCTATATGCTTCGAGTTGTTCTCGTTTGTTCGTTTCGTTGTTCTGAATTCTAGGGTTTTCTTCCCGATGTATTCCTTCGAGACTAATCCAGCATATTCATGGATGTTCTTACCGATGTGTGTGTAGGTTTATTTTATTATTCGGGTGAGTTTTCACGCTACAATACTTAAATCTTTAAATATTTACATAATCAATATTATTTGCTTTTATAATTATACTAATAAACAATAATATATATATATATATATATATATATATATATATATATATATAATATAATAATAATAAGAAATAAAACTAATAAAATTAAGTATTACGATATTGGTAGATATAGATATACACATTACATGGGCACGTGAGTGACTTTTGATGCCCGTTCACGTCCGCTCACGATCTATCGGGCTCGGATCACACACGCTATTCACGTAAATATCTAACATGATTCACGTGATTCACGGTTTAACATGTGATTCAAGCACGAATCATTTGATTCGCACATGAATCACTTAATGAGAAACTAAAAATAAAAATAAAATATGAAACGGAGAAATGCGCCAATATGTGGGTTTGGAGTGGGGAATGGTGGTGACGGTGAGTCGAACGAAAATCGAAATACGGTAATAACGCTCGCACACACAGTCACGTGAATTGTATAGAAATTGATGCCCGTTCACGATGTGTTACGCGTAACCCATCATGATACGACGTGATTCACATTAATTGCCCATTACTAATACATATGCACATATTCATATATTTTTGTGTTTGTTTATAAATTCTGAGTTATTTTCAAATGATTACTGTATTTTTATTTATTTCTCCAACTTTCTATGACATTGACAGCTTGCTTCGATAACCATTTTTTAATTTCTTTTTTGGTATTTTATGGCACTTGTTATTTCTTTAATACTATCAGGTAACGTGTTATATAGTTGGGGAGCTAAATATGAAATTTGTTTCATACCAATGGTTTTTTGGGCTCTTGCTAATTTTTCTTGTAGATTTTACGTAGATGAAAGATCTCAGAATTTTGCTAGTTTAGTTTAGTACTATATTGGTCGTTTATTATATAGTATTTTCAAAAATCTTTTTTAAGAATTTGGATAAGCGGTTTAATATGCGTCTAGTTACCGCTCCCCATCCTAATATTCCGTACTTCATAATTGAGTTTTTCTTTATTTAGAGTGCAACATATTCGTTTAAAGCAATAAAATAGCGATCTTTTTATAGTGTTTTTGATATGACTGTCCCACTTCATTTGTGAGTCCATTGCTATGTCTAAATAATTCGTTTTGGAACTTGATTGAATGTACCAGTTGGTGTCTAAGATTTTTAGACACCAGTAAAGAGTTTGCGTACGAACAAAATGAGACAAATGTGATTTTCTCAATATTCATTGTTAAATAATTTGTCAAACCAGTCTTTGAGACTTCTAATTTCCTTGCCTATTGAACTTTTCAATTCTTGCCATGAGTTTTCCCGAGTAAAAAACGGCGGTATCATCCGCAAAGAAAATTATGTTTCTTTCGATGTTAAGACTCTCATAAATAAATATGATATAATACTGTGCCTTGTGGTAGACCATATTTAATTTCTCTTTGTTCGCTTAGTTCATTGTGAATTTTCACATGTTGTCTTCGCCCTTGGAGGTAGTCTTTAAAAAGAGCATGACTGATACCTCTGATACCGTAGTTCTTAAGTATCGCTAACATTTTTTATAGCAAATTATGACAATGGATTTTGCAAGGTCTATATAAACACATATTGTTGGTTGATGCTATTGCATCATTTATAGACATTTTATTTCTGAACCCGGGCTGTTTACTAGATAGTAATTTATATTTATCGAGAAAGTTCAATAATCTTGAGAATTCAAAATTATTTTAATGAACAATAACTTTCATTCAATTACAAAATCAAGAATATCAAAAATCTCAAATATATACTATGTATGAAAAATGTAATCTTTATAAGGGGATATAGAAAAATATAGAAATGTTCAACTTTTGCCCAAGTCAACCAACTTTGTGTAGATTAGGTACCGTTTTCGACATCCTTATCTTAGGCAAACTGTAGACGCACATCTACGAGTATTAATTTGTAATTTGATTTTATATCATATCGTATATCGAAATTTCGGACAAATTGTTTGATATGGACGAAGTAAAATGACAAAAATATTTGCCGATTAAGATAAGAAGATAAGATAAATGCCAATGTATCAAACTTAGTAATTTTGTGGTATAGTCCACGTGAATTGTGCATAGATTTTAAATTGAGGAAGATAATAGACGATAATTTAATTTATTTTATAGCATTAAATTTAAAAAGAGATTTGGTAGATAAATCTGAAATTAATTTGTTTTTTCCAGTATACCAATCAATCTTTGTGTTTATATAGAGTATGGATACCGAAGGAAATTTTCTCAATAAGTTCGAATTTTATTTAAAAAATTCTTTTATAAATTGTTATTTCTATCGAGGATGGCGGCAATGATTTTAACAACATCGAGAAATTGTAATAAGACTATCTTGAAAACATTATTATTGAGAGGTTACAAGGCATTTCTGCTCAAACTAAAAATTACCAGCTTGTTTTGAACAACTATAAACATTCTTAACTATAAATAGTTAGGTTTCTATGAGAATATGCGTCTATTTCAAATAATTGTTATCAATAAGGTGTCTAAATATATCATTCATCTTTTTCTTATATGCCACTGTGTCATAAATTACAGTGCCATCTCCCTCAATAAACTCTTTTGGATCATCGCTGTGGTATTTCTGTGATAATTTCAGCTGCAAAACTACTAGAGACATTACCACTCCACACCCCGACAATTTCTTCCAGTCATTTTTCAAGGTATTGTATGGGTAAATCTCTTCACATTTGAGTCCAAATTCTGCTAATCTGCTGATCAAGGTGTTGTGATAGAGCTTCAGGTAATGATCAACGTCATCCAGCTGCTCTTTGGATGCTGCTGAGAAGAAACAATATGATAGGTCGTTGGTCAGATTTCCTTTTTTGCCTAATTGAAAGTCCAGGATGCGCACTTCTGTCAAATTTCCTTCATTCTGAAACAATAAAAATATGAAAATATTAGTTAGTTTTGCATGATTTCTTTTTATATTCACTCCTGAAAAGCGGCCAAAAGAATTAAGCCCAAATTAAATCTTGGATAACTTATTTAATTTTGCATGGTTTTTGATCGTATTTTTTCAAGATATAGGCGATATCAATTTGAATCTGATCTAATACTGAGCTTACGATAATATCGAATGAACCTCGTATTATAAATATTGGGAAACAAAAAGTTGTATTTCGTCCTAGATTTCTAAGTAATCTGTGGAAAAAATCGAGAACAGAATGATCTTTATATGAAATTGTCTCTTTTTACGTTTACTTGATTCGGTTTAGATTTGGGCTTCGTCTAATGCGATATCCCTTGAAAAGCATGCAACAAGATGCCTGCTGGCATCAAGTCTTACCAATAAATGGATTGAAAGGAATAAAATGGTTCGTTAAACATTCTTCGATATAACGGTTAGAAGTCAAGGTAGGTACCATTCTCGACACAAAAATGTCTTGTATCTTCTGTTATTGTCGCAAGTTGTATATCTTTCTTGAAAAATCTATATTTTTCTTTAAAATACTGAAATATAGATATCAAGTAAAATGAAATGAAAATTTTATGAAAAGATGAGGGTTCAAATATTGTAGTTTAAGGACACATATATTGCCATTCAGTTTTCCACAGAGTATTTGAGAATCTATGACAAAAAGCAACTTTTACTTCCACACCAGATTCATTCGATATTTTATTAAACTTAGTATTACTTTAAATTCGGGATAATATCACCTACCAAAAATGATATAAAAGCCATACAAAATTGAAATAGTTGTCCAATAATGAAACAGAGCAAAATCTTCTTTGTTCGTTTCTTTTTTTTTGTTCATTGATGAATGAAATATAATAATTGAGAACAGATTATTGATAACAGGTTACATCACTAGATCTCAGTTTTTTAAACTGATGTTGGTGTGATGTGTTGAGGAGACGAGACGAGAGTTTTCTGTTGATACAACAAATGGAAAATTTCAATTCAGGATATTATCATTAGTAGAATCCATTGTTTTTATATTAGGATCAGCCACAAATATACTTTAAAATTGATAATATCTTATTTTACTTGTCAAGCACGATATAAATGTCCTTTATATGCATTGATTTATCAACCGATCATCAAAACTTATTTTATTTCTTGATGACATATGGTACTTTTTTGTATCTGTTCTAGCAGTCAATGATGCTCCAATAAAACCATCTTTTTTATCTTATCTGTTTTCAATGATGTATCAGAAACTCTCTTTGCGTCAACTATGCGTTTATATTGTTTCCACGGTCGATAACTTTGTTATTGTTGGAGATATCAAGATGAATTATATACCGAAATCAAAGACTTTGATAACCTTCGTGTACTTAAATTAACTAGTAATATACAGGATGTTCTCTAACATGGAGACATATCAATTATATGTTTCTTTTAAATGAAAAACCCTGTTTTTTATTTGAAATTCCGAATTTACTTATACTAGTTTAAAGAGGGTTTTTCAAATGATGTGATCCATGTTATCAGAGAATTTGAAAGATTTCAACTTCCTGGATACCTACATGTTATTTGAATAAGAATATGAAGAGATATTTTTGCATGTGTCGATTCTGTTCACTTATGTAGTATTGTAGTAAATACCTATTTTTACATTATTGAGTAAACTTTTTACAATGTTTTCTCGTTTTTTTCAAATATATCACCCTATCATTTATATATATCGTAGACAGAAGTACCATCATTATATTTTATTTTTTCTTAAGAACCTATTTCCTCTATCTAGTTTTGAAGAAATTATAAATTTTCCAAAAAATTTAGGTTCATATTCAATTTGTGAAAATGAAAATCACTCTGTATATGAAACCCGTATGTATAATATGGATGTTGGGTACTCCTAAAAATGCATAATTCTGTCAAGACCAAATTATAGCCCACCTGATGTGGATTAATCTTACTCGAGCATTTTCAGCACTTACGTAAATTGTTTTTTTTGGAAACAGTTCTATATCATACTGTCTTTTTGCTATAGATAATAACAAATGATTGGGTAAGTTTTAATTGATTTTTCTATTGACTTTAAAAAATTTTCTATACCAGGTATTTTTTTCATTGTCACAAATTAAAGGAAATCTAAAAGTTTAAGAAACCTTTAAATATTCCCAAAACTAATTATTCTAGATATGGGGAATATTGGAGAAAAATTAAACTAAACTGATGGTACTTTTTATCCATGAATTATAGGGTTATCCGTTTAGATAAAATCAAAAAAAAATGTATTTGAGTTTTTACTCTCTCTGTACACAGTTTTACACAATTTGCGTAATAATGTAAATAGCTCATTACCATAGTAGGTACAAAATTACTAAAGAGATGCAAAAAATCACTTTATATTATTATTTAAGTAAGTACATGCCCAGTTAATTTCAAAATACTAACGCTAACAGTACAGTTCAGTCAGAACAGTTGTGCTGTTACGTCATAGCATGACATCTTTATCTAGTTCTGACTGGACTATACCTAGAATTTATGTATATTACAATTTTTTAATTTGGTCTTTTATAATGTAGTTATCAACCGCGGACACATTGAAAAGTCACCCTGTAAACTCTTTAGCTTACATCATATTTAAACATGAAATTGTTACTCCAACTGTCTCCATGAATAAAAATGGAATTTTCATCTGAGCTTGGATTGACTTCTGCAGCTGCATCCATTCCATCAAACAGATACTGTTGCAGCTTCTCAACATCCTCGGCACTAATATCAGAATCCGCTAATGTGGATACTTTGGGAAATTTTTCATTTCCATCTTTTGCAGCCGGGCTTATAAATTGATACATATTGGTGAGTGGCGATAGAAGAGCTTCAAAATTTTCTGGATGTTTGTGTTTGTAAGCAAATGCTGTACCATGCAGTTGAGCATATTTCTGGAAAATAAACTCCATATGTTCTTTATCGAAGCTTCTCTTTTTATCAAACAGCTGAAAGTGCTGCAACTTCAAATTCTCCATAGCAATTTTTTCATTTCTTGGTTCGAGTGAGGTGGCAAAGCATTTGGCAGTAGAGTTAAAAACTTTGACGCCTTCCTCTTCCTGGAACTTGGTGAATGTTGGAAGTATTTCTTTGTAAACATGGATCTCATTTTTGTAGGCACATTTTATAAAATAGTCATTCTTCTCCTCACCAAAGTCCAGTGTTTGTTTGATGGCTAGTTCGTATGGTTGCTTTACATTCGGCACTTTCACAGTCACAAAAAATAGTTCTCCCAAATGTCCATCTCCAACATTGTTACCTTGGTTAACTTTCAATGAACAATTTTCGATGTTTTCACCAACAGCTTCACTTATAAGGTCCAAAAGGCCTTGTGGTAATTTTGTTTCCATTTTATTCACAATAAAATTACACTCTTTGGGTTACGTATGAATAAATTGAAATCTAATATATTTTATATCACGGCGAGACTATCTTATCTGTAATCTTAATTTTTTGATAAGAAAAATTACTTAGCCATACCATCTAAGACAATAGACGAGAGCAGAAGGTCTAGCCTATTTATTTGCTAATGTTGACATAATTTGATACATTATGAGATAGCAAATGCAAAAACAATAGAATTTTCTGAATACACCGTTGCTACTGGTAAAATCTTATGTGTTCACTCTCAACCAAATTCCATCGAATCTGAAAATTGCTCATTTGCCGAGACAAACAATAATGCCCATATTTCATTTTTTAGTTAGATGTACTGTTTAGTCAGAAAATGAATAAACAAGTAGAAAATAAGAAATTTAATTTGAGTGTAACTTTTTTCGTGCCTTCTCTCAGAGATGAGCCTTGAGATAATAGTCAAAGGCTTCTAAAAGAATACTTGAGACAAATTTCACTAACATCCTTGGAGAAGTTCTCACTCTATCGACCTGAGCAAACGCAAAACACGTTTCTCGGCTATTGTAAACATGTAGGCATGTTTCCCATTTGAGTCACAGGGTAGCGATCTCGGTGGTACCCTTCAAAATAACAAAAGGAAGCAACAGGATCCTTCCATCCGTTCCCGAGATAGTCATAGACTCCGTATATAAATATTTTATCTATGGTCATAGACAGACCAATGACTAAAAATACCTACCGCTACCTGAAGTAGCTATCTAACTATAACTTCGATCCCCGAACGGAAAGAGTGATCACGTGATCATCTAGCGGGGACTTACCGGCAAACTAGGACCAGATACCGAAAGTTTCGTTACACATTGACGTATCTAGTGAGGACTTCTTTAATAAAAGAATGTTATATCCATTAAAAAACATAAAATGTAAAAAATGCATGTCTAGCAATACAGTCCTTGCAATGCAAAAAGTTGTAAGATCACATGTAAAACCAATTAATTTAGCTTAGCTCCTATCTATGGAAGTACCTATTCAATAACATTTTCATAAATTTGATCTAATTATTTACCCACTATCATTTATAGTCACCGAATAATTATTAGAAATCTTTATTTCTATAATAGATGTAGGATGTAGGTAGATATTAAAATATCACGACAACATGATCACGTAAGAATAAACTACTATTTAAAATACTTTAAGTTTTAAATGATATTATTGTCGTTCGATTGCCAAGTCATACATGTATTATAGAAATAAAGATGTCTAATAATTAACTAGTCAGTCTTATCAAATAAAACCCTTAATTTTCAGTACAATAGTATGTCATTTCGAACTGTAGCTAGATATATTATGTCCTCTAAGTCTCTGTAAATTCAGACTTCTAGCTTTCTCAACAACGAAGTTACATAGGGGTCGAAAGTGTCCTGAATTGCTTCGAGAAAAGAATAGATAGTACGGCTGTGCTCGACTTGGCGGGGACACTGCCGTGCCCCCAGATATTTATAGATCTTCTATGATTACTGCGTCATTTCAAAGTCCCTCTCTGTTGCGTCCACAAGAAAACATAAAGATGGAAAAGATATTTCTCGTGTACCTATACTGGATAGAAAAAAATACGAATTCATAGCCCTATTCAAGATTTCCAAATTCCTATTTTTTAACATACTCTTTTACCTTACATTTTCAAACTTTACTTGCGTCTTTTCACAATGGGAAAATAATAATATTATTAACTCCCTTGGGTTATATACAGTACCTTGTTGCGTCCGGCTGTGTTGCCAATTCGCTTTGTTTCAAAAAGGTGAGAGACAGACAAGCATGATGTGTGCAGGGTTGAGATAGGTGAACATTGGAGAGAGTTCGGAAAACGTCACTGAACGAGATAATCTATGTATGATATATTATTTCATTCATTTCGCAAAGAACGAGCGGATTTTTAAATGAAAAATAAATTATAAGTTGGTGCTTTTTTCATTAGCAATGATTTTATCTACTTGAAGCTCATTTACTAAATATATAATTAGTGTTAGTGCTGATTTTTCATATGTAAATAACCATTAAAAAGTTAAACATACTAGCAAATAAGTTATTCGAACAATTTTTTTAATAAAATAGAAAATTTTCAATGGAACAAATAAATTTACAAAAAAGGAAATACCTAGGCCCAGAATTTTTTTCATTTACTTTATACGATAGCTATAAAGTAATGATGAAAATATTCAAAAGAGTACCGGAAATCAATCACTTTCTATCAGTTAAAATCACCAGGCAGAACAAAGGAGGAAGATGTAGATAGGTTAAGAAAATTTAAATGAAGTTTGATGTGGATGAAGCACCAACCAAGAGCTATATGATATACGTTAACTTTAACCTCAATATCAATCTCGTGATATCTGCCAACCAATCAGCGGGTTGCATCTCTCCATCGCGTAATTTAAATTCGATGTTCCTAACGTAACAAATTATGGTGATTCCGAGAAAAATGATTGGCGCGTTTGAAAGTTTGGCTATCTTTAATTGGTTTGGATAAACACAACGCGTCTTTTGTTTTGTATCTCGAAATCAACATTGATTAATTGTTGCGTTTTAATGGAGCTGTTAGATGAATTGTAATAATTTCTCAGTGATGCCAATGAAGACATTCTATAAATCCTAATAATATCATAGATACTTAATATATAATATTCGAAAATTATTAAACTCTTATTTAGGTATGATTGTGAATGATGTATATAAGAATATAATTACTTGGTATTTATACCAGATTTGTATGGTAACAGATATTAAAGTTAAAAAAAAACAGCCCAGCTGTCTCGAAAAGAAATGATATATATATATATATATATATATATATATATATATATATATATATATATATATATATTTGATTCTGAATTCTTGACTGGTTTATTATTTGATAAAATAGATTTTTGTTGGGGATGCAGTCATTTAATAAATAAAATTCTTTGGATTATGCCAAGCTTTCGAGAATGTTTATTCGTCGGGCCAAACTAAAAATCCTTACAAATTTTTTTTAACTACATAATAGATTATTAATTAAAGTACTTACATTCGTGAATTTATATAAAATTAACCACAAACAGGAAAGATTTCATAGTCAGCAATCAGAAATGTCATTAGTTATTTATAAATGTCATGGTAACAGCATATCTAGAGTTGAAAGTGTCTAGATTCAAGTTTTCTTAGAAAAAATCCAAATAGGAGTTATCTTTGGGTTTGTAGCTCTTTTTTAACAAGTCACACTATTATATATATATATTTACTATTTTGTTAGGCATTCAGATTATTTGTTAATTATATATAATCATATTCTCTCACAATACGACATACATAACTTTAAAATGAAATAATGGAAAGCGTCAATTACATAAAAAAAACAAAAAAAAAAAAAACAAGTCAATCTCTCTCACAAATTAACCTGAGAAATTTATTAAAATAAGATATATCTAATAGAGAAATATTAACATATATCATCTTTATCGTATTCTCTCACAATACGATAAATACACAATATAAAATATCCTGAAAAGCATCCATTCATTCAATGAAGCTAATAATAATGATAAGCTGATTTCTCTCACAAATCAACATGTAAGAATATTTTAAACATTTTCCATGTTATTTAATACATTTTAAATAGTGTTATCAAAAAAGCAAATGGCGAAACACAAGGAAGGAAAAAATCATCGTATTATATCTCACTATAGGTTAAACATGAAATGAAAATCTTTTTGAATCAACTAAATTTCTCTCACCAATCAGTTGATCTAGAGATCTCGAAACTCTTAATATTTGTTGTTATAAACTTTTATCCTTCTTCAGTATAATCTGTATACGCATATATACCCATCTATTATAATATACTAAAACAGAAACAAAAATTGACAAATATAACTAAATGATATGAGAATATAATTAGCCTATACCTACATATAGAGCTAGGTACATATTATATTCACACATATATTTCAATTTTGAGAAATATTTTGAGAAAAATTATTAAATTTATTATTATAGCGATTTAATATATAAGAATAAATAGAACTAAGTCCATTAATATCTGAACGTTTATTCATAGTGTTATTATGTTTTTCAATATTTATCATTTCTAAGAAACCACGTTTAAAATAATTTTTCTCAGAACAAAGAGCAATAGTATTATCAAAATCAATACTATGTTTTTTATTGATGGCATGTTCAGCCAAGGCACAAGATTTCTTATTACATCTTATATCACTTTTATGGGATGTTATTCTTCCTAAAATACTTCTAGAAGTTTGACCAATATATGATAATTCACAATCAAGGCAATTTATTTTATATACTACCCCAGACATTTCTGTCATTTCTAAAGGTGTCTTTATTTTGGAAAATAAATTAGATACGGTTTTAATATTTTTTCTTGCAATAATAACATTATACCCTCTAAAAACATTAACTAACTTATTAGTAAGCTCATCTATATAAGGTAAAGATCTATAAATAGGGAGGATATTTGTAGTAGAGGCATTATTGTTATTATCATTTAAAGAGTTCTCATGATTTATTTCAGGGTTTTCTATATTGACTTGAGGTTGCATTAAACATTTATTAATCAATTTCATAGGAAAAGAATTCTCAATTAATATTTTTTTCAATTTTGATAAACTTTCATTTCTATATATAGGATGCGAAAGTTTGATCACTCTGTTTTTTAATGCCATAATTAAGTTAATTTTTATTTTCTGTGGATGATATGAATGGAAGTTTATGTATCTATTACTACATATAGGTTTTCTATACCATTTTGTTCTTAATAAACCGGTGTTATCTCTACATACTTTTAAACCATCAAATGTTAAATTCAATAAGAATCCTTGAAATAGAGAACAAGTTATATTCAAAAGAGGCGGAGCAACTAAAAAGGAAACTAAATGTGCCTATCGAGGAAAACCAAAAATCTGTTTGTCGAGACACTGAACAAGTCAGCAGCCTGGCAGGAAACCATACCAAGGAGAAAGCTAACATCGTAATATTAACAGATGAGTATGGAAAAAGGTTATACTGGCCTCTTAAGAGTACAATAGGAGATCACTATAATGTTTTGTTAGTATGTAAACCGAATGCTAAGTTTTTGGATGTTGTTAGCAATATAGATAGTGCTATTAGGACTTTAACTAAAAGAGATTTTGTCATTGTATTGGCTGGAAAAAATAATAAAAATCTATCTGCCCGTGATCTGAACAAAGTAGCTGATAAATGTTTCTTTACAAATTTAATTCAGTGTAGCATCCCGACAAACCCGGTCTGGGATAACAGGTTTGAAAACATCCAGCGAATAAATGACAAAATTAGCAGTATAGTTGGAAATTTAGAATATTTCAATAATAGCATTAGGCATCTTAACCTAACTGATATATTTGCACGTGATAATTTTATTAATAAATAGATCTATTTAAATAATCGTGGACTTAGAAACTTGGCATATTTAATAAAACAAAAGATAAATAACTTTTTCAACGTTAAAGTGACAAACTTGCTTGAGATAAGTACAGCTCCAGTAAATTCGATCCCAGAAACATTAAATTTTCCAATAATGAGTGCATTTCCAGTAAACCCTTGAAATCTACTTCTGTCAAACGATGTAAGACTAGCAGTAAATCCTCTCAGGTGAAGAATAATCTTTCAGTTTTCCACATTAATATAGAGGGACTCTCAAATAAGACTGACGAACTAACAGCCTTTGTTAGAGATTATAGTTATGATATAATATGTCTTAGTGAGCATTGGTGCACTGAAGATATTTTGAAATGTGCAAATATTGATAATTTTAACTTAGTCTCCTTTTATAGCAGAAATATACGTATTCATGGTGGTGTCTGTATTTATTCACGAAAAGGAATTATCTGTAAGGAGGTGAATGTAAAGGCATATTCTAAAGAAATCGATGCAGAGTTTTGTGCCATTGATGTCTGTAATGGTAAGATTCTAATAATTACTTTGTATAGGTCCTGCAATGGTTGTGTTGACACATTTTTGCGCTTGCTTGATGGTTTGCTGCACAATTTCCATGATATATACGAAAAAATTATTATTCTTGGTGATTTCAATATTAATTTCCTAAGAAACACACCTAGTCTCTCGGACTTACAATCCTTATTAAACAGCTTTGGTATGAATACCACTATCTCCAAGTTTACTAGAGTTTCTGCAAAAGCTTCTACTTGCATAGACAACATCATCACAAATATTTCTGACACTTATTTTTCCGCTGATGTTCATGACCCCTGTCTGTCGGACCATTTCGGACAATTTATATCATTAAATTTCAATATTTGTATTAGAAATGAGGATTTTAATGTTAGAAGTATGACGGATAAGTCTATTAGACAATTTAAAAGTGATCTGCTGTCTCTGAATTGGTCAGACTTCTATGATTGTAATGACGTCGATCAGATGGGCACTTTTCTCACCACTAACTTTAAATATCTCATTCAAAGACGATTCCCATTAAAAACTGTTAGATCCGATCGACCTCCAGTGAGTTTTTGGAACGAAAAACTTAGAGAAAAAAGAGAAACTCTCTTCTCGATAAGGATTTTAAGAGATGCAACAGGAACAACCAACTATAAGGCGCTCTACAAATGGTTACACAAGGATTATAGAAATTCAGTAGTACAGGCAAAAAGAGAGGCATTTGGTAACTATATAGAAAATGCTACTAACAGATCTAAAAGTGCCTGGAAATTAATAAATTTCGAGCGTAATAAATCCCATGCGACTAGTACGTCCCCTGAGTTAACACCAGACGATTTCAACAACTATTTCGTATCGATTGCTTCGGAATTAATTAAACATATATCGATAAATTCTGACCTGCAAAATGATCTTGTGCGAAACATTTCGATGGTTTCCAAATCTTTCGCCTTTTTGACTATTCATGAATTAGACGTTAGGAAGGCTATGGACGCTCTTAAAAAATCAGCTGCAGAGGATGTGTATAATGTAAATAGTATACTCTTAAAACACGTAACAGATGCTATGTTTAAGCCGTTAACATATCTTTTCAATAATTGTTATGAGAAGGGCATTTTTCCACACTTATTCAAAATATCTAAAGTGGTGCCAAGCTTTAAAAAAGGAGATAGGGACTTAGTCGAAAACTACCGGCCTATATCTATTGTTCCTATTTTTGGTAAAGTATTTGAAGTTATAATTAAAGACAAACTATGCTGCTATTTTGATTCAAATAATCTCTTAAGCGACTCTCAGTTTGGCTTTCGAGAGGGACGATCCACAATTCAAGCGCTAGTTTCTATTGTACAGAATATAGTCGGCGGCCTTGAGAAAGGAAATTATGGTGGCCTGATGTTATGTGACTTGAGTAAAGCCTTCGACTGTATTTCACATAAAGTTCTTTTAGAGAAGCTGTATCGTTATGGTGTGCGGGGTAACACATTACAATTAATCAAGTCTTACTTATCTCTTAGGGAGCAGTGTGTCTCGATGAACGGAAAAAGCTCTGTTTTTCATGTATTAGAAAGTGGCGTTCCTCAAGGCTCCGTCTTAGGACCACTACTATTTATAATTTATATTAATGATCTGTTTTCATTTTTGTCGCCAGGTCAGTGTGTCTGTTTTGCAGATGATACGTCCATTCTTTGTAGTGATCAGGATATTGATGGTCTTAGAAATACTTGTAATCTGATGGCTCAAAGGATGGAGCTCTGGTTCTCCCAAAACTGTTTAAAGCTGAATGCAGACAAAACACAGAAATTGTTGTTTTCAACTGATAGGAAAATTATAGAAGGAAAGAGCGCTAAAGTTCTAGGTCTAATACTAGATGAAAATCTCAGCTGGACTCCACATATTGAGATGCTAAAAAATAAGTTATCTTCTTCACTTTTCCTCATAAGGCGATTAAAACCCTTATTACACCATACATCAGTACTTAATGCCTATCACTCCTTGTTTCACGCACATCTATCCTATGGTATTGTTCTCTGGGGAAACTGTTCCAACGCCATTACAATTTTTCGATTGCAGAAAAAAGCTAAAGCTATAGCTAAGCTAACAATCGCCGGGATTGGTCATCGCGATCATTGCAGGCCTTATTTTATCAATTTTAAAATTCTAACAGTTCCAGCCATGTATATTTGGCATCAACTGATAGAAATTCATGGAAGTAAAAAAAGTCTAAAGCTAAACTCAGACTACCATCGGTATGGCACCAGATCGGCAAACCTAATTAGAAGAAAAAGGTTTAAATATAAAGTGTGCTCAAAAAACTCACAGGATATCGAGCTGTTTAATGTTCTTCCTCAGGCTGTTAAAGACCTTGAACTTAAAAATTTTAAAAATTTTTGTGAGAAATTATTGCTTAAATATGCCTTTTATTCACGTTCCGAGTACTTAGAAACTGTAAGTCCTAGTTTGTTAGTTTTTAAGTAGTCTACACACCATTCTAGTATTCAATTTTAATTGTATAATCTATTAGTTATTTTAATCTGTTGACTTGCTACAATTGTAATTTCACAAAACGTAGTTAAATAAAGATTATTATTATATTGTGGTGTCCATATTTAAATTTCGCGGGTTGTTTATTTTTCTTTATATATGAATCATAAAAGTCAACATATGATGTCTTATTATTTTGATATATCTATGTTATTACTCATAATACAATAAATTCAAATTTGATAGACAGCTGTGCCGGATCGGTTTTGAACGGATTCTATGTTTAGTGATATTTCGGTCAGGTGTAGAGTATTTGTTTTGTTTGGACGTTTTTTTTTTCTTCTTGAAAGAAAAAGTTTTGCGAGGTGCGGCAAAAATAGGAGAGTGATTGTAGACTTTGAGAAGGTAAGGTGTATTTTTTTTTTGTTTTATAGTTGTATGTAACTGATGAGTTTTTGTTTTATTGTTGTTGGAAATTTATAAGAAGGTTTGAGCTACCTTAAAATTAAATGCACTTGTTTTGGTATCATTTATTTGATGAATTAACTTGGAATAATTACTTCATCACATAAAGTCATTTTATAGACGATGCGAGAGTATCGTGAGTCAGGCCAAGAGACCATTGTATGATAGAGATTTGTTGAATATTATTTAGTTTGGTATATGTTACTGTTTTCATGATGATGTCAATAACTATTGTTTATTTCAAAAATGAACACATTTGTAATGGTAAATGGTATTGACCGTTGACATCAACATGCAAAAAGTATTTGTCCCAGGGACTTGAATCCCTAATTGAGCAGACTGACAGCGAGCGGCGGGTCTGTCCCTCCGTGTACCCTTCGGTTTCGAATGTTGTTGTCGTGTTTCGAAGTATATCTGAGATATGGTTGTCTTGGGTGGTGAGTGATTCTTTCGTAATTTGTTTGTTTTATACCATCATCTATTATTGTTAATCACAGTACAAGTAAATTCATCAAGAGTTTTCAAGAGTTATTGTGTACTAGTGTCAGACCTTTGTGAATTTTCACAACAAAGAGAATGTGCATTGTTATTTAAAATTTATTATAAAATATTTCATAGTACATGGGTTTTTTTCGCTCTTTTTCCCATGTTATGAAGATATTAAGAGCGACCTTCCTGGTCTAAATTATAAATGTTATTTTCTTTCAAATTGCCTGTATTATTTTAAATTATTGAATGTTTTCCTATTTAATTCAAGAAAAAAAAAATGATGTGTTGTTTAAATAAAAGGACTGGTAAGGGATTTTGTTGTTTCAATTACTGTCCACCCCCTTTCTCTACTAGAAGGTTAACTCCGTTGCATCCTACAAACGTGTTTTCTTATATTATTAGAGTGCCTGACACTTCAGGTAAGTCCTAAAATCCACTAGACTAGATGATCACATGCCAAGAAACGAGTCGTAGAGTTAGATAGTGAATTAGAGGTAAACTGTAGCGCGAACCTGGGGTCTTTGGATACACTACAGAATTTCGTGCCGTGACCAGGATGCATCGAGAGAGACCTTGATGAGGAAGGGGATGAACGTAAAATGAAGTAATTGGGGGCTTGACGTTTTTTCTTTTTGTTACTTTTTTCTGCTGTTCGTTTTTTTTAATTTTTAGTTTCATCTATTGAGTGACTACATATACATAGGCTACCGAAAAACGGACGATATGGAACCTGCTCCTATGCGTTCTAAATCGGAAATGAAATCAGTATCAACCATCCGGGGAAGAGAGTCGAAATTGGGTGAAACCATATTTTCAGCTACGTCGTCATCAGTACAAGGAGATTGGAAGAACATGATTTTGGAATTGGCATCACGACCAATGCACTCAATGATGTTGGAGATACCGACTTTCCGTTTAAATTTTTCAACCGCTTTTGAATTCCTGGAACGTCAGACTATGTTGGTGACTAGAAACCGAAATACGATGTCCAGCCGTCTCGAAGTATCGGTAGTTACAAGTGATCCCTACAAACATAAGACACGAACTGGTAACAAAAGTTGTACTAATATTGGAAATATTCCAAATTTTAACTTCCCTCCACCTAAATTTATAAAACCTCAGGAAAACTATCAGGATGGGAGAACTGGGGGCGCCTTCCCATAAATGTTAAAGTCAACTCCCAATTTATATAAATGAATCCAATTATCTAGTAGGTCTTTTCGCAGTGGTTCTTGATCTTATACTAAATTTTCCCAATTTACGCAAAGGAATGTTCTTTTTTCTTCACTCATTCATTCATATTTTAGTGGCGAACCAGTAGTAGTGAACCGACAACGGGTCTGTTTACTGGGAAATTTACGTTTGCACAATCAGGCCCTGTTATTTTGTGATCCTTCGGACAATTTCTGGGTGCTCATCCCAGAAAAAATATTCCCTTAGCTCGTCCAGACTTATCATGATCAATTTGGGCATTTTGGAGTGGCAAAATTGTTTCCTATCATGAAAAGAGTACTCTACATACGAAAAATGCGTAGCCGTATACACAAGGTGATTAGATCATGTCATGTTTGTCAAATTTCTAAATTTCCCCAGAGAAATTTAAAAGGGGCCACCTAACCAATTATTGCTGTCCACCCGGGTGAGTTGGTCACTGTAGATTATTATGGGCCTTTACCAGAGAGTCGTTCACCTGTCACCTATATATTTGTCGTCATAGACTCATTTTCGAAGTTTGTTAAACTTTATCCACTCAGACGTGCACAAGCTCAAAAAGATTGTTGCGGATTTTCATAAAATTATTCCGATAAAAACTGTCCTGGCCGACCATGGTACCCAATTTACATCAAAAGTGTTTCAAAATGCGTTGGTGGCAAAAGGTATTAGGTTTTCTTACTCCTCAATTAGACATCCTGAATCAAACCCTACTGAGAGAGTAATGAAGGAATTGAGTAGACTTTTTAGAACATATTGTCGAGGTTCTCATTGCAGTTGGGCTTTCGAAGATTGAACGTCTTTTTAACAACACAACACCCCTCATTTGAGTACAAGGTTTACACCGTCAGAGATTCTTTGGGGTAAGTCTGAAGGCAATCCCTTAGACGATGGTATTCGATCGCTTCTGCCTGCCCAAAATCCTCAGTCGGTGGAATCAATTAGAGCCCTGGCATTGCAAAATCTCCGTAGTAGCGGTGAGAAACGAGCTAGACAAAATCATAGACAAGATAGCTTTCAAATAGGAGATTTGGTGCTGTTGAGAGAACATCCCATTTCTAGTGCGGCTAACAAAATCATATATAAATTTTGTCCTTTATTTTCGGGTCCCTATGAGGTCACTGCACAACCATTTCCAAATTGCTATACACTTACTGAATTAAACTCCAGACAGGTCAAGGGTAACTATAATATTACAAATTTAAAATTATATTATGTTTCTTAGTTTTAGGGACACCAAGTCATGTTGAAAAGATTCCGAGCTGATTTACATTCATTCGAAATTTTTTCAAGGGGGCGTTCTGTGGTGTCCATATTTAAATTTCGCGGGTTGTTTATTTTTCTTTATATATGAATCATAAAAGTCAACATATGATGTCTTATTATTTTGATATATCTATGTTATTACTCATAATACAATAAATTCAAATTTGATAGACAGCTGTGCCGGATCGGTTTTGAACGGATTCTATGTTTAGTGATATTTCGGTCAGGTGTAGAGTATTTGTTTTGTTTGGACGTTTTTTTTTTCTTCTTGAAAGAAAAAGTTTTGCGAGGTGCGGCAAAAATAGGAGAGTGATTGTAGACTTTGAGAAGGTAAGGTGTATTTTTTTTTTGTTTTATAGTTGTATGTAACTGATGAGTTTTTGTTTTATTGTTGTTGGAAATTTATAAGAAGGTTTGAGCTACCTTAAAATTAAATGCACTTGTTTTGGTATCATTTATTTGATGAATTAACTTGGAATAATTACTTCATCACATAAAGTCATTTTATAGACGATGCGAGAGTATCGTGAGTCAGGCCAAGAGACCATTGTATGATAGAGATTTGTTGAATATTATTTAGTTTGGTATATGTTACTGTTTTCATGATGATGTCAATAACTATTGTTTATTTCAAAAATGAACACATTTGTAATGGTAAATGGTATTGACCGTTGACATCAACATGCAAAAAGTATTTGTCCCAGGGACTTGAATCCCTAATTGAGCAGACTGACAGCGAGCGGCGGGTCTGTCCCTCCGTGTACCCTTCGGTTTCGAATGTTGTTGTCGTGTTTCGAAGTATATCTGAGATATGGTTGTCTTGGGTGGTGAGTGATTCTTTCGTAATTTGTTTGTTTTATACCATCATCTATTATTGTTAATCACAGTACAAGTAAATTCATCAAGAGTTTTCAAGAGTTATTGTGTACTAGTGTCAGACCTTTGTGAATTTTCACAACAAAGAGAATGTGCATTGTTATTTAAAATTTATTATAAAATATTTGATAGTACATGGGTTTTTTTCGCTCTTTTTCCCATGTTATGAAGATATTAAGAGCGACCTTCCTGGTCTAAATTATAAATGTTATTTTCTTTCAAATTGCCTGTATTATTTTAAATTATTGAATGTTTTCCTATTTAATTCAAGAAAAAAAAAATGATGTGTTGTTTAAATAAAAGGACTGGTAAGGGATTTTGTTGTTTCAATTACTGTCCACCCCCTTTCTCTACTAGAAGGTTAACTCCGTTGCATCCTACAAACGTGTTTTCTTATATTATTAGAGTGCCTGACACTTCAGGTAAGTCCTAAAATCCACTAGACTAGATGATCACATGCCAAGAAACGAGTCGTAGAGTTAGATAGTGAATTAGAGGTAAACTGTAGCGCGAACCTGGGGTCTTTGGATACACTACAATATTATTATTATTACATACCATCATATCTAAGAAAGGAAGACATTGTTCATTTTCTTTCTCAACTGTAAATTGAAGATGCTCGTTATATACTGCAATACCTACGAATTCAGATAGTCTAGTCTGTGTACGGGTATATATTTATTTATATTATGTGTTTCTAAGTCTGTTATGAATATATTTTTTTTATATATAATTCAATAATAACTTTTTCTTTTTACTAAACTTATATCTGCCTCAATTTTTTAAGTTTAATGTGTGACTTGTTAAAAAAGAGCTACAAACACAAAGATAACTCCTATTTGGATTTTTTCTAAGAAAACTTGAATCTAGACACTTTCAACTCTAGATATGCTGTTACCATGACATTTATAAATAACTAATGACATTTCTGATTGCTGACTATGAAATCTTTCCTGTTTGTGGTTAATTTTATATAAATTCACGAATGTAAGTACTTTAATTAATAATCTATTATGTAGTTAAAAAAAAATTGTAACGATTTTTAGTTTGCCCCGACGAAGAGAATAAACATTCTCGAAAGCGTGGCATAATCCAAAGAATTTTATTTATTAAATGACTGCATCCCCAACAAAAATCTATTTTATCATATATATATATATATATATATATATATATATATATATATATATATATATATATATATATATATATATATATATATATATATATATATATATATATATATATATATATATATATATATTACATGCCATTCATTTTGTTACTTAATTTGATAGTCCTTATAGGTACCTACATGGTACTGAAGTTTTATTGCAATCGGTATAGTCATAGGTATCCAATAAAAAAACGATATTATTTAGTATTGTACCACTGGTCTAAGAAATTGATAAATAATAAATAGTGGTTCGGTGATAAAATCATCCATGGTGATCATCATCAAAGATTTGACAGTGTCGTTAATCAAGTTATATCGACATGATTATTCGCAGAGTGTTATTTATTTATTGGCAAACTTTTCGAATTTCAAAAAAAAAAATATTTTTCTTATTTTAAATTGGACCCCCTGTAAATTTCTGTCATTTGATGTGGAACTGAAAAACAAACTTTTTTCTAATTACAAACCCATCGGCGTTCCGAACGCATTCAGAGATATATGCAGAGAACTTGTTTTATCAAGTATTCGAGTAGCCATTTTAAAAATTAGAAGCTTCTAATTCAATGACACTTAAAATGATTATTCATTGACATGGACATTTGACATAAGTCTTGTATTGAAAGTTAAGGTTATCAAGATTAGAAAGTAGCCAATTGATCTGATTGATACAAGCATGAAGATGGTGTTATTTCTGTCCAAAAACAGTAGGTATGAATATGGCCACAGTTATGACAGCCTATCATGGTTACTTCTCCTCGCATATGTCCTATGGTATACTAAACTGGGGATATAGTTTCCATGCAAAAAGAATATTTAATCTCCAACGAAAATGCGTGTGTGTCTTGACTGGGCTGAAGTACCATGACTGTTGTCAGTACTTTGCCTCCCTTAAAATACTTACCTTTCCATCCGTATATATTTATCACTGTCGTGCCTACATAAAAGAAAATATATCCCAGTTCCTGTCTCAAGGTGATTTACATAATCATCTAACTCGAAACCGTAATGACCATGGTACAGGTCTTATGGTACCACGGTAATGACATACTCCCTGCCTTTCATAGGATATCAAGAACTAGGAGGGCCACTGATCATTTCTGCATCAAGATTTTTATTGTCCTCCCAAACCATGTGAGGATGCTTAAATTTCTATTAATGACAGCAGAAGTAACTAAATTGATAGCAATACAATTATAGCAATCTGTTAATATTTTTAATTCTAATAAGTTTCGACTTATACAGGGCTTTTCACGATGAGCGTAAATTAGACGTTTCATGCAAACCAGACAACGGAACAACCTGAAAATTCTATAGTATGCATGAATTAATATGATCTATACAGTTCTGTATATTTGTCTATGGTCTTAGTAATCGAGTTTGAGTTTATCCAACAACCGCGCCAACACAACAAATGAAAAAATTTGCAACGTGGCCAGTTTTTTAATTTGTTCTGTCTCAGTACGCGGCGCTCTCTGGTGAAGACCAAACGTACTCTTAATTCTTATATTCAATGCGCACTAAATTAATATCACAAATGATTTATGTCAAATTTATACTTATTGCAAATGTTTTCTCTTAAATGAATATTACAATATTGTTTTCCGTCCTAAAATATAAATATTTGCAAAATATTTTAAAAAGATTATAGTACAACCGAAAAAATAATATGCTGAAATAAATTAATATATCTAGAAAAAATAATTTTGTCCCAAACGGCGCCCCATAGATAATTTTGTATTTTTTTTTTGATTTTTAAGTGCATGTAGTGTGTTTGTCACATTACATCTTTAAATGGGTAAAGCCCATGATTTAACAAAAATGGATTTAGATTTAATCTAATATTATATTGTAAATTTCTATTAATGACAGCAGAAGTAAATAAAATGATAACAATACAATTATAGCAAACCGTTAATATTTTTAATTCTAATAAGAATCGATTTACCTTGACTTGTATAAACGTTTTATGAATTGATACTAATAAATATTTTATTTGATTTGATTTGTACCACATAAATGATTGTTTATCTTGTTATTATCCTGGACGATGCATGCCATTTTCAAGAATGTTCTTTTGTGGGAATTAGTCTCTGTGTTCATTTGTTTGTCTTCGTTGAAATCTATACTAAACGAATACTATAGTTAATATTGTAATGGTGTCATGGTAAAACCTCAAATATGTATATTTTCGCTATGTGGAAGGAACAATTTCTTCCGGAAATTGAAAATCTGAGGCAACCGAATTATGTAGCAACATTTATAATGATTTTTTTTTTTCATAGAGTTACGGTTTTCGAGTTACAGCATTGACGAAGTCTAAAATATACGTATTTCAGCGACAATGTTTTTAAATTTCTGAATAATAACAAGTATGTCCGAGCAAAGAATATACATGGGTAATGGTATAAGTGAACGTTCAACGAATTCCTTAACCAATGTTACACTCAAAAGTGTGAAATAAATAGTTTTTACAAACAATTGTACCGACGTTATTAGTGGGTGCACTGAAAAATATAAAATATGGGTGTTTACTTAGAATTTGGATATCGAAGGAAACTTCGAACTTAAATCGAAAAATGCTTCAATAAATTGTTATTGTTATATATTATTGAGAGATTATGAGGCATTTCTGCACAAACTTAAGTTTACCAGCTTTTTTAAACAACTATAAACATTCTTAAGTATAAATAGATAAAGAGAATATGCGTCTATTTCAAATAATTGTTATCAAGAAGGTGTCTAAATATATCATTCATTTTTTTCTTATACGCCACTGTATCATAAACTACAGTGCCTTCTCCCTCAAGAATCCTAAACTCATCGCTGCTGTATTTCTGTGACAATTTCAGCTGCCAAACTACCAGAGATATTACCACTCCACAGCCTGACAATTTCTTCCAGTCATTTTTCATGGTATTGTATGGGTAAATCTCTTCACATTTGAGTCCAAATTCTGCTAATCTGCTAATCAAGGTGTTGTGATAGAGCATCAGGTAATGATCAACGTCATCCAGCTGGTCTTTGGACGCTGCTGAAAAGAAGCAATATGATAGGTCGTTGGTCGGATTTCCTTTTTTGCCTAACTGAAAGTCCATAATGCGCACTTCTGTTAGATTTCCTTCATTCTGAAAAAATAAAAATATGGAATAATTTTGCGTGATTTCCTATTTTTATACACTCCTGAAAGCCGACAAAGAAAATTTAGTCAGCAATTTACAACATTAACAAAAACTAGAAACGTAACTAAATTTGAACAAACGTACATTAATATCGTGTGTTGCGTCCTTGATCGTTATGACTGCTGTCATGCGATGTAGTGAGCTTTAAATAGATAAAACCAAGAACATGTATTGACATATTCTTGACCAAATTCAAAAAAATGAAACGGTATACAATTCGGCTGTATGTTTGTTTTTTCTTTTTTTTCTTATGGCTCTTATTTGCGTGTTTTGCATAGTAAACGTACTCCGATATAGACGATTTTTGTTTCATTGAAAGAGAAGTGTTGAGAAATGTTCCCATATTGAGAAAAATCTAATCCAAAATCTCCTTCTCTCAAAAACCGCCAACAAAGGAGGTGGAGGGGGCAATTTTTCTATAAAATTGAAAATCCGAGACGGCAGAATTAATGAAAATTCCATATCTGAAAACATTTCAATTGAACATTATTTCAAAAGAGTTACGGTTTCCGAGTTTCGCAATAGTAAAGTCTGAAATCTGTGATATGCGTATTTCCGGTATGAGGAAAAGCAATTTTTTTTCGTAAATTGAAAATATGAGACGGCCAAATTAAAGAAATTATTACATGTAGCAACATTTAAATTGAGTAACGGTTTTTGAGTTACAGCAGTAAAGTCTGAAATATGTATATTTGCGACGCTATTATCTAAGCTAAGCTAAGCCTATTATCTTTTTGGGTATTAGTGAACGTTCAACAATCTTCATGACTAAAAAATGTGAAATAAATATTATTTACAAAATATTGTACCGACTTTATTAGTTGTGCACTGAAAAATAAAAAATAATATTCATTCTATTGGTGCTGGTAATTTTGAAGTTGTGCCGTTGTAGTTTGTGGAACCAGCACCAATAAAATTAATATTATTTTGTATTATTCAGTGCCACAACTAATAAAGTCGGTTCAATTTTTTGTGATAAATATTACGGTCAACATGTCATCTTCTGGCGGAGCCTTAAATTTATACATCGATGGTTGAATCAATGGAGAAGACAGAACACTCCTAATAGACACCGGTGCAACAAACAAAGGTCCAACTCAGAACAGCGACTGGAGAGACAATAAGGACACATGGTGAAGCGAGCATGACCATCAGCATTGGCAAGATCACCACCAAGCACAGAGTTTTAATCGCTGACATATCTAACCAGTTTATTTTGGGAATGGACCTTTTGAAGAAGCTTGGAGCTGTGTTGGATGTCAAAAATGGTGTCTTGAAGATCGACAATGAAGAACTGCCCTTTCACGAGGATAACGAAGATGTTGTCCGATTGATAACGACTAGTGACGTAATAATACCCGGTTATAGTGAAAAAATATTGATGACGGACGGATACTACAAATCTGGAAGTCTGAGACTGGTAGAAGAATCGAATACTAAGGTATTTCTGACAGCTAAAGCTCTTGTTCGAGTAGGAGATGTTGTTCCTGTCAGAGTAACGAATATAAAGCAGAGCCCCATCAAGTTGAGCAAGGGAAGTATGGAAGTATGGAAGATGAAAGAGAAGCTTTGCCCTATACGACAAACAACTGTAGAGAATGAGGAGTGGCAGCCCGAACAAATGAAACTGGCCCAAGAGAACGACCCATGTTTGAGAGTGGTCTTGGAGTGGATGCGCAGTAAGAAGAGGCCGTCTTGGCCTCTATATAATATAATATAAATATAACGCTAAAGGCTAGGTGGCGCTCTGAATATAAATGTGTATATAGTCGTGTAGTTATTAGTGTAAATAAATAAGTGAAAATAAATCGAACCCAATTTTAATATAAATTCCCGTTATATTATTTAATAGGTAAGGTTATAAATTACCTTAATCTTCAAAATATCAAAATAGAATATAGAATTTAAGTTATTATAAATATATGTAGAATTAAGCTTTTTTGTGCCATCCTACGTACGGATTATATAAATCTCCTGTAGGCTACATGAGTATTCAATATATATAGATATATATATATATATATATATATATATATATATATATATATATATATATATATATAATAATGGAGATGCTCTACACCTTTGTGCTTTTATTTAGTCGGACACAACCACCCACTAGAAGTGGATCACGTGATTTCAAGCTTGTTAGCTTTCATCAGCGCCACATAACATCTAACAAGCTTGAAATCACGTGATCCGCTTCTAGTGGGTGGTTGTGTCCGACTAAATAAAAGCACAAAGGTGTAGAACATCTCCATTATTATATATTATATACTCTTTCATTTTTGAAATACAGAAATCTTAAATTAGATATATATATATATATATATATATATATATATATATATATATATATATATATATATATATATATATATATATATATATATATATATAAATAAATTAGATGTATTGTCCTCTGTCACAAATACTGCATATGTACTTATGTATGAAACAAAAATTTTGGCAATAAATTATTATTATTTTTATTTTTATTATTATTATTATTATTATTTGACTTAGTATTAGATAAAATTCAGGATAATATCGCCTATATCTTGACCAAAAACGATCAAAAGCCATACAAAATTGAAAAAGTTGTCCAATACTGAATTAGAGCAAACTTTTCTTTGTTCGGTTTTTTGTCCAGGAGTTAACATTGATGAACCAAATATTAATATCAAATTGAGATTAGATTAGTGATTAACTAATAAAAGTCCCCGAACATAAAAAATACTCTTACTAAGTATCAGGTTAGGTACATCACTAGATGTCATTTTTTTATCCTGATGTTGGTGTGTGAGTTGTGATATAAGTAGTTGAGGCGACGAGAGTTTGCTATTGATTCTTCACCGATATGCATCTGAATCAATTCGATGAACTACTTTGAGTTATTAGACCAAATGTAACAGAATTTTATTATTATTTCGTATTAACAAATGATAAAATATGTACCTACTACGAAATTTGCAAGTTCAGGATATTATCATTAGTAAAACCCATGGATAGTATAATTGGATCACCCACAAATATACTATAATATATCTGTAATCTTAATTTTTTGATAATAAAAATAACTTAGAAATATCATCTAAGACAATAAACGAGAGCAGCAGGTCTAGCCTATTTAACTGCTAATGTTGACATAATTTGATAGCAAATGCAAAACCAATAGGATTTTCTGAATACACCGTTACTACTGGTAAAATATAAGCAAGCAAATTCCATCGAATTTGAAAATTGCTCATTTGCCGAGACAAACAATAATGGTCATATCTATTTTTTAGGTAGATGAACTGTTTAATCAGAACATGAATAAACAAGTAGAATATGAGAAATTTCATTTGAGTAACTATAACTTTTTTCTGCGTTTTCTCAGAGATGATCCTTGAGATGATAATCAGTGGCTTCTAGAAGAATACCTGAGACAAATCTTACTTACATTCTTGGAGATGTTTTCGCTTTATATACCTCAGCAAAGGCAAAACACGTTTCTCGGCATTTGTAACCGTTGCAGGCAACGAATCTAAAAATTTTGATCAAACTTGCCTGTTCTAGAAGCACTTGACCATCCTCTCAAATCATATTTTGTGAAAAAACAGGAAACATCTTATGCTCTGTTTATTCGTATTCTGGTTAAACGATTTGTATAGTAATAAAACTGTTGGATGACCTTTGTTATTTGTATTGGTACTCTGAAAAACGTATGTTTGTATAAAGTTCCACCTTATCTACCTGTAGCTCGAATATATTTCAAGATATGAAAACATTCAACTCTTATTTGACTCATTATAATAAATGGAGGTATTAATCACATTATTTGGAGGTAGATAAGTGTCGAAAATCGAGGTTACCTAATCAACTAATAAAAGAAGTGCTGCTCCTTTTGAAAATTTGCCTACGGAAACAGGTCATTCGTACCGTACCGTCTTCAGGAACGTGATCATCAGTAGTAGTACCTCACAATGGATATGGTGTGTAGACGGTGCGCTCACCTATTATCTAATACCTACTAATATTTTGTACACAACAGTGGCGTAGCCCAGATATATAGCTAATATTTCGAAGAATGTAGCTATTAATTAGGTAAATGAAAATAGAATTGCAGTGCGTAATGAACTAAAGCTTGTCATGGTGATAGTTGTCTGTTTCATTAATATTGCGTTCAACATTATGATCAAATCAATTAGTTACGTTACTACAGATAGTTGCTCTTTTATTGCCATTATTTCACATAAGCATCTTCAGAATATAATATTCAAAAGTTTATGATCTACTGCCTGAATCTTCCTGTAATTAATAAATACACACTATTCCCCTTGTCCTATTTCTTAATTTTGTATCACATAAGATTCAAGAACCTCCTTTTAGCAAATAGATTCTCCTGAAGGTGATATACAACATTATCTCTCCATCGAGAGTCGAATAATCCGCAGATGTGGGACAATAATTTGCTCCTTAACTAACTGTGTCAATCTTCTTTATAATACTGACAACTGGCTCACCCCAATATCTTCATCTTGATCTACGAATTACTACTATGTGATTGTAAATATGATTATATATTTCTTTTACAAAAATGAATAACGAAAAACAACTCTTGCTGACACTTCGCCTTTCATTATATTTAAATATGATGAATAAAGCCGTTTTATTATTATTATTATTAGATATTATTAGATATTCAATTGCTTCAATAACAATATAATTATTTTTTCTGTTTATCTAATAGAGTCAGTAATAGTTTTGTTCATTATTGGGCAGGTACCTTGAAAAAAGTTCTTTTGAAATCTTGCCAGATATGATCCTTACACAAATCCTGATAGATAACGTTTTGAATTTTCGAAAAAATGCCCCCTCCACACATTTTTGGGGCTGTACATACTGTACATATTTAATTTTATGTACTGAATATATAATCATAAAAAAACGGTATCCTCAATATATTTAAAAAGACAAATATACCATTAAATTGCAAACCTCCTTCTGAGAAGACGGTAAAAATTGTTATTAAATGCCATACATGACTGATGGTGAAATATATATTTTAGGTTAATGTGTTTAATTTCTACTAAAGTAGCTGTGAATATTGATTGGTTTGTATATCCAGCTAGTTTACAAACTGTAAAAGATTTATCGCCAAATTCACCTGTGTTTTTGACTATTGTATAAACTATCCACAGAATTTGGATAAAGTGTGAACTTAATATTCCCGGTAATACTTAATATCCAATTCCTTGGCTCATATGTAAACTAACCAATCCACATTTGTATTACATTCCACATAACAATAACTAAAAAAACAAAAGCGACACAAAAATTCAATTTGTGGATGAAATATTTATAATAAACATCATCACACAAGAAAAAAATTAAATAAAGTTGCACTGACTGTTACACGAAAATCAGGATAAAAGATTTCCTATTTGTGCAACTTTTCTTGCATTGACTTTCTACTTATTCCAAAAATAGTTTTGCAAATGTTTGCTGTTGCTTTCTGTGTAGGTAGTATACGTGTACCAATTTTGATGACTTTTTTATGGAAAAGAGAAATGTTGAAACATGAATCTACCATCTATTTAAAAAGATGTAGATCTCCCTTTCCCTCACAAACATTTACTTCCAAAATTGCAAATTTTATCTAGCAGTAATCATTTTTAAAAATGTCTTTATAATTGAAATTTTTCCAAAAAGTCAACGGCTTTCTAGTTGCACAGTTAAGAATGTACAAAATTGTCAAAAATCACTGAATATAACCTACAACAACCTACTACTTAAAAATTACCAACACCAAGAAAATACTCATTTTAACAGTAACATAGGTATATTAAGAGATAATTGACCGACGAACCCTAAACGGAGGAGGTATACAATTCGACTGTGTGCATATTTTTTTTTTTGGTTTGTGCGCGCCTTTCATATAGTAGTCGTAGTCCGATTTTGATGATTTTTGATTCATTTGAAAGAGGAGCCTTGAGAAATGGTCCCATATTCATAAAAACTGGAATCCGACATCTCCTTCCCTATATGTGGTATAATTAAAGCTAGGACAATTTGTTTTAAAAGAGTTACGGTTTTCAAGATAGACGCATGTTAAATTCTCAAATGTGCAATGTGGAGAGGGCGATTTCTGTCGAAAATTGAAAATCTGTGGGCAGTACATGAAGGATATAATTATTTGTAGCAACATTTATAATGAACATTTTTCCCTTACAGTTACGGT
The DNA here is from genome assembly GCA_958507055.1 of Crioceris asparagi. Classification (NCBI taxonomy): domain Eukaryota; kingdom Metazoa; phylum Arthropoda; class Insecta; order Coleoptera; family Chrysomelidae; genus Crioceris; species Crioceris asparagi. The sequence continues at coordinate 20,180,094 of OY293829.1, read as the reverse complement.
TTTCGAGTAAAATCGATGTTAAAAAGGTAACAACTAAAATATTCAAGCGTATTTCCGCAGCGATGTTCTGAGATCTCAATAATAACAACTACAAGCAAGGAATATACGTGGGTAATAGGATAAGTACTATCTCCATTGGTATTAGTGAACGTTCAACGATTTTCGTGACTAATGTTACACTCAAAAGTATGAAATGAATATTTTTTTACAAAAACTTGGACCGACGTTATTAGTTGGTGCACTGAAAAGTATAAAATAATATTAATTCTATTGGTGGTGGTACTTGTGAAGTTGGTGCCAAAAGTTATCAATCTACCTGAAACTGCACAACTTCAAAAGTAACAGCACCAATAAAATAATATTATTTTATACTTTTCAGTGCACCAACTAATAGCGTCGGTCCAATTTTTTGTAAATAAATATTTATTTTATTATCTGGTGGATTGGGTGGTCTGTTCTCTACTTTTATAGGCATCTAGTATGTTCTTACTTTTTCAATTTGTAGCTTCATATATTAAAACGTAATTATGCATTTTAAATATACTCTGCTTGTTTCGAAATATTGAATATCACTGATGATTCTGTTCCATATTTAATAACTACTGGGGCCTAATGGATCCATATGGAAAAAGGACGAGACGAGAACGAACCAAATGGTTTTCTTATATGTACGCGAATAGTTAATTTGTTATATATAATCAACCTAAACAGAAATTTTTGACTGGAAATTTTAAAACAAATTAAGCAGTGATTAAGACTCTCGAATAGAACCCTGACTGTAGATGAACATAAGTAGAGTGTCTATTCTGCGATCTGTAGTTGCAGTATGTCATATAATGCTATTTTAGTGGAACTATTTCATTTGGCTAAATCTCAAGTTTTATCCGTAGGGTGTATTCTCTTGCGATCTATAACTACGCCACTGCAAATAGTGAAAAGTTGAAGATGACCTTAAAATTCAGAAATGAAACGTCCTTGCAATACGCCCAGCAGCTTCAGTAAATTATATCATTGCAATAAGAAACTTTTTCGGTATAAATAAAATCACCTCTTCATCAAACATATTACAACAAAACAACCATTCACAATGAAATCAGCTGTAAGTACCCACAAACTATTTAATTTTATTCTATTTTCTTCCTTCATCTTCAGATACGTTTTCATTGCTTGTTAAATTTAGGATTAACTTCAGTAGCAAGATTTATCCTTTTCAAAATCAAAATTAAATTCAGTGCCAGTCACATGATTTAGAATCACGGGAAAAAGTAAGATAATGATAGTAGACAATTTTTAATAAATATGTAATTAGTCTTTCGTATAAAATAATAATTATGAAAATAACAAAAAAGTACTTCTTAGATATTCTATTCGATATAGGCAAGGAAATATTTAGAGGATTTTTAGTGATTACTAGCTACCCCAACAGACTTTGTTGTTTTAAAATTTCAATAAATTTTTGATAGTTTCTTTGGATTTAAAAAAAATTGTATTTTATCTAAACTGAAATGAATTTTTCCATATATTCCATCAAATTTTCCAGTTTTTTTTATGAAATTGAAAATACCAAATTAAGTTAATTCAAATTCGGGAGCATAACTAACAAAACTAAATTTGTCGTTCATTCTATCGTGAGTTATGAGTACATACAAAAAATTAGAAAAGAATTACATATATCCATCGTTGAAATTGTGCATTGTCTTCTTGATTTCATAGAAAAAAGCTCTTACAGCTGTGACAATTTTTCTTACCCTATAAACTTTATTTGGTTTGGTTTATTTTCAATCAAAAAATAGATTACAAAAAATAGCTGTAAGTGCTCGCTGCAAGAAAAGACTTTGACATCTTGACGATAATTCATTAATAAGTTACATAAAGAAGTGCTACTTGGAATATGTATTGTACACTAGTTTTTTTTAAATATTAAGCTGAATATCTACTTGAATTTTTAGATTTATCATGGAAAATCTACTCACATTATCATAATTTATTTAAGCTTTACGTCCATGGTGTAGTCAATTAACTATTATTTAACTACCAAATCTGAACAATTTTCCCGTAAAAGTTTCGGAGAAAATAGGCTGTTACTGACACAGATATACCAGAGTGGTCTTAAAGGTGTAAAATAATTACTGAAAACTGTTCTTATCTAATAAATAATCCTTATCAGCGATTTGGACCGTCTGATCAATTTTCAACCTTTTTCATTTATAGAATAATGAAAGGAGAATTAAAATTAAGAAAATATTTGTTATTCTGTAGATCCTCGTCTTTGCCTTCGTGGCCGCCGCCACAGCTGCCAGCGTTGGTGTCAGTGAAAAGGACGCCCCCATCCTCAGACAAGAGACCGATGTCAGTTTCGATGGCTCATATGCATCGTCTTTCGAGACCGGTAACGGTATCGTTGCCGAAGAACGTGGTATTTTGAAGAATGCCGGCAACAAGGAGACCGAAGCTGAAGAAGTGCAAGGATCTGTCCAATACACAGCTCCCGATGGCACTCCCATCCAACTCACCTACGTTGCCAACGAGAATGGATTCCAACCTCAAGGTAGCCATCTTCCAGTTGCTCCAGTCGATGACAACACCCCACCACCAGTACCAGCTGCCATCCAAAGGGCTATTGAGTACATCGCCGCTCATCCACCACAGGACGAGTCCGCATACAAAGGAGAATAAATAGATCAGCATATTTTGTAAATATTTGTCAAAACTATTTTTGTAAAAAAAACAATAGATAAAATCCCCAACACTACTACTTACTGTTTATACCAACTTCTATGTGATGCCGAGCGAACGCTTGGTCATCAGTGCGTGCCTCGTCCGAAATGTCTTGTCCGAGTGTCCGAGCACTGCCTTTACTCGAGCTGTCTAGTATCGGTTTGCGACGTATATTTTGCTCGAAGGTATCTCAGTCGCTTAGACTGGATGAGTTATATGCCTCGCTTGCAAACTTATTGGAGGAATTTTACTCGCGAGGCAGCCTCGCCACGTTGGTTTTCTTGCAAAATAGCCTCACTCAGTCAGGACACGGCTATTGGAAAGTAGATTCCATCTCTTTCTTTCTCTACTGAGATCAGGGATCTGACGAATTTAGTTGAAAATCTCCAAACATTTTCGATCTCAGAAACCAATGTATGTAATTATTTGAATATCTAAGAAATGATAATTTTAAATCGAACACTGTGGGGCAATAGCAATACAGTTCAGATAATTTGCCAATTTGCAGTACAATAAATTGTTGGTGTCTCAACGTTTTTCTAATTAAAAATCATTCTATGCGCCTGAGCAATTTTCAAAAACCAGGTGAGCATATTAAACAGAAAAGGTTTCAAGTGTCTAGCTCGTTGTTAGTTTAAAATCGATAGCAAATTTGTTGTACCAAATACATTGAAAACATGCATACAAGAAAACGAAATAAAGTTGGTCAAATTATAAATAGCAACGTAAGTTGACAAAAGATATAAATTTCATAGAAACATTTTTAATAATGGGATTGATAGAATAAGTACAGCATTTGTGGACATTAACAAGAGTGTGCTTAACTCAAGCCCAAACAGTGTATACAGAATATATACCTACGAGTATGTTATCCCGAAAGTAGTGCCATCGTATTGACAAGGATGAATCGGAGAGTGACATTGAATCTATTTTTATACTTTTGATTTGATACTATCATGAAGATATCTGTTACGTTGTTTATAAAACCAGTTAGCTGTGATAGAACAACTTTCGTTTTTTATCATCCAAGGCTGAGGAAAAGGTGAATGAATTTGGATTTTAATGTCAGTATTATTATTCGTGTTTTTCACCAAAAAAACAATTTGATATGCGGAATGTCTTCGTATCCAAATTGTTTCATTCTGATAGGGTTTTTAAGGCAGTCAATCTAATAACTGAAGAAGAAACTTCTGCGACCGGGATAGTTAATTAATAAATACCTAATGTTATTTTAAAAATGCGTGATAATGTGCGTAATGAAAAAAATGGAGAAAAGATTAAGTTATTGTAAATGATTAGCTTAGGATGAGTAATAGGTATATACTAGATTGGTTTATTGGATATTTGAATTTCACTGGGATCAAATTAGCGATTTTTATTTGAATTTTCAGGCGTTTTTGCGTTTATTTCCATTTTCAGTCTCAATGGAATGTTTTAGTTATTGTAATTTTTGAAAACGATTAATTCTATTATCAAAGAAAATCAAGAAGGTACGTTACTGAATTCAGTAAATTAAAATAAAAAATCCCGATGGCCTGTAGTCAGCGGAAATGTAAATTTTTCAAAATTCATTGAAGTGAAATAAGTGTACATACATGTTATCACATAAAATTGTCGTATGTGTCATAGCCTTGCGGTTAGAGATTTTTGTTTCGGCTGTTGAATATAAAGCAGACAGGGTTCGAGTTCCACTTCAAGGCAGAATTTTTTTTTTCGCCTATTTCTTTTCAATAAATATACTATATATTTTTTTAATCAGGGTCTATATTAAGATCTCCAGAAAATGTACAATTACATCAAATTTATATTGAGTGTTCATGTTTTATCAATATTTGTTATTTTTCTTTATTAATTTTTATTTTTTTGCCTGTGTATTTTAAGAAAAAATGCTATGAACAAAAGTTGTAGGTACTGATTATATCTATAACCTAAAATTATTTTTGATGATATTTACACTATGGCTTTTTTTTGATAATTTTTTTAAATGTTTGAACGGTGGTCATTTTGAAACAACTAACCCGATATTGCCCTATAACGAACTTGACCGAGATATTTGAAAGATTGATTTTTGTAGCAAACTTGATACCTTCAAAACTGCGACCTCTATCGTGTTAACAAATTTCGTAATATCCCATATATATATATATATATATATATATATATATATATATATATATATATAAACTTTTGAACCAAATGTTTTTTTGGATTAACTTATAGACATATAACAACATGCCGTTGAAATTTTTTCGAAATTCAAAAGTGTGAACGATCGCAATAGGTACATTTCTATAAGAAATTTACCTAAAAATACTACGGCCCAGCTTATAAGTGAAAATGCAATCTTAGACATCGTTTATAGTTTAGTGGGATATGCGTTAATTTTTTTCCATTGATATCAAGTATTAAATTTCAAGTTAATTGTACCAGACTGTTACATTTAAAGTTGAAATTATCATAAAAATTTAAAAATTATACCAAATTTAGTATTGTACTAGCTTTTGATTATGAATACGGCAGTTATTCTATATACGTTCCATAACAATTTCTCTATCCAAGTTATCGATTTTGTTTTTTTTATGTTAGTACTGACAACGACGCTCAATCCAAAAATATTTCTATTTCTACTCAACAATCTAGTTTTAGATTTGCAAGTTACTAGTAGATATAACATACCCAGTTTCTCAGACCTTTCTGCAACAGTTTTTGACTTTGTCAATTTATGTGTCTAAAAAGCTTCCAGTATAGGTAAACCCACAACAAATATCATAATTTCAGAACCAATGAAGATAATTAAGCCAATTTGTTTTCAGTCCATTCCTTAAGCTTTGGAGTATTTATTGAAATATAGATGAACTAAAGGTCGATTTTCCGTCACCTACTACGATTTTTGAAAATAACATAATAGCAATAACTCATTATTTTCAAACGTAACACCATATAATTTATTGCATCATTAAATAGCATTTGGGGATATTTTTGCCAATGTAGGTGCGAATATAGGGTTTGTGGGGTCTAATCAGTATAATTTGCGAGTTTTATTGCAAAATAAAGAATTTTGATGCATTGTTAAAAAAGCATGAGTCGAAAAGGCTGCTCTCATAAAATTTGACACATCCGTGTTATTCCAACATTCAAATATGTCTACTAGTTAATAATAAATTTCACTCACTTGAAATAGTGCATATATTTTTCTGGCTTCAAGGCTGATAGAAATTCACTTTTAACAAGTAGAATTCACCACAAAAAAATACCCAGGAGCAAGAATACCACGGATGTGTGCATTAAAAAACGATCGATTTGAAAATACTGGTAGTATATATATTTTATACCAAAAAAGAAATTGTTGGAAGTCGGATCAATGAGGAAAATGAGTTGCAAGTTTTATTCACATTTCAATTGAATCCTCACTTAAGCAATAGATAAATAGCAGCGAAAACGGATATTTTACAAAGTGCTGTAAGCAGAATAATATTAAAACACAAGCTCCACCCTTATCATCTGAATCTGCATCAAGACTTAGATATTAACGATTTTATAAATCGAGTTTTCTATTGGAATAAACGATATTTTGAGGACGATTGTAGTGTTTAAGACAATCAGTTTTCGGATGAAGCAACTTTAAAAAACCATGGGTCGGATAACAGATATAATATGCATTTTTATGCAATTGAAAATCCTCACTGGTTGAGGACCGTTGATCACCAACAGCGATGGTCGTTTACTGTTTGGGGAAGAATAATTGGTGGTCACATTATCAGACCCCAATTTTTCGACAATGTACTGAATGGTGTAATATATTTACATGTTCGTCGCGAATGTATCCCTAGAATGATGGAAGAAGTGGATCTAAACACCAAAAAGAGCATATGGTTGTCACATATGGTACATAACCGTGAGTTTCTAGTCATTCGTATCCAAATCGTTGAATAGGTAGATGAGATACGATACCTTGGCCCGTGCGATCCCCCGACCTTACTCCAATGGATTTTTTTTCTTTGAGGGTGTTATTAATATTATGAGGGTAAGTGAAGGTAAGGGTCCAACAGCCGCAGACAATATGAAACACAGGATCAGGGCGTCGTTCTCTTCAGTTGATCCAGCAATGCTTACTAGAGTTCGAGACACATTCACTTGAAGACTGGCAGCTTACGTGGATGATGATGACATGTTTTTTTTTAATTGCACTTAAAAAAAAAATCGGAAATTATTCATGCTTTAGGAGATTATAATTGACAAATTCAATTTCATAGAACACAATAAATAAATTCATTATTATAATTTTCTCTCGATTATCTATTCCTAACAATTTTCAAAAAGAGACTGTACAAATAAATTAAAAATATTTGGAATCAATTTTTATAATCGTTATTTAAGAAAATATTAGATTTTTTTATGGCTGCCTTTTATCGAATCGATCTTGTTCATGAACTTGAGTATTGATTTTTGTACCACATGTCTATTTTTTAATTAACCATATAACTAGATTATAACATTTTCAAGATTCTGGTTGTTTAACTTATTTATTTACGAGCCATTTGTCATGTCCAAACTTTCGACTTATGAAAATTTCGTTGCAAATATTCATAATTATTAAAAAAAACAAATAAGACGAACATTCACCTCTCTTTTGATATATGCTCAATCTGGATTTATTTTTATAAATAATCATTGACTTAACGATAGCATAGAAACTGAAAGTTGAATAATATATTTTTTTTAAACCAGTCATACGAGCAAAAAAACTAATCAGTTCTTATTATATCATTCTCGTTCAAAATTAAAATTCCCTATTATAATATTTTCAATAAGAAGATTCAATCCGAAGCAATTCAGAGACATCATAAAATATGATAAATTATACATTGAGATTTTATAAACCAGAAATTACTGAAAATCTAAAATCTTTTACATCAGCAATCGTTAGGATGCATTGCGAAATGTTTACTTATTAAGTTTGTATTTATGTATTTTGATATGTAACAGTTTATTTCTATTTAATTTATCAGAATAAAAAACCAGAAAAGATCACATCATTCTATCAAAATTCAATTCTAGCAATATCAGTGAATACTCAATGAATAAAATAAATACCTAGGTACCCAAAAATTTGCATATATTTGTGATATATTCACTCCTAATTAACTTCTAATCAGAAACTCGAAATTGAAATGATTTAAATACTTGTTGAAGATGCATTCAAAATAAAAGAAAATAAACTAGTAAGGTAGATGCTACCTTAACCTTCACCTTTTCTTTTTATTTAGGTTCATACTTAAAAGCCAGTAAAACTAAGAGTTCATGTAAAACAAGGTAAACCATAATCCATTACTTAATATATATTTGTTGAAGATGTTTCTAATAAAATTAAATATCACGGGTATAATTAATACTTACGTGTAGGTTTATAGAAAATATATTTTATATTCATACAAGGAGGAGAAAATATTTATAATTTGTATCGAGTTTATACATACCTATTAATAAAAATTTATATAAGTAGATTGCTCAAGAAAGGAGCACAAAATACCACATATCAAGAGTGTCTTTGAAGCAGATGACTGACCTGAGTGAAAAAAAATCCCGACGGCCTATAGCCATCGGAATGGTAAATTTCTCAAAATTCATTGAATTGAAATTTGAACATTCTCATTGGTATACCTACATGTCATTAAATGCCAATTGCCCATTTTTAACCGCCTGTGTCATAGCCTTGTGGTTAGAGTGTTAGAGGTTGTTGTTTTTGCTGTTGAATATAAAGCAGATAGGGTTCGCGTTCAGCTTCAGGGCAGAATTTTTTTCTCCCTATTTCTAGTCAATAAATATCCAATATAAATCAGAGTCTATATTAAGATCTCCAGAAAATGTACAATTACATCAAATTTATATTGGGTGTTCATGATTTACCAATATTTCTTATTTTTTTCTTCATTAATTTTTTTTCTGTGCATTTTATGAGAAATTGCTTCGAACATAAGTTGTAGGTACTGAGTATATCTATAACTAAAAATAATTTTTGATGATATTTACACTATGGCTCTTTTTGATACATTTTGAAACTACTTACCCGATAATGCCCAATAACGAACTCGGCCGAGATATTCAAGAGGTTGGTTTTTGTAGCAAATTTGAAGTTGATACCTCCAAAACTGCGACCTCTGTCGTGTTAACAAATTTTGTAATATCCCGTATATAAATAAACTTTTGAACCAAATGTTTTTTCGACTTACTTATACATATATAACAACATGCCATTGAAATTTTTTCGAAATTCAAAAGTGTGAACCATAGCAATCGGAACATTTCTATAAAAAAATACCTAAAAAAACTTCTGGCCTGTAGAAAGACTTTCGATAGTCAGCCGTCACGTCATGATGGACTGGATTGAAGAGAAATAAAAAGTATGCAAACTTCTAGATGGACCATATTAAACAATGTTAAATTTAGAAAGTAATTTTTGATATGTGATGAATATAAAATTTTCTTATTCTGAATTTAAGTCCTCTAAGAATTTTCTCCTACGTAGATTTGTGCCACATATTAGAAATGAACGAGACCTCAAGAAAAGATTTATTAGAGTTTTGTCTGTAGAAGTAGGTACGTTATTAATTATTACCCAGACTGTTGTCTAGATACAGAGGGTGATTCAAAGTTGAGGTAAGAAAAAAATAGGTGATTCTCGGGAATCAAAAGCTGATGAAAAATTCATATGGATGTAGCGGTTATGTACCTGTCTTAGATTTAGAGCCATGGGGTGTTGAAAATACAAAGAAAATTTGGGCATATGTCAAATGTATCTATAAAAATGTATGTTACTCCGCACTGGCCAGTATAGTACATCGAATTAAAGAACAGACACATTCTTTTTTAATTTCTCAGAAAAGTTTATGATTAGAGGAACAAATTTGGTATAAGTAAGTTTTTAACATTCTCTGGTACTAATTTTTCATTTAATGTACAAGATGTTGTTATTTCAAGGAACTGATTCACCCAAAATTTCCTTATTAGCTATATTATGCCAATAAATAGAACTTAAAGTTATAGTCAACGCGAACACCCTATGCGAATTATTTCAGGAGGGCCTCAGAACTATTGAGCAATGGTGCTTGTCAGTGGGGCTTAGCATAAACCCATCCAAGACCACAATTATTCCATTTACTAGGAAAAGGAAACTTCCAGCTATGAAACCTCTCACTTTGAGTGGAGACATAATAAGCTGGAAGGCTGAAGTCAAATATCTGGGATTAACACTAGATAGCAAGCTTCTGTGGAACAAGCACATTGAGGCTACTGCTAGCAAAGCAATAAAGGCCTTAATGGCGTGCAGAAATCTGACTGGTAAGACTTGGGGATGTAACCCAAAAATACTGCGATGGATGTACGTCATGATAGTAAGACCGATAATATCATATGGGTCAATAGCCTGGCATGGCAAGGCAAGTCAGAGCAATACGAGGAAAACCCTTGATAGAATACAAAGACTAGCCTGTGTCTGTATCACTGGAGCCATGAGAACTTGCCCGACCAGGGCACTAGAGATCATCACAGATCTCACACCTCTCCATCTAGTGATAGATAGATTGGCCCATGAGGCCATTCTAAGACTATCTAGGGAAGGTTCAGACATTGTGGGAATTCGGAATCAGAGAGCTTGGTCCTCTCTGTCCAAACACATCCCATCAGCAAACCTTCCCAGTGATGTAATGACAAACAAAATTAGCATCGAGAGAACTTTCACCACGGTGCTAAGTAGCAGAGAAGATTGGGACAGGGGCTCACAACCCAAGCTCTCAAAAAGAATACCATTAAATGGTACACTGATGGTTCTAAGACCACGACGGGGACAGGCGCTGGAGTGTTTGGCAATCGCACCAAATGCTCACTTGCGCTAGGCCGCTGCCCAACCGTCTTTCAAGCAGAATTGCTTGCAGTTGAGAGATGCGTGGAGGTGAACCTTGAAAGAAACTATCAGAAATGTGACATTGCAATACATTCTGATAGTCAAGCTGCAACTAAAGCACTGAACTCTCATACCATTGAATCTAAAATGGTATGGGAGTGCCGAAGGAAGCTCAATGAGCTGGGCAAGAACCACAGGGTCTACTTAGTCTGGGTTCCCGGCCACTCGGGAATCAAAGGCAACGAGGAGGCCAACACACTTGCCAGGAAAGGAGCACAAACTCCATTTACTGGCCCAAAACCCTTCTGTGGCACAGATAAAAGCACATACAAGAAGGAGTTTCTGGAGAGGAAAAAAACCGTAAGAGAAACACTCTTGCGGGATACCCCTGGATTGGATCATTCCAAAAAGTTTCTAAAAAACTTTGATACTGCAAGATCCAAAAGGTATTTGGATCTCAGCAAGAACAAGCTACACCTACTCACTGGATTTCTTACAGGACACTGTCGCCTCAAGAAACATCTAATGAGATTAGGTCTAGCAGAGGATGACGAGTGTAGATTCTGCGGGGAAGAGGAGGAAACTCCGGATCACCTGGTGACGGAATGCCTCGCCATTGCTAGCCAACGCAAACAGTGCCTTGGACTAGCAACCTGCAGTAGTGAGGAAGTATCCTCCTTGAAGCCAACCCAGATACTGGAGTTCATTAGAACTCTGGAACTGGAAGGCGAGTTGTAGACCGCGTATAGGCGAGTGCAACTCAGGTAGGGGGCACAATAGACCTTATGGTCGCAGTGCAATGTAACCCTCTCTTAAATCTAAATCTAAATCTATAGTCAAAGGTACTCGTGTGGGTCATATGATTTATCAAATACATATCTCCATTATCCGTTATCTTTCAATGCATTTAATAACGTTTTCAAAATAAAATTCCTGTAATACTATTGAAAATGGGAGATAAAAGGATACTTAGGTATCCAGGTTTTTGATTTAATAAATTATTTAAAAAAACCCATAAGTGGAAGTTCGTGGAAGTTCACCTTCCAACATATTATAAACCGTAAAGAAATCATTGGAAATTAGTATAAGAAGAGTGAAAAAAATAATGTAGCACTCAAAAAACCAATAAAAATCTTAATGAAGAAAATCAAAAACTGGAGATAAGAGCGATGGTATTAATATTGAAATTTAAAATGTAATTGTAATTTATGATTTGTATGAATCCAAAGTCATAATAACTCTCGCACATTGACAAGAAAATTTGATGAAGCGAGTTGTTTTAAATATTGGAGCGAAATCACAATCAAAATTATAAAAAAAGGGTTTTCGCTGTAAAAAAGTCTGTAACTGGAGATTCTTGAGTAATCAGCCACTTCTAGTGAGTTAGTGTGTTTAATTTTTGAAAAAATATTTTGTTAATTATTCCTCAATATTATGTAAACTGGTATATTTAGATGAAACGTGAATATTTTTGGTTGAAAATGGTATAAAGTCTTGGCAAAGAAGATTGATATTATATCTATCCTTATGGTCATGATAAGATCAGACAGTCAGAAGTATGAAAAGGAAAAAGGTACCTATACGTGGCACGGAAATGCGATTTATTATTTTGCATGCTAGCTAAATTTGTATCAAAAGCAATTTTCATTTTTTCATCAACATCTAAAAGTATGGATACCAAATTTAGATGCTCCGTCTCTAACAGAATAAGATAATGCATCATATCATTCAAGAATGTCAAATAAATAATCTAATTCATCTTGGCGAAAAACTGATATATCGAAAGTTCGATCAAAATCTTTCATCAAACTGCTGCCAATGGCGACATTTCTCAAAAAAACCTCAATATACGCCATAGATGAAATATTGCATAAATTACGTGCTGGTTTTAGCGCCGAGGAAGTAGGAATAGTTTTGCAAAATTCATTGGATCATATTACGCAGGAGTCCTGGAAGAAATATGTGGAACATACAGATAAATTAAAAATAAACTCGAGGATAAGTACCTACTAGATGAGAGTTGTTTAATTTCAGTCAGTTCACACATCATGTCTGTATAGTTTTGAAGCTGAAACCGACTTTTTCTGGTAACGTTTTCGAGTATTGTTTTTCTCAAGCCTTGTTTATTACGAATAAACATATATTTTAGGTGGTTATTTAATTGTAAGAATAATATGCACTTAATATATTATATAAAGATGTTCACTATAGGTAAATAAACAAATACTGATTTGAATTCTGTTTTTTATATCTTTTAAATACCACTTGTACATAATCCTTCAAAAATATTGTTTTAAGTATGTGGTTGTCTTCACAATATGTAGTTATTAGGTTCGTATATTATTTCTCCCAATGTAAAATTTTTCAACTCATTAAAAATGTATAAATTAAACAGGGAAATTTTGTTTGATCTTGTATAGGACATAAATAAATGTACATATGAAAGCAAATACGATTGGCATGAGTTAATTTAATTGCCCGAATTTTGTTGATTCTTTGGCAAAAATTTTCAAGTTATAAATAAAATCAATTTTCCAAATTCACATTTTCACAGCGAAGCCCAATAGGGAATTTTTTTATATGACCATCATTATTTTGACACACACTGAGTCCTATCATTTTTAGCACGAACTTTCCTGGCACCCTGTATATACAGATATACTTTTTTTTATATATGTAATCGATGAAGGCACAGGAACTCAATAATGGAAAATCGTATAAAAAAGTTGTACTTATCAATGAGCCTTTGGAAAACAGATCGCAAAAATCATTGCTGTAACATAACTTTTATTGAGGGGATTTGGGGTTAATCATTTCCTTAAAAAGACCCTCTAATTAAAATGCAAAGTTCGAGTATTGTAAACCATGTTAAAAAAAGATATGACAGATTTTTCATTAATGCCTATACTTATATATAGTGTACAGTGGATAGTTTATCATGTACTTACCTACTGTTATTATTTCTTTTAGTATGTAATTCCTTATTTGCTATAGTTGTTTCAGGTATAGTTCATTAATTAGTACTAGAATTAATACATTTATTCTCGAAACTTCTAGAAACTATATGTGAGGTGTACTTTGTCACAGTATTGTCAGATTGACAAGCTTCTAGAATATTATTACAAGCGTCTAGAGTTTAGATAATCATAGAACATTCTCTCAAAACTCAGATATATAAAGCCGTGTCGATCACGAATCAGTTTTAGTTTATTAGAGTTAATTGGAAACATAAGACGATAGTAGTTAAAATGCGATAGTCAAAGTGACAAGTTGTGACAGTTGTACTATTACAGAAGGCAACCTTAATAGGCATTTCTTTTATAATATCTGTTAACAAATTGAAATGACGTAGACATTCGAATTTCCTTCGATAAATTTAGATGCAATATTCATATTTTCAATAATGTCAGACCATTCTTTATTAGTACAAAGAATTTCATGTGTACTTTGATGCGCTGAATGACAATTATTATAATAATACTGTCCCTATGAAATCGTCGGTATAATGACTTTTAGGAGGATATCTGCGTTTGCGTATCTAACTATGTGTGGGTGCTTTTTATTAATTTTCGTCACAACTGGGGACTGGGTTGTATTGCAAATACTTATAGGCAGAATTATATATATATATATATATATAGCGAGTTTTCTACGGCTGTCGCCGTCTCTCGCTTCTCATTTTCCATCGGTTTCGGTCATTCCAATCTCCTTCATTAAGACCTCTCGCTGTCATTGCTTCAATGACGCCATCTTTCCAGCATCTTAAAGGTCTGCCACACTTTCTTCTTTGATTAGAAGTTCATTGCCATATTCGTTTCGGACATCTTGTATTTGGCATACTTTGTAGATGACCAAACCAGAGTAAGCGCTTTCGTTCTATACTGTCAAGTATTTTCGACGTTCATGATCTCTCTGATTCGGTCATTTCTAACATGATCAAGTCTGGAAATGCCACAGCTTCGTCTCCAGAAATCCATTTCTACAGCCTACAAACGGTCTTTTTCGGTCGTGATACTTTCAACAATGGAATGATATATTGTATGTTTTGTTCTGCGTGTCATGTCGTTGTTCCAGAGAATGCTATTTAGTTGTTTTATTTTCCCTGGCCGATTTTATTATTTATATCATCCACGCTTCTGCTGTTTGACGATAGAGTCACTCCCAAGTATTTAAAGCTGCAACAACCTTTAACAATATCAGTACCCACTTGTATATCATTAGCAATATTATCTCCCACCTTCAGATATTCTGTTTTAGATATGTTTATAGTAAGTCCCCATCTTATGTATTCTTCATTCAATTTGCGAAGCATACAATGAGCATCTTCCTCATCTCCAGCTACGATAACCTGGTCGTCGGCAAAAAATAAGGTGAACAAGATCCTTTCGTCTATGGGGATATCCATTCCTCCGCATTTTCTTTTCCAAGATTTTATCGCCTCCTCTAAGTAGATCTTGAACAATGTAGGGGAGAGTGTGCATCCCTGTCGTAGACCTTTTGTCACCTTGAACTCTTGTGATAGGGTGTTTGCCATTTTTACCGTTGCCGTACTTCCTTTATAAAACGATTTAATTTCTTTTACGCAGCTTAACGATATACCATTATCGATAAGACTTGTCCACAACTTGCTTTGTGGAACAGTATCATAAGCTTTCGGCAGATCTACAAAGACAAGGTGGGTAGCAAGCCCTCTTGCCGTCCTTTTCTCATTTAGGTTTTTGAGAGTAAATATTCCGTCAGTACATGATCGCCCGGGTCTGAACCCATTTTGTTCTTCTGATTCAGTTAATTCTTCTTTTATTCTCGTTTTTAGGATACTATCGTAGATTCTCGCCATGGATGGCATTACACTAATACCACGATAGTTGGTACAATCCCTTCTATTTCCCTTTTTAAATATTGACGTGATTGTGGCTTTTTTCCATTCTTTTGGAACTTCGTCGCCTCTAAGGCATTTGTCAAAAATCACCGCCAATATTTCAAAAAGTTTTGAAGGTGCTGCTTTAATCAATTCTATGTAAATTGATCCTGGTCCAGGTGCCCTTCCGTTTTTCATGGCATCAGTTGCACATTTCACTTCCTTAGGTGTTATAGGTGGGATACTATCGTTATGGATTTCATTTTCCGGTGGGTTCTCAGTAAACGCCGCTCTGTCCTCAGTTAGTAGTTCTTGGTAGTGTTTCACCTATTTGTGTATTCTAATGAGATTAATGTTTACCTGATCTTTATTCTGTGTTCTCATTGCTTTTAATACTTTCCATGCTTTATTTGCTCGTGTGTTTCCAATGCTTTTTTCTATCTCTTCGCCAGTTCTCCGCCACGCTTCGTTTTTAGCCTTAATCACTGTTCTTTGTATATCTTTCCTCTTTTCTCTATATTTAGGCCAGTCATTGTCTGATTTTGTGTTTAACCATTTATTATAGCCTTTTTTCTCATTTTCTACTTGCTTTTAGACTTATAGGTAGAATTAATATGTCATAATACCAACGTTAAGAATTCCGTAAAACTGTATATACAAACCTGTGAACTGCAAGAAGACTAAAACGTACTAAGCTATGATATAACCAATATTAACATACGTAACTAAAGCCAGGGCAAATACTAAGAAAGAAAAATAAATATTTAAAATCATAAGATACTTATTAAACGTAACATGATAGACAAAAATGTCTTTATTTAAAAAAATATTAAAATTTCAAGATATGTTTATGAAACAAATAAATAGTGGAAATAGCTTGATTAACGGATAGATGACAGAAGATTTGATCGATTTTGTATGACCAATTCTTGAAGCATAAGGCCCCAAGAAGATCACACAAGAGATTGGCCCACAGCTGGTTCTATTTGTCCACAAAATGAGCCTGGATTTTCTGAGCTTACCCTAGTAGATAGAAGCAGAGGAAGAGCAAAATTATGTACTCATTTCTACTCTTACAAGGTTCTCTTCAAAATCTGGAGAGCACCTTGTTGTTAATCAAATAAAAGAATGAATTTTGAAATTTCTCACATTTTGTACAAATGTCATGTGAAGGCCAAGGTAAATTTCGTTCATTAGTATGATTGGCCAAATATTTTTTAATAAAATTCGAAAAAATTCACCATTGCGAAAATTGATTTAAAAATATTTTTAATTATTTAATAGAATTTTTAGCGATATCTTTGGTTTAAAATTTCTATGAAAAACAAGATTAATGTATTTTAAATTTAATCTTCGTTTTTGCAGTATTTATATCACATATATTGATTAATTCTCCTCAAGTAGGTAATGTCGAAATCTAGCTTGAAGATCATACGATACAGGTGGTTTCATTATTGCGTATAAACTATTTTTTCTTGTTCGAATTATTTCCCGACACTATTTTTATAATATAAATGTAAGAATCCTATACAAGAATGATTTTTATTAGATGTGGAAATTCTAACTAATAGTTCAAAATAATTATGCTATATTTAAATGTAATCAAATAATAAAACTAATAACAATAAAAGTAATTGATCATAAAAATTCACATATTAGGTGTCATCATAATTCAAATGCAGGTGAAATTTTCAAATGTAAAATAACATTGTGTAATGTGAATAATTATTTAAAAAAATACTATTGAACATTATCATACTTTCATAATCATAGGCAAATAATAAAGGTAATGAGTAGGTAATGAATAAGGTTTGCTTGGAAAGTGAAGATGTAAGGTGATTCATTTTAAAATGAACTGTAAATATCTGAAATTGAATAATATTTAATGTACATACGCTAATTGAATTGTGACAGTAGCCAATGAGTGATGAAACTGAAGATATCTTTATAAGACACACTGCAATGCAGTGGCGTCTCTGGAAATAAATTATTTGTATTTATTGAGTGAGAAAAATAAAGACAAAATATATAAAAAATATTTCTTGTAATTTTGAAGTGGTGCATTTGTTGTTAAAAGCGGTAAACAATATTTTGTATTGTTCAGGGTAACTGATAAAGAGAGTCCTTTTTTTGAGTGCTAGGAGAACTGTTGAACGTCCACTTGAATTCAGCCACTTCAAAATGTGTCGGTAACAATGTTGCACCTATCTAGAACTCGGTAAATCTTAATTCATAAAAATGTTGCCCAGATTGGGAATCCTGCGCGCACAGCATGTTAAACAATCGATGAAAAATATGTTTCACGATAATAGCGCGAAAACGGGCCTAACGATGAAACATTCTTCTTGAATACCTTTATTACCAACTTTCAATAACCCGTATCTCTGACATAAACCAGACCAAAACATAAATGAACTATAAAATTTTCTGTGTATTTATATTTTTGACCGACGAACCCCGAACGGAGGAAGTATACAATTCGACTGTCTGCTTTTTTTTGGTTCGTTCGCGCGTTTTATATAGTAATCGTACTCTGATTTTGATTCATTTGAAAGAAGAAGCTTGAGAAATGGTCCCATATTTTTTTCGAAAATCGAAAATCTGAGTTTGTTTAATTAAAGATAGGACAATATCCGGGAACGTTTAAATTTAACATTTTTAACAAGAGTTACGGTTTTCTTAAATATGTGCATTTTTCCTATGTGGAGAGGGCAATTTATTTCAAAAATTGAAAATTTGTGGGCACTACATGAAAGACGTATGTCGCTATGTATTTATAACAACATTTATAATGAACATTTTTTCCTTAGTTACGGTTTTCGAGATAGAGCGGTGGTAAAAGAAAAAGCTATACTCAAACTACATTTAATATTTTCTACATATTTCTTTATATTCTGGCTTTAAGGTTCGCCTTTCTTCAAAAACGAATATGTCCATTGTCACATTGAAAATGAATGGTCTGATCGAACGAATTTTATATTTAGTAAAGTTCTAATAGCTTTAGGAAAGTCGTGTGGGTGGATACACCAGATTTTTATTTTCTAGAAAACTGTGTACATACATAATCTAAAATCCACCAAAGTAAATGAA
This sequence comes from Crioceris asparagi, assembly GCA_958507055.1. Classification (NCBI taxonomy): domain Eukaryota; kingdom Metazoa; phylum Arthropoda; class Insecta; order Coleoptera; family Chrysomelidae; genus Crioceris; species Crioceris asparagi. Next base: position 20,161,528 of record OY293829.1, on the reverse strand, counting down.
TATATTAATTCTTTTGAACTTTGTAATTGTTTAAAATCATCATTAGGCAAAAATCACATATAAAATTTCTTGGATGATCTAATGGAAAATTTGTTCAATTTTTCGAGCGTCCTTGCTAGAACTATAAAATTAATTTTTCAATAATTCCACAAAATAAGCTCGGTTATAAAAATTAGTAGCTAACTCAAATAATAAAATAACGAATATCATGTTCCCGTCATGATACTTTTTACTTGTTCCTCATTGATATTCTATAATATTATATAATACATTTATAATTGGACACTAAATTTATTCAGGAAGCAACCAGTTCATAAATTTTTGTCAGTATGTTACCCTATTATAATGAAAATAGCAAATAAAAAACAACTACTCATCTCATTTGTCTACGCCATTGGGAGGAGGAGCTCCCAAAAATATACAAGATGATGACCTTGTGATGGGAACAAGAAGTTCTAGTCTATAGGGAGGACTAAAAAAATGATGTCATTATAGAATTTTTGGAAGTGGTATAAATAAGATAGTGTGAACCATTGAAGATCATCATACATCTGCCACAAGTCAGAACCATGAAGTCCGCAGTAAGTCTCAATATAATAATACAATTATTCCATTTCAAAACATTATTTTAAATTAAATATCTCTTTAACCATATACCTTCTAAAACAATCGTTATGTTTAGTCATTAGAAATATTTGCCCATTTGCTTTATAAATTACTCACAAATGAAAGTCCATACAATTTGAATCTAAATTAGAAGTAATATGGAAAATCAATTTTGAAGTGAAAAACTGCACTTTACAATTGTCCAGATATCAGATCTCATTTAGTGTATTCAATTGTTATTTGATAAGTTGTTTGAAATATATTTGGAAGACTATTTGATATATAGAATTTATAAATAAACAAAGTAGATTTTATATGAATCAAAATTAAAACTGATATGGAATAACAATTTTGGAGTGAGAAACTTCAACAGCACTTTTTTAATGTTGATTGGGTCATATTGAGAGATTTCAATTTTGATTTGTTAGATTGTTTTAGATACATTTCAGAAACTGTTTGATCTATAACATTTAGAATTAACAAAGAAGATATCATTTGAATCAAAATAAAAGCTAATATGGATTAAAATCTTCATCTGTAAAATGTATAAAATTTAAAATTGATCAGATTTCAGTGAATGTATTGAATCTTTATTTGTTGAGATTATTTGAGATACATATAAAGGACTCTTTGATCCGTAAAACTTATAAAATATGTGCTCTCATTTGATATTCAAAAGATTCATCCGTTTATTTTGATGTCTAAAAAAATTGGAAAATACTTATTCCATAAAAATAACCTTCGAATAATTGATTTTATTGATTGATTAATTCTCATATAATACATATTTTTTCAAGCTCTTTTGGTAGATGTTATTTTCTATGATTTATTCTTTACAGATTGTTATCTTCGCTCTCATCGCTGCAGCTACCGCTGCCAGCTTACCTTCTAGCGACGAAAAGGACGCCCCAATCCTCAAACAAGACACTGATGTCGAATTCGACGGCTCTTACCACTCATCCTTCGAAACCGGCAACGGTATCGTCGCCGAAGAGCATGGAGTATTGAAAAATGCTGGACAAAAAGATGCCGCTGAAGAAGTCCAAGGAACCGTCCAATACACAGCTCCCGATGGCACCCAAATCAGATTGACCTACGTTGCCAACGAAAATGGATTCCAGCCACAAGGTGACCATCTTCCAGTTGCTCCAGTCGATGACAACACTCCTCCACCAGTACCAGCTGCCATCCAGAGGGCGCTCGACTACATCGCTGCCCACCCACCCACTGATGAATCAGCCTACAAACCAGAAAAGGAACAATAAATTTGATGAAAAACGCTTGACATAGGACTGAACAATAGGTTGTTTTTTTGTACATTTTATAAATATGTAAATAGTGTTTTTGATTAAAAACCAAAACCTGAGCTTCTAGTTTTGATAATATTTAGATCGAAAACTTCTGGATGTTGAAATGAAATGAGATCTGTTACATTACGACCATGTGCGATTTATATTTATAATAATATTTAGTGGATGAATAGAACAACAATCGCATCTGAAACTAAACCAAGAACAAGTTCTATAAGAATTTTAATTGGGAATTGTTGTTAAAATAACAATATAATAGCAAAGTCTATCTAAGGATAGAGACATAAAGATTTCGTTTCGCTCGATCAGATTCTGTCGAATCAATTAACTACCTTATGTGCGTATAATATGCACGTGTATGGGTGGCTGTTGGCTAGTTTCATCAAAATCCATAAAAGAGTTTTCGCGTATTACCTGAAAACCCTCAACAGATTTGATATGTATTGAATACCTTTATAGGTTTGAGAAAAATTTATTGATATTCTTATTTTTGTTCAAAATATAGCTTTTTTAATTATTTTTACCTCGCATTTTAGATTTTCAATGATATTATAATATTTTTAATAGGCACTGCTAATAAGCTATTTCTATGTTATTTAGACTGATTTTTTTACTGAAACAAACAAGGAAACAAAAAGAGATATTTTTCAACCAGAATTACCCTCTATGTTATCAATTTGCAAAATTATTGCAATCCATTTGAATTAATTGATTTAATATGCTCTTGAAACTTAACAGACAGCTTTTCAAAATAAGATTTACTTTTCGTTAAACTAGATTATTTTTTGCATTTTTGTTGCAATAAAAAAATGTTTCTCCTTAGTTGTCAGAAAGCGAGAGTCAGAGCATCCTTAACATGATGACACTTTAATGTCACTATTATGACATTTGCTGCCATAAGGATAATATAAACAATAGAGTAGGGGCCGATATCATAATGAATTCCTAGTGGGAGGTACGTTAATTCTTTAATTTGTGTAACTCATATCTTTGTGACAGAATAAAAATAGTGCATTTTATAATAACTTTTATAACGTCAGTTACCTTATCTTCCGTTCTTTTAAAGTAACTTTGAATAATATGTTCAATCAAAAAAATTATAAACTTTTGATTGTGGTATTGAAATTAATAGGAGATTAAATTTGATTGTGAAATCGGCCCTCGGAATGCCAGGCCGAAAATTGTATTTTCTTCGAAATGAGGCAGGAATAAGAGGGAGGACTTCTGTCCTTTTTCATGAAAACATACGTGATTGCTATATCATCTCTATATATATATCTCTACTATGGTTATTGTTATCCATGTTATCACATTAAATAGGTTCTCGTATTCTCAAGTCAGTAACACTGAAGAGCTTTAACAGTTTCCCAAGCATACCTTCATTTCAAAGTAAAATATTGTCATGTCTAAATAGAGAATCCCTTGTGAAAACAGAGCTGGCACAATTAGAAAAGTATATGTCTTTTTGATTAGTCATAGAAAACTGAGGGTATAGGTCAGAAGTAATAACGCTGATCTGCTGGTGCTTTCTTTGCCAAAAAATATTATACCTTTGTATTTGTCTTGTAATAACATTATAAACAAAATATTACCTTGAGATACTGAATGATTTTCAGGTAATACGATATACAAAATAATTCTTGCATTAGGACGAACCTAAAGTAAAATAACTGTCAATGAGATGTACAATACTAACATATCTTAATAAAATCTAAATCTATAGAAATTAAAACTCATTCTGTTTACGTGATCAAGTAAAAATAATTTTAATAAACTGATATTTTAGATAACTTGTGATTGACCACTTCAATTATCAACATCTAAGCTGTGTTACAAATGCTATCCTAATATACTAAAAAGAAATTCGACATCGACATCGAACAGTACCTATTCGTAAGTTCTGAAGAAACAATACTTTCATGGTACATATTAAAGAACTTTTTTAATCCGCAAGCAAAATGGCGGCACGCGTGACTACTACTTACACTCTTGTGAATAGAAATTCTGTTAGTACAAATTGCAGGTTATATACGTTTATACATATACTAGCTGTTTTACCCAGCACTTCCTGGGCAAACACTTTCGTAAATTGTGCTACGAAAAATAAAGTCATTAAAAGTCTTGAGTATGGAACCCTTCTATGAGACCTACTCGCACGTAGAACCAGTCCGAACACCAACCCAGATCAATCCACAGACATGCACCAAGAGAGAACAGCATGATAATTTTTCCTACATATGTCTTAAGGATTTTCCGGTATGGAACCCTCCACCTTTAAATTCTAGTCGCACTGACAGACTCTCGCACTCTACAATACACACAAATAAATACCGAAAAATTCACGAAAATTCAGCCATAGAGTTCAGAGATACTTCTTTGGGAATTACAGATATGGAACCCTCAACCTAGGAGGCCCAGACACACATAAAATATAGCCTATGTCACCCAAGCAATTGTAAGAAATTCAATAAAAAAATATATCGAAATTGGATAAGTAGTTTATGAGTTTTTTGTGGTCATACGAAAAGTAGTTACTCGTAATGTCTTAGGAATTTTCCGGTATGGAACCCTCCACCTTTAAATTCCAGTCGCACTGACAGACTCTCACAAAACAGTCCAGTGACATACTACACACAAATATATACCGAAAAATCCACGAAAATTCAACCATAGAACTCAAAGATACTTCTTTGGAAATTACAGATATGGAACCCTCGACCTAGGCCCTGGCACACATAAAATATAGCTTATGTCACCCAAGCAAATATAAAAGAATCAATAAAAAAAATATCGAAATCGGACAAGCAGTTTTCCAGATTTTTGTGGTCATACGAAAAGTCGTTACTCATATATAATTAGTATAGAAGTATAGATATAGACTAAAATATTAACATTATTTGATTTACTCAAAAATTTAAAATGAAAAAAAATCATAAGGAATTCTACATTATTCCGAGGCTAGAATAATGTTTTAAATAAATTATTACTAAAATATACCTACTTAAATAATATTTTGTGAGGAATATTGTTGTGTTGAATATGTCGATGTAAATATTTCAAGTCGGGATTGTAAAAATTTAATTGGGCTGTGAACTTGAATTTGTGATTGTAAATATCTGCGGTGGCGTACCCATCTTCAATAGATAATATGTTCTAATGGGTATTTGCTAATTAATCGAATATAGTTGACATTTTGTCATACTACCTAAATGTCAATGGAATTCATATAGATATATTCAGCAGTGAATGTAGAGAAATCTTAAAATAAACGCATTATCCAATCATCGAGTAGTGAGTGCTCTTCAAATTAAAAAACAGAGATAACCTTGAAAACGGTGCAAGAAATTGTCCTATAGAGGGAAGAAGAGGTGAAAATACTGAAGAGGTGTTACATGTGCCATTTGAATGTAATGAGATATACTTGTGGTATAAATGGGCAGACCATCTTCAATAACTATTCATACCGTCGTAATAACTCGATAACATGAAATCTGCTGTAAGTATACCTATTATATTATTTGCTTATATTTTATAACTGGATAATTTCATGTTCCATTGATTCGTTCTGGCTATCGAGGAATATCTCACCGTGAATGGATTTATAATAACATTTACTTTATCAATTAGTTTCTTAAATAGAAGCTTGTGATTTTCCAGTTATAGATACTTAACTTATAATTATCTTATAGGTACCTATCTCTTCTGGTACATGTGAGGAGACATTTTATTATTCTTAATAAATTTAAAATAATGAAATATATTTATGAATTAGTTTTCATCTATATGGAACCCAAAATATATGTCTATTCCATCGAAGTTTAGCTAAGTTTCAATTATTTATCGTGAATCAATGAGTCAATATTTAGAGCAACGAGAAATGTTTTTTTTATTTATAAAAGAAAATTTTGCTTTCCAATTGTTTCTAATTCTCAGTGCGAATCAATACACTATATTCATACTACATATGGTATAATTATTACACATATAATCTTCCAGGTTTGCATTAATTTACAACATAAATATATACACGATTTTGACCTTTCCACATCAGTTGTTGATCTTATAGTTTATTCCACATTCCCTGATTCTTTATACTATAGATATACATATCGAATCCTGCTGTACTATATCATTGGTTTTTATCTCAATTCGACAAATAATTTCATTATCAAAATTGGTACAACTTTCTTTTCATAGATCTAATTAGTAATAATCAATAAGTTTATTGATTTATACATAGGTATCTATAATATCGTTCAAAATGATTTTTTATAGATCATCATTTTGGCCTTTGTCAGTCTATCATCTGCTGCTAGTCTTTCCTCTGGCAACGAAAAAGACGCCACAATTGTCAAGCAAGATGCTGAAGTTAACTTTGACGGTACCTATCACTCATCATTCGAAACCAGCAATGGCATAGTTGCCGATGAGCAGGGAGCTCCAAAAGGTGCAGGACAAAAGGATGCGGCTGAAGAAGTGCAGGGATCTATTCAGTACACTGCGCCCGATGGTACTCAGATCCAGTTGACATACGTGGCCAATGAGAACGGTTTTCAGCCGCAAGGGGCGCATTTGCCTGTAGCACCTGTGGATGAGAATACCCCACCTCCGATTCCAGCTGCTATCCAAAGAGCACTTGAGTATATTGCGGCCCATCCACCTACCGATGAATCAGCTTACAAGCCTGGCAAAGATGAACAATGAGTTGCAAATTTGTATAAATATGACTGAGTTTTGGTATATTTATTTTGTATAAAGTCATTAATAGTCTTCTTGTCGAATATTTATTTGATCCCTTCTCACTGATTAGAGAACTATGAATACATTAGGCTGTCTTACGAGCATGTAGGTAATTCTATTGCCGGTCTTCTTAAATGACCGAGTTCCGAAAAAAGTAAGTAGGTATACAAATCGATTGTATGTTTTTTCAACAAAAAAATGGGTAACTTCGGCCCTGTATCCCCATGTATATATGATCCCTTCTTCACTATTCTAAAACTATATAAACTATAAAAAATAAACATATCCTATATCTTACTAACTGAGATTGAAAATACCGAATCGTCGGTTGTCGCTAAAATGCGGAGCGCTGTAGCTACAGGAATGAAATTAAATATTTTGGTGATTGCTGTCGAATAATTTTTTTATATGACCTGATCATTCAGATTTTATGTGTTTTTCCTGGGATTTACCAAAATTACGGCAATAAAATATTCTCAGTTATGACAGGTTTATTGAGCTTTAATGACTAGCAAAAGTAGTAATAGACTTATGAGCATTGTAAGTAATGAGCATTTATAACTTATTTTAAAGCATTTTTAATAGATAACTGTTATATTTTTAAAACAGAAATACAAACACAGCTGACAGCGATTGCCATCAAGCTGATATCCAGGACCTACTGGAAGGTTTTGGAACGAAAAACCAGTATGGTGTCAAATAATGACTAGTATACTGGATCGAATTTTGGAAAGCAGGCATCATATCGATTGATTTTATAATTATTATCGTCTATCATATCCTATCTAGTACATGATTTTGTTTTCTGAGGTGACTTTATATATTATTATTATCTACAAAGTAAAGACTAGAATCCTTATTTTGGCAATCGGCAACGACACTCGACTACAGCGCCCTGTGCGACCCGACCCTGAAATACGTTGTGCGCTGTTGTAATTAGTTCTTCTAGGCACCAACCCCAAAAGTACCAGCACCAATGGAATTAATATTATTTTCCATTTTTTTAGTGCACTTACTGTAGGTTATATTCTTTGTAAATTAAAATGTTTATTCCACACTTTTCTGTGTGAGATTAGTCGTCAAAATCATTCAACGTTCACCAAAGAAGATCATGCGTTGCGTATACTTATTCTTAAGAGATTTCAGAACATCGGAAATAGTACTTATCCTATTATCCATGTATATTATTTGCTTGTGACATGTTATTATCCAGGAATCTGAAAATATCGCGTTGAAAACACACTTATTTCAGATGTTACCACTGCTGTAAGTTGGATATCATAACCGTTTTTGAAAAATGTCCATCTTAAATGTTGTTACATATTTCCTCTTCTTTAATTTGGCCGTCTCATATTTTCAATTTTCGAAAAAATGCCCCCACCTAATAGAGGAAGCACAGATTGCAAACATAACCACTACTGTGGCAACCTATACCTACCTATTTTTTTTTTCAAAATGTACAATTTAACGTTGCCGGATATAGTCTCCTAATTTTTCAATTTCAAATTTTCGATTTTTGAGAAAAATGCCACATAGCTGAAACATATATTTCAGACGTTACTACTATGATTATTTTTTAAAGGTCTTATTTGAACGTTTCCGGATATAGAGTTTTCTTTATTTCTGTCATTTCGGATTTTTAATTTTCGAGAAAAATTGCCCCCACCACCCCATTTGAGGGAAGTTTTTGAGGGAAAGGGCATGTATTACATTGATTTATTTCTCAATGGGTCCAATTCTCAATACTCCTCTTTCAAATGAAAAAAGAATCATCAAAATCGGAGCAAGTTTATTACGCAAAAGACGCGAAAATCCAGAGTCAAAAGTTGCGGGCTCCACGGGTCAAAGGGGTATAGATATTTTGTAACTTTGCTTTGTTTCCCTGCGAAGCGGGTACGCACGTTTTTTCTGATCGACGAACCCCGAACGGAGGAGGTGTACAATTCGACTATGTGCTTTTTTTTTGGTTTGTGCGCGCCTTGTATATAGTAAACGTACTCAGATTTCGATGATTTTTGATTTATTTGAAGGAGGAGGCACTTAAGAAATGGTCCCACATTCATAAAAACGCAAATCCGAAATCCCCTTTCCTCGGAAAACCGTCCCCGGAGAGGGTGGAGGTGGCAAATTTTCTCGAAAATCGAGAATCCGAGATGGAAGAATTAAAGGTATCAAAATATCTGGAAACGTTTAAATTGAACATTTTTTTAAAAGACTTAAAGATATTAAAATTTGAAATATGTATATTTTCGCTATGTGAAAGAGGCAATTTCTTTCGAAAATTGAAAATCTGAGAATGGATGGTGCTCGTACTTATGAAGTTGGTGCCAAAAGTTTTCAATGTAACTGCAACTGCACAACTTCGAAAGTACCAATAGAATTAATATTATTTTGTACATTTCAGTGCATCAACTGATAACGTCGTTCCAATTTTTTGTAAAGTATTTTATGATATAAATTTATAAGTTTGTATGTTTGGATGTTGGTTACTCAATCACGCAGAAACGACTGAACTGATTTGGAAGGAATTTTCACACAATTATTAAGTGGATTAACACACAGAATACTTTTTGTCCAGAAAAAATATTAGGCCTCTGTGGGACTATCAAAAAATAAACTACAGGACTTATCTAATTTAAATTTGGTTAAGATGTGTCTTGTGCAACATTATATCAGAGCACATGTATTAATATTCTTGAAAACAATGATATAATATAATTGCTTTTGCCCGCGACTTCGTGAGCGTGGAAAATTGCATTCAATTCCATGCGGTAGTGATGCGTGTACAAACATACAAACAGATGCGGCTAATGAAACCTATATTCTAAGATAGACCTCTAGCAATACATCAGTGAAAATTGCTTTCAATTCCATAAACCTAGTAGTTACCTAGTTTTTGCGTGATACGTGTACAAACATACAAAAAGACAGACAGACGCGGTAAAAAGGAGACTATATTTTATGTTATAACTCTAGTAATATATCGGTAAGAACTGTATTCAATTTCATGCAGTGGTTTTCGCGTGATGCGCGTACAAACGTACAAACAGACAGACAAAAATTCAAAAATATTTTGTTTTGGCTTCTGTTGATCTAATACAGACCCCCATATTAGTTTTTCTTAAATATCCAACTTTAATGAACACACATCAGCCTGTTACAATTTTATTATATATGTAAAGATGTATAAATGTATAGATGTATACATAGTATAAGTAATATAAGTATTTAGTCTGTTATACGAATATCAACCATGAAATTAAAGTTAAATTTTTGTTGACCGACGAACCCAAACGGAGAGGTATACAGTTCGACTATCAATTAAAAGAAGAGACATGAGAAATGGTCCCATATTCGTAAAAACACAAATCCGAAATCTCCTTCCTTTCAAAAAACATTTCCGAAGGGGTTGAAGGGGGCAATTTTTCTCGAAAATCAAAATCTGAGGTTGCAGACTTAAAGATAAGACAATATTCGGAAACGTTTTAATTGATTTTTTTTCAAAAGAGTAACGGTTTTTGAGTTACTGCGATGTTAAAATCTCAAATATGTGTATTTTCGCCATGGAACTACATGGAAGATCAGATTATTTGAGCAACATTTATAATGAACATTTTTTCTTAGAGCTAAGGTTTTCGAGTTGCGGCAGTGTTAAAATGGTCAAAACTAAAATATTTAGGTATGCGTATTTCCTCCACGATCTTGAGATCCCTAAACAATAACACATACAAGCAAAGAATATACGTAGGTAATATGATAAGTGGTAATAGTGAACGTTCAACGATTTTTCATGACTAATGTTACACTCAAAAGTGTAAAATAAATATTTTTTGCAAAAAATTGGACCGACGTTAGTAGTTGGTGCACTGAAAAATACAAAATAATGTTAGTTCTATTGATGGTAATACTTGTAAAGTTAGTGCCAAAAGTTATCAATCTAACTGCAACTTCACAACTTTCAAAAGTAAAAAACACCAATAGAATTAATATTATTTTATATTTCAGAACTTTACATAATAGATTTTCTCCCTTCGGCGATTTCAATATTCAATTTTATAAAGATGGAGGATTACGCTTATTACAATTTTTAAAATCAGAGCTTAATTTGGGTATACGACGTGGCCAGTTCGCCTCCGGCGATTAGTCCCCGGGACGTTTCGCCGCCAGGTTGTTTCGCCGCCAAGATGTTTCGTAGTAGATGATTGAATTTACAGAGTTTATTACATAAAGATAAAGTTCATTAAAATTTACCCTAATCGCCACCTACAAGAAGCAAACTATCGACGCTTTTTTGAATTTTTTCTCCTTCTATTGCCAGTCCAAAATAGGGTGCAATTTTTCAGGTCTTCCATCGCCGTCTCAATATCGCCAATAGGAACAAATTCAACTGAAATTATCTGAAATAATAAATAATAAGTACTGAATGAAGAATTTTATCAAAAATACCTAAACATACCTTTTTTGCTTGTAGCGCAAAATCAGTATCGTTCCTATACATTTACATCAACCCAATTTCTACTAGATGCTTGCTCAAAATGGTAGTTTATTGATGCAGAAGCCAGTTGGGGATCCAGTTCTTTCAAAAGGGCGAAAAGTTTCGTGTAAGTATGTGGCGTATTTGGCAGCAATGCATATATCACCGGTATTACTCCATCTAGATTTGTTGTGGATATCACGTATACTTGGTCAAACAGTGGAGGTAAAATCTTAAAAGTTCCGTCTGCATACCAGATTCCTGAACGGTAATGCTGCAGCCAGGTCCTTCCTCCAAGAATAATCACTTTATTAGCTTCATCAAGTTTCGACAAAAAAAACTCATCATCCATAAATTGTTTATTTGTTTAATTAAATGATTTTCACATATCAGCGGCGGAACATCCTGGCAGCGAAACGTATCTAGCGGCGAACCGGCAGCGGCGAACCGGTCGCGGCGAAACGTCTCATTTCCCTTAATTTAGATTTAGTGTCTGGTTGAACAACAGCACAGTGTAAAGAATAGTTCTTTATACTGTGACACCAGGGACTACTAGATCTGATGCGATGTTTTCATGATTCGTTATCATGTTTATCCGACGTTCACGTATCTTATTTGAGTTATCAGAAACCTATTGTCACACCATTTAATATTGACGATGGTAATGATGAGATTATTGTTCAAGATTATATCAGTAGTGAGTGAAACCAATCTTCCTAACAATGTCTTTACGTTATATAAGTAATATAATTTTATGAAACATAATTTATAATAATAATAATAATAATAATAACGTTTATTAACAATATAAGAATAACAAATAATAGTTTGTCAATAAACAAAACATAATGAATAATATCATCTTTGCCTTTTGTATATTCAATGACAATCACATTTAAAGAGTCAATTCTTTTTTCAAAGCGCCCAACACGGCTCAATATTACCATATAACAGGTATAATCTTTACAGGCGACCAGAAAATCTAAATTCAGTGATGTGCAAAACATATTTTTGATTATAATTTTCAAACCAATACAGACTTTTAAAGGAAATACCAGATGCCCATATTAACTGCAATAGTAAATAGGTAATGATATAATTGTAGACAATAATTATTCAATAATTATTCAATAATTCAATTTCATTTGTTAATGTCAAAAATATTTTTTAGTGTGCACAGCTACACATAATTTCAAAAAAACTTTAACCGCTGGATTTAAAGAATTTTTACAATACGGCGTTAACCTTGAAAATGAAACGAGAATCCAACTGGTTTTGAACTTATATTTAAGTATAGCCACTCGTGAGTCATTTGAATTTAAATTGTGATATTATAGAGATATGAAATTGGTACTTAATTAAAAACAGTTCATTCACCAAATCATAATCAGTAACACATTCTTGTTATTAATATATTAAAAATAAATTATTAAGATAATGAGATCGAATTGAATTTTTCTGACTGAAATGTCTGTCGTCTAGATGGATAATAATAACATGGACAGAAACGAGTAGGTATAGTCAACCTTTAGGATCAATAGCCTAGGAATATCTGTGGATTCAAAAATACTCCAGCCTTCACTTTATTTGTGAGGATTCTAGCATAAATGATAAGGATTAATTGGTCCTCCTTATTTTTTCGACCAAATTCCAAACAGAGAAAGTTGACAACTCGTTTGTCTGTTTTGTTATCACTGTTTACACGTTTCTCATCTTGCTCCAATTTTCTTAAATTTATCTTTCATTTGAAAAAAGAATGCTGAGTGTTGGTCTAATTGAAAAATAGAAACAATAATATGTCCTTCCCCAAGCGGGAGAGGAGGGAGCAATTTTTTTCGATAGCAAATTAAAGACAAGACTGCATTCACTAACGATTAAATTGGACATTTTTCAAAAACTTGAAGGGTTTCCGAATAACAGCGCCATGAATATGTAGAATTGCTACCGCTATTTTTTAAATAGTTAAAAATACGGCCACCAAAGCAGATGAAATAAAATTTCTACATGCATTTAATTTTGCATCATTGTTTCATGGACGTTTCATCGACTTTCTTCAGATGAATATCACTGACGAAACATGGATAATATTTCACTCGCCCATTTTATATAAGTGAACGTTCAACCAATTTAATTACTATTATTCAAAAATGTAAAATAGTAGTTTTTTACAAAATGTGAGGCCGACTTTTAGCACAACAGCACAATTTGAAAATGACCAGTTCCAACAGAATTGGACATTATAACTTACTTAAAAAGTCGGTCCTATTTATGTAAAAAATCACATTTATAAATGGTTTTCTATGAAACCAAAAAAATTTACTTAGGTACAAACTATGCTGTCAAAGAATATGAGTCTCAAGTTCAAAGTGATTTTCGCATTCAGAATTCTTCAATTATTATTTAAGTATGTTTTGGATAATCTTATAATACTTTCAATGACAATGACTGTTGCAATGTTTGACGAGAGCGTCTTTGACTTTGACGCCATGGTCAACAATGGAACGTATTACCTAAATACAATTATTTTGTCAAAATGTCAAAAGGTGTTTTTGCATTCATTGCTATGAAAATTTCAGTATTAAGTTAATTATCACAAAATAGTCGGAATATTTTCATAGTGTCAGATATTATGATGATAACCTTGAAATGGAAACGAGATATTGTCTAAGGAGGCACCACGTCATGCGTATGTCTTCTGAATACCAAAAATTGGTATAAATATTGAAAGGAACATCTTGGATCATCAAACAGTTTTGACAAGTCAGAACCATGAAATCTATAGTAAGTACCATCACTGAATAGCTATTTATTCAATTCATAAAGTTATCGATACATTCTTTGACTATTAAATTAAGAATTTTATAGTCTAATTATTAGATCAACAGGTTTTTCGATTATAATAATTTTCACTTTAACCATTATTTGTGAAATCGGTGCGATAATATTTAATAAAATGTTATCAATAATATGCCATGGGGTAGTGAAGAAATTAAGATATGTTTGTCCTTCCTTATCAAAACCTAAATTTTCTTGATTTACTTATTTCTTGAAATTTGTAACATTATCTTTTCTTATTTTTTCTGCAATAACAGTATTCGGAAACTAACTTTAAAATTCTATTAAACTAATAGATATTGATAATTTGAAATTTATCAAATAAATGTAAAGAAAATTGATATGTTATGTTCTATTTAGAATATTTTGAACATTCCTGAATTTTTCATATAGTTTTATTATATTTACATACGTCCACTATGATCATATTATTGTTTTGAAAATTTATGAATCAAATATCGGAACAGCCGGAAAAACGTGGAAAACTACAAGGATCTCAGTAAAATAATGTTAGGGCTGTTTAATACAATGATAAAGAACATTTCAAATAGAAATATGACATTAATCTCATTGCCAATAAAATTGCAGAAGCAATAAGAAAAGTTAAAAAACACGAAATATCAAAAACATATATAAAGGTATATAATTACTAAAATTTTTAGGGCTAATCTACTATATCTTCCGAGATTAAGTTAACACGGTATCGTATCAACATTGCGTTCTAACACTTCCATCTATTTTTTACATAATAAATAAAACAGTTTCTTTGAATAATATGATTTTTGTGCAAAGAAAAATATTTGAGTGCCATTATCAATATAATTATTAGTCTGAAAGACCAGACTGATCTTGTAATATTTCGTTTTTTAATCGATGTACAAACCTCTAAAAACAAACTTACAATTGAATTGTACTCCTCCTATTTGCTATAACTGTCAAAAACAGAAAAATATTGCAAATACGTTAAAGATTCTGAAAAACTGAGGTTCTTTTCTTAGCATTTGTTTCTGATTTGTCAATTATTCTTACTATTCTTATTAATTTTCCAACTGAATTGCCATTTCACCATTTTAAGTAGTTACACATGAATTTTCAATAATATTACTTTTTCCAGATCCTTTTCATTGCTTTCGTTGCTGCAACCTCCGCTGCCAGTCTGCCTGAACAACAGGTAGAAAAGAAAGAAATCCCCATTGTCAAACAGGATGCTGAAGTCAACTTTGATGGTTCCTATCACTCCTCCTTTGAAACTGGTAATGGTATCGTTTCTGAAGAGCACGGAGTCTTGAAAAATGCTGGCCAAAAGGATGCTGCTGAAGAAGTGCAAGGATCTGTCCAGTACACAGCTCCCGATGGTACCCAAATCAAGTTGGACTACGTAGCCAACGAGAACGGATTCCAGCCAAAAGGTGACCATCTTCCAGTTACCCCAGTTGATACCAACACCCCACCAACCCCACCTCCAATTCCAGCTGCTATCCAACGTTCATTGGAATGGAACGCCGCTCATCCAGAAAAGCCAGAGGACAACACACCCTCCAAGAAGGAATAAGAGACGACAACTATTAGGTTTTGACTTTGACTGACTGTATATTTATATTATTTGATATGTTAATAAAATAAAATGATTTGCTAATTCTAATCTTATAATATTACTAAAACATAGTTTAGCTGTATCAGAATTTACCATGATGCTGTCGTGACCTAACTCTGTATAAGTGCCATATTTGAATTTTATGGTTTAGTAGATTCTGTGATAGACAGACAGACACCTGAGAGATCTTCAAGGGTTCCAAAGTTAAGTTAATAGGCAGAACGAACATTTTTTCCCTAAATTATAGTAACTTCAGTATTCGTACTTTTGTATAGTTAGTTATCAATGTGGGAGTACACACAAACTGTTCGTTCTCCAAAGATTTTTTGTACGATCATATAAAAATTAAAAAAGAAAGCAAAACCATATTTCGCTTGCTGTCCAATAGCTACCAATACCGAAGATATTTACGATGAATATAGAATGTCATTATTTATGCTCAAGGAGCGGAAAGAACATTACTGACTGCCGTCACTCCTTCCTCCTATTCTGCGACATTCAATCTAGTTATAAATTCTAATGAATTTGAATATTATGAGTGTTTTGTTTGGTTTTTAAATTATGAAAATCGATTCGGTTCAAGTCTCCTTGGGCTTCGTAAAAATATTAGAAATCTGTTCTCAACAACAATATTGAATGCATTTGGAACCGAATTATAACTTTTTTAAACCAAGAACGCGTTGTGGGGAAACACATTTTCTTAATCACTGATTTAATCTTCCTTTGAGGAACCGGAAAGTATCTCTCTTCTTCGAAGTCATATTGAGCCAACGTTAATAAAATGAAATGAAATGAATAAAACTCAAAATATAATTTTATCTCTACTACTTCCATTTCCTACTTCTCGGCTCTATTCACACAATTCATTTAAATTAACATTAACACAAAAAATCAAATTCACACATTACGTTATGCAATAACTTTTTCTTGATTAAAATACCTTCAAAATACTTATTATATATTATATACTAGCTTTTGCCCGCGACTTCGTGCGCGTGTAAAACTGCATTCAATTCCATTCCTTGTAGTAGTTTTTTCGCGATGCGTGTACAAACATACAGAAAGACAGACAGACGCGATAAAATGTAGCCTATATTTTAAGTTAGACCTCTAGTAATAGATTGGTGAAAACTGCATTAAATTCCATGCAGTAGTTTTTGCGTGATGCGAGTACAAACATAGAGGCAGACAGACAAAAATTAAAAAAACTGTTGTTTTGGCTTCCGTTGTTATAATAAAAGCCCCCCATATTATTTTTCCTTAAATACTGTCAAAACCCTACTATTAAAATTGTATAAATTTCATACAAGCATTGACACCCTTTTTACCCCCTTAGCGGTTGAATTTTGCAAAATCCCGTCTTAGTGAGCACCTATGTCCTAAAAGGAACCCCCATGCAAAATTTAAGACTTCTAGCACTTGTAGTTTTTTAGATTTCGTGATGAGTGAGTGAGTGTCCTTTCGTTTATATATATATATATATATATATATATATATATATATATATATATATATATATATATATATATATGTATAATGTTTTCTGTAAATAGATGTTCGCGCGATATTCCTGTATGTATTTGCTGTTTGATAAATGAAAAAACAACCCCTGCCTCTTTAAATAGCTCTAACTCGACAACCGTTTTTATTATTATTTATGTTTGTAATATCTATCCATTCAAGGGATTGTGGTAAATACATTTCCGCCATATGAAATCTGTAATTGTGAAAGTTATCAAGACTGGTGTTTTGTTGAAGAAACATGTTCAATTTTGAGAACTTTGATTTTAGTACAGTCGAGGACTAATTCATTTGTTCTATCTGAACTGCATAAAAACAGACAGGAAGTATTAGGTAAATGACCACCAAACAATTTTGATTGAACTACCACCTCCCACTTCACCACCCCTACAACACTATATTGATCCAAGATGGTAGGTTATTTAAGATTGAGAAAATGTGTTTTGCTTGCCACATAATTTGGTTATTTAATTTCGATCAGTGAACAAATAGAAACGCGATGTGGATATTTTGATTCGTCCACTCCGTGTTTTGGATAAAAATTTCGCCCAATGGCCGAGGCCGGTATTTGAGATTAACATATTATGGTCTGTTGCCAAGCAACGTTATTAGAAAGGTGGCGATTGATTCAATTTAAGTCAAATGTTTTCGTTTTCACAATTAAAATTTATTCTTTTCATTTTTTATACTTCTCTTGTTATCTTTTTTGTATAAAGGAACGCCGTAATGCCCGCCAAGTCGCAACTCGTTCGATTTAAAGACAAAGGGGTGCGAGGGAGCGTATTAATTACCGGCCGCGGTGAGCCAGAGATGAAATATGCCAAGGTTGGAGAGGTTGATTGCTGCTTTAAGCGGAAACAGATTTAAGCAAGTGTGCTTAAAGGACGGGCGTTGATGAAGGCTGGACTCAATACTCAAGCTTGTGCGGACATCCCTCAATTTTCAAAAGCCTATACCTATAACATATATATTATTTCTCAAATGAGTTTTTTGTCGGTACGCTATAACTTCCTCAATACTTTATCAAAATTGATGGTTGATACGTTATTTCGAAGATTATGTTTCTCACTAATGAGGAAAAATAAAAGAATACAATAAAATTTCTGTGTTCTATAAAAAAAATATTTTGAAAGCTTTTTATAAAGCTATATAATGTAGAAGTCCCCATCTAATAACAATTTGCTTTAGTAACTGCATGAAAGCTTTTTAATTTAGTTAGCTGTATTCCCATTCAGTAACCACAATATTGTACAAAATATTCGCACGTATTAGTTAAAACATAAATATGTCCCTATGTGTGATCGATGTACACGATATTTTGAAGTTGTCGGGCGCTGGGGCTGTCCGGAACATGGTTACAATTGTAATCATTAAATTTTTTATGTTCGATTTAAGCCTTAATTAATGTTTATGCAAAGGCTGCTTTTTTGATATTTTATTTTGATTTTAAACTTCTTTAACGTAGTGAATATATAAATAAATATAAATTTTTCGGTGCTGTTGTTTTTAATTTTATTTAACGAGAGCGTCTTTGACTTTGGCGCCATGGTCAACAATGGAACGTATTGACTAGACATAATAATTATTTTGTTAAAATGTCAAAAGGTGTTTCTTGCGTTTATTACTATGAAAATTTCAGTATTAAGTTAATTATCACAAAATAGTCGGAATATTTTCATAGTGTTAGATATTATGATGATAACCTTGAAATGGAAACGAGATATTGTCTAGGGAGGCACCACGTCATGCGTATGTCTTCTGAATACCAAAAATTGGTATAAATATTGAAAGGAACATCTTGGATCATCAAACAGTTTTGACAAGTCAGAACCATGAAATCTATAGTAAGTACCATCACTGAATATTTATTTATTCAATTCATAAAGTTATCGATACATTCTTTGACTATTAAATTAAGAATTTTATAGTCTAATTATTAGATCAACAGGTTTTTCGATTATAATAATTTTCACTTTAACCATTATTTGTGAAATCGGTGCGATAATATTTAATAAATTTAAAAAATTTATCAGTAATATGCCATGGGGTAGTGAAGAAATTAAGATATGTTTGTCCTTCCTTATCAAAACCTAAATTTTCATGATTTACTTATTTCTTGAAATTTGTAACATTATCTTTTCTTATTTTTTTTTGCAATAACAGTATTCGGAAACTATCTTTAAAATTCTATTAAACTAGTAGATATTGATAATTTGAAATTTATCAAATAAATGTAAAGAAAATTGATATGTTATGTTCTATTTAGAATATTTTGAACATGCCTGAATTTTTCATATAGTTTTATTATATTTACATACGTCCACTATGATCATATTATTGTTTTGAAAATTTATGAATCAAATATCGGAACAGCCGGAAAAACGCGGAAAACTACAAGGATCTCAGTAAAATAATGTTAGGGCTGTTTAATACAATGATAAAGAACATTTCAAATAGAAATATGACTATAATCTCATTGTCAATAAAATTGCAGAAGCAATAAGAAAAGTTAAAAAATACGAAATATCAAAAACATATATAAAGGTATATAACTACTAAATTTTTTAGGGCTCATCTACTATATCTTCCGAGATTGAGTTAATACGGTATCGTATTCGTTTTTTAATCGGATGTACAAACCTCTAAAAACAAACTTACAATTGAATTGTAGTCCTCCTATTTGCTATAACTGTCAAAAACAGAAGAATACTGCAAATACGTTAAAGAAAAATTGAGGTACTTTTCTTAGCATTTGTTTCTGATTTGTTAATTATTCCTACTATTGTTATTAATTTTCCAACTGAATTGCCATTTCACCATTTTAAGAAGTTACACATAAATTTTCAATAATATTACTTTTTCCAGATCCTTTTCATTGCTTTCGTTGCTGCAGCCTCCGCTGCCAGTCTGCCTGAACAACAGGTAGAAAAGAAAGAAATCCCCATTGTCAAACAGGATGCTGAAGTCAACTTTGATGGTTCCTATCACTCCTCCTTTGAAACTGGTAATGGTATCGTTTCTGAAGAGCAAGGAGTCTTGAAAAATGCTGGCCAAAAGGATGCTGCTGAAGAAGTGCAAGGATCTGTCCAGTACACAGCTCCCGATGGTACCCTAATCAAATTGGACTACGTAGCCAACGAGAACGGATTCCAGCCAAAAGGTGACCATCTTCCAGTTACCCCAGTTGATACCAACACCCCACCAACCCCACCTCCAATTCCAGCTGCTATCCAACGTTCATTAGAATGGAACGCCGCTCATCCAGAAAAGTTAGAGGAAAACACACCCTCCAAGAACGAATAGAGGACGACAACTAATAGGTTTTGACTTTGACTGACTGTGTATTTATATTATTTGATATATTAATAAAATAAAATGATTTTCGAATTCTTATAGTATTATCAAGAAAAATCGTCTATTGATGTTTAGCTACCTAGATTTTTTCTAGAAGTTATCTCTAGTAGCTCTATATCTATATATACCTATAGCTATATTTGAACTATTTTAGCTCAGTAGATTCTGTTATAGACAGACAGACACCAGAGAGATATTCAAAGGCTCTGTTTTATCATCGGATCCATGGAACACTAGAAATGAAATAAATGATATGACAAAATTCTATAAATTAGAATTTTCAATTATCTGAACTTTTCTGGAACTGTTTTCAGAGTTAAGTTAATAGGTAGAACCAACATTTTTTACCCTAAAATATAGTAACTTCAGTATCCGTACTTTTGTATGGTTAGCTATCCAATGTGGGAGTTCAGACAAATTTTTCGTTTTTTGTACGACCATGTAAAAATAAAATAAAGAAAGCAAAACCGTGTTTCGCTTGCTTTCCACTAGCTACAAACCCAGAAGATATTTACGATGAATAAATATGCCATTAGTTGGGTTCAAGAAGCGAAAAGAACATTATTGACTGCTGTCACTCCTTCCTTCTATTCTGAGCCATTTAATCTAGTTATAATTTTTAAAGAATATACTTATTAGTGTTTTGTTTGGTTTTTAATTATCAAAATCGGTTCGGTTCATGTGTCATTGGGCTTCGTGAAAGTAATGGAAATATCACCTCAACAAAAAAATTAAATGTACCTATTTATAACCGAATTACTACTTGGATATACCCTAGAGCGACTTGTGGGGAAACACAGAAACACATTTTCTCAATCGCCAATTCAATCTTTCGTTGATCGACCTAAAAAGTAGGTATCTCTCTTCTTCGGAGTCATACTGGAGGAACATTAAACAAATTAGTTAAAAAAACTCATAATATAATATCTACTACCTAGGTACTTTCATGTCGTACTTCTCGGCTGTATCCACACAATCCATTTAGCATTAACACAAATTAGAAAAAATATACCTATAAAATTACAAATCGAAATGCAATGACGTTGAAGAATAAATTTTCGGCAAAAAATAAGAACACAATTAAATTGCAACGAAAGCCTAAATAATTAATATATTAATATAATAATTAAAAAATTACACATTACGTTATGTAATAACTTTTTTGTTTCATCATACGACGCAATGAAAAGAGAAAAAAAATATTTATCTTTTACAAAAAATCGGACTGATTTTATTAGTTAGTGCACCGAAATATACAAAAAAATATATAATAATAACACATAATATAATTTGTGCAGTTGTACTTAGATTGAAAACGTTTGGCACCAACTGCAAAAGTACCTGAACCAATAGAATTAATATTATTTTGTATTTTTCAGTGCACCAACTAATAAAGTCTGTCAATTTCTTTGTTCGTAGGTTAAAAAAACGAAGTGTACAGCGTTACTCATTATATTTTGACACCCACCACAGCACGTATTACGAGTAGAAAAAACTTTAGGTACAAAAGTTTTAGGTTCGTTCATGTAGTATCTTTTGGTAATAGAGAAAATAGAAAAATGACTTTGCAACATTGTAAAAATTAGTTGTGTCATAGTTTTTTTAATATTTTTATATTATTTGCTCAAATGAAATATCTCTTTGTTCTGATTTCAAATATATATATATATATATATATTTGATAAAATAGATTTTTGTTGGGGATGCAGTCATTTAATAAATAAAATTCTTTGGATTATGCCAAGCTTTCGAGAATGTTTATTCTCTTCGTCGGTGCAAACTAAAAATCGTTACAAATTTTTTTTTTTTAACTACATAATAGATTATTAATTAAAGTACTTACATTCGTGAATTTATATAAAATTAACCACAAACAGGAAAGATTTCATAGTCAGCAATCAGAAATGTCATTAGTTATTTATAAATGTCATGGTAATAGCATATCTAGAGTTGAAAGTGTCTAGATTCAAGTTTTCTTAGAAAAAATCCAAATAGGAGTTATCTTTGTGTTTGTAGCTCTTTTTTAACAAGTCACACATTAAACTTAAAAATATTGAGGCAGATATAAGTTTAGTAAAAAGAAAAAGTTATTATTCAATAATATATAAAAAAAATATATTCATAACAGACTTAGAAACACATAATATAAATAAATATATACCCGTACACAGACTAGACTATCTGAATTCGTAGGTATTGCAGTATAAATTCAAGTTTATTATGTCAATAATATTATTTATTTATTTAGTAAATAGTGTAGTGTACGGGTATATATTTATTTATATTATGCGTTTCTAAGTCTGTTATGAATATATTTTTTTTTATATATAATTGAATAATAACTTTTTCTTTTTACTAAACTTATATCTGCCTCAATATTTTTAAGTTTAATGTGTGACTTGTTAAAAAAGAGCTACAAACACAAAGATAACTCCTATTTGGATTTTTTCTAAGAAAACTTGAATCTAGACACTTTCAACTCTAGATATGCTATTACCATGACATTTATAAATAACTAATGACATTTCTGATTGCTGACTATGAAATCTTTCCTGTTTGTGGTTAATTTTATATAAATTCACGAATGTAAGTACTTTAATTAATAATCTATTATGTAGTTGAAAAAAAAAATTTGTAACGATTTTTAGTTTGCCCCGACGAAGAGAATAAACATTCTCGAAAGCTTGGCATAATCCAAAGAATTTTATTTATTAAATGACTGCATCCCCAACAAAAATCTATTTTATCAAATAATAAACCAGTCAAGAATTCAGAATCAAACAATATATATATATGTATATATATATATATATATATATATATATATATATATATATATATATATATATATATATATATATATATATATAATTTATTAGCATTTGGTTCCGTCACTTTTGAAATATTTGAGTTTAAAAAAATACTTTAAGCTACAACAAGTAATTACAATATTATCATAACTATATATATATTTTTAAATTATTAAAATTTAGAAGAAAAACAACGATAACACAAAACACTCAATACAAACCTAAATATTTTCCACATAACCTCTGTTGCTTTCTAAGCACTTACGAATATTACTTAATAATTTATTATTTATGCAAGAGGTAATAAAATTTGGATTTTCTATGTTCAATTCCAATATTACGTTATTGAGTCTTTATCTCAATACTTCTAAACTGTCGGGTCTATTATTTGTTTTTCAGGTATCCTCATAAGAATATATTACACGGGCTTAGATCCGGGCTATTCGCTGGTCATCGGACGGTTCCGTGTCTCCCTATCCAAAGCCGGTATCTATTATTTAGATAATTTTTCACATGAGCATTGTGGACTGGAGCGCCATCTTGATGCCATATTAAATTGATATACTGTTGAACTGGGATATTTTCTAAACATTGTTCTATTTTCGTCTCCACAAAATTCAGAGATCCTTCGTAAATAATTGGTCCTATTACCATATTATTTAACATATCACACCCCACATTAAGAGATCTTCGTCCCTGTATTTTAATAGGCTGTATTTGGTGTGGATTTTCCATTCTCCAAAAATGCTTATATCCTATTAAATACCGCCCTCATCGGTAAATATTATTCTATCGAAAAAATCGCCATCTTCTTGATTTCGTCCAAATATTTCAGCACAATATACAAGCATTTATCTTCTATGTTCGTCGTTTAAATTATGCACAGGAAGAAACCTATAATGGTGATATTTATGACGTTTTAGTGTTAGCTGAATTTTGCTATATGACTTTCCAGTCATCTTTTGCACATCAGGTATCGAATATTCAGGGTTTTCTAAAATATAATAAAAAATTCTAAGAAGTCTGGAAAGGGATTTTACCATTGAATCGATAGTAAAGTAAAATATCAAGTTCTTCATTAATAGTATTTATAGATGGGATCCTTCTGCCCGGGTATATTTGATGACATTCATGTGTAACTATTGCAATGCTGTTATTTGAATAAAATAACCTTATTATTTCAGCTTTTTTTTCCGCCGAGTAACCCATAAGGGATATGTTTGAAATAATTTTTAAATTAAATCTATTTAGGTAATAATGTTTAATAATAAAGAATAAAATATAAATAAATAACAAATGATTTTGTTTCGTTGCCATGATTACGACAAAAGTTATTGATGCAACAAACTGTAATATTGGGTGATGATCTCCAATTGTGGAAAAATAAGTTATAAACTCAAATATTTCAAAAGTGGCTGAACCAAATGCCAACATATTATATATATTTGAAATCAGAACAAAGAGATATTTCATTTGAGCTAATGATATACAGGGTGTGCCATTAAAACAATTTGTATCAATTAATTCTTACAATGTTGTAAAGCCATTTTTTTTATTTTCTCTATTATCAACTACCTGCTACCTACATGAAAGAACCTAAAACTTTTGTATCCAAAGCTTTTTTCTCGTAAAAAGAGCTGTAGGTGGGTGTTAAAATATAATGGATAACCCTGTACTTACGTACCTACAACACTTTATTGCTAGAATCAAAAAAAGTCGT
Source organism: Crioceris asparagi (assembly GCA_958507055.1). Lineage (NCBI taxonomy): Eukaryota > Metazoa > Arthropoda > Insecta > Coleoptera > Chrysomelidae > Crioceris > Crioceris asparagi. The sequence continues at coordinate 20,136,564 of OY293829.1, read as the reverse complement.
TGCGACATGAACTGAAATAGGTGATAAGTAGATAGATCATAAGAGACTATTATATATAATATTAAATTAAAAATTACTATTATATATTATAATAATGTATTATGTATTTGTAAATAGGTACGTCTGTCTAGGTTCACGTGATTTTTCTGTATGTACTTCTAGAATCTGTTTTTATTACATGAAAAAATTGAATGTAATTGTTTTCTGTACATATGATAAATGAAAAAAACTATGAAATCTTTACGTTTCGAAGTTATCTCATGAACAGTGGAGTTTTGTGGAAAAAACATGTTCAGTTTTGAAAACTTTGATTTTGGTGCACCGTTTTCGTTATGATAATTAATTTTAGTGTTCAATCTAAACTGTATAAGAAGAGACAAGAAGTAATAAATGATAATTTGTTATTATTATTACTTTTTTCTCTAGGCGAACTCTTAATGAAACTCTTTAAAATATAATTAAATAATAAATAGTCCCATTTATTCAAATTTTTCTATTCACCTATTTCCTGTTTTTCATAGGTTTCGAGAAATCATAGATTAAAAAAAATATTTGTACGATTGAACTGATTGAGCCATCATCCCCCGCTTCACAGGCCGCACTCTACTAATTTAATCGTATTACACACACGAAGACGGTAGGTTATCTGTTATTGAGAAAATTTTAATGCGTTTTGCCTGCCACGTATTCTGGGTATTTAATGTCGGTCAGCGACCAAATAGAAACGCGACGTGAATATTTTAATTTATTCACGTCGCCTTTTGGATAAAAATTTTGCTCAGTGGCCGAGGCCGGTATTTGAGATTATCATATTATGGTCTATTGCCAAGCAACGTTACCAGAAAGCTGGCGCTTGATCCAATTTAAGGCAAATGTTTTCGTTTTCAAAATTAGAATTTATTATTTTCATTTCAATAGTTTTTTCGAATTATTTGTAAGTTGAATACCTCCTGAGATACAGTTGGTCGATCGGCATTATTGGTCCACCCGGTACATTAATTGTTTATAAATTAGGTATATGTCGATGCATCCGCAAGGGCAGCTTTGCTCGACGATAAAGTTGATAACAGGTTCGAGAATTCAAGTCCCGTTCATATAAGCGTATTTTTATAAAAATGATTTGAGAACATACAAAATTGTAGTCTATATACAATCATAAAAAAATAGATTCCTGAGATTGACTTTTTGTTTATGAAAATAGATTTAATTATTTGTTTATACGTCACAATTCTCCTATACCGTACTTCAGTTTACTGATGCTTTATATTATTTTAAATGTACGAAACCCTCAAGGTATAAGTTCTAGTCGTACCTACCACATTTTTGTATATTCTTATTTGAAATAAGATTATCATGAATCTTTGTCATCGCAAATAAACCAGCAATTTCCCATTAAGTGTTCGATGGCCGGTTAGAGCAGTAACCTGATCAAGATTATAAAGGAATTAACTATACTGTTCTCTATTCTACCAATAGAACAATATAAATATAAGAATAGCATAACCGTATGAGCGGTTAAAAAAGCGACATATACGTATTTAAAATATTTGTTCTTCTGTTATGTCCTGTTCTTAAAACTCCTAAATGATCGCTAAAATTATTTTATTAATAATGTTTAAAACTGAAATATACAGAACGAAATTATTTGCATGCGAGCTTTAGTATTTTAATCGTGGTAATCAAGCCTCAGTTTCCCATTTCTCAATTTCGATGATCGATTAGAACAGTAACCTGATTTTGAAAAATAAAAACACTCGTCTCCTCAGAGATTTAATTTAATATGCTTCCTATATAACAACATCAACGTTGTCCCCATCTAACTATTCATAAGAGAGTGAGAGTAAAAGAATAACATCGTCCAACCTAGAAAATCTTAATAGATAGAAACTAATTTTAATGATTGCAAATAGATGGCACGTTAGTATAAATGTTATAAGCAATATTATCATCTGAGTAGGACTTGAGCTGATTTGAAAGTTGTGCCAACTAAACTGATTATTAGAAATATTATTTATTCTAGTATCAGGCACTCTTAGGTAATTAGGAATAATGTTCATATAGACACAAAGTATTAATAAATCATTCATTGACTATCATTTCAGAACCATGCTATTAAATACACTGAATTTAAATAATCTCAATCCATGGTCTATAAATTCTCAATCAAGATGCTCAAATGCTGATTGTTTAAAGAAAGATTTCTGTTTTTCCTAGAATGAAACGCAGAAAGACGGATATTTGTAAGAAATGTAAATGCAAAGAGCACTTTTAATTTATCGGCCATAAATACCAATGTTACCGATTTCCAGTTCAGCTTGAATGACTATGGCTTGAATGTACCTATTTGTTATAATTTATATTCGTTTGAAATAGATTTATACTTTCTTACCGCTTCCCTAAGTAGCCCTAGTAAGAATAGCATTGTGGATAATCGGGTAAAATTTTCCGTGTCCGGTTTTCAACAGATGTATAGTTTTCAGAAGTCCTTGAGTAAAAAAACATACTTACAGCCATTAGTCTGTCCGTCTATGACTGATTGTCTGTTTGTCTTTCTGTACCAAGATTATTTTGGGAACGAATGTACCGATTTTCTAGCTATATCGTAGGGAATAGAAATGGCTCGTCAGTGACACAGATTTGGTATTCTGTTGGCACTAGTTGCTAGGCAATAGCTGAAAAACGTGTTTCGCTCAAGACTGTGGCGCGAAAATAACTTGTAAGTGTAGGTTGATAAATTTTGAATGGTTACCAGTTGTAACAGTATTTTCAATGGAAAAATAATTTTGATTTCAAATGCAGGTAAAATGGAGCGAGTTTCTTGTTATTTCATTCATAAAGTCCTGAAATCAAAATATCAAAATGTTTTAATAATTCAACCTGGCGCCTATATCATGACCTGCTGAGGATAAAAAAATAGAAATCGAAATACCAACTACCTATATCTTTAAACCAAAATATATAGAAAAAGTAAAGTTGCATTCTACAACTCTCTGACCGGACCCTTTATAGTCATTCTGAAAATGGCATATTATTCCAAAATTATTCTAAGAGACTTTCATGTTAAAAATAATATGTATCAATTTTAAAAAGAAAAAAGTTTTATGGTTATTTATAAGTTGTCTATTTTTCAATCTTCCCCTGTATCTCTAGAGTCAGTTAGAATATTTAATATTTGGTATTAACATTCGTAGTAAGCCCTCAAAGGTACACGTGACACATAGTTATGTTACTTTTGCGTTATTACCAACCGTTATGGAGATACCAGAACTTTTTTAGAAAAATATTTTTTTACAAAAAATTGGACCGACGTTGTTAGTTTTGGCACCAACTTCACAAGTACCATCACCAATAGAATTAATATTATTTTATACGCCACTGGAAAACAATTTTTCTTGAATAACTCTTAAACTACATAATTTAATTTAATGAAAATTTAATATGTTAAACAGTAGTAAGGATCTCTTAAAATACTGCCCTTAAAATATAAGTACCTTGTTTAGTTTACCAGGGGCGGACTAGGTTGTACATTTTAATGCTGACATTTCCAAAACCTTGTATGGTAAGAAGTAAAAAAAAATTGGACACCTTGAACATTAAGCTAAAGAAAATGTACTCTTGTTTATTGTCGATAAAGTGAACCGTTTTCGAAGAAAAAAATAATAAAGGAAGTAATGTTTTATTTTTATCAAAAAGGACCATGATTTATATTTTTTTTGTCTGCAACAAAGTTTGATACGAAAGTCATTCAAGGAACAGAAAAGTTTTAGTTTAGGTTATTTAATCCGACAAAATTACAAAGATTCTTATTAATGCAGTTTTGCCCCTGAAAGGCACCTTAACAAAAATTGTTTTTAGAAATATAAGCCTTTTTTTTCTTGAAATTATTAAAAAACAACCTAAAAAATATTGTATATATATATTTACACGAATATTAAACACTAACAGGCGTATTCATAATCCAATCTTAGGTCGATACTAGCTAGTACCGTGTTAAAATAAAAAACAAAACACTATCCTACCATAACACTGACATAAGAGTCATTAACCTAATTTAAGGTTAGACCTCCGCATTTAATTTAGTAGCGTAGGTACTAAGTTTCGATTATGAATACGCCTGTACCTAAACCTGAACCTAAATACGCTAATTAGAGATAATCAATTAAAAACTTCATAAAAGGGTTCAACATGGGCTCAGTGAACTCTGACACACCTTGGGGCTATTCTGTAACCAAGACGTTAATTTTTAAGGCTCTTTAAAAAAATAACGGTCCTTAAATCTAAATAGGTATTCTGTAACCTGCATACGATAATTTTAAGGCTTGATCGAAATCCATAGCGTTAGTTGCTATTCTGTAAATTCGTTAAATTTAACGTCAGTCGTTAACATATTGAGAAATATTTTTAAGGCTTGCTTATTACTTGGTCTTACCATTTTTTAGGAGTATCTAGAGATAGTTTTTTCTTCATTAGAATACAAATGATGATGATTGTAATTGATCGTTATATATGAAAACTTGGTAATGAAAATGACGAAACGAAAAATTATCAAAAAGTTTTAATAACAGCTTTGCATATCTCTGATTAGCATGTAGATATTGCTGAAATTGCTCAAATTATTGTCAAAGCGAGTGACATCAATGTATGGGGTAGGCACATAGTCATTATGATTTAAATTTAAAAGTATAAGAATAGAGTAAATAGACCAGTAATCAGTAAATATTCTTTTTATATTTTCTCTCTATACTCAAGTTCTTTATAATATTATTTTCTATAATTGCTTCTCATTATTTATTTTATAAACCAGTAGCAACCAAATCTCAAACGAGACTAGTTCACACTTTTGAAATTCTACATTCACGTCTTATTACAATACCAGTCGTCTCAGATCAATATACAAAATATAGGTATCTACCTATTACTATCTGTCATCAATTATTCATCAAAAAACAGCAACAGAAAAATAAATTCTTAAGTGAATCAATTCACAAATCTATTATTCTCAAGGTTTATATTCTACTCTTTCCAATTCATTTATATTATGATAGGAATAGTTCAACATAACCTTAAAAGCAACACAAGACTTGACAACTGTGATCACTTTCCATAAAAAACAGCGTGTTTCGTGGCACCTCGGAGACGATTTTTCGGATCAAAAATTAGATTTTATCGGATGCGTTAAACGTTGAGCTTACAGAATAGCAATTTACGTTAAGGCATAAAATATTAACGTCCGATATTTTTTAACGATAGTCTTACAGAATAGACCCAACTCGTGGGCACGACGACGACAGGACTGCTGTACTCGCCACAACAGGCCAGCATTGTTCCTTATCACATCACAATGAAATGTGATTATCTGTAAAAGTTTCTCCCTAGTATCAATCGGAGAGGAATAAACCAAAGATTTGAGATGACCCCACAAGTAAAAATCCATTGGCGTTAGGTCGGGAGACCGTGGATTCCAGGCAATGGGACCTCCTCTGCCTATCCAACGGTTTTGACAGACGTTATTTAGGTGATCCCGTACAGCAACGCTAAAATGAGGTGGGCCTCCATCTTGCATAAAATACATTCGCTGGCGGGTTTCAAGTGGCAAATGTTCTATTGAATCAAGAAAAGCGTTCTGAAGGAACTGTAAATAAAGTTCACCATTCAATCGTGGCGGCAATACGCATAGTCCAATCCAAAAATTGCCAATTATTCTTGCCCAAACAATAATTGATTAGAACTGATGTTGATAATGATGAACAACAGTACCATGAGGGTTTTCATTAGCCCATACATGCGAGTTATTTAAATTGACAATCCCATTTTTGTTAAGCCTTGCTTCATCGGTAAAAAGAATAGCGTTAATGAAGTTTCGGTTTGTTCGATGCCGATCTAACAGCCAGTTTGCGAACAGGATTCTACTAGGAAAATCTTCAGGAAGTAGTTGATACATTTTTTGCAAATATTAAGTATGTAACATCTGTTCTTTAAGTACTTCATGAATTATCGTTTTTGTCGTATGAAGCTGGGCGGTTAATGTTCGCGTACTTTTTGAAGGAGTATCAGCTACACTATCCAAAATATTTTCCTCCAATTGCACCCTACGTAGGTACTGTTCTTGTCACACTAGCATCAGTACTTGTTTTCCAAAAAGTTCCTAAAAGATATTAAAGAAAGTCAATAATGTTACCTTATTAACTAGGAATCTACAGTCCATACGCCCACCAGTGTCTCTTAGACGTTGGTCAAGTTGCTGAAAAATTTTATGATTTGGAAGATACCGATTAGGATATCTTTCTTTATACAACCTTTTTGCTTTCAAAGCATTACAAGATGCAAGACCGTACATATGATGCATATCTGCATACTCACTAAATGTGTATCCCATTATCGAGTTAAATTTACCAAGATATTCAAAATTCAGTGAATTAGTATCGAAGTAAATGATCAACGTGTAAACTATATGAAAGACTATATGAAAGATGTCCAGATTTAAAATGCACACCTCAATGCAAGAATTTATTAATATTTCCTAGGTACCATAGTAACGTTTGTAAAAACAGCGCGTTTTTAATATTGATAAAAGTTTTATTTGTTACAGACAAAAAATTAGAAATCATGGTTCTTTTACTATATTTTCTCGAGAACGGTTCATTTTATCGGCAATGAACAAGAGTACCTTTTCTTTAACTTAATGTTCAAGGTATCCAAATTTATTTTCTTAACTCCTTACCATACAGGGTGTTAAAAATGTCAGCATTAAAATATACAGCCTAATCCGCCCCTGGTAAACGAAACGAGGTACTTATGTTTTAAGGGCAGTATTTTAAGAAATCCTTTCTACTGTTTAACATATTAAATTTTCATTTAATTATATAAAGTAGTTTAAAAGTTATTCAAGAAAAAATGTTTTCCAGTGGCATCTTTTAGGAGGCCGTATGTCCGTGGGGAGGGCCGCTAGGGCAAACATTTATGGGAACTTGTAATCTTCTTTTTTAATGTTCTATCTGAATCCAATAGATTTTCCGCATTTTCCAGGATACCCTGTATATTTTTTGCTATTATATATGAACATTCTTTGCTTACTTACTTACTTATTATTATTCAGAGATCTCAAAATATCGCGGGAACACATACAATACAATAGAAAAATGCTAATTGGCTGAATCTTTGTTTTTTTTTAAATATATAGCGTCTAAAGTATCTATAGCTGAAAAGATTATTTTTGTTATTGAAGTAATCTTTGCCAAATTGGCATCCATTATTGATAGGTAATTTTAACCCACATGAATTCTAATAAGTAAACCATTATTAATCGCTCCAAAAGGAAAGATGAATTTGCATGGAATCAAGGTATCCCATTAATTTTCTCATCTTGAAACATAAATCACTTCGGCCTTATGTAGTAGATACATAACAAGTTACGACCCTAAATTGTCCCTTACTTTACGTAAAGCTACATCTTGTGTAATCCATGACCTACTCGCAGCTATTTTCACATTATATGTGAAGATACAAATGGATACCAGTACCAGTATGTAGATTAGGGCCTTCTTCTTCATAATCTTCTTCCTCATTCTTAATCTCCCACGCACCATGTATATCGTATTTTTTATTGTCTTTCAATAAACAGCGCCTAAATTACAAGGTTAATCACCAATTTCAATCATCCAACCCATATTTAGTTTGCATAAATGTTCGAGACTATTAGAACGAAAACAATCTAAATTGATACATAACTACTATTTCAAATCTGTAATCCTCTGGAATTATTGTATTGGGAGGATATTTGACATATTTTAGACAATTTATGAGCCTTCCGAATTATATTGGAGGGGTGAGTGCATTCGTATAAAACTGAAGGTAATTTAATGAGTGAGTATAGTAAACATAGCTACCTCTCTTGTGATAAAAATGAATTTGGTTTTGGTGAGTGATTTATAATTATGATTTTTCCACAAAAACGACTACTAAGTATACAAATAGCTTACGCGAAATTTTATATCAAGTAAGATATAGAGGTACATGCATAATGCATACATCTAGCAAAAGGCTTTAATAATAACCTTTTTAAAATAATAGGGACCACTTTATTCGACATTTCTAATATTAGTTATTACAGAAAACAGGTACCGTGAGAACCATAAAATGTTTGAAGTTGTGTAGTTATAGGTGTATAAAAGAGAATAGTAGTGCAGTTATTTTATATTTTTCAGAACTTTCAGTAAATTTTATAATTTATTTTCTTGTAAATAATATTTATTTCATATTTTTGATTATATTTTTTTAAAGTTTTACATAGGTATGTTTTGTGGTTGCAGTAATATTACTCCACTTTCCTAGTGCTGCAACTTGAAAAGTTGTGATTTTGATTTTCAATTTAAAAAAAAGTCCCCCAATTTTTGTGGGGAAGGAATATTGTATAATGACAAAAGAAGGAACTACACTCAATTCTCCTCTTCCCTCTGAGAAAAGAATCATCAAAATCGGTGTACTCACGTTTTCTATGCAAAACACGCGTAAATACGTAAGCAGGGCCATCACACTTACGCTTATTATAAGTCCATATTTTGGAAACTACTGATCCGATTTCAGGGTTCCATAAGTTGTATGTTTATTTGGAAGCCCTAATAGATCATTATGTTAATATAATGCAGTTCCAATAATATTACATAAAACGTGTCGAATTGATAACCACCTTTTTTGAAGTTATTTAAAAAGACTGCATCCAAAGACATCAAATTATAATTTTTGAAATTCAAGACTCCATCGATACAATAAATAAATTTAGTATTTTCAAAACATACCAAACTTGCAGAAATAAATTAATTTAAATTTTTGGAAAAAATTTTTACTGTCTAGTACTTTTAGCAGGATTATTCTGAATGAAAGACGTTCATTATGGAACCATCTCCCAGAACTTCCCTTTAAATAAGAAAATAGGTGATTATCAGAATTGGTACCCATGCAAAATGCAGGAATAAAAATAAAACATAATTTGGTCAACAATATTATGTTTGCGCTTAGTTATGATTTTTATTGAATTTTGTAAGGATAAAGATGTCATGCTATGGCGTAACAACATAACTGTTCAGACTGGACTATATCCAGTTTTCTTCTATTCTTTCAATCGATTCAATATTTACTAATTGACTGAACTTTCATTTCCCTTATCATGTTGATGTACTTATCCAAATTATTCAAGATAGTTTTTGTCAATTACAGTAGATATTTATTATACGTGCAAATTGGCTCTTAGCTTTTTCCACCTGGTGAAGTTTTTCTTACTTCGAATACTTCTTTTCTTCTGTCAATACCATCCTTATTACAACCAATTCATTGATTTTTTTTTCATTGTTCACCTATCTAACCTAACCTGGCTTATGTGTTTTTTATTCGATTACCTGCATATCGGAATAATAAAAAAGAAATAATTATTCAATAGGTGCAAGTGTTCTTTTGCCTCTTTGGTCTTGCCTTGGCGGCCAGCTACGATTACAACCGATACTCGCCCACATTGAGGCAAGAGTCCTACACCAATCCAGATGGTAGTTATAGTTATCTCTACGAGACCGATAACGGTATCTACGAGGACCGACAAGGCTATGTGAAGGCACAGGACGTGTTTGCAACCCAAGGTCAGTCACAGTACGTTGCACCTGATGGACAACTCGTAAGGCTTTCCTATGTAGCTGACGAGAATGGTTATCATCCAGTGGGAGAACACTTGCCAACGCCTCCACCAATTCCACCAGCGATCCAAAGGGCACTAGATTACATTGCAAGAGTAAATGCTCAGAGGAATCTGTACAGAAATTATTAAGAAGAGAGCATATTGAAGATGTGTATTGAAATTGGATATTTCTAACTTTTAGTCATATTATTAAATTGTATTATAATAAATATAAAAATAAGCAAATATTATCAGGAAGTTTCTTCGTTTTTTTACATTGCTACAGTGACTATCTATATGGAATGTGAAATCAACTACCATAATTTCAAGCTATTCGGATCTGGTGGTAAGCCCTATTTGACAATGAATTCCTATTTAATAAAACTCGTAATGAATCAAACCTGGGAATTCCGGGTTTTTATTCAACTGAATTAGAATCGAGAGCAATTCAATTGATGTTGGATCTAATAGGAATTAACAACGATCGAGAAATCAGGGACAAAAACATTAATTTAACTGAATAACGTCTCGATTTTGTTTTGGATTGCCATGTTTTGGAGTGAAGATTTTCACTGATGGTGGATTATTAGTGCTAGAAGTACGACTGGTCTCGAATAGTTCAATTGTCAGCATCTTTAAATTGTGTTTACTTATTTAGATGAATGAAAAAACTCAGTTTTTGACCGCCTTCCGAAACGGAGGAGGTATACAATTCGATTGTCTGATCTTTTTTGGTTTGTGTGCTTACTTGTATATTGTAAACTTACGCAGGTAAAGCAGATAATTAAAAAAAGGTCCCATATCTAGAAAAATTCAAATCTGAAATCTCCTTCCTCCAAAAACCGCCCCCCACCCCGGAGGTGGAGGGGGCAATTTTTCTCGAAAATCGAAAATCTGGAACGGTAGAATAGAATATCATGTCCAGAAATGTTTGAAGTGAACATTTTTTCAAGTTACGATTTGCGAGTTACAGCAACGCAATGGTAAAGAAAAATTAGTATTTCCGGTATGTGGAGGGGGCAATTTTTTGGAAAAATTGCACATATAAGACGGCCAAATTAAAGAAGAGATTATATGTAGCTACATTTAAAATGGACATTTCTTAAATGAAGTTACGGTCCTCGAGTTACAGCAGTGGTAAGGTCTAAAATATGTGTATTTCCGCCGCGATGTTTCGAGATCTCTGAATAATAACAAGTGCAAGCAAAGAATATACATGGATAATAGGATAAGTACTATCTTCTTTGGTGTTAGTGATCGTTCAACGATTTTCATGACTGATGTTACACTCAAAACTATAAAATAGATATTCTTCAACAAAAATTGGACCCACTTTATTGGTTGGTGCACTGAAAAATACAAAATAATATTAATTCTATTGGTGCTGGTACTTTTGATGCAAAAATATTCATAAGCATTTGAAACTTTTCAAGTGTCTTATAATCAACAAATCATGAATATATAGGGACATTAGTACAATTTGCCTGGCATGCAGCAAATATTTCATGAGCAAAATTGATCATAGGATCTTCCATAAATGTGAAGAATATCTAAGTAGATTAGTAGATCGTGGTAAGATTCCAAAAAAAGAACAGACACAAGGGAAGCTATATTGCGACTAGCTCTATTAACAGAAATGTATATGTAAGTCCAAAGAAAACTATATCCAGTGATAAAAAAACTCATTGGAAGTGTGCCTCGTTAAATATTTTTTACAAAAATTGGACCAACGTTATTATTTGGTGCACTAAAAAATACGATAGCAGTAATAGTAGTAGTTGTGTAGTTGCAGTTAGACTGATAACTTTTGGCACCAACTTCACAAGTATCACAACCAATAAAATTAATATTATTTCATATTTTTCATACCAAAAAGATAGTACTTATCCTATTAACCACGTATATTCTTTCAATTCTTTCAACAATGTAACTCGAGAACCGTAACTCTCTTGAAAAAATGTTCAATTTACACGTTTCCGGAAATTGTCCTATCTTTAATTCTGCCATCTCGAATTTTGAATTTTCGAGAACATTTGACGCCGTTTTCGGAGGTAAGGAGAAATTGTATACCTCCCCGGTTTGTTTCGTCGGTCAAAAATAGGGAAAATGTTCTACGCATGCCTTGACTTGATCTGTAATTACATAATATGGAAACATAGCTTGTTACTTTTTTATGCAGAAATATTTTATTGATCAATATTGAAAGAAATCTGAAAAATATGCTTAACTAATTTAATGATCATAACAAAAATTTAAAATGTTTATATTTACATTTGGAAATGAATTGAATTGATAATTTCCTGACAGTTCATCAATCCTGTTACAGTTAATTTGAATCATTTGATATTTTTTGTTGTAAGAAGAGATAAATTACTTCAGATGTAAGCAAAGCTTGTCTAAATAGTCCATAACCTGTAAGTAAGTTAACCCCTGAAGATGCCAACCTCGTTGGCGAAACAATTGTCGGGTTTGACAAAATAAAGTGTTGGTGTTTAATGTGGTAATTCTGTTTTTATTATTTTTTGATTCTATCTACGCCAACGATTCCAGAAAAGCTTGTCTAAATAGTCTATAACTTACGTAAATTTTATTTAAATTGGTAAATTTGAATCCTTTTCGATTGTATAACAGCTTCAATTAAAGCAGTTAAACTATTATTTGACCTTTCAGACCTTTCAGGATGTTCTTTGAAATATTTACAAAATCAATGAATAGATTCAGCTTGGAATTGGATTTTCCAAAATTTTCATGGATAAAATCACACAGCAGCAATGAAAATGACATGGGACACGGGTATGAACGAATATTGAAAAGATTATGAAAAAAATCACAATAATTATCATAATAAACATTTACTTGAAGTGAAGTTATGTTTTTTCTATTAAATCCAGTAGAAATTGAACAATATTCCAATACAAGAGGCATATACAGATTTATTTATTATGTGTGATTATTATTGCAGTCATCGACCGTTGATTAATTTAACGAAAACACTCGTTACTTATGACAACTTATTTCCATCTGACGCTAGCAAAGACATTGTCAGAAATAATTGTTCTCACATGCGATAGCCTATTTCGAATGACCTTTTTTGGATCGCTAGATACTTCAGCTACATAGGCTAGAAATAGCATTCGACTGCATAAAACATAATCATTTAATATGATGCAGGTTGTCCCCTCTAATACTTAATGTAAATATCGAATTTATAATAAGAGAATTCCTAGAAACCTGCCTTGTTCAACCAAAAATTTGATGTGCTGATAACATAGTGGTAGAATCAGAAGAACAGACAAAACCTCTGTTGAATATTTTCATCAAAGAAGATACCAATAAATCAAAACCAAAACCATGATATCCAACAGATACATTTAGGAAGACATAGAGAAGAGTGACTAGACTAGCCCAATGAAATTTAAAAAAGAATAATAATTGTGCTCCAGATTCTATGCTATCCAAAACTAGCAATGGCAATTGGATTAAGAGCACTTTATCACACATGTTTTATCTAGAATATTCACGGAATTAAGACCATATTATAACCAACAAAAAAAGGATCATTCCAAACTGTTATGGACAACAAAAAAGCGTCATTATCAAAATATAATTGAGTCTTCAGATGATCTCGTAAGAAGTGCGTGGAAGTTAATCAAAGATTTTTCCAAAAATGATGACCACTCTAGAAAGAATATAACTCTATTAACTGAAGGAAATGAATGTATAGACCATCCTTTGGATGTAGCTAATAATTTCAACATATTTTTTAAAAATGCTCCCCTTCAAATAAAAAAACAAATGGTAATGATAATATGAATTCAACTGAAAATGAAAATTCCAACAAATCTTTTTCTTTGTGTGCATTTACTGAAATGGAATTAAATAAATTATTGCAAAACAAAATACAAAATAAACGATCTAGTGGCTTTGACGATATACCTCCATTCTTCCTTAAAAAAATAGTTCCATTTTTAATATCTCCTCTAACTTATCTTGTTAATCTTTCATTTTGTAATGGTAGCTTTCCAGATTACTTGAAAACAGGAAAAGTAGTTCCAATTCTTAAGAAAGGTGACCCCAAACAACTTAACAATTTTCGTCCTATAACATTACCATCGACATTTTCAAAAATATTTGAATACGCCTATTTAGATAGACTGAACACATACTTTGAAATAAATAAAATAATCATTAAGGATCAGCACGGCTTCCAAAAATCTAAATCTACTAATACTGCTATACACTCATTTTATGAAACTTTAACAAATCTAATTGACTCTGGCGAATGCCCTGTTAGTGTATTTTGCGATCTCAGCATCTCTGCGTCGATCATAATATCTTATTCGATAAATTAAGATGGCTACAGTCATTTTTATATGCACGTCAGCAATATGTTAGTCTTACTCAAATATCGGGAAAATCTACGAATACTTATCGTTCTGACTGCGTTTACACAAACAGAGGAGTCCCTCAGGGCTCAGTTTTGGGACCGGTACTATTTCTGGTTTATGTAATTGATATTATATCAACTAGTTCAACAGCACATTTTACATTATATGCGGATGATACATCTATACTTGTTTCTGAAAAATCTAGCTCCTATTCCCTTGAAGTAAACTGCAATGAAATTTTATCTCGTTTATATCATTGGTTTAGCTTGAACTCTCTTTATCTTAATGTTGAAAAAACCCATTCGATTCATTTTCACAATCGGCAAAAACAACTGTCGCCTATTAAGCTGAACCTCAATGAAAAATCTATAGATAATGTGCCATTTGTAAAGTTCCTAGGCTTATACATAGATCAGAGTCTTGATTGGAAGAAGCACTGTGAGACGGTGATTATGAAGATGAACTCAATAAATTATTTACTTAGAAATCTAAGATTAGTTCTAACTGATAGGCAATTGATCATGCTATATAATGCACACGCTGAATCGCGTTTAAGATACGGTATATATTTCTGGGGAATGTCCACTTACTTTCATGATGTGTTTATTTCACAAAAAAAAATAATTCGTTGCATTGCTGGGGTCTCTGGTAGTACTGGTTGTAGAGATATTTTCAAAAAATTAGAACTTTTAACATTGCCATGCTTATATGTTTTTGAAGTTTGTGTTTTCATATATTGTAACTTAAATGTGCTTAAAACATGTGGTCATGTACACAATTTTAATACTCGTCATCGCAATGATCTCTATGTTCCATTCTCAAAGGGAAATACTTTATTTAAATCACCCGGTGTAATGGACCAAAGACTTTTTAATAAGTTACCAACAAGCATTAAAACTTATCAATCAGTGCAGTGCTTTAAAAAGTGACTCAAGAAATATCTGTTGAATGAAGTATATTATACAGTGGAGGAATTTTTACAAAACTGATGTCTTAATGTTGTGTTATCTACTGCTGTAACTGTCTGTACTGCTTTTCTTTTTTAGGTTCTAGATTAGTGATTTTGTTTTGACCAATTCTACACGAACTATGTTTGTCTAATAAAAAATAAAGTATTATTATTATTATTATTATTATTATTATTATTATTATTATTATTATTATTATTATTATTATTATTATTATTATTATTATTATATAAGGTTTCTATTCTTATATGGATGCAAAGCACGATGCCCTTAAACACGACGACATTAGAAAATGCAGTGTCTTTGAGATATACTTGCCGAACACCATCTCTTCCTATTATTCAATATAAGGAAGACCTCGGACACAAAATATTCATAACACCATTTAAAAAAATATAATCTTTATTATACTACAACATACAACAAAAAGAACAATGCAAAAATGAAACCCTGATTGTTTTAATACAAAAATTAAAGCATCACTCACAAATATATGAGCTTTTTTATCACCATATTAACTGCCCATACAAATATTGTAAGCTGCAGCATCATATATATTAAGTTTATCTCTATCTCCTATTGTACTCTGGTTCACTTTCTTGAGGTAGTGTTGCCAAATATTCTAGAGCCCTTTGGATCATTGGTGGCACTGGTGGTGGGGTTGGTAGGTGCTCACCCTGAGGTTGGAAGCCATTTTCATCGGCAATGTAGCTCAGCTGGATCTGTTGCCCTTCAGGGGATGTGTACTGGAAGCGACCTTGAGCTACTTGGGCTTCAATATCTGGTTGACCGGCATTTTTCAGGTATCCTTCTTCTTCGACCACAATACCGTTACCAGTTTCGAAACTGAGAAAATGATACAAAGAATGAATAAGGATTTTGTTCGAATTTTTCATTAAGAGACCATAAAATAAGCTTGATGGTAAAGTTCAAGTTATTATTAGGTATGTATTTATTTACCTATGTTTATAAGATCCATCAGGTTCAATACTTTCTTCTTGTCTAAGGATTGGGATCGGTTCACCGTAGTTCTCTTGAGGTTTGGCAACAGCAAAGCTGACCAGAGCGAAGACTAGGACCTGAAAGGTAATAATTTTACTATGATTATTATCTCTTTATAAGTCAGAATTGACAGAGCTTATCATAAATTATAGGAAACTCTCGAACAAAATTCAATTTACCTAAATTATATAGCACAATTAACAAAAATAATTGTATTTCAAATAAATATAATAAAAAATTATCAAAAATATAGCGGTAGGTGTTTTGTAAGTCACTTTAAAGTTCCGTACATACGATAAAAACGGAATCAATAGAAAATCACTTTGGTATCTGTTTGTCTGTCCAAGCCTATTATCTCCGAAGCAACAGAACGGAGAAAGTTGAAATTGTTACTGATACAGAGAGAGTTCTTTTGAAATTATTCATGTTATTACAATTGTTGATAGTATCTGGCAAATTATTAAAGATATGCAAAACACAATGAATTACTTGCGTAATATATTATATTGTATTATTAATTTTATGAATGATCTTAAAAACAATAAAAATTCAAGTTTTATTCTACACAATACCTACATACCCAGTTTCATTCACAGATACATCTGCATAATCCATATTTATAGAACGTCATCACTATTCAAAATATTTTTCTCTCAAACAAAAATTAAATTTTGCTTTATTAATACTTGACCAATTGCTGTTTAACTATTTGTAAAGATTACTAAAATCATTTATAATAATAAAATCACTGCACAGTCAGTGAAAATACTGATTTTACAATTTTGTTTAAAGCCGTTTGAATGAATTATATCATCTATTTTCTCCGACTTCCCAAAGGAAGAAGGTATACAATTGGACTGTTTGTCTGCATGTTTTTTTCGTGCATTCTAAATAGTAAATGTTCTCCCTTTAAAAAACCGCCCCCGAAGGGTCTGGAGGCGGCAATTTTTCTCGAAAATCGAAAATCTGAGATAGCAGGTTTAAAGATAAGACCATATCCGGAAACGTTTAAAATGAACATTTTTTAAAAAGAGCAACGGTTTTCGAGTTATAGCAATGGTAATGACTGAAATATGTACCTACTCCGCTATGTGGACTGGGAATTTTTTTGCGAAAATTGAAAATATGAGAGCTACCGATCTTAGGCGTACTTGTTGCAATAAACTGTTGGTGATAGACATTTTTCGATAAAAGATGATTGAAAGAAAATTACTTTGATTATAACAATCGACATATATTACACCCATAGATTCTTATTTTCTATGTAGACTATGAATTCTCAAAATCATAACTACATGAAAAATAGTTTAAACTATTTAACTGACTATTTTCTATTGAACTCATTTTATACCTACTTAAAATTTGCATTGACTAACGAATGCTTGGGTGTCTCTGATCATTGATTTTCTACATAATCTTACTAGTGTTTAAAGGGAGCAATAGCCTTATAGATTTCTTATGATTTTGTTTGTTGTTGTTTGTCACCTTTATGATAACATCTTTCACAATTGTTGTTTAAGCAAGGGCGAAATTGTTCTAGTAATAACTGCTTTAAAACAAACTAACTGGAAATTGTTGATTTTAATGGATATAATGAATGAACAATTGAGTGTTTTAATTTTAAAGAATTTTGTACAAGAATTGGACTTCATAATCAAATTTAGTATAGTTATTTAATTACATTTGTAGGTATAATTAATATACCTAAGTATTATATACCTACGTGAAAAGACCTTCAAGTATCTCATAGTAAATTAAAAGCTTCTGAAGAATATCGAATGTTTGTTAGATTGGGACCATCATTTATTAATAAAAAAAAATCAAGTAATGAACCAAAATCGAATATTATCAGATTCATGAAAAATAAGAAAAATTGCCTTTGGATGGTTCGGATTGGATGTTGAAAATCCAGTGACTATTTCTATAATTTATTTCTATGGATATCTAATTATTTTTTCTTAAACTAGAACTGGGGAAGATTGAACTGGAATAATTTTCTAAGTTGTATAAAATAGGAAGGAAATATTTCAATTAATAATATCGAAAAAAAAAAACAAAATTTGAATAACTGGATAAACATAAAAATATATTAGTTTTCAAATTATTCTCAAAACATAGTTCCAGAAATTCCATTCTATAAGCGTTATTTATTTAACATATTATTTTAAGAAATGAAACTGTAATTTGAGATATTGATTTACCATAAAGCTTAAATGTCTAAGAAAGTTGTCTTGGCAATAAAAATATTAAAATATACATAATCACTTTCACACTATCATTGTATTATTATTGTTGCATACTTACAATCAATTTCATTTTGTTAATTTAACACGGACACTTCTTCAGCAATGCTAAATTTGTATATAATATGTTTAAATATGACTTCATTTATATATACATATAAGAAGTATGACACTATCTCCCTCTCTTACGCATCAATCTCTTGTGGATGGACTCTTCTATGGATATAGGGATTATATTCTAAATACAACGTCCTTAAGGTCAAATGTCACAACTAAATAATTATTATTGATGTCGGTAAGAGGCAGAAGTGTAAAGTAAATTATACATATTCACATTATGTAAGTGATAATAAATTCAGATGGATGAAGAATTTTGCTTCCAAATTGTATTGTTCAAGGATATAATTACATGATATGTCATTTGATTCAGTATATGTAAATTAATAAAGGGCGGAGGTAGGTACAGATAAATATAAATATGTACTTTATTATTTCCGTCACTGAAAAACTAGCAAAAAACGATGAGTAGTAGGTACTTTTTACCACTTTTTTGACCGACTTCCCAGGATGTATACCTCCTGGACTGTTTCTATTATTTTTATGGATGTTCGTGCTTTTTGCATAGTAAACGTGCTCCGATTTTGATGATTCTATTTTCATTTGAAAGAGGAGTATTGAGAATTGGGAAAATTGAAAATCCGAGACGGCAGAATTAAAGAAAGTTCCATATCCGGAAACGTTTAAATTTGACATTTTTAAAAATAATCATACGTTTCCGAGTTAGAGCAGTAGTAAAATCTGAAATATGTAGAGGCACAATTTTTTTCGAAAATCGAAAATTCGAATTTGGAATATTAGATAGGGGACCATATCCGGCAACATTTGAATTGGACATTCAAAAAAATCATAGGTTTTCGAGTTAGAGCAATAGTAAAGCCTGAAATAAATTTGTGTTTGAGCTATGTAAAGCGGGATTTTTTTTTCGAAAATCAAAAATTCTATTTGACCAAATTAAAGGAGAGATCATATTCAGCACCATTTGTTATGGACATTTTTCAGAAAAGTCAAAGATTTCCGAGTTACAGCTGTGGTAAATTCTGACATATTTGTTTTTAGTCTATAAAATAATATATTAGTTGGTCGGGAAAATACCAGTCGCGCATTTTGCTTAGTAAACGTGCTCCGATTTTGATGATTGTTATAAGTACTATTTCCGCGATGTTTTGAAGTATCTTGATAATAAAAGTATAAATAACTTATTATCTTCTTTGCTGAAGGTTGAATGATTTTGACTTTATTAGTAAGTGAACTGATAAATACAAAATAATATTAATTCTATTGGTGCTGGTAGTTTTGGAGTTGGTGCCTACAACAATTACACAACTTCAAAATTACCAGCACCAATAGAATAAATATTATTTTGTATTTTTCAGTAAACTATCTAATAAAGTCAGTACTATTTTTTGTAAAAAATGTTTATTAGCTCTAGTAGATGAGCTGCACGGGTTCTGGCCCAAAATCGGTCAATTTTACATGTAAATTCCCATAAGGAATTCTAAGGTCAAAAATAGCGAAATTGGCTCTATTTGACCTTGAACATTGGAAGACTACTTCCCGCGCTCTGGTAAGCCACGCCCCCTCAGCGGGAAATTTAAATTTGACAGCTGCGCAATCTGGCGGGGAATAGGCAACTGACGCCATCTTGGAAGCGGGGGAAACTGACAGCCGGCATGGGATGCAAAGAATTTGTCATCAGACATCCAAGGAGCATAGTCATCCAGAAGTCGCAGGCAGCGTCAACATCGCCGAGCAGTTGGATTGAGGATGACGTCATGCTGGCAGGAATGAAATGTTCTCACGAATCTCGCTGAATAATCAACAACCCAAATATAACATGCTTCGGTAATATTACAGTTGTGATAAGAGCTAGACCGCACCCACCGCAAATTGTTGTTGAATATTACAACGACATGCTTCGGTGATAACAGTCGGCTGTTATGATAAGAGGTTGAATGAATGCTAGAATAATTATTTCTACAAAATCAACATTATACTTTATTTATAAGTTACATAAGGATCATATATTTCTTATCATTTGTTTATCACACATGTAATAATGAATTTTATAATATCAGTAAACAAGATGTGGAATTGATTTAAATTAATATGCATATTTGTCATAACTGGGAAAAAGGTACAAATATCAAAAAAATTGAAGCAAGTATCTCAACAAATGAGTGAAAATGAGAGAAAATGGTATAAATATCAAGAAAAATGAGTCAAGTAACTACAAAATAGCTATGTGAGATGTGAAAAATGACAGAAAGAAATGCAATATACATGAAATGAGCGAGAAAAATGGCGCATATATCAAGAAAAATTATATGCCCGCAGGATTGGTAGAGTTAACATCAGTGCGCATGCGTGCACAATGCTATATAAAGGTTGGTATCACAAAACTTACTCATTCAGTCAGTGACTTCCGTATGAGTAAGATGTGTCTCTTCAATAATTTAGTGAAACAAATTGCAGCCATATTAGGACTTATATCATCACAGTATGATGATAATGAGGCTCGCAAAGGATTAAATGAGTGTACTAAGTCGTTAAAACGTATTAAAAATGCTATGAGATATGCCAAGAGTGTGGGTGAGAAACAGCATCTAGAAGCATGTTCAAGAAATATCCGAACCTTGAGGAATCAGATTAAAGCTGAAGGAAAGAAGGGAACAGGGCTAGTTTCTAGGCCAAATACTGCAAGAGATCGAGTTTGCTGGAACGAAAGTGAGTCGGCATTTGACGGACGCATTCGCACAGGGATCATCTCTAACCTCCAACATAAAGACCCCCTCACATTCCTTCAAGACTGTTTTAAACTCTTTAGACCTCGTATAATCAATGCTCTGAGGAAAGATGAAGCCATCAAGGTCAACGTAGTATTCGGAGGCGAGTTTGAAATAGTGAAAGGTGATCGAGTGTTAACAGAATATAAATATTTCACTACCTCCAATTCACCCATCTATCGTGAGACAGATATCGAGAAGTGGTTCATCTCAAAGGTCATCACCCCCCTCCTCAAAGACTTAGAAGAATTTCAAGAGAGAGATAGTGGATGGGCACTGAAGCGAGTAATGAATTTAGGAGTGAACATTAACAAATTTACACCCCAGCTGGGCTCATCATATATTGAGCTACCTGAGCAGATTAAGAAGAAGAAATCCTGCATTAACGTTAAGAACGTTGATGATGCATGTTTCGCCTGGGCTATTACATCTTCCTTATATCCTGCATATAAAAATCCACAGAGAATAGAAAAGTACCCCCACTATTCATCGGTATTAAAATTGAAAGGAATACAGTTTCCGATGACAATGAAGCAGATTCCAAATTTCGAGAAACAGAACGATATATCCGTCAACGTTTACATTCTCCAAAAGGCAAAAAAGACATTCACCACATTACCAACATACTTGACCAAAGAAAAGCGTGAGAAACATGTGAATCTGCTACTTATTCAGGACAGATATGATGATACTGAGGGCCTTGTCAAATATCATTATGTATGGATCAAAAATCTCTCCAGGCTTCTATCCA
Organism: Crioceris asparagi; assembly: GCA_958507055.1. Lineage (NCBI taxonomy): Eukaryota > Metazoa > Arthropoda > Insecta > Coleoptera > Chrysomelidae > Crioceris > Crioceris asparagi. Next base: position 20,114,708 of record OY293829.1, on the reverse strand, counting down.
ACCAACTTAGTAAAGAAAAGCGTCAAAAGTTCTTTTGCGAACGCTGCCTCCACTATTTTAGATCTCCAGAAAAATTGGATAAACATTTGGAAGACTGTCAAAATATTAATGAAACAGCCATAAAGATGCCCGAACCAGGAAGGAACATCCTTAAATTCAAAAATTTTAAAAATAAGGAAAAAGCTCCTTTTGTTGTATATGCTGATTTGGAGAGTGTCTTGGAAAAAACTGATGACCCAAAAAAACCACAACGTCACGTTCCAGCTGCGATTGGATATTATGTTAAGTGTTCCTACGACCACTCCCTTAGTTTTTTCCGATCTTACCGCGGACAGGACTGTATGCAGTGGTTTGCTAATGAGATGGGCAGTTTAGCGGAAGATATGGCTACAGTCTTCTGGTGCTCATATAACATCCATATGACATATGAACAGGAAATAGAGTATCAAAAAGCTACTCACTGTCACATCTGCGTGAAATCATTTAGCCCTGAAGATAAGAAAGTGCGCGATCACAACCACTTGTTACCTGAAAACAATTATAGAGGAGCAGCGCACGAGGGATGCAACATTAATTACAAGGACAGCCATATGGTTCCAGTTGTCTTCCACAATCTATCAGGCTATGATGCTCATTTCATAGTTACAGACATTGCTACGAAGATTGGGGGAAAAGTTGACCTACTTCCCATAACAAAGGAGAAGTATATCTCATTTACCAAACATATAGATGATTACCCTATTCAGTTCCGTTTCATAGACAGTTTCCGATTTATGGCATCCTCCCTTGATAAGTTGGCATCATATTTACCGGAATTTCCAAATCTGAAGACACAGTTTCCTGAAGTAGATGAAATGCATTTTTCACTTTTAACGAAGAAAGGAGTAATGCCATATGATTACATCGACTCCTTCGACCGTTTTTCTGAAACGAATCTACCATCCATAGATGATTTTTACAACAAGCTGAATAATAAACCATGTCCTCGCCGACTCTACCGACGAGCCCAAGATGTTTGGAGCAGCTTCTCATGTGAAAATTTGGGAGAATACGTTGATTTATATATGAAGACTGATATTCTACTCTTGGCTGATGTATTTGAGATGTTCCGCACAAGCTGTCTGAACACGTATAATTTAGATCCAGCTCACTATTTTACATTACCAGGCTTCACTTGGGATGCCATGCTGAAGCATACAGGAATCGAGCTGGAGCTGTTAACCGATGCTGATATGTTTCTGTTTATTGAACGAGGCATTCGAGGAGGATTGAGCCAAGTATGTAGTAAAAGGCAGGCTAAAGCTAACAACATGTATATCAATAATTATGACCCATCGAAGCCAAAAACATTTTTGATGTACTTTGACATAAACAACCAATATGGATGGGCAATGTCACAATATCTACCATATGGAGGTTTTGAATGGGCTGATACTAACATTGATGTCGCATCAATACCTGATGATGCAGATGAAGGATATTTTTTGGAAGTAGACCTAGACTATCCTAAACATCTTCATGATAAACATAAAGACATACCCTTCTGCCCACAACATATTAATCCTAGGACGCTGAAGCCTTCTAGGAATGTTAACGAGCCAACAAAATTAATGGCTACATTGTATGATAAACATAAGTATGTTATACATTATGTAGCACTCAAGCAGGCATTGGAACACGGGCTTGTGCTTAAAAAGATTCATCGAGCATTAAAATTCAAGCAGAGTCCTTGGCTTAAAAGTTACATTGATCTCAACACCGAACTTAGGAAGAAGGCTAAAAATGAGTTTGAAAAAAATCTGTTTAAATTGATGAACAATGCTGTTTTTGGGAAGACGATGGAGAACGTTAGGAAGCGTGTGAACATCAAGCTTCTTACTGAGTGGACTGGAAGATATGGTGCTGAGTCATACATCTCTAAACCTGAGTTCAAGACTGCTACAGTTTTTAATGAGAACCTAGTTGCAGTGGAATTAAAGAAACTGCAGGTATGGTTAAATAAACCAATTTATGTTGGACAATCCATCCTTGATCTAGCTAAAACTACCATCTACGATTTTCATTATGGTTACATGCGACAACGTTATGGTGATGAATGCTCTGTACTCTACACAGACACTGATTCCCTGATATATGAACTCCATCAGGATCCATATATATTAATGAGGGAAGATTGTCATAGATATTTTGATACTAGCGAATATCCTCAAGATAATCACTATGGAATACCTTTAGTAAATAAGAAGGTACTTGGAATGATGAAAGATGAGAATAATGGCGTTCCAATGATAGCTTATGTAGGGCTCAGATCCAAATTATATACTACAAAAGTGCATACGACCGATAATGATTTAGAAAAGATGATAAAACATCTGATGGAAGATGAGTATGAAGAGGATGAAATTGCTGAGAATATAAGAAATTTTGGAGTGACCAAGAAGGCCAAAGGGGTAAAATCTTCAATCGTCAAGACCGAGATAACTTTCGAAGACTATATTGAATGCTTAGAAGGGTTTCAAAAGAAGACGGTTACTCAAAACCTTATCAGATCTGACAAGCACGAGGTCCATTCAATAACACAAGAAAAAATAGCTCTCAGTCCTGATGATGATAAGCGTTTCCTTGTTTATGGAACAGATGACACACTTCCATGGGGACATTATCAAATATGTGAAGCTATGGATATAAACTAATTATGTTTTTTACATCTTTTATATTTTTGACAATAAATATAAAATAAAAATCTTGTTTCTTATTTCTTTAACTCTACCCTTCAAAATTCTCTATATAAATCCCAAAAACGACAAATTCTCTTCATTCATAATCGAGACGTCTAACAGTAAACATGCCTATAATGTGGGATTGCAGAAGAGACTGCAGTTCAGATTACACACCTGATCTCAAAGATAAATGTGAAATATGTGAGAAAGCTGCATTTACAGTAGTATCTAAATACAAACGCGATAGACACGGTATAGGCTACTATAGCTTCACATCCTACTGCTACGATTGCTATGAATTGCATTCTGGTATACAGGAAGCAGCAAGATTTAGGCATATGCAAAACCAGGTGTTAGGATTACCAGAAATTGATGAAACCGACACATTATCCGCTATATTAATGAAGCATTTTATACTACAACTTCCAACTATCGAGGATTTTCGACAGATTACTACCAACGATTTGGTTGTAACATTACGAATGACGCTATACAGTAATAATATTAGGTATGGAACCAGTCTAACACCTGAAATATTAAGCAGCGATGTAGACCTTATAGATTGGTTTGAGTCCATTATACTCATGAGATGTATTGATGAGTTGCAGCGGTATAAAAATGCTATTTTATCATCATTATATATAGAATGTAATGTTTAAATACTTCAAATAAAAAATTATATTTATTCAACAATTGTTTTATTCAAATTGAAATTAGCTTGTTGTAGATAATTTAAGTTTAACCAGAGGTGTTTTGTTAGTTCTTTGATAGCCATCAGGCAACAATTTCCTCAAATCAAAGGTACTATACGTACTCCAAGGGTAACAACCCGGTTTGTAAGCGAGTCTAACAGACACCCTAAGTATTGAATACTTCTCTCACAGGGTGGTACCTGGCGTGCCTTTGTGCAGGAAAAAGTCGACAACCTCGGTAATTTAGTAATATTGTTGCATTAAGAAATGTTTTCGAATACCAGAAGATCAAGTTGACGGTCGAGCCTGTGTGATTACCAATCGAGAGATAAATATAAGATGATATGATGTCTAATGGCTTTTATTTTGTGTCTACGTAATTGAGAAGAAACACTACTGTGAAGATGGCTAAATTGAAGGCATCGGTTTTTATACAATATAATTGGAAACATGTTGTACGTAGATATACACCACCATACAAATATCAAGAAAAATGAAGCAAGTATCTCAACAAATGACTGAAAATGAGAGAAAAATGGTGCAAATATCCAGAAAACTGAGACAAGTAACTACAAAATAGCTATGTGAGATGTGAAAAATGACAGAAAGAAATGTAAAATACATGAAATGAGTGAGAAAAATGGTACAAATATCAAGAAAAATGATCCAAGTAACTACAAAATAGCTATGTGAGATGTGAAAAAATTTATACAGCACAATAATTATTTCTACAAAATCAACATTATACTTTATTTATATGTTACATAAGATTCATATATTTCTTATCATTTGTTAATCACACATGTGATAATGAATTAATTTTATATCAGTGTACAAGATGTGTCGGCATTGATTTAAATTAATATGTATATTTCTCATAACTGCGAAAAAGGTACAAATATCAAGAAAAATGAGCCATTATAGAAAACATGCCGAGGTTGCACATAAGAATCAACAATTGTGTGATGAAGATCAAGCCTTTTGAACCTTCCTTGTTAATATTGGGCCGATTGAAACGTGTTAAAATTTATACAGCACAATAATTATTTCTACAAAATCAACATTATACTTTATTTATATGGTACATAAGGTTCATATATTTCATATCATTTGTTTATCACACATGTAATAATGATTTAATTTTATATCACTATACAAGATGTGTCAGCATAATATGTATATTTCTCATAACTATGAAAAAGGTATAAATATCAAGAAAAAATGAAGCAAGTATCAATGTGTGAAAATGTGAGAAAATGGTACAAATACCAAGAAAAATGAACCATTATAGAAAAAATGTTGGGGTTGCACATAAGAATCGACAATTGTGTGACGAACATTTCATTCCTAACAGCATGACGTCATCCTCAATCCAACTACTCCAAATATTACAACGACATGCTTCGGTGATAACAGTCAGCTGTTGTGATAAGAGGTTGAATGAATGCTAGACCGCATCCAGCACGATAATTATTTCTACAAAATCAACATTATACTTTATTTATATGATATATAAGGTTCATATATTTCTTATCATTTGTTTATCATACTTGTAATAATGAATTAATTTTATATCACTATACAAGATGTGTCGGCATAATATGTATATTTCTCATAACTATGAAAAAGGTATAAATATCAAGGAAAATGAAGCAAGTATCAATGAGGGAAAATGAGAGAAAATTGCACAAATATCAAGAAAAATGATCCAAGTGACTACAAAATAGCTATGTGAGATGTGAAAAATTATACAGCACAATAATTATTTCTACAAAATCAACATTATACTTAATTTATATGGTACATAAGGTTCATATCACATGTAATAATGAATTAATTTTATATCAGTATACAAGATGTGTCGGCATAATATGTAAATTTCTCATAACTTTGAAAAAGGTACAAATATCAAGAAAAATGAGCTATTATAGAAAAAATGTCGAGGCTGTATACAAGAATCAACAATTGTGTGACGAACATTTTCATTCCTGCCAGCATGACGTCATCCTCAAACTAGCTAGTCTACGCTACTCATCGCTTCTTCGAAAAAGGGGTAATGCTATATCATCAGGCTGTAAATTCATTTTCCTTTTTCATATGGTTTATCAGTTGACTTGCCAGATTTCTCCTTGGGTATTCTGGAAACACGTAAATATAGTTAAGACACTTTGGATTCTTATGAGTTTGAAGAGGATCAAAATCTACATGTTTTGATACTACATTCCCACTATTTTTCAGTATAAAAGGGATTAACAGTCTGTGCTTTCCAATTATGGTCGTGACTGTCTTTACATAAGTGAGTGATAGTAAATTTTTCCCTCAGGTGAGTAATACTCCTAATATTATTCGAATTAATTCATATAGTTCACTCAATCCCGTTTTTAGAAATTAATGGCTGGGTCATATTAAAAGAATTTTTTGTTGATGAATAATCTCATAAAGAGTATCAGATAGATGTTCCTATGAATATTTTTATACAAATCGGTAATAATATCCTTGGTGATCGAAAACTTGAGATAATAGAAAATAGTATATAGTATTTGAAAATCCATATTCTCATCATATTTTCTCTAATAAATAACTCCAGCTCGACGAAGATGATCCATCAAATATTGTATTCTTTCTGACGAATATTCAGTAAATTTTTTTCTATATAATAGACGCAGCTCATCAACTACACCATTAATATCAAGTGTAGCACAATCTTCATCAAGCTGCTTTGTAGCATCATCTCTTTCGGCATCCTGTAATCTTTTATATCTGAGCCTAGACTTTCTATTATTCGAAGCATTTTGATCAGCTTTTTCAACATGTCTCATGAAGAAGTGGATTTTCAATGTATCACCGCGTGAATTTCTTTCCACACTCAGTACAGGCGAAGCCAATTTTCTTATGTTTATTTAGATGTCTGCTCAAATTATTAGGCAGAGTGTAATTTTTTCTACAGATTTGACAAGTATACATCTTGTTTCTTGGGACGAGTAAAGTGGAACTGAGTAGTATCCGTTTTTGTATCCGCTTTGTATCCGTTTTGTATGTTCAGTTATCTCAGGCTACCTTCGGAAATCTTCAACCACCTTCAGAAATCTTCAGCTATCTTCGGCTATTTTCGTCTATCTTCGGCTATTTTCGGCTATCTTCGGCTTTAAGAGTCTTGGAATATTTAGAATGTTGATATGAAGATTTTGTATAGCCGAAAATAGCTGAAGAGAAATTTACATATTATGCCGACACATCTTGTATACTGATATAAAATTAATTCATTATTACATGTGATATGAACCTTATGTACCATATAAATTAAGTATAATGTTGATTTTGTAGAAATAATTATTGTGCTGTATAATTTTTCACATCTCACATAGCTATTTTGTAGTCACTTGGATCATTTTTCTTGATATTTGTGCAATTTTCTCTCATTTTCCCTCATTGATACTTGCTTCATTTTCCTTGATATTTATACCTTTTTCATAGTTATGAGAAATATACATATTATGCCGACACATCTTGTATAGTGATATAAAATTAATTCATTATTACAAGTATGATAAACAAATGATAAGAAATATATGAACCTTATATATCATATAAATAAAGTATAATGTTGATTTTGTAGAAATAATTATCGTGCTGGATGCGGTCTAGCATTCATTCAACCTCTTATCACAACAGCTGACTGTTATCACCGAAGCATGTCGTTGTAATATTTGGAGTAGTTGGATTGAGGATGACGTCATGCTGTTAGGAATGAAATGTTCGTCACACAATTGTCGATTCTTATGTGCAACCCCAACATTTTTTCTATAATGGTTCATTTTTCTTGGTATTTGTACCATTTTCTCACATTTTCACACATTGATACTTGCTTCATTTTTTCTTGATATTTATACCTTTTTCATAGTTATGAGAAATATACATATTATGCTGACACATCTTGTATAGTGATATAAAATTAAATCATTATTACATGTGTGATAAACAAATGATATGAAATATATGAACCTTATGTACCATATAAATAAAGTATAATGTTGATTTTGTAGAAATAATTATTGTGCTGTATAAATTTTAACACGTTTCAATCGGCCCAATATTAACAAGGAAGGTTCAAAAGGCTTGATCTTCATCACACAATTGTTGATTCTTATGTGCAACCTCGGCATGTTTTCTATAATGGCTCATTTTTCTTGATATTTGTACCTTTTTCGCAGTTATGAGAAATATACATATTAATTTAAATCAATGCCGACACATCTTGTACACTGATATAAAATTAATTCATTATCACATGTGTGATTAACAAATGATAAGAAATATATGAATCTTATGTAACATATAAATAAAGTATAATGTTGATTTTGTAGAAATAATTATTGTGCTGTATAAATTTTTTCACATCTCACATAGCTATTTTGTAGTTACTTGGATCATTTTTCTTGATATTTGTACCATTTTTCTCACTCATTTCATGTATTTTACATTTCTTTCTGTCATTTTTCACATCTCACATAGCTATTTTGTAGTTACTTGTCTCAGTTTTCTGGATATTTGCACCATTTTTCTCTCATTTTCAGTCATTTGTTGAGATACTTGCTTCATTTTTCTTGATATTTGTATGGTGGTGTATATCTACGTACAACATGTTTCCAATTATATTGTATAAAAACCGATGCCTTCAATTTAGCCATCTTCACAGTAGTGTTTCTTCTCAATTACGTAGACACAAAATAAAAGCCATTAGACATCATATCATCTTATATTTATCTCTCGATTGGTAATCACACAGGCTCGACCGTCAACTTGATCTTCTGGTATTCGAAAACATTTCTTAATGCAACAATATTACTAAATTACCGAGGTTGTCGACTTTTTCCTGCACAAAGGCACGCCAGGTACCACCCTGTGAGAGAAGTATTCAATACTTAGGGTGTCTGTTAGACTCGCTTACAAACCGGGTTGTTACCCTTGGAGTACGTATAGTACCTTTGATTTGAGGAAATTGTTGCCTGATGGCTATCAAAGAACTAACAAAACACCTCTGGTTAAACTTAAATTATCTACAACAAGCTAATTTCAATTTGAATAAAACAATTGTTGAATAAATATAATTTTTTATTTGAAGTATTTAAACATTACATTCTATATATAATGATGATAAAATAGCATTTTTATACCGCTGCAACTCATCAATACATCTCATGAGTATAATGGACTCAAACCAATCTATAAGGTCTACATCGCTGCTTAATATTTCAGGTGTTAGACTGGTTCCATACCTAATATTATTACTGTATAGCGTCATTCGTAATGTTACAACCAAATCGTTGGTAGTAATCTGTCGAAAATCCTCGATAGTTGGAAGTTGTAGTATAAAATGCTTCATTAATATAGCGGATAATGTGTCGGTTTCATCAATTTCTGGTAATCCTAACACCTGGTTTTGCATATGCCTAAATCTTGCTGCTTCCTGTATACCAGAATGCAATTCATAGCAATCGTAGCAGTAGGATGTGAAGCTATAGTAGCCTATACCGTGTCTATCGCGTTTGTATTTAGATACTACTGTAAATGCAGCTTTCTCACATATTTCACATTTATCTTTGAGATCAGGTGTGTAATCTGAACTGCAGTCTCTTCTGCAATCCCACATTATAGGCATGTTTACTGTTAGACGTCTCGATTATGAATGAAGAGAATTTGTCGTTTTTGGGATTTATATAGAGAATTTTGAAGGGTAGAGTTAAAGAAATAAGAAACAAGATTTTTATTTTATATTTATTGTCAAAAATATAAAAGATGTAAAAAACATAATTAGTTTATATCCATAGCTTCACATATTTGATAATGTCCCCATGGAAGTGTGTCATCTGTTCCATAAACAAGGAAACGCTTATCATCATCAGGACTGAGAGCTATTTTTTCTTGTGTTATTGAATGGACCTCGTGCTTGTCAGATCTGATAAGGTTTTGAGTAACCGTCTTCTTTTGAAACCCTTCTAAGCATTCAATATAGTCTTCGAAAGTTATCTCGGTCTTGACGATTGAAGATTTTACCCCTTTGGCCTTCTTGGTCACTCCAAAATTTCTTATATTCTCAGCAATTTCATCCTCTTCATACTCATCTTCCATCAGATGTTTTATCATCTTTTCTAAATCATTATCGGTCGTATGCACTTTTGTAGTATATAATTTGGATCTGAGCCCTACATAAGCTATCATTGGAACGCCATTATTCTCATCTTTCATCATTCCAAGTACCTTCTTATTTACTAAAGGTATTCCATAGTGATTATCTTGAGGATATTCGCTAGTATCAAAATATCTATGACAATCTTCCCTCATTAATATATATGGATCCTGATGGAGTTCATATATCAGGGAATCAGTGTCTGTGTAGAGTACAGAGCATTCATCACCATAACGTTGTCGCATGTAACCATAATGAAAATCGTAGATGGTAGTTTTAGCTAGATCAAGGATGGATTGTCCAACATAAATTGGTTTATTTAACCATACCTGCAGTTTCTTTAATTCCACTGCAACTAGGTTCTCATTAAAAACTGTAGCAGTCTTGAACTCAGGTTTAGAGATGTATGACTCAGCACCATATCTTCCAGTCCACTCAGTAAGAAGCTTGATGTTCACACGCTTCCTAACGTTCTCCATCGTCTTCCCAAAAACAGCATTGTTCATCAATTTAAACAGATTTTTTTCAAACTCATTTTTAGCCTTCTTCCTAAGTTCGGTGTTGAGATCAATGTAACTTTTAAGCCAAGGACTCTGCTTGAATTTTAATGCTCGATGAATCTTTTTAAGCACAAGCCCGTGTTCCAATGCCTGCTTGAGTGCTACATAATGTATAACATACTTATGTTTATCATACAATGTAGCCATTAATTTTGTTGGCTCGTTAACATTCCTAGAAGGCTTCAGCGTCCTAGGATTAATATGTTGTGGGCAGAAGGGTATGTCTTTATGTTTATCATGAAGATGTTTAGGATAGTCTAGGTCTACTTCCAAAAAATATCCTTCATCTGCATCATCAGGTATTGATGCGACATCAATGTTAGTATCAGCCCATTCAAAACCTCCATATGGTAGATATTGTGACATTGCCCATCCATATTGGTTGTTTATGTCAAAGTACATCAAAAATGTTTTTGGCTTCGATGGGTCATAATTATTGATATACATGTTGTTAGCTTTAGCCTGCCTTTTACTACATACTTGGCTCAATCCTCCTCGAATGCCTCGTTCAATAAACAGAAACATATCAGCATCGGTTAACAGCTCCAGCTCGATTCCTGTATGCTTCAGCATGGCATCCCAAGTGAAGCCTGGTAATGTAAAATAGTGAGCTGGATCTAAATTATACGTGTTCAGACAGCTTGTGCGGAACATCTCAAATACATCAGCCAAGAGTAGAATATCAGTCTTCATATATAAATCAACGTATTCTCCCAAATTTTCACATGAGAAGCTGCTCCAAACATCTTGGGCTCGTCGGTAGAGTCGGCGAGGACATGGTTTATTATTCAGCTTGTTGTAAAAATCATCTATGGATGGTAGATTCGTTTCAGAAAAACGGTCGAAGGAGTCGATGTAATCATATGGCATTACTCCTTTCTTCGTTAAAAGTGAAAAATGCATTTCATCTACTTCAGGAAACTGTGTCTTCAGATTTGGAAATTCCGGTAAATATGATGCCAACTTATCAAGGGAGGATGCCATAAATCGGAAACTGTCTATGAAACGGAACTGAATAGGGTAATCATCTATATGTTTGGTAAATGAGATATACTTTTCCTTTGTTATGGGAAGTAGGTCAACTTTTCCCCCAATCTTCGTAGCAATGTCTGTAACTATGAAATGAGCATCATAGCCTGATAGATTGTGGAAGACAACTGGAACCATATGGCTGTCCTTGTAATTAATGTTGCATCCCTCGTGCGCTGCTCCTCTATAATTGTTTTCAGGTAACAAGTGGTTGTGATCGCGCACTTTCTTATCTTCAGGGCTAAATGATTTCACGCAGATGTGACAGTGAGTAGCTTTTTGATACTCTATTTCCTGTTCATATGTCATATGGATGTTATATGAGCACCAGAAGACTGTAGCCATATCTTCCGCTAAACTGCCCATCTCATTAGCAAACCACTGCATACAGTCCTGTCCGCGGTAAGATCGGAAAAAACTAAGGGAGTGGTCGTAGGAACACTTAACATAATATCCAATCGCAGCTGGAACGTGACGTTGTGGTTTTTTTGGGTCATCAGTTTTTTCCAAGACACTCTCCAAATCAGCATATACAACAAAAGGAGCTTTTTCCTTATTTTTAAAATTTTTGAATTTAAGGATGTTCCTTCCTGGTTCGGGCATCTTTATGGCTGTTTCATTAATATTTTGACAGTCTTCCAAATGTTTATCCAATTTTTCTGGAGATCTAAAATAGTGGAGGCAGCGTTCGCAAAAGAACTTTTGACGCTTTTCTTTACTAAGTTGGTTGGATAGAAGCCTGGAGAGATTTTTGATCCATACATAATGATATTTGACAAGGCCCTCAGTATCATCATATCTGTCCTGAATAAGTAGCAGATTCACATGTTTCTCACGCTTTTCTTTGGTCAAGTATGTTGGTAATGTGGTGAATGTCTTTTTTGCCTTTTGGAGAATGTAAACGTTGACGGATATATCGTTCTGTTTCTCGAAATTTGGAATCTGCTTCATTGTCATCGGAAACTGTATTCCTTTCAATTTTAATACCGATGAATAGTGGGGGTACTTTTCTATTCTCTGTGGATTTTTATATGCAGGATATAAGGAAGATGTAATAGCCCAGGCGAAACATGCATCATCAACGTTCTTAACGTTAATGCAGGATTTCTTCTTCTTAATCTGCTCAGGTAGCTCAATATATGATGAGCCCAGCTGGGGTGTAAATTTGTTAATGTTCACTCCTAAATTCATTACTCGCTTCAGTGCCCATCCACTATCTCTCTCTTGAAATTCTTCTAAGTCTTTGAGGAGGGGGGTGATGACCTTTGAGATGAACCACTTCTCGATATCTGTCTCACGATAGATGGGTGAATTGGAGGTAGTGAAATATTTATATTCTGTTAACACTCGATCACCTTTCACTATTTCAAACTCGCCTCCGAATACTACGTTGACCTTGATGGCTTCATCTTTCCTCAGAGCATTGATTATACGAGGTCTAAAGAGTTTAAAACAGTCTTGAAGGAATGTGAGGGGGTCTTTATGTTGGAGGTTAGAGATGATCCCTGTGCGAATGCGTCCGTCAAATGCCGACTCACTTTCGTTCCAGCAAACTCGATCTCTTGCAGTATTTGGCCTAGAAACTAGCCCTGTTCCCTTCTTTCCTTCAGCTTTAATCTGATTCCTCAAGGTTCGGATATTTCTTGAACATGCTTCTAGATGCTGTTTCTCACCCACACTCTTGGCATATCTCATAGCATTTTTAATACGTTTTAACGACTTAGTACACTCATTTAATCCTTTGCGAGCCTCATTATCATCATACTGTGATGATATAAGTCCTAATATGGCTGCAATTTGTTTCACTAAATTATTGAAGAGACACATCTTACTCATACGGAAGTCACTGACTGAATGAGTAAGTTTTGTGATACCAACCTTTATATAGCATTGTGCACGCATGCGCACTGATGTTAACTCTACCAATCCTGCGGGCATATAATTTTTCTTGATATATGCGCCATTTTTCTCGCTCATTTCATGTATATTGCATTTCTTTCTGTCATTTTTCACATCTCACATAGCTATTTTGTAGTTACTTGACTCATTTTTCTTGATATTTATACCATTTTCTCTCATTTTCACTCATTTGTTGAGATACTTGCTTCAATTTTTTTGATATTTGTACCTTTTTCCCAGTTATGACAAATATGCATATTAATTTAAATCAATTCCACATCTTGTTTACTGATATTATAAAATTCATTATTACATGTGTGATAAACAAATGATAAGAAATATATGATCCTTATGTAACTTATAAATAAAGTATAATGTTGATTTTGTAGAAATAATTATTCTAGCATTCATTCAACCTCTTATCATAACAGCCGACTGTTATCACCGAAGCATGTCGTTGTAATATTCAACAACAATTTGCGGTGGGTGCGGTCTAGCTCTTATCACAACTGTGATATTACCGAAGCATGTTATATTTGGGTTGTTGATTATTCAGCGAGATTCGTGAGAACATTTCATTCCTGCCAGCATGACGTCATCCTCAATCCAACTGCTCGGCGATGTTGACGCTGCCTGCGACTTCTGGATGACTATGCTCCTTGGATGTCTGATGACAAATTCTTTGCATCCCATGCCGGCTGTCAGTTTCCCCCGCTTCCAAGATGGCGTCAGTTGCCTATTCCCCGCCAGATTGCGCAGCTGTCAAATTTAAATTTCCCGCTGAGGGGGCGTGGCTTACCAGAGCGCGGGAAGTAGTCTTCCAATGTTCAAGGTCAAATAGAGCCAATTTCGCTATTTTTGACCTTAGAATTCCTTATGGGAATTTACATGTAAAATTGACCGATTTTGGGCCAGAACCCGTGCAGCTCATCTACTAGCTCTACAAAATGGTTTTCACAATATTATCAAGCGACGTTTAGTTTTCTAGAAACCATCATAAACTTAGTTTTTTCTAGATGAACCAAAACAAAAGCTCACTCTCTCTCTCATATGATATGCATTTTTTTATTTACAAAAAAAACCGCATCAGCCAATAGGCTATTAGCGGGGATGTGAGGTTACATTTGGATCTTAAGTGGTATTATATTCTATTTAAAACATTTACACTCTTTAAAAATTGGATTATAGACATTATGTTGTAATTACTTAGTGTGTCCTTTAGATTGCTGGGTATTTTGTAAACTGTTCTTTCATATTCGAAATGCGGACACTCCACTAAAAAATGTTTGACAGTAAGTGACACTTCACATACATAACACTCTGGTTGTTGGGATCTTGTTATTAGGTGTTCGTGTGTGATGCGGGTATGCCCTAGACGGAGGCGGGTGATGATCACTTGTTGAAAGCGGCTGGTTTGTTTTATTAACCATGGCTGGAAGGTTGGTTTTATTTCTTTTAGGTTTGAAATTCTTGACTGCCATATTTGATTGTATTCTTTGATTATTTAAGAATGGAAAAATGATTTCAAATCTGCTGCTAGGGTTTTTGTGATGGGAGATAGGTCTGGATCATCCAAAGCTTCCTTCGCATATTTGTCAACTAGGTCGCTTCCTTCTATGCCAATGTGTGAGGGAACCCAGAGAAAAAATATTGTTTTGGTGTGAGTGATTGATTTCAGCTCCTCCCGTATCAACTTTGCTAGAGGATGGTGGGTATATGTTTGTGTTACAATATGAAGAGAGTTTAAGGAGTCTGTAAGAATCATAAATCCTTGCGCAGGTGCTGTTTTTGTGTAGCAGGGGGCTTTGTAGATTGCAAAAATTTACCCAGATAGAATAGTAGAGGCTACTGGAAGTTTAAACTTCTGGATCACGTTTCCAGTAACAAATGCACAGGCTACTCATCCATTTGATTTAGATGCATCGCTGAATATTTGTTGAAAGGCTGGATACTGGGATACAATAGTTTGGTAACTATTTAAGATTATTTGAGGATTGGTATATTTCTTATTATGGGAAAGTAGTTGGGTATTTAAGCAAGGTGGAGGGATGAGATATGGTGGGGATGTATGGATGTTGTGTGGTTGGGTTGGTGGAATTTGTTATAGCCCGATGTTAGCAAGAAAACGTTTGGTTCTTTCAGGAAAAGGGATATTCTTCTTTGCTGTTTGAGTGCTTTGGAGCAGTGTGCTGAGCGTTGAGTTCTGGGCGTGACCTTTGGCTGGATATGTAAGGCTCAATACCTGTCTTCTCAAGTTCAAAGGAAGCTCACCAAGTTCGCAAAGGAGACTGTCCATTGGAGTTGTGCAAAATGCCCAAATGCATTTTTAAAAATTAAAATCTCATTTTTGTGTTTTTGCAGAAAGCATTCAAAATTTATTAGTAGCAATGCTTAATGATCAATAAATCCAAAATTATGATGACACATTTGTTGTTGCTTCAAATCGTTAGCTTTTGAGTAATGTAGAATATTATTTTATTCAAAACGGACATTGTTTGTTTTACAAATTCAAACAATTTTGATTAGTTTTGCTACATTTATGGAAGTTAACTGACAAATTAATATTATTTATGGTAGTATATTCATTCTTAATCACATAAGATCTGTAAAAGAATGAAAATAATTTTCTAACAATAGATAAGTAACATGTTCTAATTGTGGAACCCAGATTATTGTAAATAGATCTGGTGTAATCAGGTTAAATACATCTCAAAACAAGTTCAAGTTGTCTTCCTCCCTTTGAAAGTTACATTGGTAGTTACATATAGTTTTTGATATACCTACCTACCTCCAAAGACGTAAGTCAGAATTTATTATTTTATATGGGAAGGCAGAAAATAATAAACTTAAAATAATAAAAAAATTCAAAGCTTTGTTTTCCAACATCGAATCATTTCATTTTTCATTAGGCATCGCCTACTTACAAAAATCGTATGCTTTGATACCGCCAAAAAACAAACTTAAAAAGGACATATTTAATCAAAATTACTAGAAAAGGCATATCATGTCCAAAAAATTGGACCGACTTGGACGGATTTGGTGCCTACAATAACGAACTACAACAGCACAACTTCAAAATTACCAGCACCAATAAAATTAAAATTATTTTGTATTTTTCAGTGCAATTTTGTAAAAAATATTCATTTCACATTTTCGAGTGTAACATGAGTATGAAAATTGTTGAACGTTCACTAATACCAAAGAAGATAGTACTTATCCATCCGATGTATATACAGTCATTTCTATTATTTCTATGAATGCTTACATTTTTTTGCATTATTTGTCAGATTGTTCTCACTTCATGATTCAATATAAGAATTATTTTGAAAGGCGTTACTCGTTATATCATCCTAACCATTAGAACGAATGCGAAAAGTGGTTAACAATCCTTGATCAAAACATTTTTATTGTTGCATAAACACTCAAGCACTTGAAAATTTCACAAGTTTTATTAGCATGGAATTGATCACATTTACATTTCTCCTTTGAGAAATTTGATGGAGAAGTTTTAAAATATATAAATATTAAAATAACACACATTGTCTCTAATCAATATTTTCAAATAAACTCATGTCCCAAAATATATTTAATATTTTATTCATGTTATGTGTAGATCTCCTTCTGAATAATTCAATATCAGGAAACATCACGGCCGAGATTTATTTACTACAGAAATTTTAGATACCTAACTGAATTTCAATAGTGCACCATGATATTTTTTCTGACATCATAGGATACCGTTGATATATCTGATGAATTCTCAGCAAAAATGTAATAAAAAGCTCCAACAATCTAACGGCATTTCTCACTATGCTTCTGTTGTCCACTATACCGATGAGATTGTATATTAGCTTTTTGTTAAGTAAGGCCGTTCGCTCTGATTTTGATGATGAAAGTAGAGAGTTGAGAAATGGTCCCATATAAAAACTGACATCCGAAATCTCCTTCTCTTTGAAAACCGCCCGGGCAATTTTTCCCGAAAATCTAAAATCTGAGACGGTAGAATCAAAAATAAGACCATATTCGGAGACGTTTCAATTGAACATTTCTTTAAATATTTATTCGTGCCTTTTGCATAGTAAACGTGCTTTGATTTTGATAATTTTTGTTTCATTTGAGAGAGGAGCATTGAGAATTGGTCCCATTGAAAAAAAACAGTATTTGACATGCCCTTACCCTCAAAATCTGCTCCCAAAGAAAGTGGTGGGGCCAAGTTTTCCCCAAAATTGAAAATTCCATATCCGGAAATTTTTAAATTAGAAATTTTTAAAAATAATCAGAGGTTTCCGCGTTACAGTCTGAAATATGTGTTTCAGCTATGCGGAAGGGGCAAATTTTTCCGAGAATCGAAAATTCAAGGTTGGAAAATTAGAAAGGGGATCATATTCGGAAACGTTTAAATTGATTTTTCTTTCAAAACAGTTACGGTTTTCGAGTTACAGCAAGTAAAAAATATATTATATATGTATTTCCACTATGAGGAAGGGGCAATGTTTTTCGAAAATTAAAAATATGAGACTGCCTAATTAAAGAAGAGATTATATGTAGCAACATTTAAATTGGGGTTTCAGCATTAAAATCTGAAATATGTTTATCTGCGCCGCGATTTTTTGCTAAGCCTCACACATGGTAATAGGATAAGTACTATTTTCTTTGGTATTAGTGAACGTTCAACAATTTTCATGACTAATGTTACACTAAAAAGTGTAAAATATTTTTAACAAAAAAAATGGACCGACTTTATTAGTTGGTGCAATGAAAAATACAAAATAATATTAATTCTATTGGTGCAGGTACTACAAAGACACAACTTCAAAAGTACCAGCCCCAATAGAATTAATATTATTTTGTATCTTTCAGTGCACGAACTAATAAAGTCGGTTCAATTTTTTGTAAAATATATTTATGAGTTACAACAATGGTAAAGAAGGAATTTCTTAGAAAATTGAAAATATGAGACAACCAAATTGAAGAAGAAATTATATGGAGCTTGTAGATTTTAATACATTATTGAGTTCAGGTCTACACACAGATGCTATTTGCATCTGGGTAGGGCTTTGTTGGACTTTTTTAAGTCAGACAATCTATTAGCATACTATTTTCTTAATCAAGATTTGTATGTTAACCTGAATAAAGATTATTATTATTATTACATTTAAATTTGACATTTTTCAAATGCAGTTACCGTTTTCGAGTTACAGTTGTTCTTCAATTTCCAGTTTACACTTTAATCTCATTTTGAATGTTATGATGCATTTATTTTTCTGGGCTGCTAATTATATGAAGTGAAGCAGGCAAATCTATGTATCTAAAAGTCGATGTACATCGTATTCAACAGTAATTTCGGGGTCGGCCGTTGACTATCCTTGCATTGAATATACATTTCATATTATTTCGTCCATAATGATGTTGAAAAGAAGAAGGCTCAAGGAATTCCATTGAGGAATACCACAGCCCACAGCTATTGGTTCAGTCAGGAACCAATTTATTTTTCTTTGAGTCTGATTTACTTTGAATATTTTCTATATCCTATAGTTTTGGTAAGGTTTTGTGGGATCTGCCTGTTAGGTATATTAATTACAAAAAATACTCTAATTCAAGAATTGCTTAAGATTTACGAAATAATAGCTAATCGCGCATTAAGAATTTCGATTTTTCTATTGTTTTTTCGCACGGTTTGTATTCCTATATAATCGAATAATTTTAACATTCAGCATTAACATCCCCTAAGCCTCTGCAGTAGATTTTTTTGAAAATTGGGAATTTTATTTCAAAGGATAAATGAAGTGATCGAGTAAATACTGAACTGAAAATTCTCCAAAGATATGAAGCGTTATATATCTTAACATATATTATATGTTCATTGAAAGATTTTGAAGATTCTTTGTGCATTTAGATGTTGTTTTTCTGTAACTAAGTATTCTCGTTAGAAACAGAAATTTCTCATAGAACGGAAGGCGTCATCAGTTGGCTAATACTTATACCTACATATTTTATTTTATAAGGCCGAATGACATGCAGCGAAAAGAAAAAAATTATATTTCTTCAATTTTTACTAAGGTATACGTGAATTCAACAAAATGTATTTACGTACAACATATTTAGGTAAGGTGAAATCATAAAATTTAACTATAACTGAATCTTTATGTAATTAACACAACTTTATTATCTGGCTTTCCAGGTGGATAGAAATTGTTAAGCTATCTTGCCGAAGACCTAAAGAATTTGAAATGTTAAACATGGCTCAGAACTGGATGAAGGTGTAATGTCAATAAGAATACATTTCAGTTTTGAATTATCATATACTTTTTAGTCTATTTCAGAAAGTCGTAGGTATAAGTACAAAGATATTTAAATACTTATTAGATATAGTTTAATTCAGGCGATATCTCTCTACATGATTTTCCAGATTCCGTTTAATAAATAATATTTAAATAATATATTTTTCTTTTCGATATATTATCGATTGGCGTCGGTCCTATTTTTTGGAAAAAGGTATTTATTGATATTAACTATAAATATATTTCGTAAGATCGCTTATCTTATGCGTGCTTCGAACAATATAACAAATAATTTGAAACAGCTTCTTTTGCATCATCATTCTCTGGCATCATTAGTTATGTAACAATATTTATATATGATTCAAAACATTTCTATTCCTGATTATTAACGGGTTTATTTTTATACGGCCCAATAGTTAAAGGTTAGTTTGCGGAGAATAAGTGATACTTTGTGATGCTGGTTATCATTTGAGGCTTATTGTAAATAAATAATATTAATATTACTCCCGTAGTCTAATTAAAGAAACAGAACAAATCGATTAATTGACGCACTGATCATTTTAATGTAGCGTAAATTACGAAGTATAATTGTGATAGCTAAATTAGAAGACTACTGCCACCAACTTCAAAAATCTTATATTTTTTAAAATATTAACTGTTTGTAATAATTACATTTTGTATGATTCAAGTAACGTTTCTTAAGTTTGCAAGTCTATTGTTGGGAGACCCTTGTTATTTATGAAAATATTTGAGATGAAAATGAACTCTAATTCTGCCACAAATGAGTTGAGAATCTTAAGAATAAAGTACATTTTAAAATGTTTGATCTAGGACAACTTAAAAATAATCATCAAAATCGGTGCACTTTTACCACAGCAAAAATAGTCTGGTACCTAGGTTGACTCCACAGCATATTTTGTGATATATGTCTCTAGAGCTCACAAGCCGAAAGACGAATCTTATCTGCAGACCTTCTTGCTGTCAATAATCCGGCAAATTTTGTAGACAGATAGAAAATATTTTCCAAAGAGGAGCTACTAGATTATTTCCACTATACATTTAAAACGCGAAACAGGCGAATGAAAATGAGAAAAGTAGACTAATAATCGAATTTTAACTATACCCAGATTTTTATAAAGCCAGTCAAAAATATTTGGAAAAAGTTGCAGTAAATTCCTGAAAGATAACAATATAAAAAGTATTGAAACCCTCTTCCTTTGAAAAATATCAACACAATAAGCTGCATTTTCGAAAAACTTCAAATGGATAATTTATACTGTTGGATTGAATGTTTGGTTTTATTAAATAAGTATATGTAGGTATAGTTTGAATACCCATCGAATGGGGTTTCGTCATACCTCTCTTTTTTGTTTGTAATTTAGGTGAAATAAAATTTTAACATATGTCTTGGATCAGATCGGCTGATTGTTATTTAGATGTTTGTTATTGTCCTCTTTGACGTTTAATGTCAAACATTTCTTTTCGAAAGTGATTTAGCCCCTTAGCAAATATGCGATTATTGTCAATGTCAGTATTTTGGGGTTAGGTTATTAAATTTAAGTCAAACTATTTACGACATGCGTAAAATGTCAGATGACGTCAAGAATCGTTACGAAACCCCATTCGATGAGTATTCAAACTAGACCAATATCCACATGTTTTGCATAGCAAACGTTCTACTTTTATTCAAAATGCTATCCAAAATAAGGACACCTAAGATGTATTTTTTTGATACACCCTCCAAAGAGAGTTAAAGGCAATTTTGATTTCGATATCCAAAAATTCATATGCCAGAAAAAAAACCTTACAAATGGTCATTTTCGTGGCGACTCAAAAATGTAAAATAATTTAATTTTCTCAAAAACAAGGACCGACTTTATCAGATGATACATTGAAAAATACAAAATAATATCAATTGTATTGGTACATACTGGTAATTTTCAATTAGGTGTCAACTTAAAAATTTCCATTACCAATAGAATAAACAATAATTTGTATTTTTTATCGGATTAAGTAGATCCTAGTTTTTTGATAAGTTAATTAATTTTTTATATAGTTATTTTGCTCAAGCTATATTTACTAGCATAAGAGGATCTGTTTTGAGAATGTAAATAATTTTCTTACGTTACTACCAATAAAGTTGATTAGACAAACTTTTTTAAACATTTCAAAGTATCCAGTAATTGCGAATCAACTTTCTTCGTTAATTAACATGACCTGTAAAAGCCAAATATTCCAAGCTTCAACATAAAATTAGCATAATTATGTCTAACCTCTTTATAAATCTGTAGTTATAATAGGAAATAGTGAGGGAATTATTACAATAACTCATCGAATTGTACAACAAGTTTTCAAAACGTTACTTGAAAAAACGAGTGAGAAATAATGTATTCACACTTTCTTCTGATACATTGGAGGTATATGATTATGGATAAGAAATCGCTTGATATCAATATTTTATTGACTAACAAACAAATGCACGTAACACTCTTGTGAAGATTACAGCTACAAATACGATAAATATTTGTTTCTGTAAATGGACTGTAATTGAAAAATTTATTTTAGGGCAAATATTTGCTCATTCATATTTCTGATAACTTATTTCTTGTCAAATTTCGGCTTGTACAATTCGTTTCCAACAGAAAATTCATCGTGGCATCTTAAAATAAATTATTGCAAATTATTTGCTGTATTAACAATTTCATCCTCTTGCCTTTCTGCTAAAATCGCTGTTGATGCCAACTCTAATATGCATGAATGAGCACAATTATTAGTCTTTAAAACTAAGGTCATTTCTTTTTTTTTTCTATTGACAATCATTTGCTTTATTGTTGATATGATTACACTAGCATTTTTAAAAAAATCGCTTTTTGTTCCTTAGTTCAAGCGGTTTGTTTCGTTATAATTTATTCTGTGGTTATTTTGGGTAGTTACTCTAGGGTTGTTGCTTATTAGATTTATATAAATATTTTTTACAAAAACTTGGAAATTGAACCAACTTTATTACTTCGTGCACTGAAAAATAAAAAAATAATATTGGTGCTGTTACTTTTGAAGTTGTGAAGTTGCAATTAAATTGACAAGTTTTGGTACCAATAGAATTAATATTATTTTGTATTTTTCAGTGCACCAACTAATAAAAACGGTCCAATTTTTTGAAAAAAACGCACTTTTGAGTGTAACATTAGTCACGAAAATCGTTGAAGGTTCACTAAACCAAAGAAGATACTACATATCCTATTACCCACGTATATTCTTTGCTTGTGTTTGTTATTATTGAGATATCAAAATATCGCTACAGAAAGTATTTTAAATGTTACCATTTTACCAACGCTCTAAGTCGAAGACCGTAACTAAAAAATGTTCATTATAAATGTTGCTAGAAATATTATTGTCTTTCATGTGGCACCCACAGATTTTCAATTTTAGAAAAGAATCGCCCTCTCCACATAGCGAAATACTCACATTTGAGATTTCAACATTCTATAACTCGAAAACTGTACCTAACTCTTTTGAAAAAATGTTCAATGTAAACGTTACCAGATATAGTCCTGTCTTTTATTATACCACCTCAGATTTTCGATTTTCGAGAAAAATTGCCCCATCTACATCCTTCGGGGGTGGTTTTCGGAGGGAAGGAGATTTCGGATTTGCGTTTTTTATGAATATGCACCATTTCTCAAGTCTCCTCTTTCAAATGAATCAAAAATCATCAAAATTGGAGTACGTTTACTATATGAAACGCGCGCACGAACATTACCTCTTCCGTATGTGTTCGTCGGTCAAAAAACCGTGGTTGTTGTGTACGAGAACGCGTTGCTCTACAGATTAATTTGAATATGTATTTCTTTATTATCGGCTAAAGCGTTTCTTCCCTTCTAGGCGCTTCGACAAAGGAATAAACATTGTTTTTTTGAAATTTTCAAAGCAATAAAATAATCAATTGAGCAAATAATTAGCAAATACAAAATAAGAGTTGACTATGATATTATCAAAAATCTATTCTTCTGGTTTTTGCATATGTAAGTAATATTAACCGAGATTTTATCAAAACGACAAGAACAATTAAGTTTGTAATAGAGCAAATAATAAGTGTTTAAATAGCAAATAATTATTTTTTGTATGAATCAATTCGGCAAATGTGTAGTTGGTAGTTATACGTAGGTACCCACGTTATGCCGGGCTCGACCAACAGTCAGGTCCTGTCTCAGGTATTTTTTGCCGCCAATGAATTTCAAAATTACAGAAGGCTGTTACCATTTTACTTTTTACAATACATTACATACAGCAGCCCAAACTGCATTCTTAGTGTGAAACGCAGTATTGGAAATAGGTAGAGGAACTGAAAATAAATCGTTGGAGAAGCTCGATCCGTTCTAAAGGTCTCAATAGAATTTTCTAAATGGGTGAATAATTTTCCACATTCACCAAGAGGATCGGGCAGATTTATTTATTGCACTGATAAAAGTCTTTTGATATTCTATGACAAGGAATGCCACTGGAACTAACTTTGTAGCCTTACTATTCATGATAATAAAAATGAGATTTCAAACTTAAACATTCAACGACTCCACAAGATCAGAGTCTCTGCTTTCTTCTATTTTCAAAACTTAACAAAGGCAAAGCAAGCCCAATTAAGAAATGCTCCAGAGGACAGCAATTATTGGAGCTATTTTCCATTTATAATAAATTAAATTATCCCGCGCTAAAAATTTCAAAAATGTGGACATTTATCATTTATATTTGATAACATTGTCCGAAGTGTTGAAGTGAGGAAAAATAAAATTATTGAGAATTCTTCGATCTCTTCTCCATCAGTAGGTAGGTACCTATAATAGGATAAATATAGAAAATTATATCTGCTTTAAATGCTAAACAAAATGTTTGTTAAATTTCAAAAATTGAAGCTAGGTAGCTATTATTTATATTTTCCCCTACATTGTTACATTGATATTAAAAAGAGATTAATAATCTTTGAATATGTAGACATAAGCATTTTGTCACTTCGTGGAGCTGTTTATATCTTTCATTAGTTATGATAAACTGTTCCTGTTTTTTGTGGTTAATAACTTTTAATAAGTATTTAAAATTTTAACAGCATGTAATTAACGAAAAAAGACAACTTTTTGAATCATAAAATGTGGAGAGATGAATTTTTCATTATTCCTTGTAGTTCCTAAGCTAAAAATTACATTCATCCAGGATTATTAAATTTTGAGTGCATTCACAAAAATCATATTGCGATGTTTTAGAGCTGTGTCTTGTAATATTAACCTTAACCAAAAGTATGAGATATACAATTCGATAGTATGTTTAGTTTTGATGTATATGTTTTCTCGTTTTGCATGATTTCATTCTATTTTTATTGGAAAGAGACGTACCTACCTAAAACATTTCCGCCCAACATATTAAATAGGTATTTATCTGACAACATTAGAGAAAATATTATTTCCAGAGTTTTTAAAATCGAATATTTCTCAAAAAATCAAATTCCGACTAGAACACTAGGAATCTGCAATGGTTAATAGCAATTAAATGTTCAACTAATTTGATTAAAAATGAATGAGGACGGAATTTGCTAGATAACAGTAAGAACAAATAGAATTAATATTATTTTTCAGTAGTAAATCATCCGATAAAGATGGTCCAATTTTGTTTAAAATTTATCATTCTAGAGTAACTATTAAGAAATTATTTATCAAGTAAAATTTGCATCCTCAGTTCTGGCTTGAATTCAATTGAAATTCGAAAATTTAGTTGATAACATAATAACTTTTACAACACTCATTAAAGATAATGATTTCAGTAGACTGAGATAAATAATATTTAACTCTGACCTTTTACACTATTTTGAAGAATTAAAAACAAATATGTGAGAAGTTGAATCTTCTTTAACTGACTGATCTGCTACAGAGTGCCATGCATCCAGCATCAATGAACCAAATGCAATCTATAAGCGTAAATTACACATACAATATTTGATTGCGTTAGAGTCCAGTCTTAGTCGTACGCACTGAGTTATTGCTTTTAGGTATTGCACATTTTCTTGTCTTCAAGAAGTTCATTTTCTTTATTCTCATATTACTGAACTGCTTACGAGTTATCTGTTTAAGACGATAATCTTTTTTCAACACTATAAAATTGAATTTTCTCTGGCTAGAATTTTGGAAAAAAGGATCTGATAATTGAAACCAGTATATCACAACGTAAAATCATTGTATTTATATAAAAATTGCTCTTACATAGGTAGTAGTTGTGTAGACTATACAATATTTCCGTTGTATCATATCTTAAAGTAATAAATACCTGTTGAAAACATAAAATATGATAAGTGAATTAATAACAATCACATGCTAGATGTAGTAAATAAATTACGAATGATGTAAAAGTCTTCTTCATAGGCCATATTCCATAGCGCAGTCGTCGTCACTTGAATAGTCTTCGGCTTTGAGAATGTCTAGACTAATCTTCCTATATATATATATACCTTATATAATTATATACATAATTGGCGCAAGGGTAGCAGGTAACTAGTGAAATAAATAAATTGCAATTGACTAATAATATAAATAATATAACACATGTTTATAAGTGGGTTCGCAGCTTCAGAGAAGATTAGCAAGCATATCTTGATTACCTGTAAAGAATGAAAATTGCAATAATAAGATAATGCTTGGGATAAGAAGGCCTAACGCCTTGTACGGTCCACTCAGTATAAAATGAACTTGCCACTGTCAAAATCATTTGGGATATATCTCCCTAATATAAGCGGGAACAGCATACGAAAAACTTTAAACCTGTTTGTTAGTGACGATTCAGAGGAGCATGCCGTTTATATAAACTCAATGTTTGACTTATTCAATGTCTTGTTTTGCAACATTGGATTCGTATTTTATTTATCGACAATTTTGTATGAAGTGTACGTTAATTTGTCAGTAAAAGTATTCTTTTTAATTGGATTTGAATCTAATAATGAACTAAAAAATGCAACTTTCTATTTGAAATAAGAAAGATGACAGCCATTTCCGGTTTGACAGGAAGCTTCTCGAATGTATAGATAGATACATTCTATTCGCCCTCGGCAAAAACGTTAGCACACAGAGCTTCCTCTGTATAGTTGCAGGTAATCCTCAAAAACATGGAAATGAATTACCTATATAGCTCTCAATAACGGATGCTCAAAATGAAAAAGTTTACAAATGATAGCTAAGAGAAAGATGCTTACTTCTTATAATTCATCCATTTAGTATTTATAACCATTGCCACCACCACCGTTACCGCCCCCGCCTCCGCCACCATTTCCACCGCCACCACCTCCCGCTGCTTCTTCAGCTGCATTCTCTTCCAGGCTCTTTTGGATCTCTGGTGGGATTGGAGGTGGTGTGGGAAGGTGATCTCCAACAGGTACGAAACCATTTTCATCGGCTGTGTACTCCACCTGCACCATGAAAAGTATGATTAATTAGGGTGATTATGGGAATTGAGTGATAGAGGGTGACACGTACCTTGATCTCCGTACCGTCTGGAGCAGTGTAGGAGTAAGAGCCTACGGCTGACTGGATGCCTTCTTCGCCTCCTTCTTTTAGTTCACCTTCTTCTTGGGCTTTGATGCCATTCGCAGTTTCATAGCTAAGAAAATTAATTGTCAAGAATTTCGTTCGTTGGAAGCTGCCGCGATTTATATTTTTCTAAGAGAAACGGTTTTGATATAACTAACATTCTGGGAGTTACTGATCTTCAAATACCAATAGTTGAAAAAGTGGATAAAGACTTGTGCTGAATTTTCAAACGAATATTGGTTTGAATTTAATTTAAAGTATTGAATGAATGGTATCGAGAGATTTGGGCTTGAGGAAAAATAAATTTGCATCATTTTTTATTTGTAAGAGCTGGAGATTAGATAAAGAATATTTTTAAATTTATTCAACGTTTGTCAGTGAAATTTGGTAATAGAAAAAAATATGAAACTAAAATTTGAGATAAATCTACAGAAATCGAAGTTTTGCGATAATTTAAAGATTTATTACATAAATTTGTTATTGTTAAGTTAACACAGGAAGGTCTTACCTCCACTTATAGCTGCCATCGCCATTGTTGACGTTCTCATATGAAATGATCTCGATGGGTTCTCCACCAGCGCCACCTCCACCGCCGCCTCCGCCTCCACCACCACCGCCGCCTCCGGCGCTGCCACCACCTTGACCTAGGAAAAAAGTATAATAGTTATTATCAATCTCTGTATAAGCTCCGAAGTAGTATATCGAAACTACCAACATTGTTCCGTCCGTAAACAGATTGAATCACCGAAATATATTCATATAAAGGTTACAGAATAAGACTTAATTACATGTTACAGATTGACGAATTACAAAAAAAATAAACACAAACATGTTTTTTGTCTGGCGGCATGCAAATAGGTCATTCAAATGTATTCAAATGAAAAAAAAGAACTGGAGGAAAAATTAAAATAAATTACATTTCTTTTTACTTCAGTGCTTTTTGCGATTTGATTATCAAATATTTTTTCTTAGTTTCAATTCATTTAGGCACACATATCTTTTCACAAACTAACATAACGATCACATACGAATTTATTTAAATTTGGATAGGACAACGTACATTCTGTCAAACATTCAAAAATAAAATGAAGGCCCTATGCGCAAAAGTAGTTGGACTATTTCCTAAGAAAATCATTGTACTATACCAGAAAAAAAATGAACGACTATCTAAATAGGCAATGAAGCTGAAAAAAAAGCATTCACCTTTATCTTCTAAACATATGCATACGGCAAATTTAGAGAAAATTCTGTTTAAACTGTTTTGAGTTAATAGCTAGTTTAAAAATGAAAATGCTACCTACGTCGAAAGTCTTTCTAAAACAGATTTCTTAAACGAGGTAGTCAGGAAACTGCTTAACCTATTTTGAAATAAAAGCTATTATGAAAAAGTAAATAAATATCTCATCTTTTGCAGCCCAAGGTTGAATTGATGAAAAATTGGACTCTCATCTAAAAAATGTCACAAGTGTTCGTGTCTATGCGATAAAGTTGATTGCAATAGCTTGTTCCTTTGTTTTATCATTATGAAATCGTTGAATTCTTTAACAAGCAAACTAGAACCACCTATCACGCTCTGGTGTTTCTTTCATACAATGGGTCTTCCTAGAACACTTATTGACAAAAGAAGCTTTTAATTCAAAACCATCATTTGTTAAGGAAAGAATCATTTTTACAAAATATGTTCCTTTAGTGCCCTAGTAAAAGAGTACAAAATCTGGACCTGAAAAGTGGTGCTTTGTTCGGGGTGTTAATACCGAATTTTTACTTGTATACCTTTTTATACATAAACCGGAAATGGCAGAAAATAATCTTGGATATTCAATGTTTATTTGAAACTCTGAAACCAATGTGAAATTAAGACACAAATACAGCCTATATCTCTGATGAGATCGAAGAAGTTTTCGATTCTTTAGTTTGTTTTAAATGATACTTTATTTTGTCCTTTTTAAATTAAAATAATCAGTAAAGAGATGTGCCTTATACACCTACTTACTATAAATGAAAAAAGTATTATTTTATTTAAGTACCTACCTTCTACTAGAAAACATTTTCTGGCATTAGTCACAATTAGACAACATTCCACATATTCGATTAATTATTACATCTCAACTAGCTGTTAATAAAAAATAATAAATCAAAACACATTCAAATTAGTTAATGTATATCGTTCTGATCTGTGTTTTATTTAGATATGTATTGGATATTGGTATTTGATTCTTGTCTGGCAGAATATGAAACGTTTCCTGGGTGTGTGGAAATGCGGCATAAATGAATTAAAATCGGTTCTTGTGAGATGTCAGGCATATAGGTATTGATGTTTGAAATATGTGATCGATATTTATTTGTATTTGTTTTCGATCATATAGTGAATAATAGGTGTAATGTGTAATATACTGCACGTGCAAAATTCCAAGTTAGTTACGACGATTTTATGGAAAAGGATCAATTTTTAAATAAACATTTGTCAGGAATGAGTAAGATCTGATTCACTTGAGGTATGCCAAGCAATTGGAGTTGGAGGCTAGATTCGTTTGTGATTTCCAATGCGACAAGTAAAACATTTTTAATGTAACTTGGGCCCTTTCAGTCATCACGTCCATTATTTTGGACATAGTTATTTAATTCATTGTATTGCAAGAAAAAGTCATATTATCGCTCAAGAAGTTGTGTCAACGATTAGGAAAATTTATGAGGAGAACACACTGAACTTTCAGTCTATGAAAAAAAATACACGAATAATAAATACACACTCAAATAAGAGTAATTATGCAGCTTCATGTTAAACTTTAAACATTCTGAAAACTAATGACGTAGAAAAAGTAGGTTATTTACTATAGAATTGAAAATCTATACTAGAATGACAATTACTCCAGTGTCGTAGAATTGAAGAAAGCTCAACCTCAACCTTGCACTTTTCATGCGCCTCTGGTAGTAGCCAGAAACTATTACTTAACATTATTTCGTATACACTTTCTATCAGCTATTATAGAGCTACCACAAATTGCTTCAAAACACTGAACACAAATCAATTTATTTTTTCTACAACTCAGCAATGTGATTTAGGTAAATCTTCATATTTCGAGCCCAATCTTATACGTAGCTGGACAAAAATTGCGACTGAAAGGGTTCAAATATAAACTAAATGAATTCCTTTTCCATAAGAGTTAATCATGCTTTACCAAACTTGCCAACTCCACCTCCTCTGCCACCCCCACCGCCTCCGCCTCTGCCACCGCCGCCTCCACCACCACCCCCTCTGAAGGGAGTGGACAGTCCAGGACCACCACCAGCCCCTTTCGCACCTGGTGGTAAATAGGTACTGTCCAGTTTCGCAGCTGAGCACAAGCCCAAGATTGTGGCTGCCGCCAACTATAAAAAGAAAAAAGTGTGAGCAAAACTCAAATCCCAAGAGATTCCAACAAATATATTATAAAAAATCAGAATAATAATTAAATAAACATATTTTCATTATAAAAAGTCCTCCTCAAGAATGATATTTCCACCATTATATTCTATTACATATTCTCATATTACTGCTCTATTATCTTTAAGTAAAAAAAATATAATGAAAATTTAAAAAAAGAGATTAGGCTGGGATTGATACCGAGTCTTCTTAATAACAGGTAGACCCATAAACTAATGGAATCAGTAGACCATTTATTGCATCTAAATGGTTGATTAACCAATCAATTGTCAAGCTTCGATGCATATGATTTCTGTGCTTGATATAATTTTGTTTCGCTCTTGGCAAATTTACGAAAAAGAATTCTCTGAATTTAAATTCTCTTTTGTTACATTTTATTTTTCGTCGCTATCTTCCAAGTTTAGGGGAGGGGAAGTTTAAACGGACAAAAGTGACACCATAAGGGCTTCTTATGTCAGCTCTAAGGTACAGAACCCTAAAAATAATTTATTCTGGCGATATTTTAAATTGTTCGATTGATTTAAAATTATTTAATCCACAAAAGGCAGGAAAAAAATTGCTTAAGTAATTCATTGCTAATAGACTTTAATAATTAATTATACCACAATCTAATAACCTAATTTTGTCTGGAGTAATCTGATGTTTATAACTTTTGCAATTGGGCGGGTTTATACATTGTATACATGTTGTCACAAATCCATTGAGCTTTTCACAAACAATAAGACCGACTTTATTACTGAAAAATTCAAAATAAGGTTAATGCTGTTGGTAGTGGTAATTTTGAATTGTGAACTTCAAAAGTAACAGCATCAATAGAATTAACCTCATAATGTCTCTCCTATTTTTTGTAAACTTCAAGTTACTTTCAGTGATTTGAAAATAGCTGGAAATAATATTTTGTTTAATTTTGTCACATAAAATTTTCAATTTTCAAAAAATTTTGCCCCTTTGGGAGCGGTTTCCAGGAGGAAGGTGATATTGATTTAATTTTTGTTTCAATGTGTTATGATTCCTCAACCGTTCTCATTCCAAAGAAAAAAGAATCATCAAAATCGGTGAACGTTTACTATGCAAAAGGCGTTAATATATCTAGAAAAACATTTTTGGTCGGTTAAAAAAGATTATAGCTTTAACAATAACATTAAAATTGCTCAATAAAGAACTGATTAGATATGTTTTGAACAACTCAAACCTTAAAATCTCTATCAAGATCTGAAACCAAAGTCAAAATGATTCCACTGTCTTGGATGACTAACTATTTCCTGTATTTTATATAAAATAGCAAACCAAACTAAGATCTTGAATTTTTTTAAACTAATGCAATTTTTGACTTACCAGCCTCAGACTACACATTACTACTACTATTGTTGTTTACTTTAGTTAGTGAAGCTGCAATTTGATGTGACTGATATCAAGTTAAGGATGATCGACTTTATATATAGTTAATTCTTGTGCACTTTTCTTACCCCACTTAAGCGATTAATCAGAACGACGCTTGTAACACTGAGATGCATCGTGAAAAACAAAAGTGAGGATGCACCCGCGAGTCGCGATTGCAAAGACAAATCGCCTTTCACGTATTCAATATCTATCGATATATTCAAAGACAATCAATATCAGAGACAAAATAATAATAATCATTATAAGTATATAATATCATCGCTTCTTTAATCATTCAATTAGAGTTATTGGTATAGTGAGCTATGCAAATTCAATAAAAAGGCAGCAAGCAGTTTTGGTGCCGTTCTCATCGTTCACACTACAAACTTCCCAGTAGATTTTAAAGTAGATGAGGATAATTATTCATACATACCTATATTTTTACAGATATGTCAGGTAAGCGGGGTGTTTTAATCCAGAGTGGTTAGTTAGTAGTTCTTTTATCGCTTTTCTAGAAACAAAATTATACAAAAAATTGTACATGGGGTAATTTAAATCATTATAACTATTTTCAATGACATATACAGTTTTTTACAATCCTGTCATTAACGGATCCATGGCAGATGCTTAATTTGGTCGTGAAGGTACCTATAGGATGTGCCATAGAAAAAATCATATGTAATAATAGTGTGACATAAGAGAAGAAAAAATATTGAGACTAGTTCTTATTCATATTTGATCCAGATGATCATATTAGCACTTTGTATACACTCATCCAAATTTTCCAGTTAAATTTGAATTTATTTGTTCAAAGTTTTATAATATTTGCGATCGATATTCTAAATTTGCAGGGTATAAATCTTACATTGTAATGGCAAAAATATTGTGAACTTCTAGCTTCCACGAGATTACTGTAGTTATTGGATAACTTTTCAACTATGTCTTTGGCTGCGCAATCAATAAACGATTTTGGCGTAGAGCTTTGAACTAAGCCAGGATATTAATTTCGTTTACCTCATTATAATTTATACTCATATAGCTCATGACCTGTCCATCTCAGTCTGCCTGACTTTATTTCTTGCACTACGTTTGCATCCTTGAAGAGTGTGTTTTGGTGAATTGTGGCAAAACTGACATAAAACACCAGCCTACCTCCTTATTTTCGTCCATAGTTACAACCATCAACCATGAAACAAAACAATACAAATACTCTCCAAAATTAATAATTGTCTGTGCTCAAATTTGTAATTGTCAAAAGTCAATTCCTATCCCCTGTCGTTTCCCACAAAGTACCATCGCAACATATTGATCGTGAATAACGTGACAAGTACTATTTTCTGTTTGGTTCCTTTGTTTCCTTCCTACAAATTCGTGAAATTTTTTTCTTATAAAAACTTTTAAAAAAATGCTGACAACAACCAAGATGAAAAGCTAAAAACAAATCTTCCTTTCTATAACCGCCCAATTGGCCATAATAAAATAACATAAAAAAAAAACAAAAAAATAAAAAAAAATACAGTTATTTGATAGATGATGTATACCTCTTGAACATGTGTTACATGGTAAGCCTTAGAAATTATAACTTGTATTCATATACTCCATAACCGGAATTTATTTTAGTATCTCATTACAACTGAAGAAGTTTGAAGCCCCAAACGAAACGTTTTGTCTTCAATAAACATACCATAGAGAATTTGTTTTTGTTATCCACGAACCAGAAGCCCAAGATTTTCTACCTGAATAATATATATATATATATATATATATATATATATATATATATATATATAATAAATAACTAATGACATTTCTGATTGCTGACTATGAAATCTTTCCTGTTTGTGGTTAATTTTATATAAATTCACGAATTTTGCCCCGACGAAGAGAATATACATTCTCGAAAGCTTGGCATAATCCAAAGAATTTTATTTATTAAATGACTGCATCCCCAACAAAAATCTATTTTATCAAATAATAAACCAGTCAAGAATTCAGAATCAAATATATATATATATATATATATATATATATATATATATATTTTATATATATTTATATATATTATGTTATTTATTATATTATGTTAGTGGTTTTATCGAAAACAGTTTTCGATCAGAATCGAATTAAGATAAGAAGCTTATGAAGATGGCCAATGAGATTTGGGCGAAACGTCAAGCAATTTTTCCAAAAAGGAACAAACAACGGATGTATTCCCGAATAAAACCACCAACATATTTTTCCATCCGTGAATCACTTCGCTATAATATATATATATATATATATATATATATATATATATATATATATATATATATATATATATATATATATATATATATATATATATAGGGGATATTACGAAATTTGTTAACACGATAGAGGTCGCAGTTTTGAAGGTATCAACTTCAAATATGCTACAAAAATCAATCTCCTAAATATCTCGGCCAAATTCGTTATTGGGCATTACCCGAGTAAGTAGTTTCAAAATGGCGACCGTTCAAACATTTAAAAAAAATATCATAAAAGGACCGTAGTGGAAATATCATCAAAAATAATTTTGGGCTATAGATATAATCATTACCTACAACTTTTTTTGAAGCAATTTTTCATAAAATGCACAGAAAATAAATAAAAAATAATTAGTGAAAAAAAAAATAAGAAATATTAATAAAACATGAACACTCAATATAAATTTGATATAATTGTACATTTTCTGGAGATCTTAATATAGACCCTGATTAAAAAATATATAGTATATTTATTGGATAAGAAATAGACGAAAAAAAAATTCTGCCTTGAAGTGGAACGCGAACCCTGTCTGCCTTATATTCAACAGATACATACGGCAATATATTTGCAATGCCATGTAGGTATACCAATGAAAAGGTTGTTCAAATTTCAATTCAATGAATTTTGAGAAATTTACCTTTCCGCTGAATACAGGCCATCAGGATTTTTTTTCTTGTTACAATGCCATATATCCTTCCCACAAAGGGGATGGAAGGAAGAAATCTTTTAGATATTTTTTCTGGTAGGTTAAAAGAAATGATCATTTCCAGTAACATTTCAGTTGGATATTTTTTGAAACCTCAAGGGTTTTCGAATTACATTATTTATTACCGTAATATTTTGAAATCATCGAATATAAATGAAAGTTTAGCAATGACTAATGAAACACATAAAAATATGAAATAAATATTTGTAAATACATAAATAAGACCTTCTTTACGGTTGAAGCCAAAAGTTATTTCTATTTAACTACAACTCCACCATTTGAAAATTGCCAGCACAAATAGAATTGACATTATTTCGTTCTTTTCAGTCCACCAACTAATAAATCTATCTACCTTTTGCAAGAAATATTTATTTATTATCAGTAGTATGCTTCAAGATTCAAGACATTCAATTATCATAGAAAACATTTCAACAGACAACATCCACATTACAAGTTGTGATTAATTGCTATTACACAAAATCAAGTATGCAGAAGAATAAAATTCCAAAAGATAGGTAATGTCCTTTTTGCCAATAGTTACGTGAGAAAAATGCTCATCATTTATCTTATAGTGTCGATTCCTTAAATCAACAATCGTTATTATTTTTTCCCAAGATGGTCGTAAAGTTAATGTCAACTAGACAATTTCCAATATGGATCTGAATAGAGACGAACCATTGAAATACATTAGCGTATCTTTGGGTTAATATAAAAATATTGTTTCGAACAAAATATATACGTTTTAGAGCTTTACTATAATTATAATATTATCAATATATTAACTAATCAAAGAAAAAATTAATATTTTAATATTATTGAAAATAGTAGCATTATGTGTAGAAAAATACCCATATTATTAAAAAAAATATTTTTTACAAACATTTGGACGCTATTAATTGGTGTATTGAAAAATACAAAATAATATTAATTCTATTGGTGCTGTTGCTTTTGAAGTTGTGCAGTTGCAGTTAGATTGATATCTTTTGGTACCCAACTTCACCCCATTTAGGGTTACATACATTTGAGAAGAAAAGGAACCATCATAAGATCACTCTGCTGCCTATTCGTCTATCTTTCTGTCCAAAACTCATAGTTTCCAGGAAAACCTTCACGAAAATCTTATCAAAGAAACCCTTTCCATACGAGACCGGTTCTCACTTGATATTTTTTTCCATTAATAATACATACGAAATACAAAGATATAATTTTTCCCCTACACATTTGCAAGGCCATATAAGCTCTTAAAATGTTAAATTAAGGGCTTTTTACTGAATCGTTTTTGATAAAATAATCATTGGATAAATATCACATACGGGGTGTTATTGGACCAAGAGCAATTTTTTATCTAGATTTATTTATTATAAATGAATCGTATCAACGATCATTCCTAATTAAATAGAATCAACAGATTATTGATCATTGTAAGTATTATTGAAGGCATACTGGGTAGAATATAGTAGAAAAATTTATAATTTAATTTTTGCCAATGTTGGTACAAAATATCCTGTTTATATTGGGAAATAAAACATATGTCTTATGACAGGGCCGAACAGAATGGGCATTTTTACAATTTCCCACTTGGCCGACGATGCCTATTATTTTAGACGATTACTTTTCTACCCAATCCATGTTAACAGAATTTGTTTTATATCTCTTCAAATGAAAATTGGAACTTTGATTATAAATGAATGTAGCAATGTGCAATTATGGATCTTTATTCTTAATAAGTAGAAGAAGGTATCTGGTTGATCATTGATAGGTATACCATTAGCCCGCCCATGAAGAGTCTAATATTAAAATACCGCCTAGGTATATTATTTGATGGAGCATTCGTTACAACTACCGCGCTGTGTACCAATACTACCAATAGTAGTTATTTCTCCACAGAAGCAGATGATACTGATCCGACAAGTCTAGAGAATGTCGTCCTCGTGAACGTGATCGGCCTAATTAGCTCCAAGCATCGAACTAACTCATGGTGAGGTGGTCTTCTAGCTCTTTGCGTACCCACTCGATCATTAAGCATCACCGCGGAAATTGGAGTTAACACTAGCGATAACTGATAACAATAACTTGAAAAACCAACGCCCACGTTACGGATAGTATAACAGAGAGGATTTCCTCTTAATTTTCACTTTTTCCATGATGTACATCTCACCAACAGGTCAAGAGATTCGAAATGTAGCTATGTAATCGTTTAGAGTTTAGAGTAAACTCTGTGGACTTAATTCTTGGAAATAAACAATTTCAAATCATTATTTAATGAAAAATAAAGAAAGTAGTTATAGAGAATAGAAACCTTTGAAATCAGGCATTTTAAAAATGTGGGTATTGGCATCTAAACTATCTACGAATAGTTGTGTCAAATTTACTTTTATGAGTAACACATATTATAGCACTATGAATAGGAATAAAAAATGTTAAACTGCCACTACTTACTTTGGATTTTTCTTGGACGTTTGCGATCGATAGTGAGTAAAATACATTCACCGACATAAAATTCGGAAAACCAAAAATTAGATAAAATTTAATTTACGATAACTTTTTCTTCCATACTCCGATTTCAATCTTTTTTTGACCAACTTCAAAAAAAGGAGAAGGTATACAATTCGGTTGTATGTTTGCTTTTTTTTTGTTTTATGGCTGTTCGCGCGTTTCGCATGGTAAACGTACTCCGATTTAGACAATTTTAGTTTCTTTTAAAAGAGGAGACTTGAGAAATGGCCCCATATTGAGAAAAATTAAATCCAAAATCTCCTTCCTTCAAAAAACTGCCCCCAAAGAGGATGGAGGGGACAATTTTTATCGAAAATTGATAAACCGAGACGGCAAAATTAATGAGAATTCCATTTCCGGAAATGTTGGACATTTTTAAAAATAATCAGGTTTCCGCGCTACAGTCTGAAATATGTGTTTCAGCTATGTGGAAAGTGCAAATTTTTCCGAAAATCGGAAATTCGAGATTTGAAAATTAGAAAGGGGATTACATCTGGAAAAGTTTAAATTGAATTTTTTTCAAAAGAGTTACGGTTTCCGAGTTTCATAATCGTAAAGTCTAAAATATGCCATATGCGTATTTCCGCTATGTGGAAGACCACGACCGTCTATGCAAGACCAAGGCCCAAGACCAAGACCAATACTGGGATGCAAGACCAATACCAAGACTAACCTGGTCTTGGTCTTGGTCTTGCTGCAAGACTTGCGAGACTTGCAAGACTCTCGCAGTTCCGTAACCAAACATTAAATTGGTAGGAAACATATTTTTTTGCTCAATGATTAGATAAGGAACGCTAGTAAATAACCTAATTAATTGAATCTTTGAACTCCCTTATTATCGATATTTATTTTACAGATTCTAAAAATATTGAATTAAAAGTTGTTGAGTGAAAAGCGCGTTCATTTTACCCTTCTAGGTTATCTTGATTTCAAAAAATTCTGAGATACCCTATACAGTAATTTCAACCCTTCTATAATTTCCCTAAACGAGCTGTTTTCAAATAATCCCAATAGTTCAGATACATTCTTCCATTCAGGTTCCCATCGAACCAACGATATTGCTAATATGTCCTGCTAATTTCAGTGTCCCTGGCTAGCTTCCTTATGCTGATATTCTTATTTTCTTGAACACGTAATAAGACCTGGAACTGATTTTCTTCTGTGCGAACAGAATTCCTTCTGTTCTTTGTTAAGGGAGTAACAAAGCCACTGGCGAGAAACCTTAAAACTTTTTCAAAAAATTTTCGTCCCAGAGCTCGTCTGTCAGGGAAATGGTGAGAGTAAATTCGTGATGCCAACACCAACAAGGGATTTCTATTGCACTCTCAAAGAATGAAGGCCATGTCTATCATTTCATTTTGACTTAAAGCCATCTTGAACAACACAACAATAACAACGGAATAATAAACACAAGGCAAACATAGGAACACCGAAGAAATAAACTTAACTTGCGGCTGTCAAACGACTGTAACAAGTAAATCGTTATACAAAGCACACAAGATTATAGTGCATTAACAGAATTTTCCAAAAATTCTAAATATCTCAAAAACCCTTGTAAATAATTGGAAACAACCTTATATCGGGAGAAAGTAAATTAAATTTAGCTTTTCATTAACAAGAAAAAAATACATACTTCCATTTAAGAAAAAAAAGTTATTAGCAATAAAAAAATATTTTTTTGACAGTTAAAAATATGAGTTTATTTTATGGAAAGCTTTGTGCAAATATTGAAAATGATAGTTCATTTCTTCTCAAGTCAAACGGTCTAAGCTGCATTGCTGTAAGTTTGATTGTTCACGAGATATTCAAAATGGGGCAAGACGCTGCAAAAGCAGTTTTTTCGGATTATCTCGAAAACCAATAATTTTAAGTATGAAGAAGGCTTATAAAATGGACCTTTATTTTTAATGACATATTCAAAAATGCAATAAAAGTTGCATCATTTTATTTGAAAAAATGATGACCAGCAGATATGGGACACTCTGTATAACTGAAAATAATTTTAGGAGATGGAAAATTTGAATTGATAAAATTTTTGCTCAGCAATTTTTTTCATATTCTCATTAATAAGGGAGCTATCGGGGAAGTACGCTTAAGTGGGACACCCTGTATAAAATATTTGTCACTGGTGAACAATATATAAATTTTTGGAAACGGAAATTGAAAAATTATTAGAAAATATCCCAGTTGAATAGTATATTAATTTAATATGGCAACAAAATGGCGCCCCGGTCCACAATGTTCAAGTGAAAAATTATTTAAATAATAAATAACAGCTTTAGGTAGAGAATACCCGAAAGTTTAGAAGTAATAAGACTTAATAACTCAATAGCGCAGTATTAGAATTGAACACAGAAAATCCAAATCTAATTAGCTCGTGAATAAATAATAAATTACTAATTAATAGTCAGAAGTGCTTCGAAAACAAAGAGGCTATAGAAATAAATAGCTTTGTATTTACTTTTGTGTGGTGGTTGTTTTTCTTATAAATTGTAATACTTTGAAAATCTATATGATTTAGTAAATATTTGTTACAGTTTAGAAAAAGTAATTTATTTAAAACTAAAATATTTCAAAGGTGACTGAACCAAATGCCAACAAATTAGATATATTTGAAATCAGAACAAAGAGGACTTTCATTCTAAATCATAATATACAGGGTTTTCTATTTAAAAAATATTACTCAATTATTTTTTTCAATGTTGTAAAGTGATTTTTTATTTCCGCTATTACCAAAAGATACTACATGAAAAATCATATTTGAAGTTTTTTTCTATCACTCTTATTAAGAGCTGTAAATGAGTGTCAAAATATAATGAATACTGTAAATTAATATTTTTATGAGCACCTACAAGGATAAGGTAAAAAGTTTGCGACTTATAATGAAAGACTAAGATTTTCTGTATAAAATGATTTAATTGTTCTTGACTTTACCCACTTCGTCCAGATTTTCTCCAAAAGTGAGCTCTTTGAAGTTCATTTCTTATCACTACTGCACGGGTATGCAGATCTCTTAAAACTGAGAGTCGAGTAAAGTAATCATCATGGCCGGAAGTAGCAGGATTTCTTCCAGACCCAGGTCTTCTGCCATAACTTCCAGTCTCACAAAACCCTGCAACGGCTCTTTCCAGGTTAGATTTTGTAGAACCTACATACCCGCCACTTCTCTATAGGAATAACCAACATCATGAAAAACAACGGCTTTAGCTGAATCTTCGGATGACAATGGCATCGTGAAATAAAAATTAAATTCTGCACGGATATATTTGATGATACTCATATCTACCTCTTGCAATGCAGTTATATGAAAAAATAACCATTTGATATATCTTTGACTGACTTCAAAAAAAGGAGGTATATAATTCAGTAATATGTTTGCTTTTAGGTAAATTTCTTATAGAAATGTACCTATTGCGACGTTCACACTTTTGAATTTCGAAAAAAATTCAACGGCATGATGTTATATGTCTATAACTTCGGCCAAAAAAACATTTGGCTCAAAAGTTTATATATATATATATATATATATATATATATATATATATATATATATTTATATATATATGGGATATTACGAAATTTGTTAACACGATAGAGGTCGCAGTTTTGGAGGTATCATGTTCAAATTTGCTACAAAAATCAATCTCTCAAATATCTCGGCCGAGTTCGTTATTGGGCAATATCGGGTGAGTTTTTTCAAAATGGCGACCGTTCAAACATTTAAAAAAAATATTATAAAAGAGCCGTAGTGTAAATATCATCAAAAATAATTTTGGGTTATAGATATAATAAGTACCTAAGACTTTTGTTCGAAGCAATTTTCCATAAAATGCACAGAAAAAAAATTAATAAAGAAATAATAAGAAATATTGATAAAATATGAACACTCAATATAAATTTGATGTAATTGTACATATTCTGGATATCTTAATATAGACCCTGATTAAAAAAATGTAAAGTATATTTTTTGATAGGAAATAGGCGAAAAAAAAATCTGCCTTGAAGTGGAACGCGAACCCTGTCTGCTTTATATTCAACAGCCAAAACAAAAACCTCTAACCGCAAGGCTATGATACATACGGCAACTTTTATGTAATGACATGTAGATATACCAATGAAAAGGTTGTTCAAATTTCAATTCAATGAATTTTGAGAAACTTACCTTTCCGCTGGCTACAGGCCGTCGGGATTTTATTCTATTGTATTTGTTAATTTCTAATGCTTCTAATAAATTGAATTTGAAGCTTTTATTCTCAACATGTAAAACTTTGAAATCTTCTTTAAAATTATGATTTTCTTCTAATAAATGGTTGGCATAAGTAGAATTCTGTTTTTTTTTTGTACATAACTTTTCCAATGTTCTAATATTCTCTGTTGGAAGTTGCGTCCTGTTTGGCCTATATATACTTTTTGGCAATCTATACAAGTCAACGTATAAACTCCAGATTTTTTATTTTTAATTGTTTTATCTTTGTTATTTTTATTAATTTTCCTAACGTGGAGCATGTCTTAAAAGATATTTTTAAATCATATTTCTTTCTTAGGTACTTAGCTATTCTATCAGAATAGTTATCAATATATGTAAGTTATACATAAGTTTTGTTATATTTATCTCTAATTCTTGGATAAACTAATTCTAGTGCTTTTTTATAGTTTTTATTTTTAAGTATGTTATCAATTATGTTAGGTTTATAGCCATTGTTTATAGCTATCTGTTTTATAATATTTAGTTCTTTTTCGAAATTTTATTTATTTAAAGGGATATTAGTTAATCTATGAATCATACTATTACCATTTTATGAGATGTTGGATGTCTTGCGTATAGTAGTGTCTGTGTGTGTTGTTTTGTAGTATATAGCAAATTCATGTTTATTTATTAATTTTACTAATTCTCAAGTCTAAAAAAATTATTGCATTATTTACTTAGGTTTCAACTGTAAATGGAACTGATGGATGTATATTGTTAATAAATTTAAGAAATTGGTCTAGTTGTCTATTAGTACCACTGAAACAGAAAATTATGTCATCCACGTATCTATACCAATAAAGGAATTTTTTGCTTAATGTATGTTTATTTATTATTAATTCTAGGTTATTCATAAACATTTCAGCTAAAATTGGACTTAATGGATTTCCTATAATTAATCCACTCCTAGCTCTATAAATGTTATTATTAAATTGAAAGTAGTTTTGTTCGATACAGGTCCTTAGACAATTCATTATCTCTTGTTCTTTTATCGGATTTACATTATTTTTTATTAATAGATTATTTACTAATTTGATTGCTTCTATAGGAGGTGTGCTAGGAAATAAATTTTGCACATCAAAGGATATCATTTTTGCATGTGTTGGGACTACTATATCTTTTTATCTTATCTTATTTTTTATTGAATATTTAAATTTAAATTTTGTTTCAATTTCAATTATTTTTATTAATTCTTTAGATATCTCATATGAAGGAGCTGTAACAAACGAAACTGCAGGTCTAATTAGATAGTTATCTTTATGTAATTTTAATAATGAATACATTTCAGGTGGTTGAGGATTCATTATTATTATTCTAAATTGCTGTTTCTTATTAATGAGGCTATCTGAGTTATTTTTAACATACTTAATTTCTTTTTGAAAAATTTTGGTAGGATTATTTTCCAAAGCTTCATATTTATTAGGATATAAAAATGTAATGGATTTATTAATATATTCTTCTTTAGATATTGCTATGACAGTATTTCCTTTATCAGCACGAGTGAAAATGATATTATTTTGTGTACTTTTTTGTTTTATTGATTTTATTAAGTTTTGGTGGATATCTAATGGTACATGTATTTTTTCTTCATTAAAAATTATTTCAGCTAGATTGTATTTGTCTAAACCTTTTTTAGACTTGGAAGCTTCAATTTCCTTTATTGCGATTTCCGAATCAATAGCTAAGTATTCTAATGATTTTTTGTCGTTATTATGTATATTAAATTTAAAACCTTTTTCTAATAATCTGATTTCATTGTTGTCATACTCTACGTCAGTTAAATTAACAAATCTCTGAAAAAAATATGTTTTGAGTATTTTTGCTGGTTTTGTATGTTTGAATTGAAAATAATAGATAAAAAGAGATTATTGAATTCGAACATACAAAACCAGCAAAAATACTTAGAACATAAATTTTTTCAGAGATTTGTTAATTTAACTGACGTAGAGTATGACAACAATGAATCAGATTATTAGAAAAAGGTTTTAAATTTAATATACATAATAACGACAAAAAATCATTAGAATACTTAGCTATTGATTCGGAAATCGCAATAAAGAAAATTGAAGCTTCCAAGTCTAAAAAAGGTTTATACAAATATAATCTAGCTGAAATAATTTTTAATGAAGAAAAATACATGTACCATTAGATATCCACCAAAACTTAATAAAATCAATAAAACAAAAAAGTACACAAAATAATGTCATTTTCACACGTGCTGATAAAGGAAATACTATCATAGCAATATCTAAAGAAGAATATATTAATAAATCCATTACATTTTTATATCCTAATAAATATGAAGTTTTCGAAAATAATCCTACCAAAATATTTCAAAAAGATATTAAGTATGTTAAAAATAACTCAGATAGCCTCATTAATAAGAAACAGCAATTTAGAATAATAATAATGAATCCTCAACCACCTGAAATGTATTCATTATTAAAATTACATAAAGAAAACTATCTAATTAGACCTGAAGTTTCGTTTGTTACAGTT
This sequence comes from Crioceris asparagi, assembly GCA_958507055.1. Lineage (NCBI taxonomy): Eukaryota > Metazoa > Arthropoda > Insecta > Coleoptera > Chrysomelidae > Crioceris > Crioceris asparagi. Next base: position 20,070,741 of record OY293829.1, on the reverse strand, counting down.
CCTTCATATAAGTTATCTAAAGAATTAATAAAAATAATTGAAATTGAAACAAAATTTAAATTTAAATATTCAATAAAAAATAAGATAAGATAAAAAGATATAGTAGTCCCAACAAATGCAAAAATTATATCATTTGATGTGCCAAATTTATTTCCTAGCAAACCTCCTATAGAAGCAATCAAATTAGTAAATAATCTATTAATAAAAAATAAATCCGATAAAAGAACAAGAGATCATGAATTGTCTAAGGACCTGTATCAAACAATTTAATAATAACATTTATAGAGCTAAGAGTGGATTAATTATGGGTCCATTAAATCCAATTTTAGCTGAAATGTTTATGAATAACCTATAATTAATAATAAATAAACATACATTAAGCAAAAAATTCCTTTATTGGTATAGATACGTGGATGACATAATTTTCTGTTTCAGTGGTACTAATAGACAACTGGACCAATTTCTTAAATTTATTAACAATATACATCCATCAATTTCATTTACAGTTGAAACCGAAGTAAATAATGAAATATTTTTTTTAGACTTGAGAATTAGTAAAATAAATAAATAAACATGAATTTGCTATATACCACAAAACAACACCCACAGACACTACTATACAAAGACATCCAACCATCCAATTTCTCATAAAATGGCAGCATATAATAGTATGATTCATAGATTAACTAATATCCCTTTAAATAAATAAAATTTCGAAAAAGAACTAAATATTATAAAACAGATAGCTATAAACAATGGCTATAAACCTAACATAATTGATAACATACTTAAAAATAAAAACTATAAAAAAGCACTAGAATTAGTTTATCCAAGAATTAGAGATAAATATAACAAAACTTATGTATCACTTACATATATTGATAACTATTCTGATAGAATAGCTAAGTACCTAAGAAAGAAATATGATTTAAAAATATCTTTTAAGACATGCTCCACGTTAGGAAAATTAATAAAAAATAACAAAGATAAAACAATTAAAAATAAAAAATATGGAGTTTATAAGTTGACTTGTATAGATTGCCAAAAAGTATATATAGGCCAAACAGGACGCAACTTCCAACAGAGAATATTAGAACATTGGAAAAGTTATGTACATAAAAAACAGAATTCTACTTATGCCAACCATTTATTAGAAGAAAATCATAATTTCAATGAAGATTTCAAAGTTTTACATGTTGAGAATAAAAGCTTCAAACTCAATTTATTAGAAGCATTAGAAATTAACAAATACAATAGAAAATAAGTAATATTAAATGACCAAACTAATTTAAATAAATCACCACTGCTTAAGGGTGTGTAGAGTATAAGTGGAATTCCCAATCATTTATGTCCTAATTGGATTATAATACTTTTCTCTAATATATATAGGTACCATTGTAAAATATTTTAGACTGTGAAATACTTTATATAACTTGAAAAAGCTACTATGTTAGCGAAACAATTGTCGTTATTAATAAATATTGTTGAAAACTGATACTAGTATTTATCATTATGGATAACAACGATACCCCGATTCTAATGATTTTTGATTCATTTGAAAGAGGATAATTAGCAAATGGTTCCATATTTAGAAAAACTCAAATCCGAATTCTCCTTCTCTCCAAAAAACCGCTCTCGAAGGGGGTGGATGTGCAATTTTCCTCAAAAATCGAGAATCTGAGATGGCAGAATTAAAGTGGGGACCATATCCGGAGAATTACGGTTTTCGAGTTACAGCAGTAAAGTCTCAAATATGTGTATCCATTCCTCGATGTTTTGCGATCTCTGAATAATAGCAAGTACAAGCTACGACTGTATATACATCGGATGGATAAGTACTATCTTCTTTGGTATTAGGTATTACGACTTTCATGACTAATGATACAATCAAAATTGTGATATAAAAAGATTGGACCGAATTTATTAGTTAGTGCCCTGAAAAATACAAAATAATATTAATTCTATTGATGCTGGTACTTTTGGAGTTGGTGCCTACAACTAACTACTCGATTGTCCTCTTCTTTCTTGGAATGTTATTGCTTTCTTAGAAATTCCTGATTACATTCTTAATAGTATTTATTGACGAGATCCTCCTGCCCGGAAATATTTGATGACATTCATATTTCAATGCTGTTATTTGAAAATAAGTAACGATTTGATATATATTTTTTATAATTTTCCATTTATACCATACGGTTTAATCTTTAAATGACATTGTTTCTTTGCCATGATTAGGATAATTGCAGATGTTTCCGAGGCTACTTGATTATTTTTATAGCAACGATTGTGGAAAAATAAGTTTAAATTCAAATATTTCAAAACTGACTGAACCAATTGCTAAATGTAAGTACTTTTTTATAAAAAGTAACATCTTTAAACACTGCTCTTTCCAATGAAAAAGAGGATTATCAAAATCACTGTTTGTTTACTATACAAATGGCACCAATATAATATATAAACATGCGGCCAGATGCGATTCGAACACTCATACGAAGGGTTCCGTACCACTGTAGAAGAAAAGTTCCACTATCAACCTAATACTGTTCATGAGATACAGACGGATGACAGACTAAATGATGGATAGATGGGTTAAGAATTTTCAGCTATTGCGCTAATAGAAATTCACATTCTCTGGAAATTTCAACTGTCTACCTATTACGTTTCATAAGATAGAGCCCAATCACAGGCGAACAGACGGACGGAGAGACGTATTAACTATTTATTAGTATAGCAAAAATAGAAATACACATTTTTCTGAAAATTTCAACTGTCTAACTATTGCGGTTCATAAAATACAGCCCGCTGAAAGACGATCGGACGGACAGCGCAGTTAACAAACATAAATTTGAATCATCTATCAACTTCACGTTTTTCATAGTAAACGTGCTCCGATTTTGATAATCTTTAATTCATTTAAGATTGGTCCCTTATATAGAAAAACTCAAATTCGAAATCTCCTTCCCTCTAAAAACCGCCCCAAAGGAGATGGAGGGGCAATCTGAGACGGCAGAATTAATGATAAGACCATATCCTAAAAGGTTTAAATTGATTTTTTCTAAAAGAGTGACGCATTTCAAGTTACAGCAATAGTAAAGACTGAAATATGTATGTGTATTTCCGCTGTGAGGAGGGGGCATTTTTCGCGAAAATTGAAAATATGAGACGACCAAATATGTATCAACATTTAAATTGGACATTTTTCAAAAAAGTTGGTCCAATTTTTGGTAAAAAATATTTATTTTTATCATCTTTTCTATTATAATTTTTGGCGTGTTTCCGCTATGTCCTATTCTGAATCATTCTTAACAATACTATATTCTTTGTCATGTTTAACTGCCTTCTAGATATTAATATTTATTATGTTTTGAAAATGCTACAAATTCTCTAAATCTTCTTCAGATCTGTTAACTCCGAGAAAATTGCTGACGTACTACTAAACTTTGCTGTGCTTTCGATCCGGAATCTTTTATTTAATAATTAATGTTATATTTAAATCATTCAAAGTTGGAAAAATATTCCTCTTCTTTATTACTGATTAAATTTCAAAGAAAAGTTATTTATTCCTCTTTGGTGCTCCACACCTTTCTCACATATTATGATATTACATATTTTAAAGTATAACACAGCAAGCAACATCAATAAACTACAATAAAGTATCATCGTTCTGACAAGTGAATAAATGGAGCTTGGCAAATTCAGCATATATTGTCGTTGCTGTTGTTCTTCAGGGGAACGAGATCATATTTTAGCGACGTCGTGTTCTTCTTATATATGTTGTTGTTGTGTAAGGATTGTACAAAGGATGGGTTGAAACACCACACTCTCTGATACTACTATAGTTCATCAGAAATAGCAATCGGCATCCGCATAACCTTTGAGATGCATTATTTCAGATTATCCCCTTTCTAGAAACAAAATGGGCGTTGAGTGTGAATTCCAGGCATATATTAGTAAACGAAAAACGGATGCAGAAAGTTGCAAAAGAAGATTCACACGATCTATTTATAATGTGAATGAATTTACATTTTCTTGTGAATACGTAATCTATACCTATAAGTTCTCATATTCAAACTGTTTGAAATATATTTATTATAATCTTAGATAAATCGAAGGTGAGAACATAAAAAATAAACAATTAGGTATATAAATGAATGGGACTCCTTTCAAATGATAAATATATTATGCATACCTATTGAAATTGAAAAATTTTGGAGCAAGGAAAGTTTTACCCTTGGTATGTAAGGAAAGCCTTGTCGTAGTGTGGAATTTTCGGTGTTCCTTTCATAAAAGATTTCCGAAATAGTATAGGTATTTTATTAGGAGACCAGAAAATAGGCTTCTCCCGTGCGCGCGTGACAAATTCATACAAGCGCGGTAAAAGCTTTTATGGACATGTAATGAACGATAATTTTCATCATACCTATCTGAAAACAAAAAATATTACTATTGTATTTTCAAAACCTTTATTTTTAACCAACATCGAATCCGAAATCAAATCTAATAAATCGACAAACTGAAAGCTGTCTCAATAGCGTCGTTTGACGTTGCTAAGGAATTGTGAAGGAATAAACAATGCTACGCATATAGAGCCTGAGTCATGACCGCACAGAATTTTTTTCCTGTACGGGCGCACTGGAAAAGCCCATTTTCCAGGCATCAAATAGTCTTGGAAACATTGAGTTTTCGGAGAAATATAATGAAAATCATATTTTCAACCATTGATCTGTCTGGTTGTCCCATGTTACGTTGGTATCTATTTTTTCTTGTAGGCTATCCGCAAGCCAGGGGACAAGATTGGCACTTGGCTCGCTATAGTTGCTAAGCATAATTGGCAATATCCGATGAACCTAGATTGCTGAAGATGTGTGTTTATGGAAGCCCTGGAACATTTTTCCAAAGTACATCTTGGGGAAACAGTAAAAAAAAAGTTATACTTAAATTGTCTACCTATTCATTCATAGTCTGTCTAACCGGTTCGTCAATCGAAAATAAAAATAAGATGACTATTGCTGTTGAGACATGATTTGATTATATAAAATTGGTAAGTGTTCTTATTTAAATATTAAAATAATTAGAATTCCTATATAATAAGGGAGAATATTTAGAAATTTCGTAGGAGTAGGTACTTCTTAAAACAAATATGCAAACAACCATTTCATGATTTTCTGAAAATCAATCCTTTAAGGGCTGAAATGGGGTAAATAAATCCACTGAGTTCCACTTGCGAAGTCTTGGGCATTTGCTAGTACCTACTAATAAGCATGTTAATATATTCTGTAAATCTTTGGTATCTGCTACCAATACCAATATGAATATAGATAAAGCAGACTTCTGTCAAAATAAAATACTGTAAAAATAATGTCAATTAAAAAAAATGTTTAAGAATAAACCGGAAAATATGTAAATGTTTTTATAATATAGACATTTGCTTTCATTCATATTTTTAATATTTTTTACTATAAATTGGAGCGACTTTATAAGTTGGTGCACTGAAAAATACAAAATAATATCAATTATATTGTTAATAGCACCTAATTTTGAAGTTGATGCTAAAAGTCGTATATCTAACTACAATTGCATCACTTCTAAAGTACCAGCACCAATAGAATTAATATTATTTTTTATTTTTCAGTGCATCACCTTATAGAGTCGGTCCAATTTGGTAAAAAATATTTAACTCATACATTAGAGTGTAAAATTAATTATGAAAATCGTTGAACGTTCACTAATACCAAAGAAGATAATACTTATCCTATTACTCATGTATACTCTTTGCAAATATTACAGACTTTACCACTTCTGTAAATCGAAAACCGTAATTTCTTTTAAAAAATCTCCAATTTGAATGTTGCTAAATATAAATAAATATATAATCTATTCTTTAATTTTACCGTCTCATAATTTCAATTTAAAAAAAAATGCCCCCTCAACAAAGCGGTAAGACACATATACACATAAGACCGTATCTCTTTTTAAAAAAAAGTTCAATCTAAACGTTTCTGGATATGGTCCCATCTTTAATTCTGCCGTCTTAAATTTTAGAATTGAGTTTTTCTAAATATGGGACCATTTCTCAACTCTCTTCTTTAAAATTAATCAAAAATCATCAAAATCGGAGCACATAGAAAAATAACATAAAACCGAATTGTATACCTCATCCTTTTTTTTCAGGTCCGTTAAAAATGATTAGAGACTAGACTAAAGCTTTGGTTTGGTCCAAAAGACAGGGTCTTTCACTGTATGTTTTCCACAGGAGATGAACAAAATTCACATTTTTGCCTCATTGTCTTTCATATATATTCATAATGATACACAGATAGACCTAATCTCGCAAACATAAAAATAGCTGTTTATAAAAATAAGAAAAAAACAAGGAAACGTACAACCGAATTGTATACCTCCTTTTTTTTGAAGTCGGACAATAAAATAGATAGCAGCGCTTTTCGCGATCCGAAGAAAACAGATAGAGTCTTGACGACCTGTCCATTCACAGTAGTTGTCAGTGAATGCAATATTTGGAGGAAACCAAAGCTAGATTTAACTTAGGTTTACATGACCCAAATGTGTCGAATATTCGTTAACTTTGAATATGATCTCTTGGTCCAAACTTCTCAAATTTCTTATCCAAATTCACATTTACATCGAGAATAGAATTCAAATCCATATCTTATTATATGTAGTGAAATATTGATGGGAGATTGTTTTCTGGGAAACGCCCACATAGGAGTAACCACCAACCAATTTTATCGAAAATTTACAGTCTTTGAATTAGTGTGAAACCCAGACCACTTCTCCAATTTAAAAATTAATCTTTTACAATTAATAATTATATACTTTCATATAAAAAATGGTAAAATCATTTTTTATACCATTCTTTGATCCAAAATTAGAAATGTTTTACTGGAGTGGAACTACCTATAAAACAGTTTGGCTTTATTAGGGCAAAATTTTAAAACAAGGCATTGAAATCTCAATAATATGCCTTATTAATATCATACAATAGGATCGTAAAGTAAGCAATTAGCTTATAACCTAGATGAAAAAGAAACTGACACGCTGTTCATTCATCTTCTATAGCTAGTGCTTACCTTGCTAGAATGCATAATCATAATCAATTAAAATGCAAAATATCTCATCAATTCATTCAGCAATCAATTCGATGTTGAGATGTGCTCCGTATACATACAAATGCCCTCTTAAATAAAATTGCATTCTAAAGTACCTACCTATGGCAGATATTTATCGCTATATCCTTGGACTGTTCAAACAAAAATCACATACACACAAGTAGGTATGCGATTGTGTTGACGATCGGCGATTGTCTTTCCTCTATTTATGTTACAGATATAAACATATTATAAATAAAAGAAGCGATTCTCTGGCTTGAGCATATTGCAGGTACAATAATAGTGGGTAAAGGTCGCCTTTTCATTTTATCTAACAGGTTGTGTCCTCTTTTGTGATGCACAGATCATCATTATTATTATTATTTGATCCGACTTCCGATAATGTAAGTGATTTTATCTCTTAGGAAGATAATAAGACAATTACCTACATAGTGAGACATTATTTGTCATCTGCGCTATTGTCATCATCGGTAGGTAGGTGTTGCTATATAATAAAGGGAACATTATTGGAATAAGCAAATCGATTATTTTATAGCCTTTTAATTTCTTAACTCTTATTCAAGATATTCGAGACAAATTTTGAAAGCTCTACCAGGAGATTCAGTATGTTCTTCGCACCCTTGTAGCTTTTCATTTCATCAAAAAAGTGTAGTTTACCTTATATAATATTATATATATATATATATATATATATATATATATATATATATATATATATATATATATATATATATATATAGGTATAAAATGTAAAGGTATATAATAAAACTGCTTTTTGTTTTTGTTGGGGATGCATTTAATAAATAAAATTCTTTGTGTTAAGCCGAGCTTTCGAGAATGTTTATTCTCTTCGTCAGGGCAAAATTCGTGAATTTAAAAGAAATTAACTACGAGCAGGAACGATTGATGGTCACGAAATTTCGATTTTTTTATATTTTTTCTTCTAGCATGAGCTTGATTGAACCCTGAATATTCTAATATGGACTATTTCTCAACCCTCCTCTTTCATATAAAAAATAGATTCATCAAAATTGTTGCACGTTTACCTACTATTAGTGATGGGCATTAACGTGAATCACGTCGGGTGAACTCACGTGCCCATGTCTACCTACTATGCGAACCAAGGTTGCATATATAAAAAAGAAACACAGTCGAATTGTATACCGCCTTCTCTTTGGATGTCGGTCAAAGATCGATTATAAATCAGATCGAATTTTTGATTTCCTAGGCAAGTTCATTCATCAGTAGATAGGTACAGGTTCTTTTGAACATAATGTGTCCTAGTAATTAACAGATTCAATTCCAATGAAAGAACTTCACTAATATAAACCAGGAATAAACGAGAAATTAATGTTTATTTTGATTACAATAACATAATTAAGATGTTTTTGTATTACAAATCTGATGAAATGAATCTTGTGCTTCATCATTTATTAGATAATATTCACATCTAAAATTTCAAAGATAAGTTTGCCTTCAACTATGTAAAATTCTTGTAAAAAATGGTTGATTCGCCATATTGACTAAGTTGGTAGGAATAGATCCATCTCGCAGCAGTGCCACTTTGGGCATTATTCGATAGCTAGGCAATAGAAAAAACAGATAATTGCGGTAATAAGTCCAATGGAGACATTCAAAAAATGTTAATTGGTCTATAAAGCAAAAGCTATTTTCTCACCAGACGTCAATTATACCTGTAGCATCCAAATTGAACACGAGTATGCGAAAAAAGCGGAAAAATTAAGATATACTTGCATTTGTAGGTAAAACAAACTGAAATTATAGAACAGTTAAACTATATATATTATATTTCAAGAAGAAATCCATTCTCAAAGTGGAGTAGTGATGAAATTAAATAAAACAATGTGTCATCTCCACAATTTTTAATTAAAAAATAAAATTTATATTATTATTATATTTATTATTATCATCCTTACAATTTTTATATTTTTTCTTTTCCTGTAATTAGACAGTTCACTGAAAAGTTGAAAAACATTTTTCTTACATCTGCCACTTTCGTTTTGAATTTGGACATCTATTTGTATGATGGTGCCCAATTATCCTAGTAAGGAAAGTATTTTAATTGTAAAAAAATACCATCACTCTGGTATATGTCCTTTTGTCTCTTAGACTGTATGTCCACCTATCACAGCCTATATTCTGGAATGTACGAAATGAATAAATACAGAATATAGTCCTTCACTCAAAGTTTACAGGAAAATATATACGAGAATTCTAAGCACGGAACACTTGCCACACGAGACTGACTCGCACTCGAACAATATTTTTCTTAAATTTGCAACTTTGGCTCTGATGTAGAAAAACAGTATTCCCATTACTAACGCATTCGGAGAAAAAGTTAGGTCAGTCTGCTGTACAAATATCAAAAACCATTTTTTGGTGCTTTGGAATTAAAGTTACGATTTTATGTATATCTATTGAAATGAATAAAGGAATAAAATATTTTTGACGGGAAAACCCCATTAATATCTACAATTAACAAGAAAATTTAAAGTTACGTAAATAATTTTTTAAGCAATATAAGCTAACTTAACATGTAGGTACATACCTCGTAGAACTAATAAAATTTCACAATTTTGTTAACTAAACAGTAATTCTATTAAATTGATCTTTAAGCTGTTTTAAAGTTCCACCCAAAATATTTTTTACAAAAAATTGGACTGACGTTATTAGTTGGTGTACTGAAAAGTATAAAATAATATTAATTCTATTGGTGCTGATACTTTTGAAGTTGTGCAGTTGCAGATTGATAACTTTTGGCACCAACTTCACAAGTACCAGCACCAATAGAACTAATATTATTTTATACTTTTCAGTACACCAACTAATAACTTCGGTCCAATTTTTGTAAAAAATATTTATTTCAAACTTTTGAGTGTAACACTGGTCACGAAAATCGTTGAACGTTCACTAATACCAATGAAGATAGTACTTATCCTATTACACACGTATATTCTTTGGTTGTAGTTGTAATTATTGTGACCTCAAAATATCGCTGTGGAAATACGCTCAAGTATATTAAATGTTACCCATTTTAAAACCGTAACTCTAAGGAGAAAATGTTCTTTATAAATATTGCTACAAATAATTATATCTTTCATGTAGTAGCAAATGATTTTCAATTTACGAAAGAAATCACCCTCTCCACATAGCAAAAATACTATCTATATTTGAGCATTTAACATGCCTCTATCTCGAAAACCGTAACTGTTTGGAAAAAATGTTCAATTTAAACGTTTTCGGATATTGTGCTATCTTTAATTATACCAGTTCAGATTTCCGATTTTCGAGAAAATTTGCCCTCACCATCCCCTTTGGGGGGGGGGGTTCGGAGGGAAAGAGATTTCGGATTTGCGTTTTTGTGAATATGGGACCAAAAAAAAGCAGACAGACGAATTGTATACCTCCTTCGTTCAGGGTTCGTCGGTCAAAATTTACCAAATTATGTTCGTTTACTAATCTTGAATATCTTTTTATTGTCATATTAAGACCATAGTTTTTATCATGAAATGGTATGTAAAAATCTTTAATATTCTGTCTTCTATTTCTATTGATATTCAAGTGACGATAAAAAATTGTTATGATCACTGTTGATAGTTCCGTCAATCAGAACTTTTCTGCTAAGTGCAATATATGAAATCAGTGCTTAAATTAGATTTTGTTTTGGTAGAACACTGGGGACTAGTAATACGATTCATGTATCTTCCGACGTTCAGGTATCGTATCATAGTTACCACAGTATTTAATATTGACAATAGTGTTGATAAAATTAATATTCTTAAATGTATATATAAGCAATATATTTTTATATAATATGATTTATGTAAAATATATTCTCAAAACAATATAAATTCATATGAATAAAAGTATATAAAGGCTTTCAGTATATAAAAGAAGGATTTATTTACCCCTTTGCCTTTTCGATGACAAATGCAATTAAAGAGTAAACTCCAGTTCCTCTCTTTAATACCAAATAAACTTGATCCAAATATAATTTAATTATTTATTCTAAATTAGTTTAGCGCCTTCGCCTAATATTAAAATTTTATGTGATTTATTATCTTCATAAAATTATAGGTAAATGGGTATCTGTTTCTAAAACCAATGCCCAAAATTATTTATTTTGACAAATTGCCTGGGCTATAAATGCTTCTTAATCACCATTTAACATGGCGCGCGCCCAATTAAACCCAACAATTATATTGCCGTAACAGCATTGTCGTCGTCCATATGAATTATGCGAAAAATTGAATTGCTGACAAGCTAAAATAGGTACAGAATGGAAAGTAGAAATACACCAAGCAACAAAACAACACCATCATCGGTCAGCATATATTCATCCTACACTGTCCACTGTATATAGAGGTAGAGGTATGTAATAATTACGCAATTTCGGACAAAGACGCATCTTCATTTCATCTTCGTCGGTTTGTCGGTTACTGGAACATGGCCCATGCATCAAACATGTGTGGCACCTCAAGGACATAGTTTCGCCATAACTACTTCGAGCCTAATTTTCCACTCTATTGAACGAGAAGTAGCTTGACCTACCATGACTGAGAGTAGTGGACAGTAGATTGCATTTGCAATAGATTTGTATTTACCATCTAAGAACTAAGCTGTATTTTATATAGGTATGTAGAAAGGAGTATACTTGGCATAAATCAGCCTTCTTCGTCATTGGGTGATTTTACATTAAAGTATAAAAGAAATAGCGAATTCACCCACTGTAAATTATAAATCGTAATTAATTTTAATTTTTAATTTTAAGTTTTCTGGTCTAAGTTATTGCGGTTCCTTATATCAGACAAAAACACGGAACCCTTATAAAATTAACCTAATGTCTGTTTGTCTGCTACAGCCGAATCCGCTGAACGAAGAAAGTTGAAGTTTGGTACCAAAACAGAGTTAGGACCGACTTTATTAGTTGCTACTCTGAAAAATTCAAAATAAGGTTTCTGTTAGTACTGGATTTTTTTATGTGATACAGTTATGAGTAAATAGAAAACTATTGACACCAACACACCAATAGAATTAACATTATTTTTCAGTGCAGCAACTAATAAAGTCCTATTTTTCTAGAAGATTTTTTTCACAGTTTTGGGATTTTTATTAATCATATAGTGTGTAAGATCGGTGAACGTGAACGAAAAGGAAAGCACTGGCAGAAAAAAAGCAAACATACAGATTAATTCTATGCCTCCTTCTGAGATCAATCATTCGATGATGATGATGCTTTCCTTCTCGTTCACGTTCACCGATCTTACACACTACGTGATTAATAAAAATCCCAAAACTGTGAAAAAAAATCTTCGAGAACAATATATTTCTCGATCTAGCGAAGGCTTTTGACACGGTAGTACATGAACTTCTATTGATTATATTGAATGATATAGGTATAAGAGGGATTGTTAATGATTTGATGCGTAACTATCTATCAAATAGATTCCAGTGTGTTCTCATTAATGGTGTTAAAAGTTCTTACAGCTTAGTTACTTGTGGAGTCCCTCAAGGTTCAATTTTGGCTCCATTATTATTTAATGCCTATATTAATGGGTTATTGAATCTTAATTTACCGGGTGTTATTGTATCTTTTGCGGATGACACAGTCATTATTTGTAGTGGTGAGAGTTGGGATGAAGTTACAGCCAATGCCAAACATTCTTTAAAAATTATAAGGAAATGGTTTAATTATCACAAAGTGTCTTTAAATATGTCAAAATCCAGTGTTTTAAATGTGTCTCTATATGCGGATAAGCTCCCTGTTACAGACAGACTCACAATACATGATGATGTTTGTTATAATAACTTAAACTGTGGATGTGATAAAATAAAAAGGGTAAATGAAGTTAAATACCTTGGTGTTATACTAGATGAAAATTGGAATTGGAAGAAAAATATTTTTAGTATTGTTAAAAAAGTAAGATACCTTCTTTTTGTTTTCTATAAAATGAGATATATTCTTGAAAAAAATGATTTATTAAAATTATACCATGCTTTGTTCTGTAGCGTCCTATTTTATGGAATTATTTGTTGGGGTTCAGCTTATTCAAATACATTAGGGCCGATAGTAAGAATACAAAAGCGTGCTATCAAAATTTTAACTTTTGGTAAACAACACAACCTTTTTAGTGAGACACGATTACTGAACATCAATCAAAAATATATTTTGGAAGCACTAATAAATAATTATTGTAATCTACGGGAAGAGTATACTATTGCTGAAGCATGTTTATTTTCTAGACACAAATCGCTTACAGTAAGTAAAACTAAATTAAATATTGGTCAAAAAACTAGTTTATATCGATTCAAACTTGTCTACAATAGATTAGATAACAATCTAAAAAAATTAAACTTCTCTAGAGGGCGTATTAAATTTCATATTAAGAGTTGGATTTTAAATAATTTGAAGTTATAATATACATAGATATTGTTATATTACTTAAAAAATCAGTTTTAATATTTAATACTTCCTATATCATGTGTCTTTCTTTACATTTGTAGTTGTATTTATAGTTTTGTTGCATTTTAATTTTATGATTTGTTTATTTATTGTATATTAATATGTATATTTCGATTATGTTAAGCTTGTAGATTTTAATACATTATCAAGTTCAGGTCTACACACAGATGCTATTTGCATCTCGGTAGGGGATTGTTGGACTTTATTAAGTCAGACAATCTATTAGCATACTATTTTTTAATTAAGATTTGTATGTTAACCTGAATAAAGATTATTATTATTATTACTATTATTATTATATTACTTTATTAGTTGCTGCACTGAAAAATAATGTTAATTCTGTTGGTGTGTTGGTGTCAATAGTCTTCTATTTACTCATAACTGTATCATACATATATATACTCTATGCCCATAATACCGACAGTGCAATCATATAAGGCGAGAAACGATCTATCGTTTGGGAATTAGGCTCGCTGCACGCTATTTTGGGCTTAGAGTATAGGAGTAAATTTTGATCACAAGATGGTTTGGTTCTCCGGGAAAGACATCGATCGATTGAGGGCAAACGATAAGTACAAACAGTCTGAAAATTTGGTGACATACTAAAGTCACTGGGGGAGGGGCACGTCTAAAATAGTCTCATGCATGTTAGTCGCATTTCTGGTTATACCGGAAGTAGATGCCAACTTTGTTATTTTTAATGGAATATCCTTACATTACCACATTTTTAGATTTCTTGTACAATTTTGAGAACATTTTATGTACCTATAATGTCCTATACCTAAGTTTAACCGTTTCTGACATATTTCAAATTTTATTTTAAAAATTAAGTTTGCACTCTAAAACATAATTATTTATCTCTCCAATGAGGGAGCCGTTAATATTTAATTTGGGTCGATTTTCTTATAGAAGAAGTTATACTTTAAAAGTATCTTTTGTTTTTAAAATCCTGTACAGAGTGATCAAAAAAGAAGCTTGAAAACTAGATCCAAAAAATGTCAAGTCTCTTTTTTCAAATGGAAATGTATTAAGCAGCAAAAATAAGGGTAACTTTGTATAAGGTTTTCTATACCCAAAATTAGTAATTTTTTAAATAATTGTCAATTTTTATTTTTCTATTAAAAATGCTACCCATCTTTAATTATGTGTTATGTGCAAATTTTGAGTAATTATCATGCCGAGAAGACAATTATACAAATGAAGATTATTTGAGTTTATTTATTATTATGGAGAATGTAATGTAAGTTATTTAAAGAACATTTAATACAATCGCTATTCGATATACACAGATACAGAAACCAACACCAAAATCTGTTAAGAAAATGATAGAAAACCTGAAGAGCTTAGGAACTATTGGCATTGTGGCCCTTGATTCTATCAAGATAATCCAATGGTAAGTTAGCTATTTTTGAAGTTTTCTAGATAATAAATATGTTTTTAAGGTAAGTGCTATGTCACTATCTTGAGAAATTTTGAAGTGAACTATTTAGACAACTTGCCGCTGGCTGAATATAGAGATCTATTTTATCAATAGACATAATGGTTATTTAGCCATCTGCAAAGGTTGTTTTATAATCAATGGATAGCCAACAGTGGGCCACATCTTTGGCCGCCTCGATCCCCCGACCTATCAGTACTCGATTTTTTTGGTTCTGGGAGCAGTCAAAACTAAAGTTTATAACACCGCCTTAACCACCATAGAAAACTGCATGCGAAGAGCCAGAACAGCATTTGAAGTTCTTAATCCACAATCAGTAAGATGTCCATGGGCAGTTCCTGCTTAGGTGTCTGGAAGTTCAAGGGCGTCATTTTGAACATTTGAAATTTTTACATAGAAAAATGATAATTTGGCAATTATTTTAAAGACGACGATCTCAATATTTTAATTTTTAACAATTGGTTCATTTTTATGTACTTTAGCCTTTATAGTTCCAAGGTTCTTGAGGTTTTCTACAGATTTTGGTATTGGTTTATGTTTCAGTGGGGATCTGGGGGTTCTTGAAATAACTTAAAATAACTTTCTATTCTATATAAATATTCCAATGAAAATTATTAGTATTGAATTTTGTTAAGCTAGTTTCACGTTTATTGACATTTGTTATTATTTTCTAATGCAATCATGGCCCAACACAACTTTAAAGATCTGTAGAATTTTCTTAGCAAAATGAAAAATGGACAATTATTTAAAAAACTACTAATTTTGGGCATAGACAACCTTATAAAAAGATCCCCTTGTTTTTGCTGCTTAATACAATAAAGTAATAAAAACGGGGATTTCCGTTTAAAAAAATGACTTTTGACGTTTTTTGGATCTAGTATTCAAGCTTCTTTTTTGGTCACTCTGTACAAGTTTTTATCAAAGTATCATAAAATGATAATAAAGTATATCTTCTTCTACAAGAAAATAAACCCAAATTAAATATTAAAGGCTAGGAAAAATTGATAATTATGTTTTGGACTGCAAACTTAATTTTTGACATAAAAACTGAAATATGTCAAACACGGTTAGACTTAGGTATAGGATATTATGCATAAAATGTCTTTGAAATTATACGAGAAATCTAAAAATGTGATAATTTACAGGATATTCCATTAAAAATAATAAAGTTTGCATCTACTTCTGGTATAACAGGAAATGCGACTAACATGAAAATATTTTAGACGTATGTCCCCCCGTGACTTTAGTATGACACCAAATTATCTGACTGTTTGTACTTATCGTTTGCCCACAATCGATCGATGTCTTTCCCGGAGAAGCACCCTGTATATAATATTAGTAGTACGATGGTATGTTTTTTCAAGAGCATTTTCCATACACAGCAATGTGACTTGTGATGAAATATTTTTTTCCTTTTCATGTTGATTATGGCATCGACAACTGACCGGTATTTTTCACAATTAATGCATGTAATTACTATATTTGTGTATTAACTAATTAGCAACTTTTAATGAGTATACCCATCGAAGATGATGAAGATACTGATGACAAAACACCAGACAAAATAACTTTCACTAAAGATTCCCGGAAATTTCGTGTCTATGAGATTGCGTGGGTGTCAGTATCCTATCAGCGGTACAAAAGAAATCAAATTTAATTAATGTAAATGTCCGTCAGTCTGTTTTTGCATCAAGTAATCGGAACTTCGTTGTTATTATCATACTGGAGTGTTGATTTCTGAATAATCTACGAAACTACCAATAAACGAAAAACAACGTAATTTGCCTGCTATAAGATAGTTATATAAGCATCTAAATTCAAAACTTGTGTTGGCGTCAATAATTCTCGATAGGAGAATTTAAAAATAATTACCTTTTGCACAAAAACTAGGAACGACTTTATTATGTGAAGCACTAAAGAATACAAGATACCTAATATTTATTCCTATACCCTCCATAATTTTGGCACCACCTTCAGAATTATAGGTATACAGGTTGTCCCATCAGACGTGAGCCAACATGGCTATCTTTGTTAATCGTGGAGATAGAGACTCGGTTGAATAGGGAAAGTAGTGCAGAATTTTGAGCTCAATAACTTGCCACCGTGAAAACGAAGATTCCGACAAGTTCCGAAGTTATCAAAAAAAATCAAAAATCGTCTATTTCGAATTCTATTGCTCTAACTTTTTTATTTTTAGATTTATCAAATAATTGTTTTAACACTTTCTCGTCAACTTTTTAATGTTCTTTCGAACTTTGTACTGTTTAATTTTTTTCATCCAATGATTCCGAGAAAAATAAATAAACTAACTTCGGTTTTTCTTATGGGCGCCGTTTTGGATTTTCCCATATTTGAATTAAGCGTCTTTTTCTGATAAATTTGATATGTAACAAAATTGGTTAACGATATCATTGTCTTGTTTAATGATGTGTGGAAAAAAAGAAACATATGATGCACAAATCTATCAGTTGTATATGACTGAGTGTTATTTTGTTTGCAGTTAGTCAGAATGGTAGAAGAATTTACTGTCTACTTGTAATTTTGTAATTCCGAAAATGCAATAAAATATTCAAGTTTTATCCAAAGTTGCGTTTTTGATGCACCGAATGAAAGTACCAAACAATCATACTTTTCTCGGACAGAAAATTCATCTAGAATTCTGCATCAATGCAAACACAATAACTAACTTCAGAAAACGCAGATGACTGTCTGGTTTGAGATTAAAATGTTTTTATTCACAAAACTGAAGTTCGTGTATTTTCCTTGGAAATCATTGGAGGAAAAACATTTTAAAGTACACAGTTCGAAAGAACATGAGAAGTTGAGGAAAAAGATTGAAAAATCCAGAAATAAAGAGTTAGAGCAATATTTCGAAATAGACGATTTTCGATAACTTCGGGACTAGTCGGAATCCATCCCATCCATCGTTTTTCTCTATTCAACCGAGTCTCTATCTCCACGATTAACAAAGATAGCCTTGTTGGCCCACGTCCGATGGGACAGCCGTATAATAAACTCGGTCCAGTTTATTGCAAAAAGTTGATTTCTTAAAAATTTTAGTTGCATCAAAGACTCATAAATTTTTCAATAAATTTACACAATTATTTATATTATTCGAAAACTCATCCTTCTGAGGGCTATAAATGAGAAAACAAAAAAGTTTTTGAAGTGAAGTTAATTACACACAGGCAAGCTTTCCTATTTATACCTGTCATGGTAACGACCTATCTATGGTTGGAAGTATCTAGATCTAGTAGTGGTAGTAATACTTTTATGAATGATTTTTGTATTTGAAGCTATTTAACCAAGTCACAGATTTTAACTGAAAGTTGATATTTATAAATATAATATTATACATTGAGAATATATAGTTTGTCCATAATTGCTGATTAATATATGAGTAGAAACGCAGAAACTATAAGAGATAGAAAAACACTTGAATGGGGAAAGTTTAAGATAATTCTGTTGCTGGCTCAATGACCTTCACAGAAGACTTGAGTTTATTTAAAATATTTTGAAAAAACTAAAATGATGTATTTTTGAAAAGTCTTATAACTTTGAAAGAAATCTAATTAGATAATATATTGTTGGAACACCTTTTTACGAAGAATACGTTTATGTAGGTATATAAATTTTAATTCCAACGTTTCATTTGTACAGAGTGTCTGGACGCAATATCAGTTTTAAACGGAAATGATAAAATGATTTAGTTGCCTTTTCAGTGACGTATAGCAATGGGTTAACACATTTGTTGTGAATGAAAAGAATAAAAGATTATTATTTTGGTAGATATAAATTTCGCGACGTGGGACGTAGCTTTGAGGACTGTAGAATCTAGGCTAGCAGTCCAGATTGTGGGTAGGTATATCTATGATACTTACCATGCCTCTTGTCTTGGCTGGTGATTTTGGTATCAATTTTTGGGTAAAAGGTGCGAAACCACTATTTTCTCTTTATCCTTTTTTATCTTAGTGCGACTTCCTTTCAATTATATCGTGTGTTCGGTAACACACAGACTTTTTTAAAATGTACGATTCAAAGTTTTGTGGAAATCATTTCATCTTCAATTTTGGCTCATGAAATAATGAAAATATATGTCTAAAGATAAATCTTAAGATACTTTACAGAGATGGAGAAATACCTACTCTTAATGGTTTCCCGTTGACTTGCGAGAAACATGGAGATTCTGCCCATTACTTAAAATCGACAATATACTTGTTTATCCTATTTCATGGAAAAAGCAACCT
Source organism: Crioceris asparagi (assembly GCA_958507055.1). Lineage (NCBI taxonomy): Eukaryota > Metazoa > Arthropoda > Insecta > Coleoptera > Chrysomelidae > Crioceris > Crioceris asparagi. Next base: position 20,051,445 of record OY293829.1, on the reverse strand, counting down.
CTTTATTCTTCAGCTAATTGATGGAAAATAAAATAAAAGCAATTAATAAATTATTTATTGTATCTAAAAATACACCTACATTAATTGCTACATCTTTCAGCATTAAGAAAAATATCCTTGGTTCTATTAAATTTATTTACTCTTACCCATTACAACATGATTTAGACAATTGGAGCAAAAAGTCCATTTCTCAAAGTGGAGTGATGTTGACAGTAGAAATCATCTAGTCACTTCACTTAATGAACAGAACAATTTTGATTGTATTGCTTTCTTTGATTCTCTTACATTTTGATTTTGCTTATAAACATAGTAATCAGATGACATTGTGTGCTTTTCCTCAACCTCATTTATTATTAATTATGCTCATAGAATTCCATAATTTTCAATTTTCTACTATTTAAAGCTAACTTATTTCACTTACTCTTAATAGATTTCACAACTAATATAATAATTTTTTTCGACCTATATATTCGAATCTCAAGTCACATGTTCTTTCTCCTTACTTCGACCTACAAACAGTAAATACGTAGTACAATTTCTTTCTACTTAACGTTAGAATTTAATTTAATTTTATTTTATCTTATTATTAAAATTATTTTTTAGTTCAATAATTCGTTTAAAATTTCAGAATCAATTTTTAATTTTAGTATTCTCCGGTTTTTTTTTTTGTGATGTGGTGAAAAATCTGTTAATTTATTCATTCCAGTATTTTTATTGTTACTGAACCATAACTGATTGATAATAGGTTTTTATAGACCCGAAACATATCTCACCCCCCTTAATATTATTTAAATAAAATTGTGGAGATGACTTCGAGTTTTATTTTTACTGATTTAGACAAGTTTTACCAAAACTATTTTAAAACACGCAACGAGCACTTTTGAAGTCATTTTGCCAGAGTTTCTTTTGTATCCCAAACCAGTTCTAGAGAGCTTAGCATATTTGGTAACTAGTTGCTTGATTTTTTTTTTCAAGACAGTTTTACTAGATTTTTTACCTATTCTACAAATACCAGCTCAGGATTTGTCAAAATCATGAATATTTACAAGAAAATTCTCCTTATTAAAATTTCTAGCTTTTCATTTCACACTTAACTATTTTCTTAGTCTGGTTTAAAATATTTTTAACCGAGTGCTCTATATCTAAATTGAGACAGAAAAGTCAGATCTGACAAGCGTAGGGGTAGTACCTCATCAGCACTTTTTTCCGGATTACCAGAAGGAATTTCAAGAATAGTTCCATTATTAATACCCATTGACCTCTAACTATTAGAGGTCAATGTTAATAACGCTACCTACTTTTCCAACATTTTCATGAAACTCAAATAGAGAAACCAAAATATGATTTTCTTCTATAACAGAGTTTACCCTTTCAACAAAACTTTAAATCCAAGGTTGAGGTTCATTACATGGTTGTTTTTGATATTCTTATAAAGCCATGATTAAGTTCACGAGTATTGTGAAATTCTAGATTTTAATCACATTTTTGCTTTATATCCAAAATCAGCTTCATACTTATGCATTTTAATTGCTTTTGTGTAAGATTCACACTACGCGCAGAATGTGGCACTGTCTTTGCCTAATTAGTGAACCAAGCAAAAGCATCGTTGTTCTTTGCGAGACAGGCAACATTATAATTTATAATAGTCAAATACCTGAAATAGGCTATAAATTTGCCATTGAATGCGCACCCGGCTCATCACCGGTCACCCATCAAATCGATAATCACGCTCCATTTGATTAAGTTATTCGGCATATGTTAGCCAGCAGCTATCCTCATTACTTAACGAACTATAAGTTGTTATTTTATATCTCGTTACATGTATGATATTTTTTGCAGGAATTATTTAGAAATTCACTTGGGTTATGTGTGCCAGAGTTAGGTATGTAGCTAATGGGAAATGAATAGCCTAAAAATTAATTTTTGTTAACAATAATAATTATATGAAAAAATTAAAGGAAAATCGAGTCGCAAATTTGCACATTTAAATTGAAATGAATGCCTAATTCGGAATATTCTTTATTTTTTTAAACTTATTACAGTACATTAATAATCATATGGTCTTGGATATTTGGGCTTGTAGCTACCAGTCGGCTGATAATCTCCTTCCCCTTTATAGGTACCTGGTACTTTGGGTTGTCCTTTCTGTGCCTGCGCTATCAGCTCCAGAGCCTTTTGGATTGCCTCAGGAATGGGTGGTGGCGTAGGAAGATGGGCACCTTCAGCTCTAAAACCCAACTCATCAGCCACATAGTTGACGGTAATGAGTATTCCTTCGGGAGATGTGTACGAATATGATCCCTGAATAACCTCGGCTTCATTGTCTTTGCTGCCAGGGTTTTTTAAATAGCCTTGAGCTTGCACCTGTTGGTTATCCCCTGTTGCATAACTGAAATTGGGAATAAATCAAAGAATGCCCAGCTATTTAGTTTGATCCCTATCTTTAAAGAATATATATTGGTGTTTGAATGGTCTTAACAAAATGGTAGTAACCATTCCTGAAATCAAAATACCTTGATTTGAGCAAATTTACGTCATTCCAAAGACGAGTAGATATGTCGGACTTTAGACACGGTCCTGTAGCTCTAAATTTAAAATCGTTTTATTTATAAATTTCTATCCGTAAGATTTTGATGTAATTTAGTACTGCAATAAAAAAGTTATTCTTGATAACATAAAATAAAAACCATAGGAGATGGACTTGTGAAATTTTTATTTTAATAATATAAGTATAATTTAAAAATTATTTTTTTATCAGGTATTAAAGTTTTTAAAGAAAAAGCGGCTAAGAAAGAGCACAGCTGCTTTTTACCACTTCACTTAATATTAACCACAGTATCAGAAATGCACAAGAACATAATCAAAGAATATTACTGACTTTTGCCATATTAGTTAATAAAAAATCAACAGATCTGTCGTTATCGTGTATAGAGCTTAGAAGTTTATAGGGGTAACTGTTCCATGCCCATAAGTAGTTTTAGTGACCGAATGCGGACCTGTTCTTTGCATAAATGGATATCTCTATAGTTCCATATTCCAAGAAAGATTTCCTATATTATTCTATGGATAATATTAATTAATACTTTATTGGATCAGTTTTAAACTTGACAGGTAGAGAGATTTCTCAGATCTAGGTAGGAATTCGAGATTTCATGTCTCAAATGGGACCCACCTTTTCCGACGAAAGTAATAAAATTATTAAGAAATTGTACAATGAATGAAAAATATAAATAGGGTTTTGTATAACTTCTTTGATTATCTCATAAGCAAATCATGTTCTGCTTCCTAAAAGAAAGAAACGTACAAAACATTATTTGAGAAGCAGCCAAAAGATAGAAGTAGGTATGATTAATAAGAAGTCAAATTTTGAACTGAAGAAAACCTAGTAGAATTTAGGTTTAGGTTTTTTACCTGCTATTTATATATATATATATATATATATATATACCAAAATATACCAGAGACGATCATGGGTACTTTTTGTGGTCAATTAAATTCTTGATGAACATTTTGAAAAATGACGTTATTAAACCTCTACCTCTATGAATAGAAATAGTCAATAATTTTGATATGCGTTCATTTGCCCTATTTAACAATATCACTGTGTCAAATTTCAGCAAAAACCCATGAACGATTTTGAAATCATAAATGGAGGACCGTATTTCGACCATAAAATCCAACTTTATAATAAGGTAAGTTTGCTTAAATCAACGTGTTTTGATCTAAGGAATATAGACTTTGCAAAGTCTATAGACTTCCTAATACAAAATGTACATGATACTGTTAGTAATAGTAGTTACTGGGAGTAAGGTTTCAACAACAAATACAACATCTGTGAACATTTACTTATTTTGCAAAATTCTACTACCTGTAACTGAAGGAACCATCTGGATTGATTTCATTTGTTTCTGATACGATCGGTATTGGAACTTTGCCAGAATATGGTTGTGGTTTATCTGTATATTGTGGTTGATAGTATTTTGGTGGAGCTGCAATAACAGTGGTACCCAAGAACATAAGGAGAATCTGTAAGAAATAATGAATTTGTGTAAGGTATTTTACAAATGAAAATGTGTCCAAGAACTTCCTTGTCAGTTATCTTAAGGATATGTCATATAGGTTAACCATAAACAATTTCAAATCAATGTCCTGGTTACATTTTTGAAGTTAAATTTAGGGAGAACTTAGACGGTTCAATAAATTCAAATCGCTATGTGTATTAGATAAAATGGATTTAGAGAGATCGTTCTATTTTTCCTGCAATCTAGACATCAAACTGTCTTACCACCCCAATCAGACCTTCCACTTCGCTATATCCGGAGATTGAGGGGTTGTCGAAAAGAAAGCAAGAGTATAAGGGTTCTTTTTCTCACCTTCAATGTATTTTTCATCTTTTCATAAAGATTTAGCGGATAATACTTACTTGTAAACATAGTTTTGATTCCAATTTATGGTGATATGAGATTTTTTATGCTTATGATAGGTACCTGTTTTGAACTACAGTACTTTTCGAAAAACAAAAGTTCTGAGCTAAACAGAGAAAACATTTAATTTCTGACCGACGAACCCAAACGGAAGAGGTATACAATTCAACTGTCTGCTTTTTTTGGTTGTGCGCGAGCTGTATACATTAAACGTACTCCGATTTGAATGATTTTTTATTCATTTATTGAGAAGACAGAATTAAAGATAGAACAATATCAGGATTTGAATTGAACAATTTTTCAAAAGAGTTGCGGTTTTCGAGTTACAGCGATGGTAAAATCTCATATATTTGTATTTTCGCTATGTGGAGGGGGCAATTTTATTCGACAATTGAAAATCTAAGGCAACCAAATTAAAAACCAGATTATTTGTAGCAACATTGATATTGATTTTTTTTCATAGAGTTATAGTTCTCGAGTAACAGCAGTGGTAAAGTCTAAAATATGCGTATTTACGCGACGATGTAATTAGATTGCTGAATAGTAACAAGTAGGTACCTACAAGCAAATAATATACATGAGTAAAGGTATAAGTAAACGATCAACGATTTTCGTGACCAATATTTTACTCAAAAGTGTGACGTTATTAGTTGGTGCAGTGAAAAATACAAAATAATATTAATTCTATTGGTGCTGGTACTTGTGAGGTTGGTGCCAAAAGTTATCAATCTAACTGCAAGTGCACAACTTCAAAAGTACCAGCACCGATAGAATTAATATTATTTTGTATTTTTCAGTGCACCAACTAATAACGTCGGTCCAATTTTTTGTAAAAAATATTTATATTAGTAAACTAAAACCTTTTAGTTGACAATTTAGCTTACAATTTAAAAAAGTACTCCAAGAATTTATTACAATTACCTATTGATTATAACGTTAGACAATACTCTACTTATTACTCTATCAATCTCATCACAAAAAACACTTGCATTTATATTATTTTGGACTTCGCCGTATGAAGTCATTTTTTATATACATATCTGAATATCAATAACATTTCAAAAGAGACACTTACCGGTATCATATTCATGGTCTTTTTAATGGTAGATATTTAGAAAATTGAAATAATGAACTGCCCTCTGGGAATCCACTCTTTATATAGCCAACCCCCACCTTCCAAGTTCAAGTTTTAGGCACACCTTACCGAAAATTTCGCATAGATCATATCTGGAATGATGTTTCCTTCTATTTACGTGAGAATAATCACAATGAAACCGAAAACAATGAGATAAATCACCGAGAAGATCAGCCCAGTGGTTTCATACATTGTTATGTAATAGAGAACCAACTTGGTATCATTCGATATCAGACATGTAAATCTTTGTAACAACACAAAGTTCTCGACAAAGTTGGAATCTATTTATTATCCCAATCATGGGAAAACCGAAATTTAATCCTCACTGTATACATAAATTCTTCATCTCCTAAATTAAAGAAATTTAATAACTTTTTACAAAAACTAAAACGGACTTTGTTGCATTGAAAATACAAATTAATTTAATTGATACTGGCAATTGCGAAGTAGTGTCATAAACCTTATATTACAATGTCTACCAGTGGTGCAATTATAGCACAGCTTACCTATCAATGTTATATGTTATAAGTAAATAGAATACTGTAACTACCAGTACAGATAGAATCATATTTTTAGTGCACCAACTAAAAAAGTGAAGAAAACAAATTTTACAGCTATTTATTTGACATCTTTGACATAAACCTTACAATAAATGTGTATAATGATTACTATTTTTTCGAAAACTTCCTCTTTTTAAACTCTGAAACCCATGAAGTTTTAGACTTAAATTTTTAATTGATTCCTTTCTGGACATACTCTTTTTATTAATTTTTCTGTCTCAATTTTCTTAAATGTACCCCTAGGAGGAGATTTCTAGCACGTATCTTTCTCTAAAAAAAGAATTAGCAAAATTGGACGTTTACTATGCGAATCGTGAGTTCATCGAAACATATAAAAAAAAAGTCGAATTTCATGCCCCTGTAAATTCTGAGAAGTCATTCAAACGCGCATCGTATCAAGATCACGCCTGTTTGTGACGTCATCACCCATAATATCATCGATTTATATTTTCTTCATTTAACTCTTTTTTGACCGACGACCCAAGCGGAGGAGGTATAAAATTCAACTGTTTAGTAAACGTGCTCCGATTTTCATGTTTCTTTTTTCACTTGAAAGAGTTGGTCCCATTGAAAAAAATGCCATTCAACATGTCCTTCTCCCGAAAAAACATACTCAAAGGAGGTGAAGGGCGCAACTATTTCTAAAATTTAAAATTTCAGATGATAAAATTAAAGAAGAGACCATATCCGGTAACGGCTGGTACTTTTGAAGTTGGTGCCAAAAGTCTTCTATCTAACTACAACAGCACAACTTCAGAACTGGTACTGGTGTCATTAGAATTAATATTATTATGTATTTTTCAGGACACCAACTAGTAAAGTCGGTCCAGTTTATTGTGAAAAAATATTCATTCTTGCGTTCAAATTTCATTAGGCTATTTCAAAAATATATCATAATTAGATATGTTAAAGTTTGAATTTTTATGATTTAATTAATTTATGAAGAGTATCTGGTGAGTACCTTTAGGAATAATACTTGACATTATTATTTGTGCCCATTTATAATGATCATAACAAATTACTCTTGCTTTTTTAATTTTCTTGATAATAACCTATGGAGATTTAGATTTATCTAAGCATCATGCTTTTAAAATTCTACTGCGTTCGGCACATTGGATCTTTTTTAACGAACCTGAACACATGTAAATTCCGTAAGAAAATGTTTTTGATATTTTTTCTAAATCAACACATGGAATCCAGTGCGCGAAAATTATTCCTTGATTAAGCAATTGTTTCAAAATTTCTGCTGAAATGGTTATATCTTAACAAAAGTACTTAGTCAGAATATTTCTTAAAAGGTCTTTATGAAATATTTTTTACAAAAAATTGGACCGACGTTATTAGTTGGTGCACTGAAAAATACAAAATAATATTAATTCCATTGGTGCTGTTTCCTTTTGAAGATGTGCAGTTGAAGTTAGATTGATAACATTTGGCACCAACTTCACAAGTACCAGAACCACTAGAATAAATATTATTTTGTATTTTTCAGTGCACCAATTTATGAAAATTTAAAATGAATAATGGCAATATAGAGACCAATGTTTTTTACAAGAAATATTTTTTCCATATATTAATATTATTTTTTGGGACAAGAAATTTAAAATATATACAGGGCGTGAATTAAAAAAAATATATCTTTCAATTATTCTGCAATTAGTATATATATATATGGTTTAAACTAATCATGCCGATAACTTTATTGATTTCATAAAAACTTTAAACTTTAAAAACCTATCAGGAATCGAAACAAGCAATCTATTATCTGTTTTCAAACACAAGTTCTTGTGAAGAAGACTTCAGAATATACAGCGAAAAAGCTTTATTTCAAGGTGTCGATCAAATCTAGTGCACGCGAACACTTATTACCAAACAATAGCTCCATATGCAGGATATGCCTATTAAATATGCAGGTCATTTTATCAGAGGAAACTTGAACCTTTGCTCAATTTTATCTGATTCAATTCAATTACCCATTGTTTATTTTGAAATGGTATCATTGGAAAAGAGAACATAATATTTGTAATATGTATATTTTCATCTTTTATAAACAAGTAGGTATAATCCAAGTTCGATATGAACAAGTTGCTATTGAAGTACGTTGTTCTGGAACACAACTATTGATGTTAGAAATATTGAAAAAGTTATTGTAATATTTTGAAAAATATTGGTCCTTTTTGTTAATACACATTAGTTGGTTAAGGTAGGCATATACATTGGAAATAAGGGTACTACCAAAATAAAAATAAAATATTATCATTTAGAAAAATCTGGTATTTCTACTAACATGACTTCTCTGCCATTCTCAAACGAATTCCATCAAATATAAAAATCATCTTATCAGACGATAACTTTTTTCATGCTTTTTCGTAGGTTAGGTTAGATTAGGTTTGAAAGTATCTTAGCAGAATGTCTTACACAAGATCCATTAAAATCATTAAAACCGTTTTCGCCTTGAGTGAAATAAGTTTTCCATTTATTGCCTAGCAACCAGTGCGATCAGGATGCCCAATTTGTGTAACCGTCTAACGGTATCGATACCCTACGAAAAGTTGAAAGCAGCAAATTAGCTCCATTCGTTCCCGAGATAATATTAGTACAAACAGACTGACATACACACAGGCAGACGGAAAAATGGACAAAAATATTTATTTTGTACTCAGGGCACAGGGACGTCTGAAACGTGAAAATCTGTTCAACTGTTGCAACAAATCTCGCAAACTTTACAGATTATACCCCACAAACTATATATTTTCTTGAAACCCTTTAAAAATGACATGTAATGACTTAATAATATACAGGTTGTTGTATTTGAAAAATACGAGTTATTCCAATTAGTTATTTGCTATTTTCAAAAAATCGTTGTGGGCAACGCAACATCGATGATTTTGATTGAGAAGATGCGCAATGGCATTAGGAATCTAATAAACAAGTTTTTTAAGTAATCTCGAATAGTACTAATGATATGATTTTTTAGTGGATCGATGCACGACGCTATTCTCACACATAAATTGACATAAGTCAAAAATTGTTGCAGATATCTTTATGATATGTATTGCATTATATTGATAATTTTTAGGCTAATTTAAAAACCTAACAGAAAATATGGGGCTGACATTTAAAAAAAGTCAACATAATTGTGTATCTTAGTTTGGAACACACTGTATACTAATCAAACTTTTCTTAAAATGTGCTTCATTTGTCGACCTATCGATTAAACATAAATATTTTTTACAAAAAATTGGACAGAGGTTATTAGTTGATGCACTGAAAAGTATAAAATAATGTTAATTCTATTGGTGCTGTTACTTTTGAAGTTGTGCGGTTGCAGTTAAATTGATAATTTTTGGCACCAACTTCACAAGTACCATCACCACTAGAATTAATATTATTTTATACTTTTCAGTGCATCAACTAATAACGTCGGTCCAATTTTTTGTAAAAAATATTTATTTCACACTTTTGAGTGTACCTAACATTAGTCACCAAAATCGTTGAACGTTCACTAATACCAATGAAGATAGTACTTATCCTATTACCCAAGTATATTCTTTGCTTGTAGTTGTTATGTTATTATTGAGATCTCAACGCATCGCTGCGGAAATACGCTTGAGTATTTTATATGTTACCATTTTAACACCGATTTAACTCGAAAACCGTAAGTCGAAGGAAAAAACGTTCATTATAAATAAAATTTTCAATTTTCGAAAGAAATCGCCCTCTACATAGCAAAAATACATATTTAACATGCGTCTATCTCGATAACCGTAACACTTTTGAGAAAATGTTCAATTTAAACGTTTCCGGATATTGTCCGATCTTTAATTATACCAACTCAGATTTTCGATTTTCGAGAAAATTCGCCCCCACCACCCCTTCGGGGGCGGTTTTCGGAAGTAAGGAGATTTCGGATTTGCGTTTTTATGAATATGGGACCATTTCTCAAGCCTCCCCTTTCAAATGAATCCAAAATCATCAAAATCGGAGATCGTTTAATATATAAAAGGGGCGCACGAACCAAAAAAAAAATAAATAAATAAAGCAGACAATCGAATTGTATACCTCCTCCGTTCGGGGTTCGTCGGTCAAAAATCAAGTAGATCGCTTAAATAGAACAAAAGCTACGGAGCTTGCACGCACCCCTCGGTCACCCTGTATATATATAGCAGTTTTTAAATGTGTGTATGTCTTTTAGAAAACTTAAAAAGTGAAACCTATGTTGACGTATTAATTGGTACTGAAGAAAATTTTCTAAATTCCCTAAACAAACAAAAAAATGTGGAAGATGACATATCCCTCAACCGACGTGATTGCGAGTTGTAAAATGTATTCATATAAATATTTTTTACAAATAATTGTACCGACGTTATTAGTTGGTGCACTGAAAAGTACAAAATAATATTAATTCTATTGGTGCTGTTAATTTTGAAATTGTACAGTTGCAGTTAGATTGATAAGTTTTGCACCAACTTCACAAGTACCAGCACCAATAGAATTAATATTATTTTATACTTTTCAGTGCACCAACTAATAACGTCGGTACATTTTTTGTAAAAGATATTTATTTCACACTTATGAGTGTAACAAAAACCGTTGAACGGTCACTAATACCAATGAGGATAGTACCCATGTATATTTGCTTGTAGTTGTTATTATTAATTTAACTCGAAAACCGTAACTCTAAGGAAAAAATGTTCATTATAAATGTTGCTACAAATAATTATGTCTTTCATAGCACACATAGCAAAAATACATATATTTGAGAATTTAACCTCGACTGAAATTTTAAAGTTTCGGTGAATTCTTTTTTTTATTTTAAGAAGAGTTGGAGAGTGCACAAATGCTCTAGGTTTCACGACGCACTAAACTCCCACCTCTTTAAACTACCTCGATGAGTACGAGGATATCACTCTTGACCGGCTTTGGCATTTCAAACACTTCTTGTCAGAGACAACCATTTCTTGTATCTCCGCTTCCATGATACTAACAACTATATCTGCAAGTTAAGCAAAATTTAAGTGTACATAATTGTTTCGCTTTGTAATTTTAATGAATGATTGTATCTACTTTATATTAATGAATCCGTATAATAACAAATGACAATTTTTATTTCAAAACACAATAATAATCCTCAAAGACAGATCAAATAACTAACGTACTCTCATAAAGATTGCACAGAGTCAGCTGTTCCTTCCGACAAACATTACTAGAGCGCTGTATAGATCTATACAACATTACTAGAGCACTGCACTCTAACATTACCTGTCTACAGCTCCCTCCCACGTGGTGTTATTGGGTTCGCCAATTAAGGTTGTCACTGTCATGTCATATTTGTTCCTTTTCCTATGTTCTATGAAAACATGAGTTCGGAACTCTTCGGCCGATCGGGGCGGTACAAATTCATCGGTCGTCGCAAGACGCAAGAAGACTGGAAATAAGAGAGTAAACTTTCTACGCTTCTCTACTTAGCCACATGAGATTACAGAAGTTGCATATCAAGGGCATGGCTTCTTGTAGGACGAACATCTGGGCAATTACTTTAAATCAAGAAGACTGGAAACAGGAGAGTAATCTTCCTATGCATCTCTACGTAGCCACATGACATTAAAGAAGCTGCATATCAGGGGCGTGGCCTCGTGTACGACGAACATCTTGACAATTAGAGTCCATTCACTTAGAGAAAAGTCCACTTACGTCACGAAAATGTGCGAAGGGCTGACGTCACGTCAGTGGCGTACGGTGTATATTGCCAACAGGTAAAAAAAACATCTGGCGTGTGAGACGAAACGTCAGGGCAAGGTAAAAAAACACACAAAATCGAGCGTTTATTTACATCCGGGCACGTTACCAGTTAGTTCTACCTATTATGTTTCAGCGGTATCTAATATCCCCGTTCAGCTTCGTCTTGCATAAAAGTGGCAACGTTATTTATGATTTCTCGGACTCTGAATCACCAACCTTTTCACACCAACTAGCTTCTTCGGTGGAACATAGACTAATATAGTGTGGAAACACCTTCCAGAAAATATAATAAATCGCCATACACAAAAATCGCATTCGCAAACCAACACTCTCTACAAAACAGAAATGTGGAGGACAAATTCAGGTCGTACGCACACAACAGAACGTAAACAAACAGAAAAGTGACCATAGTTACCATGCACGAATCACCGTCCAAGCACTTTCGTGAGAGAATAACACAAAGATAGAGAGTCGGGAAATGAAGATATACTTGTTAGCTTCTTAGGTGTGCAGGTGTCGTGGAACAAAGTGTTCCCTAATCCTCATATATAACGTATTCTTCTGTCACTAAGCAAACGAGATATATTCAGATTTCTATTATCACTATTAGGAACACAGAACGATCCGACCATATTCTATTTTTTGAATTAAATTGGTGTGAATGTTTTAAAATGAAAATGATAATTTGAAATAGTTGATTGACAGGCTGTCAGTGAAAGCCACGGTCCGTAGGGAGACACGGTTGTCTCAATCAGGGGTACTAGGGCGGGGGAAGCCTTCGGGGCAGGAAGCAGCCTGTGACGTAGCCGGTAGACCCGATCGCGTATCAAATCTTTGGCAAAGCTGGGCTTCGGCGTTCGACTGGCACTTGTCTAATTATTTTTATTTTATCTATGGTCTAATAGTTAATGAATAATGTTTTTGCTTACGATATACATACATATTTCTAATCTGAATGCAATAAAAACTAAAAAAGTGACAAATCACAATAGGTGAACGGGCGGCAGGAGCGAAGCTTTCGATTTTTACCCACCCCGAATTTTCGAATTGCAATAATTTGTGATTTCCTTTTCAGCTGTTTTTCGTTTATTATAAATTATAGGGCAAGTTTTTGCTTTAAGCGGTATATTGCATGCAATTTTCAAGGTGTCCAATTTTTTTGTCTGCCAGTGTAATTTAATACTACTGTTCTTATGTTTATATGTACGTACATTAATAAAATACTGGTTTGCTTGCTTTTGTTACTTTTATTACATATAAAAACTAGGATATATGTAGTATATAAATATAGGCTATACATAGTGAGATTTGCAACCGATTTAAATTCAGGTCTACGGTCTACGTCACACGAGCGCTCGCTCCCGATTGGTTAACTGCTGATCGAGACAACCGTGTCTCTCTACGGACCGTGAGTGAAAGCAGGATAGCTGCTTCTATTCTTCTTTTTATAAATTTGTAGCATGAAGGAAAAGATTTGTAGTTTTGTAGAGCTTCAAGTGATGGTTAAAAGGGGGCGCATGATGATTCATTAGTTTCACACCCATGCTACACTGCTACCTATATAATTCGACCTTCGATTCCAGACCTGTTTGTACGACCGTGATAGATAATCAATGCAATCAATACTACTTACTCTTCAGAAAATCAGAAGAAAAGTCGTCTGGTAGGCCTTGGTATAAAACTCCCCAAACCCAAACTAAAATAAAAATAAAAAATACTAATTTTACAGTCAACGCTTAGCATACATCCGGCAACGTTGCATTAATATTTAGAAACTAGCGCGTGCGCAATCAGTAGCTTCAAAATAACACAAAACGTATGCCCATCTGCCATCCAGTGTTGCCAACTTAGTAGAATTTCCATTAGATCTGGTGGATTTGAAAGATATCTAGTGGAAACATTTGACTAAAATCCACTATAGTGGAAAGTCTAATGGTATTGAATCATTCTAGTGAATTTTTAGTGGTATATGTTTTCCTTGGTTGGTACTTGGTTGTCAATTGTCATTTATCATTTGAATTTGACTTTTGACATTTGTGAATATTTGAATGTTTGAATATTGTGAGTATTTATATTATAATTGTTTTTCTAATCGCTGCTATAAATACCTAGAGCAAGGTAAGTAAAATAAAATCGTAAAAATTTGGATAATCTAACAAGTTGGCAATTGTCTTCGTCTTTTAGATGCCTCCCAAGTTTTATACTCAACGATTTAGAGATGTGTGGTTGAAGGACCCACTATTGAAAGATTGGCTCATGGTGGTATATTCAACCAAGGGGCGCAATGCCAAGTGTAAGGCATGTGGAAACCTCTTATCAAATCGATATGCAGACTTAAAGATCATGGCACATCAAAAAAACACAAACAAAATGCAAAAATTATTTTGGGAAACTCACAAACTAAAATTCAATTTAAGACTGATACCGAAACAATGCAGCAGAAACAGGCCGAAGCTCAAATTGCACTGTACATTGCATGCCACTGCTCAATAAATGCAACGGATCATCTAGGTAATATATGCAAAACAACATTTAAAGGGCATACTGCTGCAGATGCTTTTTCTATGCACAGAATCAAGTGTACCAATGTGATAAGAAATGTCATGGCTCCACATTTTGTACAATCTTTGAGAACTGATATTGGAGAATCATTCTTTAGCCTTCTTCTTGATGAATCAACAGAGATTTCTGTGAAAAAATACCTGGGAATTATTATAATATATTATAGCTCTTCCCAACGAAAAATCATAGAAACCTTCCTCGATATGCCAGAGCTAACAAGTGTTGATGCCAGTGGCATTGTCTCAGCTGTAAAACATACCCTGGAGAAACATAAACTTGAAATACAAAAATTAAAAGGAATTGGCACTGACAACGCAGCTGTCATGGTCGGCATAAATAATGGTGTTTATAAACAACTTAAAGAAGAGGTTCCAAATTTGATGTTAATAAGGTACCTAAAAGAAAAGAGTGAAAATATTTTTGATTTTTATTTTAATAATTTTTAGGTGTGTTTGCCATTCGTTGCGACTTGCTGTTAGTTCGGCTGCTACTATAAACTTTCCAAGAAATATTGTTTTTAATCAGGGAGACCTATGATTGGTTTGCCAGATCCTCTCTTAGACAAGCAGAATATAGATCAGTATTTCAAACCATAAATGATGGACATGATCCTCAGAGGCTTGTTCAAGCATGTCAAACTCGGTGGCTATCTGTGGAGTCAGCAATTTCAAGAATAATTACACAGTGGCTGGAGCTAAAAACTTTTTTTAGAATGGTGAGGAATAGAGGTGCTACACAGCTGAAACCCTTTTTGCAATTTATAGTGACGATAAAAATTATGCTTTCATGTCTCTTTTGAAAAATATATTAGGTGAGGTTCAGAGGGTTAATAAGCTCTTTGAATCAAAAAATACAGATCCCACAAAACTATTTAGTGAATTATTAAATTTGGTAGATATATTGGTTGCAAAAGTAAAGTTACCTAATGCAAAAATAGATATTTTTAAAGAGGACATTCAAAATTTTATTGATCGTAAATGCTATCTAGATTATAGTTTTGAAAACTCAATACGGAAAATGCATGAGAACAATTCTATATCACCAAATGAAGAGACGGAACTACGTCAAAGGTGTATACATTTCATCACAAGTTTAATAAACGAAATTAAACAAAGGCTCCCAAGTAACTTCCAGATCTTGAAAAAAATTTCAACTATTACCGTTTCAAGTGCCCTCAATCACAATAAAGAATCCCTCGTGCCATTATTGCAATATTTTTCAAAATCAGAAGAGAATATTAATATTATCGAATCTGAGTGGAGAAAAATTCACATTTTCAAATGGAATGAAACAAAAAATACCAAAATTTTTTGGTATGAAGTATGCCAATGATGAAAATCCTTTCAAGAATTTAGTAGCTTTTGCTTTTGAGCTTTTAGTGCTACCACATTCGAACGCAGAGGTTGAAAGGCTTTTTAGCCAATTAAATATAGTTAAATCGAAAATGAGAAACCGACTGAGTTATGAGACGCTTCTTTCTGTAATGTATAGAGTAAAGTCGGCATATATGGAATACCAATTGTTAATATAGTGATAACGTGGAAACTTAAAGGTTTAGAGCTGCAATGTTACATTATTAAATAGTTCTAAGTATCTCCAAAGAATGACTAGTACTAAATTGGAAATAAAATTGCATTTAGTATTTAAAAAAAATATATATTAAAAAAAACGCATTTTTTCTCGAATATAAAAATGGAGGTTAATATGGAATGGTCATATAGGGTAATATGGAATAGAGCTAATACACACAAAACGTTTCGCTAAAACAACATACCTATCTAAGAGTTACAGAAGTCGCATACAAAAACATCTTTTTCTGCATTTGTGCATGCTTCGTGAGCCCATTCATTACAGATTACGCACATCACCCATATTTCTCTACTTCGGCTCGTGGAAAAGTTTTCTTGGCAAAAAATGCATTGCACGTCATCACTAGTTGGCTTTTTAGTGTAGCAGCTTAATGGCAGATCTTCATCAGATGAACCATCAACTACTGGTTCAGACTCTGACTCAGAGGAACTAGAGGAGACACATTTTTTCGTGACTTTACGTGTTTTAGTTTGTAATCCACTAGGTCCAGGGCTCGATCCGGGTTCATCAACTATTTTTCGAGTTACTTTTTGTCGTGAAAGATTAATTGATTCCTCTAGTTCTTCTTTGTTCGGTGTGGAGGTAATTATTTTAGAACGTCCACATTTTCTTCCCCGAGTTCCTGACTTCTTTATTAAATCTGGTACTGGAATAATGTCACTAGGATAAACAATAGGAGAGTTATTTTGCTTCTTATCTGTAAGTGCAATATCATCTGACAAATGTTCATTGGATTTTTGCATTTCGACTGCAAATTCTTCTTCAGCGAATATATTTCTTTTTAAAGGATAGATCCCAGTGGCACTGAACCCCTTAACAGCCCTTTCCCCGGACTGCACTTTGAGATAGGCGCTTCCTAATAACTGGCAAATATCAAAATGTGTTACTGCACGTTTTTCGGTTCTCATAAAGATTCTTACTTCTTCATTATAAAAGGTCTTTAACGCACCCATAACGGTCTTATCAAGGGGCTGTAATTTATGCGTTGTATGTGGTGGCAAGCATAAAATAGTTACGAAGTTTTCTTTGGCCTTGATAAGTACATCTAGATTCCTAGTGTGAGTGTGATGACCGTCTAACACCAGCAATATTGGGTTTGTTGCTGAAGGTTTGGTTTTTTCTAGAAAGTGATCAAACCACTTTGTAAATAAATCTGTTTGGATCCATCCAGATGGGTGAAAAGCAAACAACGATCCTGCAGGTGCCCCTTTTTTCAGCTGATCACTTGCCTTTTTGCGTGGAAAGATGATCATGGGCGGTACAAAATCACCTCCTGCATTTATGCACATAACTATGGTTACAAGAGAGCCTCTTTCTGCTGACGTGATAGCTCCTATCTACTTGTCGCTTGCCTCTTAGCGATATCACTTCTGGACATCTCGATTGCACAATAGACAACCCCGACTCATCAACGTTATATATTTGGTGAGGGTCATAGTTTTGCGCAGTCATGGTCTTTTCTAGTAGGTCAAAAAATTCAGCAACATTCTCTCTGTTAAAACCAACAGCTCTTGCTAGAGAAGTTCCAGTGGGCTTTCGTAAACTTAATGTAGTCTTATGCCTTTTCATAAAGGAAGAAAACCAATCTTTTCCCGCAGATTCGCGCAAAAGTGAGAATGGATGTGCTATATTATTACGTTTAGCAAGCTGGAATGCCATAGTTCGGACATCCCTTCGTGTAAGTCCAAAAAACTTCCGATCCATTATGAGTAAATACCGAACTAGTTCTTCTTCCAACTCCGATGATAAAACTGGTTTTTTACCCAACTTCGTCTTACTGACAATTGCTGGAGGCCCGTCAGTGTTACAGAGGCGAAAAAGTGTTGCACGTGGAACATTAAATGTTTTTGCTGCGGCCAAATATCCCATGTTTCTATTCCTTACTGATTCGATAGCGTTTGCCATATTATCACTACTCCATTGCTTTCGTTTTTTTGGCAAAGGAGTATGCATAATTTCTGAAAAGACAAATTTTCCATAATCACATACTTGAAGGGTAATATGGGATAGTAGTTGGGCAGGAAATATGGAATATCTCATATTAGCCACCCCACGAAATGTAAACAAAACTAGTACCCTAATGCTTATAATGAAAAATATGAAACCAAATGGTCACTATGTCGACTATTCTATGCCTAAACAAACTTACCTTGAGGTTAAACAAATTTATTTTCACAAAATGTAGTCACAAAAAGATTTTAACTGATGCCGTGCACAATCTTTAAATGCACCGAAATCATAACCACAAATTTCGTGGCGTTGGTGGCTTATACTGGTCATTTTGTTCTATTGCAACAACCTACATTTCTAACGAACTTTCTAGTTCCGCTCCTCTTTAAAAGATAGAGCCACCTGTTTCAAAATTATGGAAAATTCCATATTACCCGACTATTCCATATATACCGACTTTACTCTACTCGTTTAGGGCTTAAACGACTCCAAATATGTTGTGATACTTATACAGTACCAAATGACGTAGTGAAAAAAATTAAAACCAAAGAAACATATGATCCATGTGACTTAGATGATTTAGAAATAATAAATTTATCGGAAGATATATTCAAGTAAAAAAATATTAATTCCTATTTTGCTATTTTTGAAGAATGTTACAATTTTTGTTTATGAAATCTTTTAATTTTATAGAATATACTTTTTTATGTTTAACAAATGCTAATTGCTATTCCTTTATTAAATATTCCAGAAATAAAATATTATTTATTTGAATAAATATGTTTTTTAATTATATTTTGATTTTTATTGCAATTTTACCAATCCCAGCCATAAAAATATAGCACTACATTTTGTATGTTGAAAAAATAAATGAGGTAACTTTGTGTTTCTTCCCGAATGTGATTTAATCTGACTTAATTATCTTTAGTATTCCATTCATAAAATACAGTTAAAAGGTGGTAAAAATCTAGTAGTTTCCACTAAGACCCAATTTTTTTTGGTGGATTTTAGTGGATTTTTATTATATTTTTAGTGGCCAGTGTTGGTTCACAGTTGGCAACACTGCTGCCATCTGCTTTGGAGGTAGGTGTTCTCTGCATCTGCTCATGTCCAGAGAAGAGACCCGTATATAAATATTTTATCTATGGAAGAGACGTCTCTATTCTGTTCTCTGCCAATGTCCATTTCAGTAATTACAAACCGCTCTCACCTCTGCAAACTACAGTTTGCATTGATATGGCGGCTGATCAAGAACTGAATTGTGCTTACAGTTCACAGTGTAATAATCAATTAATGACAATTTATTCCTCGTTGACACGGTACGAATTTTTATTCACTTCTAAGCGCGTTTTTTTCCCTATCTAACACCGCTTTTGCTCAAATATCCCGCAAGCTTGTTGGGACAAAAAGGTGCCAATATCTCCAAAAGGCTGGCTTTATCTTTTCCAAAGGTAATGAATTTGTGTTCAATAATTACAATGGGTCCGAAATGCTATAGGAGAACATGTACGTAGTTATATCGAGTCAATAGAACAGACTAATAGAGTTCATATAGGAAAATAATTATACCATAAGTTATGCCTTATGGACATTTCAAATACCTGCTCATACCTAGACAATTATTTTTGCAACCTGTACGTGTCTACACCTAGAGCGTTCCTGTATCCATCAAATATGTCAGTTATAAATAACTTGATCTCTTATAGTGCTCAAAAATATAAAAATGGTTTGATGGAAGGCTCATGCAACTTTTCAACAAACGGATAATATTTGAAGTTATAGTTTTAAACAAGGATCCTGCAATTGCTGACCTCTAGGATACATATATAGTGGTGGTATTTTTATACATACATTGAAGAAGTAAGTTTACAAATTATGTTCAGATGCTATGAAGTAATCTACCTTTCTATTTTGACTGTGAATTTATATGTTGTATATACTTGAAAGTTATTTTTTTACAGTTGAGATGTTCCGACAAAGTTTGACGAGTATAATATCATGTGGGGTCTTTGAAATGATGTTGCCAGGTCCGAGTATGTGGAGCCACTGGTTTTATTGTCGAGTTAAATTTTAAGCTTTACATGTGTATGTACCTATGACAAAGATAGCTATATAAATAACTCTATTGTAAGCTAGAGATAAAGATATTAATAATATCGTGAGTTTAATACGTTTACATGGACTACCTTTACTTAATAACTAAGTTTACATTACAATATGACAGAGGCAACCCTTATTCCTATTTGAAACTTTAATTTTAATCTGCTATAATTCTTTTATAAAAATGTATTTCCATGAAGTTGTGGCTTACAGGGCAGTTCCATTAGTAAATGACTCGAAGTTAGGGAGTAAAGAAAACAGAAAATAAATTTGAACTTCGTGATGGAAATTATTCAGAACACCCGAAGGATTAACATTTATGAGGGGCCCTAATAATTAATTCACTGGAGAGAGTAAAATCTTTGACGACATCAATGAGATAGCAACTGAACGATTATTTTGACCACATACCACCACAGTTTTAACAGATTCGATTACCTATCTCTGTAAAAATCCGTTTCGTTCGCTTTTCATCAACCACGAAAGACATTACGAACTATCGCTTGTTCAGACTCAAATTGTGCAACTTGTAAATTATTCTGATAGAAATAACTTATCGTTGCTTTTAGTGTAAACCTTGCTACACTGTCTTTTAACTAGTATCATAAACTATAAATAAAAAATGTAATGTGGAAGAAACGATGTCGAGTAAATAGTTTAGGTTTTAGGTTCCGTCACGGCTCAAAAATAATATGAAAATGATATCATTATATCAGAGACTAGCTTTTGCCCGCGACTTCGTGCGCGTGGAAAACTACATTGATAGTTCATTTCCATATATATCTCTTCTCATTAGGTTGCGTAAACACCATTTTATTCATCATACTTATATAGAAAAATACATAAAATTCAAAATAAATGTATAAGTAGCATCAACGAGATATTGTCAGATCTAAAAATTTCTCTAACCTTCTAATGAAAATAAGTGTGAAAGGTACAGCCAAAGTCTATCTAGACTTTGGTGTAGCTAAACATCTAATAGGTTATCCTAAATCGATATTTACAAACAGCGGTTGACTGCTCAGAAATTTTAATTTATCTTTGGCAGGAATAATCGAAACAATTGGCTTTCAAATTTTCTAATTTTATTTATGAGGCTGTTTTTTTAATTGCTAAATTAATAATATAGGGGGTCAATACAAGTCATAATAAAAACTAACACTTGTATGTAATAATAGAGATATATTAAAATTTTTGCTAAATAGTAACAGATATTTAAAATAAAATCAAATAGGTACTTAAATATTACCATATATTCTGTATCTGAGTGTCAATAATTTAAGAATATCACTTGTGAAATGTAAATAATTTGACAAAACCATAGTAAAAGACTTTTACATTAGATAAGCATCTGTTTGGTAGGTACATATAAAAATATTTTTGTGCAAAATCTAGATTTAAAGGCCATATAGTGACAATCATATTTCTTTTGCCAGAAGAGTGGAATATGGAAATCATATATTTAGATATAACAAGAGGTGGGAAACCAGCATTGAATTTGGTTTTCAAGAAAGTTTCTTCTGTTTTATATTATCATATTCATTAAACTAGATAAAATTATTGAGTATTTAAATACAATATTAATTTTCACAAACATAAAATAATTATAACAAATCTTATACAATTAGTACATAGATATAAATCTAACGAAAAAAAGCTAGAAGCTCTGGGCCTCTCTATATGAATCGCTATATAAAGACTTTTACTTCTTTTAAGAGTAATAATCCTGAACCGCAAAAAAACATATTGTTATTTTGCTTTTTTCAGAATTCATTTGCTTTTAGTAACACAAAACAGAAGTTCTATGTTCTGTCATAAATAAACCTAATGAGAAAAGATCCTCCTTGGCTATGGAATTCTCACTTCATACTGAAATGACATGGTTACAGGCGATGTATAGTGTCTGTCAAGACATAACAGAATAGCTAAATGACAAACTAACTTGCTCATAATTTCCTTAAAATAAGAGTTAATTGTTATTCTTGCGTACTAAATTATTCCTAACGAATAGTTTTGGAGTTTATCCATACTTCATTAGAGTGTGTTTAAGCTAGCACACTTGCCTATACATTTCAAAAATTAAGTTATATTTTTTTAATTGCATTAAATTACCACTAAATTATTTAAACCAGAGTTTCTCAAATTCGATCATATTCAGTTTAAGTGTGCTCACTTAATAATCAGCTTGCAGTATTGACCGTAATTTTCAAAATTGAAGAGTTATAAATTTTATTTTTGCGTATTAAATTAGCACTAAATATATTTGAATTTAATACACTAATTTTATTGATTTGTGGCACTTTTGTTGTGCTAGCTTAATGTACCTCACTGATTCGTTCGATTCTATTTCCTATCTCTCTCTAATCTGATTAGTAGACCCGCCCACCAACTCGACAATGTACGGCATGCTTTCATGTTCTCTTGGTATGCTTTCTCAAACTCAAACAGTAGTTAATTCAGAGACAACCATTTGATTATCCATTATCCTTCTTATAGAGGGTATACTATACTAGAGCGCTCTAACTATGGACTGCTACTACTAGTATTCTACAGTCCATACATAATCCTTCCAATATCATCCTTGGGTAGGGTAAAAGCACATAATTCTATACCTATAATTTGATCCTTGAATTTTTTTGTGAAGCTCACTATGAGGATTGCGATTTTAGTAGGCATGCGCGAAAGGGGAGTTGGCTTGGAGTCACATATGTATGCCACATATGGTATCCATGGTAACAAAATAGTGACATGTCCCGTCTCTTACTAGAATACTGTATACTATACAGCGCTCTATTACCAAAAAAGTTCATGACGCATGCGCATATCGCCAGCTATCCCCAGGTCTTTGGCTTCATTTTTGCCTAATTTTTTCCACAATGTTAGCGGTATAGAAGTTTATGGGTAAAAGTAACTCTGAAAGTAACATAATATATTGTTCATTCATTTTCGTGAAGATGTTAGGGTTAGGTTGACGTCGAAGGTCGACGTTTTGTTGTGTGTGTTGTTCACCTCTAGGATGTCGCATAATATAAAAACAATGGTATGACCCGAGAACACTACCTCCTGTGTGTCTGTAGATAGACACGGTTGTCTCAATCCTGGGTACTAGGGCGGGGGAAGCGTTCGGTGCGGCAATCTGTGACGTAGCCGGTAGACCCGCTCAGCGATTGCGTATCTAGCGGGCTTCAGCGATCGACTGGCACTTTTGTCTGATTAATGTTTTTGCTTACGATATACATACATAGTTCTTATCAACCTGAATGTAATAAAAAGTGACAAATCACTATAGGTGAACAGGCGGCGGGCACGAAGCTTTCAGACGAAATTCTTCTACGTTTCAATTAAACCATTCCATTTCAAAAAACCAAGAATATTGTGATATCCACATTTATTGGAAGAAGTAATACAATCATATCTGCTACAGAGAACTTACATAAGAATCAAATATTTCAATACAAAACAAATGGTTGCTGCAGGAATGAAACGCAATTACGTGTTCAAGGAGAAATAAAATTAATTTTCTTACAAAAAAAATTACCGACGCTATCACTGAAATGTACAAAAGAATATTAAATCTATTATTGGTGCTGATACTTTTGAAGTTGTGCAGTTGCAGTTAGATTGAAAACTTTTGGCACCAACTTAACAAGTATCTACCATCACCAATAATTAATATTATTTTATACATTTCAGTGCACCAACTGATAACTCCAGTTTTTTAAAAAAATATTTATTTCACCCTTTTGAGTGTTAAATTTGTCACGAAAATTGTTGAACTTTCGCCATTATCCATATAAGATCTGCTTGCATTTGCTATTATTCAGAAAACTAAGAACATCATCGCGGAAATACGCTTATATTATATTATAAACTTTACCACTTTACCGTAACTCTATGGAAAAAATGTTCCATAGAAATGTTGCTACAAATAATCTGGTGATTAATTTCCCATTCTCAGATTTTCAATTTTTGAAAGAAATTGCCTCTTCCACATACCGAAAATACACATATTTCAGATTTTAACATGCTATAACTCGAAAACCGTAGCTCTTTAGAAAAAATGTTCAATTCAAACGTTTCCGGATATTTTGGTATCTTTAATTCCGACATCTCAGATTTTCGATTTTCGAAAAAATTTACCCCCCTCGAGCGCAGTCTTCGGAGGGAAGAAGATTTTGGATTTGCGTGTTTATCAATATGATATGAATCAAAAATCCAAAATCGGAGTACGTTTACTATATAAAATGTACGCACGAATCAAAAAAAAAAACAGTCGAATTGTATACCTCCGTTAAGGGTTTGTCGGTCAAAAATGAAAAAAATTGTGACTTGATTTGACACACAAAAAAACGGACACCTGACTTTTTTCGGTTTTATCTAATACCTTCGCACAATTTAGCTTATTTGGTCATTCAAGTTTTAATATTAAGAGATATCTGAATCAAAATTTCTATGAGGAGGTACCTATTCTTCTTTAAACTGGAAAACTTGTCGACCTGTTGTTTTTCGATTTGTACCCACCCCGAACTTTCGAATAATTGCAAAAATTTGTGATTTCATTTTCGGCTGTTTTTCGTTTATAGATTGATTTTCAACAATTTTATGAGCAATGCTTCCCGAAATTGTAATTTAATACTACTGTTCTTATGTTTATATGTACCTACCTTAATAAAATACTGGTTTGCTTGCGTTTGTTACTGTTATTATATGTAAAAACTAGGATATATGTAGTTAACATATAGGCAATACATAGTGAGAGTGGCAAAACGATTTAAATTCAGGTCTACGGTCTACGTCATACGCGCGCTCGCTCCCGATTGGTCAACTGCTGATCGAGACAACCGTGTCTCTCTACGAACCGTGTGTATTACCAAGGTTTCTAGATGGATTAGGTTAGGTGGAACTTTTTGTGAGAGGGGATGACGCGTCATCGGGGGTGCCGCGTGTTGCGTGCCGTCATTCTTCTTTGTTTACATGGTAGTTAGAGTTATTTTGAGCTTTCCTCGTTTAATTTTCAAGGTTGAGGTGTTTTATTTGACTATTTTCTTCTAAAAACTGTTTACATTTATTGCGATTCGCTTCGCTGTGATTATTTGCATGGGCTTAGAAGCTGAAAGCTTTCCAAAAGACATTTATTTTGTCCTATTCCTGTGTGAGCTTGTGTGATATTTTATACATTGTAATAAGGTAAGTTTTATACTAATAGATATTTTGGGCTTGTAAACAATGGTTTTTCTCTTCATAATATCTCCTTAATATCCAGACATAATACAACTCAAGAATGAGATCGAAAATGTGCAAGAAAGGATAAATGGAATCCGATTGAAAAAAGGCTTTACAGAAAACATTTCAAGCTTGATGATTATGATGATGAAGGCTAGATTGCTGAATTTACAACTGAAGAAGCTGTTGAAAGATGTTAAGTATACTAAAATTAATTACTATACTTGCATAAATATCGACCTGTCTCAAATTAGAAACGTTATATATCTGTGCATGTATTTATCTGAACACTTTGTAATTTTGAAGATTTCTTACAAACTCTGTACACAACTATTTAAACAAATTAAGATTTGCTGTTCTATCTAATGGCATTGAAATATGTACGATGAATATATACAAATTATTCAGGTAAAGTGAACTGAACTGTAAATAATATTAATGTTTTTTTTTTCATCAATTCCATCACAGTTTCTCCATCCTCTATTAAAAAGCCAGTTGCTGACCGTCGTCAACGTATGCTTAGAAGGAGAGAGCGGCAAATGTTGAAAAATTACGACAAGACAGCAGCATAAGATCATCACCATCACCAAGATCATCATTGTTAATTAGTATCGCATCATTATAAGTGTATTTTTAACATTATGTAAACGTTTATTAATAATAATTAAGTACATGTAAGATTTCTTGTTTTTTAACATGCTGTAAACTTTTTTTTTTCTAAATAAATTATTAATTTTTGGACTTGGTGTATTAGTCAAAAAACGATTTTTTTTAATACCAATACAGTGTGTTTAAAATATGAGCAGTGTGTATCAACTTGTTTAACTGCCATTTTGTATGATTACAAATATGAAATTGAAAATAAATTTCGAAATCAAAAATATTAGCTCCCTATCTAGATAAAAACTCTGAAGTTGGTTGGTACTGAGAGACTAATTTAGATAACATTATGTATTTTTTTGGTTCAATAGATCTGGCCACAACTTGTATAACAAAATGAAATTAATGAATATATATACTTGATGCAATTAGTCTTTTAATCTATCACAAAGTCTAACTATGATATTTTAAATATAATCATGCTTTCTTAAAGTATATATACATATACCAATTCAATCTATGTATTTCATTAAGGGGGTAATTAACTAATGGAAATACCGTCAAACCATACTGCTTCCTACTAGTTCAAAGGCTATTTATTCAAATAGGCACCCCGGGTGACGTATTTCCTGCGTTTGAATAGCTGGCGTTGATTGGTCCGAAAGTTACCATGCAACCTATATATCTAAAAATCTTGAGTATGACGAGGCGCATCCACGAGCATCTAGTTCCTCCCCCTTTTTAGCCACTGATGTCACGACCACTTTCAAATAACAAATTGAATATAGTAATATAAGCCAAATCTAAGATCCGAACGAGCAGTGGTAACGTCAGTGGTTAAAAATGTGCAAACCATGAACAAAAATAGGGAGGACGAGTAACATAGAGTAATAATAAATATAGAGAGGCTACTCTATGATATAAAAATTGTACCTGTTTATCGCCATCTGTCCCAGATTTTTTGAACTAATAATGAAATATGGTGGCGGCAAATTTGAAATATAATCCTTTTTTTCTTGAAAATTTGGGATTTATATTATTCCTTAAATCATATTTTCAATCAATTTCAAGGAATTCTTAAGAAGACTACATTTTATTGATAAGCTTTAATAAGAAATCCAGAAACTAATTGATAACATGATCTAAGAAATATTAAAGTATAATCTAATGGCAAAATCAAACAACGAATTTTTGTAACCTTTTATTTATAAGATAATTATACATATCAATAATCTAACATTCTCTACATTCTCATAAATACAAACATATTATCCTTCTAAAGTACAATATAGAAAATATGAAAAAAATATTTTTATAAAGATTGTGAATGTAGAATAAAATTGTGAAACTACTATATTCAGACGCTGTAATGATCTTTTAATTCATTTTATAGTTATTATTTATCTTTATGTTGTCTTTCTACCATGCATGTTTGACAAAATAATAAAGCTGTATAAGTAACGAAAAATGTGAACCAGTGTGAATTCGTTACTATATAATGTACAAAAGTATCGTTAGTCGTTAATTTGGAAACATCGTGAATAATAAGTGCAACCCAGCACTCTTAAGGAATATTCAATAATTCAATAACTATAATGATAAACAATAAGTTGAGTTATGATCAATATCAATTAATAACTAACCAAATAATTCAACAGGTTCCGTATTGGTTGATGGCACTAGTGAGCCAGCATGGTCACGCTCAAACATGCTTTTTAATAGATTTTCGGAGGCAGGAGAGGTCTGTTGACAATTATTGGTAGGCTCACTTCTAAGCTTTCTGGTCTTGAACGAACAGTATAGGTTCTGGAA
Organism: Crioceris asparagi; assembly: GCA_958507055.1. Classification (NCBI taxonomy): domain Eukaryota; kingdom Metazoa; phylum Arthropoda; class Insecta; order Coleoptera; family Chrysomelidae; genus Crioceris; species Crioceris asparagi. The sequence goes on along the minus strand of OY293829.1, from coordinate 20,023,747 downwards.
AAAAATGAATTATATCAAAGAGATTCTCACACGATCAATCATCATCAATGTTCTGAACGAAACTTTCTAGACTCGTTATCTATTCAGATTAAATAGTTGCTCACCTTTAAAAATTTCATGAAATTTAAGAAATCTTCCTGGGATGTCCTCTAGATATTTGGAGAAACTGTCGCTCTCCAGTCATCAGCAATTTCAATGATCCAAAATGAGAAACATAATATTAGATACCAAAAATCTATATGAAGAACTTACAGAGCAAGTATAATGTTGGCAAGGCCATGTTATTGCAACTTTTCTAGTAAAACATCTTCTTGGAAATGTTGACGCAAACTTAGGTACTTATATGGAATTTTTGACATCTAGGTCCGCTGAATCTCCTGATTTTCGTGGAAACCCATTCCATTCGAGGATGTTCACTTTCACAACGGGGCACTGAATACTCACGAGGCATTTCAATGTTAATATCACTTATTTCGCACATCTAACACACATAAACACAATTCAAAATAATATGGCGTGATTAACAATAAATAAACTACATACGGAGCAAACTAGATAAAATTGATAGACTTCAAAAATATAGCCATCTCTTGTTTACTTTGTGACATACTTCCTATAGTAATTTATGATGCTTCGAGAATTCCGGGACAGGTGGCGATAAATACTGCTAGTTCTTCTTTTTCCTATTAGAGTGCACATCCGCTGACGAGTAACACGAGTAGTGGGAGTACCACAAAAAACATTGGGTTATCTCGTATGTCATTTCGGTGTGTTGCGCAAAATCACGCTGCGCATCCTTATGTAGTATGGGCGAAGGAAGCTTAAATACAACGATAGACACTCAGTGAAATACTGCTATTTATTCTATAATCTATGAATACTGCGCAACATCCCAAATTGACAACTTATCACGGGACGTTATTTCAGTCACTTCCGCTTATAGAACAGGATACAGGGTTAGTCATCCTTACTTTATATATTCTTGGTGCGATCTATACCAAATTGAGTTCAAAACGTAGCATAGCATTATAGCATACCGCATGGTACAACATAGATAAACTATGTTATTGGTACAATAATGTCGTGTCCACAGCAGTGTCTGATACCAATCGATTAGTAATCAGTAATCAAAAAGTTGACGTCTTTAATATGACAGCTAACAGAAAACCATAGCGTAACATAACCTACATTTTGTTTCAGATATTTCCCAATTCTATTATGGACATCTATCGTTCCGTTTACCACATAATCTTTTTCATTATAAACATACTGAATAGAAAATACTTTTTCTTCCATTTTCAATTCATCTAATATGTGTAATTGTAAAATTAAATTATTTCAAATCTTTTGACAACTGTCAGTTTGACAAATGAACTAGAACTAATCAGTAATCAGTCATGTCCACAAAATACATATTTTTGATTACTGATTACTAATCGATTGGTAATCAGACTCTTCTGTGGACACGACCATTGTATCATGGCGGAGGTATGTTTTCTCTGACCATGGCATCATGGCATACCGTTGTATGTGTATCGTGGGCGGTCGGAGGTAGTGTTCTCTGATTTTAGGTTAGACTGCCTGTTGATTTTCTGTGTCTGATATTTTGCAAATTTAAACAATGCAAGTTCTTACACCAAGGGTTTGTTACATTTGCATTCGTAAGGTAAATATAACAACGGTCCTGTTAAATCACTCGTCCAAGAGAACTATCAAAAGCTTTAACAGTATTCCTGGTCCTTACTCATTGCCTGTAATAGGAACCCTTTATCAGTATTTCCCTATTGTTGGTAGTTATAAATTTGATGAATTACATAAAAATGGTCTCAAAAAGTATCAAAAATTTGGACCTGTTGTCCGTGAACAAATTGTTCCCTCTGTCAACATTGTCTGGTTATTCGATCCTAGAGACATTGAAACGATGTTTCGCCACGAAGGAAAATGTCCTCAAAGAAGAAGTCACTTAGCTCTAGAAAAATTTCGCTTAGATAGACCAAATATTTACAATTCTGGTGGATTACTGCCAACGTAAGTTCCAAAGCAAATGCTAATTTTGTGACTCATCGAATCGCTTTTTTTAGAAATGGCTTGGAATGGCAACGAATTCGGCGAGTAGTACAAAAGGATCTTAGTAGTCCCAAGGCTGTCAAGAAGTATCTGAAGGGATCTAATCAGGTGATTCAAGAATGGATCGAGATGATTGAAGCTTTTACGAAAGTACCTGAAGTTGATTATTTGCCGGAATTAGCCAGGTTATTCTTAGAATGTATGTTAGTCATAAATTAGAAAAAGGTCGTTTGATATAATCCTACTAGGTACTTTTACCTTACGTCACCTCTAAATACAGAGAAATTCTAGTAGATTATTGCTGGAATGATTAATCAATATTTCACTTATTTGAATCACTGTGAAATAACGTATAAATGCATCTCAATTTGTTTATTATTCATAAAAAATATTTCTTTTTTATTCAGTGACTGGCTACTCAATGTTGGATACAAGGTTAGATTGCTTCTCAAAGCGTGAGCGCAGTAAATACTCCAGATCTTCCAGACTAATAAAATCAGCTTTTGTTACGAATTCTTGCATATTGAAAACTGATAATGGACCACAACTATGGCGCAAATTTGAAACACCTTTATATAAAAAACTCAAAAAATCTCAAGAATACATGGAAGAGTGTGTATTTGCTAAAATATTTTTTATTACTCTAATTGTGACAATTCTAGCGTTGCTATCGATATCCTCTCACTGAAGATGTCTCTATTTGCTGAGAGAGATAAAAATACTACCACCACATTGTTAGATTCGTACTTGTCGTCACCAGATTTAGATTTCAAAGATATCATTGGTATTATTTGTGATTTCCTTCTGGCTGGCATAGATACAGTACGTATCAGACAGAAAATTTGTTCTCAATTATCTAAAGTACTGACATTTTCTTGCAGGCTACATATACTACTAGTTTTCTTCTATACCATTTAGCAAAGAATCCAGAAGTTCAAAATAAATTATACCTGGAATCCAGGAATCTTTTGCCTCACAAGAATAGCGACGTCACTGATGAGAAGCTAGAAGAGGCAATTTATGCTAGAGCTGTTCTTAAAGAATCTCTCAGGTTAAGGCCGGTATCTGTCGGAGTTGGTAGGATACTGGAAAGTAATGCTGTTTTCTCTGATTACGAAGTTCCAACTGGAGTAAGTTCATTTCATGAATCACATGCTAAAACTATGTTCAAGTGATAATCAACCAATAATGAATAAATGATTTTTATCGCATGTAAACTTGACTCGTCAGCATATATATATTACTGGACGTGGGTTTATTTTCTCTTTGCCTTAGACGGTTGTAGTTACCCAGAACCAGATCTCTTGTCGTTTGAAAGAATACTTTGAAACTCCAGATGAATTTATACCAGAGAGATGGATAAGGGACAATAAGTTGTATGAAAAATCGCATCCTTATTTACTTTTGCCCTTCGGACATGGAGCTAGATCTTGCATAGCTAGAAGAATATCTGAACAAAATATGATGGTGCTTATTCTCAAGGTAATATAAAAATACGTCAAGAACAAAATTAGTGATATATCCTTATCATATTATACAACTTAATTTTAGCTGGTTAGAAATTATCAAATAGGTTGGAACGGTTCTGTGCTTGATTCTAAATCACTATTGATCAATAAACCTGATGGACCTATCCTCCTAACTTTCAGCAAAAGATGAGAGACATTACGAAGAAAATGTTTGAATGTGTTAAAAGTGTTGAGGTGATTTTCAATGGTGCTGTAATAAATTAAGATTTGTTGTGTTGGTTTGGGAATGCAAAAAAAGTATGTACCTATTCTCAGCATTTCAACTAATGGACCAATCTTTTCAGTTTGGAGAACTTCATTTCATTGCATTTGCAATTTTTGATGATATTTACTTAGCTTTAATGCTCCCAATTCTATGGACCTCATTTTTAATAAACTTTTATTTTTTAACAGTTTTTTTATTGTCCTGTTTCAGGCGACGGATTAAGTCATATCACGTCAAACTTTTCCTTTAATTGAAACTGGTTAATATAAAGATATAACCAAAAAAAAAAGTTAATACCCATTTTCCCACCCATTTTTATTTTTTTAGCGTGTTGTTTATGTATATATTATAGGAACATATTCCAATTAAAATTTTAGCCCGCTCACTTCGCATTGCTGAGAAAAAATCTAAAGTTTACTATTTTGACCTCGAATTTTTCCTAAGTCCGACTCATATGACAGGCTTGTCCGCCACCACGCTGCTGCACTGTTTACTATGTTGGCGTATTATCAATATATCATTGGTTATTTATTTATTATATTTTTTCCTACAAATTCGTCTTCATGTAACGAATGCTCGTACAAACGTGATATTCTGGCAACATCGCATAATGCTACAACATAAATAACGGCGGGCTGATTTTTCCTTGTCCTAATATTTTTATGGCTATGTTTTCGTTAATTGCAGTTAATTTTTCAATTTATTGGGTTAATTTAGTATTACATGAGCAAAATTACTATAAAAGCATATCACTAAATACCTATTTACCCCACCCAGTAGCCCTATTACCTCCAACCTCCCGTAAGCTTCTTGGGGGTTAGCGGGCTAAAGCTAAAATTTTAATTGGAAAGTGTTCCTATAATATTTGAGTATACACCTAAGCAACTAGCCAAAAATTTTGGCAAAAATCGGTGGGAACCTGTTCTACACATTAACCCCACCAGTTTATAGCCCATTTATTATTTTGCGACAAAACTGGCTTGAGATGTGCACTTTGTACTTTCGTCACAGCTTATGGTAAGCTGTGCTTTCGTAGTCAATTTCAAGATCTTAACGACGTTGTGTGATTTTGTTTATGGAATACTTTTTTGACGAAGGATGTAACTTATTTAGAACATAAAATTTAAAAGTTTATAAACACCGCAGTGTTTTTTAAATTGCTTGTTTGTATTTATTTGTAATTGTTGACTACGATAGAAGCGGTATAATGGAACCTATCTTCTAAGTTAGACTGTAGTAATACATCGGTGAAAATTACATTCAATTTTATGATGCGTGTACAAACAGACAGGCAGACGGGATAAAATTTAGCCTATTTTCTAAGATACACCTCTAGTAATTCACATCGGTGAAAACTGCGTTCAATTCCATGCAGTAGTTTTTGCGTGATGTGTGTACAAACATACGGACAGACAGACAAAAATTCTAAAAACTGTTGTTTTGGCTTCTGTTGCTCTAATGAAGACCCCCATATTATTTTTTCATAAATATCTTTAATGTACAGACATGTAACAGCCTGTTACAATTTTATTATATACAGGCTGTTTCAAATTCGACTCTCACCATTGGGATCTCGGAAAGTATAGGGAATACGAAGATGGTTAAATTGGGCAAAGTTGCGCATTTATGTTCTCAACAATACGCCGATTAGAAAGTTCGAAAATTTCGAGTAGTTCCGGCAGGGCCTGCTCTAGGGGGCGGACAATCCGGACATTTGTACGGGGCGCCATTTTTGCTCTGGATGTGACAAAATATTGATAGGTTAAATAACCAATTAATTGAAATTCATACTTGTCGATTTTGCCCAAATGCTAGAAAACGAGTGGCACTCGTCACCTAACGTACACTATGTTGTGTACCGCATAAAAGAGCAGACAGGGCGCTGTATGAACTTGTGGAGAAATGAATAGGAAATAATTGACTTGTCTATTACCTATAATTATAAATGACCTGTTTCATTAATCGGAAGCATATATCGGTGATAATAAGTACAAGTTTATATTACGTTGAAGCTGTTTGAGTTTATCGAAAAATATTTGTCAATTTTATAAATCTGTGTCTTAATTTTTAAAGGTAAGTACATTTGTAAATTTTAATTTATTTGATAAATCCATCTCAGACTCGAATACTTTTTCTTAAATGATAACAAATAAAATTAATTTCGGGTCTTTGTTAATTCTAGGATGTTTCTTTGTCTTAATTGTAGCACTTTATTTATTTAGTTTTGAGTTGAATGAAACTTCGCCTATATTGTGTGATACTTGCAGTTTAGCATTTTTATGGAGGCTAAATGTTTTAAATTTCATGATCATTATTTAATAGTTTATTTTGTTTTATTTGCTTCAGAATGTCTGACGAAAAAAAAGCTGACAGGTTTCCAAAACAAAAGCCAAAGGCTGGAAAAGGAAGCCGAGAGGCAGAAACAAGCTGGCGCAATATAAAAATAAAAGCAAGGTCCTCCTAAGCTAAAGTATAATTACAAATTTTCATCCGTTGAAACTGGTCGAAAATTTAGCCCAAATAATTATAAAAGTGTTTTAAGCAATGGACTCACTAATCTGTTCAAGTGGGGAAAGAAGTTTCTCCAAATTAAAATTATTAAGATCTTTTTACGCTCCACCACAACACAAAATCGTCTTAATGATTTGGCCATTTTGGCGATTGAGCATGAAATTGCTTACTTAAAAGATATAATAAAAAAATTGTAGATATGAAAGTGAGAAAAATAAAGTTTTTTCTGAGACGGAAGAATAGTTATATATTATACAAGGGAAAAAAGTACTAGAATAGCTCGAGGTTGTGTTGTGGACCGACGCGCAGCGGAGGGAGACAAGAATCCGAGAGCTAATATCTAATATTTTTCCCTATTTTTTTTGACAGGAAAAACGATGATTTAATTTTGAAAAAATATTACAATATATTAGAGTCAGAAGATTATCGACGTAAAATTTGAAGTTTTAAACTGGTAGACGACAATTAGACATGCGTTGCTAAGGAAACCTTTAAAGTAATCAAATATCTGTCAGTTTAATTCTGTGTTTTGATTGATTGATGTGTATATATATTTGCCCGGGAACAAAGTGATACTTTGTCACCTGTCAACGGAGATAAAATGTCAAACTTTGTTCCCGTCACAGAAAAATAGTTTTTTTATTTTTATCTCTGTTGACAATTGACATAGTATCATTTTTTTCCTCACGGTGAGATATATATACATATAAATCAAATCACAGAATTAAATTGACAGATATTTAATTACTTTAAAGGTTTCCTTAGTAAGGCATGTCTAACTGTCTTTAAAACTTCAAATTTGACTTCGATAATTTTCTGACTTTAATATATTGTAATATTTTTCATCATCGTTTTTCCCGCCCCAAAAATAAATAGTGTATTATACACGGGAAAATATTAGATTTTAGCTCTCGGTTTTTTTGGCTCCTTCCGCTTCGCGTCGGTCGGCAACACAACCACGAGATAAAATCTAGTACTTTGTTCCCTTGTATAATAAATAACTATTATTTTGATTTTGTCATAGTTCATAATATTTTGTTTAGTTTTGTATAGAATATAAGTATTAATTATGTGGTTGTGCAATAATAAAACATTATTAGAGTACCGTTTAATTTTACTGTTTTGTATTTCTTTAATGCTAATTATGTTGTATGTTTCTTTATAAATATAAGTTTCATTAAAATTGACTTTTATTTTAGACAGAAAATAGATATATCTTTTTAAGGGGCGGCAATTTGTATTTTTGTCCGGGGCGCCGTAAACGCTGGAGAGGGCGCTGGTTCCGGAGATAATTGGGAAAAACAGTATTTTCGGAAAATCATTTTATTGTTTTCCTGGTTTTATTTCTTAATGATTTCTAAATAAATAACACATTTTTTACATTCCCACTTTTTTTCACTCTTTCCGATTGTGTTGATAGTTTTGTAACCTGACGTTTTGTCCCTGTGTAACTATCATGAACTTTATTTTTGCTTATGGGAGCCATAATGGCATTCCACTAATTTGAATAGCCCTTTTTATCATCTTTTCGACGATGTATAACTTGCCCTTGTTCTCCGAGAAATTAAATACATTACTTTTATAAAGTTTGATTTTTCCAATTGGTGACACGTATGTGACATTCTGTATTATTGTCAAATGCTGAGTAGTTCATAATGGAGGTCTTCAATGAAAAAAATGAGATGCCAACTACGTTATAAAAGTAATTTATTTAATTTCTCGGATTTTTAGGACAGGGGCAACTTAAACTTAAAGAGCTATTCAAATTTGTGGAATGCCATTATGGCTCCCATAAGAAAAAAGATATTTCACGATAGTTACACATAGAAGAAACGTCAGGTTACAAAACTATTGGAAAGAGTGGGAAAAGTGGCAATGTAAATGTGTTATTTATTTAGAAATTCATTTAGAAATAAAGCCAGGAAAATATTAAAATGATTTTCCGAAAATTCGTTTTTTTTCGGATATCTCCGGAACTACTCGAAATTTCCAAAATTTCTAAATGGCGTATTGTTGAGCACAAAAATGCGCAACTTTGCCCCAATTTAATTATCTTCGTTTTTCCTGTAGTTTCCGAGATCCTAATGGTGAGAGTCGAATTTGAAACAGCCTGTATGTATAGATGCTCGCTTTCTGATACCAGTATAGATTTCGTATTTGTATGATGTATAGATTCTATAGATTTTTTTCTTCATATTCATAAGATCGATAATTGCTTGTCACATCAACGGCCACCCATGTACTCATTCAATGTTTGAAATACCAGTTGTAGACACCTTACTAGGGACCTAGACCTAACGCATTTTGTTATTCAAATGCTTTTCGAAGCTCTGAAGTCACATGATGTAGAACCCAATTCGGGTTTCAGTTCCGGGAAGTGTGTTCGACTGCCCCCAAAGAGCGTTTACAAGTACTTACCAGCAACTACTTCGATGCACATCTCCTGATCTGTGCCTTGAGGTTAAGCTCAACTTCTTCGAGTTCATCCATTGTTGGATATAAGGCTTTTACCTCTCCAAGCATAATTATTCACTGTCTTCCTGCTACCTCCCTTACGTCATCCATTCATCCCTTTTGAGGTCATCTTATTTTCTGTTCTGTATACGCCTTCAGAATATTATCTTCAACCTATCTGGATCTTGTCTCATATGGACGACCAGCGCCACTTCATCTTCCAAACAGTAAAAAACATATCGTTTGTCTTATGAATATATTGTCATTGGGTATGTGATTGTTACTTTCAGAAGATAAATAAATCTTAAAATTTTTGTCAAAGTTTTGGTCATAACAATCAGTCAAATAGGAGCATTACATGTGATTTAACTGATTTCATAATATAAATTCAAATGTTGAAAGAAAGAAATATATTGATGATTACATTACAATTAACAGAGACATGTTTCGAGACTATATAGTCTCATTATCAATCTTAGAAAAAGGTTGTGGAGATGAAAAATAAATTCGATCCAAAACCAAAATTAATCAATAAACTAAAATAAAATTAAATTCCGAGGTTGTAATAAAACTTAAACTTTTACATTGTGAACTCAAAAATAAAATTAAATTCTAAAAATAAAACCAAAAATAAATTCTAACTGGACGTTGAATTAACGTGGACTAGAGGACTACATGATTGCTGTTACTAAGTTCGATGTGTGCTCTTTCACATCGAACTTTTATTTTTGAGTTCATAATGTGAAAGTTTAAGATTTATTACAACCTCAGAATTTAATTTTATTTTACTTTATAGATTAATTTTGGTTTTGTATCGAATAATCTTCGAGTAATCTTCTCGCACTGGTTGCTAGGCAATAACTGAAGAATTAACGTGTTTCGCTCAGAAGAATGGTCACATGATCTGATTAGTTGGTTTTAATATTTGATGGAATTCGTTGGAGAACGGTAGTGACGTTGTGGGAGCGGATACACTGACATACCAGATTTTTTCCTATACAAATGTGACTTTTCATTCATTTATTTAAATTTTGATCATTATGGAATTTTAGCATACAACTAAAAGATTTCGAGAGTTTGTTATTAGGATATTTTCAATGGGTAGGTAACTAATGATTAGTCAGCTCTATTTGTAGTGATATTTGATTAAGCATCACTGGGTCAATGGGCCTCTTTAATATAAGATGATCTTTTATACCACAAAGTAGCGACTCAATCTATAGAATTTAGAGATTTTTTAAAGTCACTTATTGGTACAGCTGTGTGAAGTTCTATTTTGTATTCAACCATTTGAACATTTTTGTGACTTAATATTGTTAAATTCAATAGTTTCAAGAAATTATCACATCGTCACGGAATAAGTGATCCCAAAAAAAAATCCCGACGGCCGGTAGCCAGCGCAAAATTATTTTTGATGACATTTACAATACAGCCCTTAAAAAAAGTTTTGAGAAATTTTATTCTAAATAAAATGATCTTAGAACTTTTTTTGTCACACCTGTCATTTTTGACATAAGACATAAACTTGTATCTTTTTAAATGGGAACCATATTAAATTTTATCCTTATTGAATAAGAAATTTTATTGCGCTTCTAGTGATATAGCATGCTTTTTCTGATTCACTTATTACCTCAAGGTGGTTAGTCTAGTTATCTATGGAAAAAATCAAATAAATAAAGTCTTTGTTAGTTTGGTTACCGTAGTAACAAATAATAAATGTATTGTATTATTTTGACACTTTATTTAACTCAAACAGTTTTTGTGCTAAAATGATGTTTACTAATTTAGAAAAACGCCATATTGTAGAATGACAGACAGGAATAAGAATGCTGTAAGATGGGCTGATGATTGTTCTAACAGACATTTTGACCGTCGTCAGCCTTCATTGCCAACTTTTAAAAGGCTGTGTGACAATTTGGGGATCTAGGGTAGTTTTACAAAGCCCAAAATTAAATTATTGTTAAAATAAATGAGCCTGCGGAGGTAAAGCTGATAAGTCGCACTGTAGTGAGGGTGCTAAAGAAATATAAGTTTCTCACTCACACAAGTTATTAGTGTCAGTGTCCCTAACTCTTCATCCTGTGCGACGTCTGTAATTTTGTAAGTGGTTTAGGAATATGTGCCAGTACGTTCAAGATTTTTCTTTCAAAATATTATCTAGACGAGATTAACTAATTGTGGCATGTTTGATCTCCATAATGAACATTTATGGATGCAAAAAAATCCATGTCGTATTGAACAAAGAAGACCACAAATTAAGTTCGGGTTTAACGTTTGGTGTGGTGTTATGGGCTCAACACTTACTGGACCGTTTATTTTTTAAGGAAACTTTAACAGGCGACCACTATCTTCAATTTCTTCAAAATGATTTAGAAGAAATGTTTGACAATTTGAACCTAGACACTCGAAGAAATCTACAATGGTTTCAACATGATGGCGCTCCACCACATAATTTTCTATTAGTTCGGATTTATCTAAATGAAATATTTCCTAATTCTTGGATAGGAAGAAATGCCCCTGTTTTATGGCCACCACGATCTCCTGATTATTCGGTTTTAGATTTTTATTTGTGGGGAGCAGTCAAAGTTTACAAACTTATGCTACAATGGATGAACTTCGAGCTCCTGTAATAGAAGCTTTCATTAATATTTATAGAGGATTTCTACAAAAGGCAACTAATTCAGTTCCAAAAAGAATGAACGTTTGTATTAATAATATAATAACGGTGGAGTTTTCGAAAATATTTTGTACTGGTTACTACGGTAACCAAACTAACAAAGGCTTATTATATTTGTATTTTCATAAATATCTAGATTAACCACCTTAAGGTAATACGTGAATCAGAAAAATACAAAAATGCCAATAAAAACTTTTCTGAAAATAATCCTATCATATGCTATATCACTAGAATCGCAATAATTTTTTTTATTTAATGAGAATAAAATTTAATATGGTTCCCGTTTAAAAAAACACATGTTTATGTCATATGTAAAAAATGACAGGTGTGATAAAAACAGTTTTTAAATCATTTTATTTAGAATAAAATTTCTCATAACTCTTGCATTTAATATTTTTCTCTAAAGTTAGCGTTTGCGGAGCTAGGGACATTTTAAGAAAAGGCCAAAAACCAGTTTTTTGAAATTTCTGTTGATAGATGTCAAATTTTGTAAAACTAAAATTGATTTTGAGTATAGCTTACAAAACTGCAATTCTTTGCCAATTTAAACTTTTTCGTATCTACCATAGTACCCGAGATCCCTGTACTAAATAGGGATTCGGCCGAAGCGACGCTATAGTCAAGACTTGTTAAATCGCACCGTAAGTGTTTTTGGGGTTATATTATTAATTTTATTTCATATATTATTTATTATGTGAAGATAATAAATACGCAAAGTGCCATACATATAAATGTGAGATTTCTCGAGGTGGTCTTTGTAGAAAGAAAGCATGTAGAATATTATAAAGATCTCCAACGGGAAAATTTAGATAATACATATTATTAATTATTTTAAATAGTTTTTATTACTTTCGGTTCTTGTATCAATGGACTCCGCAGCAATTTCTCAGGCCCCATACGGTCTAGAGGCTTGAAATTTCGAATTCGTACTTAGATCGCAGACATCTCGCCGCCTGTTAAGCTCCAAGAGTGATCCAATATTGGTAATAATAATCTCATTCAAACAAGATCATTATTTTTTCGACATGGAACGACACTGTCGGACAATGGGATCCGTCACTGGAATTACGCACGGGCATGGAGCGTATATATACGTCTCTGTTCTCTGGTATACAGGAAGATCCTCTATGGTTATGCCGCAATTGTCAGACGTTGTTGTTATAGTTTAATTTGGGTTATGGTAGACAAACAGTAATTTGTTATGGAATTGCTGTTGCTGGCAAACATATATACATAAGTATAGTTCAAATCGAGAAAAGGATAGCAATAGTAGGTACTCATCGGTACGGTTTAAATCTTAAATGCCTAATAAAAACTATTTTCAATTTTTTTTCAAAAATTTCACTTGTTTAGAAGTACAAATTGGTTTTATTTTTGTTACCTTATCTTACATGTGTTTTGATGTAATATTCTTCAGATTATACCTTTAGTTTTTTATTTGTGTTCTTGTTAATTTGAATAAATATGTTTTTTGTTTATAAACACACCCACTAATTTTTGTGATTCGGCCGAATCACTGCCAAATTAGAAACGATTCGGTATTCGGCCGAATCGAAAAAAAGGCGCTTCGGCGCATTCCTAGTACTAAACATAAAAAACTCACCCTGTATATATATGTTTTGAACCAAAAGTTTTTTTGGACTTACTAATAGACATAACAAAATGCCGTTGAAATTTTTTCGAAATTCAATTCGATCGCAATAGGTACATTTCTATAAGAAATTTACTTAGTCATCTGTTAATAAAACCACGATTTTATAAAAGGATAACAATATATTTATAACAATATACATCTCAAGGAAATTATAATAATATAAAACTACATTTCAATGAAAGAAAATTAAATGCAGATCAGTTCGCTGGTGAAAAATTCTCTTTTTCTATGTATTTTTCAAAAGACAATCATCAACTTCTGCTACGAATTTAGCAGCTATTTTACTACTTTCCATTAGAACACGCACAATTTTTTCAACACACGCGCAAAATTCAATTCGTGTCAAAAGTAATGAAAAACTAGACACGACAATTGAACAAACATACACTCACAATGTTCTTTAATCAGTACATTAGGATGGCTAATTATAGCGTATGACTTTTCACACGAGCTGCCAACATACAATAATGGAACTTTTTGGCAGACACACAAACAAAAAAATACGTCCTTGACGAGGAGAATATCACACGTACAGTTCAGCACACATTTAATTTATTCGAAACAGCAATTTTTTACATCATGCCGCCCATTCCACCCATACCGCCCATGCCACCACCCATACCAGAGGGTATTGCTGGCTCTTCTTTGGGAATTTCAGTGATGACTGCTTCAGCTGTCGTTAGAAGGGATGCAACACCAGATGCGTCTACAATGGCTGTTCTTACAACCTGAAAAAATATATATTACAGTTAACAAAGATAGAAAAATCAAATTTCAAGAGAATCTACCTTTGTTGGGTCGATGATACCTCTTTCAAACATCTGGACATATTCATTGTTCAAGGCATCGTACCCATAGTCTCCATCTTTCTGTTCAACTTTGGCCACAACGGTGGCACCATCAACACCAGCGTTTCTCGCGATTGTCATACAAGGTACCTTTAAGGCCTTCTTCACAATTTCGATACCTAGAATCATCAAACAAAATAGAAGAAACATGAAAACTACAAACAAGTTTGTACTCAAGTCAGTTATGGCTAGTAGTCTGATTCAAAACCGTCACGACGTGCAAATTTCCTGGTAATTTTCTAGGCTAGACAACAACAACAGTAGCGCCAATATTTTGAGAACTCCCAGATGCCTAGGAAAATACTGAATGCCAAAAGATGTGGTTCAAGAAAAAGAAGTGAAGGTTAACAATTTCACATAAGAATTAAGAAGAATGAAAATACATAATGAGATTTGGGTGGCATTTTATGGACTCTTTGAAAATAAGTATATAGTGCAGTTAGAAGAGTTCATTTTCTAACTATTTACTATTTAGTTTAACTTTTAGAATACTACTCTTTTGTGTTTGCGTATTTTCGAATAAAAAATGAATGTAATATAATTTTCAACATATTACACTATCAAAATTACTTTATTTATTCCTCTATTTTAAGAAACTGTAAAAGAAGACTTTCCATCAATCATAATTTTACCAAATGGTAAATAGATGGTTTCAGAAATCCTAGAGCATCTATAACTACTACTCTCTAAAATTAAAGCTAATATAATGAATTACGAAATATTCGGAGTAGGAATCCTATTAGAACTTACTTGTAACTTGATCACATGCGCTTTTTTATTGAATTCATAACTTTTTGGTGATATTACGGTATAGAATTATCATGGTACTTCATACACAAACGAATGGAAAGACGTATTTGTTGTATGTAAGTCCAAATTTTCATGAACAAACGCTCATGAAATCTAGAAGACGCATGGGATAGAAATTTGCCTATGATCTCGCAAAGTCCTAATATTTCGTCGGATAAATCAATGACAGAATAAAACATGTTAGATTCTGGTTGCCACCGTAATAGATAACTTACCAATGATTTGATCATTGTTGGCTGGTTTCAGACTATCCAAGTTGTTGGCGCATCTCAGAAGAGCAGTACCACCTCCAGGCACAATACCTTCCTCAACGGCGGCCCTAGTAGCATTCAGAGCATCAGTTACACGATCCTTCTTTTCGTTTACTTCTACTTCACTGCTACCACCCACTTTCAATACAGCTACACCTGACGCTAATCTGGCAAGACGTTCTTGCAGTTTCTCCTTTTCGTATTCTGATGTAGTTGTTTCGATCTGATCTCTTATCTGCTCAGCTCTTCTATCAATATCCTCCTTCTTGCCTTTGCCCTTTAACAACAAAGTATCATCCTTGGTAATGACAATTTCACCAATCTGGCCCAAGTCTGATGGTTTAACATCTTCTAATTTAACAATATTGGCGTCATCACCAAAGACAATGCCACCGGTAGCAATGGCCATATCATGGAGGGTGGACTTGCGGTTGTCTCCAAATCCTGGGGCTTTGACTGCAGCAACCTGGAGGCCAATACGCAGTCTGTTCACAACCAAAGTGGTCAATGCTTCACCGTCCACATCTTCAGCAATAATGATGAGTGGTTTTCTTTGAGCGTTGGCAAGTTCCAAAGCAGGTACAATGCTCTGTACAGAAGATATTTTTTTCTCGCTAAGGAGAACCAGTGCATCTTGGTATTCCACCTTGGCTCCCTTGGTAGTGTTGACAAAGTATGGGGAAATGTAACCACGATCAAATTTCATACCTTCGATGATTTCCAGTTCATCGTTGAGAGTTTTTCCATCTTTGACAGTGATAACGCCCTCCTTACCGACCCTCTTCATGGCATCAGCGATGAGATTACCGACGGAACTGTCTCCATTAGCGGAAATTGTGGCAACTTGGCAGATTTCTTCTGGGGTTGTGACTGGTTTCGATAAGGTTTTCAAAGTTTCGGTGATGTTTTCAACAGCCATCATAATACCTAGTAATTGAATAATTCACATCAATTGATAGACCTAATCACATGTCACATACAATTTTATAATAACAAGATATAAGCCTAAAATTAAAACAAATTTAAAAATTTTACCTTTACGGATTTCTACGGGGTTAGCTCCCTTGCCAAGGTTGTCAAACCCTTCTTTAGCAATAGACCTGGCCAAAACTGTAGCTGTGGTTGTACCATCACCAGCTTCTTCGTTGGTATTATTGGCAACATCCTGTACGAGCCTGGCCCCAATGTTTTGGAATTTGTCTTTCAATTCTACACCTTTGGCAACAGTCACACCGTCCTTGGTGATTTTTGGTGAGCCCCAAGATTGCTCAATGATTACATTACGACCCTAAAAACCGATTGGACAATTAGAATATTAGAAGACGATAAGATATTAAAAGATATCACAGTGATGAATGATCAACAATTCGAATAAAGTTGATATGATGATTTGTTTCATTTACTTGAAGATAAGACGGATTTCATACTGACCTTTGGTCCCATGGTAACAGCCACAGCATCGGCAAGAATGTCCACCCCTTGGAGCATAAGAGCTCTGACTTCAGACCCAAAACGGACATCTTTAGCGTACCAGCGTTGTACCTGGTTAATTTGTTTGCGTAGAGCAAGAGAGCGAACTGCGGTTGGTAAACGGTACATCTAAAAAAATAATGATGAACGAACAATTAAATAGAATTACTGGAGAAATTACTCTTGAAAAACACTGCAAATGTTTGACAAATTATGTTTGAATGATCTAGTAAATGCAAGGATGACTAGTTTCGAAAGAAAGCGTAGAATGACATAACCTCTCATTTTAAACTAATTCCTAATTTGAAATTCATTCAATTACAATGCGAATGAATTGTTCATTAAAGAATACGATAGTAACAAAACAGTGGTAAACAGTTTTTGGATACTTGAATATTATCAGTTATTGGCAAATATTACGAAATTAAATGGTAAAGCCACATGGCGTTTCCACGTTCAAAACGATAAGAAATAATAAAAATTGAATCAATAATCATTGAATTTTTAGTAGTAATGCATATTAGTATAGTACTTACATTGATTTTTGTTAAAATGTGTCACTTAATTTCTTCAGAATTGGATAAGATATACCGGCGAGTCCAGAAACCCTTTTTCTCAAACGCGATCACTGATTCTGATTAGAAAAGTTCGCGTTGATCTGAACCGGCAAGTGACAATCCAGAATTTCTAGAATATCAGAACGGCATAGCTGCTCTCAAAATATGCTTGTTCGTAAGTAAAACAAGGATAAGAGATTATGATGTAACATGTAACTTCTCTTATCGTAATATTGCTTCAGAATCACATCTCGAGATGGCGTGGTTATCTACTATTCCATAAAGTCCCTATATATGAAAGTCTGGACAGATCGAGTCGTTCGCGGGATTGATCTACAGCCAAATAATATTTAAATGGCGGCACCAATGAAACAAGCGCGGGAAACCACAATTTATTTAAAAGTCAATTTTTGAATACATTCCAATTTCTAACTTCTTTCACATAAATTTGAATTTAAATATTATTGTTTTTGTAAATTTCAATACTTTTACTTATAAAAGTCACAGCAGATGTAAAGAAATCAAGATATAATTAAGTAATAACTACAATAAATGAATTTTGTTTGAAACTAAAGGCATTACATTGTTATCTTGTGTAAAGAATGTTATTATTCGGAAGAACACAATAAATATCTCGCATAAAACTAAATCCTTGGATGATGTAGATTCTATTCCAAATTTTTGTTATACAAATATTTATTCTAGCTGTATCCATCGAATCATTTTTGCAATATGGCAATCAACAAACAGGCAGTTTCCTAAAAGAATAAGTCCATATAACAAGCTATTTCCTACTATTATAAATTCGGTTAAAAATATATTATAAATTTCATTTCACGACAATTACTTCAACATTTGATTATATCATAGAGTATATATATACCTAACCTATTACTCTATGACTCCATACTCTTTATTTGTCTATGAACCTGATCTTCATTATCTGTGATTCTGGAATATTGCATTTCATGAGACCTCAGACGTAAGTTATGACAGCCGACATTTAAAATTATGTAAAGGACAGCGACTTCTCTCTTTTACACACACGCATTAATGTATCTGTCCAGACTTTCATATATAGGGACTTTAATATTCCATAAAGTCCCTATATATGAAAGTCTGGACAGATACATTAATTCGTGTGTGTAAAAGAGAGAAGTCGCTGTCCTTTACATGATATTTAAATGGCGGCTGTCACAACTTACGACGTCTGAGGTCTCATGAAATGCAATATTTCAGAATCACAGATAATGAAGTTCAGGTTCATAGACAAATAAAGAGTATGGAGTCATAGAGTAATAGGTTAGATATATATATATATACTCTATGATATAATCAAATGTTGAAGTAATTGTCGTGAAATGAAATTTATAATATATTTTTAACCGAATTTATAATAGTAGGAAATAGCTTGTTATATTGAATTATTCTTTTAGAAAACTGCCTGTTTGTTTATTGCCAAATTGCAAAAATGATTCGATGGATACAGCTAGAATAAATATTTGGATAACAAAAATTTGGAATAGAATCTACATCATGCAAGGGTTTAGTTTTATGCGAGGTATTTATTTTGTTCTTCCGAATAATAACATTTTTTACACAAAATAGCAATGTAATGTCTTTAGTTTCAAATAAAATTCATTTATCGTAGTTATTACTTAATTATATCTTGATTTCTTTACATCTGCTGTGACATTTATACGTAAAAGTATTGAAATTTATAGAAACAATAATATTTAAATTCAAATTTATGTGAAAGAAGTTAGAAATAGGAATGTATTAAAAAATTTACTTTTAAATAAATTGTGGTTTCCCGCGCGTGTTTCATTGGTGCCGCCATTTAAATATTATTTGGCTGTAGACCCGCGAAGTCCAGACTTTCATATATAGGGACTTATCTATTCCAGAATAATTTGAATTTAATAAAACATGGATCACTCAAGCTTCACATTTCTAACAGTGACGGAAGTTTTAGTTTATTTTCTTCATTTTTATTGAGGAAACAATGAAATAATAACCCACTGAATATATTATCTGCATACATACATACATGAGAATATGGTAGAAACTAATATAGATTATGTGGCTATGGTAAATAAGAAACAATAGCTTCTTAAAAAATTTGCCAGGAATATCCATAATCATTTGTTGAAACATGTGTAAGTATAACCAGCAACAATACGTTCTTAAGAATATAAATTCACAATAATTTCTCTAACATGTATTTTAAAGACAGATTATCATCTATAAACATTATTTAGAGTACAATATTTACAACAGTATTTTTAGAAGTCAGTCACTCTTCCCTTTCTTTCCCAATCACCATATCTAGTTGGCTCTGGGCCTTTCGGACCCCCAACTTCACCAGTATCAGGATTCGTATTGTTTGGAAATGGCTCTAATGGTTCTTTCTCTTCGTACGGGTGTTTAGCAAGCTCATCCAATTTGCCAATGGGTGTTTTTTCTCTCAATTTCTTCTTAAATTCCTGCATTCTAGGGCTCAAACTTTCATTAGAGGATAGCCGTATGATGATACTCTCTAAAATTAAATAGATACAATCAAATTATTGAATTCAATTTGTGGATTGAAATAATGCAATTACCATACAAAGCTGTTTGGACAGAAGCATATGGGCTCTTAATATGCCGCAACATATACATCATTATACTCATTTTTTTGTGGATTCTTAATTTAAGGGTTTCCCTTTATTTCTGATTTAAAGATTAAAGGACAAGCACATAAACAAAGATGTATATATTGAAATGTCAAGTCAAAAGTCAACCAACAGTGAACCTTGTCCCTTGTCATTCTAGACATTAAAAATAAAGGCTGCATGTATCATGCAGAGTAGGTAAGCAAATCAGATATGTGTTTTATCATGATCCAAACATGAAAAAAGCAAAAAATGGAGGCGAGCCATAAATTCCTCTCAATTGACCTAGTACAGATGCTCACTTAGACCCCACATTAATATTTTTGATATTGATACCAGCACAAAACACTAAATTTTGCAATGTCTGAAATATGAAATCTAGAGACGCGAAAATTGTTCTCCGCATGCGCGGCAGGAAGTTTGCAACAGCCACTTTCATTTGAAATGTAACTCTTTTGAACAAAAGGTACCTTAGAGTAGGGTAGGGTAAGTCTTGCGTAGACGACAGGAGATGCTACTCTGTATAGCCGCCGTCAAACGAAAGTGAAGCCAATTTTTCAACGTCAGCCGCCATTAGTTTTGTCCTCACTCTGGTGTTCACAGCTTATTCTGATATTCATAGTTTGTGCAATTTTTAATGAAAACGACGATTTTTTTTTCTTCGAATGGATGTCTTCCTCGTAATTGCATGCTCTAAGGAAGGTAATATGTCTGTGCCAAGAATATATAGAGGGAGGATGACTAACTTCCTATAAGCAGAAGCAGTGCCAGAAGTGGCTGAAATAACGTCCCGTGATAAGTTGTCAAATTGGGATGTTGCGTAGTATTTCACTCAGTGTCTATTGTTGTATTTAAGTTTCCTTCGCCCATACTATATAAGGATGCGCTGCGTGATTTTGCGCGACACACCGAAATGACATACGATAACTCAATGTTTTTTGTGCTACTCCCTCTAGAGCATTGTGTAGTTGAGTATTATCGCCACCCGCCATTGTGTGTCCTGACTGTCACGTCAGTGGTGTAGGTTATACACGTAAAGATAAGTAAACAAGCGCTCAACCTATACCACTATAATTCTATATACCTATAACTTGATCCTTGATTTTTTTTGTGAAGCTCAGTATGGGGATTGCGAGTTTAGTGCGCATGCGCGAAAGAGGAATTGGCTTGAAGTTTCATCATATGGTATCCATGGTAACATCACAGTTTACCAATGGCACAGCTTACCAAATAAGCTGTGCCAATGGTAAGTGTGGTAACATAATGACATGTCCCTCCACTTAACCAAAAAAGTTCATGACGCATGCGCATATCGCCAGCTATCTGGTCTTTGGCTTCATTTTTGCGATTTTTTTTCCACAATGCTAGCGTTATAGAAAATTAAGTATATGACTAAAGTGACAGTCAGGACACACAATGGCGAGTGGCGATAATACTCATCTATACAGCGCTCTACTCCCACTACTCGTGTTACTCGTCCTCCCTATATTTGTTTATGGCTGTGCACAAATAATACCATGCTAATGGCTGTCTGTGACCGCTGCTGATCGTTTTACTACCGATACCGAAAGTTTTTATGGGGCTTAGGCCAGATTATTAAGAAATAAATTCTTTTGTTATATTGGTTTAGAAAATAAAGATTTTTCCAATATATTTAATTTCAATATCAGCTAATATTTAAATTTTCTCAAGTCAATTTAGATAGAGTTGAACTAAAGTATATAAAACTGATAAGAAATTTTCAATCAAATAATAACTACTTTTGTCCTGGCGAGGATAATAACTCTATAAAATAAAACATTAAAAAATCTTGACGGCCTGTGGCCAGCGGAAAGATAAATTTCTCAAAATTTGGACATCCATAGATTATTTCTTTATTAAATATTAGGTAAATTTCTTTTAAAAATGTTCCTATTGCAGTCGTTCACACTTTTAAATTTCAAAAAATAAATAACAGCATGTTGTTTTTTAGAAATGTTTTCCAGTTTGACAACACTGTTCTTAAGTACATAAACGAATATATTAGGTAAGATAATGTAACGTTTAACACTGTGCTAAACGTTGTGGGGTGAGTTCACTTGCGTAGGACTCAAAAGTTCGCAGATTGCTTCCAATAGTTTATTTTGAACACTCTGTACACGACCTTCTGTTGTAGTACAACTGTCACCACTTGTCACCTTGACAATCTATACTGTCACTGTCTTCACCGACAGAACTACTATTAACATCTGATTTCACAGACTGACTGTTTCAACTGACTTTCTAAGACTGACTGACTGACTCTGTCCCGTGATCGTCACGGCTTTATATATCTGAATCATGACATGACATTCATCGAGAATGTTCTATGATTATCTAGACGCACATAATAATGTTCTGAAGCCTTGTCAAACTTACAATAGTATGACAAATTGTACCTCACATATAGTTTCTGGAAGGATCGAGAATAAATCTACTATAATTCTAGAACTACATGATGAAATATGCAAGCAACAACTATTATAAGCAAGGTAGTAGAATAAATAGCTAATAAACGAATAATAACCGTAAGTACATGACCATCTATCCACGTTACACTGCCCTCGTCTTAGATTTGATCGTCCCGATCAAACATCATCCCAATGCATTCTTCAATCTCATGTGGTGGAGCTCCTTGCATCCTCTTGTCCCAGTTCTCACTCGCACTACCCGAGGAAGACATATAACGCAGTACTCCTTCTGATCCTTCTTTTTGATCATCAAAATGTTTCACCGGACTATGACTGCCTCCTCTTC
Organism: Crioceris asparagi; assembly: GCA_958507055.1. NCBI lineage: Eukaryota > Metazoa > Arthropoda > Insecta > Coleoptera > Chrysomelidae > Crioceris > Crioceris asparagi. Next base: position 20,001,285 of record OY293829.1, on the reverse strand, counting down.
CAGTTGGACATCCTCGAACAGGCGATCTTCTACTACACAAGCTATTGCGTAAACATCAGCGTCTGCTACATCCTGCCTCTCTGAGTGCTGTGTAACCGCGTGAAATGCTTATCTTACGACCGTTGTTGTCAACACTGGTGTTTCATTGACATTTGGATGAACTGCGCCTTCCTAAAGTACGTTTTCTTCTACTATTTGATCTCTTTCTGGAGATATTGCGCTCATCCTTCGACCTTGATCCAACGTCTTCCCTTTTAACACCAGAATCGATATCTGAGCTGTCTTTGTGAGAGCAATAATGAAGTTTCTTTTGGACACTGCTTTCTTTCTTATAATCTTGTTTAATTCTAGCTTGTTCTTCTTCATATTCATGTCTAATTCTTGCCAGTTCTTCTTCATATACATGTGTAATTCTTGCCTGTTCTTCTTTATATTCTTGTCTTATTCTTACTAGTTCTTCTTCATATTCTTGTATAATTCTTGCCTGCTCTTCTTCATATTCTTGTCTAATTTGCTCTGTTCTTTATATTCTAGCATATATCTTGCATGTTGTTCCTTACTTTCTAGACTAAATCGTGCCCAATATTCTCTGTCTCGTAGTCTATTTCATGCGTCTTCCAATCTCCACTTCATAAGAAACTCGATAACATCTGCAAAATTCTCAGCAAAATGCGAAGATTCCTTTTTCTGACACCAATTGTAACGTTTAACCCTGTGCTCAACGTTGTAGGGTGAGTTCACTTGCGTAACACTCAAAAGTTGGCAGATTGCTTCCAATGGTTTATTTTCAAACACTCAGTACACGATCTTCTGTTGTAGTACAACTGTCACAACTTGTCACTTTGACTATCGCGTTTCAACTACTATCGACTTATGCCTCCAATTGACTGATATAATAAACTGACTCTGTCCCGTGATCGTCACGGCTTTATCTGAATCATGATAATTCATCGAGAATATTCTATAATCTAGACGAAGAATGTATAAAGAGAGGATGAGTAACTCTGTATGCAGTGCTATAGGCAACAGTGGCTAAAATTACTTCGATGATAAGTTGTCAATTTGGTAGGTTGCGCAGTATCTCACTGAGTGTAACTACCTCACTCCCTTTGCGTACGTGCAAGATGTCAAATAAGAAAAGTTATGCCGGATTTATGCAGACATTTAACGTAAGATAATTTAAGGATTTAATGTAACATAATATAAGGTAAAGATGAAATATGCTGTTTACGTTATTCGATTTATGCACGTCATTTAACATTTAATATAACGTAACATAATTTAATAGTTGGTTAACTTTTATCTTTTATCTTACGTTACGTTAAATGAGCTCAATTTTTGCGTTCTGCCTGCACCGGTCACTGCGCACCGACAGAGCGACCAACTTAAAGGAACCAGCCGATACTATATAAAAGAACTAGGTGAATACAGTGGATAATAATATTCACTGCTGTCTTGTTTTCCCGGGTTTTTAACGTGAATATTTGAGAGTGTTTGAGAATTCATATTTCGCAGGCTTATTTATAGATATTGTTATAGTTATTGTTTTATTAGCAATAACAGTAATTTTAATTTCAAAAAGCATAAATATTTTCTAGGGATTATTTATTTATTTTCAATTAACATTTGAGCAGTCATGGTAGAACTAAAACCACAGATCAACAACGAAAACTAGTATTTCGTAACGGCTGCTGCCCAAAAAGTAGGAGAATAAATGACAATTGACCGATCTAGTGCAAACACGCATGCGTCAACGTTAAATTAAATTATGTTAAATTTACCTTCATAAATTAGGAAAATTTTTGTTAAATTAAATTAGGTTACCTTATATTAAATGCTTAAGTTATCTTACGTTAAATGTCTGCATAAACCCGGCATTAAGCTAACCTATAACAATAAATCCTATAACCTAACCATTTAACCTCTCTTTAAATCTATGCTATTTACTATTTATTACATTACCTGAAGCCATTAGAATAGTCAGTTGAGGTAATTTTTTTGTCATCAAATTTGAATTGTGAGCAATATAAAATCATTGTTGTAATGATATAAAATCAATTAAGAATGTTAGTGCTTTTGTGAACGAGAGCATTTTATTCCTGTGTTCCACTCTTCTGTAAAATACTCTATGGATATGAATTAAAAGGGCTCTGCAAGAAGTCTGAAAGTGAAATTACCAAACAAGCATTGGGCGGTATTTCTTAAGGATTGAAGAAAATATTGAAGCATCTGTACTTCTTTCTTTTGATCGAAAGATGTGAGGCGACGTATATCATCAGGAAGATTTATTAACTTGGATGACTTGGGATATTCCAAATTGGATCCAAGATGTGGAAGAACTTTCAGTGAATGAATGCCTAACTACTCAAGACTCAAACTCGTTCTTGCTCATACTCCAACATAAGGAATAAGTGATAGTAGTTCTTAATGTTGTTTAATTTTCAGATTCAATTTTTTTGTATGTTAAATGTTTATCGCTATCATCTGTAGCTTTTTTATGAATTCGATTGTATAATATTGGTCGTGTCATTAATTTCCTCAATTAATTGTTCCAATCCAATATTTATCCTAGTGGAATCTGTGCTTTTAATCTTATATTTTTCTTTTACTTTAGGTAGGTATATGGCTCAAAAAATTAAACTGTGAAAGGTAGGAAACTGAAACCTCATTTTTTATAAGTAGAAAATGTATTAAGCGTAAGACTGAAAAATGTTGATAGAAAAATTAAATTAATTATTGGTGAAACATTTTAGTTCTTTGATTTCTCTTATTACATATGTACCTACCTATGTTACGCTCAAAGACATAAATTCTTATCCAGAACGCGACGTTGAATTGGGTTTGATTTTTTTTCTAGTAAAGGAAATATAACACATTTGCCTATGTGTCGTTGTGGGCAAGGAATAATTTTCAGAGGCAGAATTTGGTATTCTAGTGTAGAATATATTTATTATAGTAGGTATTTTATTGTGAACCTGTGTGAAAAAAAGTGTTAAGTCCTACCTACCTATATAATAAATTGAATGTAGGATAAGACTACTCACGGAATTGAATTCAAATAAACTTGCACAATTATTCTCTTGGACTTGGCTGCCTGCTTTGGTGCCGCATTGAATCACACAACATGATGGCGGCATTTTCTTCAATTATTTGTAAGCACCACTGTACCTGTACCTCAGCAGCCTCAACTCTTGTACTGTCTCTGTGATACTAAAATATGTATAAACTATAAACCAATATAATAGAAATTTTAAACAAACACTACGAACGACAATTGATTTCAGCTTCTAGCCACATAAAAATAAACAAATAACTATAACATATATCTTTGACTATAACTGTGGATTGGAGGCAGGTGTTCTCTGCTGGCCCCCTCGCCCCATACATCAAATAAATAAACAAAACCTCGCTCACAAAGAGAACGTACTAATATGGTACTACTGTATGTACTACGTACAATAAATCATATCATAATCATAACATAAAGTATACAAGTAGATGTAGATAGGTTATCAACATAGAGTAAATAACACAGATGAAGAAGGTTAGGTGAATGATAAATAAATATCATTTTTATATTTTATCCAATCCTACTCGCCCGGTACAGAAGGATGCGCAGTGCGATTTTGCGCAACCTACCGAAATGACAGACGATAATCCTGTGTTTTTTGTGCTACCCCCACTACTCGTGTTACTTGTCCTCCCTATATTTGTTCATGATCTAGACGAACATAATAATGGTCTAGAGGCTTGTCAAACTGACAATACTACGACAAATTGTACCTCAAATATAGTTTCTGGAAGGATCGAGAATAAATCTACCAACTCTAGAAGTAATTAATGAACTATACAACAAACAAGTATAGTAAATAAGGAAATAGAACAAAAACATACTAAAAGAAATAATAACAGTAAGTACATGATAAACTATCCACATTACAATACCATTTCATCTTATAAAAGATCGTGAATGAAAAGTTATTTAGTATTTTGTTTTTATGTTTTTCTACAAAACCGGATCGGAAGATCGGAAGTAACAACCCCCACCGCTGGATACTCGATACTTTTTATATCATCTTTGATAGGACTGTTAGATAGCTAGGAGTATTTACTGTATCGCGCAGATAAATCGAGAGTATACTTTTGCCATAACGACTCTGAAAATAGAATACATTCTACGAATAATAAAAGAAAAAAATATGCCGGTGATTTCTGAAAAAATAAACTAAAAATTTACATTATACGAAATTAAATAAAGGTTCAAATAAACCAAATCTGTGAAACAGTGATAATCTCATATCGCTGAGTAGATATGGCGTAATGTTGCCACAATGCTGGATAATTTTCCCCCTTAATCCATCAAGATTTGTAGCTCTCTGAAATTAATGCCGATATATGGATCCTTTCAGATATCACCAAAAAAAGAAATCATTGGGAGATAAATCTGGTGATCTGGGAGGCCACTTGATCGTGACATGTGTAGATATCAATCGATCAGGAAAGGTATTTTCGAGAAATTGTGTCACTGGTCGTGCAATGTGACTTGTACAACCTTCCTGTTGAAACCAAATGTCCTCTAAATGAAAAGGAAGTAGCTAACCTGTCGACATAATTTGATTTTGCAGGTGCTGTAAATATTTGGCACCGTTCAGGTTACCATCGATAAAGAAGGGACCTTTCATATAGTCTCCTAACATTCCTGTCCAAACATTGAGTTCTTGTGGGTACTGAGTACGCTCAGGAATACTTAGATGCTGATTTTCTCGAGACCAATATCGTACCACGGTTGGATTGTGTTTCGCATGTAAAGAAAACGATGACTCATCTGTAAATAATATGTTTTTCAGAAATAAATCATTGTCATTTTGTTTTCCATCATGGTTTCACAAAATTCCATCCGTTTAATGTGGTGCTGGTAAAAAAAATCCTGAGTTTTCTGAACTTTGTAACAATGGTATATCCATTACTTTTCAAAATGCGCCAAGCAGTTATGACATTCATATTAAGTTGATCTGCAATTTCTCGATTTGTACAAGGTTCAATGCCCAACAGCGACACAAACAGTTACTTCCCTATTCTCACGCTCTTCATTGATTGGTATTACACGTGGTGGCTCATTAACATTTTGCTACTTCAGGCAGTTCTGAATACATCCAGATTTCTCGAAATTTTTAATAATTCAAGAAATGGTGGACTGTGACGGAATTGGCCTATTTTCAAATGCCACATTAAACAAATTTATAGTATCTTGCATCGAGTGACCCCCAAATACCACTTTAAGATTTGTATCATTTCATGCATTGTATACATTTTGGAATTCACATGAAAGGATTTTATTTTCAAAGGTTATGGGCTATTCATTAACTAGTCTCAGTATGTGAATTCAATCGAGGCAGACATACAGTCTGCAAAAAGGGGAACAGCGCACTCACCAGATGAATACTTGATTTGACCTCGATTCTCAATGAAGAGTATTCAGATGGTCGACTCTTCTCAACACATCGGGGCAATATACATTGAAAATCCTATCATCCGTTCGAATTTGTCCAGCTCTTATAAATACAAAGGTATATACGCGCATACCGTATGCGACTTACTATAAGATCCTTTGCTGTTATTATTTCAATAGTATATTTCTTGTTTGAAGGTAATTTTATGAATTATGATGGATACATCAAATTATTGATGATTTTCATTATAATGTAGGTAAAAAGTATTAATCAGACACAGATGACTAAAGGCCTATATTCCTGTTTTGTCCTTATGAAGATGGTGAACAAACAAGACTCTCTTATAAAACCATGCAGACTTAACCTTAACTTATTCTTTATCGATATAATAGTTTGCTGGTCACCAACTGATACTCCACAAATTCTACTATATACACTTTATTTATACTATATTTACAGATTATACAACAACACCTAACACGAGCTTCTTCTATATTATTTTTTTATACATAACCTCAACATTCTTTCTATATATCTAACAGTGTTGTCACTCTATTATATAAAATAAATGATTATTTTCTATACCCCCCTTCAATTTTAAGTCCTGTCAATAATTTATATTTTTTAATATGTTCTAGTTCTTTGCAGTATTTAAAATTGCTAAAAGTAAAAAAAAAATCTTTGAATTCAATAGAAAAAAGTTATACACATTTAGTTGCATGTATACATATTATATACAAACAACAAAAAAAAATCAGCCAAACTTAAAAATACAAATTAACATATTGCAATAGTGAAATAAAATAAATTAAATTGTTACTATCTACGCAACTTTCAAATTCAGGTTTGAAAAATGACAGATGTGTTTAGACAAACTTAGTGATTTTGTGAAAATCAGTAATATTATTTTCAGAAGGCACATATCCTAATTCAAACTTTCCTTTCTTCATAACGTCTCTTATAAAATGCACCTTGATGTCGATGTGTTTTGTCCTTCTTGAGTTTTCATAGTTGGAAATCATAGAGATTGTACTTTGGTTGTCGACAAATAACAGTGTTTCTCCCACATAAACAAAATCAGCAGCTAGTCCTTGTAGATACAGCACCTCAGTAACACATGAAGCTGCAGCTATATACTCCGCTTCCGCTGTTGATAGAGCAACTACTTGCTGCTTCTTGGAACTCCATGAGACTAGGTTATTGCAGTGATAAACAGCTTGGCCACTGATACTTTTTCTATCCATTTTATCAGAAGCACAATCTGCATCAGAATAGGCTATTAAACATTTTTCATCTTCTTTCTTGGTAAAAATAAGACTTAGGTCTTTTGTGTCCTTAACATACTGTAGCACACGTTTGGCAGCTTTCCACACAGTTAGGTTAGGTTTGTCCAAAAAGCGGCCTAAGTAAGACACAGAAAAGCAGATATCTGGTCTTGAGATCATAGCCAGATAGTTTAAACTACAAATCAACTCCCTCTAAGGTACATTGGTTATAACCTGTTCTGTAGGGTTGACTTGAAAATTGACCTCCATTGGGGTACTTTTGCCTTTGCAGTTTTCCATGTTGAACCGTTTGAGTATTTTCTCAATTAGTTTTTCTTGATTTATTTTAACACAGTATTTGGTTTGAGTCACTTTAGTACCCAGAAAATTTTCCAAAGTACCAAGGTCTTTAGCATTAAACTTGTCTTTTAGTTGCTTCACCAAAATTTCAACTTTTCTTTCTTCTCCGGTAATCAAACAGTCGTCAACAAAAAGAGTTAAACAAACATCATTATTAAAATATAAACATACATCATGTGCGGATCTTTGAAGTCCATTCTGTTTCGAAAAATTATCGAAACATTCGTTCCAGCATCGAGATGATTCTTTTAAGCCATATAAAGCTTTATTTAGCTTCAAAACTTTGCCTTTTTCTTCATCCACACCTTCTGGTATTTTTATGTATACTTCTTCAGTTAGTGTCCCATTAAGAAAAGCTGACGGTATATCTAAATGTCTTAGTTTCCAATTATTCTGCACAGCGTGCGAAATCGTCATTCTAATTGTAGGCATCTTGGCAACTGGAGCATAAAGTTCATTTGAGTAGTAAGTTTCTTGAAATCCTTTAGCTACAAGCCTCGCTTTTTTAACTCCATCTGATTTGGTACGAAAAACCCATTTTGTTTGAATGGCTTTCTTATTTTTAGGTGTCCAAGTTTTAAATTTTCTGTGTGCTTCAAGCTCTGTATTAATAGCTGTCTTCCATTCATTTCCAGATTGAATAGCTTGTTTGTATGTTACTGGATCTTCATCACATGTAAGTAGGCAATATGCTGTGTATAATTCGTAATCTTCAAAACGTTTTGGTATTTTAACTTGCCTTTTGTTACATGCTGAAGATGGTGTATTTTGATTACTAGTAGACCTAAGTGATGACGCACCGTAGTCCTCTGTTTCTTCATCTTCTGAACTGCCATTGTTCGGTTCTGACTTACTATTTTCTTCTACTTCATTCTCCACCATCATAGGCCTATTTGAGTTAAATACATAATCGCTTTCATCAAATCTTACATCTCTGGATGTAACAATTTCATTAGTTTCGGGATTCCATAACCGATATCCTGCTCCTGCATAGCCTACCATTCTCATTTCTATGGCTCTTGGCTCCAATTTGCTTGCTTTCGGTAGCCAATATACCCACGTCTTACTACCGAAAACACGAAGTTTTTCAAGATTCAGGTGGCCTAGATATATTTCTGCCGGCACATTACCATCAATTGCTCGAGTAGGCGATCTATTTAATTGAAATACAGCACACCGTATTGCTTCTCCCCACAAGTGTTTTGGTAGGTTTGGTATCTACGAACATAGTTCTGACTTTGTCTAACAAAGTCCGATTCATACGCTCAGCTACTCCACATTGTTGTGGGGTGTAAGTTGCAGTTAATTCATACCTGATGCCATATTTAATACAATATTCTCCAAATGAATTCGAAGTAAATTCTTTGCCATTATCTGTTCTGACTCTTGAAAGCATTATGTTTTGTGCTCTTTGTTGATCTGTGTGTTTCCTTAGGTTAGGTTCTGCTTCTGACTTGTTTCGTAGAAGATAAACTTGTGTGAAGTGATAGAAATCATCAATCACCGAAAAATAGTACTTCTCTCCATTTTTGGTCGGTTCTTTACTTGGTCCCCAAATGTCCGAGTACAATAACTCACCGATTCGAGAAGATCGAGGTTCTTTACATTCCTTGGTCGCCTACTAGCCTTACCTTTCTGACACGAATCGCATACTTTTTGGCAGTAGGGTAGGTTTAGCATTTTTAATCCTTTTCTGTTTATGTGTCCTAGGCGAAGATGCCAAACATTTTCTTGAAAGCTTAAAATAAGTGCTTTATGTTTGTTTTGTATATCAAAGCTTGCGACAAACAGATTATTTAACATTTGACAGGTAAAGTATGTGTTCTTTCCCTTACAGACGAAAGCGTAACCTTTTTCAAAAATCACTTGATAACCTGCTTCGTTTATTTTATTTACAGATAGTAAATTATACGGCAACGACTCAACAATCAATGCATTTATGTTAATCAACTGTTTACTATCTAACCTTTTTCTTTAAGCTTCCCTGCTCTGTTGGCAACCATTGTTTCTCCATTCGCTACTTTTAATTTCAAGGGAACAATATTATGAACATCAATCATATGTGTTTCATATTGCGAATTTATCATGGTATTTGTTGCACCAGAGTCGAGAACGAAGCTTATTACCCCTTTTTGGTTACCTCTACCTCTGTAGACAAGGCTATGAAACTTAATTCTTCTTCAACTATATGAGCTCTGATTGATTGGTTATTTTCGTGGTTTCTTGCATTGCCATGCCTGAAAGGTTGTTTACCTCTGCCACGATTGTTATATCTGAAACTTCCTCTAGTGTGATTACTTGGAAGCTGAGGTTTGGGACAATCAGATATCAGATGTTGTATACTCCCGCACCTAAAGCATTTAGGCCTTGGCTTAGATCTGAATTGCGATCCGTGACCTACACTTAATGTACAATCACTTGACAAATTTTTATTTGCCGCACTTGTAGAAACGCAAGAGTTTTGTAGCTTAAGTTCTACATCCAGTAATTTACTTTTAACATAGTCCAATGTTAGAGTAGAGCTCGTTGTTTCTAAAACTGTGATAACAGTGTCAAACTTTTTGGGTATTGTTAGCATCAGATAACAGACCTTATCATCTTGAACAAGTTTACAACCCGCTGCCTCTAAGTCCCTAATAAGAGAGTCAAACTTTACAAAGTGGTCTTGTAGTTTCGTGTCCTTACTACACTTCAGCGATAATAGTTGTCTTCGATGAAATAATTTAGACAGAGTACTTTTCCTCTCAAATATATTTTTGAGACAGGCAAACATGTCATAGGCCGTTTGGCAACCTTTTAGATACTCCAAGTGTCTATCGGTTACACACTGTACTATAATGGACATTGCTTTGGCTTCTTTATATTTGTGTTCAGTTAATTGCTTTGAATCCATTGCTAAATCTTCTTCAGATTTCTTCTTAAGAGAAATTTCCTTGACATTTTTCTCTGCTAATAAACATTCTACCCAGAACTTCCAATTTGAAAAGTTGTCACTAAGTTGTGGAAGGTTATGGTTGTTAGTAGACATTTTTATAGATTTTCTTCTTTACAATTGGGCTTTACTCTTTCTCTTTATTTATGATTTGGGCCCATAACCTATTGAAATAATAGTTTGCTGGTCACCAACTGATACTCCACAAATTCTACTATATCAACATTCAACATTCTTTCTATATATCTAACAGTGTTGCCATACAAAAATGATTATTTTCTATATTCTTCTTAACCTTTTATTAAAAATGATGATGAATATTGAAATTATTAAAATGTTCAATAAATTGCACTTCTATTTTCAGAAAATGCTTGTGAGAAAAGTTGTGGTATCTTATTTGACAGCACCTCTAGTGATGTTTAGGATAATATGATGATTAGAAGCTTGGCTGATGCTGTTACTTTTATGAATATAACTTTATACGTTAGATAGGTATTTGATTCAAAAGAATTACTTTCTAAATAAACTCTCATATAATTATTTATTCTATTCCATGCTTATAACCCCGTACATTTCATAAAATGATTAATAAATCATAAACTTTTCAAGTGGTTTTTTCATCTCATATTAAAACAAAATTTATTCTGAATAAGTAATATTATTTAAGTAGCTACTTTAACAAACATTTGAAAACGACATTAAAAAAACGCCAAAAACATCTTGCTCCATGTTGACAATTTTAGAATATGGCTCGATAAAGTTAAAAGAAAAATTTGGTGGTTTTTCTACAGTTTGATGTGTTTTTTTATCTGTCCAGGGCACTGGAATAACTAAAGACAATAATGCCGCTTGATATAATATGTCGATGTATTTCTGGAAATTCTTCTCTAATAAGTACCTACTTGAATATTTATGTTTATACTCATTTTATTTGTTCTGAAAGCACAACATCAAAATGTGCTAATTACTATATGTATATGTTATCTATAAATGCTTTGTTAGAATTAGATATTGAGAACGTACACTGCTGGTGCTGGTGTGGGTGAAACAAGATAAATGTGAGGTGGATATGGAAGGGTAGCTTAAGTTTTTTATCCTATATTTCTAATAGATTGCACGTTTGCTATCTTCTCCTACATTGGATAGGTATCTCAATTTTATTAGTCCCGAATTGTCTTCATAGGGTACACGAAGATATAGTACTTGCATTCTTGCATGCCTTAATTGTTATACTGTGGCTATTCTTTGGAGTGGGATTCGATATCAATGGAATGTAATAAGTACTTGTATCCAAGCTAACTGTATTTCACATTTATTAGGAATCTCTTCCACAAGCAGTCCGAGGTTGGCGCATAAGTCCCGCTATGATTTTATTTGCAATTAAAAGGAGTTTGTTCAGGAATTTCAATTGATTTATTTGTTCGTTTATTAAAACAATACTTGGAGATTATTCCTTGAAGATTATATCCTTCAAATGACAACCGCTTGTAGCCTCAACTTGACGTGCCCTTTCTAACGCATTTTCCATAATAGATGATGGATAGAATATTAGGTCTCAACTGCTGAATTTTATGCCGAATATTGGTTTTCAGTTGCTGTAAAGTGCTTGGTTTATGCGTTGACGTATGTTTTGGGAGATAAGCAAAGATTTCAACGAACTAGTGTCAAATGCCTTGCCAAGGGACAGATTTGATTTGTCCAACTTACTGTAACGTTTAACCCTGTGCTAAACGTTGTGGGTGAGTTCACTTGCGTAATACTCAAAATTCGCAGATTGCTTCCAATGATTTATTTAGAACACACTGTACACGGCTTTCTATTTTAGTACAACTGTCACTATTTGTCACTTTGACTATCGCGTTCCAACTACTTTCGACTTATGTCTCCAATTGACTTCATAAGACTGACTATGTCCCGTGATCGTCACGGCTTTATATATCTGAATCATGATAGGACATTCATCGAGAATGTTCTATGATTATCTAGACGAACATAATTAATGTTCTAGATCCTTGTCAAGGTGACAATAGCACGACAAATTGTACCTCACATACAGTTTCTGGAAGGATCGAGAACAAATCTATTACAATTCCAGAACTACATAATGAAATACACAAGCAACACTACTGCAAACAAGGTAACAGAACAAGCTAAAAGAAATAATAACAGTAAGTACATGATAAACTACCCACGTAACATTACATTGTTGTGGTAATGACAATCTTGCTCAAAATGATCGCTTTGCAAAATGCGCGTGGTTTTTCAAATGATGAACATATATTTCAAACATTTTGTCCCGTTTCTGAAATGCATGCTGTAGACGAGTTAATGGTGCCTTGTTTTGGATAGATGGGCATGTTATTATATTCCAAGGGATATTATTAATACCTACTTATCTAAGGTTTTTTATAATTCGTTGGATGGTAGCGCGGGTAATATCCAAGACCTGCGAAAGGCCTCTCAGGTTTGCATGAATCATATTCTATGTAATCTAGAACCTTTAGAGGTTTGCTTCGGTTCAGGCTCTACCACGTCTAGGTAAAACAGGATGATGAACATTTTTAGAATTTCTTAAGTGTTGTGCCAATCGATTAAAAACTATTTTGGTATAGCTGATACTGATACTCAAAGTGTTCTCTAATTTTGTTACGTAAAAAATTAAAGGTTTAAATATACTTTTAAATAAGTCTATAAGGAATAATCATATCGAGAAGCGGTTTTCATCAGTAAATGTAATTTTTTTTCTTCTAATGAAAAATAAGAATACCATTGCATTTGATATTTTCAAGAAAATTATTAAAATCTGCGACTTTGTCAAAAGATGCCATCTACCGAATCGGAAAATAATTAAACTCAACATGTTACTCTAGTAGAAGCGTCCAATAAAGCTCATTAAAATAGAATAAAATTATTCACACTAGGCAATACCAAAAAAAGTTATTCAGTTTTTTCAAACCAACATTTTACCCCTTCCACCCGTTATTTGATAAGATGGAGAAAAAACCTTCATACAATAAAGTTGTCTAATTCTTAGTAAGTTAAAAAATATTTTCAATATAGGTTAACTTGATTAAGTTTTCTACTTCTCGGTGTGAGTTACGCCCCCCTAGCGATAGACTTAGTATCTTATAAATATTTTCCGGCTTTTTGTTTTGGGCGATTTACCTCTAAGAACTTTTTTTTCAGGTTCGTGCGATTAATGGATCCTGAGATATAGCGTCCTTTATCAATGGCCACTCTGTAAGGCAACAAATAATGTAACTGCCGCGAAATTCGTTACAAGAACCGCATAGACATCATCATTTGTTGACAACGTCTTCTCGTCGAGGTTTCGCTACCCCCTATCTCAGTAATTATGATACAGAAAAAAGTATGAAGATAAAATCTCTCTTATTTTAAATAGAACATATATATATATATATATATATATATATATATATATATGTATATATTTGGATTGTACATAAAAGTTTAGATTAACAAACCATATATCTAGTATTTATAGTTTTTGAGATTTTATTTTTATAAAAAAATCACATTTGCAGATATATGAATTATTAATAATCTAACAAAGAGAGGTAAATGTTTTTAACCAAACTAAGGCGCTAACCCAACCTGAAACAATCTATGGCAAAATACAGGGTAAGTACGACAGCGATTAAAAAAATTAATATTCAATATTATCAACTATCTCCTATTTTTTATTGCAAACCACAATTTTTTTCTGTTTCACTGTATTCTAGGACTAAAAATAAGGGTAATTTGTGCTTACTACCCTATACCTAATATCAAGAGTTTCTGAAATATAAGCCGAAATTTAAAATTCTGTAAAATATGAGATGCACATTCGTTAACGAGTGATTGTTATACCTACCTAGAAAAAATGACTACTTCTTCCTTTTAAGTACTTTCAAATTTAATGTTTATTTATTCAATTAATAAAGAGAACAATTATTCAATTTAAAAATATAGGTAATAACAAAAATATTAAAATTATAACAAATGTGCTGCATGTCCTCTATTTTCCGCTGTACATGTGGTATATATGCCTTCCTTGTCTTCTTTCGGCGTCAGTTTTTCCTATTGAGAGCTTCTATTTCCAATATTTTTCTATATTTTAAACCTTCTACGTCCTGGGTATGGTTCTGGTACACATGATCTTTTAACTTACCCCACTGAGGAGTGAAATCAGGACTTCTCGGAAGCCATGCAATATTTCCATTTGGTCCCATCCATTCTGCAAACCGTTCGCTAAGATAATTTCGGAATAATATGACCCGGAGCTAGATAATTTGTTTCTCTTTTATATTTTATAATACTGTGATTTCTTAAGTCTCGTTCGATTCGCTGAAAAAATGATTTGTCCGGAATTCTTCTTCAACTGCTGAGTTTCTACAAAAGCACACACAACTCAGTTTGAAATTTATTTAAGCATTTAAGATATCATTATTTCCATAATCACTACGTTGACGAATGTGAAACTCATATTTTACAGAATTTTAAGTTTCAGCATATATTTCAGAAATTTTTGATATTAGGTAAGTATAGGGAAGCAAACAGAAAGTACCGTTATTTTCAATAGTTCCGAATATCATGTCTTGGTCCATTGCCACATTGTTATCAGATGCAAATTATTCGAGCATATCGTAAACATTTAACTGAGCTTTCCCCCCCCGAGCACACGTTGTTCTAGACCCGAACTAATAAATATTACAGCATAGTGGGTTTAACAGTCGTGTTAGCAGCTGAAACAAGTCCGAGTTGGCCTCAAATTAAATTCCTGTTAGATATTCCGATTGTGCTGTTTGAAACAAACATATAAACTCTGACTGTACGACCGTCCACCTTGCAGAAATGAAATAAATGAGTAACAGTAGGAAACCAGCGTGGTTTTTATATAATGTGTGCCAGTGTAACAAAGAAAGTCTGCTAAGGATTTTTTTTTAGATTTTTCATGGGACTTATGATGCTATTTTAGCTTCCCGTCTTAAATTCGAAACCCGTGATCCCCGATTTGATATGCTATGCCTTTATTTCGCTATATAACTGGAAAGTTGATAAACTTTGCCTAACGTCTCTGAGTTCGAACGATCGCTGCACGGCAATTTTTCATCGTCTCTACGTAGTACTTTACCGACCCGAGGCACTCCTCTTCTCGAACTTCTCTAACCTTCGGCTGGATTTTTTTCTCCCTATGCGAACTTCATACATATGAAATGTTATGGCTCGTAGGTTCATAACTCCAGCCCTATTTAACGATGGATATATTCTAGAAAGTTGGCGGTTTGTTTAGACAGAAATATAGTTTACCTTTATGTAAGAATAGTTGTATTATCGTTCAGGTCTTTTAGACGAAGTCGGCAAAAAGTGATACAGAAAATTTGATAGTCCTACTTAGTTAATAGGTTCATTATGAAATGCTGATTATATGTAAATTAATTCTTGCTATAACTTTTTTCTTGTTATGGGGTAGATATAAATTCCAGGATATTTATAATATACTAAAATTTTGTCGATAGGTAAATCGATACTAAATCTTCGGGTTATTAAGGGTAATTGAACATGTTTAGGTAAATTTCTTATAGAAATGTACCTATTGCGATCGTTCACACATTTGAATTTCGAAAAAATTTCAACGGCATGTTGTTGTATGTCTATAAGTTAGTCCAAAAAAACATTTGGTTCAAAAGTTTATATATATATATATATATATATATATATATATATATATATATATATATATATATATATATATATATATATATATATATATATATATATATATATATAGTTTTTATGTAGATTCTTGAGCTTGGATATATTTTTTTTCCTTAGGTTTTCTTGGGATACAGGCTCAGTGGTTTGATTAACTTATTTTTATTTATTCTATACCATTATAATTAATTTTTATAAGAACAAAACGTTTCGACCATATGTGGTCTTTTTCCTTTTTCAATTGTTAAAAATTAAGATCAGCTAAAATGCATAGTTCGTAGAAAACCAGATATATAATAAAAATTAAAATATAATTCTGTTTGGGTCGACCATTTAAAATTGAAAATTAAAACTGTATTCTATATAATTGTTGAGAGTTATATCATTCTAGCATCTTCTTCCAGTTTCTTTTTTCTTTTTTTTTTCTTTTTCTTGTTCATTTTTTGGAAAAAACAGAATTATATTTTAATTTTTATTATATATCTGGTTTTCTACGAACTATGCATTTTAGCTGATCTTAATTTTTAACAATTGAAAAAGACCACATATGGTCGAAACGTTTTGTTCTTATAAAAATTAATTATAATGGTATAGAATAAATAAAAATAAGTTAATCAAACCACTGAGCCTGTATCCCAAGAAAACCTAAGGAAAAAAAAAAATATATATATATATATATATATGGGATATTACGAAATTTGTTAACACGATAGAGGTCGCAGTTTTAAAGGTATCAAGTTCAAATTTGCTACAAAAATCAACCTCTCAGATATCTCGGTCGAGTTCGTTATTGGGCAATATCGGGAAAGTAGTTTCAAAATGGCGACCATTCAAACATTTAAAAAAATTATCAAAAAAGAACCGTAGTGTAAATATCATCAAAAATAATTTTAGGTTATAGATATATTCAGTACCTATAACTTTTATTTAAAGTAATTTTTCAAAAAATACACAGGTAAAAAAATAAAAATTGATAAAGAAAAATAACAAATATTGATAAAACATGAACACTCAATATAGATTTGATGTAATTGTACATTTTCTGGAGATCTTAATATAGACCCTGATTAAAAAAATATATAGTATATTTACTGAAAAGAAATAGGCGAAAAAAAATTTTTGCCTTGAAGTGGACTCGAACCCTGTCTGCTTTATATTCAACAGCCAAAACAAAAACCCTCTAACCGCAAGGCTGTGACACATATGAGAATTTACTGTAATAACATGTAGGTATACCAATGAAAAGGTTGTTCAAATTTCAATTCAATGAATTTTGAAAAATTTACCTTTCCGCTGACTATAGGCCATCGGGATTTTTTTTAAATGAAATTATTGGATTTTCTAATTTATTGGGTAGCGGTGACACAGCTTGGGCATCTTGTTCTCGTTGGTTCCTTGGCAATAGCTGAAAAACTTGATTCGCGGAAGATTGTAATGCAAAAATGGCTCTAAAGACTTTGATGAAACTTTTCTGCTCAAAGGCCTTTACCACATGCTATCACGAGTATCTCTGAAAAAAAGCATGAAAAAAATTATGCTCGAATGAATTATCAAATTTTCTAGTTGTTTATTCTTATTGTGACTAACCGGTTCCTCGTAAGTCAAAATTGAATGTGACGACCATTGTTGTTTGTCTTGTCAAGCTGAAGAAACGAATTGTTACTCGACCTGTTCAGTCGAGTTAACTATTCGTTGGAATTCATTTGAGAACTAGTAGGAATTTCGTGTGAGTGGACCCAATAGTTTTTTTATTTTGTAAGTTCTACTATCTGATTCAGCGTACGTATTCTCATTAATGGGTGAATGCGAAATGTGGGATTCTTGAGACATTTCGATCGAGGAAAATTTGTCGTTATTTATGTAAAACTTTAGTGTTGAAACATGGTCGATCTACTATAAAATTAGGTTGTTCTTTATACTGTGAATGTAGCAACAGTCTTTCATAATAATAACAATACAGTGTAATAGATAAAAATGAATCCACTTCAGCGTTCTTCATATGGGTATGCGATACCCATTGTCACAAAAAAAAGATGATCAAATATTACAGTCCACTCAGTAGATTACATTGTGAAATAAATTTGATCAAAGTTGCAATAGTCTCAGAGATTTAGGATGAAAATGCTTCAACGACTTTAACAACTAAACCACTGTTCTAATCAACAGAATTTAATCCACCAGAAATTAATAAAACCCAACACGAAAATTCTTATATTGATTATTTTGTTCTATTCTATTTGTAGCATCTGGGTTATAAGAGCAATTCAATGAGGATCTCACCTCGAATGAAATAGGATAATGATAATATCGATCCCATTTCATTTGGTGACAAAGAGATAGTAGCTGGGCTGCTGCTTGGAATATATAAAACAAGAGTGCAGCCAAGTCATGGATGGCTGATCCTGTCTCGTACTTCTCCGAGGGTGAAGCTTCCTCTCTCTACCACTTCCTTTGTAGCAGGCGACAACCGCAAAGGTCGATGTGAGCGAATATATATGCAGTGACATAGAATAGAAGAGATATTAGTAATGTCACTACTAAAAGGCTACTATCCGTTTCCCCTTCAATTTAGTTCACGCAAAAAAGTAATCAAATAATATCACCTTCTCGATCACATATTATTATTTAACGCAACAGTTTAATCGGATATTTTTTTATAAAATTCAAGGGATTTCGGGCACTAGGAAAGTGAAAGTTTTGTACAGCTCTATACGGAAATCACTGAGTATATATACAGTGTGATACTCCGGAATTTGATATCTCTTATTTCCTATGACATACGAATGAAATTTTTGAGAAAAGTGATAGACATTGTAAAACTTCACATTTGAAAATTAATTGAAAATATAGAGGGTGCTCTATAAGGTAACAGCATACCAGACTTATGTTTTTTAAATAGAATATCCTGTATACTATCTTGAATTTTAATTCCACTGATTTTCCCTAGGTTACATATATTTATTTACCTTCAAATTTACAAGGCCTGTCATAGAATATTCAATTTTATTCATAAATACACTCTATATGAGAATACTTAATTCATAAACAACATACTATAATTGACAACTAGGTATAATTGTGCAGTAAAAATTCCTCTATACTGTAAAATACATTGTCACTCAGGTGTTTCTTTTTTAATTTTTTTCTTGAACCGTATTGGTGGTTATTTTTTTTGTTAAGGTTAATCATTTATGTCTGCTCTGTTTCAGCATAAAACTACACAATAACTTTAATATACTCTGTGAATAAAGTAATAGATTTTTCAACAAAGCTATAATAAATAAACAATGCAAAATACCCATATTTCTATCCAATGGATTTTTTTGGAAGGAGCAATTTATTTGATTATGTATTTCATAAAAAACAATTTGCTGGGACAAACATAGATTTTTCTATTATTTCGGAGAAAATAATTGGTATGTAATAAGCAATTTCTTCTCAAACTATATGTTCCTCAAATGTTTGGGTTGGTATTATTGGATATTATGTAACTGGACCAGAAGGTACACATTTTCTGATCTGTACGAATATATCTCTAGCAAGACCTCTCCCAACATTTTTGAAGGACATCTAGTTTGAGATGAGTTACTGATAAGAATGAAGCATGGTCAAAACATCATTACAGCAATATAGTAGCTTACTTCTTGAAGAATTATGCCACTATATGGTCAGACCACGCCAGAATGTTCTATGATAGACGTGTGAGGCAGAGCTAAGATAAAAATTTGCTTTCCTGATGCTAGAAATCCTATTGACGACATCTACATATTTTGTAATTTAAACGAGCTTCAAACCTGTGAACATTTATTTTTCGAATGTCCAATGTATACCTATCAGCAATAGAACTACTTACACTTACAACAAATCATTGATAAGAACAGTCTGGCTCGGATTCTGAGCAATGGGTGCCCATAACTTCTTACTAAAGTGGCTAAGGTGGTAAATATAATTTTGTAATCTAGTTATATGTTTATAAATGCAATGTGAATGTCTATTGTATGCTCAAAATCCTTGCAATGAAAAATGTTTTTCTTGAATACAATAAATTATTGAATTGAAAATGAATTGCGAAGACATAGGGGAGATACGTGTAATACGATCCCTCGAGTTAAAATGATTCCCTACAAACGTAACCCCCGCGATCTATCCTGACCTCCAGTACTGAACGTTGCGTTTGAAGGTTATATTTTGATCGATGTCTTGAAATTTGGTGTTTGAAGTGAATTGATCCCCCTTCGTGCGTATAAAACGATCCCTGGAATCATTTTATCACATTAGTATTTTTAGTTTTTACAGATCATGCCGCGAGTTCATGAACGTAAAACCACTCACGAAATTGGGCTAGGGAACAAATGCGAAAGGCCCTAAATGCCGTCAAAGATGGTAGGTGTCTTATAAAACAGAAATGCCAAAGGTAAAAATAAAATAGCTTCAGGAACCGCTAAAATTATGGTTGGCAGACGAACAGTTTTTAGCCAAGAACCGGAAAGGGAACTTATTGGTTATATAAAAAGCATGGACCCTGGCCTGACAACACAAAATATTTTTTCTTAATAGCTTAATGGATTTAGACAAAGAAATCTTGACATCACAAGAATGGACGTCCGAAGCTCGAGCTTTCAATAAGCCGGAAATTGACGATGAGGCCGTAAAACCGCCTGTTCTCATTCCGGAGACGTCACGGTCACGCCTCATCAACAGAAACCGTGCAAATACATCGTACTGCACCGAGTATTCCAGAATTTGTAACAGAAGCAGCACAGTCTTTGCAAGTAACTATCCAGGAATCTCTTCCTGTAACCCCTATCACCACAAGCAAATATGCAGGAACCTTAAAACCCTTCAACCTTCGACGCAAGAGGTTATTCAGAAATCTCCACAAGTACATAAGTACAAAAGTACAAGTAGTAAGAATGGTATGATACCGATTGTAAAGAAGCATTGTTAGATAGAAATAAAGCTAAAATAGAGAAAGAAAGAAAAATGACAGAAGCGTCCGTACAAAATTATAAAGAGAAAAGAAAAATAGCTAAACGAATATGCAGACAAAAAAGAGAGTTTTTCTTAAGAAACAACTGAAGGCAATAGAGGATTACCATATTAATAACGAAACTAGGAGACTTTATCAGGAAATTCGAAAATCAAGACTAACTATAGATATGAGAACAACTTTCTGTAGAAATAACAAAGGGTCATTCGTTGGAGATAAAAATGGAAAATTAAAATCTGGGCGCAGTATTTTCAAAAACTTCTAAATGAAGATGGAATAGTTTATGATCAAGATATTTCGGAAGAAGTCGAATATAATGAATTTGAAGAGAATACTCAAACAGTAGTAGGCGAACCGACGGAGACAGAGGTTAAAGAAGCTATAATCGAACTCAAAAATAATAAGAGTGCAGGCGAAAATGGAATACCAGTGGAGATTTTGAATTAAGGACGAGAGGAGCTCCACAAAAAAAAATCCATTTGATAAGCAAAGCATGGAGGGAAGAAATGATGCCAAAACGTTGGAGTGAAGCTATTATATCCCCTATATTTAAGAATGGGGACAAAACTGTATGTGAAAATTACAGAGGTATTGCAATACAAGATGTAGCATATAAAGTTCTGGCTAAAATTATACGTAAAAGATTGAGAAAATAAGGAGAAATCATAGGAGAGTACCAGGGTGGTTTTAGGGCCGGTAGATCAACAATAGATCAAGTGTTCACATTAAAGATTATACAGAATAATACTCACGAACAGAACCTAAGTCTACATATGCTTTTCATTGACAAGCCTATGACTCAGTCTCACGTAAGAAGATATATGAGGCGCTGAAATGGTTAGAAGTACCAGATAAACTAATTAAATTTATAAACGTGACGTTATATAAGTTAAACAATAATGGAAGTTTCTCAAATGCGTTTGAAGTAAAAAATGGATTAAGACAAGGTGATCCACTTTCAACGGACTTGTTTAATATTGTGGTGGAGACTAGAGTTCGAAGAAGTGATATTCAAAGATCTGAAATAATTTACCATCATAGAGAGCAATGTATAGCATAAGTAGACTATTTAGTTTTGTTGGCAAGAACTAGAAGACAGTTAGAGAACTTATTTCGGAGGTTAGTAGAAGAAGTTGAAACATATGGACTCAAAATAAACGAAAGCAAAACAAAATATATGGTAATGCTGTCAAACGTTACAGACAAAAACGATCTCATCAGATTTAAAACTGCCCATAAGGATTATATGTTTGAAGAAGTAAAGGAGTTTAGGGGTGATAATAGCGAATAGGGGTCAGGAAGATAAAGAAATAGATAAAAGAATAATGAAAGGGAACAGAGCTGTTGGATCCCTTACCAGAATATTAAGAGCCAAAAACATCTCAAGAGCAGCTAAAATACGTGTGTATGAAACTATCGTGTGCATCGGAAACATGAACAATGACTATGCAATCAGAAAAAAAATTGCAAATTTGGGAAAGGAAAGTCCTTAGAAAAATTTATGGATGACTAAAAGTAGAACGAGATATGTGGCGAAGATGTACAAACAAGGAAATAGCAAACTTAAAATTACAAAAAAGTAAGAGCCTAGAGAATCAGATGGTTAGGACATACCACCCGACTACCAGGTCAAAGAATTGTTAAAAAGGTATTGTTTGAAGGAGAAGGAGAAAAAAAAGAAGGGGATGACCCAGGAAAAGATGGATGGAGGAGGTAAAGAGTGACTTGGAGAAAAATGGAATAAATAATTGGAAAGAAAAAACAATGGACCGTCAGAAATTTAAGCAAGTAGTGAAAAAAATAGATGCCGGGGGCCTACAAGGCCTGTAGTGCTAATATACAGGCTGTATCGTAAAAAACGCCCCACGCTGTAACTTCGTTATTTATTTGCAAATTTTTGAAATTGAAAAAATTAATGAATGAATGAATACTCTACAAGATGACATCAACTTAAATTTATTTGATATTTGCCCTTAGTGACATCGATAGTCAACTTTTTTTTTCTTAATGGAAGCATGTGTTTATTTTGACGTCATATTGTAATCTAAATTCAACAGCATAATATAACCTAATATTTATTTAACAATTTCTAGAAAAATGGTAATGCTTAGACCATTATCTTTAACTTGGAGCATGTCGGTCAATGTGCTGTTATCCATCATAGAAATTGAAGTGATCTTTTCACAGTGTTATAAAAATAATCAAAAAATTGACAATTCAGTGACACGATCTGACATTTTTCAAGGCAATGAATGCGAAACTAAAAGCGACTTATAAAATTATGTTAAATAATATGTAAATGTTGAATAAATATTTAGATTTGTTATACTGCAACCATCAAACCATTCATTTGTTTTTTTGAATTTTTAAAATCCGCCAATAAATAACGAAGTTACAGCTTGGGGCGATTTATACGATACAGCCTGTATATATAATGCCTCAGTCAGAAAAACCGAGAAGATAGCGCAGACAAGTGTAGCACCGCAAGATTTTGTTAGTAACAGGCAATGGTCTAAATAACCAGATCGTAGTTCTCAATCTCAAATTTTGACTACAATTCTTGAATCTAGCGTGTCTAGCCATGACTGTTAATCTTCCATCCACATCTTTTGCGGTCTTTACACCTGGGCAAATCCAACTAATGGCAAAGATAGTAGAAAGAAGACATAATATAAGGCAAGTAAGTGTAGACACGTCTGTATTAAACAGTACCCCCTACAAAAACTACCTAAAGGAGGAAACAAAAAAACAGATAAAGAATAAAAGAAAGCTAATACAAAAAAAACAGAATTAAAAAACTGGTTGCCGACAAGAATAAAAATAAAGTAAAAATAAGCGAAAAAGTTATAAATCCAGTTTTTCTGAAGAGGACAGTGATACCGAATGCCTGTTCTGTACCGAAAAGACAATAAAGGTAAAGGCTAGGCAGAGAAAACATACCTCCAAGAGAATGTGTTAATCTTTTTGACCATGTTTTGACCTTGAGTACACTAGCGCTCAATCGGTACACTCACGATGTTACATGTGGCGGCAGATTTAAATCGGACATTCAAATTAACGGTGGAATATAATAGTACCACAAAGTAGAGAAAGGAATAAAACATTCAGAAATTGTTGAAGAAAGATAAAAAAACATTATATGAATGCAGCATAGATTTTTTATTAAGTGTTCTCCAACAATTTCTGAAAGTTTCACTCCTTTCACTATGTCTAAGGGGAATTAATAAAGTTATAATAAATATACGAAAAGTTTGAATTAATTTTTTTATTAACTTGAAGGTCGCCAATGTGAACATCAACATACATTACTATTACAATATACTTATATAATATACTTATTATTATAACAAATTATTACCCAGAGCACTGTCTAAATAACTGCTTTTGTAAAACACTCATTATACCACCAGGACCCGGACGCTGGATACTTCATATGCCCTTGCATTGCTCCATTTCTTCTTCAGTCCTCTTCCACTGCTCCTCAATTAGACATATAAATAAAAAAATTAAACATCTGTGCCGTATATTACAAGTAAACTGAAATAATTTTAAGTAAAATTCAGCCATACTGACATTTATGCACTCATTATGCTCTCTACACCACCAGGACTCGGACGCTGGATCTTCATCTGCCCTTGCATTGCTCCATTTCCGCTTCAGCCTTCTTCCGTTGCTCTTCAATTAGACATGTAAATAAAAAAAACAAATTTTAAACATCTGCACCGTATATTACAAATAAACTGAAATAATTATAAGCAAAATTCAGCTATACTGACATTTATGCACTCATTATACTCTATACCACCAGGACCAGGAAACTAGATTCTTCAAATGCCTTTGAGGTGTTTTACTTTTGCCACATCCTTCTTCCGTTGTTCATCTGCAAACATTCGATTTTGCCTTGTGCACCACCATTTCACTGCAATAAAAAATACATCATTACAAATCTGGGCTGATATGAGAGAAGCATGTTCGGTAAAGAGTTTTCAAGACAATCAAATTTAAACGTTCTCTGAAGTGTAACTGTAATAGCCGTCGATTTTATTAGGGATCTATTGAGTATTCTCTGATCTCTGTATAATGAGCTGGAAGGCAATCTTAAACAGCAATACATTATAAACTATCAATCATGCCTTACAGCATGTATTTAGTGGCATTTTGTTGCCACTGAGCCATACCAACACTGAAATAAATGAGATACGAATGATAAGAATAAGATACCAAAATAGTAATAGAGAATAAAATTCACATTCAACAACTTTTCTATATTTTTAACTTCACCGGAGTACTAGTTGGTTCTTTCACCTACAACATAGTACCATAATTTACCTGGTAGAAGTAAATTAACAGATGTTTCTTATATGTTATTTGCGATCTCTTTTGTTTACTCTGATCTATATTTAATGAGCTTGACGGAAAGCTTAAGCAACAATACGTTCGAAAATGTCAATCAAAAAGCTATTCAAGATACTCATACCTTTGCTTAATATTCCTGTTTTAGGATGAACTTGCTTGAATACTTGGTATATATAAATTGGGTTGCTCTCCATTTTCCTCAGTATTTTCTTCATGCCATTCCTAATTACAAATGTTTTCCTGGGTTTTATCAGCTTTCTCGCCAGTCTTACAGCATGTCTTTAGTTGCATTTCCTTGCCGCTGAGCCATACCAACTATCAACACTGACATAAATGATATACTAATGATAAGAATAAGATACTAAAATAGTAATAGAGAATAAAATTAACATTCAACAACTTTTCTATATTTTTAGCTTCACCGGAGTAGTAGTTGGTTCTTTCACTTACAACATAGTACGCTAATTTACCTGGTAGAAGTAGATTAACAGTTATTTTCTACATATTATTTGCGATATCTTTTATTTACTCTGATCTCTATATAATGAGCTTGACGAAAAGCTTAAGCAACAATACGCTCGAAAATGTCAATCAAAAAGTTATTCATGATGCGCATACCTTTGCTTTATATTCCAGTTTTAGGATGAACTTGCTTGAAAACTTTGTATATATAAATTGCGTTGCTCTCCATCTTCCTTCGTATTTTCATCATGCCATACCTAATTACAAATCTTTTCCTGGGTTTAACCAGCTTTCTCGGCAGCCTTACAGCATGTCTTTAGTGGCATTTTCTTGCCACTGAGCCATACGAACACTGAAATAAATAAGATACTAAAATAGTAATGGAGAATAAAATTCACATTCAACAACAGAGAATTGCAGAGAAAACGTGCATATTCTCTCATTTCTCAGATAAGTACCTTCAAAACATCCAATAGCTACAACAAAACCAGAGGTAACATACCACAAATACAAATACCCACAACGCTTCAGAAAAATGAGGTTAGAGGTTTTAGACAGATAACATATTATAATAGAATATTTACGTAGTTAAATGTTACCGCCACTAATTGTCGGAAGCGATACTAGCGATCAGTCGGTACACTTTGGCAACTTACGGTCAAAATTTTCCCATAAGAGTTGCCACGGGCTGAAGTTGCCACGGGCTGAAGGCTAGGTAAGATGCTTTGTGAGTTCTATACCAGAAATGAGGACATGAGGCTTGTGTGGGAATAGACAGTGTCGATGAAGAAGATTTTATTTGTAAAATTCTTACATATTTTTGTTGCTTCAAACAATACATATGATTAAAATAAACAGCTGGAAGTTTTATTTTGAAAATATTAAATATCGTAGGGTAGAAAATGAATGATCATTTTAACCCTTTGCAGAGATCGTTTTTTACATACATGTGTAACAAAACGATCAATTGCAAAACTTTTAGAAATCATGACGAAACTAATAAACGACGTACATATCATGAGAAATAAGTAGACAGTTAAAAAGATAAGTAAATTCACTATTCTTAATAATTTAAATCTTATGTTTTTGTTCTAAACTTCGAGCGCAATAAAGTTTTTCTCGAAAGGGAATAGCTAATAGTAAAATTTGTAAAGATTCAAACAACCATTTTATGTACCTGATGATTCCATACCCCACATACATAAACAAAAATAAACCTATTTGATTTTGATATTTTCTATGTTTCCAATTATAACCATAGGAAAGGATAAGAGAGAAAAAACAGATTTGCTTTCCAAAAAATAACTATTCCAATGGATAGAAGTATGAGTAGGTACTTTCTATTTTTATTCTAGTTTATTGCTGTTATTTTTCCGGTGTTATAGTTATGTTGAATATTATATGGTTCTATCAACACAGTATTTAATACTTGTGTATTGTTTAAGCTGTTAGTTGTCACTGTGCAGATAGTCATGGCTATCTCAATAACTGTAATGTTTAGGTATAGGGAATTTGATAGAAGTAATAGTTTATTCTAAGTGATTTTCGAACTAACGCGGCTAAACTTGATGACAGAAATGTCGTCAAGAACCTCTGGATCGTCGCAAATAGGCCGTTAAGAGGGGGAGAGGCAAGCGCAAAGGCTTAAATCTCTTCCTTCAAAGGCTGAATATACGACCGCGGACAAGGGAACCCCATCAAAATTAACATGAGTAATGAGTTAAAAAAAATACCCCAGTTAGTATGCCTGATCAGACTAATCCACCCGCTTCTTCAGAAGCGGTCGGGCCACAGTCGGATTCTGGGGGGGGCAACAGCATTTCTTATTAATTTGAAAAATATGGAAATTGATCATCAGGGAAGCAAAGGCGGCCTCAAGAGTATTTCATCGGTCATGGGATACCTGGAGCTCGGTGCAGAAACCGAAGACGATTTATTGTCAAAAGGCACTGCTACCGACGTGGAATCCGACGTCGAGGGGATGCTCTTGGATGGGGCCGAAAAAGCGGAACGGAGGAACAAGAAAAAGAAGGAGGCTACGCCCGAGTAAAAAGCCAAAAAAGGCTATAAAAACGCCTTGGCGTACCTCAGGAAAATTGGTAGGAAGAAGGACGACGACCTTACCGAAAAGGAGAAGGTCTTCATCCTAAAAAATAAAAGAATAGTCTCCAAGTATGAGAGCAACCCTCGGAAAACGGAGACGAACTCGAGCAAAACACCGGAGCCTGTGAGTTCGGAAAAACGGTCCAAAGGGCTGACACAATTCCTCCCCCGAATCCTGGAGCGAAAAGGACAATTTCTGAAAATAAAGCATCCAAAAGGCTTCGATTCCAGGAGGAACTTCAGATTGCCATCATAGACCGTTGGGATCTCGATGGTAAAATGTCGACCGAAAGGTGGCTTGAGGTAGAAAGGAGGGTCCTGATGATGATTGCCGAACTGGACAGCGATGACAGTGTCGAGGTAATCTCTTACGATGGGGCTGGCTGGCAAAAGGGAGTCAAGGTCATTGGCAGCTCAAATAAAAGATCCTTGGATTTTTTAAAGGGAGTAGTCAAGGACTGCGTCGAACTATGGTCAGGCGCCAAACTCGAGGTGATTCCAAGATCGGCACTGCCACTAAGGAAGATAACTTCGGTGTGGATTCCTCCCCCAGTACTCGGGGATGAAGCTACACTGAAAATTACCACAAAAATGAATAGTCACGCTACTTCTGGCCTCAGCTGACATGCCAGTCGATGAGAGGGACCCACCACCAAAAGCAGTTGGTACACAATGCCAGATCAAAAAGACAACACCTGGTGATAGGATGTGATGCTAACGGCCATCATACCCAGTGGGGAAGCAAGGACATAAACGAAAGAGGTGAGTCAATATTGGAATTTATATTAACTACTAACCTCAATATTTGTAACAGGGGTGAAACCCCAACTTTTATGTATAAGAAAACAAGTACGTTGATTGATCTAACGTTGGTCACAAACTCTGAGGGTATTACGGTCAAGAAATGGAGAGTATCTCCTGAATACTCCTTTTCGGATCATGGGAGAATACATGAACATGAAATCCATGTGGGAAAACCTTTTAGGAACCCCAGAAAAACGGACTCAGAAATAGTGGGGATGTAAGGAGCACCCGAATGGGAATCAAATGCACCTTCGATAAAGGAACTTGAAGTTGCAGTCGGGACATTGAACGATATATTGGTAAAAGCCTTTAATAAATCCTGTCCTATGAGTCGAACACGCAAGGAAACCAAACCCTGGTGGAACGCGAAATTAAGACTGGAAAGGACAGAGACGAGAAGGCTATACAATGTAGCGAAGAAGTACAAAAAAGACGAGAGTCACTGGCTAAAATACAAAGCCAGCTATAAAAATACCAAAAGGAAATAAAAAAGAGAAAATGAGAGGATATGCGGGAAACCATGGAATCCATAATGGAGACCAACGAAGCCGCGAGGTTCAGAAAAATGTTCTCAAAAGACCCTACTGTCCCTGGAAGTATTAAAAGACCAGACGGCTTAGGGACGGAATCCAGCAAGGAGACATTGGAGTTACTGATGGAGACACACTTCCCAGGGTGTACAGATGTTACCGACCAGAGGCCGGAAAGGCAAAAGGAGGTGACACAAGTACGAAACTGGGAAGTAATCGATAGAATAATCACAAGGGAAATAGTTACATGGGCCGTAAACTCGTTCGACCCGTACAAATCGGCGGGAACGGATGAAATACTACCAATTATGTTACAGAAAACCCTGAGTGAAATAATAGAGGCACTGATAAGGATTTTCTCTGACTGCCTAAAACTAAAACTGCAAAAGACACTAGAGAGACTATTGGACCTAGAGAAATCCCTAAAGGAAGGAGAATATACCTTAGGGGCATTCCTTGACATAGAAGGAGCCTTCAATAATGTCAAAACAGAGTCAATACAGGAGGCGCTGGAAGATCTAAAGGTGGAAGGCGCCATATCATACTGGATAATTAACATGCTGCAAAGCAGGATAATAAGCTCAGAGATGGGAGAAAACAGAACCAGAAAAAGAACAGGGGTACACCACAAGGAGGGGTCTTATCCCCACTTCTGTGGCTGATGGTGATAAACGGAATTCTGAAAATTTTAAGAGGGAAAAGAATAAGTATCATAGCTTACGCTGACGACGTTGCAATACTAGTCACAGGAAAAGATCCACAGACAGTAAGCGATATTATGAGAGTACACCTTGAGATTACGAGCTGGGCAGATGTAGAAGGGCTAGGAGTAAATCCTAAAAAGACCAGCCTAGTCCTGTTCAAAAGTAAATATAAGATACCGAGGTATAGACCACCTAAACTAAGGGGCAAACTCTGGTTATTTCGAAAGAGGCCAAGTACCTGGGAGTCATTCTTGACTGGAATAGGAACATGGAAGAAAGGAATTAACGCCTTCTACACATGTAGGAAAAACATAGGGCTTACAACCGAAAATTCAAAAATCGATTCAAATCTTCTATGCCTCAATGTTTCTAAAACAAAAGTTTTATCATATAAAAGTACATTGCAATCTTTTGTACTTAATAACACGACTATTGAGTACGTTGAATCTGTGAAATTCTTGGGGCTTATTGTAGACAACCGCTTAAAATGGGACTCGCACATCGATGCTTTATCAAAAAGGTTAAGTTCTGCCTGCTTTGCGCTGAGATCAGTTTCCAAGGAGCTCAACTTGTCTACTTCTAGAACAGTCTATTATGCCATTTTTGAGTCGCATCTCCGATACGCCCTTCCATTCTGGGGTACGTGTTGTGCAACTCAATTTGAATGTATTTTTAAACTGCAGAAGAGAGCTGTTCGGTATTCACTGAGACTTAGCAGTAGGACTCACTGCCAGGATTACTTTAAAAAATTTAAAACATTAACTCTTCCGTCCCTATTCATATTTGAATCTGTATCCTTAATCCGCAAGCACGTATCTTCTATTCCAGAGAGGCCATCTCACAACTATCTGCTTAGAAACACGGAGCATGGTTAAAAGCTCTATACTGTACAATGCAAAAAAAATGCACAATCATCTACCATTTGAAATCAAATCCATAAGATCTTTTCCTGAATTTCGAAAGGTTTTGAAATCATACTTACTGGAGAGAGCCTTTTATGCAGTAAGCGACTTTTTTGTTAAAAATTGTTAATACTTAATATTAAGCTTCTTACACCCACTGGGTTAGTGAATATTATTTGATGTTTGATATCCTAAGGGTCTTTTGTAATGTAAAATCATCTGTCAAACGAAATTAAATCTATAACGGCTTATCCTAGATTCAATTAAATACCTACTACCTAGGATAATGCCTTTTATGCAGTTAACGACTTTTTTCACTAAGGCACGTTTCTGCTCAGCTCATGCACTGGTTTATTGTTTGTACAAAATTTGTTTTTGTTTTGTGATTTAGTTAGTGTTTACCTTCTGACTGAATTTACAGCTGTATATTAACTCACTTTCTAACCGAATATACAGCTGTAGGTTACATTCTGATACTTATTATCTTATATTTTTACATCTTTATATTTTTATATTTTGTTTTATATTATATAAATTTATTTAATTTTAATTTAATTTTTAGTTTTGACTTTGTTTTGTTTTTGTATTGTTTGATTTTGATATTTTTATTTTGCTTTGTCTACAAAATTTATATTTTTTCGTCAATAAAGCATTTCTCTCTCTCTAAATTATACACTGGATTTATGGCCATTGTAAGACCTATAATAACATATTGAGTCGTGGTTTGGTGGCAAGCTATGGACAAAAAGATGAACCTGAACAAACTCACAAAAGTATAAAGGTTAGCAGCCATAGGTACAACGGGAGTTCAAAGGAGTACACCACAAGCAGCTCTTGAGGTGATATTGGACCTACAACCATTAGATTTGTTCATAAAAGGACTAGAAGCCAAAGAGCCCTAAGACTGAGGGAATCCGAACTTTGGACGCAGACCGATTTGGGACACATTAGAATACTTCAAGAAATTGAGAATATTGCTGGCGAAAATAGTAGAGGTCTTCTCAAACAGAAGACCGATGACATAACTGCCAAATTGACCTTCGAGGAGGACACAAAGATAGTCATACCATCAAGAGAGGAGTGAGAAGAAAATCTAGGAAAGTGGGATTCAGGATCCTCCATTTTCACAGACGGGTCAGTGACAGAAAGAGGAACAGGAGCTGGAATATACTCGGAGTCTCTAAAGGTAAATAAGTCTACAAGACTCAAAAACGGCTGCAGTGAGGGATGGAACGACAAGGGACATCACCATATACACAGACAGTCAAGCGACTATGAGGACCTCAACAACAAGGAAGATAAGATCGAAAGTTGTGATGAGCTGTCGTGAATCCATGTCGCGGATCCGCGCAAACAAGGTTAGGCTAGGCTGGGTACCTGGACACAGCAATGTAGACGGGAACTATAGCGCAGACAAACTGGCCAAACTTGGAGCGGAAAAATGCGTAAGGGAAGCGATAGACAAACTACAACCACCGATCAAATCACTAAGAGACACAATAGTTGGAATAATTCGGACAGAACATGATAACAGGGGGTGCAGCAGAAGCAACTGCATCATCTCACGATCCATATGGCCTAAATTAGATAAAGAGAAGACATCGGAAATACTTGATTCCACGAAACCCTCGATCCGAAGGTTCACGGGAGCGATCACAGGGCACTGCACGGTAGGGACAAGGCGTCGTAACCGACGACTATTGCTGAGAATACGACGAGGAGGAAGAAACCATAGAGCATCTAATGTGTTTCTGTCCTGCGCTGGCTTGCAGACGCCAGCGATTCTTGGGACAAGAAACACTAGTGTCTAGAGGAAGCAGCTGAGATCGACATCAGAAATCTCCAAAATTTCATCTCTGGGTGGAAATGCCTGAGAGGAAGAGAGAAAGGGTAACACAATGGGCCTAAGGCCATCGAGTGGACTACATCTGAAAGAGATGGAGTCGCCCTAGTAACCTAACCTAACCTATTGACTCGAGGTATAATCTACCATTATCAAATATCGGATTTGAGGTAATAAAACTGATAATTTATTAGTAATTTTCATATTTTAAAAAAAGTGCTATTATTATTTCAGTCTTATATGATACCTACCAAACTTATCTATAGAGAATTTTCAGATCTGTTGAATATACCCAGAAATCTGTCAACACGGGAATATTTTTTTAATTTTCTTACCTAAATTACCTCTTACAACTTTGCCTCTTCAATCTTTATTCCAAATATATGCTTATAAGAATAGGTATTGGTTATTTTACATTGCTCAGTTATAGGACGAATGAATATCTATCTTCAACTGAAACGGAAAAAAATATATTTCCTTCTGAATTCGTCAGTATTATCAATGGAAAAGGCAATGGAAGTTCGAGTGCCTAGGGATCGATAAGAGGATATATATGTACTTAATATAAAAGCAAAAAATAGGGCACAGCCGGAAGGGGGCCATCTGTAACAGTCAACGTCCCAAAGGGAATGTCCTGTAAGTATTACGTTGGGTCAAGAATGAAATGGGAATATTATACCTTTCAGTCTTCTTCACATAAATGTATTATTACTGCCACATATTTATTTGGACAACATGATAAAGTGATTTGGTATGCTCAAGTATTTTTTTGTTCCTTCTATTAATTTTACCAACCGCAACTACCTGCTCCGCAGTGTGACAAACCAAGAGAACTAAATGTTTATACCTGTTTCTTTCGGCAGCCCCTTAAGCCATAGAAGTATATATTATTCATGTATTTCTGAAAAAAATATAGAAAATCATGCTCATAGCAATTTATTATTATTTTGAAGGAATACATATTGATTATTATTATTTATCGGTAACATGTTGAAATATCGGGATAAAGGTCTTTTTACATGTCATTTCATGATCTAAAATTGAAGTGTATCTGATTTTTTTTAACCTTTCGTACATTTGATGAACAAACGGAACAATTACAAGGTCATTCCGGTGTCTGCCTGTCTATCTGTCTATTATCTCCGAACCTACAAATCGTAGAAAGTTTAAATTTGGTACTGATACAGAATAAATGAATTAAATTGAATTGAATTATCTACATATAACTGCACAACTACAAAAATACCATTTATGAAAAATATATATCATAAATATGCACAATAATTAAAATATCTTCCAAACTAATACTAACTCATTAGTTAATAAGTTAATAGTATACTCTAGTTACATAACTCCTCCTCTAGTTAGCAAATTCTATAAAATATACGGATATTAGATTAAACAAACGTTCACATGGCTTTTTTATACACATTTTTTTGTTTATGTAATAGGAAACAATGAAACCATTTTCTTCTAACTAATCGTTCAAATCTCCGTTCATCTAAATTTTGGGTGGAAAAAGTATTCAAACGCGCTAATATTTTATTCAGTCAAAATACCATCTAAACATAGTAATTACGATCTTTTTTCTCGTTCCTAGCCATGTCTACTCAAGTTTTTGACTACATATTTTTCATAATAACCCCAATTCAGAGTGTATAATGTCCCAAAGATAAAATGCGGCAATTTTGTATAATTTTATTTATTGTGCAGGCCAGAGTGGATTTTAAGTATTTAAAACGCAATTAAATGTTGGGCTATCATGCTCATAGATTCTCTATAATTTGAATAATGTACTACCTAACCGAGAATCAACTACAATTCCTAGAAAATATTCAGGAATTCTCTCGCATTTTAGCATATTAATATTATTGAGCATGGAACATCGAATTATAAATTAAGGTAGGGTTGTAATTTAGTAAATGGCTGAACGCTTGCCCCATAACATATGGATAAGATGGTGAAATCTTGGTCGTGTAACGATGCCTTCGAATAATAATTATTCTTATCTGGATAAAATTCACTTAGTAATTTGTAAAAATAAATGATACAGTCACGATATCAATAAATTATGCCGGTTTACTTGTTCGAGGAACATATTTAATATTTTTAGTAATAATTTAATTTTAGTTGACCATAGGTATTTGGATAAATTCATGATTCTTTGAAAAGGTAAGAAGAACGACAGAGAAGGGGAATTAAAAAGGATTTTTTTAGCTAAACATGAAAAGAGAGTGTAGAAAAGACAAACAAGGACATCGAAAATAATCACTGGGATAAATATTTTATTTTCATTCATAAATTTCCTCCTGCTTTCAAAGAAATTCCACTCAAGTCAATCATTTCAACTTTTGTAAAATATAGAAGTTTTTGAAGTTTAGTTTATGTTTGGATCATTACAGACGGACGGATGAGTTAAAACATCAAGAGTAAACGAAAATATGTAGGCTTAAAAATTACTAATCTTTGATAACGCAATTTAAAGATGTTCTATGGAGATATACTACATTTTGCGCGTCGATTTTAAGGCATTATTCAATATTCCTTCCTTAAGCTTCGATGGCACAGAGCTTGTCGACAAGCTGCTACTTGGTGAGTTTAAAAGCAATCGAGTCTTCATAGTGATATGGAAATTTTCTATTGGCTCACTAGCCAACAAACTATTGACATTAAGGAGTTTAAGTTAGGTTTCATATTAAGTATTTTTAATACATTTTTGAGTTTATATATGTGGAACGAACATAATATAGAGGAATTTAATCATGATTACCAGAAGTACCCTGTGTTAGGGAATATAAAAGACAAAAATAAATATACTAGCAGCTAGTTTACTAGTAACTAGGTATGATGAAACAGGGCTAATTTACTAGTTGGTGCAC
Organism: Crioceris asparagi; assembly: GCA_958507055.1. NCBI lineage: Eukaryota > Metazoa > Arthropoda > Insecta > Coleoptera > Chrysomelidae > Crioceris > Crioceris asparagi. Next base: position 19,965,990 of record OY293829.1, on the reverse strand, counting down.
TGAAAAATACAAAATAATATTAATTCTACTGGTGCTGTTACTTTTGAAGACGTGCAGTTGCAGTTAGATTGATAACTTTTGGCACCAACTTCACAAGTACCACCACCAATGGAATTAATATTATTTTGTATTTTTCAGTGCACCAATTAATAAAGTCGGTCCAATTGTTTCTAAAAAATATTTATTTCACACTTTTGAGTGTAACTTAGTCACGAAAATCGTTGAACGTTCACTAATACCAATGAAGATAGTACTTATCCTATAATCCACGTATATTCTTTACTTGTAGTTGTTATTATTGAGATCTCAAAACATCGCTACGGAAATACGCAAAAGTATTTTAGATTTAACCATTTTACCACCGCTTAACTCGAAAACCGTAACTCTAAGGAAAAAATGTTCATTATAAATGTTGCTACAAATAATTAGGTCTTTCATGTAGTACCCACAGATTTTCAATTTTCGAAAGAAATCGCTCTCTCCACGTAGCAAAAATACACGTATTTGAGAATTTAACATGCCTCTATCTCGAAAATCGTATATAATAATAAAAGTAGCCCAGTGTCCCTCTTTTCTCTACTAAATCGCTAAAGAACATGTTGAGAAGTTAACAAGCAGCTAATAAAAAAGCCAATAAGCGGATAGTAACCTAGCTCAATGTCATCGAGGCGTGTGACTGCTGTTTTCATACAAGAGGTTCTAAGCCCAAAATTTTGACCAAAAAAACTATATGTTGACATTTCTGAAACAGTGCTTTTAGTTATCTAATTTTCTATTTAAATACCAGGGATTATTCCCGTGATTTCGCTCACAAATAATATTGTTTCCAACATTTGTCGCTTGTACGCCAATTTAATCTTTAAAACTTATTGCTATAATTTTCGTTCAATTTAATTTTGGGAATAGTTTCCTTTTCATTGAATAGGAAAATTTTTAAATCACAAGCAAATTGAATTTAGGCTTTCTACATATATGGTAATTTATTTAGTAGGTATTCCACCTTAAGGTATATTTTTATAGTTTTTTATATTCATCATCATACATCATAATAACAGATACAAAGAAAACATTATCGAGTAGCATTAACAAGTCACAAAATTTCATATAATACATGAGATTTGAAAGGGTAGCAAGTTTGTCACATAAAGAGGAAGTTCGTCGTCGAGAACGACAATTTCTCTTCTGTCCCATTACGACCAGATCAACCCCCTCAGCTCTATCCAGCGACCGCAAAGGCTTGGTGAATTACTTCCAGATTTATATTCTCCTTATTTCACGTACGACGAGCGATTTCGCATTCCGGCCGCACGCTTTACCGAAACTCGCCTCAGAAATATATATTTTCGCGCACACACAACCACGTAGAATACATTTTCCTAATAAAATTGATAGAATGCTAGAGCCGACGAGAGAGCGTTTTCGCGGCTTCCGTTTCCATCATGGAGACACGAAACATGGGAAGAAGATAGTGAGAATAATAGTTAATCGTCGTCAATTCAATACTGCAGAGAAATATGATTTTCACAATTCATGAACGTTTGAAAAACAAGAGTTGACTTATTGTCATTTTTCTGTAATTTCATTCATGTAATACGAGTTATTACTTCCGAGGTATGCCGGAAATTTTCAATGTTGTCAAATCGTCAATTCAAGTTTGATTTAAATCAGCTGATTATTAATTTAATGGAGTTATTATAATCTATTCATCATATATTCACATAAATAGGAATATTATAGCTATGAAAAAAAATTGGGACTTGTAATGGATTATAAACTCAGATTTAAGAAATATCTTACGTTTAAGCTAAGAACTGGATACTTCGCCTTAGAAACAATTTTCTCGCAAAGACACTTCTTAAGTTCTAGTGATAAGAAAGCGGTTTTTGAAGCACTGGGGTGATCACCATTGAACCTTTGTGACACCATCTACGGTGATAATGTCGACGCGAACAGAATACAATAACTCCAAAACTCCTACTTACTTTTAAGCTGAAAGTAGCAAGTTGGCTAAATATGCATAATAGGCGAGTCTTACATTCTCTTATATTCTGTCTTTTACTTGTGCCTTTTCTATTATTCACTGGTGGGTTTTGTGGCCTTTTAGCGATACTTCCTGTTTTCTCCTTTCTATGTCTTAATTTGTTAATGGTTTAGTGATATCGGGATTTTTACATTGAAAATGTATTTTATTCATCCCAGACCAATTCGTCTATTGATCCAAATTTCTTGGTTTTGTTTACCGAGTATATATATATATGAGGTATATATAGTTATGATGGCGTCCTGTTTATTGTCAGTGCCTGGACCAAAATGGTTTCTCTTAATTCAGGCATGTTAGTCATAAATTATGTCTTTTTGATGTTTATTTACAATTGGACCTTAGCCGCTTATTGTAGTTCTTCCATCATCTTGGTGAGTTCATCCTTCCCGAATAGAACATCATCACCGAATCTTAGGTTGTTGAAGTATCCTCCCTGGATTTTAATTCCTATATTGTCCCATTTCAGTACTTTGAAGATGTCATCCAAAACCAGAGTGAAGAGCTTTGGTAAGATAACATCCCCTGTCTGGCTCTATTTCTGGAATTTATTTTGTTTGTGAAATCGTGAATCTTTGTACTCATTGTAGCAGCATTGTATGGGTTTATTATGAGGTTAATGTATCTCTGATAAGTATATTCTTCCATTTCTCATGGATCTAATTATTGTACAGGTACAAATTCAAGAATGATCTTATTAAGGGGAATTGATTATTTGAATCCTATCTGAAGTGAAATATAATCTGAATTCTATTTAGTCCTATAACTTTACAAATAAATGGGCGAAAATAGTAAGATTGGATATTGTAACGCGTGTTGGATATAGAGTGACGGCTATCGCAAAGGAAACGCGAGTGATCTGTCGGAGGGTGGATTATATATAAGTATGTGGATGTAGGGGCCAGTGGCTTGAGTGTGTAACGTACCGCCATTGGTTCCCGCCCGATGGACGCCAAATCCATATAAATATCGAGAAATGTCGAGTTTCTGCCATTGGTAGAACTGTATAGAAGCTTCTAGATGGACAGGGCTTGCGTAAATATTGGATAGGGTTTCCTACGAAGTTTAGTTGGATCCCAAGTCTGGGACTTATTCAATAATAAAAAAGATTGTTTATTTTACTGTGTATCACAATATAAAAATTAGGTACCTTACATTCATTTTGGATTTTTTATGTTCATTCATTATAATGAACAAAACATATATATGCAAACTTTCTATAATAAAAATTATATAATAAAATAACCCGCTCACAGACAAACGGACTGACGGACAGACGTATTAAGTATTTACGGTTCATAAGATACAAGCCGCTGACAGACGAACGCACAGATGGACGGTATTTGTTGTGGAAGCGGCAACAGAATTGCACATTCTCTGAAAAGTTCAGCTCTCTACCTATTTGGTACGAAACCCTGAAAAAGCATACAATTAAATTTTTATAAGTACCTTCTCTTTCTTTCGCTTAATCCAAAAGAGTCAACCTTCTATATTCTGTATTATTTCTTAGAAAAAAAAAAATAGTATGACCTCTTTCTCTTTAACACATCTGTAGAATTTTACTATTGTTTGTTTGTAGTTTAGTTGAAATTTTATTCTTGTTAGGGGTCCATCATGGCAATACGGAAGTTGATTGTCTATTCTAATTAAAAATAACCCTTTATCATCCGTCACTTCAATTGAGTTAAGTAAGTGTAACAAGGCAGAAAGAGGAGCCTCTTTATGCTAATTTACATTGTCCGATCCCTTATCATACACAAGTCTTTATATATGACGATGATCTAAATAATCACGAAGGGTGAGGGTCTTTATAGTCACGTCAATTCGTCTGAAATGCTTATGTATCAGCAAAATATTATGATTACCTCATCTATACTAATAACAACTTTTATGCAATTATTGAAGTGATCAGTTGTATAGTCGTAGGTTGGTATCCCGGAAAATGGCGGAAACCTATCAAACCAAACAAAACCTACAACAGATGTCAATGGTGAATCCATTAACCAACTCTGTACTCTTGGACCTGACAAGTTATACATTATTTTTATATTGTCAAATGCCCCTAGATGAAAACGTAGATGCACTGCTCATTTAAAGACTTTTCATCGATTTTTTGCTTATTCCTCCTTTTTTGAAGACCCTTCTGTACCTAGATATTTTGTCAAAATTTCACTGTATTTATAGTAGCAGGAACAAATAACCAGGACAGGACAGATACAGGGACAGTGATAATATAAATGAACTATCTACTAGCTAGATAGCTAGGGGAACAAGATTTGTCTCCAGATAGTGATAGTCACGGCAATCGCTGAGTATGTTTGAACAACGTTGATTTGTCATGCTGAGTGCATAAATTATACAATTAAGGACATATAATTACATTGTTGTATATATCGAGTTATCCAAAAAAACTCATTCGAAGTGTGCCATGTAAATATGGGAACATATCTTCGCATGTCTTTACTTGAATCATCCGATATTGCTTAATATTGAAACATAACTTGTCATTTTGAAACAGAAAATTTTCATTAATGAAGAAATATTTTAATAATCATAAGAAACATTAACGTATCTATATTTTTATACAAATATTTATGATCTTCACTTTGGATAACTTTTCATAACTGAAGTGAATTAATAATTTCTGGACTGTTTATCATTGTCAGTTTTGATTGGGAACATTTCGGATTACGGTTTCCAGCAGATGTCTACGTTTTTACCTCTGCGCCCAAATATATTTTTAGCCATTGGTCTGTTTGTCCAGGACTATCCAAGATTATCTTGGGAATGGATAGTTGGATAGACTAACATAAATGAGCATTCTGCTCGTACTAGCTTCTAGATTCTAGACAATATCGAAAAACGAGTTTAATCATGATTGTAGCGTCAAAAAGGGCTCTAACGATTTTAATGGAACTTTTTTGGAATATTCAACTAGAAGCCCTTTACCATCATTTCAAGGCGCGTCTCTGAGAAAAATCAGGAAAAAAGTTAGGCTCATATGAACTCTTTTATTTGGGTGAGTTGGTCGACAGTTTTCTTAGTTAGTTTTAATTTTATTAAATTTAACCGATTTTAAATTAAATTTTCATGTTTGACTGGTGACGTGATCGATACTGTTTTTAACATTTGTCTACATCCCGTAGATCACCGATTTTAATTAGGTTTTTTTGTTTAAAAGGAGACTTGATTGACTTAACTAGTGTTTTGTTTATTTGTCAAGTGTTTTTTACATTAATATATTACTTTGAGTTAAAATATTTCTCATGGTATTATGATCACCTGACGTCGGACGATCGGCTTTATTTGAGGATCGGCCATTTTACTAGTATTATTATATCATCCTGTCTTAGTTCCATAATCATCAACATTATGTGCCGCTATAATTCACAAATATTTTTGCATTTAATAATTCAATGCCCCCAAAGAATTTCAACAACTTCGCGAAATATTCCACGCGGCTGTGCCTTCATATACAAAAGGGAATTCCCGCATACATATTATTATATAAAGGGCCTTCTTCCTTCTGCGCTTCAATTATTATCCTTCGGCGGAAAAGTATTGAAATAATTAGGCGCAAGATGAATGCCGCGCGAGACACATACAGGGTGTTTCTAAAAGGTCTTCACAAAATGATGATTTAAGCAAACTTACATTATTAAAAAGGATAGTTTTGTTAAAGATTTCTAACCAATCATGGGATGATTCTGAAATTTGACATGGAAACCATTATCAATATTATGAAATGTATCTATCTAAAGGCATAGATTCTAATCTTTGCTATAGGCTTAGAACTTTTATCCCTACTAATATTAAAAATGCAAAAGTTACTGTTGGAAGCTTCTCGACTTCGGCTACAAACACTCAATTCTTTAGTCCAAAGTGTTGAGAAAATCGCGAAAAGCTGAAATTTTCAAAAGCGATTTTTTTTAATGAGGGCCGTCCATGAATCAGATCATGGTGAAATAGATACATTTGGATAGCTGGAGTCTTAATGCGTCGATGGTTATATATGTGACCACTAGTTTCCACTCTGGGGGTGAGATTTAAATTTATGAAAAGACTTGTGTTGAGGGGACGTGCGGACCCGCAAAAATTGTTTTCTCTCTGCTGACAGGTGACAAAGTATCACTTTCTTCCCCACGGGAAAAAAATGAGTACTTTTTTCCCGGGTAGATATATATACACATATATATCCATCAAAACGAAGAATTAAACTGAAAGATATTTGATTACTTTGAAGGTTTCCTTAGCAACGCAAGTTTAATTGACGCCTACCACTTTAAAATTTCAAATTTTATTTCGATAATCTTCTGACTTTAATGAATTGTAATATCTTTTCAATATTGAATCATCGTTTTTCCCGTCACAGAAAAAAATAGTGTACTCGTATTTTGCACAGGACGAATATTATATTTTAAAATCAAGTGCTTTTTCCCTTGTATAATAAATAACTATTTTTAGTGACTTAAGTATTTTGTACATAAAAACTACAGCAATTTCTTAACCCATTTGATCCCAAGGTTTTTTTTTCTTCAAATTTTTAGTTTTGAGGCAAAAAATTAATTGAACATGTGTAAAAAGTACATGAAATACTAAAAATATTTTTTTTTATTTTTTAGTTTTAGAGTTAGATGCATGTACTTATACGAGTACAGTGGGCGAATAGGTATAAAACATATGTATATTACACAAGTAAACATTTTATTTTATAAATGTAATTTTTACAAGATAACTATTATTCGGTGTGAAATTTTATGAAACACTCACGTTCTAAACAAAGTGTCACTTCACATTTGATACACATCCAGCGAATTCTTTGATGACATAGGCGGCATCGAAGCTGTTTTTCCAACTTCTTTGGGAAATGGCCACCCTCATTTCTTAGAATACTTTTCGGAACTGAACCTGAAGGGCGTTTTCGAGAATACATAGACTTCGTGAAGCTTCTCAAATAATGGCGTGAAATGTCACTCAGGAAAGCTAAAAGGTCCATTTCCTTATTTCCAGTGGTAATTTGTAGCCTCCATGCATTCACTACAGTTGCGTTCAACATATGCGTAAAAAGTGGCCACCACCATTTTTTACCCTGAATACTAATCCTGTAATTGTTCACAGCTTGGTCAAACAGATCGACGCCTCCCATTGAGTTGTTGTAAGATGAGAAAAGTTTTGGTTGTGGAACATCGACCTTTTCTTTGGCATTAGAACACCAACGTCTAACTTTTGACAAAGGTTCAACCGAATCATAGTTTGATGCCATAGTGACAACATTGTTGTCTTTCCACTTGACGAAAAGCAATTTGTTATTCTCGTCGTAACGATATTCAAAATACCCACGACTTTTTTTCTTCATATCGCTTGATTGAAGCAGTGGACACTTTTTTAGACGATTTTCTCTTACCGTTCCTGTGGCTCGAAATCCATTTTCCCTCAGAGTTTTCATCAAATCAAAGCTTGTAAAATAATTGTCAAAGAATACTTCGTGGTCTGAAGGCACCTGAACAACTTTTAAAAGATTCAAAACAACTCTTGATCCCAGTGGCAGAGAAGGTGTACTTTTGTGGTCATCGGATTTGGAAGTCGCACCGCAATATGTGTCGAAGCAGTAGCAGTAGCCAGTTGAACTACCGAGCATCCAGTCCTTATATCCAAATCTCACTGGTTTACCCCGTATGAATTGTTTGGCTGAGTGATGTCCAAAATATTTGACCATCGCTTCATCAATTGATAAATCCTTATGGAATGTGCCAAATTGTTGAAAGTTTTTATTTAGTTTGTCCATTAGAGGTCTTATTTTGTACATTTTATCTCCTTTGTCTATTTTTGAATTATCAGCCAAATGTATATATTTCTTGATCTCTTGAAAACGGTTCCTAGACATTGCCTTGGAAATAGGATCAACAAAGAGATCTTCGTCCAGACACCAATAGTGTCGTTCTCTTGGCAATTTATGGTATCCAGTCACAAGCAAAATGCCTATGAAAACTTGTATGTCTTCAAAGGATACTCGAAATAAATGATTATTATTTTGTGACGCATACAGATTTGTTTGTTCAGCAATAAATGAAATGATTTCGTCATCCATAAATTTTTCAAAGATTTCAACAGGTGTCATACCTTCTATTTGCTGCTTCACATAATTTAGGCGCTGCATATAGCCCATGGTGTCTGGCATACTGATGTCGGTGGTTTGAATTGTCCATAAAGGCTCGCAAGCTTTTTGTTTATTTATCTTGGCTAAAAAACGGCGCTTTACTTCCGCTAAAGGAAGATTATCCTCTTCGTCAATTTTGGATACGATCTCATTGTTGGTGGGTGTTCTTGTTAGAGAATTATCTTCATCATCGCTTGCATAGTAAAGCTCTATCTGACCAGGAATATCTTTAGGCAGAACTTCAGGCTGTAAATTATCTTCATCTATATCCTCATTATCTGTTTGATAGTCAACATCAGGTGGAATAATAATCACATCAATATCGTTATGAGAGGATCCTTCTATATTATCTGCCGCTGACTCAAGGGTTCTAAAACGTTTCCCATAAAAATTGATCGGAGGTATTTCTCCAAAATCGTTCGGATCCATTTTCAAATAAAAACGGTCTAAAAAAAATTTCATTAGTGTACGTCATATATACCCGCTGTACTCAAATGAGTACATGCCAACTTTTTACGATTTCTCAAGATCTCGAAAAGATCAGAGAATGCTACAATAAAGAATATCTTATTTACATACCTTAGTAATATACCAAAACAGCAGAAAACAGAAATAAACGGAAAAAGCAATAAAAGTAAATATTTGAAATTATGTTACACGCACAGACAAGTCAGTTATGGGAAATATCAAATAAAATTAAATCAGAGCACCACCTAGCTGGAAATCAATGCACAACTGCATCATTTTGTCATAAAGAGATCATATCTGGCTCCGAATCTGATCAAATTTCCAATAGATGTCGCTAAAACCATTATTTGAAGAGTGTACTCAAATGGGTACTATGGGATGAAATGGGTTAAAATGCAAATTTAGTAAAATCTTAGAGATATACTACAGTGTTATCATATAATATAAGGTCATTCTGGATGTCTTTTTGTTCGTCTGTCACAGCCTATTTTCTCTAAATATACTGATCAGAGAAAGTTGGAATAAAGAGTTCTTATTCAAGAGGGCTCGTTATGAGTAAATTAAATATATCTATATTTTTTTTATTATCCTAAACTGAATGGCTTGGAAGATATTAAGGAAGACATAAGAAACTTACCGTACCCCTTTCGTTATTTCTGAAACTACTGAGCTTAAAAAATACAGATAATAGACCTTTACGCAAAGTTGACAGAAAGCTTATGTGAAAATTGTTACTACCCAGACTTAACCGATTTTTATGGAAAAATATGAAATATGGAATTATAAAAAAACGGCGTCTACGGAAGGACCTTTTTCGTAATTTCTATATGACCGCCGAAAATACACAACTTTGTAATAAGGTTAGTTTGCTTAAATCGACTTATTTTGATCTCAAGTTGGAATTTTTTTCCTTGAATATTCAAATTTAATGTATGTCGATTGTGTAAGTGCAAGACTATAAGAAAATATATATTTTTAAGTCTGTTCACTTGCAATTTATTTAAATAAATGTCTTTATTTCCTTTTCGTTCTTCTGGCTTGAGTAACTTTAAGAAATAATAAATCTTATCAAACATTCTCTACCAGAAAGTAGCTAATCGTGATACACTGATAAATCCGGCAATAAGGCTAGAGTTTCGACAGAAACCCTATTATTTTATGATTTTATTATACCTTCCCCTTTTCCGAACAAGATCGAGCAAACGGACTATAGCATTTTGTAAAAGCCTTTTAGAGACATCCTGTAAATATCATGGCGCCAAGGTATTCCGACGCACGAATACCATTTTAATATCTCACCACCACCTCCACCAAGTCTGGGCGCAATTTTGCCAGGGATAATTTCACAGCGTAATGTATATCTATCTATATGTCTGCACACAGCGTAGGTGTCATGAAGAGAGACTTATATATGTATATGTTGTATATAGTATATTGCTCGTATATTAAAAACAACTACCATAAATTCACACCGTTCAACGAGATCCGAACGGTCGATATACACGTCAGATGCTTTATATATAAGTGAAAAGTTATCTTCTCCACTTCTGATCACTATTTTGCACCAGAATATTCTATAGCACATAGGTAGAGAAAAAGACAAAATAGTAGAATAGCTATGCATAAGTATCTCAGTTATATTTTAGAATAATTTTAAACAACATTTATCTAATTAATTTCGATGTAAAAATTTTAATCAAAAATTAGAATTTGTCAATAATGTTTGCTATTATTAGATCATTTTCTTGCTTTCCGATTTGTTTAAAGTGTTGATCTGGCTTAACCGATAACATTAAGAATAATCTTTGTTTCACGAATGTTTGCATCTGCCTTGAAAACATGAAAAATGGATCAATCTACAGGGTTGCCAGTGCTTGCCCAGAATAAGTAATAGACAAGCGGTGGAAAAAGTAATAGATTTCTTAAAAAAGTAATAGATTCAATTTTCTGTTATTATCACCAGCCGCTAGAGGAAGATAAATAAAATAGCCTGTAGACAATCATTTTTATTTACATGAAAAATGGAATACTAATATGAAAAAAAATCGAACCTAATATAAAAAATATAATATAAATATATACATGTACATTAATAAGCAGCAACAATAACAAATCCACTCAAAAATATTACACAATAATAAACATAATAATAGTATCTAAATAAAAATCACTTCACCTAATAGAATCAACAGAAAAAAAAGAGTAATATGATCAAAAATACTTACGCAAAAAATGTGTCACAAAAAACCGATGCAATTTGTAATTTCAAGTGAAATATTGAATATACCGATACTTACCGATACCTTTTTTACTTTCAAACTTCTACTATTAACTACCACTAAGGATTTTAAAACAGTGTAGTGTAATTTAATTATAATAGATGACACTGGGACAATTATTATGGGTCAAAACGATGCAAAGAGTAAAAAAGTGCAATAATTCTTTGGGACTTTGAAAAGGTAATAGATTTTTGGTGACGAGTAATGAAGTAATAGATCGTCTTAAAACGTAATAGATCTATTACTATAGTAATAGCTCTGGCAACCCTGTCAATCTAACTGACGGGAGTAAATCAGTGGCGTAACGATTTCGAGATATATGGCATTTAAGGAAGTTCATATAATTAGAGGAAAAATATCGATTGATTAAATAAGCAAACATAATATGAAAGATTTATTATCAACAATAATGCAGAAACACAAAATACATATTTATTGGTTGAGTTATGAAATAAAAATTTATGCACCTGAACTATCTGAAATGTCACAATGACTGTGTGACGCCTATGAAATAAAGATTGCGTTGCCTTCGGACATAGGTACGTGCAGCGTCCTATCATTGTATGGAAGGAGATAAGCTTGACATACTGATGTCATAGCTTAGATCGACAAACGTAGTAGAGAATTTCATGATAATGAGATGCGATGAGACGTATAGCGTGATACGTAGCTAGTGAATGATTACACACAACAGCCATGATTCGTGAAACAAACTATACTTACTTGCTTGATTATGTTCATTGAAGGTACCTTAATAGTAAATACAAAAATCTACCATTTCTATAATCATTTTCCAGAAGTGGGTTCAGAAATTTAGGACAAAAAACTGTAAGTGAACATATGATTTTTTTCCTCAATCTGTTCTGGAGTTATAGGATACAAATAAGGTATTTATATAAATTTATTTACTCCAATAATATGTTACTCAATAATCTTCTCTATTCGTAAACGCTCAATAGAGCTGTGATAACTACAATGATATTATTACCGTAATTTTGATAAATCATAAGACAAGTTAAAATCTGTGTATATGTTTGACATGGATTTGATAGCAATAATCAAAAATCTCATTTCATTCTTATGAAAACGTTTTCACGGCATTTTTAGGCTTCTATTGTTCAAAATTTTTATCGAAAACTGCCAAAAATGTGACTTAAAACATAACCTCTTGATGAGCCGTCAATCAATAAATACTTTCTACAAAAAATTGCACCGACGTTATTAGTTGGTGCACTGAAAAATAAGAAATAATATTAATTCTATTGGTGCTGTTACTTTTGAAGTTGTGCAGTTGCAGTTAGATTGATAACTTTTGGCACCAACTTCACAAGTACCAGCACCAATATAATTAATATTATTTCGTATTTTTCAGTGCACCAACTAATAACGTCGGTCCAATTTTTTGTAAAAAATATTTATTTCACACTTTTGAGTGTAACATTAGTCACGAAAATCGTTGAAGGTTCACTAATATCAAATAACATGGTACTTATCCTATACGTACGTATATTCTTTGCTTGTATTTGTTATTATGTAGAGATTTCAGCTCAGAACATAGCTGCGGAAATATGCATACGTAGATATTTTGGATTCAATCATTTGACCACCGCTTAACACGAAAACCGTAAGTCTAAGGAAAAAATGTTAATTATAAATAATGCTACAAATATTATAGTCTTTGATCTTCAGTTTTCGTATGAAATCGCCCCTTCCACATTGCGAAAATACTCTTATGTGAGATTTTAACATGAATGTAACTCGAAAACCATAATTCTTTTGAAAAAATATTCAATTTAAACCTTTCCGGATATTGTCCTATCTTTAATTCTCAAGATTTGCACTCTCCACCCCCTTCGAGGGCGGTTTTCTCAAGTCTCCTCTTTTAGATGAATCAAAAATCACCAAAACTGGAGTACGTTTACGTAAAAAAAGTACACAGTCGAATTGTATACCATCACCGTTCGAGGTTCGTCGGTCAAAAATCATCTGAAGTTGGCCTTAGGGTTAGGGAGTAGAGCCTTTTATACGTTATAAAATCGATATACTGGCGTTATAACGCTATTGAACGATTATAAATACAGTTTTTCGAGTGTCGAGTTATATAACCTCCAACAGTTGTTATGAATAAGACGATTAGTTTAATTGATATAAACAAATAAGTTAACTTTCTCACCTTGGTTGGTCACCCTTTTAAGCGGGTGCTTAGTAGGTATATACAGTATATTCAAAAAACTAATGTAACCTGTTTATATTTTAATTCCTGATAGGTTTACAAAATAAGTTTTGAATGGAATTATATATATATAATATATATTAATCTAAGTATCTAATCTATTAAATTTGAAATATACCTGTTGAAATCGCTTGATGCTTAATTTCTTAATTCAAAAGATACTGCGGTTTGACTGTAAAATAGTATCACAATTTATAACTAATGCCATAAAACATTTTCTGTCATTGCTAATTTTAAAATATAATCAGTAAAATTGAAACGAAACAAGATTATGTATATCAAGTTTTTCAGGCAGAACAAGCACAAAAATGAAATGGTCAGCAAGATCTATCAATCTATCACTATTAGCTTATTTTCTATAGGAATATCTCAAACGCATTATTTACAAAACAAAACTGGTTAGTGTGGATAAGCATTGAAATAGAAAACTAACTAACAACCCATTAAATATCGAATGTGCAGTAGTGCAATGGGTTAATGCTATATCAGTTTTTATATTGCCCAATATAATAAGCAAGACACTTTGAGCATCTTATTAAAATAATATTGTAAATCATTTAGGGAATATAACTGTTTCCATACTTTACCTTGTTCAAATTAATATAACCCTCGATATAATAAACTTAACAGAATGAGGTTTTAACCAGTGACGTTACTTTTTATATACAGGGTAGACATATGTTCAAAAGATTTGCCAATAATTATTTGGAAAATCTCAATTGAAGAACATACCTATCAATTTTATAATACGAAAGTATTGATCTTTGCATTAAAACGTCAATAGCGTACCCTATATAACAACCAATTAGATTATTTTGATGAGAGGTAATATTTCTCACAAATACCCTGCAGGTTTCTAATCAATTTGAAAGTCTTGAATTCGACAGAGACAACAATGATCGAATCAAATGTCTTTTATTGTGGCTTCCGTACATCCCAAGAAAGAACAATTCCATGCCCTCAGGTCGAGATCGAGTTCAAAAAAGGCAGAAAAGAATTTGATTATTTGATTTGCTGGAAGCATCGCATAAAAAGGAGCTGGCAGGGTAAATCTTGGAATTAGAGCATAAAACAGACAAATACCTACTCTTCCTGAAAAGCAGATGTATTTGAAACATAATCTTATTTCCAAAAGTAGATAGATATTTATATGTAAATATTCATTTAGAAAATCATTTTTTCTACGACTTCCGCAGACTTTGGTTCTAATTCAGATTTTTGACAAATCTTCTTACATTCTACCTTAACTTTGTTGATATAAAATTTTATGTTATTGTTTTAATTCTCTAATAGCCATAACGTTTGTGAATATAATTTCAAAAAAACTAGCTAATAACAATTTTTCACAAAAACTAGGGCCGACTTTATTAGATGGTGCATTGAAAAATACAAAATAATTAATTCTTTAGATGCTGGTACTTTTGGAGTTGATGCCTAGAACAACTAACTACAACTGCACAACTTCGAAATTTTGAAGTTGGTGCAGAAAGTCTTTTATCTAACTACTATTGCAAAACTTCAAAATTTCGAAGTTGTGCAGTTGTAGTTAGTTTTTCTAGTCACCAACTTCAAAAGTACTACCACCAATAAAATTAATATAATTTTATATTTTTCGGTGCACCAACTAAAAAAGTCGGTCAAATTTTTGGTGATAAATATTTATTTGACATTTTTGAGTGTAACATTAGTCATGAAAATCTTTGAACGTTCACTGATACCTGAGAATATAGTACCTAATCTATTATCCAAGTATATTCTTACCTTGTCTTGTTGTTATTCAGTGATCTCAAAACGTGCGTTGGAAATTCACATATTTTGGACTTATCACTACAGTAATGCGAAAACGGTAACTCCTTTTACAAAATGTTCGATTTAAACATTTCCGGATATAGTCGCATTTCTAATTTTGCGTTTTCAGATTTTCGACTTTCGCAAAAAAATGGCGCCCTCCTCCACCTTCTGGGATGGTTATTGGAGGAATGAAAATTTCATAAGTGAATTTTTATAAAAATGACACCATTTCTCAATTCTCTTCTTTCAAATGAATCAAAAATCTTCAAAATCGGAGCATGTTTAGTATGCAAAACGCGAGAACAGCCATACATAAAAAAATGATAAAATGCAAACATACAACCGAATTGTATACCTCCTTCTATTTTTTTAAGTCGCTCAAAACCATTCTCCACTAACTCACCTTTCAAACAAGAAAAAACTAAATTAGAATCGATTTATCCGTCTGGGATCTGCGTTCATCTTTTAAAAAAAACTATATCAAAATCTATCCATCCGTTTTTGAGCTATGATGCTACAGACATCCTCGAAGATACACACTTCAAACTTATAACACCCCTCTTTTTGTTTAGAAAGCTTAGGACACCGTACATACCTCTTTTGTATACCTAATTGTCCTTATCTATTTTGAAGAGTAAAACTGTTTTATTTTATTCCAAGTTTGAAGCCCTTTACTACGTATTTAGGTACCTTTCTAAAAATATCTGAAACAGAAAAAAGAGGGATTTATTGTTAGACTTTTTAAATATTAAAAAAAATCACTATTTTGCTGACGTCACAAGATTGAAAAGTAGAGCACATTATCCAAACAATCCTGTATAAATGTTTGTGGGGGAAAATCTCATATTTGGATTATATTCCTGAGAACGTCATTGTTTATTTTTCATCACATACCTGATAATTGTTAATTAACTAAGTTAAACTTATCCCTATATCATCCTTACTACCTAGATCGTCGCCGGTGTGTGCCAGAGTCCCGACACTGTTGATCGTGTGGCGTAGAGGGGGATATAGAGGGTCAGATTACGCGTCCATCAACCTTCATCTCATATTCCTCGGTAATATCTCTACTCTATCAAGTAACATTTTGTAACGTCAATATTTACGAAACTTTACACCCACGTCAAATGCCGGGGCTAATCTGGAAATAACAGATCCGCCTCTGATGGCTGATACCTACCCGACCAGCAAGCAGCATCAGTTCGGCCGCGTATATTCGTATATAGATATTATTCAAATTTAAACTGTCCACCGCACTTGTCTTTTGTTGTTGTGTCGGGGCATTGTGTGCATGAGAGCAGGATGCACTGAGCTGGGTCGACAGCAGGAACAGTTAACATATCAATTTACAAGGAAACTTTCCAGGAAATGTTAATACAAGTTTGGTTGAAATTCAATTTATGTTATACCTATACAGAGTTTTGGCTAAGTGATCCAATAATAAAGCCAATAAAATACAAATAATATGGTGATGCAATCTCTAGTTTATCTTAATTATATGCGCGTCAATTTTGAAACACCCAATGTAAAACTTTTAGAGGGTTCTCATCTGAAAAACAAAGAAACAAATCGTCGTTATATAACGAACATATAAAGTAAGTATAGTCACTCAGTACATCGCGTTTGATAATAAATTGTTTTCCTCTTTCATAGTTTTTGAAATAAATACACACTGTTCATTCTTGGAAGAGAAAATAAAATATCATAAAGTACTGTTGTATATACAGGGATTCAATCGTTATTTTCTAAATTGTATTTTTTAAAATTATGTTAAAGCTAATTAGAATTAACTGCTAACTTAACATATTGCAGCGAGCCTGGACAAATAGCTATCGACACGCCGATGCTCACCCCTCGCTTCCCACAGTCAGTAGTGATCTCATACGCACACCTGCGTATGGAATAATCTCAATGCCGCCTTTGACGTCTCTTGAAGAATGCAACATGCGCGTGCCTTCTGTGACCGGCTACAAAGGGATAGCTGCAGATATAAATAGTGCCACTGACGAAGAATGAGATCATTGGTAGCTTGGGATTGAGTGCCGTCGTCGTGCCTTTCGGGGGGAATCAACTGTTGAAGAAAAGAGATTTATCACAGACAACTTAGTTTGTTAATCTGTAATCAATGTGAGCGGCTGTATTGAATTGACTATATACTTAGATTTGAGTCAAGCCCCCCCAATTGTTTGCTTCCAATAGCGAGCCGAGTCATGTCAGTTGCGGAGTTCATAAATTGGAACAAATACTAAGAAGAATGGTGAAATTGAACAAATTAAAAGTGGCTGGTTAACGACGTGAGAATTGATGGAGCAGAATGGTAAGAACGATTTGTTTGAGTTTGAGAGAGATTCAATCAATGGCAGAAAATTCTCGAGGCCTGGAAATTAAACTGGCCGTAAATTCTCAAGCTCTGGTAATAAAAATACCCGAAATAGAAATGGAAGATAATTCACGAATAATGAAAGCTGAGATTACAGACAATTCACAAAGCCAGGAAGTGAAATACCAGACAATTTTCAAGCTCGAGACACGAAAATGGTAGAAAATTCTCGAGCTCTGGAAGAAAGAATGGCTGAAAATTTAAAGGGAAGATGTACAAAATTGAAAAACGCCTTCAACTACACCAGGCCGAGGAGGACCAGCTAAAAAGTATGCTGCATGCTCCACAAAATTCAGATGCCAGCACCCCAAGGTCCATGAATTCATAATTGAACCGAAAAGAATAAAGCCACCTGAGATCTTTTGTAATTCCGTATGGGCCAATGACCAATTATAGTTTTAGGCTGCTCCAAAATATGAATGGATGATCCTACGCAGAAAAGGCGTTGACCCTGGCCTTACGTTATGAGGATGTTCATCAAGTACTTCCTCTAGCGAAACATGGCAATTGTGCTTTAGTTGGGACAAGATTCTCTATTAAAAGCCTCTGCAAGAATTCAGATCCAACATAGCGTGTCTTGTTCCCATGATGTATATCAAGATGAACTTCGTGAACCAGACATTAAGCAAACGCAATAACACGTTCCATGGAACTGGAAGCCGCAAGACGACTAAGCTGCATAAAACAAGCTCATGTTTGGAGAGTTGAAGATTCGAGTAGCGGCAAAGTGACAAAGACAGCAATATCAAGAAGAATGAGGAGAGGAGAAATTCGCTGATAGGAATGTGGATAGCTCAGAAGTAGTTATCGGAGGATACCGAGTGCTAAAGAGAATTTCCAACCAGAATCGGAAAACTAGGGCCATTCGAATCGTATGTTGAATGCCCCAAGAAAGGTTATTCATGTCGCTTCGTTGAAAAACCAGACTAACAGTGTGTTTGTGAGCGGTAAAGTGACAGGATTGTGGCAATTTAACGTGATACCGTTTTATTAAGCAATGTTTCACCGACTTTCGAAAGGCTTGGACGCTGTGCTGAAAGGACTTTCATGGGAGACTTGCCTTCACTTAGATTCCATAAATGAAACTGGAAATTGTTGTGTCCACATATTTTATTAGTGCACCATGAATATATATGCTACAAATTTACTTCTTGAAAATGTATCCTTAATGTAACAATCTTATATATAATAACATAGCCCTTATAAAGCGTATGCAAAATATTTGATTTTATTTCACAAGATTTTCAGACTACTCCTCACCTCCAAAAGTTTGCCACTGCCCTTTTATTGTATTCAGGGCATTTTTTGCATGACGCATGAGAGCAAGATACACTGAGCTGGGTCGACAGCAGTAGGCGTATTCTGTACTTTTGCTCTTTTAGTCTCAGAACTAAAAGTTGAAAGTCACAAATTTGTTGAGTTTTGATGTATTCTGACTTTTAACTTTTAGTTCTGAGACTTACGAAATGTACAGAATACACCTACACGAACAGAGTCAACATTTAATATACGAGGTTGTGGTTTTCTATCACTGAAGGCTATTCGTGAAGGTAGAGTCGGTGTCATTATGAAAAAGTAAGGAAAGAGGTCCCCAGGCTTTTCATATATAGGAGTTACTTTTCTTGTCAATTACATGAGTCCTGATTTGATAGGATATACTCATTTAAACATATATTCAAACAAGATTGCATGAGTGCTATAGAAAAAAATATTATATGCAACCCAGGCTTTTCTTAAAATCAAGTTTTTTGAATTAAATTTATTGACTGTTTTTATTGATTTATATTTTTCACAAAGCATGTTTTATAATTTTCTTGAACTTTAATTTTAATTAAGATGTCATATTAACAGACATAACTAGATACGTAGGTACATATTTTCACAGTGACGGCTATCGCCAGTGGGCGTCACTGGCCAGTAAGGTGTTGTTGCTATTGCTGTCAAATAATTTAATTAGCACGGAGCCAGATTATCAAAGATCAATTCAAAATAATCATATAGGTACTTATATGGAATATTGATAAGGGCTCAGTGAATATTGAACCACTGACCGTTCAATGATATTTTATTAGTGGGGTCTCGGGTTTTATCCTTGACCTTAACATATAGGTATGCCTATTATTGGAAGGAAACATAAAAGCACAGTTATATTTGAAAGTAGTCGAAAACCTTGACAACAAAATAGAGCTCAAGCAAACAATGCACAAAAATTGCAAAAATGATCAGACGATTATTATTTTGGGTATACCAAATTATATTATTTTAAAGCTGAAAATGAATCCAATTGAATGCAATAAAATAGCTTTCATGTTTTTCACTATCGTCCCAAGCGGAAGGGAAATACAATTCGATTGTTGTCTGCTTTTTTCATATCTCTCCACAGGTTTTCCATAGTAAAACGGCCCCCGTATCACGTAAAATATAGCAACTGGTTGCAATCGCGTTGTTGTCTCAGTGTTGCCACAGTCTAGTATACGCTGTCTATAAAATATTGGATATAAAAGAAAGAATAGCAATTTCATTGAGAATATGTTAAAAGTAATTTATTATTCACAAATACATGCAATCAACCTCATTTTGATAATTTTTACTCTAGTATCAGTTGAGGCTCAAGACTGACACAGCGACAACACTGTACCAAATCGATGTTTTGACAGCGACGATTGTGCGATAGTCGCGTTCGCGTTGCAGTTGCTATTTACGTGATAATCCCGCGGCTCGGATGTTAATTGTCACTTTTTTTAATTGAAACAGGAATATATTTGTGTGCAAATGAATATCTTTATTGATTGCGTTTCAGGCAAAATATTTGAGGTACGCCCTGCCCTGTGTCTCCGAAATTAAAAATGAACTTTCTGTGTCATTTGGCTAACATAATATTACTTTTATTTTAAAACATGTTATCTACCATATAGCATGAAAGTTATAAGTAGATCTTCTAAAAAAAGTTGATAATTTATGACCAGCGATACTATTGTACAATTTCACGTTCAAAACGAATGATACTTAGACGAATTATTCTCATCATTGATTGATATATCATCCGTAAAACAACGAACTACAATTAATATCCCCATCCGTATGTCCAAAGTTTGAAGAATATTCTCATATACCTGTATTTGGGGCTTTTGTAAAACTCTTGATTTATCACATAATTAATTTCGTTCATCGTTTTATCGCGATAGCACAATGGTTGCAATCATGCCACCTGTGATTAATTATGTTGTAGATATCTATCGTGGTTAAAATGGAAGATACGTATAAAATTCGAATAGGTTAAATGAGACGTAGAATTTTATTTCCTTTAGGTTTATGAAATATACTATGTCTTTGTTCCGTGTCTGCCCCCTGACAATCTTCATGAAAAAATATGTGATGATAAAGCTCCGAACGAATAAAATAAATAATGTATTGTCGAAAAACTCTCATGTCGTATGAATTCAAGGAACATTAGGCAGTCATATGAATTCTATCAAAGATTACAGACTAACAGTATTTCAGATTATCCACCAATGTACCTGATGAAAGAAAAATAGTTTTATTGTAAAAGACAAGGACAAAGATATTTATGTCTGCACCATATCATCTAGTAATCGAGTAAGTACCTCTTATTTAGTCTCTACTAACAGCAAGTACCGTAGTAAATTTTGTGCAATAGACAGTTCTCTATTTAAATCGTTAATAATTTGCGTCGATACTAACTGAAAAGTGGCAAGAAATGCCTTTTATCATAACAACAACATCGCTTTTCTCCTGCTGATATACTAATATTTTGTCGAGATTCTTTCTGTTATGTAACTCCATGACTACACTGGTTCAATAACGAGATCCAGTTCTACAACTCTTCAGAGTACACAAACATATACAACGTCCGAGCTTGGATGAGGGTTTAAAAAGTTGACAAAATAATTAGCCGAAATGTCGGCTTAGTAAATTTTGGGAACGAAAAAGTTTGGCTCGGATTACCGAGGAGCTATATATATATGTATATAAACACCCGAAGGTAGCAAAAAGTCCTGGTATTGCGGTATGTATGATCAATTTGTCCGGAGCTTTCGATGCGTGTTTAAAAGGGTCTCCTGGCTCGACTTTTTTTGAGTACACGTTCTTCTTTGTTGAGTGAAAGAACTTAGTCGACTGAAGGATTTGTGTGAAACTAATTATTTACAACTAGCATGGAATTAATTTCGATCATGAAATGTTAGCGTCGCCTACGATAAATTGTTGTAAGTAACTGTCGAAAATGTGGATTAAGCTATCTCTAGAATTCATAGAAAGTAGTTACGCATGTACTGTACTGTTGCCCAGGACTTCGTCCTTATGGAATTTAGTTTCCTCTTAATATCTTTAAATGAGTATATTTTTTTCTCCAGACATCCGAATTAAATGAAATGAAGCCTACGTTCTGCTCCAAGCCAAGCTCCATCAACCCTTCAAAACCGCATTAGATTATGTTCTGTAATTCTGGTGATTAAAGCGAGAAAAAAAACATAGACAAAAAACGTTCTTTGTCATATTTCCTTTCTCTTATCGTCCTCTATTCATTTTTAGAGACTTCCAAAAGTATAGCTGTTTGCGCGTTTTGCATATTACTTAAACGTGCCCCGATTTTGAAGACTTTGGATTTATTTGAAAGAAGAGAGTTGAGAAATGGTCCCATATTTAGAAAGACTCAAATCCGAAATCTCCTTGCCTCTAAAGGGAGGGGGCAATTTTTTCAGAAATAATTAAAGATGAGCCAATATTCGGATACGTTTAAATTGAACATTTTCTCAAAAGATTTACGGTTTTCGAGTTACAGCAATGGTAAATACTGAAATATGTGTATTTCTGCTATGTGGAGGAGGCAATTTTTTTCGAAAACTGAAAATATGAGACGGCAAAATTAAAGAGGACAGCAACATTTAAATTGGGCATTTTTTAAAAGGAGTTATGGTATTCGAGTTACAGCAGTGGTATTGTATTGTAAAATTACTGTATATGGAAAAAGGAAGACCACTAAAAATTCAAGACAAGACTGACTTTATTATATCAAAATCATGTTTAGGTATCTATTGGTACTGGCACTTTTGAAGTTGGTGCAAAAAAGTCTTCTGTCTTCTTATAGATATATCTGATTCATCGTAACTTCAAAATTACCAGTATTAACGGAATAGATACTATTTTTGACCGAATAATCCAAACGGAAGAGGTATACAATGTGACTGTGTGCTTCTTTTTTTTTGACCGACGAACCCTGTTTCTGAGACGATATAATTGAAAATATGACAACATCCGGAAACGCTTAAATTGAACCTTTTCTAAAAAGAATTCCGGTTTCCGAGTTACAGCGATGTTAAAATCTCATATATGTGTATTTTCACTGGGTGGAGGGGTCTATTTCTTTCGAAAATTGATAATTTGAGCCAACAAAATTAAAAACTAGATTATTTGTAGCAACATTTATATTGAACATTTTTTCCATACAGTTACGGTTTTCGAGTTACAGCAATGGTAGTCTCAAATATGCGTATTTCCGCGATGATGTTTTTAGATTTCTGAATAATAATAAGTACAAGCAAATAATATTCATGGGTAATAGGATAAGTACTATCTTCTTTGGTACTAGTGAACGTTCAACGATTTTCGTGACTAATGTTACACTCAAAAGTGTGAAATAAATGTTTAAAAAAATTGGACCGACTTTATTAGTTGGTGCACTGAAAAATACAGAGTAATAGATATTAATTATATTGGTGGTGATACTTGTAAAGTTGGTGCCAAAAGTTTTCAAAGTACCAACACCAATAGAATTAATATTATTTTGTATTTTTGACCGACGGACCACGAACGGAGGAGGTATACAATTCAACTGTCTGATTTATTTTCAGTGCAGCAACTAATACGGTCCAATTTTTTGTAAGAAAATATATATATTTTGGTTTGTGCGCGCGCTGTTATTGTAAACGTATTCCGATTTTAATCATTTTCAATTTATTTGAAAGAGGAAACTTGAGAAATGGTCCCATATTCATAAAAACTCAAATCCAGAATCTGCTTCCCTCCGAAACCGTCCCCGATAGGGGTGGATTGGGCAATTCGTCTCGAAAATCGAAAATCCGAGATGCCAGATAATTAAAGATAAGAAAATATCTGGAAATGTTTGAATTGAATTTTTTTTCAAAAGAGCTGCGGTTTTTGAGTTTCAGCGATGTTAAAATTTTAAATATATATTTCTATAATTACTTTTGAAAGTTTAATATCTGTGAATGCCAAAAATACAAAATAATATCAATTCTATGGTGCTGGTACTAGTGAAATTGGTGCAAAAGTTTACAATCTAACTGCAACTGCATAACTTCAAAAGTACCAGCACCAATAGAATTATTATTATTTTGTATTTTTCGATGCACCAATTAATAGATACCGTCGGTCCAATTTTTTGGAAGAAATATTTTGTGTTTTCCAGTGCATATGTTAAGCCTAATGACTAGAATTGGGGAAGGGCGTAAGTTGCCGACCAATAATATCATTTCCATATTTCATCGTCCTTCACGTCATTACCCGGCCAATTCCAATTTTGATTGGCTATTGGTATGAATGACTAATTTGTTTTGGACATTGTTGTTAAAGTTCACTTGAGTAAAACTTATTTGCTCATTATTGATTATATTATTTAACAAATGAATATTCGTTTATATATGTATAATTTATTGAATATAAAAAAACATTATTTTAGTAAAACACATATATGACTATATATAAAATAAATATAAATTATTGAAAGAATTCCAATCTAGTAAGCACATTGCCTATTTTAGCATAAATCTAGTATAAAATAACAAATAGCTCTATCGACCCTATCAATCGTTCTTTGCTATTTATTGGACAAATATCGCATCTATTTACAAGTCCATAATTAGTTTGAGTTTTCTTATAAAGGAGATCGACGTTTTAGTTTACTAGCTCTTTCTTCCTGAAATTTGGATCTATATTCTGTCTGAGCAAAAATCAATTATTGTCATTCTTTTTACTATTAGCAATAAATGTGACGCAGCTGAAATCGTTTATTTCATTATCAAATTTGCTAAAGATAGATAGCAAAATAAAATAATGTTGTATATTAACATTAACATCGGTAGAGTCTAAAACTCAAGACATCTAATGTATGTTTCGGTTTGGCTGCTCTGCAATAGATGTCGCGGCGAGTTGAATTCATTAATTTCGACTTTTCCCGAATCATCTTCTATGGTGAATGAATTTTTTTATGTAATTTTTTATTAAATACCTATCTATATAATTTTTTTATATGTGTCAATTTCCACCTGTAGCTGGAAAATACACAGTAACATCAAAGCTAGCTCAGTTTTTATGATAAATATTTTAATATTACTTGAGATTGTCATGGGTAAAGTAGAAGATAACATATTGAGTTGATTACTGTTGCTGATGAATATTTTTTTCGTTCATTAAAAGTCTATCGGCAAAACAGTAATTTGATATTTAAAGTGTAGATATAGTTACCTAGAGATGTATCTATAGAAGAAAAGACGGCTTTTCGGAAGGATCATTTAGAATGGGATTAAGTAATACATACCTATTAACTTTTATTTCTCATTGTGTTATGTAAAATATCTGCTATGCTTACTAGAACTTTAATGCGAATCTTGTAAAAAGAAAATTATGTGTTAGCGAAGATCTTGAAGCTAGAGATTACCTAAAGTTGAAGCAGCAAAATATTTTTTGACAGACTTCAAAAAAAGGTGAAGGTATACAATTCAGTTGTATGTTTGTTTTTTTTTATGGCTGTTCGCGCGTTTTGCATAGTAAACGTACTCTTATTTAGACGATTTTAGTTTCATTTAAAAGAGGAGAGTTGAGAAATGGTCCCATATTGAAAAAAATCAAATCCAAAATTTCCTTCCCTCCAAAAACCGCCCCCACAGGGGCGGAGGGGGCAATTTTTCTCAAAAATTAAAAAGCCGAGACGATAGAAATAATGAAAATTCCATATCCGGAAATGTTTGAATTGGACATTTTCAAAAATAATCATAAGTTTCCGCGCTGCAGTCTGAAATATGTGTTTCAGTTATGTGGAAGGGGTAAATTTTTCCGAAAATTATTGTTTTTCGAAGTGAGCACCTTATGATTGCCGATAAATTGAGATATATTGTTTTTTTACCAAAATGCATTAACAATTTTCTGTAGAACTCTTCGAGCGCTACTCAGAACTCCCATCAGAACTGTTTTTATGATTTGTTTACTTTAGTGTCAAAAATTATTGTTTTTCGAAGTGAGCACCTTGTTATTGCCTATAAATTGAGAAGTATTGTTTTTTCACTTAAATGCAATAACAATTTTCTGTAGAACTCTTCGGGCGCTACTCAGAACTCCCATCAGAACTGTTTTAAAATTTATTTAATTTACTGCCGAAAATTATTGTTTCTCGAAGTGAGCACCTTATGATTATCGATAAATTGAGATATATATTTTTTCACCAAAATGCATTAACAATTTTCTGTAGAACTCTTCGGGCGCTACTCAGAACTCCCATCAGAACTGTGTTTAAGATTTGTTTACTTTACTACTGAAAATTATTGTTTTTCGAAGTGAGCACCTTATGATTGCCGATAAATTGAGAAATTTTGTTTTTCTACTAAAAGGCTATACAAATTTTCTGTTGAAGTCTTTGGGCGCTACTCAGAACTCCCATCGCGACTATTTTAAGATTTGTTTACTTTACTGCCGAAAGCTATTATTGTTTTTTGAAGTGAGCATCTTATGAATGCCGATATATTGAGAAATATTGTTTTTCCACTAAAATGCAATAACAATTTTCTGTAGAACTCTTCGAGCGCTACTCTTCCAAATATAACAAAAAAAGCAACAGAACTCATTTTTCAGAAAAAAACGGCGCTGCGAGAAGTTAGCGCCCAATTTTTTATTTTTTGATTTACCTCCACGATTTGCCGGAACTATTGAAAATATCATACAGGAACTCCAGAACTCTTTCAGATCTACCCAGAACTCACATAAAAATAATGTTTTTCGAAAAAGATGGCGCCAACTTCACATGAGTTGGGAATCGTGTACAATTTTCGGTGTGCGGTTTTCAACAGATGTCTACGTTTCAGAGACTCAAAAAACATAATTTCTCCCATTGGTCTGCTTGTGCCAAGATTATCTTGGTAACTGATGAATCGATTTTGGTGCTTTTTTTTTGTTTTGTAGGGTATCGATACATTTCCCTAGTGACACAGAATGTTCATACTGCTCGAACTGAATGCTAGTAAGCAATAGCTATGTATAGCGCAGATCTCATGAGAAAAATCAAGAAAAAAGTTAAGGTCGTATGAACTGTATTCTATTTTTCTCATCATATTCTGGCTAAACGGTTCGTCCTTCGTCAAAATTCATGATCATTGTCATCATCAAAATTTTTAAACGTATTCTCCAAACAAGGCTCCGGTTTATTCGTGATAAATACTAAAAGAATTTATCTGTTACTCTTTTATATAACAAGTTGCCAATTTAAAAGATGAAATTTCAATCAACTCAGTGGTAGTTTTCGTTATATTGCTGTTTTGATTGTACTAGAATAGAAGTATTTGAGGGGCCATAATCAATTTTCATATGAAATATGTGTGTTATTTATGATAACTTTTTTCAGAGAAGGTGAACATAAATAACCTATTGCCTTTTGTTTCTACATATTACTTATTTATGGATTATAATAATGTACAACAGCGCCTTGCAACCCTTTTAATATACAGAATATATTTTCTTCAGTTGCAGAAGCCTCATCTCAATAAATTCAGTATCCTACTTCAGTCGACGATTACATTTGATAGATGAGTTTTTATTGATTGAAAATATAGTCCATTTAGGTAACCTGTTGTATTACGTCACAGGTGAATTGGTATGTTTGAAATTTTTAAAGATGTCTAATTGAAACTGATTACAATCATTAACGTTCAAAATATTTGACATATAAACGAACTTATATTGTGATTTGTTTGGTATTGACCAGTTAATTCAAAATCAAATACAAAACATAACCTACAAATAAGGAAAATAGAAGTCAGTATTGAATCTATTCACACTAATTAATTTCAAAACAAACTTTGTGTACATTATCTATGCAGTGTCAATGTCAAATGATGAAAGGCCAATAAAAACGTCACTAAAATGTCTTTAACTGATGATGTAATGAATTGTTCAAAAGAGATAGACTATTCTTAAGTCAAGTGATGAGACCGACAATATTTAACATTGATAATATACCAAGTATAGGTTGTATGCATTATTGCATAATTTATTTGAACAATAAAAGACGACGAGAGCACAACAAGCAATTCCAATGAACCAAAAGTAATCACGCATACTGAAGGACAATAAATTAGAGCGGAATTCGATTCGAGGGTGTCTCTTGTAAATGAGCTCCGTGACAAAGACGCGGGCGGACGTGGTGTGGGGGCGAGAAGGGCAAAGGGAACACGGCAACGTTTCTCTCGGGGGGGCAGCTGGTGTCCTGACGTGGCATTGTCCGGACGATGCCGTGATGAGCCTCGTCACGGCTGCTAGGATGGGCCCCAGGGGATGGCGGCCGCCAGCGCTCTACCGTTCCCGAGAGGCGGTCGACGATGCCGGCGGCCCGCCTGGACTGGACCGAATTTACCGATGTTGATTCTATTTTCCATCAGAAGATGTTCGAGGTGCATAAGGAGCGATCCAACTGATTTTGCAAGCATTTGGCCCTTATGGAAATTGTTACGGGAATTGTTCACTGAATAAATGTGACAAAAGACTTGTATTGGCTAGGCAATGAAATGGAACAACAGCAAGTTTGTTGTTTAGATTTAAGAAGTACATACATCTTTTATGAGATAATAGCTAAAATTACAAAGAATATTTTCTTTCCTTTTTCAGCGGCGCTATTGTCAAAACTATGATTTTTTTTTCGGATGGATTGCGCAGCTCTTGCCAGTTTTGTTTCTAGTCCTGATGGTAGTTAATCTAGTGCAGATGGTAGCAATGGAAAATAAACTAGATATCACTCGATTTACCTTGATATAATTTTGTTCATATTCCAGAGAATTCTTTATTAATGTCCACATTTCGAAAATCCGAGGTGGGAACTTTTGAAATTAACACATTGTATTTAAGTAAATGGTTTTATAATTAATAAAGGGAATTTAATTACTTGCAGGGATTTGTATCAGTCTTATATGAATATAAATTTTTCTTATAAAAAAATGGACCGACGCTATTAGTTGGTGCACTGAAAAATACAAAATAATATTAATTCTATTGGTGCTGGTATTTGCGATGTTGCTTGATTTGCTCAGCTTCAAAAGTACCAGCACCAATACAGTTAATATTATTTTGTATTTTTCAGTGCACAAACTTATAACGTCGGTCCATTTTTTGTATATTTATGTTTATCTTATTTCTCAATACACCGACGTCTGTCAGCAACTTACAAATATCAAAATAACAGTAGCTTACTAGATTGACAAAATGTTAATACAAGTAACCCTGTTATTTGATATAGGAGAATTCAGTGAATCTACTCATTCAAACAGTGTTTTGACAGAATGTGTATTTTATTGAAGCGATATTTAGATATATGCTCATTTAACAAAAGCAGCATATTCTTTTATGGGAACTTCATATTTAAAATCGAAAATAAAGATATGTTTTACAGGTTATGATGAATTTTTATGTCAATTCAATTGTGATTAATTTGAGATTCCTCAATTCTTTAAGAAGTCAATAATCGAAAATTAGGTTATGATCTTGACGTTTGTATATTGTGTTCAGGGAGTTGCTATCTGCACTATCAATGCAAACACTACCGATGCTGTTCATGGAGCTTATTGTGTGTTAGTGATAGCAAGCTCTATGAACACTATTTTGCGTTTGCGTTCACATTCTGTCACATTGATGTTAAGGAGTCAAGGCACAAAAATATGAATAAGAAAATTTACTTATTTTTTATCTATGAAGAGACTCGCCTGAGAAATATTACAAATTGAAAATGCTTTTTAACCCGGAATAGAACCGGCGGCAATACATGGGATAAATTAGGGTTGGAGTTCATAATAGCAAAGATGGAATATGTAAAAATTAAAACTACTTAGCAGTAAGTTGAGTATTGACTAGCATAGGTATCAATTTGCCATACCATGAATTTCAATTTCAAACCTGCGCAAAGATCTCTGCCTGAATATCTGGTTTATCTTTATAATTTTCTGAACGTTTGTGCAGCCCTCATTATTAGTGAGAATCTTGTAAGTTTTTGCACATAATGGTCATTCTAATATCATTGTTATAAATAAAAATCACCACTTATAGTATAAACTTTTAATAAATGTTGGGTTCAATAAATAATATTTATCATTCATTTCATTATTTTTTTGGTAAAACTTACTAGACGTTAGTTTTTCGGTGCTAACGTATCTCAAAAACTAGATTGACAATAATCTATACAAGTATACTCTTGCAGAAGAATTTGGTGACCGCTGTATCTTAATTGCACACCATCACGTGAAAATATTTTAGTTAAAATATTTTATTTAACTTATCCCATTAAGATTAACGGTTTGTTATGTCAGTGTCAGTATGACGTCTATGTCATGAATTCCTGTCATTGTAGGTTGCAAACACTGTCAATACAATACCTCGGAAGAAATAGTGTTCATAGAATTCATTTATGACGTGACACACAAAAATTAATGACGTTACGATAGCGTTTGTAGTACTACCATTGAGCTCCGTGAACAGCTGATAGTGCGACATAGTGCAGATAGCGACTCCCGAACACAGCCTAGATGTAAGGTTTATTTCTGTTGTATGTCAAATACGTGGTCATATTGACGTTCAATTGAATGAATCATCATGAGTGACGTTTTACCGCTTAACGTAACCTCTAAAATTTATATTGATTCATGATTTTAATTATGATGCACACAAAAAGACTACTCTGCTTTCGTTAAATGAGCATATATATGAATATTTGAATAAAATTCATATTTTGGCTATACAATTCGCACCTTGATCAAATAACAGGGTTACTTGTATTGCCAATACGAAGAATCCAAGATCGTCTTGCTTATTGTTAAGAAGTGAATTTTGAACACATAATTTAACTGTAAAATAAATTGAAAAATACTTCCTAAACATTATGTGACATTATTTCCTTAATTCGCCTTAAAGTATAAACATTTTATATTCTCAAAATAAATTTCCTCAGTGATGATTGCTGCGAATTTAAAAAACTTAATATTCTGTACAGAAAATGAAAATACCTTTGGAACAAGGTGCCACACGACCCTCATCTTATTTGAAATTTTTGAGGGGTTGCTCATAATACAGAAGGGGTGCATACAATCAATTTTCAAATTGAGAATAGAAATCGACCTGTTTAAGGTTTTTTCCAAACAAATACACAATAATGCTAAATATGAATTTATTTCATCCCTATGGACCACACTGTATGGACTGCGTCGCATGTTTTAAAACTACATTGCTTAGTACTAGATATAATTGTTTGGTGACATATCATTCTATTAAACATCCTGCTTAGCTCTAGTATATAATCTATTTTTTATTATACTGCAAAAGTACGTGAGAAAATTAAACATCATTTTAATCGTATTAAAATACATTATTTATTAATAATAATATGATCTTTCCACCGATCTGTTTTTTCATACAAATGTGCCCGTACAATGATAAATATTGTAAGCAGTCTCCTCAGTGGTAGCCTTTTGGACAGAACATTTTTTCACGTAATTATCAACTCTCACATCATCTGAGATTATGGTTTTGTAGAATTGTCTTAGTTGCTCAACATTTACCTCGTTTTTATCGTTAACTATATCAATTTTAGTGAAAATGCATTTAGTATAAGCAGCTACTCTCGGAGTGTATGGTAAAGGACGCCATGCCAAAGCCATGCCACCTAACACTGGATCCAGTTTGATATTGGGATCTGCATTACATTGCTTAAATGCTAATTGGTATGCACCCTCTTCATAGATTGATAATACCTGTGTAAAAGAAAACATTGATTGGTTGTAATAAATTGATGAGGAAATATATTCAACAGATGTATCAAATTAATTATTTTAAAGATGAGAAAAATTGACGTGGAATGTATCAACTCAGATTTAGTTATGCATTGCAAATCTGAGTTGTTGTATTACAAGTGAATGTCCCCTATGAGTACACACCCGTACATACGTACCTCACTGATCGCTGTCAAGTTTTAAATCAGATACCTTTGACATACTCCTCCAATCAGCATTACGGTAACGGTTGGCAGCGATTGCCAATGAAATTGGGTCCATTAAGCTAGCACAACAAAATTGGCACACATCAATAAAATTAGTGTACTAAATTCAAGAATATTACGTGCTAATTTAGTACGCAAAAATAAAATTTATAACTCATCAATTTTGAAATTACGGACAATTCCGCTAGATTAATATTAAGTGAGCACACTTAAACAGAATATGATCAAATTTGAGAAAATCTGACATAAATAATTTAGTGCTAATTTAGTACACAACAAAAACAATTATAACTCTTATTTTTTTAAATTATGAGCAAATTTGTTTGTCATTTAGCTTTTCTGTTATGCCTTGACCTACACTATACATCGCCTTTGACCATTTCAGTATGAAGAATTCCATAGCCAAAGATTAATCTTTGCAGTAGCCATGGATTGAAGATGTAGCTAGTGAGAGATAGGTTGCGTAAACATTTTATTTATGAACTTGTGTTTTGAGTTACTTGAAACAAGTGAATTTAGAAGAAAACGAAAAATGAAAATGTGAGATTTTTGCGGTTCATTTTTATTAGTGTTTAAAGAAATGAAAGTCTTTAAAGTAAAATTTATAGAGATTCATATAGAGAGGCCCTGAGTTTCTGGCTTTTTTTAGTTAAACATATACACTGTGTCCAATTAAGTCGCAACCATATGGAAAACTTTTTTATTATTGGTTTTTTGAAAAAAAGTTGATAAAAAGTTCTTCATAGTCCAAAACTTCAAATGCAATTATCAGATATCAATTTTTTTCATCCGTATACGAGGTAAGTCGAAACATATGAATTTTGCTCAAGAGTAAATTAAATTTGTTTTTGAAAATATTTTTATTATTTTAGTTTTTATTAAAAATATTTGATCATAATTGAAAACTATTGTCAGATATCCAATATTATTCATCCGTCTTGAAAAAATATATTTTATTATTTTTATTAACTTCTGTGTATTAGCATTGAAAATTTACGTCTACCAATAAACATTTAATCTAGGATGCACTGACTCCAAACGTCAAATCGCTAGTTCGTTTTAAAAAATACAAGAAATGGCGCCTCTATTAACTAGTAACGAGAAAATTGAACTAGTTTTTATTGTCGGAGATAATTATAAAACTCATAGAGAAGCAGCAGCTATTTTTAACAACAGACATCCGAATGGAAATATGCAGCATTCGACAGATGCAAAAATTCTAAATAAATTCAAGACGTCTGGAAGTGTTCACAATAATTTTAATAAATATTTGTTTCAATAAAATAGCTGATGTGTAATTTGCAAAATCTGCATGTATTTTATTTATCCCAAAATTATCTTTATATCCGATGGATAATATTGGATATCTGACAATAGTTCTCAATTATGATCTGATCAACTTTTTTCAATAAAAACTTTCGATATTTTCAAAAATAAAAGTACTTTACTCTTGAGCAAAATTCATATTTTTCGACTCACCTCGTATACGGATTAAAAGAATTGATATCTGATGTTTGAATTTTAAGTTTTGGATTATGCAGAACTTTTTATCAAAAATAACATTTTTTCATAAAACCTATAATAAAAAAGTTTTCCATATGGTTCCGACTTAATTGGACACAGTGTATTCATATGCTTTAGGTACAGCTGATAATTGTATAAGATTTGTTATAATGATTCTATGTGTGTTGTGAAAAATAAAATTGTATTTAAATAATTTATAAGTTTGACCACACTGCAGAACTTCCAATCACGTAATATGAATTGGATTGAGAAAATTGAAATCCTCGCGCCAATTTTCTTCCGCTGCTATTTTTAGCGTTTTGACATTTTTCTTCAAACTACTTTTCCTTTTTTGTTTCTTGGCGAAAAATATCCTATGAGTGTAACCTCTCATATTCGAAAAAATAAATTCTTAGTTTTGCCTAAAAGTTAAGTCATTGCAACTTAATAGTAAAATGGTTCGCCATGAAAACTCTAGAAAAGTTGGTCGACCCGCAATAATTGTACCCGAGATATTTACCTGCTACAGTCTGCTTGAAATACAAAGAACATTTTTTAACCGAGAAGAGTACAGTAGTTACTCCCAGTGTCAAACGCCAAGAAAATTTTGAAAATGAAGAATTAGTTGAGAACACTTTGTCGGGCACGGCACTGATACTTTGGATGATTTGATGTATGTGGTCTCTGTCAAGACATAAAAGAATAGCTAAATAACAAACAAACTTGCTCATAATTTCTTCAAAATAATAGTTATAATTGTTATTCTGGTGTACTTAATTAGCACTAAATTATTCCTAACGGATAGTTTTGGATTTTTTCCATATTTCATTAAAGTGTGCTGACTTCATATTAAGCTAGCAAACTTGCCTATAAATTTAAAAAATGAAGAGTTATAATTTCTTTAAGTGTATTTAATTAGCACTAAATTATTCATACTATATTTTCTCAAATTCGATCATATTCTGTTTAAGTGTGCTCACTTAATATTAAACTAGCGGAATTGTCCATAATTTCAAAAATTGAAGAATTATAAATTTTAGTTTTTAGTATTAAGTTAGCACTAAATATGCTTGAATTTAGTAGAGTAATTTTATTGATGTGTGCTACTTTTGTGCTAGCATAATGGACCTAACGAAATTAAAATATGAATATTATTTTAATGAAAAATATCCGGTTTGCTCGTAGCCACCGGACAGCTAATTATTTTTTTTGTTTTATTGGATATTCTTCTGTCTCTTTTAGGAAGAAATAAATCATACAAAAGTTGTAGGGTCTGATAATATCTATAATATAAAAATATCTTTGATGAAATTTCATCAGCGGTTATTTTTGAGATTTTTTTGTTAAATGTTTGATCGTTGGCCATTTTGAATCTACTAGTCCAATCAAGGTCATTTACAAACTCAACCGAGATATTGATATGATTTTTGCGGCAAATTTGAACTTCATAAAAATGCGACCTCTGTCATATTTACAAATTTTGTAATATATACATACCTTTATATATATATATTCTATTCATGACTGGTTTTAGATTCAATAAAAATACTCTTGCAACTGCAGTTAAATAATAAATAGAAGTATTTGACCGAATCCGAACTTTCAAGAATGTTTATTTTCTTCTTTAGGGAAAAAGTCTTGAGTTTAAAATAAATAAGATCTTTCCTGTTTAAGCTAATTTATTAAAATTCACAACTTCTATCCTGAAGAAACGTATAAACATTCTCGAAAGCTTGGCTCATTTCAAATAATCTTGAAAATAAATGACAGCATCTCCAAGAATCATCTTTTTATTTTATACACATATAAAAGTTTCAAATAACAAACTCAGTTTATATATGTTTATTCATATAGGTACAGCACCATGCAATTGAATTTTTCTCAAATCTCGATGGTGCGAACGATCGCAATATGTAAGGTACATTCTCATATGAAATTTACCTAATATGAAAAATTTATAATTACACGTATATACGCCATCTTCAGGTAGGTACCAGTGCATGAACGAAAAATGTATACTTACAGGTGGTAAAGATATTGTAGCAACAATGGCCAAAAAGACAAGACTGTTCATCTTGGTTGTTTTTGTTAAGGTAAGGTACTGTGAATTTAACTGAGATAATTTGTTTATTTATACCGCATAATCTCTATATGATATATATGCAGAATAATCATTAATTATAACACATTCATCATTCGATGTAATGTTTTTGAATTGAGTTGATTCCCTTATCAAATTGATTCTATAAAAATGTTCTATAACGGTACAATAATCTTAACGGAGAATATTTCAAAATAATATCAACATATTATAATTTAAGACGAAATGACTCGTGAAATCCAGTCTTCATTTTGTTATTGACATCAAAATCCAACTTCTCTGTCATGAGCACTATAATATTTATATTAATTGATTTGATTTTTTTAATGTTTATTGATTTTAATGAAATAAATATAACCAAAACCGACATTTCTGGATGTCGCTGAAACTTTATGGCAAGTACACGTTTTAAGTGACACTTGAAATAAAGACGAAAATATTTGAAATCAGATGAATTAAAAAAAAAGTTATTTAGCCAATTAGAATTTATCTAAGGAGCTCTTATTCATAAAAATAAAATTAAATAAAATAACTCACATCGAACTAATTTTCAATAAATTAATAAAGTATTTATTCATATTTTTTTAACGTAATATTTTTCTTCATCATCTAGTCTAGAAAATTAAAAAAGGTGATAATTAATTACTGAGCTAGAATATGTTCAACATGAAAAAAAAACATTCAGTTCGAATTTTATATATGCCTGTGGAAAGTTAATAATATTATAATTTATTTATAATAACATAGGAGAACTTATTATTCTAATAAATTATTGTGATCTATAGTTTTGTCCGGATGATTCATTTCCTCCTCGTAAAAATTCAGCCGTACAACTCCAGAGATTGTAAGAAGTCGGCGTAATGTTAGATTTTCTGACAGAATACTTGCGCAAAAACTCATCCACTATGGTTTCATCTGTGGTGAGGGTTTTGTAGATGCTCCTCAGTTGGTCAACATTCACCTCATTTTGCTCGTTTAGATTTGGTAAAAGCGACTACCCGCTCATCATATGGTAATTCTAAGTTTATGCTGGCCAAGATTCTTAATAATTCTGTCAGTTTGGTGTTTCGATCTTGATTACATTCTTCAAATGTTTTTTCGTAGTCACCCTTTACATAAAATGACAGTACCTATATGAATAAAATATTTAAAAAGATAAACGTATTATAATAAATATCTGGAGACCGAGCTTGGCTCGGGTAAAACAGGATTTAAGATGGGTCTATAAGAGTTACACACAAAATCACGTAGGTATGTAAAGTATTAAATGTAGGTAATTCAATAGTGAGTCTTTTGGTGACTGAAGAGACCAGTTTGTGAGGTTATTACTCTACCACACTCGGGACATTCTGGTTCAGACCAAATCTGCTCTGGGATTCCGAAATAATTTGATAGACATCTCGTGAGAGTATAGAAGTCATTATTTTTTCTAGAATTTTACCACCTCTTGAAAGAAGGAATATTCCTCTATAGTTGCCGCAATCTGTGCTCCCTTTATTTTTAATTAAATTCATAATAATAGCTTCCCTGAAGTCTTGTGGTACTGTTTCTGTGGTCCAGAATAAATTGAAAGCTAGCTTCAGAGGTTCTGTTGCTGTATCGCAGAGTGCTTTGTAAACATCTGCTGGAATGTTGTCATTTCCTGGGGCTATGTTGTTTTCAGAGAATTTAATGCTTGTTTGATTTCTTCTGTAAAGATCTCGGTCTCGGTCTAGTTGAAGTTCTGCCGTTGCTGTTAAACTGATAACTTTTGGCACCATCTTCACAAGTACCAGCACCAATAGATTTAATATTATTTTGCATTTTTCAGTGCACCAACTAATAACGTCGGTCCAATTTTGTGTAAAAAATATTTATGTCACACTTTTGAGTGTAACATTAGTCACGACAATCGTTGAACTTTCACTAACTCTAGAGCGCTCTATAGATGAGTATTATCGCCACCCGTCATTGTGTCTCCTGACTGTCACTTAAGTGGTATTCGGTGGCATAGGTTGAGCGCTTGCTTACGTATCTTTACGTGTATAACCTATACCACTGACGTGACACTCAGGACACACAATGGCGGGCGGCGATAATACTCATCTACAGCACTCTACTAATACCAAAGAAGATAGTACTTATCCTATTACCCACGTATATTCTTTGCTTGTACTTTTTATTATCTAGAGATTCAGAACATCCCTACTGAAATACGCATAAGTATTTTAGATTTAACCATTTTACCACCGCTTAACTCGAAAACCGTAACTCTAAGGAAAAAATGTTCATTATAAATGTTGCTACAAATATTATTGTCTTTCATGTGGTATCAAGAGATTTTCAGTTTTCGAATGAAATCGCCCCTTCCACATAGCAAAAATATCCATGTGAGATTTTAAATTGAATGTAGCTCGAAAACAGTAACTCTTTTGAAAAAAAATTCAATTTAAACGGTTCCAGATATTGTCCTATCTTTTTTTTCGAGAAAATTTTCCACCTCCAGGGAAGGAGATTTCGGATTTGAGTTTTTATGAATATGGGACCATTTCTAAAGTCTCCTCTTTCCAATCAATCAAAACTCACCAGAATCGGAGTAAGTTTACTATATACAAGGGGCGCACAAACAACAAAAAAACGGGAAATGATAATAGTAAACAAAAAGCTTGAAAAGATGCAGCGGATAATCCGTAAAAATGATTTTGATATTTTTTCATCGAAGATAATTTCTGGTATACAAAACACCATCGAAGAAGTTATAAACACATTATAAGCGGAATACAAATAATCAAGGATGAACATTTTCTATTTTCAACCGAACATTTGATATTTATGTTACGGAATATGAATGAAACTCAGTTATTTTGCACAGCAAGTTAAGATAAAACTCTAAATAGTTTCAAAGTTTGAATTTTAATTATGTCCTCATTTATTTTTTATTCTTTGAAACCATGCATATAGAGCAAGCAACCAACCTCGAATTACAATAGTGATTATTAGCGTCCATTTTATGTCACCTTTCTCAGGTATACATTGGAGTTAGCAGATTATCTAAACATTTTAAAATCATTGTAATTGTTTCCATTACTTTATTAGCCCTTCTTGTCTTCTAACCTAGTATAAAGATTATTGATAAATATGTTTTGGCCCTATTTATATCAATATTTCGTTTACTACAGGCATGTTTTCCTCCAGTTTGAAGCTGTTTACTGTTATTCCATTATTTAAAGGAGGAGACCCATCAAATCCGGTAAACTTCTGCCACATTTCTCTTTTATAAACGATATCAAAAATTATTGAAAAATTATAAAAAAATCGAGTCTGCAGCTTTCTAAGGAACATAGTATTCTGTTACCTTGCCAATTCGACTTTCAGAACTCTAAAAATACAATTTTTTTTTAAAAATATTCAGTTGAAGCTTAATACTGGGGATGTAGCAGCAGCAGTCTATTGTGATTTTCTAAAAGCTTTTGACTGCGTAAATCACGAACTGATTTTGAGCAAAATGTACAAGTATGGGTTAAGAGGAATCTTATCAGATTGGTTCGATTCATATTTGTCAGAACTTTATCAAATTGTACGCAGTGATGGGCAATACTCGAAGACTGGCAGTATAATCCAAGGAGGACCTCAGGTTTCGGTTCTGGGCCCAGTTCTATTTTTAATTTACATAAATGATTTATCCACAATAAATATTCTTGGAAATTTTTCCATTTTCGTAGACGACACTACGTTGTTATGGAGTGGGAAAATAAAAAATAAAATTTATGTGTTTTAATAAAACTAAATCCAAAATACTATCACACAAATTTGGCTTTGATGATCTGACCTAGGGTAA
Organism: Crioceris asparagi; assembly: GCA_958507055.1. Classification (NCBI taxonomy): domain Eukaryota; kingdom Metazoa; phylum Arthropoda; class Insecta; order Coleoptera; family Chrysomelidae; genus Crioceris; species Crioceris asparagi. The sequence goes on along the minus strand of OY293829.1, from coordinate 19,926,945 downwards.
ACAGACAATAATAAATAGTGGATGCTTTAAATAACTAGGACTAGTAATCGATCATACATTTTGCTGTTCGAGTGGTTTTTCAAGAACTAAGCCGAGCTTTAGCAATAATAACATATTCTGCACTTGTTGAGTCCCATCTAAGATATATTATCGAATTCTGAGGATTTTGTAACTCTCAGCTGTTCAATTCAGTCTTTGAAAGAGAGCACTCCGTCATATGTGTGGTGTGGTGCAAAACCGAGAGATCATTGTAGATTATTGTTCCAGAATCAACTAGTACTAACTGTAACTTGCCTTTTTGTACTGGAGTAGTCTAAAATACAGTAAATGATAATAGATATAACATACGTAATGGTCTGATCTGTGCTTACCAATTCCAAAAACATCATTCATGATCAAGTATTAAAAATATCCGTGATAACAAACAATTTAGGAAAACTCTAAAGAGAATCCTTGCGACTAAAGCGTAATATAATTTGAGGGAATTTTACTGTGATCGTTTATAGTTTATAGTTTATAATTTTTTAAATTGTCCCTGTTGATTTGATATGATTTTTACTTAATTTTAATTTATTTTATCTTAATTTTAATTCTTGACCTTTCAGGGATATCTAATGTAATATGTGTGTGACTGTCTACAACTACATCTATTGTATATTATATACATATTTTTATTGTGTGACTATTGAATCAATTTAACTATGACTATAAATGTAAAAAAGTCTCATATATTGTCTATTTATAAGTATGGGTCTATATAGGTTTATATTACACAAGCTTTGTCAATAGATTTAGTGTTATATTTTTCGACAATAAAGCAAATTTTGATTTGATATTTTTGAGAAAACTTGATGAGATTTTTGGTACCGCTCACATTACCCATGCTTTGAATGACACATTTCATACTAAAATATGGGTACCTACTTGTCAAGTAAATATTTGATTGATATAATTGATAATTGATATAATAATAATTATTTTTAATATATTACAGCACACAACACACTAGTTGATATACGAAGTGTGCCAATGTGTGTATATATGTTTCGTTTATTTTGGCGTATACCGTATTATTAAAAAAAATAATAATAATAAAATAGTTTGAGTGCATAAGTTTATTGCTTGTTCTCGATTAGAGTAAATATTACTGGTTGATGCAGTTGTGTCAAGGATGATAATGTGTTTTATTTAATATTTATCAGTTATTTGAAGAATGTACGTAGTGTAGTTAATGGAGTGTCGTGTATCCCGTGCTTGCATTTGTTGGGAGCGTACCATCACTGCCTTGTTGCCCTATGTATGCCAAAATCGTCAAGTAGGCGACCAAATAAGCTAAACAAAGTGACTGTGAGATAGCTCTGTGAAAAATCGTAGTGTAACGAAGGAAATAGGGAGCCATTTTTTCCTAAAATCCCTAAGTCCCTGAGTATGTCTATCACAAATGAGATTATTTTGGAAGAATTGAAGAAAAATAAGCAAGAGCTGAAATCACTCATTGAAGCTGTAGAAGTGAGAATAACATTAAAAATTGAAGATTTAAATCGAAGAATAAACACACTAGAGTTTAAGAAATCTGAAAAATAATAAGACACCTGGTATAGACGATATAAAAGCCGAAACACTGAAAGCAATATATAAGGAAATAGAAACACCCCTGTGTTATATTATTAACAATGTAATGGAAAATGGAATCTGCCCTACTGAATTTAAAATCGCAGTAATAAAACCTCTGCATAAAGACCAATATCTTTGATAACTAACTATGCTAAAATTTTAGAAAAAGTTATAAAAATAAGGCTGGAGCTATTTCTGGAAAAATATAAAATAATTGCTGATAACCAATTCGGATTTCAGAGCGGAAAATCTACGGATGGGGCCATTTTGTCACTAACTTAAAAAAATTATGAAGCAATCGATAACAGCCAACCTGCTATTGGTGTATTTCTGGATCTTGCAAAGGCGTCTGACACTGTCGACCACCAACAGTTGTTGGAATCCCTGGAAGATGTAGGAATACGTGGAGTGGCTCACAATTTATTCAGATCATATCTGTCTGATAGGAAGCAATGTGTCAAAATCGACGAAACCTATAGTAATTTTGAGCTAGTTAAATGCGGAGTACCACAAGGGACGGTACTCGGACCAATCTTATTTATATTACATATTAATAATTTACTCAACATTAAAACCTCTGGGCACATAATAAGCTTTGCCGATGATACAGTTATATTGTATACATCAAGAAGACTTAAAACTTAAAATTCAATCGGAAATGAATAATATCATCGACTGGTTTAATCATAAATTGCTAACCATTAATTTTGACAAAACAATGTTCCTACCTATAACAAGCTACAAAAATAAACTACCTCAGTATAACACTTTACAGATAATTAATCATAATAAAATGATCACATTAAAACGTACTGAAAACGTAAAATATTTAGTCATAACTATCGATTGCCATCTTCGTTGGAATATTCATGTTAACAACACTGTTAATACAATAAGAACCTTTTTGGGCCGCTTCGAATACCTCGCTAAAATATTTCTCCTGCGCCATCTCAAAATGCTTTATTTCTCTCTTGTTGACTCCCGTATAGCATATGGAATTATCAGATGGGGTGGTATCACGAATGTGTACATAGAAAAATTAAACACACTTCAGAAATATTTCTTAAAAATTTTATTAAAAAAGTAAGAACTTACCCATCAGATAATTTATACAAAGAAGCTAGGATACTAGATATTCGACAGATTTTCTTTCTCAAAGCAGTATGTTTTTTACACAAAAATAGGAAACATACTGACTTTCTTTCACATAATTACCCAACAAGAGCTAAATATTCAAATAAAGTAAAAACCCCTTCAGCGAATAAAACAGTGGGCACCAAATGTCTTGCCTTTCTAGGACCAAGATTCATAAATATCATTTCAGGCAGCTATCCTTTCAACATTCTGAAACTTATTATAGAAATAAGATTAAGTCATTTTTATAATAATAATAGATAGGTAAATGAGATATGACACGGACAGCGAAAGCTTTGTGTTCCTTCTTTTTATTTGTTTGTGTCAGAATATTATATATAATATATAATTACTATATCTATTGTAGATATTCTTGATGCAAATAAATTATTATTTTATTATATTATATGATATATTTAACTTGTGTCAATCTGAGTGATTGAATCTGCCTATCAAATGAAGCTTGATTTTTCATTACTTGTAACAGTGATGATATTTTGGAAACTGGAACTGGGAGTTTATTACCGAAACTGAATTCGTACGCGAACTCGTTCTCAATGAGACTTAGAACTCAATCTATGCATCAGAAAATGCCGCTCAAAAATAAAATCGAGACGCGTTCTGTAAAATGATCTATCGATTGCTAGTGCTAGTTAGTTAATAAGCAATACAACATCTTGTCGGAACAGATTATTCTCGATCCTGGTTTATTCAGAAAGAGATGAGATGCAGTCAGGAATAAGCCCTATCTCGTAAAAAATGGAATAACGATATTACTCATTAAGGTAGTACCTCCACAGAAGTGTCGAACTAAGAAATGGTTGAAACTCCACATATATGTTATTCAATACATTATCCATACATCTGTGTAATTTAAATAAGTTTGACGATCCCAAACCTGAGATATTTACACTTGAAGTTGAATTGATTTACACGTAACAGATACGTTATTATGGCCAAACAATACGTTATTTAATTCTACCGTCAAAACTAAAACTAAGAAGTTGTTAAAAAACTAGTATAAGTTAGAATGGGATATCACAACTATTGTAAAAAATTAGAATGATTGACCAGCTAGTTTTCAAGATAAAGCCATTACAAGCCCTCATAATTATAACCTTATAGCATATATCCTACAAGGCCAGAAAGCCGGAACAGTGCGCTCTGGCCAGGCGCTTAATTTTATTCATCTTAGTACCCTATGCTCCATATTCTATGATTAGGTTTGGGACGTTCCATATACTTAAACTTCTATACCGCTAGCATTGTGGAAAAAATAGGCAAAAATGAAGCCAAAGACCTGGGGATAGCTGGCGATATGCGCATACGTCATGAACTTTTTTGGAAAGAGAGAGACATGTCCCAATTTTATTACCATGGATACCATATGTGGCATACATATGTGACTCCAAGCCACCTCCCCCAACTTCCCAATTCGCGTATGCGTAATAAACTCGAAATCCCCATACTGAGCTTGAAAAAAAAAATCAAGGATCAAATTATAGGTATATAGAATTATGTGGGACGTTCGTGTGCTCAGGATCAGCACGACGTTGCCACGATCGTTTCTTCTCACATGCACATGGAGCATAGAAGAATGCGTTATCAGTAGATACAATATATTTCGTGTACTTTGGCCAACTCTGTACAGTCATAACGAAAATTACATTGACAATGGTGGATCAACAATACAATACAGAATATATTTTACGGCAATAGATGATATTCATCTTATTATCTATTAGTACCAAGTTAATATTGCGTAGTTTTTAATATTAATTACTATATATTAAACTAATTGTCAATCAATCAAATATGAACACGGTATGTAAACTTTTGTTTAAGGTTGTCGCGAAGGAACTACCTTAACAGGTTCACCTCAAAAAATATAATTTTACTTTGTTGAAGGAAGCAGGCGTTGAGATTCAAATGCAAGATGCGACATGTCGTGGTACTTGTTATGGTATATTTTGTTTGAATGATCGTTGACATTTATGCCTAAACTTCTAATGTATGTGAGTTTTTGTGCAGTCCATTCGAAATGTTCGTAATTTCAATATTATTCGTCCATTTCAGATTATTTTCCAGATAATACTATATATATTCGAGTTGATTTATATCTTGTCTTCGACTCCCATTCAACCTACAGAACTATTAATTTATACCCCAATAATTAATAGGTAGATATAGAGTGTCCAAAACGAATTACCCCATCAAACTCTCAAAGCTTCAACTTCCAGCATGGTTCTCCATAAAATATATAAAATACTTTACTTTCCTCCCTCCAAAACTATAGCAAATCGAAAAACTTCCTCCTCGGATATAATTCATGACGTGAGATAATACGTGAGCGGTTCGCTCCATAAATATCTGAATTTCCGACGTATTTATTAAAAGGCCATTCTGGCGCGTCCCGACACAAAAAATAGTATCTCTTCTGCTTGCTTATATATATGTATATACATATATAGGTGGGTACGTGTAGCCCTTTGTGTGTCGGCTAAATTATGGGCTATTATTTTTTCGTCATAATATAGTTTGTCCGCTTGGAAAATCGGAATGGATGTCGCTGCAAAGCAACAACAGGGACCAGCCGCTATTATATTTCCGGTGAATTTTCGCGATACGTTGGGCCATAATAGTTTTCTATAATATAAGAAAAAAATCTTTTAACAAAAGAGGATAACCCTCTGGTATCAGTTCACGGTTCAAGGAAACATAATAGGTTATGAAGTGATTATCATCTACTTTGGTAAAAGTATTCATAAAAATCAAGAGGCTTCAGTGTTTATTTTTTTGTTTGTTTCAAATATATCTATCTGGTAATTTTCTTTTATTCTGATAGTCTTCCAGATATTCTTATAGTTTAAAGATTTAATTTAAATATATATAAATATTAATTATGATACAGGGATGCTTCACGGTGAGTGTGAGCGACCTATTCTGAAAAAAGCATCTGAGATTTTAAAGTTTTAGGCTTTCAATAAATCTAACTAAAATAATAGTGACTTAGATACAGTAAACTTTAATAATTTTGTATTTGCTGTTGAATGAAAATGACATTATGTTCTTAGCTTGACTTGAATAAAAGGAATTTATTTATTTAATGACTGCGTCCCCAAGCATCGTCTCTTATTTATATACCTATACAGGGATTGCTCAATTAATTCAGTAAGTATAAATAAGACTGTTCTCGAAACAAGCGTGAACACGCTTATCGAGTAGCCATCATTTAAATCTTATTATTATTATTAAGACTTAACTAGGACACAGAATAACTTTATTCCTTGTTATACCTAGAATTCAGAAATTATAAGTCACTCCAATAATATCGAGGTACAAACAATATGGATCAAAAAATATACTTAAATTGCTTGTAGAATACGAGGATGGCTGCAAATCAACAATATTATTATTATTTTAACATCGAAAAATTCACCAACAATATTTCAAATTTCCCAATAAAACGGGAGTTCTTCATAAAAATAATTATGTCAATACGTAGCTTGAACACTCCGGAGTCTAATCCGATTATAGAATATTTAAAAACAATTAAACTTTTTACGGCACCTTTGAGATTATTGTTATTGTTATTATATAAAAATATTAAAAATTTACAAAGCTTATTGAAAATCCAATAAAGCTTTGGGGTTTGCTATGACACTGCTAATATTTTTAAGCTAAATATTATCTGAGTTTGCATATTGGTTTTTCTTTTTAGTCATTCGATTTAGTTTCAGACTTTTAATTCTCTTTGGGAAGACATATTCTTTGAACTAGAAAAGAAATGGGCCAGAATAATCGACTAGCCTAAAAATAACAAAATTGTACCACTAGTTCCAGTGGGTCAACAAATAATTAAGAATTTTTTACACGGATATTCTAGATGATAAGACATAAAATATTTATAAAACATATTTTGCCGCAGGTAGACCGAAAAGACCGGACCTAATAATGACTAATCGACTTAAGATATGTTATAGTAATTAAAAAGATTACATGGTCATGAGCTAATTAACTTCCATACTTTGGCTCTTTATTAATTATGGCGAGATGGCGGGATGTTTGTTGTCGAGTCAGAAAATCCCTTGTCATGGTTGATCCGATTAAAATCTGATAGTTTATTAAAAAATAATTACTCTCATGTCTGGGCGATCTCTGGAGCGGCTTTGTTTCAATAATTTGCATATATGGTGGATGTAAAATTATCATATAGGATCACCCTGAAGATAACGTATTCAATAATAAGTTTTATCTAAATTGATTGTCAGTTATTTGTCGATGCTTTTTTCCTCTCTATATTTGCATAAAGTCAATTTAAATTACCCAGTTATAGAGAACATTCAATATTCTGCTTCAATGGAACACTGTTTTGCTATGTATTAAAAAAATCAAGAATATTAAATGATATATTTTTTTCACAATTAAATTAGTATCAATGATAATTAACAATTAAATCAAAATATATTTACAAATGAGTGATTTAATGTCATTTATGGAAAAAGTGTAAATAAAAGATTTGTTTTGCGGATCATAATATTTTGAATTCAGAAAATTATTATTATATCCTCAAATTATAATTATTTGTATATAATATGTATATGTATTATTTTGATTCGCAAATTATTTTTCTTGAATTAAAATTATGTATTTACATAATTTTTATTATTATATTAGAGGTGGTGAATTTCTATTATTTACATAATTTTGATTAAAGACTGAAGTTAAGTTAACTTTATATATATATATATATAATAAAATAGATTTTTGTTGGGGATGCAGTCATTTAATAAATAAAATTCTTTGGATTATGCCGAGCTTTCGAGAATGTTTATTCTCTTCGTCGGGGCAAACTAAAAATCGTTACAAATTTTTTTTAACTACATAATAGATTATTAATTAAAGTACTTACATTCGTGAATTTATATAAAATTAACCACAAACAGGAAAGATTTCATAGTCAGCAATCAGAAATGTCATTAGTTATTTATAAATGTCATGGTAACAGCATATCTAGAGTTGAAAGTGTCTAGATTCAAGTTTTCTTAGAAAAAATCCAAATAGGAGTTATCTTTGTGTTTGTAGCTCTTTTTTAACAAGTCACACATTAAACTTAAAAATATTGAGGCAGATATAAGTTTAGTAAAAAGAAAAAGTTATTATTCAATTATATATAAAAAAAATATATTCATAACAGACTTAGAAACACATAATATAAATAAATATATACCCGTACACAGACTAGACTATCTGAATTCGTAGGTATTGCAGTATAAATTCAAGTTTATTATGTCAATAATATTATTTACTATTTTGTTAGGCATTCAGATTATTTATTAATTATATATAATCATATTCTCTCACAATACGACATACATAAGTCAATCTCTCTCACAAATTAACCTGAGAAATTTATTAAAATAAGATATATCTAATAGAGAAATATTAACATATATCATCTTTATCGTATTCTCTCACAATACGATAAATACACAATATAAAATATCCTGAAAAGCATTCATTCATTCAATGAAGCTAATAATAATGATAAGCTGATTTCTCTCACAAATCAACATGTAAGAATATTTTAAACATTTTCCATGTTATTTAATACATTTTAAATAGTGTTATCAAAAAAAGCAAATGGCGAAACAAAAGGAAGGAAAAAATCATCGTATTATATCTCACTATAGGTTAAACATGAAATGAAAATTCTTTTGAATCAACTAAATTTCTCTCACCAATCAGTTGATCTAGAGATCTCGAAACTCTTAATATTTGTTGTTATAAACTTTTATCCTTCTTCAGTATAATCTGTATACGCATATATATCCATCTATTATAATATACTAAAACAAAAAAAAATGACAAATATAACTAAATGATATGAGAATATAATTAGCCTATACCTACATATAGAGCTAGGTACATATTATATTCACACATATATTTCAATTTTGAGAAATATTTTGAGAAAAATTATTAAATTTATTATTATAGCGATTTAATATATAAGAATAAATAGAACTAAGTCCATTAATATCTGAACGTTTATTCATAGTATTATTATGTTTTTTAATATTTAGCATTTCTAAGAAACCACGTTTAAAATAATTTTTCTCAGAACAAAGAGCAATAGTATTATCAAAATCAATACTATGTTTTTTATTGATGGCATGTTCAGCCAAGGCACAAGATTTCTTATTACATCTTATATCACTTTTATGGGATGTTATTCTTCCTAAAATACTTCTAGAAGTTTGACCAATATATGATAATTCACAATCAAGGCAATTTATTTTATATACTACCCCAGACATTTCTGTCATTTCTAAAGGTGTCTTTATTTTGGAAAATAAATTAGATACGGTTTTAATATTCTCCATGGGTTCAACAATATCACCTATTCTTGTAAATTATGTTTTAGATGAATTAATACAAGTTTCAAAAACTAAAGTTTCATTTCCAATACCATTCATTAAAAGATATGTAGATGATTTAATCTTAGCTCTACCCACTAATAGAGTTGATGAAACATTGAATATTTTTAATGCCTATAACGAGCATCTTCAATTTACAGTTGAGAAAGAAAATGAACAATGTCTTCCTTTCTTAGATATGATGGTATGTAGAGATAACACCGGTTTATTAAGAACAAAATGGTATAGAAAACCTATATGTAGTAATAGATACATAAAATTCCATTCATATCATCCACAGAAAATAAAAATTAACTTAATTATGGCATTAAAAAACAGAGTGATCAAACTTTCGCATCCTATATATAGAAATGAAAGTTTATCAAAATTGAAAAAAATATTAATTGAGAATTCTTTTCCTATGAAATTGATTAATAAATGTTTAATGCAACCTCAAGTCAATATAGAAAACCCTGAAATAAATCATGAGAACTCTTTAAATGATAATAACAATAATGCCTCTACTACAAATATCCTCCCTATTTATAGATCTTTACCTTATATAGATGAGCTTACTAATAAGTTAGTTAATGTTTTTAGAGGGTATAATGTTATTATTGCAAGAAAAAATATTAAAACCGTATCTAATTTATTTTCCAAAATAAAGACACCTTTAGAAATGACAGAAATGTCTGGGGTAGTATATAAAATAAATTGCCTTGATTGTGAATTATCATATATTGGTCAAACTTCTAGAAGTATTTTAGGAAGAATAACATCCCATAAAAGTGATATAAGATGTAATAAGAAATCTTGTGCCTTGGCTGAACACGCCATCAATAAAAAACATAGTATTGATTTTGATAATACTATTGCTCTTTGTTCTGAGAAAAATTATTTTAAACGTGGTTTCTTAGAAATGATAAATATTAAAAAACATAATAATACTATGAATAAACGTTCAGATATTAATGGACTTAGTTCTATTTATTCTTATATATTAAATCTCTATAATAATAAATTTAATAATTTTTCTCAAAATATTTCTCAAAATTGAAATATATGTGTGAATATAATATGTACCTAGCTCTATATGTAGGTATAGGCTAATTATATTCTCATATCATTTAGTTATATTTGTCATTTTTTTTTGTTTTAGTATATTATAATAGATGGGTATATATGCGTATACAGATTATACTGAAGAAGGATAAAAGTTTATAACAACAAATATTAAGAGTTTCGAGATCTCTAGATCAACTGATTGGTGAGAGAAATTTAGTTGATTCAAAAGAATTTTCATTTCATGTTTAACCTATAGTGAGATATAATACGATGATTTTTTCCTTCCTTTTGTTTCGCCATTTGCTTTTTTTGATAACACTATTTAAAATGTATTAAATAACATGGAAAATGTTTAAAATATTCTTACATGTTGATTTGTGAGAGAAATCAGCTTATCATTATTATTAGCTTCATTGAATAAATGAATGCTTTTCAGGATATTTTATATTGTGTATTTATCGTATTGTGAGAGAATACGATAAAGATGATATATGTTAATATTTCTCTATTAGATATATCTTATTTTAATAAATTTCTCAGGTTAATTTGTGAGAGAGATTGACTTATGTATGTCGTATTGTGAGAGAATATGATTATATATAATTAATAAATAATCTGAATGCCTAACAAAATAGTAAATAATATTATTGACATAATAAACTTGAATTTATACTGCAATACCTACGAATTCAGATAGTCTAGTCTGTGTACGGGTATATATTTATTTATATTATGTGTTTCTAAGTCTGCTATGAATATATTTTTTTTATATATAATTGAATAATAACTTTTTCTTTTTACTAAACTTATATCTGCCTCAATATTTTTAAGTTTAATGTGTGACTTGTTAAAAAAGAGCTACAAACACAAAGATAACTCCTATTTGGATTTTTTCTAAGAAAACTTGAATCTAGACACTTTCAACTCTAGATATGCTGTTACCATGACATTTATAAATAACTAATGAAATTTCTGATTGCTGACTATGAAATCTTTCCTGTTTGTGGTTAATTTTATATAAATTCACGAATGTAAGTACTTTAATTAATAATCTATTATGTAGTTAAAAAAAATTTGTATCGATTTTTAGTTTGCCCCGACGAAGAGAATAAACATTCTCGAAAGCTTGGCATAATCCAAAGAATTTTATTTATTAAATGACTGCATCCCCAACAAAAATCTATTTTATTAAATAATAAACCAGTCAAGAATTCAGAATCAAATATATATATATATATATATATATATATATATATATATATATATATATATATATATATAGTTTTAATTTCGAGAATAAAAAAATATGTACACTATTCTAACTGAAATATAAAAATTATGTGCATGATCTAAATTCAAGAATGAAAATTAAGAAACTAGAATCATGTACAAAAGATTAATTTATGAATTAATATTATTTAGATAGTGAAAAAGGATATTTTTTTGTACCAAAATATAATAAATACTCTCAATTTCAATTATTCTATGAGACAATAATAATTAATCAGATTTTCTACGAGTTATAATTGTAATTAAAAAATTTTATTTAAAATCCGAGTATAGTACCAATATAAAATTTCGTGTAGCATCATCTTAATTCTTAAAATTTTATGAAATTGAAATTGATTCATTATGTTCAAATATATATAAGTTTAGTTATTATTTTAAGATGATAGAAAAAATACTATGACACTTTAACGAAATTGAAAATATTATGTTTCTACTATAATAATAATTCTTCTTTAAATTTGAAATACATAATTTATTTCTATTAATAGCAGTAGTAATACCTTTTCTTCAAAAAAACTTCAAATTTATATCATGCACAATATAAATCCCTCACCTATTAGAAGACATTATTATGTTAGGTGTATGAAAAGAAATAGAAATAGAAAAAAATATATTCATTAAAAACTCTATTGCTTCGTTGAAAATTTTCTCATTTGTGATGCTAGGAAGTGTTTTTGATATGAAAATGTGGCTAATGTTTTATAACGGGTGGTTTCATAATGGCAGCGATAAAAAATGTCAAGTTCCGCACTCACATATTCGTATATCAAATTTATTTAAAAATGTAACATAGCAAGTCTTACCAATAAGTTAGGTTACCGGTCACTAAGCTCGTTGGTAAACAAACACGTCGGTAAGTATTACCTACCGTTCAGAAAATGGCTAGGAATTTTGGAGGATATAAAACTATTGCATATTTTTTTATACTGTCATCATGATAGTGTTATGTAGTTGTCAGTTACAAGATAGTTATTCATTCAATGTAATTTGTTCAAATAATGTATTACACAAGAAGATTGGTTCTTTTATACTAGTATTGGTTGTAAAAATAATATAGTAATTGTCAAGAACGTTAAGTAAGTATAGTTTACTGGTTGAGGATAATGCGCTTAATGTCCAATATGGTCTGAAACCAGTTAACTCTTACCGTTCGTGATGCTTATACTATTTTTTTGTAAATAAATATATGAAATAATGCAAATATCATAAATCAAGATATTTTAATGTATTTTAATAGAACAATATTTTTCCTCAAATCTAGAAATCAAATTGCACTATATATCTTTTTCATATTTTGCCCAATGCTATCTATCTTCGAAAATTAGACAGGTAAAATGTAACGGAAATTTACGGCACTATACGGGTTCCTCTTGTCACGTTCCACATATGAAACCCTGAAAAAAAATTTTGATCACACTCATGAATCTAGGTAACATCCACCATCCCATCCTTCTATCCCTTAATTTTTATCAAAATCTTCTTCTTGGGTGAAAACGATGACAATGAACACGGAGTTATTTTACATGAATTTATACAGTGCAATATAAATGAACCATAATCTTTTAATTATATAATCTGAAATATACTTTGTGTTAGATAATCACCCACTGTTTAATTTAATCCTCGATTGTAATGAAGTTATCTGTTATCCTTATACATTGTGTAGTAACAGCGTCACGAGAAGGATAGGCTTGTCTTATTTCAAGACGTACCTCATTGTTCCACAAAACCCACCTTGATTGGATTTCGTAATGGAACAATTAACTGAAAACAATGGGAGAGTAGAGTAGAGTGTAACAGAAATCTGTTGGAGGAGTTGAATTTCATGTTTGTTTCGATATTGTTTACATGGCTCACACAATTTGCAGTGACAAATCCCAAATTGAGCAATATATTTTGATATATTTTGTATTCAGGTGTCTAGATTTATAATAAGCGCTATATTAAGGTTTGGTGCGCGTAGGATTTTCTTGCCGTGAGGACACGGTACCTAGTTAAGTGTACAATTCTACTGTCTGCTTTTTTCAACTTTTTATGTTTGTCCGCGCATTTTGCTTAGTTATTGTGCTCCTATTTTGATGCTTCTTTTTTGTTTTGCTGAAAAATTGTCCTAATAAATAAATATTAAAAAAAATGGATCGACTTTATTAGTTAGTGCACAGAGAAATACAAAATAATATTAATTCTATTAGTGCTGTTACTTTTGAAGTTGTGCAGTTGCAGGTTGCAGTTTGATTGATAACTTTTGGCACCAAATTCACAAGTTCCAGCACCATTAGAATTAATATTATTTTGTATTTTTGTACCAACTATAACAACGTCGGTCCAGTTTTTTGTAAGAAATATTCACACTTTTGAGTGTAACATTCATAACGTTCACTAATACCAAAGAAGATAGTACTTATCCTGTTACCCACTTATATTCTTTGCTGGTACTTGTTATGTAGTGTGCAGTGTATATGTTCTCAAAACATCGCGGTGGAAATACGCATAAGTATTTTAGATTTTACCATATTACCACCGCGCGACACCGAAACTCTTAGGAAAAAATATTTTTTACAAAAAATTGGACCGACTTTATTAGTTGGTGCACTGAAAAGTATAAAATAATATTAATTCTATTGGGGCTGTTACTTTTGAAGTTGTGCAGTTGCAGGTAGATTGGTAACTTTTGGCACCAACTTCACAAGTACCAGCCCGAATAGAATTAATATTATTTTATACTTTTCAGTGCACCAACTAATAAAGTCGGTCCAATTTTTTGTAAAAAATATTTATTTCACACTTTTGAGTGTAACATTAGTCACGAAAATCGTTGAACGTTCACTAATACCAATGAAGATAGTACTTATTCTATTACCCACGTATATTCCTTGGTTGTAGTTGTTATTATTAAGATCTCAGAACATCGTTGCGGAAATACGCTTGAATATTTTAGTTGTTACCATTTTAACACCGATTTTACTCGAAAACCGTAACTCTAAGGGAAAAATGTTCAGTATAAATGTTGCTACAAATAATTATGTCTTTCATTTACTGCAAACAGATTTTCAATTTTCGACAGAAATCGCCCTCTCCACATAGCGAAAATAGGTATATTTGAGAATTTAAAATGTCTCTATGTCGAAAACCGTTACTCTTTTGAAAAAATGTTCCATTTAAACGTTTCCGGATATTGTCCTATCTGTAATTATATCAACGCAGATTGTCAATTTTCGACAAAATTTGCCCCTTCCACCCCTTTCGGGGGCGGTTTTCGGAGGGAACAAGATGTCGGATTCCCGTTTTTATGAATATGGGACCATTTCTCAAGCCTCCTCTTTCAAATGAATCAAAAATCATCAAAATCGGAGTACGTTTACTATATGAAAGGCGCACACAAACCAAAAAAAAAAAGCACAGTCGAATTGTATACCTCCTCCTTTTGGGAAGTCGGTCAAAAATGTTCATCATCAATGTTGCTTCAAATAATATTATGGTCTTTAATTTTGAATTTTCGAAATAAAATGCCTCTTCCACATAGTGAAACTACACATATTTCAAATTTTAACATCGCTGAACTCGAACTCGAAAACCGTAGCTCTTTTGAAATAATGTTCAATTTAAACATTTCCTGATATTTTCTTATATTTAATTCTGCCACCTCAGATTTTTGATTTTCGAGAAAAAATGCCTCCTTCACCCCCTTCAGGGAACGTTTACTATACAGGGTGTTTCATAACATATGCGCAGGTCTTGAGGATGTGACAGCTCGTCCAAAAATTTGAATAAAGTTTATATTACCTTACTCTCTAAAATGCACCATTTTCGAGATACAGGGTGTAGAAATTGAAAAAAAAAATCGTTTTTGTGAATATCTCCGGAACCGTTCATAGTACAGAAAACAGCTTTTGTGAGCATTTTCCACACATAATAAGCTAAGTTTTGAGCCCGAATTTTTTTTTATTTATAATTGGTGAAGATTTGAAGGAGTAGTGGTTGTTTTTTCTCCCCAATTTCTACGCCAATGGAAAAAGTACGGTTTTGAGGCGCCCCTTCGAACCGCGAATGTTTTCTACACAAAAAAAGGTTTTGTTGGTCGTAAACTCTAAAGTCGACCGTTTTCGAGAAAAATCAACTTTTATGTTGAAAAAAACAGTCAATTTTAGCTTATCTTATATGTTCTAACGTTTCCATAAATTTTGTTAGATTAATAAATACAAAAATTGAATTTCAAAAAATTTACCGTGTTTTTCAAGATCAAAGTTGATTTTTCTCGAAAACGGTCGACTTTAGAGTTCACGACCAATTGTACCTTTTTTCTGTAGAAATCATTGGCAGTTCAAACAAGCGCCTCAAAACCGTACTTTTTCCATTGGCGTAGAAATTGGGGAGAAAATCAACCACCACTCCTTCAAAATCTTCACCAAATATGATTTAACATTTTTTTCTGACTCAAAACTTAGCTTATTATGAGTGGAAAATGTTTACAAAAGCTGTTTTCTGTATTATAAACGGTTCCGGAGATATTAAAACTTTTTTTTCAATTTCAACACCCTGTATCTCGTTAATGGTGCATTTTAGAGGGTAAGTTAATAAGATTTTTTTTGCATCACATACTATCACATACTCAAGTCCTGCGCATGTATTATGAAACACCCTGTATATAAAGCACCCACGAACCAAAAAAAGCAAACAGTCAAATTGTATACCTCCTGCGTTTGGGTTCGTCGGTCAAAAACTTATATCAGAAAAAAATTAATTCAATTTTTGTCCCCAAAGATAAGGGGTAAGGAGGACATTATTATTAAAAGTCGAAAATTTGAGATAGCAAAATTAAATGTTTTAAATGAATAGTTTTCAAAAACGTTTCTCAAGAAAAGTGTAAGTGCTGTATCTCAGCAACTACTCATTGTGGAGACTTGAGGTAAAAATGTGAAATAAATAACTTTTTACAAAAACTAGCACCAACTTTATTAGTAGGTGCACTGAAAAATATGAAATAATATTAATTCTGTGGGTGCTGGTATTTTTGAAGTTAGTGCCAAAAATCTTCTATTTACCTATACTTATACTTGCAGACCTTCAACTAGAACCAGAACTAAAACTATTTCATATTTTTCTGAGCATCAATAAATAAATTCAGTCTTAGTTTTTGTATTAAATATTTTTTCCGTTATGCTATCAATAAAAATATATAGGTAACCTTTACATAAGGTAGTAGAGAAACTTCTTTTCACAATATACGTTATAAAGATTTTTTCATGTTCGATAAATTAATCATTTATTTAGGGAGATTTTAGGAACATACGATTCATAAATTGTCGTTATTCTCAAAAGCATCTAGGATCTAGAATAAATATAGGTAGATATTTAAAAAAAAAGTAGTTACTTAAATGGATCTGCAGTCATCTTATATTTTTTAAATGACACAAATTCTACAGTGAGAACATATAAAATTGAAATTGCAAATAAAATAGAGTTTGTTCTATTTGAAATAACTGATTGTTATTGAAAACAATGTATTTCATGAACTAATTTTAAAATATGTGCCTTAACTATATCTAGCTTCTATTAAAAATTTATTTCATTGTTTCTCAGAACAAGACAGATATTACATTCCGTTATTTTGAGGATACTGTATGTTTTCTATAATTAAAGTAATAGAGACAGCTAAGGATTCTGGAAAGATGTTTTTTACAAATGTGAGCCAATTTAATCACTAATAGTTCTAGACAGGATCGGTCGGACAAGGTCTTTTCTAAATCGGTGCGTTTAACACCGTTACATCAACGTTTTAGGGTTCCCTGAGTCTAGAACCATATTTTCAGCCATTGGTATTTTGGTCTACCTCTCTGTTTGTGTCAATCTCGGAAGCGGATATAGCGCTTACCTGTGACACAAAATGGCGCATTCTACATGTTTGGTAGAAATTAGTTGGAAAACCTGTTTAGCACTTTAGCGTGAAGTTTATTTCTGTTTAACTTTTTCCTTCTTTGAAAAGTTTCATCAATAACTTGTCTAGAATATTCTTTCAAAAAAAAACATTCATACTATTTTAATGCATATTCCTGAGAAAAAGCAGGAAAAAGTTGAGCACAAATAAACTTAAAATTTCCCAATTGTTTCTTTATATTCTGGCTAAACGTTTCTTATTACGTTAAAAATGATATAATTCAGAAGGATATATATTTAATCTATTTTCAGATTTTTTTAAAAGGTCTATAAGAAAGTTACTAAAGAGACCCCAACTGATTGCGGTGCTCATTCGAATAAACTATCCAGTTTATCTGAACGCACCCATTTCGCGTGTTATAACTGGATAGTAAATGTTTCCTATAATCTACTTTTATTATTAGATACATTTACCTATAAGATTAATTTCTACCTATAGTTTCAAGACTTTTGAAATTAAATTTTTTGAAACGTTACTAGCTCTTTTACCAATACCGGAAAAATAGTTATATCAGAATAATTAGGTTATCAATAAAATATGTATTTGAGAAACATTGATATCTAACGAAATAAGTATAGTTGGAATGTAGGTGTTTACATATACCTATGAAATGTTCTAGGATTTCTAATATTTTTTTTACTGTTGTAAAGCAAGTTGCCTTAATTGAATTGGCTCTTAATCGTATATTATAATAATTATAATTATTAGCTATTGATGATATCGAATACGATTTGGTTATCTTCACAAGTATACCGACATGTTATAGCCGAATTTAATAGACTTAGACTCCAATAATATTGCCGCTTAGCAGGATGTGTTTATGCTAATAGATGTCGTACAGTCGGTCGTAAATCCTGCCACGTCAAACGTTTGTCAGGAGATTGTCAATCCGTTTGACATTCGGCCAGGAACCAAATCCAGTGGCCGGTATTATGTCCAGGATATTATATTAATTATTGAATACGGTGAGACATTGTGTGTAAGAGAGAGAGACACACTGCCCTGAGATCGGATGGTGGTAGTTGATTGGCATTGCACTAACCATCGATTGTAATCGCATTAATGTCCTGTCGATCCTGCAGGATAGTTCTCGGCGCTAAGTACCTTGATGATAATGAGCAACCACACATCAGTGTAGTGTGCTTGCAAAAGAGAATAATATAGTGAAAATCGTTTTGATGTGATTTTCATGTGAGCATGAAATGGAAGTTGTATGATAATAATTTAAAGGAGTTATTCTGGGTTCGTCTTGATTATCTTATAATAGGTATTTTGTGATTTTTCCACAAAATTTAATGCGTTATGTAAGAACGATAATTTATTAAATAAGTACAACCGTTTTCTCAGGTTTCTTACAATAAAAATACTTGATTATTGTTATTATTATTATACAAAAAGCTCTGACGGTCGATTTTTGGTTTAGATTTTCTATTTTTTCATGCAAACAGCCTTATTTTATCCCCTCCGCCTTCCAAATTATGACGTCATCATTAATTTTTTTAAATGGGAAGGCCATAATTTATTATAAACGGCAAACTGGCAATTTTCTGAGTCCAAAAATACCAAATACATGGGTATTTACGTAAAAATATATGAAATACAGGGTGCTATGAGATTAATATACATATTTCCATCTGCTGCTTTCAATTTTCAATGATAACAATAATATTAATATAAGAACTTACTAATTGTTGCTAAGGACCCCGATTCAAACGCATACTTGTTCTTATGTATAAATATAAATATAGTAATTTTTAGCACCCTGTATTTAATTTTTTTATGTTAATACCCATGTAATTGGTATTTTTGAACACAGAAAATTGCCAGTTTTCCGTTTATAATCTAAAATTATGGCATTCCCATTAAAAAAACAATTGATATGACGCCATAACTTTGAAAGTGGAGGGGATAGAATGATGCTGTTTGCATATAAAATAAGAAAATAAAAATCAAGTGACCTATCAAAGCTTTTTCTCTATATGATAAAATTTTAGTAGTTATTGAAGCGTTTTCATACTTTACGAACGCACTGTATATGGTTTCTCGCATCCTTTTGAGATCATGGTTGATTTGATGTAGCTCCAACATATCCTTTTAAGTGTTGAGGAACTTTCTGATTGTTGACGCAGTCTTGATGATGACAGCCTTCTGCGCTTTTGTGTGGATGTCTTCAGCTAGGTTTAGTTTTACAAGGCTGTATTTGAAGGATGTTGGGGTAATACCAGTGGCAGATATTATGAATGGTATGATGTGTACTTTGTTCTGATTCCAGACTCTCTTTACTTCAGTAGCAAGTTCTGTATATTTTTCCATCTTCTCATTGTATTTCTCTTCTATGTTATTGTCATTGGGAATAGCAACATCAATAATAAAAGTTTCTTTTGTTTTCTTATTGACTAGGAAAATATCCGGCCGGTCTGCTATGATGGTCTTATCAGTTTTTATTGGGTTGTCCCTGTAGATCTTGAAATGTTGGTCTACTAGTGTAGTTTTGGGAGCATATTGATAGTAGGGTGTATATTCGTTGATAAGTTTATGGTCAAGGGCTATCTTCTGGTGTATAATCTTCCCAACATCGTTGTGTCTATCTGTAAATGATGTTCCGACCAGCATTTTACATCCGCTTACAATGTGGGCTACTGTTTCAGATTGTACGCAGCATCTTTCTGAAGTACTACCATCCTTAATTATGAATTTCTTGTAGTTGTTTGTGGGTAGTATTCGATCTTGGGCGGCAAAAATAAGTCCTTCTGTCTCAGGATATATTTCGCCTTTTTCTAGCCACTTGTATGTCAGATCGGTTGATATGCCTTCTCTTTCAACTTGTACGGACGTCTTGAGTGCAGTTCTTTTGATTTCCATCTGTTAAGTTTTTCTTTTTCAATCTCTTTGGTTTCAGGTAGTTGAATTTCTCCGTGCGTTAGATTTAGAGGTGTGAAGTTTTGATCTGCTTTAATAATACTGCGGTGGAGTATGGATCCTTGTTTTGAGTAGAAATATTCGCACATGTTCTTTATCTGTCTATTGTGTAGCTCATACAGGTCAGTGAAGCCTTTCCCTCCCATTTTCCTTGGTAAGTTGATCCTTTCTTTGCATGTATGTGGGTGATGTGATCGATGATGTGTAAGCGATACTTTAATGATTCTGTTAAGTTTCTCGAGTTCTGTGTTGTTCCAGTGAATGACTCCAAATGAGTATACTAGGATGGGAATAGCATAGGTGTTTATTGCTTTAGCCATGTGCTTGGCTTAAGTTGAGATTTAAGGATGAGTTTCAGTCTTTGATGGAATGACTTTTCTAGGATTTGCTTGATTTTTTTGGTGTTTAATTGGGTATGTTGTTGGTAACCAAGATACTTGTAAGTTTCATCGCTTGATTATTATTATTATTATTTTCTTCTCGAATGATCGGTGTATTTCAGGTGCTTATAGGCCTTTACAGCAAGATAAATATTCTGCATCACGTTTCAAGAACCGATCTCACAGGGTGTGTCGTATCCAGGATGACTGATTTTTGCATCGTTTGGTAGGTTTTTTCAGGTACTTTCAGTTTTAATAAGTTTCTTTTCAGATTTTTTGCTACAAGCCCAATTGCTGATATTACTAGAGGAATAATTTTTATGCTTTCAAGGCTCCACAGGGCTTTGATCTCTTTGCTTAAAGGTAGGTACTTCTCTACTTTCTCTTTTATTTTCGCTTCTATATTGTTGTTGTTGGGAATAGTTATATCCACAAGGCATGCTTTATTATTTGCTTTGTCTACCACTGTTATGTCTGGTCTAATGTGTACAGTATATACTCGCACCGCTATTTTCCAATAATGGTGGAGGTTTGGTTTTGTAGTACGGTATTGAATCATTTTAAAAATTGTGAGTTTTGAGTAATTCTTGGTAAACCACAGCTGCAACTTTGTTGTGCCCTTCTAAGTATTTTGTGTTAGCTAGGTATGGGCAATGACCTATTAACAGAGATAGACGGAACTGTAAACAATATATTGTGTTGACATCATCCCTTGTTCGGCCACGCTTCATCGCATATCAGTTTCTCCCCCCCATTATTTAAATACTTGGTGTTTTGGTTGTTTTTGAATATTCTATTATATTCTTTGGTTTCAAGGATGTAATTCATCCATTACTAAGCCACGAGTAGGAAGCGCTTTGGTAGATGGTTTCTTTCTGGACTACAGCGGCCATGCAATTTTTTCGATAGCAGTTCTATCTTCTTCTGTTGGTTGGTCAGCATAGTCGGAAAAGGTAAGTAATGCTGGTCACTGAAATTCAGTGGTGTCATTTTGGTGTCTGCTGCTGTCAGAGTTTGATAGAAAGTATTGGTGTTTCTGGGGACCAATGTTAATGGCTTTTGTAAGTCTTAATGAGGTAAGTTGAGTTTTTAAGAGACTAATTAGGCGAGTTTGGAATATCTCAATTCTGATGGTCTGTAGGTATCCTAGGTATTTGTAAAGGTCTGTTGATATTGCTTTTATTACTATTTCGTCATCAAGTTTTATTACTTGGCCTTCCGTAAGTTTTCCCTTATAGACTGAGACAGTTTGGCATTTACTGGTACCTAGCTGCATGCCTATGTCTGTCTATAAATTGTAGACAAACATGTGATAGGTCTGTATTGGGACGGGTTTTTGGTATCCTCATTTTAAGGTAGCAGATGCGTTATTCCTTTTATCATAAAAGGAGGCATCAACTTGGGATCAGCAAGCACACCGTTAAATGCGTTGGCTAAATGTTTGTGTGTACCAGTAAAAGATTTAAGCCAGAAGTTTTGAACATCATTCTGTCCAGCCGCTTTTCAGTTAGCCATTTTTTTGCAGCTGTTTGCTATGTCTCTTTCACTAAAATGAATGAGATCCATTTTGGAGTTTGCGAATTTTTCAGCTTCCTTGGTTATCCAGTGCACGGTAGAAGTATTTTTCACTTTTTGTGAAGCTGCTGTTTTATTTCTTTTGTTCGTTACTCTTTTTGTATCTGGCAATTCTTTGAGCGAAAACCGCGTGTCGAGGTGGGCGACTATGTTGTTTTGGGTTTCATGATTTTGATTTATATTTATAATTATAATTTATATATAAATATCTTTTGTGCCTTGTATTGAAAACGACTATAAAATACACAGCTTCTGGGCTGCTACCCCATAAGCCGGCTCTGGTTTTTGTCCACCCCAGGTATTTTATTCCCCTGGCACCCTCCAGTTTGTAGCTGTCGGGTGTCCCCATCGCCAGGGGTGGCACCCGATAGCTGACCAGCAACAGCCACGGGTTATTATTATTATTATTATTATTATTATTATTATTATTATTATTATTATTATTATTATTATTATTATTATTATTATTATTATTATTATTATTATTATTATTATTATTATTATTATTATTATTATTATTATTATTATTATTATTATTATTATTATTATTATTATTATTATTATTATTATTATTATTATTATTATTATTATTATTATTATTATTATTATTATTATTATTATTATTATTATTATTATTATTATTATTATTATTATTATTATTATTATTATTATTATTATTATTATTATTATTATTATTATTATTATTATTATTATTATTATTATTATTATTATTATTATTATTATTATTATTATTATTATTATTATTATTATTATTATTATTATTATTATTATTATTATTATTATTATTATTATTATTATTATTATTATTATTATTATTATTATTATTATTATTATTATTATTATTATTATTATTATTATTATTATTATTATTATTATTATTATTATTATTATTATTATTATTATTATTATTATTATTATTATTATTATTATTATTATTATTATTATTATTATTATTATTATTATTATTATTATTATTATTATTATTATTATTATTATTATTATTATTATTATTATTATTATTATTATTATTATTATTATTATTATTATTATTATTATTATTATTATTATTATTATTATTATTATTATTATTATTATTATTATTATTATTATTATTATTATTATTATTATTATTATTATTATTATTATTATTATTATTATTATTATTATTATTATTATTATTATTATTATTATTATTATTATTATTATTATTATTATTATTATTATTATTATTATTATTATTATTATTATTATTATTATTATTATTATTATTATTATTATTATTATTATTATTATTATTATTATTATTATTATTATTATTATTATTATTATTATTATTATTATTATTATTATTATTATTATTATTATTATTATTATTATTATTATTATTATTATTATTATTATTATTATTATTATTATTATTATTGCTGCTGAGTGAACAATACAGGAACAAAACCTCACGCTTTTGGTTTTCTGACGATACGGATACTGCATCAATCTGGGTTTTTAACCCCAGAAATGTTCCTATTTCGAGCACTGGCACAGGCAACGGCTTTGTGTGGTTAAAGAGTAAAAATATCTTCTTTTTCTCTTGCTATTTAACTCCAAACCAGTCTATAGCAAACTACCGCCAGATGATAGACAGTCTAGAAGACGAGATCAGGAACACCACTGGCAGTATTATTCTCGCTGGCGATTTCAATGCCCGAGCAGTTAACTGGGGAATGCCACGAACAAATACGAGGGGCCAGTATCTACTGGAAATGGCAGCAAGAACTGGCCTTCAGATCCTCAACGTGGGGGATGTGTCCACCTTCCGCCGTCCAGGATATGGTGAGACGATTCCAGATGTTTCGCTGGCGTCAGAAAGTATTCTACAACACATATCCGACTGGCATGTTGTCGAAGAGTACACAGCAAGCGATCATATGGCAATTACCTTCAAGTTAAATCCCACTGAAAGAGCTGCCGTGGTGTCTCATCGTCCTTCCTCTTCACTGAGACGATGGAACATCAACCGCATCAACCGTGAATTATTCTCGAAGCTTATCACAGGCAGAGCGATTAAAAATAACTGTAGTGTAGAAGAAGTCTGTTCCGATGTAATGGATAAGATTTCTACTGCATGCGACAAATCCATACTGAAGACACAATTTCGTCATGGAAAGAAGCCAGCTTACTGGTGGTCTCCTGAGATCGCTTCACTTCGGAAGAAATGCCTCAGCCTTCGCCGGGCAGCACAGCGCGCCCGTAATCGCCCTGAAGCGAACGAAAAATCGGTGGACCATAAAGCCGCAAAGCGGGAGCTCCGCCGGGCTATTAACCTGAGCAAAGTGCGGTGTTGGAGGGAACTCTGTGAAGATATCGATAACGACCCCTGGGGAATGGGATACAAGATAGTTACCCAGAAACTAGGTGCTCGCACTCCACCTGCGGTCATGGAGCCAAATGTCATGGCTAAGGTAGTTAACGAATTATTCCCAATACACCCGCCACGTCCTACTAGGGTCTTTAGCGAACTAGGTAATATCGATCCTTTTCGAGAAGAGGAGCTAACCAGCGCTGTCCAGTCCCTGCACAATAAGAAAGCCCCAGGCCCCGATGGCATTCCAGCCGAGGTCCTCAAGTTAGTCGTCGAACTAAATCCAACGCTTCTCTTGGATATGTTCAACAGGTGTCTACTCGACGGCGTCTTCTTTTCCTCGTGGAAAGAAGCGCGACTTGTACTTATCCCTAAGAAAAATGGCAACCTAGGAGCTCCGTCATCTTATCGTCCCCTTTGCATGCTAAATACCACAGGCAAGGTCCTCGAAAAACTGCTGAAATCCCGGATCAACCATGCCATTGTAGCTGCCGGCGACATATCGGCACACCAGCACGGCTTCAGGCCTGGCCACTCGACCATGGACGCTATCCAGGAAGTAGTTGACGCGGTACAAAAGGCAGAAAACCACAACCATTGGTCACGACGAGTAGTTCTACTGGTCACCCTAGACGTTCGCAATGCCTTCAACTCCGTCAGGTGGACAAATATGTTATCGGCACTTGAGCAATCATTCCGTGTACCCTTATACCTTATTCGAATGATCGACTCATACCTGAAGAACCGATTTCTACTCTACGACACGCTTGAAGGACAACAGAAAATTTCTGTCACTTCTGGAGCAGCTCAAGGTTCAATCCTTGGACCAGACCTATGGAATGCTTCGTATGACGGTCTGCTTAGATGTGAGATGCCTGACGAGACTTGCCTTGTTGGCTACGCAGACGACGTTGCTGCTCTCATTGCAGCTAGAGATACGGACCAAGCACAGCTTAAGCTGAACCAAGTCATGCGAAGGATTAACAGGTGGATGCATGATCACGGTTTGTCGCTGGCTCTCAGCAAGACAGAAATTGTTGTTCTCACAAAGAAACGTATAGAAACAATTATCCCAATGCATGTAGATAATTTTGAAATCCAAACTAAACCTTCAGCCAAATACCTCGGGATGATGATCGACACTAAGATGATTTTCAGGGAACAGATTCAACACACCGCAGACAAAGCCGCCAGAGCCATAGGTTCACTCAGTAGGCTGATGGCCAATGTTGGCGGCCCACGTCCTAGCAGGCGAAGGCTTCTCATCTCGTCTGTTAACTCAGTCCTCTTGTATGGAGCGGAGATTTGGGCACATGTCCTAAACAAGACATGCTACCGCAACCAGCTCCTACGAGTCCAACGACTGGGCGCTTTACGAGTTGCTTCTGCGTACCGCACCGTTTCCGAGCCAGCTATTCTGGTAATAGCTGGAATAGTTCCTATTCACTTTCTGGCTCGTGAACGACAGGCCATCTACAGAAGAAAGCACGAAAATGACAGAGGGGCTACTGCCGCTGAAGAACGAGACCGCACCTTTACCTACTGGCAGGCCAGCTGGGAGGAGGAAACAAGGGGGCGATGGACCTCAAGGTTAATACCAGAACTTAGACCTTGGGCTGAAAGAAAACACGGAGAGGTGGGATACTATTTGACCCAACTTCTTTCGGGTCATGGGTATTTTCGTTATTACCTCCACAAGATGGGAAAGACTGAGAGGGCTGAATGTCTCTATTGCCCGGGCGTCATCGATACCGCAGAGCATACCTTCTTTATCTGCAGTAAGTGGCACGAACGACGATCCTCACTAATGGCTGGGATCGGAACATTTGAACCGGATACTCTGGTGAAGGTTATGCTTCGTGACAGTGACTCCTGGAACCAGGTGATCCGTTTCACGGAAGCATTGCTTAAAGCCAAAAAGGCTGATCTTGATCGGCCCTAAACTTGGTAGATGACAAAGACGACGAACTCAAAGAGCCAACAACTTTGGCCTAACCTTGATAATGTGTCAAACGGTCTCAGGTTAGTGCCTTCGGAGAAGAGGGGGTTTTTAGCAGGTAGTCCGTCAGACCTCAAGTTCTTGAGCATCCGGGAGCCCTGCACTACTGTACGAAATTCCTAATCGTACAGTGTGCGTAAATGCATTTCCCTCCTCAACACACAAAAAAAAAATTATTATTATTATTATTATTATTATTATTATTATTATTATTATTATTATTATTATTATTATTATTATTATTATTATTATTATTATTATTATTATTATTATTATTATTATTATTATTATTATTATTATTATTATTATTATTATTATTATTATTATTATTATTATTATTATTATTATTATTATTATTATTATTATTATTATTATTATTATTATTATTATTATTATTATTATTATTATTATTATTATTATTATTATTATAATTAATTATTATAATTATTATTAAAAAGAAACAAAAAATTCTCTGCAGAGTTCTGAATGGACGCAGATAAAAAGGAGGAAAAATGTTCAAGACAAGGAGCCGAAAGATCTTTCTAACCAACTTCCAGCCAAAGATCTTCGAAAACGGAGATGGAAAGAGAAGGCCAGAACAGAGGCTATTATCATTAAGCCTTCGGAAGGAAACTCCTACGCTGATGTGCTGAGAAATATTCGCACTAAGGTTCGACCCATGGACACTGGGGCAGATGTCAAATCTGTCAGGAAGACGCGAACTGGCGAAGTGCTTGTAGAGCTCGGTTCTGGAACAAAAAATAAATCGGAGTTTGGAGATGCTCTCCAAAATATATTGGGTGGAAACGCCACAGTCCGTTACATAGAGCCCAAGTCTACCATCGAACTTAGAGATCTGGACGAACTCACCACAGAGGAAGAGGTAAAGACTGCTGTATATGCCGTCCTAAACAAGACCGTCGAATCAAGGGTTTTTGTCTCAAATCCAAATGTTCGAGGACAGAAGCTGGCTATTGTCACGCTACCTGAAGCAGACGCAAAGGTGTTGCTGACAAAGGGTCATCTAAAGATCGGATGGGTCAGCTGTCGTATTCGACTCAAGATGGTTGTCCACAGGTGTTACAAATGCCTGGGATTTGGCCACGTAGCTGGAAAATGCAAAGGGACTGACCGCAGCAAGTTTTGCTACAAGTGTGGCAGCGTGGAACACAAGGCAAATACCTGTCAGGCTGAACCGTGCTGTTTTCTTTGCTCCAGCCTCAGTATCATACCAGAGGAGTCACAGCATATTTCGGGATCAAGTCGCTGCCGGGTCTATAGGGAGGCCCTAGAGAAGCTTAAATCCCGCTTCTAATGACCAACGTTATCCAACTAAACATGCAGCGAAGCAGAACAGTCGATCACTTACTTCCACAATTTGCCACTGAGCGCGGTATTGACATTCTGTTACTAAGTGAGCAATATAAGAACAGGATGTCACCCTTCTGGTTTTCGGATGAACTGGGCACTGCTTCAATATGGGTTCTTAACCCTAGAAATGTCCCTATTTCTATCAATGGAGCAGGAAATGGTTTCGTGTGGATAAAAAGTAGAGGGATTTACTTCTTCTCTTGCTATTTGACCCCAAACCAACCTATAGCAGAGTATCGCCAGATGATTGACTCGCTAGAGGATGAGATACGAAATACTAGTGGTGTTGTTCTTGTCGCTGGTGATTTCAATGCCAGAGCGGTTGACTGGGGAATGCCTCGTACAAACTCAAGAGGCCAGTATCTCCTCGAAATGGCAGCCAGAACCGGCCTCCAAATTCTGAATGTTGGTAACGTTTCCACTTTCCGTCGCCCCGGCTTTGGAGAGTCCATCCCGGACGTATCCCTTGGGTCTGAGAACATTCTACGACAAATATCCACCTGGCGCGTCCTCGAGGATTACACAGCAAGTGACCATATGGCTATTAGCTTTAAGGTCAATAACACAGGAAGAGCTGCCACACTGCCCCATCGTCCCCCTACTTCATCGCGAATATGGAAAGTTAATCGCATCAACCATGGGATATTCTCGGACTTTCTAACAGGTAAAGCGATCAGACGTCAAAACACTGCTGAAGAGACCTGCTCTAAAACCATGAGACAAATTTCTGATGCATGCGACATATCCATGCCGAAGGTAAAACCTTGCCCCAGTAAGAAATCAGCCTACTGGTGGACACCTGAAATCGCGTCACTCCGGAAGAAATGCCTCAGTCTCCGACGGGCTGCTCAACGCGCCCAAGGCCGTCCAGAAGCGAATGCGAAATCGGCCGAGCACAAATCCGCTAAGCGGGAGCTTCGCAGAACTATCAATCGCAGCAAAGCGCGTTGCTGGAGGGAACTTTGTGAAGATGTCGACAACGATCCCTGGGGGATGGGCTACAAGATAGTAACCAAAAAGCTAGGCGCACGCACTCCGCCAGCGCTCATGGAGTCAAACATCATGGCTAAGGTAGTAGATGAATTGTTCCCAACACATCCATTTCGTCCTACTAGAGAATTCGGAGACTTAGGTTTTATCAACCTCTTTCAACAGAAAGAACTGATCTGCGCTGTCCAGTCCTTGCGAAACAAGAAAGCCCCAGGCCCCGACGGCATTCCTGCTGAGGTACTGAAACTCGTTGCCGAAGTGAATCCAACACTACTCTTGGATATGTACAATAGATGCTTAGTTGACGGCGTATTCTTTTCCTCGTGGAAGGAAGCGCGACTTGTATTGATTCCTAAGCAGAAAGGCGACCCAGACGCTCCGTCATCTTATCGCCCACTGTGCATGCTGAATACAGCTGGCAAGGTTCTGGAAAAAATGCTCCGGTCCCGGATCAACCAAGCTATCGTCGCAGCAGGTGGCCTGTCACCTCATCAACATGGATTCAGACCCGGTCATTCGACCATTGACGCCATTCAGGAGGTAGTCGACGCTGTGCAGAGGGCAGAGAATCACAACCACTGGTCGCGCCGAGTAGTTCTTCTGGTCACACTTGACGTTCGGAACGCTTTCAACTCCGTCAGATGGACAGACATGTTGGTGGCGCTGGAGCAAACTTTCCATGTACCTCCGTACCTCATCCGCATGATCGATTCATATCTGGAGAACCGATCCTTATTATACGACACTCTCGAAGGACAGCGGAAAATTCCTGTCACTTCTGGTGCTGCTCAAGGTTCTGTCCTTGGGCCAGACCTTTGGAATATTTCCTACGACGGTCTGCTAAGATGCGACATGCCCGACGAGACCTGCCTTGTTGGTTAGGCTGACGATGTCGCTGCTCTCATTGCAGCTAGAGACCTGGATCAAGCTCAGCTTAAACTGAATCAGGTGATGCGCAGAGTGAACAGGTGGATGCAAGATCACAGCTTGTCACTGGCACTTAGCAAAACCGAAATCGTTGTCCTCACGAAAAAGCACATAGAGACGATCGTACCGATACATTTAGGGGAACTCCAGATAGAGACCAGACGCTCAGCTAGATACCTCGGAGTGATGATCGACAGTAAGATGAGCTTCAGAGAGCAGATTCGACGTACCGCTGAAAAAGCCGCCAGAGGAGTAGCTTCTCTCAGTGGTCTCATGGCCAACACTGGTGGTCCACGCTCAAGTAAACGAAGGCTTCTTATGTCGTCTGTAAACTCTGTTCTTCTTTACGGATCGGAGGTTTGGGCGCATGTTCTAAGTAAAGAGTGCTACCGGAACCAGCTTGCACGAGTGCAGCGCCTGGGTGCTCTACGTATTGCCTCGGCATACCGCACGGTTTCTGAGCCAGCTATACTGGTAATAGCAGGAATAGCCCCCATTCACCTACTAGCACGTGAACGACAGGCGATCTACCAGAGAAACCGCGAAAATGAGAGAGATACTCTCGCTGCAGAAGAGCGGGACCACACTTTCAATGACTGGCAGGCCAACTGGGATGCAGAGCCAAGAGGGCGATGGACCAAAAGGCTAATACCAAATATTAGACCGTGGGCTGAGAGAGAACATGGTGAGGTGGGATACTTCTTGACCCAACTCCTTTCTGGTCATTGGTATTTCCGCCACTACCTCCACAAGATCGGAAGGACTGAAAGCCTGGATTGCCTTTATTGCCCAGGTGTCGTCGATACCGTAGAGCACACCTTCTTCACCTGCAGTAGGTGGCATGACCGCCGAACCTCACTGGTGTCCATGATCGGACCTTGCAATCCGGATACTTTCGAGGATGTCATACTTCGTAATGGAAATACTTGGAACAGTGTAGTCAATTTCACTGAAACACTACTCAAAGCCAAAAAGGCTGACCTAGATCGGCCTTAACATGCCAAACTTTTCAAACGTCGAGCGAAAGGGCTAATGATCATCGGCCTAACCTTGATAATGTGTCAAACGGTCTCAGGTTAGTGCCATCGGAGAAGAGGGGGTTTTTAGCAGGTAGTCTATCAGATTTCGTGTTTTTCGAACTGACAGGAGTCCTGCACTACTGTACGAGCTGCTTTACCGTATAGCGTGCGTAAATGCATTTCCCTCCTCCACACAAAAAAAAAAAAATTATTATTATTATTATTATTATTATTATTATTATTATTATTATTATTATTATTATTATTATTATTATTATTATTATTATTATTATTACTATTATTATTATTATTATGGTTGTCTTCACGCAGGTGCGGGGGTTTTCTTAAGTTCTGGTCCAGAGACCTAGGTCCGGCTGGAATCAGCAACTCATTGGATGAACTTGCGAACTGTGTGGCAGGTATCTATGATGATTGCCTTCTGCATGTTCGAAATGATTCCCGGCTTCAGATGTAGTATCGCCAGGTCCTCTCTTAGGGTGGTGGGTACTAGGCCAGCACTTGAAATGATAGGAACGATGCGGACGGATTTCAGGTTCCACATAGTTTTGACTTCAATGGCGAGTTCGGAGTACTTTGAGATCTTCTCGTGTCTCGCTCTTGTCATGTTTCGGCTGAGTGGTGATGTCAACCAGTGTGGCTGTTTTATTTCTCTTATCAACGATTGTGATGTCAGGTCTGTTGTGCTCTCTGCCATGGACAGTGTGAATGGTTCTGTCGTAGTAGATCTTTATATCATTGGTTTCAATTACAGGTTCAGGCTTGTACTCGTAGTATGGTGGATATGCTTCCACTACTTTGTACAGTTTCAAGAGCTCAATATGAAGGATTTTGGCCACATTGTTATGTCTTCTTAGGTATTCTGTTTATGCGAGGGTTGGACAGGCTGATATTATATGGTCGATATTTTCTCTCGGTGTGCCGCATCTCCGACAGCGATCCTCTGGCGCGTTAGGGTTATTCATTACATGCTTAACATAATTCCTTGTCGCAATGACTTCATCTTGGATGGCGATCATGAAGCCCTCCGTTTCAGCGAAGATACCACGGTCTCCCAGCCACTTGTTTGACATTTCTTTGTCAACGTGCGTGTCGTTGAGAGCGTGGTGGTAGCGTCCATGGATGGCTTTACCTTTCCAGATGATTTCTTTTTCCTCTGGGGATAGACTGGAGATTTCATACTGGTCCGATGACAAGTTCAGGGGTGTGAGTTTTTCATCCGCGGTGACAATGGATCTGATAAGCTGGGATCTTGTTGTTCTTTCTTGGAAGTACTGTCTGAGTTTTTGTATCTGGTTGTCATGGAGCCGTTCAATATCTGTGATTCCTCTTCCTCCCAACCTGCGGGGAAGGGTCATTCTTTCTATGCATGACTTTGGGTGATGGAGATTGAACTCTGTCATGATCGTTCGAATGGTTCTTTGTAGGTTCTTCAGATCTGTTGGCGACCATTTTACCACTCCGAAGCTGTACGTTATTACTGGTATGGCGTAGGTGTTGATAGCTTTAGTTAAGTTTTTGCCGCTCAGCTTCGCTTTGGTTAGTTTGTACAGGCGGCTTTTGAACTCTGTGGTGAGTTTCTTTTTCATTTCTGTGTGGGCGATCTGTCGGCTCTGCATAACACCCAGGTACTTATAGTACTCATCAGTATCCATGTCGGGTATTAGAATGGGGCCTGGCTCTTGAGGAAGTGTGATTTTGCCAGCTCGTATATTCAGTGTTCGGCATTTGTCAATTCCAAAGTTCATTCGGATGTCCTTGCTGAAGTCTGCCACTATCTGGATGAGTTCATTGATGTGGTTCTTTGTTGAAGCATACAGTTTTAAGTCATCCATGTATATGAGGTGGTTGATTTTGTGTAGCATCCTCCCTTCCGCTTTAATTTGGAAACCAATGCAGCTTGTTTTTAGCAAGTTGCTCAAAGGGTTTAGCGCCATGCAAAACCAGAGGGCACTTAGACAGTCCCCTTGGTAAATACCTTTCTTGATAGAGATAGGGTCTGAACGGTAGGGTACTTGCTGGTTGTCTCTTGCGTCTGCTGAGTGCTGGTTTGCTGAATTGACTTCAATGACGGTTTTCCAGTGCTGCATGCATGTGGTCATTAGGTTTATGATGTATGGGCTGACTTTGTATATTCTGAGTGTTTCAAGGAGCCAAGAGTGTGCTAGTGAATCGAAACATTTCTGGTAGTCAATGTAACAGGCAAAGAGGTTTCTGTTATTTTTAGTAGCTTGCTCTAGGATAACTTGGTCTATTGTAAGTTGCTCTTTGCATCCTTTCGCTCCTCGGACACATCCCTTCTGATCCTCTGCTATGATGTTGTTCTGAGTGAGATGGTCGTAGATAGCATCGCTAATGCAGGCAGTCAGAATCTTATACATTGTGTTGAGGCATGTTATCAATCTTCCTTTGGATGGGTCTCCCTGGAACGAGCGTCCTTTTGGTAGCAGGTAAGTTGTTCCTTGTGTTAGGAATTGTGGGATCAGATCTGGGTAGCTTAGGCATTCTGAGAGTAGTGCTGCCAGTTTTGCGTGAAGGCAAGTCAGGCGTTTGTACCAGAAATTTTGTACTCTGTCTGGTCCAGGGGACTTCTAGTTGTGTGCTCTCGTCAGAGCTGTTTTCAGGTTGTCTTCTGATATCTGCGTATATTGCATTTCAGGTATGTTTTCGTGTCTGCTTTTCTCGGCTTGTACCCAACCTGCATTTCTATGCTTTTCATTTGACGACCATATTCCTGACCAGTATTGCTGCACATATTCTATTGAGGGTGTGTTGTTGTCCTCTTCTTTGCTTTCATCTCTTGTTTGTTTGAGGTTCCGGTAGAATCTCTTTTCGTTAGTAAAGAATGTTCTGTTGTTTTCTCTCCTTTTTTCAGATGTCAGATACTTCTTCCTCTTCTGTACTTGTACGGCAAGCTTTTGTTTCACCGTATCAAGGATTCTGTGGGGAAGCTCTTCATTGGTTTCATATTTGGAGTGTTTGTTGAAGTTCTTGCATATTTTCTTTACTTTGTTCGTGTTCCTTCTCGAGGCCTGTCCGTTCTTTGTGTAGTTTTCAATTTTTGAGATGTTGCTTCTTAGATCCCTTATGGTATTGTCTAGTCGTTTCAGCCATGGTTTTACACGATTCGTCTTTGGTCTCTGGTTGGTCTGTTCGTTGTTAGTGTTAATATTCACTTTCTTTCCGAGTCCTATAGCAGTGGTAATTGCTGCACAATATGTAATGGTCTGCAGCTCTTCAATGTTACTCATGGCTGCTACTAAAGGCGGTAGGATGTTTTGGTTTAAATCCTCAATAATCGCACTTGTTTTGTGGCAGGTATTGACCTTTGGTATCGGAGGTCTTGTATTTGGGTTGGTTTTGTCATATAGTGAATATATGTTCTCGAATATTTCTATTGTCTGTATGTCTGGTTCAGTTGTTCTTTCCCCATTTTGCATTTTTGTGTTTCGCTGGTTCTCTTGGTTTTGTTCTAGATGTCGGGTGCGTTCATATTGGTTGTCGTCTTCGTTGCCTTCGACATCGTCTATGGGGGCTGGCTCATCTTCTTCTTCTTCTTCAGGGTTATTTATCATGTTCATCTCAGCTCTTATTTCTTCTTTGATGGTATTTCTTCTTGGTTCCGTTATCAGGTTGTTTCGATAAATAACTCGTATTTGGTCAGCTAATCGTTGCTCGCTAACGTTGTAGTCGCTGTGTTCGCTCGTAAATATCTGGTGTAGCCTTGGTCGGTATCCGGTAAGGTCGGTTTCTAAGAGGGTTACTCGATAATAAGCGCGTAGTAAGTGTTCATTGATTCCGATTGTCCATTTTCTGCGCTGTCTTAATCTCCCAGCCTGAGTGAGAGCTGCATCAGGAGGTGCCTGCTGTTCACTCGTTGACTGGGCTGATGGTATCTGGTCTGGGGTGACTACATGTTGTGGTTGATGGTTAGTAGGGTCCTCAGTCTGGAATCTTGATGTTCCTGAGGACGATGCTATCTTTATGTCATTGAAGACAGTAATATTTTTATCCGAGGCTCTGTTTATTCTTCTTGACATGTTTAGTTTATTTATTGCATTTTATACCTATCTGCCAGGTAAGTAGTTCAGCCGCCCATTCTGGGTACAGACGCTGCCAGTAAGCCGCCCATGCTGGGTACAGACACTTCCTGGGTTGTTGCAGTTTTGGTTCGCCCCGGATTCTCCGGTACCCACTATATCTAGTGAACGTTCCTCTATCCACCACTTAGGGAAGCGTCTGGTTGGAGATCTGCAACTCCCGCACTGCTAGTTTTGGTCCACCTCGGGTATTTGATTTTCCCGATACCACCCATATCTGGGAGGCATTCGCCTATCCGCCACCTGGGGAGGCGTCCGATGGGAGACTAGCAACTGCCACATTATTATTATTATTATTATTATTATTATTATTATTATTTTGTTGGGTATCTCTGCTGTAGCAGGTAAGTATATTTTAGGTAAGGCCTCCTAGAAGGCAAGTATCTGAAATTATTCTATTTTTTTTTTCTTTTTTTTTTTAGATTTGGACGTTCAAGGCCTTCCGAGCTAAGTGACATGTTCCCAGAATCGCTAGTTTTTGGAGTGTGGGGAAAATCTTCTGTGGTAAGTGTATTTGCTCAATATACTTTTCAAGTTTCATTGGTATTTCCCCTGTTGCCCCTATAATTAGCGGAATTACTATGACCTTCCTCTGTTGCCATATAGTTTTCAATTCTGCCGCTAAAGGAAGGTATTTACGAATTTTCTCTTCTTGCTTCTCTTTAATGTTATGTGGGGCAGGTACTGCTACGTCAATCAAGTAGGTAGTTTTTTCTTTCTTGTCCTTTAGCACGATATCTGGTCTGTTGTTATCCACAGGGTGGTCTGTGTGTATAGTTTTATTCCAATAGATTTTGATATCTTCGTTCTCCCTAACGGCTTCTGGCTTGTATTTATAATAAGGGATGTTTTCTGTAAGCATGTTGGCGTTTTTGCATATTTCTTGATGTATTATTTTCGCAATGTTGTCATGTCTTTTAACATACTCTGTGGGTGCTAGTACAGAACAGCTTGATATGATATGTTCTATTGTTTCACTTTTATTATGACATAATCGACACATGTCGTTGGTTACAGCGAGATCTTTCATAATGTATTTCCGGTAGTTTAATGTAGGTATAACTTGATCCTGGATTCCCATCATGAAGCCTTCAGTTTCCGCAAACAGGTTACCGGTTTTTAACCACATATTGGATGCATTTGAGTCTATATGTTCCGAACTTAAGACGGCTGGATATCTGCCATGAAGTTGCTTAGCTCTCCATTTGTATGCTCTGTCCTCTGTGGTTTCTATGTAGTGGCTGATAATTTTTGGTATCTAAGTTTAGTGGGGTGAGTCCTTTGTCTGCGTTAACAAGTTTTCTGTGGTATGTTGATGTTTCAATTTTCTCATAGAAATAGTTTCTTAGGCTTTCAATTTGTTTTTGATGAGCTTCCTTGAGGTCTACTATTCCTCGTCCACCTCTGTCCCGTGGCAGATAAAATCTTTCTACAGAGCTTTTAGGGTGTCTAGGTCTGGCTTTTGTGAATAGGACTCTTATATCTCTGTTCATGTCCTGAAGATCTGTGTCGGTCCATTTGATAACCCCAAAACTGTAAGTAATTGTCGGTACGGCATATGTGTTAAACGCTCTGGTTTTATTGATTGCAGATAATTGTGTTTTCAGTACAGCTTTGGTTCTATCAGTTAGTTTCTGTCTAAGAGTCTTCTTCATTATTTTTTGGCAGATACCTCTTGCTTGGTATAGTCCCAAGTATTGGTAACTCTCATTTCTGCCTATCCCTTCTATTATTTTGTCGGCATCAAGCTGAAATCCCTGATGTTCTTCCCATGCTCCCCTCTTTAGGGAGAGTATTTTGCACTTATTTAGGCCAAATTCCATGCCTGTGTCATCACTGTATTTCTTGGTCGTTTTAAGTAGCTTGTTTAGACCTTCCTTTGTGGCAGACATTAATTTGATATCATCCATATAGGCGAGATGGTCTATTATTTGCCCATTTTGAAGCTTGTATCCCACGCTTCGGCGATTGAGTAACCTTGATAATGGTGCCAAGGTAATACAATACCATAGAGCGCTAAGGGCGTCGCCTTGGAATATACCACGTCTTACGTGTATGTTGCCTATGTCTTTCTGTCCTTCGTTGGTGTGCACTACTAGCTTAGTCTTCCACTGAGGCATTAGATTTTCCAATAGACTGACAATAGCTGGGCTAATCTTATAAACATTAAGCATTTCAATAAGAAGCGAGTGTGGCACACTATCGAAAGCTTTCTTGTAGTCGATGTATGCTACGTGGAGGTCTTTTTTCCGTTGTTTCGCTTCCTCAGTTACTATCATGTCTATTAGGAGCTGTTCTTTGCAGCCTCTGCTACCCTTTATACATCCTTTTTGTTCATTTGGAAGTAATTTATTATTATCAAGGTGTTGATAAATTTGATTACAGATGATTGAGGTAAGTATTTTAAAGAGAGTGGGGAGGCAAGTGATTGGCCTATATTTTGAGGGATCATTTGTCGATGGGATTGTCTTTGGGAGTAGGTAAGTTATGCCTGAGGTTATGAATGTTGGTGCTTTTTTCGGGTCTTGCAGGATGTTTGTGAAGAGACTTGCTAGTGTTTTGTGAGTAGAATAGAATTTTTTAAACCAAAAGTTGTGGATTCAATCTGGTCCCGCTGACTTCCAATTATGCGTACTGTTGATTGCTTTTTTTACATCTGTCAAGGTGATGGTATTATAAAGCATCATGGGAATTTTATCGGCATTTTTCTTTTCTTCAGACAGCCATTCTGCTTTTCTATTATGAGTTTTCTCTTTTTCCCATATTTCTGACCAATATGTAATTGTTGCTTCCTTTTCGGGGAAGTTATTAACTATTTTTGTATTGGTTTGTGTTAGTTGGCGGTAGAATTGTTTCTGGTTTATGGAGAATATTTTGTTGTGGGTTCTTCTCAAGTCTGCTTCATTATATCTTCTTAATCTGTTGGAGTATACCGACAATTTTTGTTTTAATTCATCAAGGACTTCGATCGGGCTCTGACTATTTCTGTGACAGAATTTCTGTAGAATCTTGTTTATTTTGTTTCTTAGTTTTTGGGATGGGTTTCTGGTTGTAGTGTATTGTTGAAGTTGTCCTATTGGTGTTCTTAGTTTCTCTATCTGCTTTTCCAGTCTTACCTGCCATTTTTGTGTTCTGTTTGTGCTGTTAGTGTGTCTCGTGCTTTGTATATTTTGTTGGTGTAGTTCCAGTACAGTAAGAGCACCACAGTATATTATATCATGGTAGTTGTTAAGATCTCGTATGCTGTCAAGTTCCCCTTCTATTATTTGGTTGATTCTATTAATGAAGTTGTTCGTGTTTCTATTGAATTTTAGTTTCGGTAGCTTAGGTCTAGATAGGGGGTCCATTCCGCTATATAGGGCAAAGTTTTTCTTGAATGTAGTTGTTTCTTGATCTTCAGGTTGTTCGCTGGGTAAGTTGTCATTTTCTGTTTGTGTTTGGAGATGGTTTTCTTGTTCTTCTAGTTGTAATAGTCCTAACTCAATTTGTACTTCTCGGCGGATTTCATTGATTTTGTTAAGGTCGAGACGGTTTGTTATAAAGAGTTGGCGT
The DNA here is from genome assembly GCA_958507055.1 of Crioceris asparagi. Lineage (NCBI taxonomy): Eukaryota > Metazoa > Arthropoda > Insecta > Coleoptera > Chrysomelidae > Crioceris > Crioceris asparagi. Next base: position 19,888,258 of record OY293829.1, on the reverse strand, counting down.
CTTTGATCGAGGATGTTTTGGCGTGTTTTCGTTATTATTATTATTATTATTATTATTATTTTTATTATTATTATTATTATTATTATTATTATTATTATTATTATTATTATTATTATTATTATTATTATTATTATTATTATTATTATTATTATTATTATTATTATTATTATTATTATTATTATTATTATTATTATTATTATTATTATTATTATTATTATTATTATTATTATTATTATTATTATTATTATTATTTTCACGCTTATTGCGGTGTGTACACTAAATTTCGGCTTGTTGGGGCAAGACATTCAGGGCTTCTCTATTGTCGTCTCTCATTTAACACCTTTCTCATGATGTTACAGGTTGCAAGGATTACAGATTTTTGCATCTCATAGAAGATTTCTTTTGGAAGCTATAAGGTCTTTAAGCTCTCAAAAAGGTTCTTTGGAGTTTCTCCAGTGGCACCTATAATCACAGGGAATACTCTGACGTCACTCACTCTCCATATTTATTTCACTTCCTGCGCTAAAGGTAAGTATTTCTCTATTGTCTCTGAGTGTTTTTTCTACAGTTTTGCACGTGCTGGGATAGCTACATTCGTAAGAGATATTTTATTATATTTTTTATCCAGGAGGAATATATCGGGTCTGTTGTTTTGTATTTGCCTGTCTGTTAGATCTTCTCTGTCCCAGTATATTATGTATTCCTCCTTTTCGATCATCGCTTCTGGAGTATATCTGTAGTAGGGGAGGCGCTCTTTAATGCAACTGAATTTTAAACATAGCTTTGTGTGTATAATTTTGGCTACATTCTTGTGTCTGTTGGTGTATTCTTTTGGTTCTAAGATTTTACAGCTGCTGATAATGTGCTCTATGTTTTCGTTGTTTTCTCCACAGATGCGACAATTGACGGTGGTTATTGTAGGATCTTTGAGTATGTATTTCAGATACGATCTTGCTGCTACTACTTGATCCTGAATAGCGCACATAAACCCTTCCGTTTCCGCAAATATGTTTCCATGAGTTAACCATGCTACGAATGCTTGCCTGTCTATGTTACATTGATTTATTATATTAGGGTGTCCCCCGTGCAATTCTCTTCTACATCATTTGTTTTTTTGTTCTTCTAGTGAGTACTTTTCATCTGTTTTCTTTTGTTTGTTGTGAAGGTTCAGTGGTGTCAGATTTTTATCTGTGTTGACGATGGTTTGGTAAAGACTGGATGTTAGCGCCTTGCAGTGAAAGTATGTTCGTAGGTGTTGGACTTGGTTTTCATGTCGTAAGCGCAAGTCTGTAACACCGCGCACTTCTATGTTTCTGGGTAAGTGAAAGCGCGCTTTGCATACTTTTGGATGGTGTGCTCTAAATTTTGTATATGTTGTTCTCAGTATTATATTTAGGTTCTCAAGATTTCCGAGAAATTCACTGACACTGGGTACCGTAATAAAGTTGTTAACGGCTCGACGTTCAAGCGAATTCTGAATTTATTATAAACAATAGAACATTCAGTAGAAACTGTCAAATAAGCTACAAAACTACAAAAATGTGCAAAACTGCAGAAATAGAAGAATCGCTCATTGCTACTTCTGCATATTAAGCAACAACCGCGACCTGGTTAATGAACTTGCAATTTGCTTTGATATGTAAAATTAAATTAAATAATTAGTAATAATATAAGTTGAAAGGTATATTGATTAGACATACTGGCGTCTCTCTGTAGGCCCAAGTGCAGCTAGCCGGAATGATTTTCTTCCTGCTGCCTGTGTTGCGAATGTTGGGCTTGAATTGATGTTGTCCTCAACAGCACCTCTGATTGGACCCATCACTATGTTGGTTATAGTTTCTTCTTGCGATGGAGATCGTCTTTGAGATGTGAGTCTCTTGAAAATGTGGTATGTGCCCCATACCACAAAGCCGACTATGCAGATCAGAATGGTGGTTCCAGCGCTGTTGGTAATTGTCCTATTTGTTGTTCCGCTGTTTGAACGCCGTACCAAGTGCAAGTAACACACTTATGGATTAAGGAACTTACTGCTCGTCTTCCTTGCAGTATCGAAAAATTGCATACACCAGGGATGCTTGTACTCTTCCATGTTGAGTATTGCGATGAACGTTTTGTATCACCAGTTTCGTAATGTGGTGTTTATGAGGCACCAAGATTGGATGCTTCTGTTCGTATTGCAAAGATGAGTGTTGCAATCTTCTCCCGACTCGAAGAAGACCAGAGTCATCGATAAAATGATTTAAGCATAGTAACATACTATTTCTGTTTATGGGTTTTTTCTTGGTTAAAAGTTGATTTTCAGCGTAGGTTCCCAGTTTTCTGGTAATGGAATCCTTTTTGACGTTTTTGTACATCTATTTCATTTTTCGGCCTAACTCTTCTTGGTGGAGAGCGAGCTCGTTCATTTTGACAGATGTAATTTTTCTTCACTTTTACTCGAAGGACCATTGTTCGAGTTAGATTTGAGTCAATCAGGTAGTTTGACGTCAAATGATTTTGGATTCAAACAGGAAGTTTGAAAGATGGACTGTAGATCCAATTAGTTGAAACAGGAAGTTTTTCCGTTGCTCCATGTCAGAAGAAGGGTTGAAAAATTCACTGGGTACCGTAAAAAAGATATTAACGGATCGACGTTCAAGCGAATTTTGAATTTATTATAAACAATAGAACATATAGTAGAAACAGTCAAATAAGCTAGCCTAAATCGGTCAACTACAAAAATGTGCAGAAATAGAAGAATCGCGCGTTGCTACTTTTTCATATTAAGCAACAACCGCGACCTGGTTAATGAACTTGCAATTTAGTTTGATATGAACAAATAAATTAAATAATTAGAAACAATATAAGTTATAATTATAAACTCAGCGAAATATTTTCCATCGTACCTGAGTACGATGGCAATCAAATATTTCTAAATACGTTCATATTGTCTTGCACCACGGCCCATAATATGGTCGTCGGTAACCAAATAACTTTGTTAAATTTACACGTTAGAATAAATTGCGCGGTCGAGTGGCGGAACTTATAAACTCTAGGAATCCTAGTACGTGGCAAGAAATAAAGTCGCTATTAGAAACACATTTCCGAGATACTCGCGATTTGTCGTCGCTGATACAAGATCTCCAGCGAATTTGACAACTACCCAATGAATCACCACTAACGTTCATCAGCCGACTTCAGACACATGAAGCCAAAATGTACGCTTCCATTAACAAGCAGAACTATTCTCAAGAAGAGAAGAGAGCACAGACCCGACTAGCCGAATCAATGGCCCCTAACACCCTCCTAACAGGATTGGAACCAAAATTAGGTCAGATTGTGAGAGCAAGTGACCCTGCGGACATCCTAACTGCTACCAATCGCATCAGGAGAGAGCTTCAGCTGAATTACTTTGAGAATCAGAAGTTCCACCAGAACGCTAATAAAAACACGAATGTTCAACCCCGAAGACCCAGTACAGGCCCTAACATCATGCAATGCAACCACCATAAGCGTACAGGACATACGTTCAACGAATGCAGACAACAACAAAATCATAGAAGATATCTTCGAGGAGAATGCAGACTTCGAGAATTTGAAAATCAATGTGCTTTCCAGTAAGACAGTAAGAAATAGGAAATACTTTATAATTCCATTACCTTACAATCCAGATACAATTAACGAATACATTTTTGGATCGTTATATTTAAGTCAAGATCTATTTCTACCCGATGAAACTTATTGTATCGAAACCAACGTAGATCTGCCAATTTTAGAAATGCTGTCTTTTATAAATGCCGAAAAAGAAACTAAATCTTAGGTATTCCAAACTGTTACCCAGACCCCGGAAAATGATCAAATTCCTATCATACTTGACCAGTTTCACAATGGAAAAACTAATTTACCTAGAGGTGTGGACGAGACAATCAGAAGAATCAAAGAAAAATACCAATGGAAAGGATTGACTAAAGATGTGGAGAAGTTTATCAAGGAATGCGAAACCTGTCAGAAGGCCAAAGCATACCGGAAAAACCTAGACAGACAGCTTGTTATAACCGAAACACCAAAAGCTCCATTTGAAAGGGTCATCTTCGACATTCTCGAAGTTCCTATAAAGAACTACGCTCTGACTATCAGAGATGAGCTAAACAAATTTAGTAAAGCCTATCCCATCGAAAATAAGTCTTCTAAATCCGTCGTGAACGCTAATAAAAACACGAATGTTCAACCCCGAAGACCCAGTACAGGCCCTAACATCATGCAATGCAACCACCATAAGCGTACAGGACATACGTTCAACGAATGCAGACAACGGCAGAATTTCGGAAATAATTTTAAGTTGAACTCCCAAAATCAGATGTCAAGATCCCCGTTCCAACAACCAAATTTGCAACAACCCCAACAGCCACAACGGTTTCTGACCAATTTCAGGTTGAACCAAAACCTTGGAAACGATCGTCCATCTGTAATTAGGCCGAACCCCAATATAAGAGTTAGACCATCAGTGGTTCAAAAAAACCCAAACTTCAACAGGCCACAAAATTGAACCTATCACCTCAATTACGATCAAGATCAAAACTACTCCTATGAAGATTATCAGGTATCAGAAGAATTACAAGATACCTACGAATCACAAGACGAATATAACTATCAAGACCTACCTGAAGTATTCGACCAAATAAATCCGGGTTTTCGCCAGGTCCCACCTGCTCCAACAGACCCCCCGAATCCACAAAAAGACATGGCCGAGATTCAAGCAAAATTCAGACCATGAACTTGGATGATTACAACCCCAACTTGAATTTTCCCGGCAGAACTTCCTATAGGTTCTCTACACACTGTTAAATCAAAAAATCTCTATTACATTACAGACGCGACGAAGACTTTTAAATTTTTAGTAGACTCATCTCTGACCTTCTGGATCAGCTTGGCAAATGCCAATATTTCTCCACCCTTGATCTGGCATCGGGATTCCATCAGATAAAGATGGACCCCAAGGATATTCAGAAAACCGCATTCACAGTGGAGAACGGGCATTACGAATTTGTTCGTATGCCCTTTGGTTTGAAGAATGCTCCTTCTACGTTTCGAAGGGTCATGGACAACATCCTATTGGGGATCCAAAACGAGAGATGCCTGGTATACATGGATGACATCATCATCTACTCCCCGTCCATCCATGAACATATACAGAGACTGAAGAAGTTTTCAAGAGGCTCAGGCAAGCGAATATGAAAATACAGCCTGATAAATGCGAGTTCCTGCGTATGCATAGCGTATGCTTCAAGAACCCTATGCAAAGCTGAATCCAGGTATTCGGTTATTGAGCGTGAATTACTCGCCATTGTTTGGTCCGTCAAGCCTTTTCGACCGTACCTGTTTGGTAGAAAATTCATTCTAGTAACCGACCATCGACCCTTAATATGGCTCTTCTCCGTGAAAGATACTGGAAGCCGATTAGCCCGATGGAAACTCAAACTAGAAGAGTATGATTACGAAATCAGGCACAAACCGGGAAAGATCAACAAAAATGCGGACGCCCTCTCTAGAATTAAAATCAACCATTCTTAGGAATTTCAAAACGACGCTCAATTAACACCGTACCGAGCCCCAATGGCAACCAAATTCGGATGACAAAGACATTGTTAATACAGGTCATGAAGAAAATAAGGCTGCCCAGCACAATAAGATGTATGAAGAGTTCGACACCTTTGTTGAACTGAACAAAAATCAATCTATGATTGATTATTCTAAAATAGAATTTTCTAATGATCAACTCCTCGATAAGAAAAATAATAACATCCTGAGGTGTTTCCGACAGAACGAACTACCAGACATAAACAACAAAATCATAGAAGATATCTTCGAGGAGAATGCAGACTTCGAGAATTTGAAAATCAATGTGCTTTCCAGTAAGACAGTGAGAAATAGGAAATACTTTATAATTCCATTACCTTACAATCCAGATACAATTAACGAATACATTTTTGGATCGTTATATTTCAGTCAAGATCTATTTCTACCCGATGAAACTTATTGTATCGAAACCAACGTAGATCTGCCAATTTTAGAAATGCTGTCTTTTATAAATGCCGAAAAAGAAACTAAATTTTAGGTATTCCAAACTGTTACCCAGACCCCGGAAAAAGATCAAATTCCTATCATACTTGACCAGTTTCACAATGGAAAAACTAATTTACCTAGAGGTGTGGACGAGACAATCAGAAGAATCAAAGAAAAATACCAATGGAAAGGATTGACTAAAGATGTGGAGAAGTTTATCAAGGAATGCGAAACCTGTCAGAAGGCCAAAGCATACCGGAAAAACCTAGACAGACCGCTTGTTATAACCGAAACACCAAAAGCTCCATTTGAAAGGGTCATCTTCGACATCCTCGAAGTTCCTATAAAGAACTACGCTCTGACTATCAGAGATGAGCTAAACAAATTTAGTAAAGCCTATCCCATCGAAAATAAGTCTGCTAAATCCGTCGTGAACACTCTTCTGGTCTACTTTCAACGTTATGGAACTCCAGTGCGAATAAATTGTGACTACGAGAGAGAGTTCGATAACGCCCTCCTAAGAAATAATTTATGAGAGGGAGAGAGAAAGAGAGAGAGAGAGAGAGAGAGAGAGAGAGAGAGAGAGAGAGAGAGAGAGAGAGAGAGAGAGAGAGAGAGAGAGAGAGAGAGAGAGAGAGAGAGAGAGAGAGAGAGAGAGAGAGAGAGAGAATGCTTTATTGTCGAAAAAATATAAATTTTGTAGACAAAGCAAAATAAAAATATCAAAATCAAAAAATACAAAAACAAAATAAAGTTAAAACTAAAAATTTAATTAAAATTAAATAAATTTATATAATATAAAACAAAAATATAAAAATATAAAGATGTAAAAATATAAGATAATAAGTATCAGAATGTAACCTACAGCTGTATATTCGGTTAGAAAGTAAGTTAATATACAGCTGTAAATTCAGTCAGAAGGTAAACACTAACTAAATCACAAAACAAAAACAAATTTTGTACAAACAATAAACCAGTGCGTGATCTGAGCAGAAACGTGCCTTAGTGAAAAAAGTCGTTAACTGCATAAAAGGCATTATCCTAGATAGTAGGTATTTAATTGAATCTGGGATAAGCCGTTATAGATTTAATTTCGTGTGACAGATGATTTTACATTACAAAAGACCCTTAGGATATCAAACATCAAATAATATTCACTAAACCAGTGGGTGTAAGAAGCTTAATATTAAGTATTAACAATTTTTAACAAAAAAGTCGCTTACTGCATAAAAGGCTCTCTCCAGTAAGTATGATTCCAAAACCTTTCGAAATTCAGGAAAAGATCTTATGGATTTGATTTCAAATGGTAGATGATTGTGCATTTTTTTTGCATTGTACAGTATAGAGCTTTTAACTATCTCTGAGCGAGGGGTTGGCAGATAAAGATAATGTTCCGTGTTTCTAAGCGGACAGTTGTGAGATGGCCTCTCTGGAATAGAAGATACGTGCTTGCGGATTAAGGATACAGATTCAAATATGAATAGGAAGGGAAGAGTTAATATTTTAAATTTTTTAAAGTAATCCTGGCAGTGAGTCTACTGCTAAGTCTCAGTGAATACCGAACAGCTCTCTTCTGCAGTTTAAAAATACCTTCAAATTGAGTTGCACAACACGTACCCCAGAATAGAAGGGCGTATCGGAGATGCGACTCAAAAATAGAGTGCTATAGAGTGATGGTTGATCAGGTTTGAGTATACATTATTAAAGAGGGAAAACATGGCATCATTTGTGCATTTGTTACTTAAAAATCCAAATTGATGGGTAGAGAGTATATTATATTTAAAGAGAAATGATAGAAGCCTTTTTTTAACCAATCTTCCGATGATCTTTAATAATGTGGGAAGGAGTGCAATTGGGTGATAGTTCGAAGCTTGATCTTTATCTCCTCCTTTATGCAGAGGAACAATTATTGCCGTCTTAAGACAGTTTGGAAAAACTCCATTTTGGAACGATTTGTTAATTAAAGTAATAAAATGATTCAATGTGCATTCCGGCAGGTTCGAGCACATTTTCAGAGTAAGCCCATCAGCCCCAGATGAGGATTTGTTTTTAATGTCATTAATTGTACTGTTAAGCTCTGCTAATACTACGGGTGTAAAGAAGAAACTGTATAAATTCATATTAGCCTTAGGTAGAAATGAGAGGGGATCATCGGAAGGAGTTATGGTTTTCTTTAAATTTTTTGTTACATCTACAAAGTAATTATTTAGGTTCTCGGGGGGTTCTCTGAGATTGTGTTAGATGGTGAGGTCTTATTTCTTAAGTCATTCACAATAGACCACATTTCTTTAGCAACATTACCGGAATTGGCCAGCCTCCTATTATAATAAATGTCCTTGGCAGCTTTTATAGTCTTATGATAGATTTTTCTGTAACGTTTTACGTAATCATGGTAGAAGACGCTGTCCGATGATTTTTTTATGTAGGATAGTGAGCGCATGTTCTTTGCAGATGTACGTAAGCCTTTAGTAGACCAGGGTTTATATTGTTTGATTTTTAGAGGCCTAAGAGGAAAGGATTTGAATGCCAAGTTAGATAAAGTTTTTATAAATCTCGGAAATTCGATATTGACATCGTCAGATAGGACAAACCAGTCTATTGTTAGACATAGGTGCTTGAAATTACGAAAATTTTTATCAGAAAAAATACGGCATAATATGCGCGAAGCATTTTTGCACTTAGATTTAGCCGAAAATTTTGTTAGTACTGCTTCATGATCCAAGAAACCTGAATTAAGGACAGTACAGTCAACGAATTTTGGATCGAAAGATGATACGACATAGTCTATAGTACTAGAACTAGTTTTAGTTATTCTGGTTGGTGAGTCAACATGCATGATTATGCCAAAAGAGTCGAAAATGGACTGAAGAGATTCTTGAGCAGTACACACATTGGAAAAGTCAATATTAAGGTCTCCACATAAAATTAACTTGCATTTTAAAGGCAGGGATTCAAGCAAGCTCAGTAATTTTTGACTGAATATATGCAAGTCAGCGTCAGGTGTTCTGTAAATACAAACAATATAAATATCATAAGCATTATGATAGACAATGGAAAACTCAAAGACTTTTTCAAACAATAGTTTATCGAATTTAGTTACAACCGAAAAGTCGGTATTTGTAGACATTATCATAGTACCTCCATGAGATAAATTACTTCTATTAAATCTAGTTACTGTAGCGTAATTTTTGATAAACACAGGCTCATCAACATTTAACCAATGCTCAGTTATGGCAATACTTTCTGGAAAATTAAGTTCTTCTAATAAGAGAAATAATTCATCTGTTTTGTGTCTTAAGGACTGAATATTAATAAGAAAAACACTAAGCTTGCCATCGTCCAATTTTATAGAGAGTGCTTGATCCTCTGTTCGCGTCAATTTAGTTAAAATTTTTGATTCCTTTTTGGAGAGCCAGTAGAAAAATATTTGCCATGACTCTCCCTAATTTTCTGAAGCTGTTGAAGTTTCTCGGATGAAAAGAAAGACCTGAAGGCAGCAAGATCAGCTTCCACTTCGGCTGAGCCAATACCATATGCGCTGTGGTAGCGATAATACAACTTACGCAAGGTGTCCACGTCACTAGGAAGTCCCTCTGAAGCTAGAGTTAATTTGATGCTGGTGGTGGTGTGCCCTTCAAAACATACACTGGATGGTTGGTCATGGAGATAGGCTAGAAATAGCCGAAGAGCTTTTAATAAGGAAGAGTCCCGCAGTCTAGCCAACAAATAACGACCATCAGCCGTATCCGAATTACGGGACAGCCGCACTATAGGTGGAGTCATCGGGTCAATATTTAGCAAATTATCTTTCCTTGTACTTTGTTCCATGACAAAGTCTACATTTTCCTGCGCAAGAGACTTACAGGCAGCTAAAGCCTGCCTGTCAGATCCAATCTTATCTTCAATGTTAACGCACACCAGGTCAAAATTTTTACAGTAAGTAAAACACACGTACAATGATAAATCACACGCTGGTTCAAGTCAATAACACAAAATAGTATACACGCACCGGGTAATAAAACAAATCAAATCAAAACAAAACAGTTCAAACCAAAGCAAAACAAAACATTCAGTACCGAGAAGCTCCAAACGAGACAAAAAACACAACCGTCTCGTACGTCTGCTCGAATTGAAATGTAAATTATATGACACTAAATTAAGCTACTCAAGTGTAGGTCACCCCCAGAGTAATGGATCCTTGGAACGGTTCCATTCAAGCCTTCTGGAAATGATCAGACCCCACCTTGCAGATCATCCCAGAGAACACCCGTTCAATATATTACCGTATGCAGTAATTTGCTATAACAACGCTGCAAATAAGACACACGGGTTTACTCCTTACGAACTTATTTTTGGCCACAGTTCCAGCAGACCACTAGAGAAGCTGTATAATGAGAAGGAATTAATTACCAAATATGTGAGAGACTTAAATAATCGATTATCCCATTTTTTCAAGATAGCACGAGAAAGGACTGAGAGACAAAAACAAAAGGACAAGATAAGATTTGACCAACACGATCAGGAGAATATTCAAGAATTCAACGTTGGTGTTTATAAAGGAGTCCCAGCTGAAAAACAAATTGGCGAACAATTTCAACGGGCCCTTCGAAATTCTAGAAATTCATCAAAATTCGGCTCCCTATTAAATCAAAAAACGAATCAGAAAACTAAAGTAAATTTCGACCGTATGAAGTTATGTGCCGGAACTGAAACTTGAAATCTGTTTCAGGTACATTATGCTCGTTAGAACGGTCCTATGCCAGTATCAAATAGAACCAATTAATAATACTTTGGGAGTCTACTACCATGACGAAACCAGAATCATCATCTCCAACGACAAGTGGATATTATTAGTTCATAAAAATATTTCTGGACTACTAACCGCCTACGAAAATAACAACAAGATATTGGACTCCATACACAACATCATATGACCGGATCACTATTCAATGAATCTGTTTCATTCTGACGTAAAGACTCACGTTAGTCTTCTGACGCAGATATCCAAATCGATCAAAGAAAAGTAAAACGAAGTTATTATCGACACTAAACGAAACAAGCGAGGAATCATCAATGGGCTCGGAAGTATCTTTAAGACGATTACGGGAAATTTGGACGCAGCAGATGGTCAATTTTACTCTGATAGCATTAATAAATTAAATACAGACCAACACCACATAGAAAATATATTGAAGAATCAAATATCGGTCTCAACAACCCTTATTAAAACCTTCAATGAATCCATCCAAAATTTAACTATCAACAGAAAAACATTCAATCGGGATATAAGTAACATCGAGAGAGCTATTCATCAATTAAATGCTAAACTTGCGTTAGTCGAAGCTAAGCTAAAATTCTTCGAAATTCGTGAAAAACTTTTGGAAAGTTATCTGGTTATTGAAGACAATCTGAACGATATTCAAAATTCTATAACATTTGCCCGCCTAAGAATTATTCACTAATCAATAATAACACTAATGATCTGATATTTGGCTACAGGAAATATCACAAAACCTTGTCAGAAGTAATCTACCCTTACCAGTAAAACTTTCTAAAATCGCCCAATACCTAGAAATCACAGAACTTCAAGCCTATCAACAAGACAACAATATCATCTTTGTTTTAAGAATACCCCTTGTAGAACAAACACTCTATACCCTATATCACCTATATCCTATCCCAGTATTAGATAAATCATCATCATCATCACATCCTTAGTATATCTCAAAAATACATCGCGCGAAATGATGATTCTCTGATGTACATCTCCATCAGGGATCCAAATAAATGAAAAGATCTTAGTTCACACAAAAAACTGTGCTCAAATCTGTACGCCTACCCAATAGACAGTAATGCTGTATGTGAGACGCAATTGTTGAAGAACCGTCAAGAGGTACCCAAAACTTGTGACAGTGCGATAATCTTTAGTCGAGGATATAACGTGTTCAAAATCAAGAACAATGTGTGGTGGACGATTTTATCGGAACCATTACAAGTGACCATAAACTGCCCGCGAGTAAATACAAAGACAGTTACTCTTGCCCAGAACTCTATCATTAAACTTGAACCAGAGTGTCATGCGTTTATCGGAATAACGAAAGTACAAGCCGACAGCCAGAACACCTCCGACTTTCTGGACAACACATACCCCGTGATGATTCCCTACGAATGCTGCAGTCATATTTCTGAGAAGCTAGAACCCCTCAAACTTAATCAACGCCGAAGACTTGGACGCTGCCAATCATAAACTTCAACAATCCGCGAGAGATCTGGACCAACTCATAAACCAACCATTTATAACAAGGAATATATCGTGGATGACGTATTCTATGATAGCTGCCGTTTGTCTCATCTTTGGAAGCTATATGATAGTAAAAATATCGAAGAAATGCAAAGCGACCAACCCAAAGACAGAAGATCAAGGTCAAACTCCCCTGAAAAGAATTAGACGTCTCATCCCAAGAAGAAGACCGAATATAGAAAATTCAGAACATGAGATGGAAAATATTGTGGTACCATAAAAGTTGTTGCATGGCATCAACTCTTTATTAATAAGGGGAGCTGTTATATGACATTCTATGCGATACCACAAGTAACCAAGTATCCAGGAGTATCAGGTTACCAGCCGCACATAATCAAGTCACGCACAGCGGTTCCCGTTCCCAGGCCAGGAAATGCTGACCAAGCATCTACCACACGCCAAGCCGAAGGTTACACCGTCCATTCTCGGCAACCAGCGGAGGAAGATGCCAATATCGTGGAACTGCTCTTCTAGAATAATAGATCCGTCGATGCAGCACCTTAATTTTGTATAAATACAGGGATCTTTCAGATATAAGTTAGTTAGTAACTCATTTTCATTGTAAGCATAATCTATGCCCAATTTAATTTTAATTTCTCAATAAATAAAGTTGTAAATGTTTTTAAAAAGTCATTTTGAAATAAAGTGATATAAAATGTATATAGACCATGAGTATGATGCCCAATCTGTGTCATCTGTGCGGTATCAATTCTCAACAAAACATAAGAAAGCTACACAATCCGTGCCCGTTCCCGAGATAATCTTGGCACAGACAGACCGACAGACAGGCACAGTTAGAAAAATGGCTGAAAATATGTTTCTTGGACTCAGGGCTATCTGAAACGTAGCTATTGAAAATTAGAGGTACACGATTGCAATACCTACTTTCCTCAGGTAGCGGTGGAAAGTAAAAATCACATTTTAATAAATTCCCACTCGTCAAGGACAAATTTTCGAATTTGACAATAATTTATAGTATAAACTTAATTTGATGGCTAGCAGAAAGTTGTTTGCTACCTATTTAATATCTTGTAGCTTGAAATCGTATGAGTCAGTCAAAAACTCGTATTTAACTCATCGATTTTTTTTCTTTTTTTTTACTTTCGAAGTCCGCCACTGATTATCCTAATTGTACCAAGTTTCGATAGTATATAATCTTTAAAATTCGGCCATTTTGTGTATTAATAAAATTAAGCGATTTTTCAAATCATCTTATTGATATCTGAGTATGTATCGATTAAAGGTTGAACCATATTGCTACCATATTTCGTTCTTGAGATAATGTAGCACTACTTACGTACATATGTGCACACAAAAACATATACACACTTATATTTTCCTAAAAACCATTTTATATGACTCCGGGTACCTTGAAGGGTGGAGATGTACAATTCTTTAGACAAGAAGAGAAAAAATGCCTCTTCTCACTTTTTTTTAACTTGTCACTTGGAATCTACCTTCTAATATCTTTTTGAAACAATAATAGATTGAGTAGGTACCTATGTTCTAAGCTACCTCTCAGTTGCGACGACTTTCCGGGAATCAAATATTGGTGGGTAAATAGAGTAAGAAGGTCGTTCTACCGAGAAAAAATCCGTTCCATTTCAAAATATGGGAAATTCATAGCAATGTGAAGATAAGAATCATAGTGAAAACATTAATTCCATCAATAATCGAGATTTATTATCGGATTAGGCGGTTAAATTACCAAATGATTCAAACGATCTGAAATTGAGAGTTAAAAACTACTGTCAACAAATCAATAATTCACACATCAGTTATTACCAAATGTTCTTTAACGTATGCGATATGAAGTTCAATAATATTTGGATGGACATAAAGTGTTTTTAATTATTCATTATGATCTAAACCTGAACTAGAGTTTTGACCATTTCTTCAATGGTTGCTCAATGAAATATTTCTGATCCAAAAAATAAAAAGTGATATTTCAATATTATGCAGTTTCAGATGATGATCATTAAATATGTCCCCACTCTCTATGGCATGTTTCAAATGATCGCTCAATAGAAGTTATCAAGCCAAATATAAATACATGGAAGCTAGATGTAGAATATCTGATACATATAATGATAACGAGGAAACTCCTAAAAATAATGAAAGAAATTATTACAGATTTGAACAGATAAGGTTTCAAATATTCAATAAACCCCCAGAACAAGTTCTCACAAACCGAGAATTGAGTGTAAATCCTCTATAGTATTCACAGTAGCGCATCTCATATTCATGTATTGATGAACTTTATCACACCTACTCTATCTATATACGAGTATATAGAAGACCGAGAGACCGCAAGCGACGCATCTATTCTATTTTTCTGAGCAACATACACTCATAACTCTTACCAACGTGTCGGTTGATGCTGCTTCTGCTTCTCATTGCCCTGGCAATATATTTCACATAAAGCTAGTAGTAGATCGCTAGTTACTGGGAATATTGCGATGGCCTAAATCATGTTTGCTGGATGGCATTGTTACGTATATGTATGTAGGTATATACATATCTACGTATCCTGTTGAGTTATAGCTGAGGGACGCAGGACCGGATCCGTCGCCCTTCAGGTTGACAACGACGGAAGATGAAGATGAAGTGAGGCCAGCAGTAGTGGGTGTGCATATGTATACAGGTCCAGGAAGGAAGTTACATTGTACCTACTGGCACAGATGTGAGGATTAGGGGTGGAATGTTGTGATGGTTTGGAGTAGCTTGTTTGCTTGTTTAATGTTCAAGTAGGTAATTCTAATATAGATAATTTATTTAAATTATACAATAATTAAGTCACAGGATTCTTACACCATTATAGAAATTTTAAATTCCACAAATGTATATGGACGGTTGTTAATTAAAACAATCTTAGATTTTTCTTCAGCATTTTCTGGCTTAGGCCTTTTCAATCCCTGGGCAATTTATTGTAGAATGCGGCTCCTAGTGTTCTTCTGGAGCTCACTCCAAGCCTAGTTTTCATGATGTTCAAATTGTCATTTTTTCTAATATTGTACTATTAAAGATATTAGATAATGAGAATAGAAATAACTGACGATCTCATAAGAAATTGCTTAACGAATTAAAAATTATATCTCTATCTTTCAGAATCTGTACTTGGAATCATAATCTGGCTAATTTTAGAGCGTGCTCAATTAGAAAATGCCCGGAAAATATCGATTGGAAAATCGCTAAATAAATATACGTTTAATTATAACATAATTCACATATTTTTTTGAAAATAGTGTTCTCCAAGGTGTAATAGATACCAAATTATCTCTAAATACCTTGTTTCAACGCAATACGTAATTCCTTACTCCGATGACATAGGATGAACATTCGAAATCATTTATAAAAATTTAAAAAATATGAGAGGTGTGCGAAACACTTAATTAATTCAATATTAACTTTGTTGTGATATTGGTTACGTAGATATAATAAATACGTATTTTTAACACAAAAAACCGCACCGTCCATCATCTTTATTAATGGATGCACTGAAAAATACGAAATAATAATTATTCTACTGGTGCTGGAAATTATGACGAAAAAGTCGCATCCATTAAAGATGTGAGTGTCACCAATTGATTTCTGGACCCCAAAAATACTTTTGTAATTTTCTATCGAAATCTGCTGTTCCATTCTGGAAATATGTATTGTGAAACTAAAGTGTCGCAACCTAAGATGTGTCAATATCATTAAAAAAAAACTAGTGTCGATCTCGAGGGTCACACCTATCAGATATGAGATTATTACCGATCGATTTCTCGACAGAATAAATAACCCATGCTGCGAATTGAGATTGAAATCTGTGGAGTCATTTTCGAAAATATTGTGGTTTTAAGGATCGCATCCAGGAAATATGTAAGAATCACCAATCGATTTCTCGAACCCGAAAGCTCTTTGCTGCAAATTTGTATCGAAAGATGCCAAGCTATTCTCGAAAAATCTAATGTAGACCTCGAGGGTGGCACCCATACAATGTTAGAGTATTTATATTTTTCAATTTTCCAATTAAAAACGTAGAAATATCTAAATGTAGAACTTTTTTTTTTGATACAATTGATATGCTACTATGTTAGGAACAACCCTAGATTTTAGATGTAGTGTCTTTTATAGGCCCATCCAAATTGGACTTTTTCAGATCCATTGTAGATTTTCATGAAATCAGGGCTCAATATCTAGATTTATCCTTTCAATCAAGCTTACTAGTTGAGATACAGACTCATTCGCCTACCAGCGGTGTTCCTTTCTCACCCCTGCCTGGCCTTTAAACTCACAAAGTATGTGCACGTTGTTTCTTCTTTTTCCTGGCCAAACATACATCTGCCAAGCCGATATTAGGTATATATGTGCTTCTTAAGCGCGCAGTGCAGTGCAGTGCTCTATCAGGAAACCCAACAGTTTCCTCATGGTTTCTGGTCTTTGGATGAGTAGTTCGCATGACAGTTTAGCCAAAGAAATAATTTAGCTTGTTTTATTCCTGGTGTTTCTTGCCGCCTTCACTTCATCATGGTCGGTTCAGCTCCCTGTTTCGCCATTTTTTCGGCTTTTTCATTGCCCCCAACCTCTTGAAGCAGTGTGTCTGTTGTGACTCCTGGTCTGTTAAGGGCCATGCGACATTCCCATTCCAATCCTGATCTTGTCCGGTATGAGTTTTTCGCTTTTAGTGCCGCTTGTCTGAGTAGATGACGATTCTTTTGCAATTTCCCTCTCGTCTCCCCCGCACAGGACTGGATCTGCTTGAAATACAGTGGCATAATTCCCTATGCTTAGAGGGATCATAATCCTCTCTTGTACTTGGTATATTCCGGCTCCTCCACCATTATACTATTTAAGATTCGCTGCTGCTATCTATCTGTTTCGACTACTCTATATTCGATTTTAAATTTATATTTTGAAGACATTTGGTCCATCGGGGGCATCGTATGGCAGCTAGATAAAACGGGCCCAATTCGAAGTAGTGAACTCGAACGAATGACCGGTGATAATGGCACGCTTTCATTCCATTCCACTCCTCTTGCAAGACAACGTTAAACGTTAGGTAATATTTAAACACATAATTTCAAGTGAAACAATGAATAAAGAGATTTGAAAATGGTACAAATTTTCTAATATATAATTTAGTATCGATGCTTTCAATATATTTTTCGACTTTGTAATGTATGTAAAATGGAAATCAATTAACTTAAATCAAAAATTAGTAATTTTATAGTAATGGAAACGTCTACGAAAACGCATAACATCAAGCATTAAAGACATACCCATTATTTGGAATACCAATGGACCTCTTCTTTGAGTGCCGTACTTGTATCCAAGTGTTGACGACTTCTTTACCTTGAGAGTGTTACACAGACTAAAGGACCTACAGTTTAATGTGGATTCCGATGTGGTTTTACTCATTGAAAATTGTATTGACCAGGTTAATCAAAGGATCGTTCTAAATGTTTTTTTTTTAATTTTCTACTCGTTTTTGTTATAGTCATAATTCTTTTAACGTTGTATTTGTTATAGACAAAGAAATATTTTTTTTATTACTCTTATGTCAGCTCTATTTATTTATACACATGCTTTACAAAGCTGTTACAATTATTGTTGTAATAAAAAATACACATTACTTTGTACCTACAGCTGTATTCCCTGGCCTATACAGGAAATAGAGAATTAGGCCTAACAAACCACCAAGAAGTAAATCCGATTTTGTACAATACTATATTTCACAAACTAAAAAACCTCTAATTTTATTATTTTTCTCTAAGACTTTTTAACCTATCATTGACTTCTTTGCCAGAAATCCTAACTATTAATTTGATAGCTCTTCTCCAGTTCGTATGAGGAGCAGTCTCAGTATACCAATGGATAATTTTTACTGCGACTACATAATGATCAAGTGGAAATTTGTTTACGCTATACTTAAACGATGACAATTTCACTGGATTATATTCGATATCGTTGTATGAAACTGCCACCTGCCGGCATCTAATAACTAATCCGGCTCATCGTGAATTCACCTCGTGAACTCTAATTTGCCACACAAATCCGACCGTCCACGTTGGTGCTGTTGCTGACGAAACAAAGGAGCAGCAGCGCTGAAGGTTTATTGGAAGTCTCTGAGCTCCCGGTAGCCATGGTGTCAGTTAATGGAAAGGACAAGAAATATCTCATCCAGGTAGGTCTGTGTGGCAATTACTACATAATCCAAACTGGAGATGGTCTGGAAATTATAAATTCTCAGAGAAAATTAGGTGTATATTTCTTCCATTGTAGCTGCATTATAATTTCAGTCTAGACAAACTTACATTTTGTGGCCACCGCAAGCAAGACAAAGAGTTTCTTTTACTTTATGGAACTGTCGACATTTTTCATCATGTATTAACATTCAGAGAAAAACGTTCTATAATAATGTTGATAGCTTCATTTGTTGGGCTGCATGATTTACTTTTTACAACAGATTATTCTTGACTTTTCAATTCAAAAGACCCTATTTAATTATTGGTCGTTCCAGTTGTTCTTCTTCTTCGTTTCTTAATCTTATTTTTTTTTTGGCAGAAATAAACTGATCGCAAAAACTGACACCACTTTAATTGAATGAATTCATTTCAAACCCTTTATGAATATAACCTTATAATATATAATTTCATATACTTTAGACTTTTATTTTGACCTGAAGAAAGCTTGTATATGATTTATCTAAACGGAGGAGGTATACAATTCGTTGTGCTCTTGCTGTATATGGTAAACGTACCCCGATTTTGATGATTTTTGATTCATTTGAATGAGGAGAGTTGAGAAATGGTCCCATATTTAGAAAAACTCAAATTCGCAATATCCTTCCCTCCACAAACCGGCAATTTTTCTCGATAATCGAAAATCTCTGGCGGCAGAATCAGAGATGGGAAAATATCTGGAAGCGTTGGGGTAAGGTTTTCGACTTATAGCAATGTTAAAATCTGAATTATGTGTATTTCCGCTATGTGGAGGCGGCAATTTCTTTCGAAAATTTATAATCTGAGAATCCCATATTAAAGAAGGGGTTATATGAAACTACAATTAATCTGAATATTTTTTCCAAAGAGTTACAGGTTTCGAGTACCAGCAGTGGTAAACTTTAAATATGTGTAGGTATTTCCCCCGCGATGTTCTTAGATCTCTGAATAATAACAAGCAAAGAATATACATGCGTAATAGGATAACTGCTATCTTCTTTGGTACTAGTGATCGTTCAACGATTTTCATGACTAATGTTACACTCAAAAGTGTATTGTTCCGACTTTACTAAACAATACAAAAGAATATTAATTCCATTGGTACTTGTGAAGTTGGTGCCAATATCCTTCTTTCTAACTACAATTGCACAACCTCAAAATCACCAGTACCAATAGAAAATATTAATTTGTATTTCTTAGTGCACTAGTAAAGTAGGTCCATTTCTTAAAATATTTATATATGCTACAATCTAGAAATATCTTCCGTGAACTACCATTAATTGTTCAAATATTGAAATTATGGGTAAATCCCTATATTTGAAAGCAATAACATAGAAATTGAAAACTGTATGTGGCAATAAAATATATATTTAGCAGTGGAGACGATGACTATTTCTATTATGATAATCAAATTCACATTGCCGGCATTTCGTCATATCCTGACATCATAAACCACTCTCTTAAGCTCGCTTCAATAAAACCTATTTTCAAGTACCTACGGAAGTCTTAAGTAAATGAACAACTACATAGTTTATAGCCAGGTTTTTCTTAGATCTTTGAATTGAATTTTTTAGTTAAGAAATTTTTTTCAATGAAAATAACATTTTTAAACTCAGCTAACATGGATATCTGCATCTGTTAGAACGGTCAACACAAACAGCTATTTTTCAGCTTGTATCGGATGGGCCAATTTCGATGCTGTTATAGGGTACGCTGGTAGCTATAAGAAATATAAACAAGTGAAATTTAAAAAAAAAAATAAAAATAGTTTTTATTGGGCATTTAAGATTTAAACCGTACCGATGAGTACCTACTATTGCTATCCTTTTCTCGATTTTAACTATACTTATGTATATGTGTTTGCCAGCAACAGCTATTCCATAACAAATTACTGTTTGTCTAACACAACACAAAATTAAACTTTAAATTAACAATAACGTCTGACGTCTGACAATTGCGACATAACCATAGACGATCTTCCGCTCCATGCTCGTGCGTAATTCCAGTGACGGATCCCATTGTCGTTCCATGTCGACAAAATAAAAATCTTGGTTGAATGAGATTGAATGAGATAATTATATTACCAATATTGGATCACACTTGGAGCTTAACAGGCGGCGAGATGTCTGCGATCTAAGTACGAATTCGAAATTTCAAGTCTCTAGACCGTATGGGGCCTGAGAAATCGCTGCGGAGTCCATTGATACAAGAACCGAAAGTAATAAAAACTATTTAAAAATCAATGGCATTGTTTCGAGTTCGTTTTTGAGATAAACTCAATGATAAAAAAATGGCTATCATCATTTGTATTCGAGTTATAACCTAAAATTCAATTTGGTGCTTATTTGATGCATGCCTGTATCTAATTCATTTGTGAAAATTTCGAAGACTTATTTTGACATTCTTCAAACACTTTCGCAATAAAATCCATTGGCGTAGATGAATTTTAAATTTGATTCTTATATTTCAGGTTATGTCATAAAGTTTCACTGTAAAAGCATCGAAATTTGCCCTATTTTGGAAATACTAGATAAGAACCAAATGGCACTGGGCATATTTTTGGACGTATCTAAAGCTTACGACTCAGAAGATAAGGAATATTTCATTAAGAAACTGGAACGTTCTGGTATTAGAGGACATGCAAATAATTGGCTGAAGTTCTTGATGATAAACAGGAAATGGAGGGTTACCATTAATCAGGACAACATATCTTTCAAATCTAGTATTTCAACAAGTACCTACTATAGGAATTGATCAA
This sequence comes from Crioceris asparagi, assembly GCA_958507055.1. Classification (NCBI taxonomy): domain Eukaryota; kingdom Metazoa; phylum Arthropoda; class Insecta; order Coleoptera; family Chrysomelidae; genus Crioceris; species Crioceris asparagi. The sequence goes on along the minus strand of OY293829.1, from coordinate 19,866,951 downwards.
GGATTGCCACATTATTTTTAATTACTTATCTAACTGATTTGGACAATTTGATACAGGCAACTGATGGCTATATTCTGAATTATGTAGAAGACACAAATTTATTAGTTGGAGCAGGGTAATTTGAAGAGCTGACAAGCTGAGCTAATAATTTTCTTATGAATTCAAAAAATTTGTTTGTCAAGTCAAATAAAAAATTGTAATAATTTTGTCAGAATCTAGTTTTGAATTGTCAGAATCTGTCAAATTTGGATTTTGAAGATATTCTCAAGTATCAAATATTGGAATTATGTTCGAAAGATTTGATGTAGAAGCCGCATCTTTATCATTATAAACATCAGGTAAGGTAAAAACTGAACCAAGAGTCAAATTTCACAAAGATAATTCAGTGTAAGGATGTTCAGAAATTGAAAACAGACTCAAAAAGTATAACCAAATCTAAACGCTTAAAGCTACCCTTTAAATAACGTTCATCTATAACCAGGGTATTCAGCTCTACCAAAATGGACAGTTCAATTCAGCCTGAATATGTATTTTAAAAGAATTAGCTACTCGTATTGTATTGATGAGATAAAAGGTGAATTTTTTTAATAGACCCCCGATTGTTCCATATGTTGCTAACAAGTGCTAAAAAATGGCTAATCAAGTAAAAAATATACCTAATTTTGGGATTAGTTGAAAAATGATAGAAAAACATGGTGTTGCCATGAAAAAGCTAGTTTTTCAGGTCTATTTTCTGCTTAGTTAAGTTATCTTCTACAATTCTGTCTTTTCAAATAAAATTGGCATTTTAGGTTTTTAAAAAATAGCACTAAATATTATTAGTTATAGTCTCCTTAGAGCTTGAATAATTTCCGAATTTTTTTCTAGGTGCAATTTTTTGAAAATTTTCTCAAAAAATATTGCAACTGAGAAAAAAATTACGGAGAATAATTCTAGCTCGCGGGATATTCGATACGAAAATTTTATACCAAAAAAGTAAATACAACTTTTGACTGTTTATAAACAAATACATATTTGTCAAAAATAATTTGCGCTTGTTATTCTGACATCTGCACGTGACACCTGTCAAGCCAGGGAAATTATCACTTATTAATTTTGCGACTTTTTTTCGAAAAATTCAGGTTGTCGTCATAGCAACCTGTCAAAATCAAAGCATCTGATTGGCTTAAAAGAACAACAGGCATTTCGTCGGAAATTTCTGATTAAATAAAAGTTTATAATTATTGATTTATATTTATTTACTTTTGACAACTCTGGAATTAATGTTGCCACAAACTTTGCTATTTGCCAAATTTCAAGTTCTTGGACATAACTTTTAATAATAACCGATAGTCATAGGGGGAACAGGCGGACAATATCTTATAAGATCTTACTAGATTTCAATCTGTTCTTCTCTCAGTATCTACGAAACATTAGTCCGTTTCAACTGTAGATACATTAAAAAATTATCTTGTGATGGACCCATTAGACTTTGAAACAACATGATAATCATTGTAATTCTTGAATACTTGAATGATATACTACTTCCGTTATCATCAACTCAATTAGTCAGAATAAAATTTATTATTGTTGCCTGGAGCTCATTTGACTATAATAGAACTTTGAAAAAATAACCAATAACCAAGCTGTTGTTGTTGCGACAGCAAAGATAATGAAAATATGTTAACCATGTGACGTTATTCACTAAAATTAATTGGTTTCTTCTTGTAATTTCTTTAAATGAAGACCGTCCATTAGGCCAGCGGACAGGTAATATGTGTGTGTGTGTGAGTGTGTGTGCGATGTGAGAACTGGTGGTGTGTGCGCGGGTGGTTGAAGATCTTGACCTATGGCACCTGCGGCAATCGTTTTTCTTCTTGTCTAGTCATAGCAGGCATGCATGGCTTTGTCCACGATGAGAGAGTATGTTGCCACATATCCGCGCCTTTCATAGATCACATTGGCTTTGTTCCAACAGCAAATCCGGAACCGATTTGCAACAGTTAATGCATATCGTTCTCAATATGCAGGCCTGTCAGATATTTGTATGTACATCTGACAAATCTTGACGCGGCTGGAACAGCTCCGATAACTTACTGGGATCTAGAATTTGAATGTAAATGTACCTAGCCTCAATATAATTAGGTAAATTTCTTATAGAAATGTACCTATTGCGATCGTTCACACTTTTGAATTTCGAAAAAATTTCAACGGCATGATGTTATGTGACTATAAGTTAGTCCAAAAAAACATTTGGTTCAAAAGTTTATAAATATATATATAAATTTGTTAACACGATAGAGGTCGCAGTTTTGGAGGTATCAAGTTCAAATTAGCTACAAAAATCAATCTCTTAAATATCTCGGTCGTGTTCGTTATTGGGCAATATCGGGTAAGTAGTTTCAAAATGGCGGCCGTTCAAACATCTAAAAAAATTATCAAAAAAGAGCCGTGGTGTAAATATCATCAAAAATAATTTTAGGTTATAGATATAATCAGTACCTACAACTTTTGTACGAAGCAATTTTCCATGAAATGCACAGATAAAAAAATAAAAACTAATAAAGGAAAAATAAGAAATATTGATAAAACATGAACACTCAATATAAATTTGATGTAATTGTACATTTTCTGGACATCTTAATATAGACCTTGATTGAAAAAATATACATTATATATAATGAAAAGAAATAGGCGAAAAAAAATGTCTGTCTTGAAGTGGAACGCGAATCCTGTCTGCTTTATATTCAACAGCCAAAACAAAAACCTCTAACCGCAAGGCTATGACACAAACGGCAATTTTATGTAATAACATGTAGGTATGCCAATGAAAAAGTTGTTAAAATCTCAATTCAATAAATTTTGAGAAATTTACCTTTCCGATCACTACAGGCCATCGGGATTTTTTGTAGTTGGAGGCTGTTGTTAGAAGTTTTTGAGGGGAAGGACATGTTGAAATATAAATAAATAAAAAATAAAATAAATTCCTTATTTGTCTAAGTGCATGTCCCTAATGAACAGTCAGAAATAAATCTGAAAAACCTATATGAAAGTTTGTAAACTGTCAAATAGCTTAAAAGTGGTACAGAAAACTAGCAGCTAATCGTCAGCTGCTCAGTTAGGAAAGCGGGATCCCTGACTTTTAGAAACTTTTTACGTTTGAAAATATCTGATTTTTTACATATGATAGAGTGTTTGTCTGTCCACAGAATATCGGTAGCCAAACTTCATTTTGATAAGAAAATACCTACGTTTAATCTTACCCTTATGCTCTCCGCCTCTGAAGAAGCTACTGACGGATGGGCTGTGGCGTTGCCGATATGATAAGAAACTTTTAACAAAAAATCAGGAGTAAAATCGATCAATGTAGATAACACGTAGCTTTTAACCGTAAATTCCAGGTAGAAAACATGCGTTTAGATGAATAGAATGATATTTGTTCTTCTCGTACTGGAAATAAAAACATAATTGACTGGTTCATAATTTTTTTCGATCGTGTACAAGAAATAAAGTTCTTGGCACCAGTATCCAAGTTTTGATAATTATCGCATGATATGTGTTTTCTGTGAATATATTTGTGTTTGTTTCAATAATATAGATAGGTATTATTCCTAGGTTGAAGGAAAACTAGGGAATTATGAAATAGTGATTTCAAGTATTAATTTTTTTTTTGAAAAGAGCATTTATGGATTTTCCAAATACCAGCACCAACATAATAGATACTATTTTGGATTTCTTACTGCACGTTGTAATAAAGTTGATCGAAATTGATTTTTTGTGAAAAAAACAAATCCAATTAAATTGTACCGGAAATGCAGAAAAAAACAGATTCTCTAAAAACGGATTTTTTCGGAACAAGAATATATTGAAATTTGATAAGTCTAATTTGGTAATGTTTCTTAGTCCCTTATCAGCACTTTTCTTTATAATAAAAAAAATTAGTAAGCTATTGCATATTAACATATATACCTACTACGCTGCTTTTACCATTACTAGAGATCACTCGTTTAGTAAAACTGTTAATAATTTATATAAAATTTTGATTCCTTTAATTCTAGTGTACACATGTATTGCATTTGGCAACGTTGTCCTCCAGCCCTGCAGTTCTTAATGAGCCGGCGTCCTTGCAAAGAGTGTCTGTCTGTCGGTCGGTATAGCCCCGGGACGCGGTCATAGGTGCGTGCGAGGGTTCATGCATGCATCTTGCATTTTTCCACACTCTTTTTTCCATCCACTCTTTGCTTGCCGACCAATACGTTAGAAGAAAGCATACCTTGAGGCAGATTTATGCTTCGGTCGTTACGACTTTTTCGGTACGCTCACGTGGGTGCTGGCTAGTCGCTCTTTTGTCTGGCTGCTCACCCCTTCGAGGGACTATTATTATTATTATTATTATTATCTATGTCTTTACTATCACCTGTTGTTTTTGGTTTAATAACAGCAATATGCACATATAGGTACATATGTATAGGAATGCGATGATTGATATATCCCATATATCATCGCATTTATATAGAAGTAAATTGATGATGTAATCATTATAGTTTTGTGCTTGTAGACATTATTGGGAAATTGGTATTCAGTATATTTTCTTACAGTTACAAACTTCATGCCATTCATCGATAGGGAAAATAATATATTGTTGTCATTTTAATTGCAATAATCTTTATATTTATGAATTATACCTTCATAGCATCTAGTTGATCAAAATCCTTGCTGAAAATATATATCGTGAACAAAAGTAGCAGCTGCTATTGAAATAGTAGCCCACTGCTATCATGATTCCGAGGTTATTAGTGTATTTCCTTTGTAGGGTTTCATACATCCTATAAAAAAACAAAACTCTTAAAAGATAATTATGATGTTTCTCTATGTGTCTGTCCATCAATCACAGCCTATTTTCTTCGAATCTACTTAACAATATTGAAATATTGAAGAAAAAAGAGCTAGTGTGTCAAAAGATCTTCTCAGAATCCTATGTTTGAGTCTAAGGTGACATTACATTACATACCGACGAACCTCGAACGGAGGAGGTATACAATTCGACTGTCTGCTTTTTTTAGGCTTGTTCGCGCGTTGTTTAGAGTAAAAGTACTCCGATTTTGATGATTTTTGATTCATTTGAAAGAGGAGGCTTGAAAAATGGTCCCATATTCATAAGAACCCAAATCCGAAATCTCCTTCCCTCCGAAAACCGCCACGACGAGGGTAGAGGGTGCAAATTTTCTGGAAAATCAAAAATCTTAGGTGGTATAATTAAGGATAGAACAGTATCCGGAAATGTTTGAAAGTTGAATATTTTTTAAATTCTCAAATATGTATATTTTTGATCTGTGTAGAGGGCAATTTCTTTCGAAAATTAAAAATCTGTGGATACTTCATGAAATACCTAATTATTCTTAGCAACATTTATAATGAATATGTTTTCCTTAGAGTTACGGTTTTCGAGTTACAGCAGTGTTAAAATGGTATGATCTAAAATAGTTATGCGTATTTCCGCAGCGATGTTCTGAGATCTCTACATAATAACAAGTACAAGCAAAGAATGTACGTGGGTAACAGGATAAGTACTATCTTCACTGGTATTAGGGAACGTTCAACGATTTTCGTGACTAATGGTACACTCAAAAGTGTGAAATAAATATTTTTTACAAAAAATTGGACCGACCTGATGATTTCGTGCACTGAAAAATACAAAATAATATTAATTTTTTTTTACTAATACTTTTGAAGTTGGACCCAAAAGTTATCAATCTAACTGCAACTGCGCAACTTCAAAAGTAACCAATAGAATTAATATTATTTTGTATATTTCAGTGCACCAACCAATAACGTCGGTCCAATTTGTTTTAAAAAATATTGATCAGAATAAAGAAACAAGCAATCCATTCATGATACGTTATAATATTGTTTTATGCTTTACATAATTATGTTTTTGTAATTGTAATATAATTTTCGTTTGTGTCAGGTTGATACATTTATAAAAGGAATGATTTTCTAAACTTAAATTATCTTTAGCTAGATTCGGGGCCAATTTCAAAATGAAATTTATTCCTATATAAATATTTCATTATTTTCTGATTGGACTTATAATTCAAAGTTACATTACGAGACCGGCAGATAAGGTGAGTGACATGATAAATGTTATTACAAATAGCAACATTTTCATTCCTTCATAAGTTATGAATTTTACTAATTGATTTATTATGAAACCGGCCCTTATAAGAAAAATCATCTTATCTTTTCTGCAACTAAGAGTTCAAACAAACGATATCACCCCAATTATTTCAAGGATTTGAGAGCGGAAAAGTGAGCTGACAAAAGTGTGAAGTAGTTAGATCTTGTATTATTACCTACTAGTTATTATGGTTTGTATTGTTATGCTCCCCGTATGAAGTATGGTGGGAGCTACTGTCAATTGTAGTAAATTAAGGAGATTTACAGGAAAACGTAAGTGAAAATCCTAAATACAGAACCAGTTTTTGACCATTTTTGACCGACGAACCCCAAACTGACGAGGTATACATGTCGACTGTCTGCTTTTTTAGGGCTCGTGCGCACGTTTTATATAATAAACGTACACTGATTTTGATGATTTTTAAATAAAGTAAATTTTCTCGAAAATCGAAAATCTGAGATGGCAGAATTAAAGAAACTAGAATATCCCGAAATATTTGAATTAAACATTCTTTCAATAGAGCTACGTTTTTCGAGTTAGCATAGTGGCAAAGTTTATAATATGCGTATTTCCGCGGCGATGTTCTGAGATTTCTGAATAGTAGCAAATACAAGCAAAGTATACTGGATAATGCTGAACGTTCAACGATTTTTGTGACAAATGTAACACTCAAAAGAATGGAATGAATGTTTAAAAAAATTGAACCGACGTTACTACTAGGAGCACTGAAAAGTACTGGTAATTGTGAAGTTGGTTCCGAAAGTTTTCAATTTAACTGCAACTGCACAACTTCAAAAGTACTAGCACAAATAGAATCAATATTATTATGTACTTTTCAGTGCACCAACTGATAACGTCGGTCCAATTTAAGGTTCAGAATCTCCGAGGGCAAAACCAAATCTTTATAACTCTTCTGCCTTCTGTTTGCCTGTTCGCCACAGTCTTTTCTCTGATTCTTCTGAAATATATAAGTAAATTCGCTAAATTACTAAGAGCAAATTTAACATAATATTTTATGTCGAAAACCAAATGGCAATCGTAGAAAAGAAATGGTTCAAAGATTAATAGTCACAAAGTACTCACTATGATTATAATTATAATTTTAAAAACCTTTCTCAACTGTTTCATATTTTCTCAATATTTTTTCTTCTTCATAAAAAAAATGGTATGGATATTGCTACAAGCAAGCTAAATGCTCTTTCATTATTTTTTGTGTGCCTTAAACACCCTTTTAAAATCAAAACCTGTCATGGAAACAACCCATTACACACAAAGCGTGCCCAAATTGCAATTCATTCGCTCGAATAACTTTCGTTTTAATTATTTCTTCTCGCCTACAGGAGCTGAGTAGAAATAAAAGCGTAGATAATAACACTTCTTGTACGAATATTTTTTCGGCCCGCTTCAGTCTCACTATCTAATATTGAATATTTTGAACGATAATTGATTTATTCATCTCTTATTGCAAATATTTTTCAGAGATAAATGTAGGTACTATTATTTATTATAATATTCAAACTAACTCGTTTTAACAACCATAATTTTCATAGCAAGGTAGGTACTCATTATAAAAGGTATAAAAGTATAAATTATGCATTCTGATAATTACCATGGCTCATGGCATTTTATTTAACAGTTGTTCTTAAAGATTAGAAATTTTTGTGGAAATTGGTCAAAGGATGGAGAAACCATCACCTGTCAGGTAACAACCGTATACCTCATCAGCTTTTACAATTTTTCAGTAGGTATAATTTATAAACTAAGTATCAAATATATTGCCAACCCAGTTAATTATAAATACTTATAATTTATTTGTTATTATTATCCCTAACAACATTTGATAAGTTAAACGGATCTCAAAATATGAAAGAGAACTACGATTCTGATGACTAGTGATGTACTAAAAATTGTCAAATAAATTTACTTACAAAAGAAAATTCTACAATCTATCGGTGCTGGTGCTTTTAAAGTTGGCCCGAAAATATTCTATCTCCTTATAAATGCATAACTCGAAATTTCCTAGCACCCATAGGATTCATTTTTCTTTGTAATCAAAATTACCGTTAAGAATTTAAGAAGCAATAAAACAGCGAAATTATATCCTCTATGAACTCAAGAATACAGCATACATTTACTTAAATTTTACACTTTTATACAAATCATAGTAGGTAATAATATATGACTTGCAAACACTAAATCTTTTTTTCTCCATCGTTTTTCTAAATTTGACGTGTCATTGAATTTTAACAGCTACTCTAATAGACGATAGAATAACATAGCGTTCTATTTAACAGAACCGTTGTTCTTGAGCTAAAATGATTATTGTAGGACATCAGCAAAACCTGAATTTGAATAATTTTTCACCTCTTTCGTGACTTAAGGTGTGTTCGCAGCAATTTCTTAGGCCCCAAATGGACTTGAGAATTGAAATTTCGTATGAATACCTAGATCAGAGGCATTTCGCTGCCTGTTAAATTTAATACAGCCCAATAAAGATTATTAAGTTTAAGTTATATGGAGACGCAGAACCATCGACACTTATACGTCACAGGAACAGTTAATCCGTAAACCTCTAAGCTCAAATCCACACAATAAAGATAGATATTTTGATTCGTTATTTCAACTTATATGTCAAACGGCAGTAATATTCTTTGAGTACGTCCTTGTAATTTTTTGTTAAATCTGTAGTTATCTGCACGTATTCTATAAACCTACGGTATATACTATTTACTAATCTAAACAAATACCAGAATGTGATTTAGAACTGAATCATCATCGTTTATGTTTTTTTAGGTATATTAGACGGGTTTTTCAATCAGACTAGATTTTTTCAACAAGCGTTCTCTTTAAAAACAATCCAACTAAATAAACCCCAGTGTTTCACAGAAGTGGTTTTTGTCAGATTCCATTTCTCTGGCATTACTCGCACAGCTGAAAATCTTTTGCAGACTTTGAAAATCTCTCACGGATACACCAGCCAAAAGGCAATAGGCCCTTCAATTTCAAATTCCAATGTTATCTCATACATATTTGTTTTTCGTCGTAGCCAAGCTGAGGAGAGTTCGCGAACGGCGAACGGTGATAAAAAAAAACAGCAAAGAGGGCAGTAAAACGGAAATTTATAGACACCAGCAGTATAAATAACGGACGGATTTGTTGTCATCTCGCGAGAGCACCCGCAGCTTCCATCTCTTATCTCTTCGAATCCGTATCGATTACGATGGTGATCGTTATTATCGCTTCTTCGTACTCCCTTGCTTTCAAAAAGGCGATTTTATATCCTTGAAACATCATCCACAACAGTGGAAATCAATCTAGATGATTCTTGAACCAAGACTTTCTTACTAAGAGTTCAACATAGGAGTGTTGTAAAAAATATATTGCTAAAGTTAGATATTTGAAGTAGAAGCCAAAGACACTCTGGAAAAAATAAGAACATACTGTATTCTAACGAATGAAATAAGGAAAATATGTAGAGTAAATGAAGATCGAAAAATCCATTCAAACTAATAAAATCTACATATATTCATCAATTCTAAATTAATTAAATACATGATGTTGCCCACTGGTCGACGAATATCGACCCAACTTACCATTACTACTACTAGATCACACGGACAATTAACTAACTTACCGTTAGTTAATTGTTGGCATCGGAGAAGTTGAGCTGCAAGACGCACGCCCATACCTATTTGTTGATGTCAGGGACACTGCACTGTGATAAAACACATCGTGTATCTTGAAATGATATTCGCCATGTAAAACGGTGTTTGACTTTCATTTGTCACAGCCTATTTTCTCCGAAACATGGGTAAGTACAATAAAAAATACTTTATGATATAGGCAATGTATTCAATTTTTACTTTCGAACAGACCATAGCGAAATATGAATTATTACTACAAATATTATCCCGTTAATTTTTTGATTTTTCTTTTTTATATTGGTCGATTCATTGATTTTGGTGCTTTGAACAAATCATTAGAAACTTTTGAGTCAATTGCTGCAAATTTCCTTTACTTTATTACATCATCATCATCAGTCAGCCTTGATTCCACTCGTAATGTTTCTGAGCAACGTTCATGCATTTTGTCAGGATTCTCTTGATATCGTTAGACCGTCTTGTAGGTAGGATGTCCTCTGCCACGAGATGAGTCCTGTCGCGTTCTCCATTCCAAGATTTCTCGTGTCCAGTTGCTGTTACTGGACCTAGTCAGATGAAACGCATCAGTTATAGCAGACATGCTTCGTATTTGTTCATTTGGTACCATATCTATGAGAAAAAGGCCCAGTATCGATCTTTCTATTGCTTCCTGACCAATATGTATTTTATTCGCTCATTGTTTTATGCGTGAAAGAGAGTAGGCAGCACGGATTAGTTGAAAAGCTTTCCTCCTCAAGTTTATTGGGGGATGCTTGATTTTAATATTTAATGCAGTTTACCAAAGGTCACCCATGCCAACCCTATTCGTCATTTAATCTCGCATGTCTGGTTGCCCCGTCTGACGCGGATCTCGTGGCCCAGCTATTTGTATGAACTGGCCTGTTTTATGGGACTTCCTTACAATGTTATTTCGTCACTCAACGCGAGATTGGACAGGTATAATAATGTTCAACTTCACGGATTTTGATGCATCGTGCAGTCTTCGCAACATTTCCTTAACTTCTTCGATGCGGTCCGCAATAAGAATGATATCGTAAGTAAACTCAAGTGGTTTAGTTTTTCATCATTTGTGTTAATGTTTCTCTATCTATTTAAGTACGACAACAAAATTTAAAATAACTTCTGTCTCTTATGATCACTTCTTATTCAAAATATTTGGCATCATCATTCTACCATAATGGTTGTTTGGGGTGGATCTCCGAAACTATAAGGGAAATAAGAACTGTTGAAAGGGAACAGTTTTAGATAATTCCTATGAAACTCAATACTTTTAATTGCTTAATTCCAGCAAATAAGATTTAATCCTTATTATGAAAAATATAAAATTGTGAAATTAAAAAACTTTCTCTTTTTCTTCTCAAATTGAGAACAAACAGCTTATGATGGCTCCATACCACAAACGTTTAATTTAAAAGTTATATAGAAAAGCGTATTTTCTGTGAAAAGTTTCCATTACAAATTACAATGCTTCCACCGCCGATTTTTTAATTTTTTAATGAGAAAATTATAAAATTTTCTCAAGAGACAGTTAGTTGCCAAAGGAATATTGAAATGTTTCTCGATTTACCGTTTTTCTATATCTTATATTTTTTACCAAATAAGGGCACACTGTATACTTTATTTAGATTTCCTTTTATAAAACACGAACCTTCAAGTAGGACAAAAGACATTTCAATAATATGAGAATCCATCCTTTTGTAGCTTCATACGAGGCTCATCTACATAATATCATACAAATGTCAATTGAGTTGATCTCTTTTCGAAAAGTGTCTGTATCTTGAGCGAACAGCTTAAAAGAGGAAGAGCGCGCACATCAATAAAACTGATTCATGATAGGACTCCCTTTCTAACACTAATAAGAATAAAAATCTACCAAGGATCGGGCCATGTAATATTCAGACCACTCCAGTTAATGGAAAAACATGCTCAAGTATGCATATCAAGACACTTCGTACAGACGTAATTCTCTCATGGAGTCAGCCAGCCTGCTCCTCATCTACCTCCTTCTTTGCAGTAGGATTTCAAATGTTTCTTGCGTTCTTGATAATTCGATATGGCGGTATGTGCTTTCGAGAGATGAGACTACAGTGCCACTCTTTTGTATTTCGATTTACTTGAAAGGTATAGTAGAAACACTGAGAGACATATTACGAATGTCATAATTTCAATCAAAAATAAGAATGATATGTCTCGCTGAGTTTGTTTTTCCATAATGTATGAGAGAGAAACTGAAACTAGGTCATATCTTTTATCGCAATTAGTGAAAGATGACAAAAATACTATATAAGTAGTATTCGGAGGCTACAAGAAAATGGCGAATGATGATAAACTAATTAATCTGGCAACAAAGCTACCGTTTCAATGAAGCAAATAAGTATTCAAAACCCTATTATATGAATTTATTACACCTTCCCCTTTACCGAACTGTTCAAAGTCGAGTAGACAGACTATTCCCGGGTCGTTCAATATCCGTTATTATTTTCTAATTGAAAACAATAAACAAAGTTTTATTATCATATATCTACTTGTTCACTTTTTCCCACGATTTAATATACCTATATAGTCTATTTAAATGAGCAATGTGATTACATCATCAGCTACAGAGATTTGAGAATACGTAGATAGTGTGTACAGGTTGTCCCTCTTTGGGTAGTTTTGGGGAGTATCTACATTATTTTTATAGAAGTAGCGGTTTTCATAACAGTGTGCTAGTTTTTCGCTGTCAGGAATTTTTTCATAGCCCTTTTAGTTCTTATGATACAGGTCATATTTGGAAATGTTGCATTTTGGGGCCTCCCTCGTATCTCCGTTATCCTTCAACTAATCGAAAAGGTGATATTACATTTTTATAGATTTTTTCCCGTAGAATGCAGTGGTGTAGACAATTCTTGTTACTTGTTTACTATTTTGAGTTATAAACCAAACTTATATTTTTTTGAATGGAACACCCTGTATAATTATAGCCCATAAAATTTTTCTTTTTTTATCTTTACAAAATGCATAATTTTATGGTGGGCCATATTTATGACAAAAAACAAAAATAAATGTCAAATATTTGTCAATCACATCAGTTCTTGGATCGACTTTTGGTTTATAAAGCAGATTATTTTAGTTCTTTTTGTATTTTTATTTAGGTGATATTTATTAATTTCTTAGAATAATGGCATTGTATGGAATTTATGAAAAATATATGCTGGTATGTTTTATACAGAGTAACGAAAATTCTGAAGAAGCTTCGGAATTATATTTTCAAAGTTAAGTAAGCTACTATGGCTATAAAATCTCTATTATCAGTATAACTTTGTGTTTGTTATATATCCAGAAAGAAGGCAATCGTTTTTTTGAGATATTTTCTCGTTTAAAAGCTAATTTAGTTGAGCACGGATCATTTGTTCATCCGCGCCCAAAAACCTACAACAAACAGAACATAGAATGAAAAGAGATATGTTTTGTTATATATAGAAACAACATCTTCGTCCTCATGTAGAATAATTGAGAAGAAAATTGGTGTGATAAAACTTAAAACTTAATATATGCAACATTTGCAACCTAGCGATGCCGAGCGCTGTTTTGCCAGTGGTATTTGCGGCAAATTGATACCAACGATTTATTTGACAGTCTTGTTATCTGGTCAGACGAATGTTTTTTTTCAAGTGCGGATATTTTTAATTGTCAAAATACCAAGAACTGATATACAGAAAATATACATTTAATGTTTGAAAGGACGCTTTGGAGTTGGGGTGTCATGTTTTATTTTTGGCAGACATATATTTTATGGGGCTTTAGAAGGAGGTATTTAGAAATCTTTGAGGAAGTTATTCCAGAACTGCTTGAAAATATTCCATTAGCCCAATATAATTTTGTTTACCTACACCAAAATGCTGCCCCAAGTCATAACTCTGGGCTCTTAAGGGCATTTTTTGATAATAACCAACGACCCTGTTAGATTTTTTTGTATGGAACTATGTACAAAATGAAGTATATAAAACACGATATGATACCATAGAAGAGAGGCAATTCATTCAGCCTTTTGAAATCTGCGAATGAGGCCAATGGTTCTTTTTGCTATTCAAAGAATTAAAAAGATATATCAATTTAGCTTTAGAGAAAATGGTCGTCATTTTGAACATCAGCATTACATTTTTTTTACTGATGTATTTTTTTTGTTCTATTGTTATTTTATGTAACAACTGTTTTCACAAACTTACTGTTATAAAAAAGTCTATATTTGAAAATGTTATGCTGTTATGAAAAGATACCTATATGCAAGGTATCCAAATCTTCGTTGGTAATATTTAACTTTCAATTGTTTATTTTTGTTATTCATGGCCTACCATTAAATTATGCATTTAATTTTAGAAATAGTAAAAAGAAAAATCTTATAGTCTATAAATATACAGGGTGTTCCTTAAAAAAAAACATAAGTTTGGCTTATAACTCAAAAATAGTAAATATATAACAAAGATTATCTTCACCACTGCATTCTACGGAAAAAAAAATTAAGAATTTTATTTTACCTTTTCGATAAGTTGAAGTATAACGGAGATAGGAGGGGGTGCCGAAATGCAACATTTAAAAAAATGCCCTATATCTTGAAAACTATAAGGTCTATGAAAATTTTGTTAACGGCATCTTTATTTTCGCGAAAAAGTAGCACATTGTCGCGAAAACTACAACTTTCTATATATAAAAATAACGGAGATACCCCGCAAAAGTACCCAAAATGGTACACCCCCAGAGAAAAAAATAATTATGACGTTACTTTCCAATAACAAACCAATTACATTAAAATTTGGTTTATTTATGTCACATAGTATGAACACTGAAAGTGACAAATAAATATAATAATCTATTAGATAGATAATCAGATGATTCTAGTCGGTGTCAATTTAACGATTTAACAATGTTGAAAATTTGAAGAATACCTTAAATGGACTATAGGTATATGATAATAATCAGAATTAAAGCTAACAAGGACCCAACTTGTTTCATATTTAAATTTTACATTGGTAATTTTGCCAGTTGTAGGCTTTGTGTATTGGATACAAAAAATATATCTTGACATGATTATTTTGCACTTCTCAGCTGCTTATTTCAGGGATGCTAGACCCCACAGACATCGTTCTTTTTCATTACATATTATAATCAAATTATTTACCTCTGAATTCGGTCGATTTAAAGAAGTTTTGTTGCTTACGTTTCTATATAATTCTATGCTCTATTTAGATATTCCTCTTTAATCACCTTTTTTGGAATATATATAATAATAATAATAAATAATAAAAGGACTTTATTAGAACAAGATAAATAAATTACATATAATTATTTAAGAACTCAAAATTTATAAAGAAAGGGTTACTGCAATGTGGCGAAGTCTAGCACCAGGAGCTATTTTTACTCAACCACAGAACAGACCCTTATCTAAAATAACATTTATCAAATTTCCCAAAATCATACAGAGTATAGAGTTGAAGTTTAATAATTCAAGTTTTTTTTGTTCTTCCACAAACCGACTCTCCCACCACGGACTATAACTACTATGCTTTTAATTCTTTTTAACTTTTAACTTTTGCTGCTCTGAACGGAAAACAAAAACTGTCGATATTTAATTTTAAACTGATTGATATTTAGTTCTTTCAGCTCGGCTGGTATTTCATAATACAGTTTTATGGCATTGTATATGCAACTTCTTTGATACATACAGGTTTTGAAACGGGGAATCTGATATTGTTTTTTGTGTCTAATATTAACATGATGAACCGAGGGATAAACTTATTTTTTAAAATGTGAGATGAGCTATCTGTTGTCAGAAGACCATGAACGAAGTTAGCGAGGTGGTGTTTTGGGAAAGAGAACCATATAATTATTCAAACCGCAGCATTATTCAAAAGTTGATCGATGTCATAACTTGATCTTAGCTCTTTCAGGGTCTAAATTCATTATCTATTACATAAGTTGTTATCTTATCGAAAATTCAAACAACTAACAGAAATTACTAGTTCTATAGATCCATTTAAGAAATTGTTGCATTCAATTTAGGTTTGATAAAGATTATTAATCAAAACTGTTTTGTCTTACTCAATCAATGCTACTTCTTATATCTAATGACTACTTCTAGTATGAAAACGCGTACAGGTAATCTTTTTAATATCTAATCATGAAGACGAAGCATCAAATTTCGTTTTATGGTCAACTCGTGTTTCAAGATGACAAGTAATAAAAAGATCACGACAGAGTTGCTATGCTTTTCAATGAGGAAAGTAGACGATATAAACGAAAATCTATTTTGAGATTGAAATTTGAGACAAGAATTAGAAACAACATTCAACCTTACTACATACTTATGTCTGATTTCTTCAATACTTGAATGTTGATATTACTTAGAGGTTAAAACGAAAATATTCTAATTCTTTCAGGAAAAAAAAACATATGAAACTACATCCCTCTATTGTAATACTCGGTGTAATATATAAAGATCACAAAATTGAGCCGAATGGATGATTGGGACAGCTGCTGTCAGTCAAAATGGAGATATCCGAAGTAGGCAGCTTTATATAAGAAAACAAAAAATTGGTGCAAAGAAACCCCTAGAGTGCCTTATTGTGAAAGAAGATCAACCGTAAAAGTGTCACACAGTGGATGTTTTATTGTCAAGAATGGGAACGAAATTTTCGATGTTACTTGTATGTTTTGGGAAAAAATTTTATTTTCCAGGATAAATTCACTGCAACTTTACACATATTTTCATTCAGAATGTTTTACATTTGTCAAACAGTTTCTGGTTAACCAATTTGCATAAATATGTACTTTGCATCATTTTAGCGTAAACGTTTGAAAAGTTTAGACTTAATTTGGTCATATTAGATCAACCAGTCAAGGCAAACGTGAGTTCCGCATTAAATTGTCTGTAACGAATATAATTTAGTGCATATGCATAATATTTAAACTGTTTCCTAGGTAGTTTTTAATCCTTTATGTAAAAAAGGCATTAACAATAAATTACAAATTTGATTATTGAAATGTGTTGGTGGATCTTTCTATTCATATCTGCCATGTCATTATATTTCGAATACGGAGGAGGTATACAAGTGTTGGGAGGTAATCCCATGTTTTTTTACAGCAGAAACCAATATGTAATTCCCCCTCAAAATGACCTCTCCAAAACGGCGGAGGCGTCAAATTCTTTCGACAATTGAAACTTTTATCTAGACGTATTAAAGAAATGTGCAAGATTGTGACTGTCATATTTTGAAATCATTGAATTTAAGTGAAAGTTCAAGAATTTTTATGACTAATGAAATAATCAAGAATGTGAAATAAATAGGAACAACTTTATTAGTTGCTGCAATGAAAAATTTGTAGTTATATTTAATGGAACCAACAGAATTAAAATTAGTTTAAACTAATAAATTCAGTCCTACTCTTTGTATTTTTTATATTTATGCATTTATTACTCGAGAGTTAGAAATGTATATAGCTAGAAGGGTCACGGAGGGCTTAGGACGGACTCGTATATGGTTCTTGAATAGTAAATAATTGAATATTTTTGTGATTTCTATGATTTTAAAGATTGAACCGATAGTTGTTTGAAATTTAAAATGCAAATTCATCTGTTTCATTAATTTCAATTCACGACCGCAAGAAATCAGTGGCAGTTGTTTAATTCAGGGTAGCAGCATTCTATATGCATTATACAATCCAAATATAAATAAAAATTATTGCAAAATTAAGAAAAAAACATGGAGTTGAAGACTCAGCATTAATTTTTAATAAAAGTGCACAAGTAGTAGTGCCATGAGGTGAGTACTTTTTTACGCATTATATTATTGAATCTCATTAAAATTGACAAAGTCTTATTGGCTTTTACCTGAATCCAATTAGCTCTTCTCGAGTAATAATGAAAGAAATTCGAATTTCTGTGCCACGTTCACTGAATTGGGAAAATATGGAAAGCAGAAAAAATGTTTCAAGACTTTTCAAATAAAGACTTGGTCCAATTGTTTTCCATGTTTTAAACATTATTGATTATATTTAAGTGATTGAAAATTTTTAATTATTTTACATTCTTAGGTTATTATTCGATTTTAAAATCTGAATATATAAAAATCCCGTGTCATGATTTTTGTAAAGCTCATCTCCGAAACCGCTCTAAGGAAATTTTGTGGATGTCTATTGCTTGGTCCAACTTGAGAGGATAGTTTTCATCCCGCTAAGTGACCCTCATAGTGTGTCCAATTCTGAAAGCACAATACACAAAACTTATTTATTTATACTATGATATTCGTAGACAGTAATGTCGGGTGATACATGGCCGTCTTGCTCTGACAATTTCGTAGTTAAAAGTAGATTTATTGTGTGTGAATTGTGTCAGAAAAAGCACCATTCAACCTGTGTCAGCATTAAGGATGCTGTAAGTAAAAACATAACTGAGAATAATAATATTAAATGATTTTGCGACAATTGTTTGGCTGATGTGGAACAAATTCTTCTAACTTCGAGTACATCTTCCAATCCGAGTGATCCGACCACTGGAATAATCATCAAAGAAAACGAATGTTTACATCGTGAAATTGCTTTATTGAAAAAGATAGTTTCTGATCAAGAATATGTTAGTGAACTTCATAAACAAATAATACAGAATCCTATAGTTATATGGTCATTATAGCTGATTAGTCTAATAAATATAAGAGATATATATGTAACCTTAGACATAGTGCTGCATGTGCAGTTTTTTCATATAAATATACGTAGAGTTGTAATAGAATTCAGATCATTAGTTACTCTTGTTTGAAGCACATCGAATCTATAAATTTGTTAAATATACTTTTGTTAATAAATAAAGTTTTTTTTTAAGACTTAACAAACAAAGTTATTTAACTGGCGCAGTCAGTAGGATACACCCGGTATCAGTTATCGATAAATTGTGCGGATTTCGTAGTGAAAATCAAAGTGCCAATTGTTAACAGTGATACCGTCTGTTTTCAAACAGTTAAGGTGTAATGCGACGAAAGAGATAGCTGTGATCTCCTGATTTGCCTTTGGATTCATCCACAACAAGTCAGTAACAACCCCAAGGACTTCAAATATAATAGTCTGACTAGTATTTGGAAGTCCACTGGATGTATTGGTCTAACTAGCATCCACTACTAGTAGCTACCCCCTGGACGTGTATCTTCCTGGAGCAGTATCTACCAGATAACGGAAGCCAAACTGAGAAAAGACATTGCTTCTGAGTGAGTTTAAAACTTTTCTTATAGTTGTAATTCCGTTTAATTAAGTTAATTATTGATTTTATATTTGAAATTATTATCTATTAATTTATCTATTGAATATTTATTATTGATTTTATGTTTTAATTTTTATTGATTATTTATTATACATATATACTCTTAACTTTATGAAAAAATTTAGAAATAAAGTACTAGATATAACGTATCCTAGATTTGGAAAATCTTCTCAAAATTTTGATATTGATAACCCAAATATAGATTTCGAACAAATTCAATTAGAAACTATAACTGAATTAGATATTAATTTTACAAATAACTTTACAATGGCCGACGCCTTAAGATCCACGGTTAGTTTATTAAAATGTTTCGATGGTACACCAGCTCGTCTGGAATCATTTATTAAACAAATAGACACCTTTCATGCTAGATATTTCAATAATGACATTACACAACAAGAGTATGTCAATTTAGCCATCAAATCAAAATTAATTAATGCAGCCGAAGAATTTTTATTAACTAGACCAGATTTGGATACTTGGGATCAGATTAAATTGTCCCTTAGACAAAAATTCAGTGATCCAATAACAAGAATCAATTTACAACAACAGCTTATATTTTTAACCAGAAATAAAGACGAGTCTGTCCAAGACTACATACTTAAACTTAAGGCCTTGGTTACTCAGATTAATAATAAATTATGTTTCGAAATACAAAATGTTGAGGCTAGAAATGTTCTTATAACGCAAACTGAATTAACAGCGACTCAAAATTTACTTGCAAATATTACTAATGAATTAAGAACTCTTCTGATTGTACAAAATCCTCAAAATTTAAATGCTGCTATCGACATCATATCTAATTATGAAATTTTAACCAGTCAAAATACTTTTAAAAATAATTTTATCCAAAATATGCCTGCGAAACAAAAACCAATTAACCATACATTTCCGAATTTCCCCAAATTTAGTCAATTTCAATTTCCGAGACCTTTGATCAATAGCAATCAACAGCCTATCAAACATAATTTTACAAATTCTAACAATCAACAACCTGTTAAGCATAATTTTCCAACAACACATCAAGCTTTTGGAAATAAACCAGTCGGATTTGGAAAAAATCCACCAACCAATCTTTTTAAACCCCAACAAAAAACATATCCACAACCAATGTCAGGTGTGAGCATACAACCAAGACGCCCAATTAGCCAAATTAGACCACAGTTCAATAATTTTTCTCAATATAATAATCGATTCCAACATAACAACCAGCCATTTAGATATCAATCTAACCCTCCAAAATATACTTTTGAAGAACTTACTCATTTAGAGAATGAAAATCCTTATCAACAAGATGGTGAATACTCTGAATCAGATTATTATCAAATAGATTCTCCAGATTATTATCAAATAGATTCCCAAGGAACCCCTGATTATTCTAATTATCAGGAAGAACCTGAAAACATTAGCGACGAATCATTCGAACAACTCGAAAATCAATTTGGAAATTTTCGATTGCAAGCTTCGGAAAACACAAACCCTGCCTCCAATTGAATAGCTTTCAAATAAATCAGTTACCTTATATAGAAATTCCCAACTTTAAACTTCGTTTATTAATCGATACTGGTTCTCATGCTTCCTTACTTAGACCCTCTGTAGCAGAAACGTATTTTCCAGAATTAACCAAACCACATGTCACTAAATTACAAACTTGTGCCGGATCAAAAAAAGCAAATAGTAAAGCCAATATTCCTCTATTTTTATGTTTCGGAATTTCTCAACCTATAGAATTTATTTTATTTTCATTTCATGACTATTTTGATGGAATATTAGGAATTAAAGACCTTAAGAAATTTAACTTAAATATTGATTTAGAAAATAATTTACTAAGAAATGATTTCATACAAATCCCGCTTTATTTTAGAGAAAATTTTGATCAGTATACTTTCGAAATACCACCTCGTACATCACAAAATGTAAAAATACATACAAAATTGCCAAATAACACCTCTTGGTTAATACCCCACGTAAAAACAAATAATATTGAAATACAACCAACAATCGTTGTAATAAAAAATAATTCTTATATAATAGGAATTACTAATCTTACAGACAAAACTTTTACCTTCTCTTACAATATTAATGAACAACTATTACAAATGCAAACATTCAATGAAGACCAATTTGAAATGTTCCATTTAGAATCACCACAGATCCCTTTGAAAAATAGAAATGAAAAATATGATTTAAAGTCATTGATAAGACATGATCATTTGAATTCTGAAGAAAAAGCCCAATTATTTAAAGTACTTCAAAAATGCAATAAAGTTCTTCATAAACCTGGCGATCCTTTAACTTTCACTAATCAGGTTAAACATACGATTAAGACTACTGATGAAATTCCCGTCCATACCAAAAGCTATAGGTACCCACATATCCATAAGGATGAGGTAAACAAACAAATTGATAAGATGCTTAAAGATAACATAATCCAACCTTCTAATTCCCCCTGGAATTCTCCAGTTTGGATAGTCCCAAAGAAATTAGATGCGTCAGGCGAAAGGAAATGGCGACTTGTCATTGATTACAGAAAGTTGAATGATAAAACTATTGATGATCGTTATCCTCTCCCCAATATAACAGATATTTTAGATAAATTAGGCCGTTCACAATATTTCACTACCCTGGATCTAGCTAGTGGATTTCACCAAATTGAGATGGATCCAGATTCAATCCAAAAAACAGCTTTTAATGTAGAACATGGGCATTACGAATATAAACGTATGCCTTTCGGTTTAAAGAACGCCCCTGCTACTTTCCAGAGAACCATGGACAATGTATTACGTGGACTACAAGGAAATATCTGTTTGGTTTATATGGATGACATAATTATCTATTCTACTTCCCTTCAGGAACATTTAAATTCACTTCAAAAAGTTCTAGAAAGACTGATTTCATTTAATATGACGATCCAATTAGATAAGTCAGAATTCTTAAAACGTACAGTTGAATTTTTAGGACATGTAATTACTCCGGACGGTATTAAGCCGAATCCCGATAAGATATCAGCAATTAAAAATTTCAAAATTCCTCATACACAAAAAGAAATTAAATCATTCCTTGGACTCATCGGTTATTACCGAAAATTTATAAAGAACTTTGCGAAAATTACTAAGCCCCTTACTGCCTGTTTAAAGAAAAATGTCAAAGTCATTCATGACAAAGCTTTTATCGAGGCCTTCAACACATGTAAAAATATCTTAATCAATGGACCTATTCTTCAACACCCTGACTTTACTAAACCATTCTTATTGACAACAGATGCATCAAATTACGCAATAGGCGCCGTGCTATCTCAAGGTAATGTCGGTAGTGATCTTCCAATTGCATATGCAAGCAGAACACTCAATGCAGCAGAATGCAATTATTCAACAATAGAGAAAGAATTGCTCGCGATAGTCTGGGCAACTAAGTATTTTAGACCGTATTTATTTGGTAGGAAATTTACCATTATAACCGACCATAAGCCCCTTCAATGGCTTTTCTCTATCAAGGAACCCAATTCGAAACTTGTTAGGTGGCGCTTAAAATTAGAAGAATTCGATTACTCCATTGCCTATAAAAAAGGTAAGCAAAATTTAAATGCTGATGCTCTTTCTCGACCCCCTATGGATATATATGCTATCGAAAAAGATGATATTTTGACACATATGTCGGCAACATGCGAGAAATTAAAAACTAATGAAGATGACCAGCAACTTTGGCATGATAGAATAAAACATTTTTTTGAAAATCAAGATCCCCTACCTACCTTTGAACCGATGATAAATCTTAAGACAGAATTTGATAAATTTGATCAAAATTGGAAACCAGTCAACGAATCCGAAATAATTAAAGAAATTAATAGTAATTTATTTGAGCAACCTAATGACTATTCCCTAGCTCATTGTGTTTCAGCAGATTTACAGATGAAAAAAGGTATAGCTGTAGTTTTTAAATATAAATTCAAAAATGTGGAAAAATTAATTAAACAAAACGCGAAACCAGGAGAAATCGCAGTATTATTCGATGATAAAAACAATCGTTTTATATACTATCTAGTCACAAAACAAGAATCTTATCAAAAACCTACTTATTACATGCTATGGAAATCCTTACACCAAATGAAGAATCATGCAATTAGAAACAACGTTAAGAAAATTGCAATTCCTAAATTAGGATGTGGTCATGATAAGTTAGAATGGGAAAAAGTTAAATCCATGATTAATTTTATTTTTAAAAATCAGAACATTGAAATCCTTGTATGCCATTTACAAAGAGAACCCAAAATTAATATTATTTCGGATATTCAAATTAAACCCCCACTAACAATGGTTAATGAACCCCAAAATCCTATCCCTGGAACTTCTTTTGACAATTCCCTTATAAACAAAGAAAATAATACTCATGATTCTTCAGAAACAGAAACGATCCATTCTTCTCACGAAAATCCCATTTTAGGAGCTGCTTATGTTAATAAAAGTATTAATGTTTATAAAAATCAAGTTATTTTCAAATGGACAAATAAGGATAAACCCTATGTAACTCATGAAAAATTATTCGAAACAAAGAAACGATTTTTCATATTTATCAATGATAACCCTAATACTATAACAATTCAAGAAACTCTAAGAGATTATTTACCTCCAGATACATATTGCTTATATTTTCCTCATAAAGAACTAGAACCCTTAATTCTACGAATTTTTCAAGAAACTTTTAGGCATAATACCTACAAGCTTGTAATTTCTAATACATTACTTGAAGATGTAACCAACTTAGAAAAACAAAAAGAGATAATTAAGCGATATCACACTGTTAAAACTTCTCACAGAGGAATTACAGAAAATATTAAAAACGTTAAACAATTTTATTATTGGCCAACATTGGAAAAAGATATTATAAATTTTATTAACACATGCGAAATCTGTCAAAAATCTAAATATGACAGACATCCATATAAAGTAATTTTTAAGACAACACCAATAGGACAGAAACCATTTGAACATCTTTACATTGACATTTATTCCTTTATGTCCCAAAAATATTTGACAATAATTGATAACTTTTCAAAATTTGCAGCAGCTTACCCCTTAAACGAGAACTCTATTGAAATCTGTCAAAATTTAATAAAATACTTTTCACACCATGGTATCCCTAATATTATCACAACAGATAATGCCCAAAATTTTAAAAGTAATTTAATACAGGATTTATGTAAATTATATCATATTGAATTACATTTTACAACTCCATATAATCCAAATTCCAATTCACCCATCGAAAGATTCCACTCAACCCTTAAAGAAAGCTTAGTTACATTAAAACAAGACCATCACACAAAAACCAATCAAGAACTTATAGACATTGCTATACTAAATTATAATAATAGCATTCACTCTTCTCACGAGTATACACCTTTTCAAATTATTAAGAGAAATCTTAACTATCAATTAAACTTTGAGAAAAATCTGAACCAGATTCAGACAGATTATATTTATGAATTAGCTCAAACCTTAACAGAACTGAATGAGAATATTAATTTGAAACTAAATGCCAAAAAAGCTAATGTTTTATCAAAGTTAAACAATAATCGTGAAGATGACCCTGAAATTCCTGAGGGAACTCATCAATTTTTGACTACCCCTCAAATAATACATAAAGACAAATTAAAACCTAAATATTCGAAAGAATTATTCAAAGAACAGAGACATCCAAAAGACATTAAAAGAAGATAACTCTTTTACAGTACAATGAATTAAAAGAGGTTGTCTCTAAGATTAAAATTGAAGAAAGAATACCGTTTGATAATATCGTTAAATTTTATGAAGTAGCACATGTCGATGTAACTATTAAAAATAACATAATTATATTTTATATTGCCATACCATTAATAATTAATAAACCATATATGATGCATCGATTATATCCAATCCCCCTAGACAACAAAATAATGATTTTAAAGAATCCCTATATTCTAATATCTGTAAATGATTATTTTAATATTAATAAAAGATGTAAAAAGATTGAAGAAATAAATTTATGTCTTGAGAGTCAGTTAAGTAAGAGTGAACCTTGTGTAGCCAAAACGATTAATTTAACAAATCATTGTCCCTTAACCCCAATTTATCATAAAGAAACGTCTATAACTCAACTACCAGACAACTCTCTTATAGTATTGCCATCACCAACAGAGAAATTATCCTTCCAATGTCCAAATCAACAAACTATCGAAACAATTAATGAACCATCTTTAATAATTCCGCAACAATGTATGGTTAAAATTAAAAACAAACATTTTGACTCGCAAGAAATAAATACTATAAATTTAAGATTGAAATTACCACCAGTACAGATAGATAAAGCTTTAATTCAAAGGATTGAACCGCTACAATTAGAAGAAATAAACTTAGATTCTATTCACGATGACCTAAAACATATTGACACCCTTAAAATTCACCCCCTTAAACACTTTACTGTAGAAACAGGAGTTTCTGTATTCAGTGTAATATTTATTATCATAATTATTGTAATAATTATAATTATATTGTATTATTATTGTAAAAATAAACGAAAACCTAAAGTGAGCATAGAACTCAAAACCCTCGAAAAGGTTACCCCCTTTTCTCAAACTTAGGAAGGGAGGAGTTATATGGTCATTATAGCTGATTAGTCTAATAAATATAAGAGATATATATGTAACCTTAGACATAGTGCTGCATGTGCAGTTTTTTCATATAAATATACGTAGAGTTGTAATAGAATTCAGATCATTAGTTACTCTTGTTTGAAGCACATCGAATCTATAAATTTGTTAAATATACTTTTGTTAATAAATAAAGTTTTTTTTTAAGACTTAACAAACAAAGTTATTTAACTCTATCGCTGGCAGAATGAAAAATATTTCAAACCCATATGTGAATAAAGATAAAAATGTGTCTACTCCAACGTCTTATAGTGATGCGATTAGTAAACAATCCAAACAAAGAGAGGCAACAATTTTCGTTAAAACAAATGATGAATATAAATCTGCAGATATAGTTAAAGAAATAAAATCTCAAGTTGATCTAAAATTACTTGACATAAATGTGAAAAATACGAGGGTCGTTCGAGATGGTGTGATTATTACTTGCAGTGATGATATTTCATCTAGTAAATTGCAGGATGATCTTAAAAAAAAAGTTAAGTGATAGATGTTCCGTAACTGATGTTAATGCGCGAAATCCCAGGCTCAAGATCTGCAACGTGGATGAGGAAGAAACAAAAAATGAAAATCTTTTTGGAACTACTTTGGTTCAGCAAAACAAACTGAATGTCGGTCATGATGTGATTAAAATTATAAAGATTATTAATAGAAAAAATTTATCGTCTGTTGATGTAGTTATAGAGGTACCTCCTGTTGTCCGTGAACAAATAATGCAAATGCAGGCATTATATGTTGGATGGAGTAGATGTAGAGTTGTAGATCATCTCTATATAGTTCAATGTAATAAATGTCAGGGTTTTCATCATACTAAAAAAAAATGCAAAGAGAAAGATATTTGCTCAAAATGTGCCGGACAACACGAGATAGATAGTTGCAGCTCAACAGCCGATAAATGTAATAATTGTATTAGTCAGAATAAACGTTACAGAACTAATTTTCCCATTGATCATACAGCAAGAAATAGAACATGTCCAGTGTATAAACGAAAGCTCGATGCACTCATAAAAACCATAAATTATAATGTCTAAAAAAACAACTTTGCAAATTGGTCACTTGAATACAAGATCGCTTTTTACTGGATTTGATAGTTTGAAACGTTTAATATATGATAGTGATTTTGATATCTTTGCAATAACTGAGACATGGCTCTCAGATAATTCTTCATCAAATGCTGTGCAAATGAAAGGGTATAAACTCCTGCGTAAGGATCGTGAAGGGAGAGGTGGTGGGGTGGCTCTGTATATTAAAGCAAACATAAACGCGAGAATAATTACTCATGATCTAGTTTGTTGCCAGCTAGAATATTTATTAATTGAGGTAAAACTGGGTAAATTTGTTCTCGCTCTTGGAGTAGTATATCGTCCCCCAAATTATGTTGCCTCGACTGCTGTCGAACCATTTGATAATATTCTTTCCCACTTGTCTGCAGTATATAAGTCTATAGTTATTGTTGGAGCTGTAAATGTGAACCTTTTCAATTTACCAAACTGCATCTCCAGCTGCTTTGACGCTTATGGTTTTACGCAGCTTGTTAATCAAGCAACCCGAGTGAGTGCTAATAGCTCTACCCTTTTAGATCCCGTTTTTACTACTTGTCCTCAATTATTTTCTGATATCGAAGTATGCAATGCCGATCTTATAACTGATCATGAATGTGTTCGATGCAAAATTACTTTGCCAGTATTCAAATTGCAGCAACGTTTCATTGAAAACAGAGATTTTAACCACTTTAATCAGTCTGACTTTTTAGAAGATCTGCGCGGCCAACCATGGCACACCTTCTTACGACTTAAGTCAATAGATGATAAAGTTGAAATTTTTACAAATATTATCAAAAATTTGTCTGATATACACGCACCTTTGATCAAAGCTCGAATCAGCAAAACTCGATTTCCTTGGGTAACAGATGTCGTGAAGCTACTAATGAAAGAGCGAGATAGGGCTAAATTGAAATTTAAAAATAATCCTTGCGATCAAAACTACAATGATTATAAAAACATACGTAATTACACACTTGCCGCACTGAGACGTGAAAATGCTGCATATTTAAATTGGCTCTTGAAAGAAAAAAAGGGGCAGCAATTTTGGAAAACATTAAAAGATTTAAACATCCAAAAAAGCAAGCTAATGGAATTACCCGGATATTTAAGTAATCCAACTGCAATTAATGATCACTTCACAAGTAGTTTTATAAAAACTAGAGATTGCAGTGAAAAAATATCATTATACAACAGTACTAAGTTCAATCCGAATATTTCTTTCAGTTTCTCACTTGCCAATGACGATGAAGTAGCCAAAGCGTTACTTAGCATTAAGTCAAATGCAATCGGTAGTGACGGTATTTCAGCTAAAATGTTGAAACTAAGTATACCTGTAGTTATGCCATATCTCTCTCACATCATAAACTGTTGCCTAGAAACTGGATACTTTCCTAACATGTGGAAGCAAGCTTTGGTCTGTCCAATACCCAAAGTTTCTCAGCCTACTGTGCTCACTGATTTAAGACCTATAAGCTTACTTCCCGTGGTCTCAAAACTCCTTGAAAAGATTGTCCACAATCAGATTGGAAAATATTTTCTTGAAAACTCAATTATCCCTCCAAATCAATCCGGATTCAGGGTTGGGCACAGTACAACTACAGCTTTGCTTGCTTTGACTAATAATATAGTTCGAGCCCTTGATAAGCGAATGGCAACTGTACTCTTGGCATTAGACTATTCAAAAGCGTTTGACACTATTAACCACGAATTGATGTGCTCAAAATTATCTTACTTTGGCTTGGATGAAAAATCTACAATTTTGTTTAGGAGCTATTTACTAGGCAGGACACAAAGGGTGGTCATAAATAATATATCATCCCCTTGTAAGGGAATATGTGCTGGAGTGCCTCAGGGCTCTATTTTGGGACCCCTCCTCTTCATCGTGTATGTTTCAGACTTATATCAGCAAGTCACCTCACGCAATATTTCTTCTTACGCAGATGACACGAACCTAATGCACCATTTTGAGCCAGCCGATGTGCAAAAAGCATCTGATTGTATCAATCGTGACCTATCTAAAATAGCTGAGTTCTCGGAAAAGCATAATCTAAAACTGAATCCTGTAAAATGTAAAATAAAAAAATCATTTTTTGTAATACTAGAATAAGAAACCAACTCAAAGAAACTATACACATCAGTGTCCAAGGGATAGATATTGAATTAGTCAACAGCATCAAATCACTTGGTGTTATACTCGATGAGAATCTAAAATTCCGGGAGCATGTAAATAAAATTGTTCAGAAGTCATATACATCATTGAAACTCCTTTATGGTAGCCGGCACATACTAAAGCAGTCCATTAAAAAATCCCTGAGTGAATCACTTGTTATGAGTATTGTTGGTTATTGTGATTTAGTTTACTATCCATTCCTTGATGTAGCTTCAAAAAATAGAATTCAAAAAATTCAAAATTCATGCTGTCGTTTCATATTCAATTTGAGAAAGTATGATTCTGTTTCAATACGAATTAAAGAACTTGGCTGGCTCAAAATCCAATCGCTTATTGAATTTCGATACGCTGTTTTTGTTCATCGACTTCTTGTTTCTCACAGTCCAATATATTTGAAAAATAAATTGGTCGTAAGGAGATCTATCCACTCCATCAACATACGTAGAAAAAATTTACTTACGAAGCCGCAACATTTTACTTCTATATTTCAGTGCTCTTTCACATTTAGATCAGTGGTATGGTATAATCAAGTTACATCTGCCCATTGGCAAGTTCAAAATTACACTTAGACAAGTTCTAGTCGAAAAATAGTTCTACTTGCTTAATTATCTTCTTTTGTATCTTTAGGTTAATTTAGATAAGTTTAGATTAATTTAGATAAGTTTTAGGTTAATTTGGGTTAAATGTAAGAATAGCACTGTGCTAAATTTCGCCCATTAATAAAGAAATTATTATTATTATTATAATTATTATTATTATACGTTTTAGGAAAAAAGTTATTCTTTGCATTGTCTTAAACATAAAATGAAATAATCGGATATCAATTTCTTGCATTCGTATACGAGGTTTCTCGAAAAATGTACATTTTCTCAGGAGTAAAGTAGTTAATCTAAATCTAATTAAATCTAAATCTTCTATGCTGTATTACTTCTTCGATAAGTATTTAACGCCGATGATAGGTAGTTTCCATATGTACATTAGTTTATTTTATGGACCCAAAGGGAAGAGGTGTACAATTCAAATGTTTCCTTTTTTTGGTTGTGCGCGCTATGTATCTAATAAATATACTCCGATTTTGATGATTTTTTATTTATTTCGCAGAAGACTTGAGAAATGGTCCCATGTTCATATAAACTCCAATCCGAAATCTCCTTCCCTCCAAAAAACTCCCCTGAAGGGGTGGAGGCAATTTGGACGGCAGAATTAAAGCTAAGACAATATTTCGAAACGTTTAAATTGAACAGTTTTTCGGAAGAGTTACGGTTTTCCAGTTAAAGCAATGTTAAAATCTAAAATGTGTGTATTTCCGCTATGTGGAGAGGACAATTTCTTTCGAATATCTGCGACGGCCAAACTAAAGACCAGATTAGTTGTAGCAACATTTAAATTGAACAATTTTTCCATAGAGTTACGGTTTTCGAGTTACAGCAGTGGTAAAGTAAAAAAATATGCCTATTTCCGCAATGATGTTTTTATTAGATACCTAGAACTCTGAATAATAATAAGTACAAGCAAATAATGTACATGGGTAATACGATTACTACTATCTTCTCTGGTATAAGGAAACGTTCATCGATTTTCTTGACTAATTGACTCAAAAGTGTGAAATAAATATTTCTTAAGCAAAATTGGACCAACTTTAATTGTTGATGCACTGAAAAAATACGAAATAATATTAATTCTATTGCTGGTACTTGTGAAGTTGTGCCACGAGACTTTTATTTAACTACAATTGCATAACTTCAAAATTACCGGTACCAATAGAATTAATATTATTTTGTATTGTTCAGTGCACCAAAGTTTTGAAAGAATACTTATTTAGGTATACATATAAATATAAAATTGTAGTGTCTGTCTGTGATTGACTAGAATGTTCTTCAGTTCATAGGGTAATTTGAGCGTTAACAAAATCGAGTTTCATATGAAAGGTATTTCCGAGAAAAATATAGGCTATTTTTTTCATCTAAACTCTGTTTCGCCAGCCAAGTTAACATTGTCAGCAGTGACCTATTACCAAATTATTCAGCAAAATACATGTTGGCTTATAAAGCTCCACGGTTTACAAGTAGTTTTACCATAATTTTCGATTATCCTTTATTGTATTTTCCTCGAGGTGTAAAGTTTTTTCACGGGTGAAGCTGTGGGCCCTCTCTAGTTTTTAATAATAATTAAGACACTTTATTACCTTATGTGCTCTAATAATTTCCTATATTTTTTTCGAGATGGTACGATTTCATGTTTATCACTGAACTACTCTTAGAGAATCGCATGGTCGATGCTACATCGGATTAAACAGCTCAGCATGTGCAATGTGCAAACATTAATGTTTAAACTATGAGCTTCCCGGTAGATTCAGATTTGAATGAATGATGTCAATCATACATAACAAAGCAAAAAAAATAATTTCAATTTTTATATCAATCAAGTCTCACCCCTTTTTCTTTGACATGTCCAGCAAAACCTCTCCGTTCTCTGAAGTTCACCAGATAGCAATCTAACCTCACCTAACCTAACCTAAATAATCCGGTCGTACAAACTGTTATTAACTAACAAAAAGTTTCGAGCATCTGGTTTGAAAAAGTCTAAATGTAGAAGAATTTAACTTTTACCAAGAAGTTGCACAATTAACTTTTATTTTTTTGATCAGGTTATCTCATACTTTTCTCACACCTCTATGAAATATCTGTCATATATTTTAATATACTATACCTAACTCCTGCAATCATCAAACCTCATGAATCTTCTTTCTGCAACAATCAACATCTTCAAATAAGGCTCTACAAAAGGATGTTGTTGTTACTCGATGACAGAAACTTAGGTGTGGTTTCTGGAACGCCGCATAAGCTGTGGCCGCACCATCCGAGGTTATCGCGCATATTCGTGGAATACCCGTTAGCTCATATAAGCGTATAAATTAATTCTCTCGACGATTAATCTCGCAGCGAGTGTCCCCCAGAAGTGGACCTTGGGGCAGCAGGCGGCCCCACTCGACACCGAGCCCGCTGACTGTTTTACTCTCTTGATTTGTCTTCGCGTGGAGACCATGTTCTCCATCTATGGCATGCTGCGAGGTCGTCCAAACGACAAAGTCATCATTGCATCTCGAATTTTGGTGATTTAATTCGTGGATCTGTCTGACATTTTTCCATAAGATTTCACCGTTTTCCGCGTCTACGTTACAAGAAGCAGTTGAAATAATTTGTCTGACAGCATTATTAGTTGCGGAATGAAATGTTACAGTCAACGAGAAATATACTCTGAGTAATTAATTGATAGGATTGTAGGTACTGAATCAAAATCCTTAGCTGATAAATATCTTCTCAATATCAATATTAGATGTTTTGCTTCCATCATGCTATCTAAGAGATTTTTAAAGAAATTTAAATGAGAAAATGTAAATTTTAATTTTATTTATTTTAATATTATTCAAGAAACGACTGATCTGAAGAGTTGGTCGATTTATGCATGTTTTTTTTTCTATCAAACAATCCATTAGCAATCGATATTAGGAAAAGTGAATAGTGCTATGCTATTAAAACTACGCAATCGTAAAAGTAAGTTAAAGCAAGAAATTGAAATTGCAAAATACTCAACATTCCACTAGGTCTTGTGTTTTTAGAGGTTCAATTTTTCATAAGGCAGAATTTGTCAAGTTACAGCCAATTTGCCTGCCGACCCTGTTTTGTACTCAGTTTGGTTTGCCTTTTGATCGTGAATAAAACTGATCTAGAACCACATGATTCAATTTGCTAAATTGCAAATTCGGTGTATGAGCTGCAATCTTACCGCTCTCCAGCAAATTCTATCGAATATAAAAATCGTCCTATCAAGTCGAGCGACCATTATATTTTTTTCCAGTATGCCAAGACAAACAATAATAATTTTTGACGAAAAAGGCTTATGATGCATAGGATGGTGAAGGTCTTTCAGAGAATATTTGAGATTCATCAAAATCCTTAGACCCGTTTTCGCACTGCAATCTACAGCGTAATAACTTATGCGAGCAAGATGCCCGTTCTGTGTCACATGCAAACGAAGAAGGAAGCAACAAAATCATTTTATAGGATCCCAAGTAAATCAGGTATGAACAGAGAGACATGGGGCTGGAATTAAGTTTCTTATTCTCAAGGGACCCTGAAACGTAAATATCTTCTAAAAATCCGACATCGTGAACTCCACACGATCCGTACCTGGCTACTTACGGTAGGAAATCAAAAAAAGAACCCTTAATTTATATAACTATTGATCATTTCTCATCATGTGTATTCTAGTAAAGATGATTCCGGAGAGTATCTACCGAAAAGCTATTAATGCTGGATAGCTCAGTATTTGGGCCGAATGAAGAAGTGGATGGTCATCATGGATAACAACTAGAGTATATTACATAGGTACTATAAATACTGTCTTGCTTTTTGATCGAATGGTACTGATGTGTGATGTAAGAGCGGTGGTTCAAACAAGACGATGCGACATGCCATTCAAACTGCACCGTAATATGTAATATTGACCATCAAATGGCGAAGAGTGAGATTTCTAGACAATGACCATAAACATACTTGTGATTAATTTAATTTAATTTAAAAACTCTTAGGTAGATGGAAAACACCAATGTTGATGAATGCTATTTTTTTCCAGTTAATCTCTCATTATATTTCAGTTGTATTTAAAGATGTCAAAAATTAGCAGTAATTCATTACTTCACTAATGAACTCTCATGTGTCTTTCAATTTCCAAGTTATTTTGAGCATATTTCTGTCGTCTTTATGGGGTTTAACTACCTCAAAGAGAAGTCAAGCAGTGCATACTTAACTAAAACCATCCTATCCATTCAACCATGTATTAATTTCTTGATATAATTACAGTTTCCTAAAAACAAATGGCTGTGATTTGAAAACACATCTAGATTTTATCACTAATATTTTTTATTAACTAAAATGGAAGAATTTAAAATAACACTATAATAATAATAATAATAATAATAATCTTTATTTTCCCTCAAGACAATATTTACATTGTGTTGGAAACGTCACAAAATTCCTAAAAATACATATCGCTACATATTTAAATATAAATATAAATAAAAAATAAAGAATAAAATAAGTACCTATCATTGCACCTGACAGTTTAAAAAATCTTGCACAGTATAAAAACTATTTTGCACCAAAAATAATTTAAGGCGCTTTTTAAACATTTCCAGTGTTAAGCTACATTTAATATGTTCTGACAGATGATTAAAGATACGTGGTCCCATATGGTTGGGTGCATTTTGGACTGTTTTGTATTTCGCAACTTGCGTGTGAATTAAGCCTTTCTGACGTGTATTCTTGTAATGAATGTCTTTATTAAGTTTGAAATGGGTTATGTTGCTATAAATATAACAAGAAATTTCAAATATGTATAAACTAGCAAGAGTCAAAATATTGTTAGATTTAAAAATTAATTTACAGCTTTTTCTGGAAGGGATTGTAAAAATGCACCTTAAGATCGCCTTTTGTGCAGTGAACACATCTTTTGACTTGGTGGAGATGCCCCACAAGCAGACTCCATATCGAAGTCGTGATTCAATTTGTGCATAATAGATATTTACAAGCTGACCAACATCCAGCACTGTTTTCAAGTTCATAAACATGTAATAGGAGGAGTGTAACTTTGAAATTAGATTCTCACAGTGAGTCACCCAGTTGACGTGTTTATCAAGGTAAATTCCGAGAAATTTAGCAGTATTTTTATGGGTTAATATTGTACTATTGAAACCTAATTGTAATCACCGTATATCACCAAGCATTTTATATTCCACCTACATGAAAAATGAAAAACACATTTACTTTTTATATTGTCATCGTAATTTGGAGTCAAACACGTAACATTAGAGAATATAATCAAATGACATATCTCTGCATTATATCTGAAATTTTAAATGTGTACCACCTACTAGTTAATTTGACATCATATTGTAAGAATAGAAAGTCAACATATGCAACAATTCTGATTTATAATGGAAATTTAATGACTTTATACTGAAATAAAATAAAAAGTATTTGTTACAGGAATGTGAGCACTTGGTAAGAGGAAATGTATTTACAGGATGAAAACTTTGAAATAATTAGAGAAAGGCGTCAATTTTTTAATAAAGTATTCTTTGGATGAGTTTTGAAGAAATAATAAACTTGAGAGTTGGAGAATGCGTTGGTATTTAGGTTTAGGGAAAATAATATTTTTGACTCTATATCACTCTCTCAAATTGGTATACAGGGTCCAGATAATTAGTAGGTATTAGTAGGGACAGTATTTCTATTTCTTAAACGGTAAGAGGTAGAAGGATGGTTAAATTGGAGAATAGTTGCCTAATTTAGGCCTCTTCAATATTCTGATTTGCAAATTTTAAAAAACAAAGGTTCAAGAAATATTTGAAAAAAGCTGAAAATCTTGTTATTCATTGATGCATCACGATGAAGATGATGAAATTATTAGACATATCTTATCTTTTTTATTTTCAAAGATATGCTAAATGAATTTTGTTTTTTTTGGGTGGGCGCCATACTTATTCTATACCACTAAATGAAGCCAAAAATGTCCTTTGCAACATTGTATAACATGTCGACAGTTAAAGACAGAAAGACATAGAAAAACAGTAAAAATATTGTCAAATGTAGTAGGCTATGATGACGAGGAAAGAGAATAAAGACATACTGTCCTGGAAATTATTATTTATGCAGCAGTGAATAAATTAAATTCCTTGTTGAAAAATAACAAATCAAATAAATTAAGAACGATTAAAATTCTGCTTACGTGATTTCATTACATGTGATAAGTTAATATTTGGTCAGGAATGTTGGGAGACTATATGATTACCTCCATTCTATATTCTCATTTATTTTGTGGACACTTGGTTTCACTATGAGAGCTGAAAATAACTCGATGAAATGAGGGACAAAATTGTCCATTTGTGCAACAAAGTTCCGCCAAATCTACTTGGATACATGAATCACTGATTTGGTTTGAGAGAACAAGGACGTTTGTTTGATAATTTATTTGATTAGATAATAATTAAATAATGGTTATGGTTTCAAGAGTTTCGAGTTCAATTTCCTTATTTTATAATCTTACTTAACATTCTGCACTATTTTTTAATTTTTTTTCAGCGAATAGCTTCAAGCATATAATGAAACGACGTAAACAGAATCTTTTTTCTGATCCCTCAGATTCATACTGATTTAGACTAGCGAAGTGTGTGGCAGTTGCTGTCTTTATCACTTGAAAGAAAATGAAAGGCAGGGAAATTATTCTCAAATTGTTTCATTTGTATACTTGACGTACTCGCTGGGAATGTGACTCAATCCCATTTTGTGAAAATTGTACTCTGTACAAGTAGCAAACGGTGTATAAAAAATAAAGATATCGTCTAGTTTTTGTTTCGGAGATAACTATAATATAGATCTCTGCGATGACCGCAGTGCCGTATTATTCCAAAAGAGGCCCTTGGTGTTGAAATGTGAGTATAATATAAAATAACAGAAAATAATTTTCTTGATTTGATATGGTTAAATTTTGATTAGTTATATGAATGTTTCTCAATGTCATTTTAAAGGTACATTCATTATTTTGGGGTCATTTAAACGTTCTTGTCCCTTAGTGTACCTCAGCTCATTATCAATGCGTTTTAATCATCAAACTCTAGTAAATGCATAAAACTACTTCTAAATTTAAAGAACATGATTATAACGATTTTTGTTAGTAGGTAGATGAATAGTCACAGAACGTCTGGTTTGCACAGCATCTACTTGTACTTCGTAGCTACTCCGGCCCTGATGACATCAACTGTTTTTTTCTTTTGATAATTTGATTTCAGCAATACAAATTGCCAATTTCTCCTAAGTTGATTGTATATGAGATCGAGAATCGAGTTTCGTAGAAGTCAAGTCCAGGTCTATTATTTTTTTAATTGAAATACTGCAAATTCAGAATTGCTTGCTGACATTTTATTGTCTAGTACCTAAAATCTATTTTATTATAAGGTTTATGCGATTATTAAGCCTAATCAATCTGTTTTGGGTACAGTTTGAATTTCAATAGGTGATTATATAAAAATTGCATGTATTTAAAGTTAATTCAATATATTTTATTTATATGAAATATTATTTATGTTACAAAATATTCAATGCAAAGCTTTTTGATAAACTATTTTTTTGCCTATGTAATGATGTAACAACGATGGCTTTCCGACACGCGAACATGGGACATATAGTTGTACATGCGCGAAACACAAGAATTATCGTATGATTTGTTTATTGTCGTTGCAAAGGCAAGACGCACGGGAAAATGCAGCCGCTTAAAATCCAATGGCAAGTCTGTTGGAATCATCGGCATACGTGGAATCAAGACATTCTCATTGTATAGTCGATGTTGATTATTGTTACGCAACATGATGATGACTGAGCCTAAATTTAATGGCAAATTGTAAGGTGGTAGTCCAGGCAGTTCCAGCGAATTCTAAACTTCTGCGTGACAGCTAACTACCTCATCCTGGTCTATAACAGTATCGAATGATTTGAAGGATAACAACTATCCCGGAATAATATTTTGGATAGTTGCGTTGAGATCATCGACATCTTTGTTTTTAATCACTAATATTGCTCGTTCGCTCAGCCAAAGAAGGTTTTTGAATTATTGTGCTACGTCTGGAAAACACACTGTATGAGCTCCTTCTTCGATTTGGCCAAATTATATTACCAATGTCCAGCAATTGCTTCGAAAACACCTAGGCACTTTTGTCTTACTGCAAAAACACTCGCATGTTTGTCGTTAATTGTACTGTCTTCACATGTCGCCACAATTTGATGATTTTAAGCAAGCATTCAGTTTGTCAGCTACAGTTGATCGTGGAATAACTGGAAGAGTCTGGTGAAAATCATCAAACAACAGTATCGTGGATCCACTAAAAATGTTTTGGTTGTCTCCAATATCTTTCAAAGGTCTGTTCAGCGCCTCCAGCGACCTCTTGTGGGCCATCGTACTTTCGTCCCAAACGATCAATTTGCATACCTTTGGAATCTTCGTCATTGCGCTCTTTTTGGCGTCGTTGCTGCTGTCTCGTGTGCTCAGAGGCAATTTCAAGGCAGAATGTGCAGTTTGTCCGCCTTCTAGTAAAGTTGCTGCTATTCCCGATGAAGTCAGTGCTAGGCAACTTCATTCTGGAATCGGATTTTTGCCAAAGGAAATGAAATTCCTCCTGGAGCATCCAGAAAATAAATGCCACCAATTCCATTGTTCGCAGCATCTGTCAAAGAGTCGTAAACAATTTTTTTGTTGTTGATTCAATTGTGGAACATTTGTACAAACTGCTTCGTTGTCGTATTGTTGTTCTTTTTGTAATTCTTGTTTAAATGCATTGTGCATTGGACGATTGGGTGATATCATACCCAAACATGACAACAACTTATTCGCCATCAACAAACACATGTCTTCTATCATATAAAATGTTTATTGTAAACTTCTGCCATCATTTGTAGGGTTGGAGTTAAAGATTGACAGCGCACATTATGCAAAACATCTTCAGACATATCGTCCTTATTTTTGACCCACAAATCGTTCGGATTCGAAGGGAAACATGTTGATTTGATAGTTACAAAAAATGTGCGAATTTGATGTGGTGATGAAGATATGGCGGAATCCTTTAGTGTAGTTATTTGAATGGACAGTATACATGTGGCCCAAAGCGTCTGAAGCATATACATGTGGATGTTACAGTATTCCAAACTGATGTGAGCTTCAAAAGTTTTGGACAATATTGGCGAGTATGGCACAATCCAACGATTATTCACAATAACGTCTTGTCCTTGGACCTTCATAACTATAGACCGTCCATTGTCCGCAACTGATTGGCGACGATATAATGGGTATCCGTCATTGCCTATGATGGTGTCATCAATTAAGTCAGATTAGGTCTTTCGGATATCTCTTGGAATACTTACCGTCGATCATACAGGGTGAGAAATTCTTGAAAGATCTGCAAGGTCCATGTTCATTGTGTTTTGCTCGATGTTGTTTTGTTTGATGTTCACGAACACGTTGAATTTCTAATCTATCCACTTCTCAATCGTTTTCACTAACTCTAGAACGCTATTCGGACATTCAAATACGACTATTATCATTATCAAAACTAATAGTATTTTCATTTTAAGAAAAAAAAAAGAATTTCACACAACTGCACGAAAAGACTAACAGTTATTCTGGGATCTGTTAGACAAAAGACGATAGGTCCATCACTATGCAACTTATTGAAAGTAATACAAACAGGTGATTTTCATACAAAATTACCAATTTTGAATTTTATAATTTTTCAACTGTTTTATGGGTTTTCCCTTTTTTTGTCTCTCTTTTTAACCTCCCCTGTATTATGGCGAACAAAAAAAAAACAAAAATTATTCAAATCGGCCAAGTCGTTTTTGAGTTTTAGCGGGACTAACGAACAACAATTGATTTTTATATGTATAGATTGTCAATATTGACACTTTATTGCTAAAATCAATACCGAACTTGAATATCTGTTATATCGTCTCGCTATATCAGTGTATGTCTATCTCATCTTCGATTTTTCCATAACTGATAATTTGAAAATTATCATTTATAGCAAAATAAAACATAAGCGGTAATGGTTAAGATACTACACTCCTGTTATTTTTATCATTTTTCAGCAGAAAATGGTATAAAGCTATTGTAGAACTTATTGAAAACAAAACTGTTGCTAAAAATCACGTTAACTTATATTGCAAATAAATAGAATGAATCAGGCACAAGCTTGTTGAAATAATTTTTAGTTTTGATGTTCGTTGGTGTACTAAATTATTACATTTTAAAAATTATTCACGCATTTGCTATTAGGTACTTGAAATGAATTTTGCGTAAATGTCGAGGTAAATGTTCTATCTTACATCAGAGACTAAGAGTTTTATGCTCTGTGTAAAATATTTTATAACCACTTTTAAAACTAGAATGCTAAGGATAGCAAGAGTGTAGTATCCTAACTTTTACCACGTCTGATCTGACAACGCTACGTATATTTTACATTACCCTCTCTTTCATTCTATCTCACTCACATGCTTTGCATCGCAAAAGATTCAGGAATCTTGTCGTTTTGTTGCCGTCACGATGTCGTGACGCGACCTTGAAAAATCATTCTCATGCCTCATGCTGCCGAAGATGATGCACATGAACAGCACACATATTTTTGCCACTCGTGCATGAAAGTTGCTTCATAAAGCGCCCGGTAAGAATACTTTCTGCTCGAAATAGCTATACAATTTATTTTGTTGACGAATTTAATATGAGGTGTCGTATAAATCATAAATAAACAATTCTGACAATACGCTCGTTGTTGAAACTAGCTGTTTTTATTGGTACATAGCAAAATCGCTCCGCGGCAATTGTCATCTTTCGAATGTAAGATGAGGCTTAAAAAAGTCTGTTTCTGTTTCAGTCTTTTTCCTAAGAAGTATAATTTTCCTTAGGACATATTCTTTGGAGATTAAATACGACTTTGCTGAAGCGTTAATAGGATAAATAAATATTTTTCACTAAAAATTGGACCGACTTTATTAATTGTTGCACTGAAGAATACAAAATAATATCAATTCTATAGGTGCTGGTACTTTTGGAGTTGGTGCCTACAACAACTAACTACAACTGCACAACTTCGAAATGTAGGTAGATAAAAGATTTTCTCCACCAACTTTAAAATTTCGATGTGCAGTTGTGTTTATTTGTTGTATGCACCAACTCCAAAAGTACCAGCACCTATATAGAATTGATATTATTTTACATTTTTCGGTGCATTAACTAATAAAATCGGTCCAATTTTTTGTGAAAAATATTTATTTCACACTTTTGTGTGTAACATTATTAGTCATGAAACGTTCACTAATACCAGAGAAGATAGTAGGTACCTACTTATTCTATTACCCATATATTCTTAGCTTGTCTTGTTGTTATTCAAAGATTTCAAAACATTGCGTTGGAAATTCACATATTTTGGACTGTAACGCGAAAGCAGTACCTAACTCTTTTGGAAATATGTTCAATATAAACATTTCCGGATATGGTCGCATATTTAATTTTGCGTTCTCAGATTTTCGATTTTTGCGAAGAATAGTCACTTTCACACCCTTCGGGAGTGGTTATTGGTGGAAAAGAGAGTTTGTATGTGAGTTTTTCTAAAAATGGGACCATTTCTCAATTGTCCCCTTTCAAATGAATCAAAAATGATCAAAATCGAAGAAGATAACTATGCAAAACGCGCGAACAGCCATACATAAAAAAATATAAAAAGCAAACATACAACCTAATTGTATACCTCCTCCTTTTTTTGAAGTCGGTCAGAAGTGGCTTACTGCTCGGATGCTCAGATAATACTTTGAGGGGTAGATCTTTTGTATCTACCAAGTAAATGTGTTCTTACTAAGCGCTTAGGAATATAAAGTTTATACAAACAACTATTTGATATCGTTGCAGGAGAGCTGTAATAACTTATAAAGAATTAATTATCCCTGTATCTATTGGTTGTTGTTACATTTACTGTCATATCAACCTTTCAAAATAAATGAATAAATGAACTTAATAGCTGATTCTCAAATATTCTCGAAAATCGTGAACAGAATTGAATATGATTAAAACTCTACCAAATAATTTTATCTCATTTATAATAACGGTGATTTAGACACTTGTAAGAATTATGATTTATTATATATAACGCGGCGAACGGGCAGACAACTGATTGATGTTATAAGCGTTTCTTTCACGGGTTGGCTACAAATAATTTGAAGCTAACATCAATATCAAAGTAACAGAAGAAAACATTCCACGTAAATTAAAAAAATGGCAACACGATCTGCCATTTTCCCATTTAAAATAGATTGTCTATACCCGGCCACATTGCATTCTAAGAGTGAAACGCAGTGTAACATACAAAGATAGTCAAGAAATGTCTCATTCATCTATTGCAGTCTTCTTTACAATATTATTCATGTTGTACAGACCTTTGTTCTTTGTCAATGTTGAGTAGCAAATTTCATAACATAGATTCAGAAACAAACAGTTTTTGACCAGACCGGCAGAACTTCAGGGCGGTGGGAAAGTCATGTAAATGCACTCACTTATTTTTTAATAGTACATACATAACAGTATTTGCATATCACTTATCACAATCCACAACAAAACGTGTAACATTCAAAATTATTCTTCATGTTTGCTGACTACCTTAGTACTTATTTGAACAATTTTTATTAATACCTCATATTTAGATATTACATGTTCACTGAATAGCTTTTTGATGCAAATTGTACAACAATAGTTGGAATTACATATGCAAAACAATTCAACTCTCCATTTTCAACATAAATCACAACTAAACTGCTGTACAGAAGAGGGATTATTATTTGTTCTCATTGTGTTCCATTCAAAATCTAGTTTCTGAACAAACAAATTACAAACTTGTTACGATGGAATGCTACTTAATGATGTATAATAAACTTTTGTTTCCAACATCATGAATTATAAATGCAGCTATTAGAGCTTTTCTGTGGATGTAATTTGTTTGCTTAGGGAAGTTCTTAAGAGATGAAATTCATTCAGCTACCTACTTGTTTTGCTGGAATTAACGTTACGTCTAAAGAAATCGTTTGCATGTGTAATTCACTTGGAATCTTTAGAAAAGTTGTTCATGTCTGCTTTGCCTATTCATTTTATATTCAACTTAAATATAATTTAGGTAGGTATGCAGCAAATTTCGCACAGTATTATTAGATATTATCTCAAATTTTTACATACACACTTTTAATGTCGATCCCAGTTTTTGTAAAAAGTTATTTATTTCACATTCTTAACTCTCAACAGAGAATAAATTGAAATAAGACTTTCAGTAAACATGTAACTGAAATGCTTTACCATTTTTTTTTGTAATTTTCCACTCTCTAACTCTGAAATCGTCAAGTTTTATTCAAATGTTTCGAATTCTCGAAAAACATTATCTTCCCCCTTTGAAGTGGATTTTTGGCGAAAAAAAACATGTCGAATTTAATGTGCGTTGTAGCTACCCCAATAAATTGAGAAAATCTCTATGTCCTCACTTTCTTTAGCTTATTTCGAAAGTGTGAATAACAAATAAAATCAATTACTCCTTTTCAATAAATAATGAAGAATGATTTCTAAGTCTCATCATTTTTCATCAGTGCTTAACAAATAGTTAGCGTTTACTAGTAATTAATTATTTATTAGGTGGAAGTCTTCGACGCATTGGAAAGAATAAACTTACAACATTGTTGATTGAAATGCCAGACGTAGGTATTTGCTTTGAGTAAATTGAAAATTCAATGAAAAAGTACAAGAAATAAATAAGTTTTCGGGAATATGACCCGGAAAAATGCCCAGTTACAACTTTTTAGATTCATTATCCAGATTGCTATGATGAATCAGTATATTGGCATATGGCTCCGCACCCTGGGTGCCAACTCGACTCTTTTACTAAGCCTTTGCTGTCAATCCGTCCGTCTGTCAGCGGACTGTATGTTACGACTAAAGGGAGGAATATATGCACGTCAATTCAGTTAAAATATGAGCATATATATGCATCGTTTTTCTTTGAAATATGCAACAATATGCATTTATTTGTCAAAATATGCAATTATATGCCTTGAATATAACATGGAAAAATGGAAATAAAGAAACGCCGACTCTTACAAAAATTATTTATTTTAAGTAAAATTAAAAAAAAATATAATAGGTAAAATTTTCAACCTGAAATACTATAAAATGCATTTATAACGATATATTTTTCAAAATTTTCTAATAAAAATGTTTGCCTTCTGTCTGTAAAAATATGTTTGTACAAAGAAAAAGTTCTTTCAACATCTACCGATGTGATCTGGCAATATTTTAATTTGGGTAGTAAGTTATAAGGCCAAGGTATTACTTCGTTGGATAGTTTACTATCAAAAATATTTTTGACTTCCATTAAATACTTAAAGCCTTCATTCTTTCCCACAATAACTTCGAGTTTCCTTCTTAATTGATTTCCAACATCACCGGGAACTTTTTTACATTTGTCGGAAAAAGTTTCAAAAATATTAATTGATTCTCTTAAACTTATATTCCTACTTTCTAACGAAGTTATTATATCTGGTATAAAACTAAAATTAACCTTAATAAAAACAAGTTCCTTAGGTAAATCTACACGGTCACATTATTTGTTTTGTCTAACTGTTTTGAAGATATTAAATATGGCTTCCCCGGCTCATTTTCTTGAAGCCCTCCAATCATAAGATGTGCGATATATCGACAGACTCATGTCTGTGCTTTCATCAATAATAATATAAAAATGTTCATCGCTCAGTGAAACTTTAATTTCTCCCATTACGTTTTCGTATACTGTTTGCATATTCTTCTTTCTAAGTGTGGCCATTAGGCAAGCTGATTACTTGGAAATTCCTAGACACCCAATAAATGCCGGCAATAAACCATCTAATAATAATATAATAATAAAACGGGTGAGCCGACAAAACCTACCCATTTTTTAAATTATTTCAATTATCTGCAAGGGTCGCAATTAATCTTTTGATAAAACGAAAAACATAAAAATATGCACACAAATTGTATTTTTGCCGAAATATGCAAATTTTTATGAAATTTGTAAAAATATGCAAAATATGCAAATATATGCATATTTTTTGCATATATTCCGCCCTTTAGTTATGACGTATACGTATACACATGATATTTTAAAACCTATCTAAGTAATATATAGATGCTATAATAATAAATAAAGAAAATAAAATGAAACACAAAAGAACAAACAACTTTTTGCTCGATCTTAATAATGGTTATATCTTTCAAACCGTAATGGGTAGACAATTTTCTTATGATGGTGCGGAACTATTCGTGTGCTAAACCAACTCGTACATGGTATTTTCTTATATACCTAA
Organism: Crioceris asparagi; assembly: GCA_958507055.1. NCBI lineage: Eukaryota > Metazoa > Arthropoda > Insecta > Coleoptera > Chrysomelidae > Crioceris > Crioceris asparagi. Next base: position 19,821,980 of record OY293829.1, on the reverse strand, counting down.
GATAAGGCATAATTTGTAAAATGCCAGAGGATAGTATTTATAACGCTTTTTATTCTGAACCTATAAATCTTTTTTTATGATTGTGAATGGGATATGACACTTTCCACAGCTAATAATGATCTTGAGTCAAATTATGGTCTGAGCCCTTTTTGAACCTTTCAAATATTATCGTTTTGTCATTTAGAAAATCACGTTGATGTCTTGCCCTATTCCAACAGAAAATACATTATTTCATAAAAACTATGCATGGTCAAAAATTTTGAAAATGTCTTAATAGAAACTCATATAAAATATACAATCTATTGTTTTCATTACTTCAAAGAAGCATTAAAGAACAGTAATCAATCAAAAATTACTCCGATACTTCCAACGTAGCCTTGAAGTTACTCATCACATGCTGCAGCTTTACTTGCAGAATTTGAATCAGTTTCTGTCAAATATATCCCTATATAGGATTTGTTTTTATTGGATTATCCTTAACTCCATTACTTTTCAAGTTATAGCACAAGAAATAGGTGCACAGGAATTATGTTCGTCTTCTTGTTACAATTATTTTCAAAATTGTTAATTATTCTTTTCATCATGTATTTGAGTGTGTAGATATTTGGAAATGAATCCTTGGGAAACGACATTCATTGTTAAAATTGTTTTTTTGCTAATTAGGATAAAATAATAATCTTTCTTTTTTTGTTACCGGTATAGAAATTATTTATCACCAAGCCAAGCACACCATCAGTCTTGGTTAATTTATCGAAAATAACGAAATGAATGTTCATTAACACCCAAACACCTATTGAGTACGTAATTCTTCACTAAACGAGTATTTTTTCTCTATCTTCAGGCGACTACTTATACGTTATCCCATATAACAACGATGATGATATATGACTTGTCAGTTCCCTTGGAGGTATTTAATTACTTATGGGTCAGCTAACGATTACTAATCGCTGTTCTACGTTATGAATAATTATGGATAGTAGAAAAGTGAGAGAGAATGGTCGATTGAAATGAGCTTTACGCTTATTCACTCGATCTAATAATGATGGTTGAGCAGATTCTGAATAATTAGGAAAGATGGTAAATTCAAGAGAGAGATGAAATTATAAAAGGTTATTTAGTTATTTTTTTATAAATAATATGTTCGTAATACTATATTAATCATCAAGAACGGTAGAAACCTTGTTGATGTCAAGGTTTTGTGTGAAACCGAAAAGAGTAAACTTTTATCTTTCGTGATGCTTATGCTATTCTTTGTACCTATAGTTTGAATTACCATCGAATGGGGTTTCGTCATACCTTGTCTATCTCTTTTTTTCGTTTGTAAACTAGGTGAAATAAAATTTCAACGTCATAAACATATGTCTTCGATCAGATCGGCTGATTGTTATTTTGCCATTTGTTCTTGTTCTCTTTGACGTTTAATGTCAAACATTTCTTTTTGAAAGTGATTTAGTCCTTTTACAAATATGTCAGTGTCAGTGTTCTGGGGTTAGGAATTAAAATTTAATTTAAATTACTTACGACATGCGTAAAATGGCAGATGACGTCAGGAATCGTGACTCGATGGGTATTCAAACTATAAGACCAATATGTTTCAAACAATTTGTATAAATCAATGTTTTATTATTGGGATATCATCAGGTTGGGTATATTTGCCTCATCCTATATTATAACTCACAAAAGGTGCCGGATTCAAACTGCTGAGAATGATTTTGCCGGCGCTTGATCGTTCTTCGACCTATATCACCCTGACCACGTAGCCCTTGTGCAGTATTTTCCTATTCCTATTTCTAAAGTGGTATTGTTGGCATTTGGACCTCCCATCATTGAATTAATTTACGATTTCCCCTTGAAATCCTGAAATAGGCCAACGATCATAAACAATACATCAAGAAAGACATTTCCTGACAGTTCGTCAAGTTCAAGGTTATACCTGGGAATGTCGCCGCGTGCTTCTTTGGCTGAAAAGGTTAATTGAAGTCCATGTGACGCTCAAATCGCTTCGATGGATTTATTTCAGCTGATATTGAAATTCTCTTAAAGAAATTTATCTCTTGTCGGAGCTACAGATCGTGAATTCGATTTCTGAAGATATAGGATTCCATCGGCATCTTTCACTCATTCACTTGAAGGCCACATATATCATCCAAGGTACTTTACAATGGCTTACTTCGTTCTCACATCACTCAATATCCTTGTATTACTCATAACCTGAGGCATTTACGGGTACTATCTGCACAAGTACTACCTTCACGGGTACTACCTTCACTTAACTCCCTTCACGGGTACCACCTTCGCTTGTACTACCTGCACTAGTACTACTTTCATTGATACTACATTTACAAAGACTACATTCACTGGTAATAAAATCAATCGTTATACATTTCCTTGGACTACCTTCCTCGCTATCGATCTACCTGTCATCTATTCTACTTCATCCTTGGAATCTCCTCCTCTTCGGACCATACTCACGGCTGTTTTGTGACTCCCAGAATGGTCCTGTCGAAGCTGGTCAGCACTTACTGTATGGGAAGTTGGAGCTCTAAGCAAAATACTTCAAGGCAGTGAACTGTTGTTCCTGTATCCCGGCCTAACTCACACGACCAGATAAGTCCTAGCTTAGTTAAGATTTACAGCCATCACAGACTTAATTCATCAATCCATTGCCTTCAGCACATTGCATCTGCGGACATGTTATTATGAGCGCACAGCACTATCATAGGAATTGACCGGCATCTTATCTATGAGTGCATGGTGATATTACACTTCTCAGAAAATCTGTATTTCCCGTATGTAAGCTTACATACATGAAACAGGTGTTGTAAATAAAACAATAGTATTTAAGCATAGTTGTATATAATATCATACTTACCCTCTTTGGGATTATTATCATTGGAACCATTCATCTCGATCTGTATATTTTGTACAGAAAAACTAGATGTTTCAAATGCACAACCACCCCATTTAGCAGTGCTATAGAACCCCTTAGAATCATTGCTACCTCTTCCGACATCATTAAGGGCGTAGCGTATGACAGACTGAAACTCACAGCGCTAGACCTAACTTACTGTCGTTGAAAGAGATGTAGTTAGCAATCGGAAAAATAGAGTCCTACAAAAAGTCAGATAAGAATTGACTGGTTTTTGGCAACCTAAAAAAACCATCTCACATTTTTTATTATAACTTTGAAGGAGGCAAACTATTCAAATATTATTCAGAAGACTCTTGTTTTTATAAAGTATAGTCTATTCATATGAGCAATTTTGTTAAGTCATCAGCTAGGGACTTTTTAGTGACAAATTATAGAGAAGTAGGTATACAAAGTTCTTTTTTTATTTAACGTTATGTATAGTACCTATATTTTTAAAGGGTTGTCTGATCAATTCGTCAATGAATGCTCTGACACTTGTCAAGTTTGCAAGTTATGCCTCCGTTTAGTTTTAATCTCACTGAGCTCTACCGAGCCAATTAGAACACAAGTTGGTAATCTTATTTTTATTTATATCAAATGGATCAATGTGATAGAATATAATATATAACCTGTTTCAGCTGATATCAAACAATGTCGATTTTACAATTTAATAACGTTGGAAATTTCCAGCATATTACCTGCCAACTGGTTACTTAAATGCAGACTATAATGTCAATAATAATTTATGCTGTACTAGCATTTCCTCTGAATTTCAAATTTCAGTCCATAGTTCAGCGGTAAAGTGTGTCCAAGATAGGGATGCATTAACATTGGAATATAGAAAATGGAATAGATTCATATTAAAATAATGATCATTAATAAACGACTCAATAATAGATGTGCCATCACAAAAATCAGTGACATCGAAGTTGTGAGACAATTGGTTTATCTTAGAGCACTGACGATGCGATGATCAAGCTAAAAAAAACTGGAAAAATCATAAGGTCAATCTCCAAACAAAGAACCGTTTAGTGAGGAGCCTAGTTTTCTCTGTTTTTCTATATGACTCAAAATGCTGGTCTCTAGAAGAAAGCGCTAAGGTTCTATCGATGCCTTCGAAATTTTCTTTTGGTGAAGAATGATGCGAATATCCTGGACGGAAAAAAGGAAATAACGAGACAATCTTCAGAGAACTCATGAAAAGACTATGCACCATCGTCTCTAAGAGAATCAAGTCCAACCTTGGTGGTCTGGAAAAGCTAACCATTCAAAGAAAAATGTCAGGAGCAAGAAGACGACGAAGATGAAGATACGTAGATCATATAGTTAAGGAGGCCGGAATTCCACTTATTCAGTGCTCTAGAGCAGCTGATGACAGAAAAAGATGACGAATGATTTAGATTGAAGTTGTCTAAAACAATTCAAAGGGTTCTTCTATATTCTGGCTAAATAGAGCACTCACTCTACATCAAAACTGAATATAACCATTGTGTTAAGTCTTGACACGTTGAAAAAATAATTGGTCGCATGACTTGATCAGACCATTTATATATTCGATGAAATTTGTTCGACAGGAGTAGGAAATTGGGAGATTCGTATGAGTGGATATGTTATATTTGTTATTTCCTAAAAGTTTTTGTATATTGCTGAGGATTTTTTATTTATATTTTGATTTAGGTAGGTAATTTACTTATGACATTTTTTCTCAATAATTAATATATACATATCAAATAAATTACCAATTCCGAAGATCGGGGACACCAGCAAACAGGTACTCAAAAGTTTGGTCTAATACAGAGTGCGATTTCATTTCGATCCATATGAAAAATCTAAATTTATGATAATTTCATGAAAACGAAACGTTAGTAAGTATTTTCCTTTATGTGCTATCTTTTCATCGTATCCCAGAAAAGAAAATAAATCAATCTTGAGAACCTTAAGAACTGTTGAAATTTTGTGAAAACAAAATAAAAAACCATCAATGTGCTCAACTTATGCCCCTATTTAACAAAATCTTTATCTATTACTGTTCTCTAAAATTCCTTATGCTGTGTCATCGTTATCTTAGACATACTATAATAATATTAAGTGCAAACCAAATCCTCCAGCTTGTCAAGTAGAGAAAGTGAAACCATAAACTGCAGAATAATCAAACCGTTTAACAAGATATATGTATATATATGCGCTCTCGCGCTGCGCTGACCAGTTAAGAGAAACAAAACAATTAACTACATAACAGCGCACTAATTAACTACACAACCGGAGGGCACATGCAGGCAAGCTACATTCGCACATAAGGTAAACTTTTCGCCGGGGATATACACAACCGAGACAAACATTATCCTAATGTATCTAATTTGCTAAATATTAGGGTGGATATTTGTGTCCGGAGGCGATACGGTGCCGTCATCCATGTTTGGTGTTGGCGGTGGCGGTGGTGGACTTTGATCTTTGGCAAAGTAACAAAAAATGAGCCCAGAGACCACCCTTGGGGACACTGACATGTGGACGGGTTAATTAAATAATGTCGTCGTTATCTGTGTTGACCGGGTCCCTCGAAGGGACTCTTGGTTTCGTTCGAAAATCTGTATTGTTTACGCTTGATTATAGTCGGTCAGGGATACTGATGCTTGTTGCGGACTTTTTGCTTTCATTCCCATAATATTGCAGTAAAGGAAATTTTGGAGGCATGTTCGACTATTGTTGTTTTATTGTATCTTCCGTTTTTGTTGAATTAGTATATGTGTATATTGTAACTGTAGTTATACAGATATTACAAAAACAAGAAGCTTTATAGCTATATCGTTGAAAACACGAATGAGTAATTTACAAATTTAGCAAAAATGTATTATTTGTTAATGAAAGAAAAATTAAAGAATTTAACTAGGACGCAAAATAATTCATCCACAATCTTACTGGGAACCCGGAAATTATCATAAGTGCGTTGGTGAAAGCCAGTCACAGAAACACCAACTATTTAATTTAGTCACACCGCGTTTTAGAGCCCCAAGTTTTCCATTACTGATACATTATAAGGGATGTAGACATGAGGTTCCCCCCGGAAACATAAATTACTTTTTATTCCAAATTCGTTTTCAAGCTCTATTATATTTCTCACAAAAACATTCGCGATTCAAGAGACTGGTCTGTATACCTCCTAATTGATGGAATTTAGAAGCACACACGCTATTAGCAAGCTTTGGTGATCTTTTCGTTAACTAATACTACATTCCACCTACATTACATTAATACGGGATTTCTTTTGCTAAGGTCAACACAAAGCATCAGGTGACATATTCCAATTGAATTTGCAGACAATTTAAATAACTTATTAAGATTTTTTTATTTTATTTTCGTAGTAAGTAAGTAAGTTTTGCAATCCAGTGATCACAAATCAGTTTCTCAGCGGAACCTTCTTTAAACATACCTAACTTTGACTGATGCAGTTTTTTTATTGTAAAAACTCTGTATAGTTGACTTTTACAATGTTTATTGATCGCAAAGCATAGGAAAATTGTTATTTCTTTCTAAAATAATTTTTGGTAGGTATAAATTTTTTGTTCTAAATCACCCGCGAACTTGAATTATTCTTCGCAATTTTTTTTCGGTTGCAATTTATTTTAATGAAAATTTCCCGAGTCCCCAAACAAGAAATTCTACCTCGAAAAATTTTTCGGAAATTATTTAAGCTCTAGGGAGATATTAAGTAAACATTTTATACCTACGTGTTATTTTAAGCCAGTCATATGCCTTGAATTTGATAGGTTGCTATGACGACAACCTGAATTTCCCGAATAAAAATTCGGTCACGTGACTTAGCCCCAAAATTAATAAGTCATAATTTCCCTTGCTTTACAGATGGCACGTTCAGATGCCAGAATAACAAGCGTAGATTATTTGAAAACTGTCAAAAATTTTAGGTACTTACAGTTGAATATAATTTTTGGTATTTTCGCACCGAATCTCACGCGAGCTTGAATTATTTTGTTTAAAATTTTCATCTGCTGAAGACTCGTAAAATTTTCAAAAATTTGCACCTTAAGATTTTACTTCGCTTTTCTCGGAGATTGGGTGGGGAGGTAAATAGGGCGTAAAAATTCGGCCAAGTGCGATGTCGAACTCTCGCACCAAGGGTTCCGTACCATTTTAAAAGAATCAACACTAGATACTTTAAAATACCAGAGATGCTCTATAAACCGCTGACAGACGGATGGACAGATGGATGGACTTAGTATTGGTTGTTATAACAGTAATAACATTAGAAATTTTCTGAAAATATTACCTGTCTACCTAATACTCTTCATGAGATGAACGGAAGGATGGAAGGACAAATTTGGTAATTGTTGTTGTACGGCCAACAGAAAAATTTAAAATTTCAGCTATCTACCTATAGGGCTCATGAGATGCAACCCGCTAAGAGACGGACGGACAGCAGAAGCTTATTGTTTTCACCAAATACGAAGCTCTTGAAAACCAAGTCTGTAAGGGTTCATTTCTTCATCTTTCGCGGAACCCTACTAACAGGAACTATTTAGTTTTAGAGTAACTATACTCTCTAATACCGTGAGGCACACTGTGTCAGACAAAGCCAGTACCTATCTAAAAGCGGGTTAGTTCTCACAATTTATGTTCGTTGTTGCACATATAATTTGATAATTTTTTTCTGTCTGAAAGTGTAATGCTGATGTTTGTGCAGCAGTTTCTTGTGGTTCATATAATCGAAGCTTTTTGATTAGTATTTTCTGTTTCTCTATTGATTGGTTGCCGATTAGTTGGAAATTATAGATTTTTTGTGAATAAAATTTCATGAACCTAATTTTGCGAGCTTCTCTATGATGTAACTAAGGGTGAGAACGATTGAAATTAGTATAATGTCTGATAAGTAAGTACACTGTTTGTTATTCCTAAATCTATTGTGTGATTTACTCTCCAGACCATTTCAGTTCTCTTTCGGTAATTTCATGATAGTATTCGCCAACGTTGGACATAATAAGCTCAGTGTGAGCTGCCTTTCCATCCAAAATCTTCAATCGAGTATACGTCCTCTGTCTTGAGAGTGATGGTTTCTCTCATTTCCTTGCTTGTGATTCGAACCACTTTCTTATGACTGGAATACATATTCCCTAGCCTTGTGATCCGTGAACTGTTGATGTAAGTAATAGCATCATTGCATGTCTCCATGATCCCAACCTCCGTGAAAGATGGTACGACACTATTAGACACTGTCTTCGTTTCATTCAACAATTCTCAAATGCATTTTTTTGATAAATTTGTAGCTCATTCTCTAGTCTCAATGATTTTGACAGAATCGACCTGGTCAGGAAATTTTTGCGTTCGTAGAGCCTTTATGGATATCAGTCAAGACAGATTTTATCACAGTTTGCCCTATATATTTTTTACTGTGAGTTTGATTGGATGGCCGATAACAAATACTTCCTTCTACCGATGGAATCCCGAATTCCCGAATGTTCGATATTAAATCTCTATCGACGTCCTTGTTGCGATTTCTATACCATCTGCTTGCCCTTCACCACCCCTTAGGCATTTCTGCAGGTCGCATCAGGAAAAATTCGAATCGCAAAATCGTACAACTCTAGATGGTAGGCGGCGCGTACCGAATTCAAATGGATTAATTCCGAGTGGAGCGCGCGGTGCGAAAAGTTAAGAGAATAAAATTAAACGTTTATTTCTCCGACTCTATATCTTTCTTTCTCTTCTATCCAATTAAAATATCACCTCGACGCGCCTCAGAATACTAAATAGCAACGTGGACTGAAGTGGGCTTTAGATTTATAAGTGACATTAAGCCGCTCTGTAGCAGATCTATGCCGTATTACAAATAGACAAGTACCTACAGCTTTCACGTAATTAAAAAATACCTATATAACATGAAAATTAATAATAATAATGGAGTAGGCATCAAAGATCAATTATTATAACAATCTAGTAACTTGCTATATTATTATGATAGTAACCTCTAGAATACACATTGGATCTCTTAATAAATAATGTAATTTTGAACTAAATTATTGAATTGAATTTTTCAAAAGAAATTGAATACTTTTAAAAATAGGGTCACGACATTCTTCAGCCTATGCCAACAATGACCAAGTCTCGGACCAAGTAATTCAAAATCTTTTTCATAAATCTCCATTTCTAGTTTGAGAAATAGAATTAAGTAGATACAATAAAATCAACGATATTTGGAATATAAGGACTTCTTCATTTAAAAAAGGTATCAGAGCTATTGAAAATATGGAAAGAACACGGAATGATCAAAACCTAGACTTTGCGAGATTTTTGAGATCTACATTTCCGTCATGTTTCATGTCAAGGTAAGAGGATCTTGCAAAATTAATAGGAACAACATAATATGAATGATATGTCAATTAGGAAAAATTGCACCGACTTTCATGAAGCTCTGAAAGGTACAAAATAATAATTAGAGCCAAATTATATTGCAGAAATTATTATCTAAAATCATCAAGATTTTGAGTTTGGGCGAAGTATGAAATACCATTTATACAAATATAGAAGACTGCTCACCTTATATTTTGTGTTGTCTGTAAATACATTCTGTTCTAATTGACAGGAAAAATCTAGTATCCAATTCTAGTAACAAAAGAATAAGGCCATTCATCTAATGAAGTGGGTCCTAGTTTATATATATAGTGTACATTTCCAGGGTTATAGCTCTAAGAAGGTATCTTATTTGGAAATAGTTTTCGTATTCTAAATAGAGCTATGGTCTTTTCAATAATTTTTTCTTATAATCTACAGGTTCAGAAAAAATATTTATCTGTTCCAAAAACTAAAAAGTATTTACTTATACGGGGCTATGATAAAGAAACGGATCAGCCTTTTATGTGGAATACCGTCCACTTAAAGTGTTAATATTTCGTAAATTGATTATATAAAATGTAAAAATATACAATACGTTTTATTAAAAAAATAAAGTTGACACATGAAGCATTTTTATGATTCACATTGTATATTTTTTTTTAAATGCATTTAAAAAAAAATTGACGGGTCCGAGCGGTTTTTGATTAAGTGGGCGGTACTACATAGAAAAGGCTGATCCGTTTCTTTATTATAACTCTGTATATAGCATAAGAAAATATTCTTTTTCTTCCCCATCCTTTATTGGAATCAATGTTTATATAATATATACCTACTCGTTTATAAATCTCTTCTAGAGTTGACTATTCATTTAATAGTGGCAATTTTGTCACATTACATTTTTTGTTAAATCTTCCTTTCAGATTTTTGTACCATTAACCATTATGCCGCCAATGAAGATGTGTCGAAATTGTAACGTTTAACCCTGTGCTAAACCTTGTGGGGTGAGTTCACTTGCGTAAGACTCAAAAGTTCGCAGATTGCTTCCCATGGTTTATTTTCAAACACTCTGCACACGGCCTTCTATTGTAGTACAACTGTCACAACTTGTCACTTTGACTATTGCGTTTCGCCTACTTTCGACTTATGTCTCCAATTGACTGATACAATAAACTGACTTTATAAGACTCACTGACTGTGTCCCATGATCGACACGGCTTTATATATCAGAATCATGACATGTCATGATTCATCGAGAATGTTCTATGAATATCTAGATGCACATAATAATGTTCTAGAGCCTTGTCAAACTGACAATAGTATGACAAATTGTACCGCACATATAGTTTCTGGAAGGATTGAGAATAAATCTACTATAATTCTATAACTACATTATGAAATATGCAGGCAACAACTATTGTAAACAAGGTAGTAGAATAAATAACTAAAAAACGAATAACATCCATAAGTACATGACTACCTATCCACGTTACAATATTGACATGTTTTAACTTCTAAAATGTAAGGTATTCAAAATTAAAAGTGTTAGATGATTTGGAGCTTATTTCTTCCCCTAAATAAGTTTACTCCACATCGAGAAATAAACTTCTTTCTACAATAGTTTTCATCTCAAATAACGGAATTTTAGGTATTACATATTTTACTTTATAAAATGAATTTCTTAGCAGAAGGACCTACCATGAAATACTTAATAAACATTTATCCTTCTGATTATATCAATTTACATCAAAATTTTGATTTATTCTCCTTGGAATAACTATAATCCTTCTGACCCACAAAAAAAAAGAAATCAGGTAGCGAGTTAGTGGGCGTCCCAGTCGACGAATTCAAAGAGATTTATATCTTCAATATGAAAACTTTGCTGTTATGTTCGAATATTCCTCGAGAGCGCTCGTTACTTACGAGATACTTTCTTGCCATTTTCTCTGCAGGAATATGGCAAAAATAAGTCACTTTTACGAGCAACATTAAATATTTTATGTAGAGTGTCAAGCACCGAAATTATATTCAACTGGCATCGTTCAGTTGATGCGTTAATAAATAATAACACAGGGAGGTACTCTGATTTTTATTTTATTAAAAAGTTGATTGAAATAACAAACCGTTCTGCTCATATATTAAGTAATTGGACTTTTATTTTGTTATGAGAAATCGTTATTTATTATAAATTTCAACCTGAATGGAAAAATAAATTTTCAACAAGAAGTTCTTGCAACAGGGCCAATGTTTGGATCTCAACATCTTATATATTTTGTTATTCTAGAGACAGTAAAATTATTTTGAGAAGTATGGTCATATATTTACAAGCTCTAGAATTGAGTTTTTAAAATAAATGCTAGTTAAATATATCCCGTATCCATACTGATGCAATCGTATGAGGCTAGAAACACCTATAAAAGCCTGTCTATAGAAATACCTCTAGAAACGTCGCAACCCGTGTTTGGGACCAAACCTCGCCACTCGCTATTTTGGACATGGACTATATAATTTGTTGGTTTAAAATTATAACATTGACTCCGAACCGGTTTCACTTCATTCTTAATTAGATAGGGTACATCTTGTCTATTAAATTTGACCAAGAGATTCTCGTGTGACATATTTTCAGAAGAAAAAATGGAGTTGAAAATATTTCAATCAAACCATATTATTGACCTCTTTTATATTTTTTCAACTTAAGGCGAAACTACAAACTGTTTGGTGATTTAGACAACTCGAAAATCAAATAGTTCAATGACTCTTTAAGCGACTTCATAAAATGGAGAACGTATGCAAGATCTAAAGTTTTGTAAGATGAACTGTACAATTTAAGACCAGTCAAATGAATGGACATGTTTATCCGCGATATACTGAGTGCACGATATACAATAACCTACAGAGAAATACCTCCAGTTTTTGAAGTACCTATAAAACTTCAACGTTCTGCTTACAGAATAGACCCATACATGGCCATACATCTAACGGACCGGATAGCCTGAAACTAATGTCCCATCCTTAGACTCCGTTTTACCTGAACTCATATCTCTACAAATAGCCCGTGCAAGCTCAGAAGCACAGCTTGTGTAAAAGTTCTACATTCCAATATAATATTTATGTATCATCTGCGATTCATAGACTCATCTTCTTAAAATGATTTATGCATGCATAACAGTATCTTGTAGCCATATTAATTATAAGTGCTACTAGGAGCAGAAGCTGGTTATCATCTGTTTTATCTATACCTACTTAAATAACAACAACGCCAGTCTTCTGGATCTTAATTAGTTAGTAAGTCTTACCTAATGTACAAGCTCAATTTTATAGAAAGCTACCTTATTGCAGGCGCTTCGAGACTTTCTTAATATTTGGAACTTTAACGTAATACTCAGAAACCTCTGAAAACGACCACTTGTATAGAAGAAATATACATATTTCAGATATTAAAATTGCTGTAACTCGAAATCCGTAACTCCTTTGAAAAAATGTTCATTTTAACCATTTCCGGATATTGTCTTATCTTTAATAATTGTGCAGTCTCAGATTTTCGATTTTTGAGATAAATTGCTTCCTCGGTTTTTTGAGGGAAGAAGATATCGGATTAGAGTTTTTATGAATCTAGGACCATTTCTCAAGTATCCTCTTTCAAATAAATAAAAAAAAATCAAAATGGTAACCGTATTGCCATTTTATATACAGCGCGCGAAACCGAAAAAAATCAAACAGTCGAATTGTATACCTCCTCCGTTTGGCTTCGTCGGTCAAAAATAACAAGAGATTGAGTGTTGCGGAGTGGTGAGCATCTTTCCAAACTGATTCGATAACTTGAAATGATTGGGTAGGTAGAGCACATAGTTTTTATTTTATGGTATGTGGTACTGCACCGCTCTATACAGGGTGTAACTGAATAAGTGTAAAACATTTAAGGAGGTGATTCCTCATCGAAAAAAAGATAGGATCTTTCATATAAAGAAACTTCATTGGTATATACTAATTGCATTACTAGAAATTTACCTACCAGCACCACTAGAATTAATATTAGTTATTTTGTATTTCTCATTGTACCAACTAATAAATCCCTCCCATTTTTTTCTGAAAGAAACTTTTTAACTTCGATGATTTATGTTTACCTACGTTCGCATGGGAGTTTGCAATCCAATCTCGTCTCAATTACCTTGATAACAAAAAATGAAATCGAAGTTGGGCTAGCTTCATTAAGTAACTCAATAATAAGCGGATCAATTAAGTTCAAACTATTACGTACCTAGTTTTATGTTGATTGAAAAGCTTGATATGTTTTTAAATCCATATTTCATACCTTCACCAAAATTGGAACAGATAAAGATGAAAATGTATCATGTAAATGTAAATGATTTTACGATACACCTAAAGCCACGAATCTAAAAACAAAAACTAGAAAAGAGTTATTCCCCAGGATATTTTGAATTAGGAGATGTAAGAACTTTGTTGTTACCCCTGCCTATTGGCTAAGACGACACCATATAACCAAATACTGTATATGCAATTTGAATTAGTCATTTTATCTACAACTTACTAAGATTTTTTTGATAATTGGAATGAAAATATGAGACTTTAAATTTTACCAAACCCAACTTATATCTTGAATAATATTCCTATTGTAATATGCTGATGCTAAAAACTTGTTATGAGAATATAAATCCAATCAATCCGAAAATGTTCCATCTCAATATCTCTCATGTATCCATCGAAAAGTCCATCGACAGCCATTAGTTGCTGTCAATTTCTATCGACAAGTCATTGAATGTTCCAGACCTATACAGATATATAGTATACTATATAGAAGGCACACAACATCGACCATTATGAATAGGCCGTGTAAAATTTCCAAAACAAGAGCCGAACTGTCGATGGCATGCCGTGAATTAATATGCACGAGATCCCGACATAAAATCGAACTCCGACATGTAACATGGATAAAAATATTTTGTTGTGAGCCACTTTTATTTATTAAATATCGAACCGGAGCCCACCCGTGGCTTTATAATAGCTTCAGTTAATCGCGTGGTCGTTTAGAAATAATGTTTTCAAACTATAATAATGCCATATATTCACAAAATAATTATTATTCCTTTACAAAGATTATTCTGTGGAGCATTTGGGAGAAGTAATCACGGAAACTAAAATGATTGTTATCAAAAATACAAATAAATATTTGTGATATTGATAGAAAATTGGATTTTAAGGTAAGTCCGCCTTAAACTTTCATATATGTACCTACTCTGTTTGTGAATAAAGTAATGAATAAATATTAGTTGGTGCATTGAAAAATACATAATAATATTAATTCTATTGGGGCTGTTACTTTTGAAGTAGTGCAGTTGCGATTAGATTGATAACTTTTGGCACCAACTTCACAAGTACCAGCACCAATAGAGTTAATATTATTTTGTATTTTTCAGAGCACTAACTAATAAATTCGGTCCAATGTTTTGTAAAAAATATTTATTTCACACTTTTGAGTGTAACATTGGTCACGAAAATCGTTGAACTTTCACTAATACCAATGAAGATATCCTATTATCCATTTCTATATTCTTTGCTTGTAGTTGTTATTATTGAGATCTCAAAAGAACGCTGCGGAAATACGCATAAGTAGGTATTTTAGATGTTACCATTTTACCACCAGTGTAACTAAAAAACCGTAACTCTAAGGAAAAAATGTTCATTATTAATCTTGCTACAAATAATTAGGTATTTCATGTAGTACCCACAGATTTTCCATTTTCGAAAGAAATAGCCCTCTCCACATAGCGGAAATACAAATATTTGAGAATTTAACATGCCTCTAGCTCAAAAATCGTATCTCTTTCGAAAAAAATTTCAATCTAAACATTTCCTGATATTGTCCTATATTTAATTATACCACCTCAGATTTTCGATTTTCGAGAAAATTTGCCCCCTCCACCTCTTTCGGGTTTTCGGAGGGAAACAGATTTCAGATTTGCGTTTTTAAGAATAAGGGACCAGTTCTCAAGCCTCCTCTCTCAAATGAATCAAAAATCGTCAAAATCGGAGTACGTTTACTATATACAACGCGCGAATTAACCAAAAAAAAACAAAAAAGCAGACAGTCGAATTGTATACCTCCTCGGTTGGGGCTTTGTCGGTCAATAAAATAAATCAAACTTATTTTATTGAGTATCCATGTAGATATTTTTTTCTACATTTAGTTAGAACACACCTAATTTATATAAAAATGCGGCCAAGTGTCCGTGCCCATTTTAAAATGCCATTATCTTCCTATTACTGTTCATGAGATACAGACAGCTGACAGACAGGAGGGGATGGTTGAATGGACTTAGTATTTACTGTTATAGCGGTAGTAGAAATACACGATATGCTTTCACTGGAAATTTCAACTCTTTACTTATTACGGTTCATGAAAATTAAAAACTTTATGTTTTAGGATTACAGAAAAGATAATTTCTAGAAATGTTTAAACTGGATATTTTTCAAAATACTCACAGCCTTCTGAGTTACAGCATTAGGAAAGAGCAATATTTTTAGCGTCATATTTTTAAATCACTGAATATGAGTGAGCGTTGAATAATTTGTATGACAAATAAAGCACAAAGAAATATAATTTTTTAGAAAAAATAATAGCGATCTTATTTGTTGGTGCAGTCAAAATCTTAAAGTAAGTTCAATTCTATTGGTGTACCTACTCTAGGTACTATTGAAGTTGGTGCCAAAAATCTTCTATTCACAGACAACCACACTACTTCAAAGTACCAGAACCAATAGAATAAACCTTATTTTGAATTTTTTAGTGCAGCAACTCATAAACTACTACTGCAACACAAGTTTTCATATTTTTCAATATTCCCATTTGTGTATTTATACTATTTTGACCGACTTCTCAGGAAGTACCTAAAGGTAAAATTCGATTGTGATTTTCTCATGGAACTGTCTTATATGGAACATTTAATTTCTTTAAAAGAATCTCACGGTTTAGTACCTACTTAGCGCTTGAGAAGTTCGGCATTTTTGTCATACATACAATAATATTGTGTAGGTATCCGTATAATAGGTAATATAATAATTTATTCTATGATTTCAAGGCTCTTTTGTTTAATTACGACTCGTTTGTGCCCTTTTGCTTTACTTTATTAGTGATTCTTGCAATGTGCTTAATAATTTTTAGTGCCTTAATAAGTAGCTCTTACATTTTTCATCAAAGTTATTTATTACATATATGAATGTATAATAGAGAAACTTTTACCGAAAATCTGTAAGTTTCGGCAAATAAAAAAAATATTGAATGTTTCCATGAAAAATAACTGAAACCGAAAGGTTTTTCACAAGAGAACAAAATTGTAATACTAAAATAGAACTTCATTATACACCTCCCTCTATATTGATATCGCTTTGAGATTTTGAGTTAAATTTTTATAAAAGATGTAAAAACAAATTGAAAGGGATATTTAACAGAAGTAAATAATTTTGCTATTGCTTCAAACATCAGAAACCTGACGTTGCTATACTAAATTTTGAATCCATTTTAATATTGATGATAAATCATATCATTGTTGTTTAGATTCATACTAATTCTACTTCCATTTCACTTACCTAGTGTGACAATAATCCATGAGCTGAGCATTTTGAAATTTCTGTAGATTATGTAATACCTATTATAGTGAGGAGTGTCGATATTTACTTGACATTTGCCATGACCTTTTCCTAATGTAACGATCTCGCTGTCTTGGAGACATCCTGAGGGTGGTTATCATCTTACCCTTTGCCAGTGTTCATTGAACTTTACTTCCAAGTAATTAGAGCTAAAGAAAAACATGTCGGCAAATTTAAAAAGCTTTGCTGCTCTTTATGAAGGAGAAAGGCTTTTTTCATTCGTAATTGCACTTAATTATTAAGCACATTTTTTTATGAATACTGACGAAATCACATTTAAAGGAAGGCTCATCTCAGACTGAAGTCAGCTCCATAATTTGAAGGGAACTTTTGCAATATTCGAGTAGGTATAGCAGCAAACATTATAGACTTTCTCCTACGTTATACCCCTATGGCACTAGATATATTTTTCTATCGCGTCCATCTCGACGATTTGCCATGAAAATAAATTCGGATGAACTGGGCCCGAAGGGCCGTTTTATTTGTTTTGCTGACAGTACTGAATACGTTATCGGAAACATTGAGCTACCCCTAATGCCATCGAAGGGGAGAGAAGAAACTTCATATCTTCCATCAAAGATGCAGAGATTACTTACTTACTTACTCTCATCAGGCAGCTATAGGGGTAGAAAGAAAAAACCGATGCATCAGTCTTCCGGCGCAATTTGTCGAAATGGAGGGATCCGGTTATAAAAGAAGATGATAACGAGAGTTATCAAATACAGGGTTGATTATCAGCACATCATCTTTATACTTTTTATTTAAGTATAAGCATAATTCTTTTCCCATCATCTGCGAAGGATACTCCCTGATATCTACTATAATTTATTTCAATAACTAGAAGTCGAGAAAGTATATAATCCAAATTTAATATTAATCTCCGCAGTGCTATTTGTTCAATAAAAATTCTGTCTGATCCAGTAGCTAATTCTCAGAAAGAAACACTGAGTGACTAATAATCTTATGGTTATCAGTGTGTTTGAAATTGAGCCATAATTAAGATTAATTTGAAAGCCTGAAATCTTGATAATTTCAAAAAGGCACACTAAATTTTAGTGACTTATTCACGTTTTTATTATCTCTCCTTTTTGACCGACGAACCCCGAACTGAGGAGGTATACAATTCGACTGTCTGCTTTATTTTTTTTTGTTCGTGCGCGCCTTTTATATGGTAAAATCCAAAATCTCCTTCCATCCGAACAGCGCGCCCAAGGGGTGGAGGTGGCAAATTTTCTCGAAAATCGAAAATCTGAGGTGGTGTAATAAAAGATAAGACAATATCCGGGAACGTTTAAATTGAAAATTTTTTCAAATGAGAAAGAGGCATGTTAAATTCTCAAATACATATATGTATTTTTATGATATAGAGAGGGCGATTTCTTTGATAATCTTTTGATACTACGTGAAAGACATAATTATTTGTAGCAACATTTATAATGAACATTTTTTTTAAGTTACGGTTTTCGAGTTAAATCGGTGTTAAAATGGTAAGATCTAAAATACTCAAGCGTATTTCCCTTGCGACTCTTTGAGATCTCAATAATAACTACTACAAGCAAAGAATATATGTGGGTAATAGGATAAGTACTATCTTCATTGGTATTAGATAACGTTCAACGGTTTTCGTGTCTAATGTTACACTCAAAAGTGTGAAATACATATTTTTTAGAAAAAATTGGACCGACGTTATTAGTTGGTGCACTGAAAAGTATAAAATAATATTAATTCTATTGGTGCTGGTACTTGTGAAGTTGGTGCCAAAAGTTCTAACTGCAACTGCACAACTTCAAAAGTAACAGCACTAATAGAATTAATATTATTATATACTTTTCAGTGCACCAACCAATAGCGTCGGTCCATTTTTTTGTAAAAAATATATATATATTTTTTATTATATCGTTATTTATTGTCTCACCAACCATTACAGTTATTAAAGACATTCATTTGACATTAGTGCTGTATAACGATACTAGATTCTACGATGTCTTCTTCTAACGTCTGGGTGATGTTCTCTGGTATGTTATTGTCTTCTCTTTGTCGGTAATATAACGGGCATTCTTGGAGTACTAAGTACTTTCCTCTGATATGTAGTGGTGGTTCTTCAGGTAGACATTGTAAATTTGTACTTGGACTGGTACAGAAGGCTCCAGTTGCTAGGCGGATGGCTGTGTTTTGTATACTATCTAATGACTTTTTTGCTGAATTATATATAATGGATCCCTAGTCTAGTTTCGATCTGATAAGTCATTTATATATGTGCATTTGGCATGAGTAATCTGCACCCCAGTCTAAATTGGCTAGAGTTCTCAACAAATTAAGTCCATTCTGGCATTGTGCTTTCTTTCCAGAAACTTATGGTTTCACAATATTGCAGAGGCTGGTTATGGAATCGTAGTAGTGGTTCTGTGAAGCGGTGTTTCTTTGTGAAGAGCATGCACTTTCTTTTCTTGAGTGAGAATCGTAATCCAGTTTTCTCTGATCAGTTTTCAAGATGTTCTAGGGCTTTCTCTAAGTTTTCCTGTAGGGTATTAAGGTTTCTTCCTTTGGTGTAAATAACTAAGTCATCTGCGTAAAGTCTACCTTCTACAGAATGTTTGATTTTTTGGAGGCTATTATTAACAACAATGAGAAAGAGTGTCAGGTAATGGTGGATCTTTGGAGGATGCATTCATTTGGATCCGTTTAGTAGAAGTTGTGTTATTTATTCTTACATGGAAATGACGCTCCTTTAAGAAATTTATTATGAACTTCAGGATGTTTCCCATGATGCCCCATGCATCTAGGGTTTTGATGACGTCATATCTCCAGATGATGTCAAGCCTTTTCAGGTCGAAAAATATTGCTAAGCATTGTTATTGGTTCGCAAACCTTTCATGTATTTCTGATTCAAGGCTTACCAAATTAACTGCTGTGGATCGGTGTTTACGGAAACCGCTTTGTTCGGGGATCAGAAGAAGGTTTTGTTCTAGGTACCATATTAATCTGTTGTTGATAATTTTTCCAGGACTTTGCATAATACACAGGAGAGGGAGATCGGCCTGTAGGAATCTAGGTCTGTCTTGATTTTTTTTGGGTTTGAGGATATTGATTATTATAACTTCTTGTCAATGTCTGGGGAAGACATTTTCAGTCAATATTTTGTTGTATATTTTGAGTAAATATGTCTTAGCTTTAGTTGAAAGTTTATGCAAGAATATCAATGGAATGTTGTCAGGTCCTGGGATGGTGTTTTTACTTGTGGAAAGGGAATATTGAGTTCATCTAGTATAATTGGCAAGTTCATGTTACTATTGGATTCATTTTTATAATCTATCTGTGCTCTCTCTCTGTCCGCCTTGAAATTCTGGAATGTATTTGTGTCCGATGAAGTATTAGAACTCTTTTCGTAGTGATCGGAAAATTTTTCAGTTATTTCCTGATTTTCTGTTATAGTGGTGTTGTCGGCTATTAGTAATTTTATATGAGTGCTGTCGTAGGCTTTTATCAGTTTTTTGACTTTAC
Source organism: Crioceris asparagi (assembly GCA_958507055.1). Classification (NCBI taxonomy): domain Eukaryota; kingdom Metazoa; phylum Arthropoda; class Insecta; order Coleoptera; family Chrysomelidae; genus Crioceris; species Crioceris asparagi. The sequence goes on along the minus strand of OY293829.1, from coordinate 19,801,564 downwards.
TCCAGACATAATTCATCGGGGTTGTACTGTTAATGCTGAATACAAAATTTCTCCATGATGTTCTTCTGCTTTCTTTTATTGTGTATCTTTCTCTAGCTCTGTTCTTCTTGAATTCTAGTAAGTTTTCTTCTGTCATGTGTCTCTTGTAAATATTGTATGCATGTTTGCTCTCTTTCATTGCTTTGTCACAGAGTTCGTTCCACCAGAGAACTGTTTTGTGTTTAGCGGGTGGTTTGACTTTATCAACAAATTTGTCTGCTGATTTTAAGATTGTATTTGTGAAAATGTTGAGTATTTCATCTATGTCATTGTTGGTATTAGCGTCAGGAGCTTCATCTAATTCCAGTTCAATTTGTTGCGTATAGATTGTCCAGTCAGCTCCTTTGAAAGTTCCAATTTCTGAAAGTGTTGGGTTCAGATTTGTCGTTTTTGCTGTTGAGGGTTATTTGGATTGGATAGTGGTCACTGTTGTGTAGACTTGGTAGAACATTCCATGATAAAAAAGGAGATAGACATGGGTCACAAATAATTTGTTCTATTGATGATGTGTTACCAGTATGTATATCGAATCTAGTACTTCGTCCGTCATTCATAATGTTTAAATTGAGTTTTGATATATTGTCTTCTATTATTTTCCCTTTTCTGTTATGATTTTTTGACCGCCAAATAGGGCTGTGACCGTTGAAATCGCCAAGTATTATTCTTGGACTTTTTTGAATTGAATTGATTTGTTGAATCAAGTTCATGAGTTCATTTTTATCTAGGTCAATGTTCGGAGGTATGTAAATGTTACATATAATTATTTTCTTCTCTGCCTGTATGGATACTGTCACCGCTTCTAAATTCGTGTTGATGTGGAGTTGTTGGGATGAATATTGGTATTTACATATATGGCTACTCCCCCACTTGCTTTATTAGGGATTATTCTGCTTTTATAATACCCCGTAAAATGTTTGATTTTATGTGAATGGTCGTCTTTAAAGTGGGTTTCTTGTAGGCAGATGATAGGATCTGGAGCATTTCATAATGGGTATAGTACCCGTTAATATTCCTCTGAAGTATAGTAGTGAAGGTGATGCAAGTAGGTTTCTTGGAGAGAGTCTTGGGATACATCTGATTAGGCTCTAAATATTTATATATTAACATTTCCTATACCTAAATCTAACCGTTTCTGAAATATGTATATACCGGACATTCTTTACGAGATATAGATAGGGATTAAAATTTTATTGTTTACTGTCTGAGTGTTCTAAGCAATTTTGCAAAGAAGTATCGTAATAATAAAATGTCACGTTCAGTATTCAAAAACGAAGACTAAATCTCTTAATTATTATTTCTGGAGAATGGACAAACTACTCTTCAGTTAACCACAAAGGAACTTTTGGTATCGAATTTGGACGCCATTGGTCCATTACACTAAAACTACATTAAGCAACAGATAGGCATACTTTTGGAATATTGAACTACAAGAAGTCTGGAAATGTCGCAGTAGGATAAGAATGAATGAATTGACTCCATTTACAATCTACTATTTCATATTTATGTCTTGAAAATTGGAGTTTTGGAACGACTTTTGCAAATTTCCAAGCTCCTTGGATGATGCTCAAAAATTCTTCTGAATATAATAATTGCAATAATTGGTATTTTATAGAAATATATAACCACCCTAAGAATATATTTACACATACACGTTAATAATGTTACTGGATACACAATGCCTATAATCGATTCACAGATGCATTAGTAAAATTAATAGTTGTTGTTTGTTGAAATGTGAAAACGATGTCCATTAATTTGAACCTTTAAAAATTTACTAGGAAACAAACAAAATACATCATGTTCTATCGTTCATATATGAATCAATACAACAAATACATACTTTTACAATATAATATTTGCTGATAAATTTGATTTTTCCACCTGAAATTGACGTAAACGTGAGGTTTCGATAACTGGAAAAACGTTTTTTGAATCATGAACTATTAACAGTAGATAAACAAAAAAAATATTTGTCGATATGTTGCATGAACCTGAACATATATTTATATGTAAATGTTTTATTTTGTAGTTGTCGTATTTCATATATATGCTATAATATCTGCTGCTAGTAATTGGCACTTGGCTAAAAAAAATATGTATATAAAAATAAATATACCCATGCATCCACATATTTGTAATGAGATATATCATTTCGTTGTGAAATATTCTATTATTTGTTGTATATTCGTGATATTAACAACTATAAACTAATTGAACAGTATTCCAATGGATGCAATCTTTATTTTTATCAAATGACATCAAATATGCATTCGAATGCGACTTTTTCTGTGGAAAATCAATGGGATTCCAAACACACTCAGGGGTGTGAGTGCGACTTCAAGTTCCATGCTTTCCAGCATATAGGTATACCTAGACCTTAAATTCATTTGAGACAATCAATCAAACATATGGATTTTGTAATACATTATCATAGCAGATACTGGAGCATAATTCCTTAGTTTTTCTCTTTCGTCGATGTTTCCGGAAAAAAAAATAATAACTAAATCTGTAGTTAGAAGTTATATGAAACGATAGGTTTTGTCAATGTTATTAATATAGTTTCTCAGATTTCAACGACTGCCATTTTGAGACTACTTCTTCGGTTGTGGTCATTACTGACATATACCTTGATTAGACTAGGGGCTTTTACAAATTTTGTAAGACTTGGACGTCTCGCTTATTACCGAAACCAAGGAAATTGCTAACCGCGGGAAGAACATTCCAGTGTACTTCTAAAATGGGGCCCATTAAACCACATGCTAAAATAACATTGAAAAACACTATACTCAAATTTCTTATGTTGTTACAAATGACAACAGTTGTTTCGGAACACTGTAGGTACATTTATTAAATTTGAGTATAGATTAGATTCTAAGAGGATGAGTGCTTATTTATACATATAAGAAGGAGTATTAAATAATTATAAATTCAGTAATGGGCTAGGCATGATATCGATCGGGTCATTGAGGAGATTACCTGAATGTTCACGTATATTAATTTGTAATGACTCAAGTAGATTTAATTGCTCGAGTCCAGATTTACTGTAAATATGGGTTATGAATATAATACGTCAAGTTTTAATTTCATGGAATGAATTTTGGGGGCGGTGAGCCCAAAAATTGTATCGGTGTGGTTCAGCTCTTACTGAGCATATGCGAAAGATCTGTTTTTTTGTTGAGTTTTGCAAAATATAGCTCTCACCTCCAAAAGTTTTACATTGGGAATGTTTTTTGGGTATATGGATTTTTTTTGGAAATCGGTTTTCTGTCACGGACTAACTTAAATTTTTTATAATAATGTTATTTTGAAATAAATGTCGGTATACAAATATCTTAATACTAAAAAAAGCAAACACAACCGAATTGTATATCTCCTCCGTCTGGCGAAATCGGCCAAAGATATCAAAAACACTATGAGCAAAACACTGTTATCAGAATTGCAATTTTGAGTAACGTACGGTTTGAATAATAATACTAGGGTAATCCGAATTATAATGGAGAAACTTTGACAGCGTATTCAGCAGATAAAAATAATTAAAAAAGTTTATATAAACTTATCTCCAAAAATGCATCATTTTGTAGATACAGGGTGTTGAAATATTGTGAAAAAAGTAATTTTTTCTTATTTTTGAAGAAACTCTTCTAGATTTTACTTTCAAATTTAGTAGGTATCATTGCCACTTAAAAACAAATTTTTAGCATGATAAGCACTTGTTTTTGTTTCACCAATGGAATTCGTGAGACCATTTTACTTATTTTAAATAATAAAAAAAGTTGTACGCCAATAGTTAATCGCAATTTCGTTAATAGGTATATTGATCAATTCTAAACAAAAATGATCTCTTTAGTTTTTTCGTTAAAACAAACCGTTGTCGAGAAAAAAATATTTTTGTTTGCATGTGCACCTAATAACAGAGGTTTGCAAATTAAATTAAGATAATTCGCGCTGTTTCAATTCGTTTTTATTTACATCACATTTGCAAACCTAAGATATTAGTTGCACATGCAAACAAAAATATTTTTTTTCCCGATAACGGTCCGTTTTAGCGAAAAGACTAAAGAGACTATTTTTGTTTAGAATTGCGATAAACCATTGGCATACAACATTTTTTATTATTTAAAATAATTAATATGGTCTCAAGAACGCCACTAGTGAAACAAAAACGAGTGTTTATCATGCTATAAATTTGTTTTTAAGTGACAATAATACCTCCTAAGCTTGATAGCAAAATCTAGAAGATTTCTTTAAAAATAAGAGCGAAGGATTTTTTTTTCCTGTTTCTGTTTCACCCATCTTCAGTTGCATCATCCTTCTTTGGCATCTGAGCTTCTGGGCAACAGATTTAACTGCATATTCGCGATCAAATTTTCTGGAATATCTCTTGCACAGTATGACATTCAGCAATTTTATCAAGTAAATTATTGTGTACATACTTGATGAACTGATTCATAGCTTTCAAATTTCAGGATTCCCATTGAGTTTTTTCAGATTCATTAGCGTTATCTTTCAATGCATATAGTGCTGCACCCCAGCCTTTGGACTTGATCAGAATCTCTATTCTAAACTTCCATTTAGAATACTCATCACCCTTGAAAATGGGCACATCCTTTTTGTGACCATGTCACCAGGCATGACTTCAAGTTCAAAATTCAGCTACACAATATCCTTTACAAACGACCTCTGCTACCATATTGTATTTACCAGAAAAATGAACCTCCATAAAATTGCTTTAATGGTCGTGTCCACAGCAGTTTCTGATTACCAATCGATTAGTAATCAGTAATCAAAAACTTGACGTCTTTAATATGACAGCTATCAGAAAACCATAGTGTAACATAACCTATATTTTCAGTACATGTCAGTTTGACAAATGAACTAATCAATAATCAGTCGTGTCCACAAGATACACATTTTTGATTACTGATTTCTAATCGATTGGTAATCAGACTCACTCACGAAATAATCTGACATCTCCTGTTTTCTCCACGCCCATTCGATACAGTATAAAAAACTACTACAGTGAATATTCTTATTATGTCTAACAGAAGCACTGTATTTATTATTTATTATAAAACATATCTCAATGAAACAACGCCAAAATACTTTGTTCCGCAAGCTACCACTCTCCAGAGAAAAAATACCTCCAACCACTCTCACCTCTGAAAACTACAGTTTGCACCATAGACATCTGAACACCTAGACCAAGAATTTCATTCATAACATGTATCCAAAGGCGACCTGTTATTGTTAGAGAATTGATTTGGTATTTTCCATGTGTAAGGGAGAGACAAAATTTTCCTATAGGAAATTTTGGAAACAGTGTACCTTTGTAGAAGCGTATAAATTCGTAAAACGTAGTAGCAACACTCAAATTATGAATGGAACAACGAACAACAGTATTCCTACTAGCGACGAAAGATGACGAATTCATACGGACGCCTAAATTATATTTTCCTGTGTTGCCGCACTTAACTCAATCGATCAATATCGACTGATAATACCATTATTTCACAAATGAAAATTTTTATTTTGTGTTGTAAAATATAAATTTGGTACATAATTTAATCTGCAGGTGTTTCTGAATAATCAGTACTAACTATTTCAACGACCACCTTTCAATTACGTCTGAATATCTTTGATTATTACTCTATAAATCAGAAGCTGCCATGAAAAATAAGAAGTTTGGCAAATATGTTAATCGTATCAGTCGTACATGAACCAATATGGACCAGAAGAATAATGGTCTTGAGATGTTGCATCGTTCTGAAGGAGGCTATGCGTGGACTAGGTGTTCAGATGTATATGGTTTGCATTGATATTCTTGGTAGATATCTTTGCACATGTTTGAAATTGAAAGTCATGCTATGGCAAATAGATTTGCTAGTCACATAAGTTACTGCGGAAAAGTAGTTTCAATTTGTACATATTCCACCGCTTAGTGAGAATACGAAAAAAATATAATCTTCGCCATTATGTACTTTAACCTCAATTTATTCCATATATTGACTCCGGTTCTATTTCAGATTCAAAAGCATTTTCAATTAGTAATATTTCTAAGACAAGTCTCTTCATAGACCAAAAATAAATCAATTTTCTTAGTTTAATCATATGTATAGTGCCATAACTCCCTAACCCACGGTCGTATAATATAAGGTCTTGCATCTCCACTTAAAAAAGTGTCACACTTATTGAAGGAGTTTCGCGTAATTCTAGGTTTGGCCGCGCAAGTCGCTGTAATTTAGTGTCGTTGCCGATTTCTTAAATAAGGTTCTTGATTTGTACTCTACTGAATTCAAATTTATTTCAGAAATGATAAGCGAATTATTTATTATATAATAAAAGCGATCAAAATAATGATTCTCTCGGAGATTAATTTTAAACAGATACCAGCCACTGACACATTGACACTAGCGACTAGCGCCATACCCAAAATGGCTATAATGCAAACTAAAAATATCTTCAATATCCACGACAATTTGGCCTACCCAAACTCCGTGGTGTTGCAAGACCTTATATTATAAGACCGTGCCTTAACCTAAATGTGACAGCAAATGACAGAGTGTGAAAATTCCTGTGTCCAACACACATCTAGCTAAGAAAGCGCTGCAACATCTTTGACAGATTTTGATATGAAACGTTTGCGCTTTTTAAGCTGCAGCATCAGAAATACAGCAACAGTTATTTTTAAAAGCTTCTTTATAAACCAGCTGAAGAGCGCAAGACGTCTAACAGCATATCCTGTCAAAAATGCGCTTTCTTAGCAAGATATGTATTGGACACTGGGATTTGTGAACGCAAACGCAAAATAGTGTTCATGGATCACTAACACAGAATAAGCTCCATGAACAGCATCGGTAGTGTTGGCATTGATAGTGCAGATAGCGACTCCCTGAACACAGCCTATGTATGTCATTTGTCATTGTCAGTTGGGAGAGCATAGAGCGCTCTACTACTGCTACATCTACCTTATTGTTGCCATTTAGTTGGAGTATACGTTTGACAAATATTACTAATGCGTTAAAAATGTACCACTTTCGAATAAGAGCGAACTTGTTTGCATGTTCTTTAAATAATAGATGATTTTACAAACATGTTCATTATTATATTGTTAGTTTCACCGTAGAGTCTTGACAAAATTTATTGTGAAACCCGTCTATTTGGTTTTACATATATTGATAATATAAATATTACAGCCTTTTACGAGTTGAAAACATTTTCAAATGATTACTTACCATTTTAGGATTGTATTGTATACAATATCTCATTAATTTCAAGTCATATTTTTTAATTAATCGGGAAAAAACATTACATGACCTTGAAAATCCAACATTTTTCTGTAAATAATGCTTCTGTACGCAGAATTAATTTTAAAAATTGTGTAGGGTGTTCAAATACCGTCAGACGATTTACTTTATGATTGGTATATTCAATTCTCAATTATAGAGTAAAAACGAGAAAATTGTAGATGCCATCATCAACCAAACCACACTCACACAGTCTTTGAATCGTTCAGAATACCCAGAGATACAAACAAGACTTTACCATATCCTAAACATCTAT